>CM066995.1:96531568-98931568 GCA_033977485.1 Hydrangea macrophylla
CTGGAGGTGCTATTGCATTTGATGAAGCTTCTGAACTCATCCTGCGTTGGTTATAGGCTTTTGTGTTTTGGATAGGAAGGATGGTGAGTATTTAGGGTAAGTATTTAAGATAAGTGGTTAGGCTCATTCAATCTCACAGATCTCTCAAGAACTCAAGCTCTGATACCAATTTGTTGGTTTTCAAGCAGAAATGAACTACAAAAGCTGGTAAATAAGCCTAGTTTTAAGACTTCTTAAGCTTATATTTTATTGATCGTCAAAACAATTATTTACACAACTTATCAAAACAGAAAAAGCATAAATAATGCAGCAAAATCTGGTGCAAGTTACATAACAGAAATTCAAAAACAAATTGCAGAAGAATAGGTCAAGCCTAACAGACTTTGATGACTTCAATTCAGCATGTGTTTTATTAAACCTCAACACTTATTCAAATATTAGCTGTCCACTCAGCTCCATGTCAGCAGCTCCTGGGGCATCATTCAACAAAATTGCATATTTAAGGATCAACAATCATGATTGAGCCCTACTACTGCTCCGAATATTTTGACAAAATCATGGAGGAAGAAAGATTCAATTCACCTATGCCATGGGTTGGCTTGTATATAGCAGCAGCATCTCTAATTTGCTCCCTTGCACTGGCCACCGATGTTTTCCTCGGTTTCCGCAACAAAAAGCTCTGGTTCCCATGCAGATTCTTCACCCTCAACGCCGCTACTCTTACACTACTCGCTGTCGCAATGAAGCTTCCAGTGGACCTCAGTACACCCATGCCTAGCGACATAGATCAGCTGTCAAAGCTTAGAAGCATCGTCTTCATATGCACAGTAATGGGTAATTTCATGCCATCGTCTTCATGGGTTGGCTTGTATGTGAGATATAATTTGATAATGGCGGAAACAGGTAGTCCCCAGTTTGTGATTGGTCATTCTGTGACATGTTGTGTTTCTGGGGCAATCTGTATTTTGACTGCTCTCATTTTAGTTGAAGCTGAGTTAAGGATATACATAACATACTACACTCATGGAGGAATTTTCAATCCCCTTGTCCCCACTACGGGGACAATATTCAAATTATAAGTGGTCGACCAGTGTCATTCTTGTGATTCAGACTATTGGGCTAGGAATAGGTACAATTGCCCCTGTGATTAGATGGTTCAGTGATATCAAAATGAAGTGCTCGGGAAAAAGAGACAAAACCTTCACATTTGAGTTCAAAACAGAGAAATATTGGACTGAGAAGCTGGAAGAGTGGAGAGAGAACCCTTTACCTTTTGAAATCAGAAGCCCAAAATTCAAAAAACTCGTTCATATCCCAAGGAATCTTTTTCTGTCCTTCTGTATAAGGGTTCAAATGTAGCAAGCAAATGCATTCAGCTCTTGTTTGTTTCCCCAATTGCCCTATGCAAGTGGGTGTTGAGGAAATTTATATCAATGTGTACTGTCTCAAGCAATCACACGGGTTCAGAGTTGGAATATGCTAGCAATCTTAATGCTTATGTTTTGCTTCTTGAAGGTGAGAAAGAACTGCCCGAAAGAATGTTGAAGAACATCCTTGACGCTGCATATCATTTGATTCAGAAGGGTAGAAAGAAGCAACCAAAACATCTAATGAAGCTTCTAAATAAACCTGTGGGATTCAAGGGATTAGCAAAGTTTGAACCCCCTAATTGTTGGAAGCTAGCGTTGGTGACTCTAACAAGCATTGCCATTTCACTTCCCAAAATTGCAAGTCAGATGGTGAAGGATTTACGGAGCAGTGTAAGTGAGGGTCTTGTATATGTCAGCCTTGTAGAAAAAGGTCTTGAACGCAAAAGGGGATTTGATAAACAGCAAAAAGGCAGCAAAAGTGATTTGGTTAGAAAATGAACTTTATGGCAAATGGTTGGGCATTGACCTTCGTAAAATGGCTCTTGAAGGGAAAGACTTGAAAACAACTCTTCAAATACTTTCCGACACAGCTAAAGTAAGATTTACAGAATTATTGAGAAACACCAACACAACACAATAAGTCCAGTCCAAAGTCTAACCAACATTTTATTACTTGACATCGTGCATTATCCTATCACAATATTCATTTACTACTCTCTCATTGTTCATAAATATTTTTAGTTGAGTAATGCTATGGTTCTAAATTCTAATTTCAAAAACACATTCCAAATGATGTGGCGGTGATGTGGCAATGAGATCACCTTCAATAATGATAAGACTATTTTCAACATTATCCAATAAAAAATCTAATGGATCTATTACCGCATCTTTTAAGATAAAAATTTGAGATTAGGATTTAGAAAGTATAGCATTAATCTTTTTATTTCGTTGAATTGCATGTAACTATTTTTCATACTTTTTAAAAAGAACTCAAATACTTGTGTCAAGTTGATCCAGAGGACCAAAACTTAAGTCAATTTCTCATGATTTGACAAATTTCCTGTTTCAACATCTAGTCCAGTGCCCACACATTTCCTCAAAATAAAAAAACAAAATAAAATAAATCTAGTCCACACATGATGGTATATATAGAGGAGTAAGTCTTTGGCCACAAACAAATTTCATAAATACAATTTACAAATATTATAATATGTTCTATCTCTCCTCTGTGAACCCTATAGTGTCAGTGGACTCCTCAATGTCAATAGACTTCACCAGGAGAGAGATAAACACATTGTAGTGTTTGTAAATTGTGTTTCTAAGACTTGTTTGTGCCCATAAACTTACTCATAGAGGAGTGGTCCATATGGATGTCATAAAAAAATCTGTCCACTAATTTGGCCGACTCGTAAATGTGGCATCCAAACCACACAAATTTGGAAGGATGAAATCGGTCTATTCGTAAATCATTAACTAGCTGCTTTGGTAATTATTGCTAAGAGCATTTTAATTGAAGAATATCGAGTGGTTCCATGCAATCTCACTATCGCATTATATTTATGAAGCTATTCATAATTTGAGACGCATAACATTATTGTGTTTTTTTTTGCACACAATTATGAAGGTGTAGAAATTATAACATTGCTGGGCCCAATTTGTTCTTTTGGAGATTTTATTTTCCGGACACAATTCCAGTATAGTTCTATGGATATGGTTGTTGCTGTTCCTCTCACGTGAACAGTAAAAATTGTATAAAATTGTAATTTTGTCCAAATTATTTTTACTGTTCATGTGGAGATCAACAACGTCACCAACCATACCTAAAGAACTTTACTAAAGTTTTTTACTTATTAACCTTGTGTCTCTATCACTTCTTCGTTTATGTATCCCGGCCCATCACTAATTTTCGACGAGGAAGGTATTGCTTCAGCTCTCTTTCTATGAAAATAATTATAAGAACGACTATGGAGAATTGGGGATAAGTCTCTCACTATACAAAATAACTCTTAGAGCATCTACAAAATGGACAACAAACTTAAGCACAATTTAGTTTAAGTTTGTTGTACTAGTTGAGTGCCCTTGCAATTGTGTAGCTCCCAAACAGCACTCCCAAAGCCGTTTGGGACGAAACGACAGCGTTTAGATGAAATCAAACATTTGCACACACAAAAAAAGGGGATAAAATGCCTTTTGCACCCTCAAAGTATACCCTATTTAGCCCTTTAATCCAAACAATTTTTTCTGCCATTTTGGCTTCTCAACTAACGATCAGTGGCAATTTTCTCATTCCGTCACTTTCAGCCGTTACAAGTGATGGAAAAAGTCAAACTTTTTTTGGAAAAAAAAAGGGGGACTTTTTTAGGTGAATCAAAGGGACTTTTTTTAGATATGGAAAAACCATGAGGAGGTACAACACATTCCAGTAAGTAGCAGAGCTCAATAAAAGACATAAATCTATCAAATAGTTCAACAATACTCCTTGTGGACCGTTTGACAGCTTTTATTTATTTATTTATTTTTAAATTTTTTTTATGTAATTAAGTCAAAATTTGCAATTGATAAAAGTTATCCAATGTAGCTTTTGGCTTGCAATTGCAGAGGCTATTTTACTATTTGTATTATTTTAACTTTTCGAGTTTCATAACTTTTAGTGAACTCCAAAAGTTGTTGCCAAACATGGCTTATGTAGTCTTTTGCCCATTAAATTTAACTAATTTCCACTTTAGTCTAGAGTATAGAGGATATTAGTGATACGATTGAAGTATATGGTGTAAGTGAAAAATGGTTCAAGTACAAGGGGTGTATACGTAATTAACTCAACTTTTTCTGTCACTGTTAACGGCTAAAAGTGATGGAATAGGCAAAGTGCCACAAAATGTTAGTTGAGGGACCAAAATGCCAAAAAAAAAAAAAAAAAAAAAAAAAAAAAATTATTTACGGACCAAAGTATCAATCAGGATATAGTTTGAGGGTGCAAAATGTATTTTACCCAAAAAAAAATATCATTTTCCTCCAAACGGCTCACACTGTGCCTGTGGGAAAGTGTTTGGTGGTGGGACGACTTTGTGTGTGCCGTTTGGGAGTGGGACAGCTTTGTGTGTGCCGTTTGGACTCTCACGGCATACACTGTGCCGTATGCTTTGTATAATAGTGAAATTAGGCTAACAACAAATTAAATTAGGTTTCATTAAGTTTCTTCTCCTGAGTTTAATGCTTAGCCTACATCATTGCAAGTGTACAATGCTAAGTTCTACTAAACGGCCTGCCCATTGTAGATGCTCTTACATGCCGAATATTAGTAACAATAGGTACCTAAATCCCATAAATTATCTATTTTATGGACATTTTTACCTTTTAAATATATGTATCCGAGACCAATTAAGGCATAGCTCAAGTGGTAAAGAGTTTGACATTTAAGTCCCATCCGAAGTATTGGTTCGAAGTTTGAACCTCCCCCTCCCCCATGACATAAAAAGGGGTTAATTACCCTTTTAACCCCTATGGTTTGAACCAATGACACATTACCCCCCCTGTGCTTTCGGGTAGAGTGGAATCATTACAGAATCTAACGAAAAGTGTTAAGTTATTGAAATACCCTCGAATCACCGGGGGGGGGGGGGGGGGGGGTGCAAAATTTAGGAAGCATAATTCGTATTGTATTTTTTTTAAATCTTGACTTCCCAATTCCCACTACTTGTATTGTTTAAGGTAAGTTTTTCTAAACCATTGTATGTCTATTTTTATTGCTTTCCATTATGTTATCATTCGAATCCCGGGACAGAATTCTTTTAAGGAGGGTAGATTGTAGACACCCAGAATTTTATTAAGGGAATTCTGGAAATTTTAGACTAATGTGGGTCTTGGTTTGGGACAGTGTATTTGATTCGTGTCCAATATTGTAGTCTTAACTTCATGATTTTACTCCTATTGGACACGAATTATAACTTAAACTGGAGATTTAATGGATAAATTGTGCTTTTGATTGTTCTTGTTGTTACTCTCTTTGAGCTAATAATGATCTCCTTCGATCTTGTAGGTTTTTGCAAGCTTGGATGAAGTGGAACCCATTCCTTATGGGGCCATTCTTGAAGTAAAAAGGGGAAAGAAGAGATTTTAGGAAAGGCGGATCGATCCGCCCTTTAGAGGGGATCGATCCACGGTTTTTTTAAGAAGTTACTATCAGTTTTAAAAGAGGCGGATCGATCTGCACTTGTGAAGGGATCAATCCGTGATTCCTTAGTAACATTCTGCGACAAAACTCTCGAAATGGATCGATCCGCCAATATGAGGGGATCGATCCGCAGTTTCTCGTGAAGATGCTAATGGCCCAGATGACAGGCGGATCGATCCGCCCATGTAAAGGGATCGATCCGCGGCTGCTGTTTTCTCCCTCTTTTTATTACAAGTTTGCCACATTGTGTATATAGTATATATATAGTTAGAGATGGTTGTTATTTAGGTTTAGCTTTCTTTTACTTATATTTTTAGGTTGTAAACCCTCTCTCTCTCTAATCCCCTCATCTCTCTCCCCCCATTACTCCTCATCAACCCTCATTTACTTCCATTTAGTGTTAGAGAGAAGAGTGTGTATGTATTGAATATTTGGAAGCTTTTGGTTGAAGTATTTATTGAAGATTTTCTTGGGTTTTCTATGGCATTTATTGTGGATTTCTCTAGTTGGTATAATCTCTCTTCCCCTCTCTTTAATATTAATGTCATTGTAGTTATGAGTAGCTAAATCATGTAGGTTGGGGATCATAAACCCACCATTGGACCTATGTGTGCTTTAGTGTAGGACTTTCATGTGTTGTAGTATTTATAGAGTTCATGTGTGCAAGGTTTGATTTTCTAGGACCCCACTTACAATGTCAAGCATTATAAGTTGTTAAATTCTTGGATTTCAAACCTAGCCTCATGTATTTCATTGAAATCTCTATTGAGCATGTAGGATGATAACCACATGTTTGATGGTTTGTCTCAATGGAATTCTCTACTCTAGAAGATGCTACAAACATGGAATCCATGTTTTGTTTGGTCCAAGGTGGGGGAATGCTCCCCAACCTCAATTTCTCTATTTGTAAAATCTCCAATTTTTCATTAGACTTAGCTTTGTTCAAAGTTACTTCCCATTTTCTAAATAGTCATTGTAGCATAATTACACAAATTAAATCAAACCCAAAGTTGAAAAGACTCAATTCTATTTCTTAGTTTGTTAATTACCTCTCGCATTATAATTGGTCATTAAGCGTCCGCCAAGCATTGTTGCATTCCAATCCCTATGAACTCGACATCCTATTTCCATTGTACTACGTTTTAATAGGGTTAAATACGAACTTGATTTTGACAACATCAGTATTTAACTTTGGTATATGTTGGGGGGGGGGGGGGGCGTATTACACCCTAGACCAACCCCTTACCTAACAACATCACATCACAATTTTTTGGAAACACCACACTCTCTCTCCTCTCTATCTGGCCAATACTCTCTCTCTCCTTCATTTTCTTTTTCTCACTCTCTCTCTCTCTCTCTCTCTCTCTCTCTCTCTCTCTCTCTCTCTCTTTTGGGTTTTGGAAGTAAAAACATCCATAGCCACCTAGAGCTTCAAGCTCAATTTGAAGACCATGAAGCCATATTTGGAGGAAGACCATTAGAGGCAAATTTGATCATCTCAACAAGGTCTATCCTCCGGTGTTCTCGAATCCTCTGTAAGGTCTACGGTTTGGTATTTCTTACTCAAAGATTCAAGAGGTAGTTGTGATTTTTTTTATACACCTTAGTTTCTCATTCCTAATGTGATTTTATTGAACTAGGTGTTGATAGCTTATGGGATTTGCTAGTGTTGATGATTTCCCCTTTGGATCTCTTTGTTCCATTTTTCCCAAATACTCAAGAAGTAGATTTCATTATTTAAGTGCCCTATTATTTCTAATTTCATGGTTTGCCATGTGTAGGTTAGCGTTAATAAATACTAATCTTGTTTTGGATATCTTCCTATGTGATTAATTAAATGATTACTTGCTCTTATATGCTTACTTGAATCCATGCTTAACTAAATGTCATTTTGTTGTTATGGCTTCAAATAATTATTGATGTTAGTACTCTCTTATTTGCCTAAGATGATAATTGTGCTTTTACATGTTTTCTCCTATTAATTTAGTTTTGGTATCTTGAACTACCATGCTTATTTCATAGTATTTGAAATCATAGAAATGACAATGTTAAAGCATAATCGCATCTAGTAGCATTTCATAGTCGCCAAGTCGGCAAAGCATTCATGACATTGGCTTGAGACATATGAAATTGTTAGAATTTCCACAATTAGGGAATGTCTCTTGAAATCCCCGTTTGGGGGTAGTTATTGTTGAAATTCTGGAAGTAGGTGTGAAGTGAGTAAGACTGTTTGTGAGCCTTAAAATATTCAAATGCAAGGTCATATTCGGTTAGCTACCGGAGATCTTGTATGCTACACTCACATTGGAGTGGCTCACATTCGGTGCTGAGAGTGAGTGCTTTTGGGATATTGAGTTGGGAATGTCTCACGGTTTGGCCATCTGGCTAGTTGCATCGCATGTCGTAGCACGATTTTAGAAGTAGCAGTACATTTCTACAATGTTTTCTACTGGGTCGTCGTGCTTAATGAATCTAGAAAACCCTCTTTTTCAGGAAATGTTTACACATAATTGGCAATTTTTTTAGGGTCTACTTATATATAATTTCAATTTTTTTGGGATATGCTTATAACATGAGTCTATTTGGTGATAGGTAAATATTGTATAGTGTCTTTCAAAATTCTAGGGGGGCCTATTTCTAAAACGCATAAAATTCTCACACTATAAGTGTAATTTTCAAAATTCTAGGCGCCTTTTCTTTTGAGTTGTATATACATGTGTATCAATATATATAGTTGATGGAACTAAATTAGGCCTTGGACCCCTTTGGGTGGCCTAAACATAAGTTGTTGGGGGGGGGGGGGGGGGGGGGCTAGACATAAATTGAGGTAAAATACTAAAAAATTTAGGGTAAATTTTTAATTCTCAAAATCTCGGGGGGGGGGGGGGGGGGGGGGGGGGGGGGGGGGTGGGCCCTCCTTTCGTCCCTTGGTGCCTCCGCTATTGCACGTTAGACTATTCCTTGTCTTCCTTTGTATTGTTTAACTCGTTGACCTTCTCCACGTGGCTTGAGTTTCGGGGGCGTAACAGTGCTAAAGTAGTAAAAGTCAAAACACTTTGTTTGGGAGAGAAAAGAAACGAAGAGGTATGATGGTGATTTCTTTTATCATGTTTCGAAGTTTAGGAGAGCAGAGAAAGTTACTTTCTTTCATCTTGTTTGCAAGTTGAGATGAAAAGAAAAGAAAAAAGAAGATTCTATTTATCAAGGACTTCAAGTAATAGAGAGGAGAGAAACTAAATTGTTAATGGAGATGAGAGAGAAAATCATGGCCGTAGATGATCATTTTTGTGAGGCAAGGTTAGTTGTTTTTTTTTTAGAGACAAAAGACATGTCTGTTGTGTATTATGGGAGCCCTAGGACCTGAATGAAATTAAAATTAGGTAAGACTAAATGAAAGGGCATTGTGGGTATTAAGAAAAATTCATTAATCCCCACTTTCGTTTTTCTTATTTTCTTCCCAACTTGGAGAGAAATATATTGAGAGAAAGTAGGAGTTAGTTTTCTTTCATTTTCTCTCCTAACTAAAAATTACAAACGAGAGAAAGATAAAGAAAGTGAGAGAAAGATAAAGAAAGTGAGACACTCTCTCTTTTTCTCTTGTTTTTTAAACTCCCAAACATAGCGTAAGACTAATGCTATGCTTCCCGAATTCTAATCTCAAATTCACATCTCAAAGGATGTGGCAATGGACCTATTCGATTTTGATTGGATGATTTTGATTGGGATTAGGATTTGGGAAGCACTACATTACTCAATGTTTAAAGGGTTAAAGGCTAGACTATTTTCAATTTGTCCCCATACTGTCTTGAAGTTTGTCACTTAACCCCATTGTATTATAGTTCGGATTGAAATAAAACTGTTAAAATTTTAGTCAAAATAAACTGTGTAAAACCATTTGACTCCCATGTGATTAGGTTTATTATTATTATTATTATTATTATTATTATTATTATTATTTTGTTTTACAACTCTATGATTTAAAAGTTAACACTAAATCCTCCAATAATTATGATTGAATTAAAGGTATTTTATTATTTCAAGTGATCAAAGTTAACATTTGTCCCAAAATAAAAATAAGAATAAAAGTAAACAGCAGTCAAAGTTGACATAGTTTGGAATTGACCTTAAACCACAACCATAGGGAAGTTAAGTGCTAACTTTTAAATGTTAGGGGGCAAAATCAAAATGAACCTAAGTACAGAGAGGTAAAATATATTTAAACCAAATTTAAAAAGAAGAAGAAAGCAGAAGAAAAATAAGAGGGATAGGCTCTTCACCATTTTTTTTTTTGCTGCTATGGTTGTTAGAGTTAGATTTAGAAGTTGAATAAAAAAAATTGTCTAATTAACACGAGAAATGGTTATGTGGTTCAGAAAAGAATCATTTCTAAATTGTTTTGTATTTGTGCAGTTTGACTTTGGCTTTAGAAGTTAGTGCTTAACTTAAAAATACCCTAATAAATAGTTCTTTTGCAAAACCACCTTATACATGATTTTCATAATTAAAACAAAACCCCCCAATTAAATATGAGAACAAGATTAAACTGATCCTTTTTCAGACATTCTCAAACAGTTTAGTTTCCAAATAATATGGTAATGAAAAATTGAGGTCTTATTCCAAGGGAAAGGGAAAAATATCAAATATCCGGAGTTCCTTTTTGTATATTATATGAATAATTGCAGATCACAATTGAAAAATTATTTGATTGTCTTACTCTAAAGAAGATGTGAAATATAATCGGCTTGAATTCATGATTTTTGTTTCAAATTTCAAGTGAATACTTGAATTTTGATTGAAAATTGTTTACTAGTGACTAATCCATGTGTAAAAGAGTGTCCATATTGCACAAATGTAACACATAGGTGAACTATTTGTTGGGATATAATTGATGATGTCACGACCCATCCCACTTCACGTGGAAATAGGATACATGGCATGCCACCAAGGCTCATCCAATTCATTTAAAAGAGTATAGCAGCGGAAAAGAAACATAAAACGACAATGAGTATTCAACTCCTTTGGAAAAGATATACCCGAAGTTGTAAAATCCATATAAATTTGAAAACGTGATTATGTTTCGAAACAGATGAATTTATGTTAAAAGTGGTCCCAAAGGTACCCTAACAACTAATCAAAACATGTAAATAAATTCCGAAAGGGATAGAAAAGGGTTTCATGCCGGGATCATTTTGACCGGTCGAACGGGGTGCGGGATCATTTCGACCGGTCGAACGACCCCCTTCGACCGGTTGAATGAACCTTTAGCAGAATTCCTTCTAGGCTTCTAGCAGTAGAATTTTGCTAAGGCATCACCCAATGTTCACCCATTGCAACACTTCAAACATATTCCAATCCTTTCAACTTTTACCAAAGTCATAAGGACAAGTATAACAACTTGCCTAAGTTTGGAAAATGTTAACTAATTAAGTCAAGAGTCCGATTGGATCAAATCTCATAAGTGCTACAAGAAATTCATAAAACATGAAATTCAACTAGTTAAACATCAAGACGTGAACTCAAGAGTTTCGAGTCGCTTCCAACTAACTTAAAAAGGTTTTCAAAAGAATGTTACATCAACCCAATAATGATCCAGAGCTTCTATGATTCGGTTACACGAATCTATACCCCAATTCCTCCGAATGATCTTAACGGCCTCATCCCTTGCATTCCATCTTTCCTTTCTTCATACCTACAATAGAGTAAATCTCCATTGCTCAGCTATATGGTAAGTGCACAATTTCTAACATATGCATATATGACAAATCATGCTTCAATATCATAATTAACATCAATAATCTCTAGGGAGGAAAATTGCTCAGCTATATGGTAAGTGCACAATTTCTAACATATGCATATATGACAAATCATGCTTCAAATCATAATTAACATAAATAATCTCTAGGGAGGAAAATATGAATTCATCCGGTAGCGGCAAAGTCCAAGCCTTAAACCGCGATGCCCACGGCTAGAAAGCCTACAACTGTTGCATCACCCAAGTGCCCTAGCAAGTCTAAGCCTTAAACCATGCACAGTAGCTGTCGCTACTAAATTCTCAAACATCGAGACGCTTACCCCGCATGAATTTGTATAAAACTCCTCTTTGACCCATAGAGTCATATAACATGCTCACATAAAAGTTAGACATACTTTTCACATTTAAGCGCGTACGTAATTAATGGGCCTAAGATTAACACATGGATTTTGCCCGGATCTCAATTTCGTCGTCGAAAATCAAAACATGTAATTTCCCTATATCTCATAGGCTAGAAATTCATACCTCGATCTATCGTCATATAATTTGGAGGGAATGACTAGAAGCCCAATTAAACGTTGAATCTCCAATCCTACACAAAACCTACAAGTTTACACGCGTTTTCCCCAAATTTCTAGAATTAGAAATTTATAAAAACTTAGCCAAATGTGGCCTAAGAGGTATTAAAATGAAGCACTTACCTCAAGGAGTTCAAATATGAAGTTTGGTTGAAAACAAACGGGCAGGAGTCCGTCAACTGCCGTTTAGAAGCTCTAAGCCACAAATCACCTCTTGATTTAGATTTTTAAGAAGAGTTGAAATGAAAAAATATCTTACCACTTTCTATATATAGGCAACACTTTCAGAAATTATGTTTACCTCCCCACGAGTTTTTTTTAAACTTCTAATTATTCCTCGAAACGTCTTACACGTCCATTTATTGCTTCACGAGTGAAAACTATAAATTATAGAAGTTTTTCGTCTAAGTTCCGTTTATCGCCATAATTACGTTTCAAAAACTATTTTCATGGAATTTCTAGATAACCTACCTTTTTATGTAACGTATTACATAGGTTATCTCTAAACAATCACAATGATCTTAAACAAGATCAAAATTAACAGAAATTATACTACACAGGTATATTGCACTATTCACATATACCAAATAAAATCAAATAACATTTGAATCATATAAATGTCATTTAGTCAATCCAATGCCTCATGATTTTCCATGTTCCCGTGTTCTCGATTGACACTCACCGTTAACCCACAGTCAACTCCATCTCAATTATTAATGAATCTTCATTAATAATTTCCAAAAATTTGCTTATGCATTTAAAAAAGAATATATTTTCCCGGGACGGGTGTGACAACTCTCCCCTCCAAAAAGGAAGTTTGTCCCCAAACTTATACCATTTCACCGAATCAAGACTTCTCATAAGCACTTCCAATATTTGCTTTATTACAAACTACACATCTCTACTGAGATATCACAATCTCACGAGGAAAATAAATCCTCAAGCTCTGAAGGAAAATAAATCCTCAGAGACCCTGTCTTAATCCGATTGAAGATTGAAATTGCATTCTAGTAATACATCGAAGCACCTCAATAAGTAAGGACATCAGTACCTGAGTAGATCATACTCAATAGTCAAACCTGACATTCAACTTCTCATTTATGTTTTTAAAACAAATTATTTTGAAATCTCGCATAACACTTCCATCTCTTTCCCAACATAATTACCTCAATATCCATCGTAACAAATAACATTGTGAACCAAAATTGACTTAGTCAATCATACACGTACCATAGTGTTCATCCTGACTCATTCCCATACTTAGAACATACCTTGTTCCTGTCTCAAATCTTTGACCATTCACAATCCATTCTTATTCACGTAGTGTGCACACACCCTGAGTCAATTACTTTTCTGTCGAAGATCTCAATTGTAATGTAATCCATTCTCATCTCATATATACCATACTTGTCTACTATCCTTTAGTCTATCAGTCCAGGTAGATTCACTACCATTTACATAGTTATACGACTCCATAAGTCTCTGGTGTTTTACTTTCACCTTTACATAAGTACATACCATTATACCAATCGTACTCATGTATCTCAACTCTTACTGAGTTCCTGATAACGCTTTACACTAAACGTATACTCTTCGTATAACATCTCAAGGCATACCTTATTCAACAGTTTAATATTTCATAACTCTAGTCAGCCTGACTTAACTCCAATTCGGATTCTCTAATCCTTTATATTTGCTATTCTGATCTCAAATTCATTATTCTCGAAGAACCTGTTGCTCAAGTATTCATAATATTCCCGTAACGATCTAAAAACAACTCATTAATTTGATCTTCCCAATCAAGTACCATAGTCTCACTATGTTCAATAAATTCCCTATCGACTCCCAATTCACATACCTTTTGTGACAATACTCAAGGTCACCCATTCTCACTCCAGGTACTAATGTCAACCCATTCATAAGTATTGTCTTCAAGTGCTTCACACTTTACGGATATCACCAAGTTCCTGATCGTTCAAAACTTCAAATCATTCATAACCTCGGGTTACTCCAAAACTTAAACCAAGATCAAGTTCCCTTTGGAATACTACTCAAGTCAACTCGTTTAGTGGCACTACCTCCAACTTACTAAGTCCAAGTGTACAACATTTCACTAACCCCCTTACTTTAGAATTTTCAAGCTCATAATTTGTTCACGTAGAACTCATGAGTTTGATAAACACTGTTGTGTCCCAAGCACTAAGCATACCATATCCTTCCACGATACCCATCTTTCAAAGTCTACTTGATATCTTATCACAAGTATTTAATACCACTTTTCTTATTCAAACAAAAGTTTTATTTTAAAGCACTTTAAACACTTTAAAATTTTCTTGGGGTGAAATCCAACATTCTCAAAACTCTCCAACCTCGTTGGAATCCAAGACAACTGAGACATTGCATCCACCATTGTCCTCTAACCGTTTTACATTCCTACTATCATATCTGATAATGTACTCAATGTACTACCAAGACTTCATCTCACTCTTACCGTTCATGTTCACTTACCCATCGAAGCTTCATCTTACCGATTTATATTTTCACCCTTCTAACTTGAATTACCCAAAGTCTTTTTACTTTTCTATCCATTTCCACAACCACTCTTGTTCAGTATCGTAATACTTATCATACTCCAATTTCCCGTTGACAACAACTCATTTCAAACACTCAATGATGTTTTAAAAGCATTAAATGATTTCCATTTTAATTGAAATACACCAATTAGCAATGAAAGCATGGATTAGACATCTAAAAGAACTTTACTGTGACAAAATACCCCAAGGGAAAAATGGTCATTTATAAAAATATGGTTAAATTTTGTATCAAAAGATAGCTCTTTGAGTCCCGATTCCAACGCAAAAAATAGCGCGCGAATCCGAATTTTCTAGAAAGAGTTATGTCTGTTTTCAGAAAAGTTGACGAAAAATGTTTTCGAAATCATTGGTTTGGGCAGAGAGGTGTTCGACCGGTCGAACTTCCCCTTTCGACCGGTCCAAGTATCCCCTAGACCATATTTTCTCCATTTAACATCCTTAAAAGTCTCCAAACTCACAAGGCATTTGGGGCTACTTCCCAACCATTTTAGAACCACAAAAAAGTGATTGGAAACATCAAAAACTCATCGAACCACGCAAGGTTCATGGTTATCCGCACTACAACTCATTATAATAAAGTTTTTCTCTATAGGATTCCCTACCAAGATTCCTTTATCTTTATGATATCCAATATCAATTTGATTTCTCTGAATCTCTTATCACGTTCAATCACTCCCACTTATCTTTCACCTCAAGTCCTATATTCGTACATCCTTTATTCCACTTCCTTTGACACCCCACTTCAAACACCAAGGAAATCTTACTACTATTCTTTTCCATTCGTTTATTCCTTTATTCAACTTCCTTTGACACCCCACTTCAAACACCAAGGAAATCTTACTACTATTCATTTCCATTCGTTTATCTTCCATCAAGAAATTCTATAATTTCTTCTCCGACCTATGCCATTCTTCAATCCTTATCATCACATTCACGAGTGTACAAACCCACCTACACACTACTCTAGGTTTCTACCATCAATTACACTTCTACTAACTATAGCTTCAAACTGTTCAAGCATACTCCATCATTTCTATTCTTAACCACTCATCTTAGGTCAATCTTCAAATCCCAACATTTTTACTTATACCATCAATCTAGTAGCATTCGCTACTAATTCTTATACTACATCTGAATCCACTATGGTACCACGACCATTCAAAACTAGGTTCAGTTGAGAGATTCCTTAACAGCCACAATACTTATAACCCGTTGAGATATTTCTGTAATACCCTGTATTTTCATTGTAATTTTATAATACTTTTGATATAAATGAGATTCAGTATGCTTGTATTATCATTCCTTGTAATTTCAGTTTCGATCGATCGACCAATCTTCAATCGAGAGAGTTTCATTGCTTCGAGCGATCGAACCCACTTCGAGCGATCGAATCTCTACCGACCTGAATTGATGACGTGTTTCTTTTCTCAATCGATCGACCCGTTCTCAATCGATCGAACCTTGACCGACCTGTTTTCAATCGATCGAACTCTATAATTTTAGTATACGTGTTTTTCCACCTGTACTTCCCTTCCTCTATATATATGTATAATCATATACACACACACACACACACAACCTTTTGCTAAACTTTGGAAGAGGTTAGAGAGAGAGAGAGATATCTATAATTTATATATATACACACTTATATATATACACATACCCAGATATATATATATACACACAAACACTCCTTCATATACTCTCGGAAATAAAGGAGAAGAGAAAGAAGAGAAGGAGAGGAGCAGAAGAAAGAGAGGCAAAGAAGAGAAAGAAAGAGAGAGGAGGAGACCACCCCGAGACCACCCGCGGCCACCCCGAGCTCACCGCCGTCACCGTCTTTTTTGGTGAGTGCTTGTACTCACATCGTAGAGTAGATATGTTGTTATATATGTGTTTCGGAAAGAAATAACGGACCTTGAACGTGCGTGAATGGTCCAGTTCAAATTCTAGAATAAAATTACGTTCAATCGATCGAACTGCTTTTGAGCGATTGAACACAGGCCGATCTCGATCGATCAAACTGCTTGCAATCGATCGAACATTACTTTTCCTCAATAGATCAAAATATCTTCGATCGATCAAACTTAGCTTTTCCTCAATCGATTGAAATGAATTCAATCAATCAAACCTTTCAGAATGTTAATTGTTTAATGGTTTTATATCTGATGAACTATTAAACTATTTGTTTTTATACGTTCATTGTTGAAAAGTTGTATTGGAATAATATACACGTGGAATAATGGACTAAATGCGTTAAACAGTGGAACCTTTTGGTTAATGAGATAATAATGAGATTAAGATGCCGACGTGCATAGTAGTGGATCTATCGACCGCAAAGGTCGATACTATTTATGATTGGTACGTGTGAATGCGGTCACGAAGATCGTATGATACTGGGTGTATTGGCCATAAGGTATCAAGCATATTAGCGGGGCGTGATGGCCAGGATGTACCAAGGGCGTGTTGGCCAAAGTATATTAAGGGCGTGTTGGCCAAGGTATATTAGGGCATTCGACTAGAATACATGGGACTATGTGTCGGGATTTGATAGACCGTAGGTATGGGACTACGAGTCTGATTAATGTGGACCCAAGAGTCTATGTTATGTTTGGGACTGGTTGGGACGACGTCCGTGATTATATTGAGTGGGTGCATACATGCATGCGAATGATGAGATGATCCTTTTATGATGCTGTTGGTTTATATGCTGTAAATCTATAGATACTATGTTAGTATTTACATTCACTCAGCTTTCATAGCTAACGGCGTTTTATGCCGCTGGATATTTGATGTCCAACTGGCAAGGGATTTGAGTATACAGGTGATGCATATATGGACAGGTACTACGAGGAAGGAACCTACAATGATGGAGGCTATGCCGGTACTGACTACTACGCAAGCTAAAGTCTGGGAGCTTCGCCGTAGATAGTTATGTTTATGTTTTAGAGACTTCAGTTATAATTATGTTTATATCAGCGTGTGTTGCTGTAATACTTTATTTACGTTTGGTAGATACTTTTGGGTTGTAATAGTTTAGTATTATACTCTGACCTTATATATATTAAACTTAGATATTCCAATGCGTGGTTTGAATCATTACTCTGATGGTTTGACTTTGGTTGTGGACAATGTGGTGACTTTCAACTGTCATGGCCTACGGGTCCAAAAAGGAATTTATTTTCTCTATTTTTGCTACTGCGGGGCGTGACAAGATTTTTGGTATCAGAGCCTAGGTTTAGTAGTTGCGTTCACCAATTGTCCGACATTTCTTGAGTATGAACCTAATATTCCTTGAGATAGAGGTTGACTCTCTGAGTACTGTTTTGAAGTTATTCGTGTAGCGGATTTTCTTTTCCGTTGCTATTAATGTGATAATGGCTATAACTATTACGTTTAATTTTTGAATTACTTTCTATAGCTATTTTCAGGATTGACGACTAACCGAGAGATGTCTGTATAGGTACCTAACCTTACTGCATCGATGGCAGGAATGCCTACTCGAAATCGTCCCCCCAAGCACCCCAAGCTGTTGATCCAACTGGACTATTTGAGTCCTTTGTGTGTAGGATGGAACGGATCAACAATCCTAATGTGCACAACGGAAATAATCATAGACCACCTCCAACGCCAGTTAAGGATAGAATAGTGGAGTGTTTTTGTTATTTTCGTCCAGAGAAGTTTGATGGGAATACTGAACCGTGGCAAGTAGAATAGTGGCTCCGAGAGATGGAAGCAATCTTCAACACCCTGGGATGTAACGAGATTGAGAAGCGTCGACTGGTGACATTTCAGTTGACTTGTGTGGTAGCCAATTGGTGGGAATCGAAGAAGGTGACCATAGGAGAATTCGCTGCTGGAAGGATGCCCTGGATCACATTTAAAGGGCTGTTTTTTGAGAACTACTTCCCTCAGACAGAGAGGAATAAGAAGGAGAGAGAATTCATTGAGAAAAGGCTAGGGAACCTTACCGTGAGGGAGTATACGGTGCAGTTTGAACGACTATCTCGTTTTGCCCTGCATATGATTGATACTCTAAAGAAGAAGAATAGGCAGTATCACCAGGGCTCATTGCCACTACAACGGATGACTCTGAATCATCAGGGTCAAACCTTCAAGTCTATGGTAGGAATGGCAGTCGGTCATGAGGATATTAATGGTCGAGAGCAAGGACGTTTTGGGAATCGGCTACCACCCAGAGGTAACCAAAGACTGAGACCTCCGATGCGGTTCCAAGGGAATAAGCGCAATTGGGCTGGAGAAAGGAAGCCACCACTTGCGTTTTCCCATAATCGCTATGCTGTAACCCAAGCACCTCTACCACAAGGACTCCCTATTACTGTTAGAGGCAATACGGGTGGATGTTTTAACTGCGAAAAACCCAGTCATTTGGCTAAGGACTGCCGAGCTTCCAAGAACTACAACAGGGCAGGCATTCTCTGTTACAACTACAACAAGCATAGTCATATTAGTAAGGATTGCAGAGCACCCTGTAGGGCATACAATGGACCAGCTACTCAAGGCCAAGTTGGACAGGCTCGTATGAATGCTATCCTCCCCGAAAATGCAGGATTTGATAAGGCTAAATAGCAGAACATGGAAGGTACTCTTACGTTATTCAACACTCAAGTTAAAGTTCTATTTGATACTGGTGCTTTGAATTCATTTATTGCTATCGAAATTGTTAAACTTTTGGGTTTAGTACCCCAAGCGCTTGATGTAGCCTTAAATGCGGTATCACCTTTGGGAGTAATCGTAAGATTATGGAAAGTAGGACTGTGCCTTAACCTTAGAGTATAGGATTCGTCCCGCAGATCTAATCATTTTGTCAATGAAAGAATTTGACATCATCTTAGGATTCGATTGGCTCACGAAGTATCGTGCTAAGTTGGATTGTGCCAATAAGATGATTACCTTTTCGATACTAGAAAATTAGCCTTTTGATTTTTAGTACAACCCCTCGGGTGATGCTTTTCTAACTAGCCATCTAGCAGCTATCGAGAGCTCGACTTCAGAACCCACTATTGCACAGATTCCTACAGCCCGAGACTTTGAGGATGTGTTTCAGAATATTCTTAGATTGCCACCTAAGCGTGAGATTGATTTTTGCATTGAGTTAGTGCCCGGCACTTTACCACAATCAAAGGCTCATTATCGGATGGCACCAATGGAGATGCAAGAACTGAAGAAACAAGTGTAGGAGTTAGAAGATCTCAAGTTTGTTCGACCTAGTACATTGCCTTGGGGAGCGCCAGTGTTGTTCGTTAAGAAAAAGGACGAAACTCAGCGACTTTGTATCGACTATAGGGAGCTCAACAAGGTCACAATTAAGAATAAGTACCCACTCCCTAGAATCGATGATCTGTTTGATCAGTTGCAAGGAGCGACGACTTTCTCAAAGATCGATTTACGATCCGGATATCACCAACTGTTAGTTCGACCTGAGGATATTTTGAAGACTGCTTTCAGAATGAGATATGGGCACTATGAGTTTTTGGTTATGTCTTTTGGATTAACCAATGCCCCAGCGGTATTTATGGACCTAATAAACAGAGTATTTAGACCCTACTTGGACCAGTTCATTATTGTGTTCATTGACGACATTCTAATCTACTCAAAGCATGAGGTTGAATATGAGGAACATGTAAAGATCGCACTATAGACCCTTCGAGATAATTAACTATATGCAAAGTTCAACAAGTGCGAGTTATGGCTTAAGGAAGTCAAGTTCCTAGGACATGTTGTCTCGCATGATGGAATAGCCGTAGACTCGTCAAAGACAGACGCAGTTCTGGATTGGAATATACCAACCACCGTAACAGAAGTTAGAAGTTTTTTGGGTTTGGCTGGATACTATCGGAGATTTATGGAGGGATTCTCCAAGATCACAGCTCCTCTTACTGGACTGACAAAGAAGGATTTGAAGTTTGAATAGAGTAACAAGCATGAACGCGCATTCTAAGAAATGAAGGATAGATTGACCATAGCGCCAGTACTTACGATTCCCAAGAGCAGTGAGCAGTTCACCATAAATAGTGACGCATCATACCAAGGACTCGGATGTGTTCTGATGCAAGATGGGAAGGTAATCGCATACGGATCACGGCAATTAAAACCTCACGAGTTGAATTATCGGACGCATGACCTCGAACTAGCCGCGATTGTTTTTGTACTTAAGATTTGGAGGCATTACCTCTACGGTGAGAAGTTTGATCTGTTCTCAGATCACAAGAGTCTGAGGTACTTGTTCTCTCAAAGAGAGTTGAAAATGAGGGAACAACGTTGGATGGAATTGTTAAAGGAATATTATGATTTCACGTTGCAGTATCACCCTAGAAAAGTGAATATAGTGGCCGATGAGTTAAGTCAGAAACCCAGGAAGATAGTAGTAGCTTCTCTCATGGTCAAAGAGTGGCAGGCGTTGGAAACTTTAGCTGAATCTGGCATTCAGGCGTCAGATCCAAGTGGAGGACGACACTTTGGATGTCTCATGGTGCAACCTACCCTCATCACTCGTATTTTGGAGGCACAACAGAAGAATGAAGGACTTCAGGAGTGGTTCGCAAGCAACACAGTGAAAGAACCCAAGAATTGGAGTGTTGATGCGAATGGGGCACTCAGATGCAGAGGCAGACTTTGTGTGCCAGATGAAGGTGATCTGAGAAAGGACCTACTAGACGAAGCTCATAAGTCACGAATGACTATCCACCCAGGAGGTACAAAAATGTCCAAGGATTTGAAAAGAAACTTCTGGTGGGAAGGAATGAAGCGAAAAGTTACTAAGCACGTGTCTCAATGTCGTATGTGTAAGGAAGTAAAGGGAGAACATCAGAAGCCTCCAGGACTTCTACAACCATTACCAATTCCCGGAAAGAAGTGGGAGCATATCACTATGGACTTCGTGGTAGGATTTTTGAGATCTCAGCAAAACCACAATGCTATTTGGGTAGTTGTGGATCGACTTACCAAATCAGCAGATTTCATAGCTTATAGTATATCATACTCGGTCGAACGTCTGAGCCGTATGTATATACAACAAGTCGTGCGACTTCACGGTGTACCTGCATCAATCGTATCAGACTGTGATTCGAGATTTACTGTAGAGTTCTGGAAAAGTCCACAGACAGCTTTGGGGACTTCATTAAGCTTGAGCATAGCCTTTCACCCGTAAACTGACAAGCAGACTGAACGAGTTAACCAGGTGATGGAAGACATGCTTTGAGCGTGTGTTATTGACTTTGAAAGCTCATGGGAGACCCATCTATCACTGATAGAATTTGCGTACAACAACAACCACCATTCGAGTATAGGGATGGCACCCTTTGAGGCGTTATATGGAAGACCATGCTGATCACCTTTGTGTTGGGCAGAGGTTGGAGACAACCAACTGCTTGGACCAGAGTTAGTTCGGGAAACTAACGAGAAGATCCAAATTGTGAAAGAAAGGATGCGAACGGCGCAGAGTAGACACAAGATTTATGCAGATAAACACCGTAGAAGTTTGGAATTCAGTGTTGGAGATCATGTACTACTTAAAGTATCTCTGGTGCAAGAAATTATCAGGTTTGGACAGAGGAGAGGAAAGCTAGCACCGCGTTTCATTATACCATTTGAGATCCTCAAACGTGTAGGAAAGGTTGCCTACAGACTTGTATTGTTGCCTAAGATGTTGGGGGTACATAACGTGTTTCACGTCAGCATGTTAAGGAAGCGTGCTCACAATTTGAGTCACGAGATCAACTTTGAGGACATCCAGGTAAATGACAATGTCTCGTTCAATGAAGGACCAGTGCGAATTCTGGATTGGGGAGTTAAGAAGCTGAGGAATAAAGAGATTCTATTGGTGAAGATTCAGTGGAAGTTCCACGATGAAGGAAAAGCTTCTTGGGAATTGGAGTCAGAGATGCGTGAGAAGTATCCAGAGTTGTTCAACAATGCTTAGTTCGGATTTCGGGGACGAAATCTTTATTTAGAGGGGGATGATGTAATACCCTGTATTTTTGTTGTAATTTTATAATACTTTTGATATAAATAAGATTCAGTATGCTTATAATTTCATTCCTTGTAATTTCAGTTTCGATCGATCGACCAATCTTCAATCGATGAAGAGTTTCATTTCTTCGAGCGATCGAACCCACTTCGAGCGATCGAATCTCTACTGACCTGAATTGATGATGTGTTTCTTTTCTCAAGCGATCGACCCATTCTTAATCGATCGAACCTTGACTGACCTGTTTTTAATCGATTGAACTCACTTCGATCAATCGAACTCTGTAATTTCAGTATACGTGTTTTGCCACCTGCACTTCCCTTCCTCTCTATATGTATTATCACATATACACACACCCAACCTTTTGCTGAATTTTAGAAGAGGTTAGAGAGAGATATATCTATAGTTTATATATATACACACTTATATATACACACACAGCTAGATATATATATATACACACAAACACTCCCTCACATACTCTAGGAAACAAAAAAGAAGAGAATGAGAGGAGCAGAAGAAACAGAGGCAGAGAAGACAAAGAAGGAGAGAAGAGGAGACCACCCCGAGACCACCCACGGCCACCCCAAGCTCGCCGGCGTCACCGTCTTTTCCGGTGAGTGCCTATACTCAGTTAGTAGCGTAGATATGTTGTTATATATGTGTTTCGGCAAGAAAGAATGGACTCTGAACGTGCGTGAATTGTCCAGTTCAAATTCTAGAATAAAACTGCATTCAATCGATCGAACTGCCTTCAATCGATCGAATATTACTTTTCCTCAATCGATCGAAATATCTTCGATTGAGCGAAATTAGCTTTTCCTCAATCGATTGAACCTTTCAGAATGTTAATTGTTTAATGATTTTATATCTGATGAATTGTTAAACTATTTGTTATCATACGTTCATTGTTGGAAAGTTGTATTGGAATAATGTACACGTGGAATAATGGACTAAATGCGTTCAACAGTGGAACCTTTTGGTTAATGAGATAATAATGAGACTAAGAAGCCGACGTGCATAGTAGTGGGTCTATCGACCACAAAGGTCGATACTATTTATGATTGGCACGTGTGAATGCGGTCACAAAGATCGTATGATATTGGGCGTATTGGCCGTAATCTATCGAGCGTGTTGGCTGGGCGTTTTGGCCGTAATCTATCGAGCATGTTGGCTGGGCGTATTAACCGTAATCTATCGAGCGTGTTGGCTGGGCGTATTGGCAGTAAGGTATCAAGCATATTAGCAGGGCGTGATGGCCAGGATGTACCAAGGGAGTGTTGGCCAAAGTATATCAAGGGCGTGTTGGCCAAGGTATATTAGGGCATTTGACTAGAATACATGGGACTATGTGTCGGGATTTGACAGACCGTAGGTATGGGATTACGAGTCTGATTAATGTGGACCCAAGAGTCTATGTTATGTTTGGGACTGGTTGGGACGACGTCCATGATTATATTGAGTGGGTGCATACATGCATGCGAATGATGAGATGATCCTTTTATGATGTTGTTGGTTTATATGCTGTAAATGTATAGATACTATGTTAGTATTTGCATTCACTCAGCTTTCGTAGCTGACGGCATTTTATGCCACTGGATATTTGATGTCCAACTGGCCAGGGCTTTGAGTATGCAGGTGATGCACATATGGACAGGTACTACGAGGAAGGAGCCTACAATGATGGAGGCTATGCCGGTGCTGACTACAACGCAAGCTAAAGTCTGGGAGCTTCGCCGTAGATAGTTATGTTTATGTTTTAGAGACTTCAGTTATAATTATGTTTATATCGGTGTGTGTTGCCGTAATACTTTATTTACGTTTGGTAGATACTTCTGGGTTGTAATAGTTTAGTATTATACTCTGACCTTATATATATTAAACTTAGATATTCCAATGCGTGGTTTGAATCATTACTCTGATGGTTTGACTTTGGTTGTGGACAATGTGGTGACTTTCAACTGTCATGGCCTACAGGTCCAAAAAGGAATTAATTTTCTCTATTTTTGCTACTGCGGGGTGTGACAATTTCTCAATCCCCAATTTATACCACAAGATAGGTTAAGAGATTCCTCAACCGCCCAATACATATCGTAAGATAGGTTGAGAGATTCCTCAAACATCCTATAATCTCAATACTGTAAAATAAGTTGAAAGATTATTCAACTACCTGACATACACTGTATATACCATAAGGTAACACCATAAGATAACCCTGTACGATCACACTGTAGGTTAACACTGTAAGATAATGTGAGAGATTCCTCACCTACCCCATACACGAGCAATACATGATTCTGGACTATCTTTGTGTCATAACACCCAATTGTACATCTCTAGCTTCTCACGTTTCAAAGTTTAACCCATGTCTGAAACATAACTCTTATCAATTAATCCCAAAACTCAACTACGAACAATCACTTTCATTCTCTATGTAAACTATAAGGAAATCTCTTCTGACGCTCACTACTCAAACTCTGCTCTAGGTCAGATCCCCCAATGGACACTCGTCACTATCATTGAAAACATCCACCGATTCGATCAAAAATCACTTTATTTTCGTTTAGAAATTCAACTGTTCGTCACTACCAGGATATCATCTCTCCCTTGTATTACCACACAAGGTCTATGATAACCCACAAAAAAACTTTGTCTCACCACACGATTCTACGTCCGAATGATTCCACCGATTCATTAACACAATACATATGACAATGTATATCATGGCATGCTATACAATATGCATGCGAGTCATTATGCTATGCAATTCATTTGAATTATCATGTCGTGACATGCACTTACATGCCATGTTCCTCATATATATCCATCTCTATAAGTGATCTCACACTGTATTATCTCAAGACGTCGTCTGTCGTTCCCCAAGGTTCTATACTTATTCGTATATCGCATTACATCAACTTCTTTTACAATCTATTACTCTGATACCAATAAATGTCACGACCCATCCCACTTCGCGTGGAAATAGGACACGTCCATGCCACCAAGGCTCATCCAATTCATTTAAAAGAGTATAGCAGTGAAAAAGAAACTTAAAACGACAATGAGTATTCAACTTCTTTGGAAAAGATACACCCCAAGTTGTAAAATCCGTATAAATTTGAAAACGTAATAATATTTCGAAACGGATGAATTTATGTTAAAAGTGGTCCCAAAGGTACCGTAAGAACCAATCAAAACATGTAATTAATTTTTGAAAGGGGTAGAAAAAGGTTTCATGCAGGGGTCATTTCGACCAGTCAAATGCCCTTTAGCAGAATTCCTTCTAGCAGCAGAATTTTCTAAGGCATCACCCAACCTTCACCCATTGCAGCACTTCAAACATATTCTAATCCTTTCAACTTTTACCAAAGTTATAAGGACAAGTATAACAACTTGCCTAAGTTTGGAAAACGTTAACTAATTAAGTTAAGAGTCCGATTGGATCAAATTTCATAAGTGCTACAAGAAATTCATAAAACATGAAATTCAACTTGTTAAACATCAAGACGTGAACTCAAGAGTTTCGAGTCACTTCCAACCAACTTAAAAAGGTTTTCAAAAGAATGTTACATCAACCCAATAATGATCCAGAGCTTCTATGATTCGGTTACACGAATCTATACCCCAATTCCTTCGAATGATCTTAACGGCCTCATCCCTCGCATTCCATCTTTCATTTCTTCATACCTACAATAGAGTAAATCTCCATTGCTCAGCTATATGGTAAGTGCACAATTTCTAACATATGCATATATGAAAAATCATGCTTCAATATCATAATTAACATTAATAATCTCTAGGGAGGAAAATACGCACTCATTCGGTAGCGGCAAGTCCAAGCCTTAAACCGCGATGCCCACGGCTAGAAAGCCTACAACTGTTGCATCACCCAAGTGCCCTAGCAAGTCTAAGCCTTAAACCATGCAGAGCAGCTGTCGCTAATAAATTCTCAAACATCGAGAAGCGTACCCCGGCATGAATTTTTATAAAACTCCTCTTTGACCCATAGAGTCATATAACGTGCTCACATAAAAGTTAGACATACTTTTCACATTTAAGAGCGTACGTAATTAACGAGCCTAAGATTAACACATGGATTTTGCCCGGATCTCAATTTTGTCATCGAAAATCAAAACATGTAATTTTCCTATATCTCATAGGCTAGAAATTCATACATCGATCTATCGTCATATAACTTGGAGGGAATGACTAGAAGCCCAATTAAACGTCGAATCTCCGATCCTACACAAAACTTACAAGTTTACACGCGTTTTCCCCAAATTTCTAGAATTAGAAATTTATAAAAACTTAGCCAAATGTGGCCTAAGAGGTATTAAAACGAAGCACATACCTCAAGGAGTTCAAGTATGCAGTTTGGTTGAAAATAAACGGGCAGAAGTCCGTTGACTGTCCTCTAGAAGCTCTAAGCCACAAATCACCTCTTGATTTAGATTTTTAAGAAAAGTTGAAATGAAAATATCTTACCACTTTCTATATATAGGCAACATTTTCAGAAATTATGTTTACCTCCCAACGAGTTTTTTTAAACTTTTAATTATTCCTCAAAACGTCTTACACGTCCAATTTATTGCTTCACGAGTGAAAACTACAAATTATTGAAGTTTTCGTCTAAGTTCTGTTTGTCGCCATAATTATGTTCCGAAAACTATTTTCGTAGAATTTCTAGATAACCTACCATTTTATGTAACGTATTACATAGGTTATCTCTAAACAATCAAAATGATCTTAAACAAGATCAAAACTAACAGAAATTATACTACACAGGTATATTGCACTATTCACATATACCAGATAAAATCAAATAACATTTGAATCATATAAATGTCATTTAGTCAATCCAATACCTCATGATTTTCCATGTTCCCGTGTTCTCGATTGACACTCACCGTTGATCCACAGTCAGCTCCATCTCAATTATTAATGAATCTACATTAATAATTTCCAGAAATTTGCTTATGCATTTAAAAAAGAAAATATTTTCCCGGGACGGGTGTGACAGATGATCAAGCAATATACCCTCCCAAGACCTCTCCTTGTGTAGTTCAAGACAATCACAAAACAATCACACGAACAAGACAATAGAAAAGCAAGCAAAAGAATTAAGGCAAAGACGACTCCTCTCTATTGATAAGAAACCCTACAAGACAACCAATCCCTCACCTCTTTCTCTTCTCTATTGTTTTTCCTCACTCTTTTTCTAGAGTCTCTTTCTTCTCGTTAGGAAAATACAATGTGTGGGATTCTCTCTCCTCTCTCTAGAATTGGGATCTCCTTCCCTATGGATTTAGTCCTATATATATAGTAATACAAATCCTAGTCCTATAATAATAGGAAACTCTTCTACAAGAAACCATATAGGAATAGGAAACCTCTCACTTTGGAAACCTAACCCTAATAGGAAACAAGAGTTTCTGTTGCTGCTCCCCGTGTCTGCCCGGGCAGCCCGCTCGGGCGGCTTCTCCAGCAGGCAACTTTCCAGAAAGTCTAGTAGAAGCCCTCGATCCCCCGTCCGCCTAGGCGGTCTTCACCTCCTTTAGTTTCTTTCTTTGTCTTTGTCTTCATCTTCTTATGAGTTTTTATCACAAACCCAACATTCTTCACCTTGACAAAAATCTCATCACCATCATCACCTTTGTTGTCCTTCAAGTTATTTATCAATCCTTGTCTCTCCGTCGTCTTTGCCACCTCTCTATCATCATCTATGTAGACTTGTCATCCCTTAAATCCACATTATCTATGGATTCAAGAAACTTTGAAGATACGTAACATCAAGGTTATCGCCAACATCATCATCTTCATCTTCATCATGGTAGTTGTCACCACCTTGGACTTGGACTTCAGCCCAATATCTCTTCTCACCGTCGCCATGGGAGCAACAAATGAGTGCCTAACATCTCTTCTCATCATCTTTTTGGGAACATCGCACTATTGCCCAACTCTTCTTCTCGCCATCTCTATGGGAATGACACACAAACTTGGCCTCATTGCTGTGACACACATCTTTACCTCTTGTAGAAACGGTTGGTGTTACTAAGGTTGATATGTCCAAAATTATCCAGCCATGAAGTCTGTCTGCCAAGTTACCGAGAGGTTCAGGTTATTTCGGTACAGGCGCCAACAGCCAAGCAATCCCGAGGGGTTCGCCCAGCCTGTGCGGTTCGTACTAATAGGCCGGGAATGAAAGACCGCGGTATCCTGCGGTCCCGACCTAACTAATTGTTTCCTAAATCA
This sequence comes from Hydrangea macrophylla, assembly GCA_033977485.1. Lineage (NCBI taxonomy): Eukaryota > Viridiplantae > Streptophyta > Magnoliopsida > Cornales > Hydrangeaceae > Hydrangea > Hydrangea macrophylla. Next base: position 96,560,276 of record CM066995.1, read on the forward strand.
GCTGCAAGACCGCGCAAGGGAAGGTGGCACTTTCCTAAACCACTTAGGAAACTCCCCTAAAATCATGCAAATTTATTGTAATCAGATTAGGCTTTCTAATCCAATTAACTTACCATGTAAGGGTGGACTCTTGCATCTATAAAAGAGTCCACCTACCTTGTTTACAGGGACCCCGAAAGTAATTCTCTAGCTAACAAGCATTCAACAGAGAACTCACCACCATACGCATATACCCAGTCGGTATTACTGGTAGTGCTGCCCTTCTTTGTTAGCTCACCAGGCCCACCGGTGATCTGCTAGTGAACGTGCACAGACGCAACCGTGGACATAGGTCACCTAATTAACGGGACTGAACCACATACAAATTATTTTTGTCTTTTCTCTCTCTTTGAATCCTTCTTGCTAATTCTAGACATCATTAGTTTGGCACCGTCTGTGGGAAACGACAGAGTTTTTCACCAACAAATTTTTGACTGATCAACATGCCTCCTAGAAGGAATAAGAAGGCCACTAATCAGCCCGGCCAGGAGGATTCGCAGCCCGGGCAACCGGCTGCCTCCATGACCTCAGAGCAGATAACATCAGCGCTGGCGCAACTCTTGGCGAGCCAGTAGCGAACACAGGAACAGATGGAGGCGCTTTTGGCCTGACAGGAAAAGCGCCCTGCCCTAGAAGATCAGCCCGATAAATGCGCTCCCGTTCAGGATACCGCTAGGGCGCAAAGGCGAGCACATTCTGCCCCGGTGTCCCCACCGGACTGGGAATACCTCGGTGATGGTGAGCGCAGCTAGGCGACCAGAAGTTCACAGAGGCGAGCTCATCCCAACCCTCGCCGGGTGGAGGATGCCAGAACCATCATCAACCGCCGGCGCACGGCCAGAGGGGAAGGGCCAGGACGGAAGGCCCAGGAATCAGCCAAAGACCCTCCGGCCCTGAGAAAGGGGGATCTTAGGCACACGATTTCTCGGACCAGGAGCCGGGTCCTATCCCTGAGGTCGACGCGCTTTGAGGAAGAGGCCTCGTCATCTGATCCGACCTATCGTTCGGACATAGAGAGGAGAACCGGGCGGGATGACATAAAGGCCCAGGTCGAGGAACTACAACTGCAGATTAAGAGGTTGACCCGCAAGTACGGCCACGACCTCACCAACACGGAGATGAAATCACCCTATACCGCTCGGGTGACAGTTTCCTATTCCAAGGAAGTTCAAACATTCTCACCTCAGCTCCTATGACGGCACGGGGAGCCCGGTGGACCACATCCGTACTTACAAGGCTCAGATGGCACTGGTCACCATGGTGGACGAGCTACTGTGCCTGCCCTTTCCCAGTACCCTCAAAGGGCCAGCAGCACAATGGTTCCATGCTTTAAAACCCTGGACGGTCGATGATTTCAAAGCCCTCAGCAAGTTGTTCATTAGCCAGTTTGTCGGGATGCTCGACCGGACGCAATCGGACACTCAGCAGCTGACCGTCAAGCAGCGCAAAGCGGAGTCCTTGAGGGAATACGTGGACCATTTCAACCAGCAGAGGCTCCAGATTTGCAACCTCAATGAAACGGCCGCAATTATGGCCTTCTGTTCGGGAGTTCAACACACCAAGGTCGCCACGTCATTCCATCGAGACCGACCGACAACCCTGGTAGAACTCTCGGAGAGGTTCAGAAAGTACATAGATACTGAAGAGTTCCTGAAGGCGAAGTGTGCCAGCCAGGCGGGAGACGAATCCCCGAAGGCCAAGCGCAAGCGTGAAGGATTTGAGAAGGGCTCGGGAAAGAAGCCGAAGCAAGATCAGAAGGATGTCCGGGGTCAGCCCCAGATCACTTTCGCACCCTTTTCCCGGCCCATACAAGAAGTCATGGCAGCCGCTGAGGCGCAAGGACTGCTCCAGCAGCCGGTAAAGCTTAAAGCCCAGCCTGGGAAGAGGAATCGGGACAAGTTTTGCCGTTTTCACAGAGATCATGGCCACAACACGGAAGACTGCTTCAAGCTGAAGATGGCAATTGAAAGATTGATCGAGCAAGGCCATCTAGTAGAGTACGTCGCAGCAGACGGATGACCCGCACAAGGAGCCCGAGCTCCCGGTCAACCCCAGCCTCTCGGTCAAATCAACATGATCTCCGGAGGAACGTCAGGCAGAGGGATTCATAGTCAGCACAGAAGAGGCATGTTCGGGCATCCCGGGCGGATGTCTGGCAGGTTCAATCCACCGGCTCCTCCCCAACTGATGTTCTAACATTCACATCCGACGACTTGCAGGGCCTCCACTGCCCCCATGATGACCCGCTAGTAGTGACGCTTTCTATAGCCAACTACATGGTCAAGAGGGTGCTGGTGGACACAGGCAGCTTGTCCAATATTATGTTCACGTCAGCATTCGATCAACTCGGGATCACCAGGGATCGGATCCGGCTGGTTGCTACTCCCCTGGTTGGATTTAATGGCTCCAGCATGCAACCGCTCAGAACTATCGAGCTTCCAGTTCTCATGGGGACCTACCGTCAGCAGGCCTCCGTGCTGACCAATTTCATGATCGTGGAATCCCCGTCGGCTTACAATGTCATTCTCGGGAGGCCAACACTCAACAAGGCCAGGGCGGTCATCTCCACCTACAGCTTAATAGTGAAGTTCCCAACTCCTCAGGGACCCGGATGCTTGCGTGGAGATCAGACTACTGCCCGGAGTTGCTATGCCAGATCATTATGCCAGGGGGCAATCACTGAAACATTAAACGTTCAAGAGATGGACCCCCGGGACCAGAGTGACGCGGTAGGTCCGATGGAAGAATTAAAAAGTGTGGCGCTGAATCCCAAGTACCCAGACCGCTCGGTCAGTATTGGCACCCTATTGGAGCCCGGCCTGGAGGAAAAATTGACCCAGTTCCTAATGCAAAACTGGGACATTTTTGCTTGGAGTCATGAGGATATGCCCGAGATTGACCCCCGGATAATGTCCCATCGACTGAATGTCAATCCAGATTGCAGGCCGGTGAAGCAAAAAAGGAGGGGCATGGCCCCCGAGAGACAGAAAGCAGTGAGTGAGGAGGTCGAGAAGCTCCTCAAAAGCCCGTTCCATACGAGAAGTCTACTACCCCGACTGGCTAGCCAATATGGTACTTGTCAAGAAAAGTAGCGGGAAGTAGAGGATGTGCGTGGACTTCACCGACCTCAACAAAGCTTGCCCCAAGGATTGCTATCCGTTGCCCAGGATAAACCTCCTTATGGACTCTACGGCCGGTCACTCACTCCTCCCGTTTATGGACGCCTACTCGGGGTACAACCAGATCAGCATGTACTCCGGGGACAAAGAGAAGACTGCGTTTGTCACTGACCAGGGTACGTACTGTTACAGGGTTATGCCATTCGGTCTCAAGAATGCCGCGGCCACCTATCAACGCCTGGTCAACTACATGTTCAAGGACTTGATTGGGAAGTCTATGGAAGTATATGTGGATGATCTGCTGGTCAAGAGCCGGGACGAGTCCGACCATCTTGAGCATCTGGCCGGGGCCTTCAGCATTTTGAGAAAATTCAGGATGAGGTTGAACCCGGCCAAATGCACCTTCGGCATCTCGTTCGGGAAATTTTTGGGCCATCTAGTCAGTAGACGGGGAATTGAAGCAAACCCCAAAAAGATCAAAGCCATCATCAACATGCGGTCGCCCAAATCAACAAAGGAGGTTCAGAGCTTAGTCGGACGGGTGGCCGCATTAAACAGATTTGTCTCCCGAGCTACCGACCGGTGCCTGCCATTCTTTAAAATACTCTGTAAGGCGTTCTAGTGGTCAGAAGAGTGCGAAGAGGCGTTCTAGGAACTCAAAAAGTACCTGGCTTCCCCTCACCTACTCTCAACACCCGTGCCGGGGGAAGAATTGTTTTGTACTTGGCAGTGTCGCCATCGGCGGTTAGCTCGGCACTTGTTCGGGAAGAGCACGGGATACAGTTTCCAGTTTACTATACCAGCCGGGCGTTACAGGGCGCCGAGAGCAGATACTCTCGTATCGAAAAACTGTCGTTCGCCCTCATCACCTCGACCAGAAGGCTCCGTCTGTATTTTCAGGCCCATGTCATTGTGGTCCTCACAGATCAACCTCGCCACAGAATCCTCAGTCATCCAGACACGTCCGGTAGGCTTGTCAAGTGGGCCTTGGAGTTAGAAGAGTTTGAAGTGATCTATCGACCCCGGATAGCCATCAAGGGACAAGCCATAGCAGACTTTCTGGTTGAGTTCACGTATCCAGAGGACCCAGTTGAAAAGTCTGAGCCGCCGGCCCTACCGCCCGGGTTACACTCTGATATCCCTACCTGGGTACTGCACGTGGACCGTTCATCCAATCAGCAAGGCAGTGGGGCAGGAATCATCCTAACTACCCCCAACGGCATCTAGCTCGAATATGCGCTAAGGTTTGGGTTCCGTGCCTCCAATAACGAGGCTGAATACGAAGCCCTCTTGGTCGGATTGCAATTGGCCCTTTCTATGAGTGCACAACAGGTCCAAGGATACAGTGATTCCCAGCTCGTGGTTAACCAGGTTAACCAAGAGTACGAAGCACGGGAAGATAACATGGTAGCCTATTTGGCCCTTGTCCGAGCGGTTTCCAAGAAGCTCAGGGGATTTTCCATCACGCAGATACCCAGAGAAGAAAACACCAGGGCTGACCGATTGGCTCGCCTTGCCTCATCTTCTGAGTCAGACTTTCCCGGGATAAAGATAGAATATCTACCCGAGCCAAGTGTGATCAACTCAGAAGGAATGGAGGTAGACCCGGTCACCCTGGGACCTAGCTGGATGGACCCGATCGTGATGTTCTTGACAACAGGGGCGCTACCAAACGAGAAAAAACAAGCCCGCCGGGTCAAGTACCGGGTGGCCCGATACCATCTCATTGACGGTACTCTCTATAAGAGGGGATTCACTATCCCGTACCTCCGCTGTGTCCACCATGCGCAAGTCTAAGCGATACTGTTTGAAATTCACGAAGGGGTGTGCGGGAATCACATCGGAGGCCGTGCACTCTCCAAGAAGGCCCTATTGCAAGGTTACTATTGGCCAACCATGGCCCGGGATTCCCAGGAATACGTCAGAAGGTGTGACAAGTGTCAGAGATACTCTCCTATGATCAACCGACCGGGAGAGCTCCAGACACCAATCCATAGCCCTTGGTCGTTCGCCCAGTGGGGTATCGACATTGTCGGTCCCTTACCGATGGAAAAAGGACAGGTCGCCGTGATCGTTGTTGATTACTTCACCAAGTGGGCGGAGGCCGAGCCCTTGGCGACGATAACCGAACGGAAAATGGAAAGCTTCGTGGAAAGAAATATTATCAGCAGGTTCAGCATTCCCCGAGTCCTAGTCAGCGATAACAGAAGACAATTTGACACCCCTATCTTCAGGCAGTTCTACTCGGGTTGCGGGATACGAAATCATTACTCCTCCCCCGAGCACCCTCAAGCCAACGGTCAAGACAAGGTGACAAACCGGACAATCTTGCAGTCAATCAAAACAAGGCTTGAAGGCGCCAAGGGGTTGTGGGCTGAAGAACTGCCAACCCTCCTATGGGCCTACCGCACTATACCCCGAGAGGCAACAGGCAAGACGCCGTTCTTTTTAACCTATGGACTCGAGGCGATGGTCCCCACAGAGCTCGGGTTGCCTATATATAGGGTGGCTAACTTTCGTGCCGGATAACGAATAAGCTCTCAGGACAGAATTGGATCTTGTGGAAGAAAGAAGAGACCGAGCCTATCTAAAGGTGGCAGCCTACAAGCAACGGGTCTCACGGTACTACAATAGCAAGGTGAAGCACCTCAGTTTTCAAGTCGGAGACCTCGTCCTTAAGGCAGAAAACCAGTCTACCCGGATCCCGAGCCATGGGAAATTGGGGGCAAACTGGGAAGGCCCATATAGAGTAACCCAGGTCAACCGACCGGGAACTTACTGGCTATAGAGCATGGACGGGCATGATCTCTCTCATCCTTGGAATGTGCAACACCTTTGCAAGTATTATCAATAACATTTGGTCACGGGAATTTAGTATTGGTAGAGAGATTTGTTTTTGTAGCTCTAATTGCGCAACAGCAATAAATTTTTGTTTTTCAATAAAATTGAATAATTTATTTTGCAAATTTTCTCCTGTCAGTACACCATGCAATGCAGAAAAGTCCTCGGGCCTAACCCCGAGGCACCAAAGACCTTGGCTAACAACCAAGGCGCAAAAGACCTCGGGCTCCGAACCCAGGCACAAAAAGACCTCGGGCTCCGAACCCAGGCACTAAAAGACCTCGGTCTCCGAACCCAGGCATTAGCTTCGCCTAAGTCTAACCTATAATGGGGTCAAACCCCTAGGTGGCTGATGATGGCAAGCCTAAAAGGACCCTGCAACCACCCATGTCCCTAGTCGGTTTTCTACGGCCACCCACTCCTGTACTCCCGCCTTAGCAAAATGCTTGGGGGGTAGAAGGATTAGGCCAAAATAGGAAATCACACCGATCACTAAAAGAACTTGGAAGATATTCCTAAGTACTTACAGTGATCAGAGATAATATCCCGGACAGTAAAACAGGATACTCCTATAATACACCGGGACATACCGGACGCTAAACAGGACAAGTTCCTATGGAATACTGGGCAATTACCTTTAAAACAGGTCAAAAAGACTAGGTGTTCTACTGGTTAAAAGTTCCTAAACCATTTGCTAAGGCAGGGGTTAGGTCGGCTAAAAACCAAGTGGATACTAGCAATTGAAAACAGGTAAAGTACAGAAAAAAGAAACAGTTAATGGAAACGAAGTTTGACCTCAGGGGCCTTTTCATTAATTAAAAAAGAAACTGTACAAAGCCTGGGGGGCAGTTGTAGTAGCCTCCCCAAAAAGAAAAAAACTACAACAAAAACAAAAAGAGAAAAAAAAAAGCTAGTTGTCTACAACCACCACTTCTCCCTTCTCCGCAGCCTGCTCTTCCACCAAGGGGTCCCCGGCCGGTGCAGCTTCGGCGGCGACCTCGGAGTTAGCCTAGCCTTTCTTCCAATAACTGGACTCTGCCCAAGAGTAGCCGGACAGGTCCCAGTCAGGGTGGTCGGCAGCAGCCCGCTTCGTCAGGTTAGCACAGCCCGTGAGGAACGCAGCCTCGAATTCCTCCTCAGCATCTTTGGCCTCGGTCTCCCGAGCAGCAGTAAGCTCTGAAAGCGTGGCCGTCATAGCTGCCAGGTCCTTCTCGGCGGAGATCCTCCCGGCCTCCGCGGCTACAACCTTGGTCTCCACAACCTTTCGGGCAGCCCGCTCGGTCGACAGAGAGTCGCGGGTCTCCTCAAGCTCTAGGGTCGTTGCCCGGGGTTTTTCCTCCTCCACGGAGAGAGCAAACTCCGCGGGCTCCCGGGCAGCCCTCTCAATGGACTGGTCAGCCTCTACAGCAGCCAACCTTTCAGCGACGCCGGGAAGGGTGGTCTCAGCCCCGGCCGCAATACAGCCAATCTGCAAGAACAAGACAACATTAGTACACGCATGAAAGAAAAGCTAATGTTCATGATTTAAAGTGACTTACCATGTGGCTGATACTGTATAGCCAACCGATGATGGCCTCAGGGCTAAGCAGAGCTCACTTGTCAATCTGGCTCTGTAGTAGCCCGGGCCGAACCCTTCCGCGGACGTCGTCCGCCGTCTCAATCGCAGGTCTGGAGGAGGAGCCCGCGCGAGCAGTTTCCTCCATGCTCGGAAAGGAGACCCCGAACGGTTTGGCAGCAGGGGGGTGGTGGTGGTGCAACAATTGTTACGACGGGCGTTGAGGCAGCAGCTGCCTCCTTCTCTGCCCGGATAAAAATCCCCTGAAAAATCCTCTTGAGGGGCTGGCCCTCGGCGGGGTCTGGCTTCTTCCTATTCTGGCCAGCCCGGGCTATGAGGGCTGCCTCTTTTTCCTTCAGGGTTACCGCGCTTTTGGGAGCCATTTCTGCAAAACCAGAGGAGAGCACATCAGAATTCAGCAAAGTACCAAATAAAAGAAAACCGGACGGTCAAGAGGGGATTTACCAGGAATGATCGCCGAGAAGATGGGAGCTATGAAGTGGTGCTAGGGCTCATAGGAGATCTTCGGGCTTCCCGACCGAGTCAAAACTTGATTGATGTCAGTTGGGTCCTCCACCAAGGACAGGATCCTTGCTTGGAACTCGTCGGGAAGACTTGGCGAGTCAACTGATCCCACTGCAAAGCAAACATACGAGCGGGTTAATCATTACAAAGTAAAAAGACTAATCAGGAAAGAAAAGGGATCAGGCTTACTCCTCAGTTTCCCCGCCCAGGAGGTTCTCAATTGTACACCCGACACCTTGTCACACAGCCCCAAGGTGGACACTTGGAAGAATTTTTTATTCCATCTTTTATTGTTGCTTGGGCAATTTACTATTATCTTCCGCCCCTGCCTAGCCCCGAGCGAGAAAAAGTCGGCCTCCCCGTGAACTTGGAAAGGCCGGTGGGTCCAGAAGAACTCTTGCAGGGTGAGCTCATACCCTAGAACTTGAGGCCACAAAGAGATGCACCCCATCAGGTACTGCCAACCATTCGGGGCGAGTTGCCCGGGGGAGATCCCGAGATAGATGAGTGCATCCCGGGCAACAGGGTGGAGCGGTAGGCGAAGGCCTTCCATAAACGCATCCTCGTACAAAGTGACGAAGCCCGACTCGTGGAAATGGGCCCCGCCATCATGGATGGAAAGAGAGAAGGGACCGAGAATATCATATCTATCCCTGATCCGACCCAAGTAAGGACCTCGCAGGGTACTAATGATAGACTCGCAGGCGAAGACGACACCGGGATTGTTCGGTACAGAACCTTCATCGCCCGACCCCCGAGATGTTGAGGCCACAGGAGAATCCCGGTGCATCTCCTCGTGAGACGCCCGGGCAGGTATTCTTCCTTCACTATGCTGGTCAGAGGGGGCTGAAGAGGGAGGGTTTAAGCTTGTGCTCAAGGACCCTGACCGCGACTGCTCATCTTCCAATCGGGACGACGAGTTGAAGTCTGAATAGCACATGATTGAGTCTATGGAGGACCTGGGAGAGACGACCTAAAAATGGGTCAAGGACTCCAAGCCTGGTGTACAGAGGGGGCAGATCTAACAACCTAAAGGACAGGTCGTACAATACTCTAGAAGAAAGATAGCACTCTCTCAAGACTCTCCCGGGAATACCCGTTCGGTCCAATTGCTCTAACGTACCCCCGGATTGGAAGAAATGACAGAATCTGAAAAAGAAAAAGTCCCACGCTCGTTCTGACCTAAGTGGGTTCGCTCCCTCCAGCTTTGTTCAGAAAAGAAGAAGAGAATGAAGAACTGAAGACAGAAAGGAAGGACTTACAAGATTTAGCGCAGAAAAGGGGTCGGGAATCTTGCTCGGGATCTTGTTTGCTCTCAAAATCGCTCGGTAAACTCTCTCACTTGGCAGTAGGAATGAAAGAAATGAGTAAAGTGTTCCTTATATAGGAATAACAAACGGCCCAGATCAATCAGATCCAACGGCTCAGGAGTCTTCCCGCCAAGCGCCGCCGGACAGTTGTCGCCTCGGGATCACGAAAGGTCGCCTCAAAATGCGCGCGCATTAAATGCGTGACGTGACGGTCCGGTTACCACGCAGCTGTTCGGTTACATCCGAACCAACTTTGCTGGATCCTGACCAGGCCAATTACTCCCTGACATGTGGCAACACCACTGCCCGGGTTTTTCCCTGCACCGGTCGGTTACTCCACTAGGGCGATCTGGGAGGTGGGCCCCAATCCCGAGCAGCATTCCCGGAGGTTATCCGGACGGTTTCCAAGGCGATACTGATTTTCGATCCTCACCCAATGAAGCATCCGGTCAGTTCCAAAAATGGGGGGCAGCTGATATGTCCAAAATTATCCAGCCATGAAGTCTGTCTGCCAAGTTACCGAGAGGTTCCGGTTATTTCGGTAAAGGCGCCAACAGCCGAGCAATCCTGAGGGGTTCGCCCAGCCCGTGCGGTTCGTACCAACAGGCCGGGAATGAAAGACCGCGATATCCCGCGGTCCCGGCCTAACTAATTGTTTCCTAAATCAGCTGCAAGACCGCGCAAGGGAAGGTGGCAGTTTCCTAAACCACTTAGGAAACTCCCCTAAAATCATGCAAATCTATTGTAATCAGATTAGGCTTCCTAATCCAATTAACTTACCATGTAAGGGTGGACTCTTGCATCTATAAAAGAGTCCACCTACCCTGTTTACAGGGACCCCGAAAATAATTCTCTAGCTAACAAGCATTCAACAGAGAACTCACCACCATACACATATTGACAAACATTGAATATTGCACATTTATGTGCCAATATAATAGACATTGTGCTCATTTAATCCCCCAAATTCCTAGTTTTACATGCATATTTGAATTAATATAATTTATCGGTGATGTCACTCAAATGCATGTAATTATTTATTTTTACACATTTTATATCTTTAGGTAAAAATGAAGTGAAATAAAGGGAAGGAAAGAAGTAGCAACCACACCGAAGCATTTCTCATATATTAGTAAAAAAAAATGCATAGTAGATATTCTGTAAACTAATCAATATATATATATATATAAGTATGTATAATAAAAAAAAAGGAAAAGAATAAAAAAATCAAACCAAACCCAAAATTTTCAAAAGAATCCAAAACAAAATGAAGGTATGACAATGACACTGAAACGTATAATGAGTTTTCTCTCTCTCTCTCTCTCTCTCTCTCTCTCTCTCTCTCTCTCTCTCTCTCATTTGTGCAGATTGTCAAAACAATGTCAGTAAACTTTGAAAAACTGAATTGAGCCAAGAATCAACTGTCAGAAACACGCGAAGAAAATGGGACGGCGAAGAAAAAAAAACAGCCAATCTCAAGCGCAAATGACGAAGTGAGTGACAATATTACATCAAAAATTTTGCTTATAAAAGGATAGGCTCCACAACACAAGATAGAGAACACAAGCACAACTTCACAATCACTGTTAGGGAGAGAATAGTTTAGGGGAGGTTATTATGTGAGCACTTTATATTGTCCCTAGAAATAGGAAACTTTAATTTTTCTTTGCCTATTCTAGTTCTAGTAGTTGTAAAATTTTACTTTTATGTAATTGATGATTTCATGTTCAAAAATATGTAGCAAAACTTTGTGTACTGTATTTCTTAAATTTAAAATATTTGTTTTCTTGTATGACCTTTGTCAATTTATAGTAGTAAAATATTCCTATTTAAAATTAGATCTAATATTTCTAGTCTAGTAGTACTTATAGTTACCCCCTAAAATAGTTAGAAACTCCAAATTTTCAGTTTTTATAGCAATATTATTATTCACTAGAAGACAGATTTTGCAAGTAAATATCATATTTCTTAGCCACGTAGTTGTTGTAATCACCTACCAAAGCCCCAAGCACACCATATTCATATCTCACTCCAAAAGTAGATTAGGATTTGGTTTGGCCTTATTTGTGTTCTTGGAGTTCAACTACTGTGACCCCACAAGAATCGAAAGTCAAAGGTTTAGTATTTTATTTTTGGTTCAGTATTTCCATTTACACTACACCAAAACAGCGAATTTGTCACCCTTATTTTCGCTAGCTTTGTCACTGTCTTCAGCAGTGACAAAATTGTCACCGTCTAAGACAGTGACAAGTTGAAATTGGTGACAAAAGTTACATTTGTCACCGCCTGGACCAGTGACAATGTTTATGCTATAATTGTCACTGCCCCAAACAGTGCAAACCCAGCCTAAATGAAAAGTTTTTATGTATATTTTATTAGCCTAGTTGTACTAAACTTTGCTATTTTGCAGATTCCACAAATTCAACCCCAACTAATGTTAAGTGAGGAAAAAAATATATTAATATTATATTTCACCCTTAACTTAGTTTTATAACTTTAGTTTTAATTGAGCAGTCACTGTTTACACCTATTTAATTTATCTTTAAATTTTATTTGGAAGACAGTTTCAATTCCAAAATAGTAGGCTAAAACTTTAATTGGGGATATGTAATAAAAACTTAGAAACCACAGCTTCTGTGCACTAATCTTAAATGGGCAAATTTATCTAGATGGATTGTTTTTCCATTTATGGCCAAAAATATCTATGTATCTATAGTTTATGACCATTTAACATGTTTATATACTATGGCTATATTGGGCTCAAAAGAGTACATATTTGAAATAAAAAAGCCTATTTATGTGGATTGTCAAACTATGCCTTTTGTCATAAAAAACACCTAGCATACTCAAACAACTCATATGACAAAGTTAATATTTCAAATATGTGTTTATATATATTTCTATCCAATAATGGATAGGCAATTGTGTAGTGGCAGAGTGGTGGGGACTGGACGTCGAATAACACACATCCGCGGCGGGGCACGGTTCGAACCTGGCTACTGCCCAATTGCCTTTTTATTTTTCTTTAAACCAAACGACGTCGTTTCATATCAAACCTGACACACTTGATATGACCCTGACTAGTGAAAGTTTATTTTTAAATAAAGAATGACTCTGCAGTCTTAAATGCCAAATCCTTTTCAAATGCACAAAAGTTGTGGGATCTAGTGTTGGTTTGCATATTCCCAATTTCTTTAAATCATTTCCCCCTAGTTAATTAATATTTCCTGTTTTTATAATAGTTTTACTTAAATATCTGTATTATTTCCATCTTTCGCTATTATTAAATCTAAAAAGTTTATCTCACAAAAATTTAGCTTTTATATATTTTTCTTCCTTTTCTTACTAGTATGTTAGTTAATTTATTTTGCACTGTTAAATTCTTTACCATAAACTGTTAAAAAAAATAGCTTTAATTACTTTTATTGCAAAAATATAAAAATTAGTAGTTTAGTAAAACCCCACAAAAATCCATCATCTTTTATTTTCTTTTCAGTGACAAAATAGTTATCTGCCTAACTTTATAAAATTTTATTTCGTTCCCCGTGGGTTTGACCTGGACTTCCAGAACTTTATTACTTGTACGATCACCTACACTTGGGTGTGATAAGAAAACGCGTCAATAGGATGTCGTCAAGTTTTTGGCGTCGTTGCTGGGGAACAGTTAATAAATAAAAAAAAAAGTTAGGTTTAAAACTATTTTCTCCCACTATATCTATATTTATTCTACCTTATAAATAATCTAGTTTTCTTTTAAAGAAATTAATTAAAAAAATAAATAATTAAAAAAAACTATATATAATTTTTTTTCTTGTGAAAAATATATAAATATATATTTATAAGTATGTACGTATCTATCTTCTAAAAAAAAACTATTATTATAAAAATAAATTAAAAAAAGAGTTTTTTATTTACTTAGCTATAATAATAATAATATATTGGGTAAATTACACAAACCTCCCCTGAGGTTTGCCTTAATTACACGGACCTCCCCTCTTGTTTCAAAAATTACACAAACCTCCCTCGAGGTTTGAATTAGGTAGCAAAACGCCCCCTCCCCTAATGGCCCATTAGTTTTTTTTACATTAGCCTCCCCTGAAAATTACAATTAGCCCCCCTAATATTATAAAATTGTCATACTAAGCCCCCTTTCTCTTATATTTTTGTTCTAATTCTAAAATCCCTCCTCCCTCCTATGTTTTTGGGTTAATTTTTTTAGCATTAATTTATATCATCTACACAAAATACATATAAATAGGTCCAAATTTTTTTTTCCCCAAACAAACCTCTATCAAGCCCCCCATGTATTAATTTTCTAGATCCGCCCCTATCCCTATGCTTCAAAAGTGGACACTTAACCCCTGTGATTGTGGACTAAAATGGAATTGTTATGATTTCACTCAAAACTGACAAAAATTCTAAAATTGGTTAAAAATATAAACACTTAACCCATTTTGTGATGTTAATTTTGGGGTTAACGCTCTTTGAGTGAAATCATAACAGTTCTATTTTAGTCTACAATCACAGGGGGTTAAGTGTCCACTTTTGAAGCATAGGGACAGGGGCGGATCTAGAAAATTAATACAGGGGGGCTTGATAGAGGTTTGTTCGGGGAAAAAAAAAATTGGACCTATTTATATATGTTTTTGTGTATATTTTGTGTAGATATAAATTAATGTTAAAAAAATTAACCCAAAAACATAGGAGGAAGGAGAGATTTTATAATTAGCACAAAAATATAAGAGAAAGGGGGCTTTAGTATGATAATTTTATAATATTAGGGGGGCTAATTGTAATTTTCAGGGGAGGCTAATGTAAAAAAAACTAATGGACCATTAGGGGAGGGGGCGTTTTGTTACCTAATTCAAACCTCGAGGGAGGTCTGTGTAATTTTTGAAACAAGAGGGGAGGTCCGTGTAATTAAGGCAAACCTCAGGGGAGGTTTGTGTAATTTACCCTAATATATTTATTACTTAGTTTTTCTTTTACTTCTTATGTCCTTAGATACTACTGAAGCTTTATATCAAGTACCACATAATTCTAATATTTCTAGTGAATCATCTAGTATACAGTTTCCTAGAATCATGGCTGAAATTGAAGGCATAGAAGGAATAGCTGATGATGCTCATAGTGAGCAGGGGGAAAATATTCCACAATTTGTTTTACCAGAACGTGAACAACGTCCTTTACGTGATTTATTTACCCCAGAAAGAAACATCACTCCTTCTTGCATCACTCTACCTAGACACACAGGAAATTTTCACTTTAGACATGGCATGATTCCACTCTTACCAACTTTCCATGGAATGGGGTCAGAACGTGCTTATCTTCATATTCGTGAATTTGAAGAAGTTTGTAGTACGTTCTCTGATCAAAGTTGTTCTATTGAAATAATCCGTCTTAAGCTTTTTCCTTTTTCTTTAAAAGATAAAGCTAAAGCTTGGCTTTTATCTCTCCGTCCTGGATCTATAACTTCATGGCATGATATGAATGAAGCCTTTCTAAAAAAATTCTATCCAAAAAATTTAACTAATAGCATGATGCGTCAAATTAAACTTTTTACTCAAAAAGAAAAGGAACCATTCTCTGAAGTGTGGGAACGTTTTGTAGATCTCCTACAAACCTGTCCACATCATGGATTTAAAAAATGGCGTAAAATCAATTACTTTTATGAAACATTAGATCCAGAGTCAAAGGAAATAATTGAAGCCATGTATCAAGGGGAATTTTTTAAAAATACTGACGAAGCTGAATTATATTTTGATTGGCTTAGCAAAGACACTCCACAATTGGAATTAAAAGAACTCCCTAAAGAGCTTAAATATGCTTTCCTTGGTAGTAATAATACTTATCCCGTAATAATATCATCTCTTCTAGACTCCAATCAAGAAAATAAACTCATTAGTATGCTTCAGAAGCACAGAAGTGCAATTGGTTGGAGTATAGCAGATTTAAAAGGAATAAGCCCTTCAATATGCACTCACAATATATATCTTGAAGATAATGCTAAAACCTCAAGAGAAATGCAAAGAAGACTTAATCCTAACATGCAGGAAGTAGTTAAGAAGGAAGTTCTCAAGCTACTCGACATGGGCATTATATATTCAATATCCGACAGTAAATGGGTAAGTCCAACACAGGTTGTGCCAAAGAAAGCAGGAATTACAGTTGTTCCAAATTTAAAAGGAGAATTAATTCCCACTCGTGTCACTACTGGATGGCGTGTATGCATAGACTACAGAAAACTCAATGATGTAACACATAAGGATCACTTTCCTTTACCTTTTATGGATCAAATGCTAGAAAGAATAGCGGGCCATAAGTATTACTGTTTTCTAGATGGTTATAGTGGTTACAATCAAATAGAGATCGCACCAGAAGATCAGAAAAAAACTACTTTCACATGTCCATTTGGAACTTTCGCCTATCGCCGAATGCCCTTTGCTCTTTGCAACGCACCTGCGACCTTTCAAAGGTGTATGCTAAGTATTTTCAGCGATATGGTAGAAAAGAATTTAGAAGTTTTTATGGATGATTTTTCAATTTTTGGCAAATCCTATGATGATTGCCTCAGCAATCTTCAGAAAGTTCTCCAAAGATGTGAGGAAAAAAGCTTAGTTTTAAATTGGGAAAAATATCATTTTATGGTAACTAAAGGTATTGTCTTAGGACACATTATTTCTAAAAATGAGATACAGGTAGACAAAGCTAAAATAGATCTTATCGCTAATTTACCTATTCCCAAGACTGTAAAAGACATCCGTTCATTCTTAGGACATGCAGGTTTTTATCGCCGATTCATAAAAAATTTCAGTACTATTTCCAGACCTTTATGTCGATTATTGGCCAAAGACACACCTTTTGAATGGACTAAAGAACGTCAAAACTCCTTTGAGCAATTAAAATAGCATCTCACTACTGCACCTATTACGCAATCTCCTGATTGGAGCTTACCATTTGAATTAATGTGTGACGCTAGCGACTTTGCCATTGGAGTTGTCCTAGGGCAGAGAAAGGATAAAAATGCATCAGTTATATACTACGCTAGTAGAACTCTGGATAGTGCTCAAATGAACTACTCAACTACTGAAAAATAATTACTAGCCGTGGTATTCGCTCTTAATAAATTTAGGCAATACTTGATTGGTTCCCCTATTGTTTGTTTTACTGACCACTCAGCTCTTAAATATCTTCTTTTAAAGAAAGACAGTAAACCTAGGCTTATTAGGTGGATACTCCTACTACAGGAATTTAACTTAATAATTAAAGACAAAAAAGGAGTAGAAAATGTGGTAGCTGATCACTTATCCCGCCTCACTTTTGAAGACAATACTAGTGTACTCTTACCTATTCAAGACTCTTTTCCTGATGAACAGTTATTTTCTGTGACTTCTCTACCATGGTACGCTGATCTTGTTAATTATTTAGTAACTGGAAAAATACCAAGCAATTGGCCATCATCAGATAAAAAGAGATTTCTAGCTATTGCTAGGCATTTCTACTTTGATGACCCATATCTGTTTAAATATTGTGCTGATCAGGTAATTAGGAAATGCGTCCTAAATGAGGAAATCAAAAATGTACTTTTCATGTGTCATTCGTCCTTTTGTGGAGGACATTTTTCATCTTGAGTAACTGCCATGAAAATTTTACAAAGCGGTTTATATTGGCCCACTCTATTTAAAGATTCATATTTATACTGTAAAGCTTGTAACCGTTGTCAAATGTTGGGCAGTATTACAAAAAGAAATCAAATGCCAATGACCCCTATAATAACAATTGAAATATTTGATTGTTTGGGCATTGACTTTATGTGACCTTTTCCTCCATCTTGCCAATATGAATATATTTTATTAGCAGTTGAATATGTTTCAAAATGGGTAGAAGTTGTTCCTACAAGAAAGAATAATCACCGTACAATTATTGCATTTTTAAAAGATAATATACTTTCTCGATTTGGAACTCCAAAAGCAATAATAAGTGATCAAGGAACTCATTTCTGTAACAAGCCATTTGAAAAATTAATGAAAAGATATGGAGTGACCCATAAGGTGTCAACTGCATACCATCCACAAACAAATGGACAAGCTGAATTAGCTAATAGACAAATTAAGCATATTCTCGAAAAAATAGTTGATTCTAATCGTAAAGACTGGTCTTCAAAATTAACAGATGCTTTGTGGGTATATAGAACTGCTTATAAGACCCATTTAGGGATGTCTCCATACAGACTTGTTTATGGAAAAGCTTGTCACCTACCAGTAGAATTAGAACATAAAGCATATTGGGCTACTAGAACTTTAAATTGTAATATTAAAGAGGGAGGAATTTTAAGAAAATTACAATTAAGTGAGCTTGAAGAAATTCGTAAAGACGCATATGATAATGCTCGAATTCATCAAGCAAGAACTAAAATATATCATAATAAGAATCTTTTGCGCAAAAAATTTACCCCCGCGCAAAAAGTTCTATTATATGACTCAAGACTACATCTTTTTAGAGGAAAGATGAAATCTCGATGGACTGGTCCATATATTGTAAAAAATGTTTATCCTTATGGAACTGTCGAGATTGAGGACCCTAAAGATGGAAATACATTTAAAGTTAATGGACATAGATTAAAGCCATTTTTAGAAGGATTTGAACCTGAGTTGGAGTCCATTCCTTTGGAGGACCCCAACTATAATGCTATTTAATATCTTAAAACATAATTGGTATAGGACATAGTGTATCAGAGTATTTATATTTTCATAAGTCCTATACTCTTAATTAGATAACTTTTTATATATAAGTTAATTTGGTCATTATTATTCTATCATTTCTTTTTGTATTTTTTTTATTACAGGTGTTATCCTTAGCATTTTTTTTCTCATCTCACTCATTGAGGACAATGTCAGACTCAGTTAGGGGGGACGGTTTCACGATTAACACCTGTTTGTTTATTTTATCTTTATTTCATAAAAAAAAAAATTAATCTTTTCTAGAGAGAGATACACTGAAAAAGAGAAAATGTCTATATATAGGGCTTTGAACCCTAAAAATTTTCCCTCTCTCTTTTTCCTTTCTTTTTCTTCTTCCTCTCACTCTCTCGCCGCGATCTCTCTCTCTCACTCTCTGCAACTCTCTCACTCTCTTCCTCCAATCTCTCAATCTCTCTTTTTTTTTAATTTTCTTCGATCCAAAATCAAGATCCACTCTACTGATCACTAAAGGTAAGATCTACAATCCAGAGAAAAGCTTGATTTTGATTTTATTCTCTATTTTTCCGATTCAGCTTCTATTTTTATTTTTATTTTCTCTCTTTTCCATTATTTAACAAAAATGATATCCATAAGTTGTAGGTACCCACGCACCAAAGAAGCTTGGAAATATCACTCGATCTACGGCCGTACCAGGTTTTCATATTTTCAAGAGACATGTGATATTTTTCCACTTCTTTGTAAAAAAAAAAAAAAAATGGATGACGCGCTAGCTATTGGTCTTATGTATTTTGAACTTTACCTTGTCATTTTCTTAATTGCTATTATGATAATGCTGCGTTGCCCTTGTTAAAAAAAAATGAATGACGAAAACGTCACCGCTCTTATGATTTTCAAAGTTTATACCATAATTTTCCTTATTATTGTTATTGTAATGATACACTGTCTTGGACTTTTCTAAAAAAAAAAGAGAGAGAGAAAAATGTAGTTTTCTAGTTTTTTGTTTAAGAAAAAAAAAATTAGTTTCTGAATGTATATATTTATATATATTTTTTTATATATAAATATTTTTAGTTTTTAAATAAAATTCCCACCCACCCCCTCTAAGCTCTCTTTAATTAGATCTTAGTTGATAGTTGGAAGGAGTGGAAGGGTTGAGTCTAGCCTCTCTTGTTGGCTGAGAGTATAAAAAATGGATCCAATAGTCGATAACCAGACGTTAATGGGTCGCTCACTTGTTTCTGAGCAGAAGAAACCCTTTGCTGGCACTAGCCTTTACGTCATCAAAAGGAAAGCTAAAAGGTTAGGATGGTGTTTGAATTGTTATAGAGAAGAATGTCCTGGTTTAATTGCTCATAATGGCACATCTTTTAAAGTTTACTACTGCTATAAAAGACAATTCAAATCAAAACAAAAGAAAATTTTGGTTGAGAAAGAGGACTGGATCCTTTGATACCCAAATAAATTTTGTTTTCCCATCCCTCATTTCTTTTTATTTTTATTTTTATTTTTTGTACATACAATAATTTTCAGTCAGGTCAGACTTTAAAATGATCCTACATGTACATCTGGCTTTCATTAGCTGGTTCGATAGAAGTAATTTGCATGATCCAAGCATCACCAGATATGTCTAGTGCGGTGAATGTCCCTAGAGGTAGCGAAAAACTAAGTAAAGCCAGAGTTATCTCCTAGCCTCTTACTGATGTTTTAGCTTGTTAGTGATTCTAGACCCATCTCTTTTACTAGAGGTGGATGGGTAATCATGACAACTTGGACGCTCCGGATTGCGTAGCCTCTTTTGTATAGGTGCAGAGGATACTAGTTGCACCATATATGTATCCAACTTAGTGGATACGCTTAGGATTTTTCAGAAGTTTTTCTTTTACTTTATATAAGATAAATTTGGCACGTTAATGTTATTTTGGGTATGTTAATAGCATACAACACATTGTCACATGTTTTACTATTTTTCAAATGCTAGAAACTCTTTAGACTTTAAATCTTTTTGAAACAGTGTGAAAATATTTACTGAATCTAAATGGATGAGTAAGCATAAACTATGCAGTTTAAAGACAAGTAGTGGAAACGAATTAACCCATGTGAGCTTTTGTGTCAATCTTCCTTTTATGAGGGTTACTATTTTTTTTCAATCTCATTTTATTCTCTTTATCAAATCACTCGTTGAAAGTCTCATTATTTTTCTTTTCCTTTGACTGATCATTAGAAGAGAACGTTCAGGATTTACCATTAGAATGTCTAAATTGTTTAAATGAACAAAGCCAATCTATTTTTAAAAAATGATTTAGGCCATCTTTTCTTTCAAATGCACCCCCCTTCACCTTATATTACCTTATTCCCAGTTCTATCCAAATCATGCCTTGCTCCACCTGGGAGTACAAACCTCACTTCTATATCCAGGTATGTGATTGGACTGTATTAATATTGCAAGAAGTGGTAAAGGAAGAAAGGAGTTGATTTCAAAAAAAAAAAAAAAAAAGAAAAAAAAAATGAGAAACAAAAAAAAAATGTACATATGATAAAAAATAGAAGAAAAAGAAGAGGTTGGAATGAATTGCGCAAACAGTCCAATCACATGCTTAGAACAAATACACCCCAAATCTCCTACTCATCTTAATTTCTAACCTACCAGTCAAAGTCCTAATGATTTAAAAGAAATTGATTTTTAAATTTAAGTGATAAGGATGTTCTCCACGGTAGATCGCTCTTCTAATGCTAAGTATTCTTTCATGAGACTTATTGTACTCCAAATGCCTATATATTGAGTCATCAAAAAAAAAAATGGAAGCAATTCCTCTATCTTTGCTTCCCTACCAAGTGAGATGTTCTCTACACCGGTTTCTGAGAGTTTCTCATTAAAAGAGTGAAATCCTATTGAGATTTGAGTTAAAACTACAAGTTTTATGACTGCTATTGACTATGTAAACTTTGAAGTAAAGATCAGTTGCTTGATTTTTCAAGTACACACTGTGAGTTTAAAGAGTATAAAAAAAATGCTACCATTGACAAACTGTGAGTATATGTGTTGCATTACTATTACATACTTGGAAATTTCATTTTATTGTCAAATTTAATTTTATCTGTTGTAAAAGGAAAAAAAATCTACCTTTATTTTTTATTTTATTTAATTTTTACATTTAAAAAAAAATTAATGAATTTTGTGGGTATATTCACTACAAACCCTCACGAGACAACAATCGTCCACTAGGGGTAACCTAGGGGTTTAACGGCTTGTTGCATATGCTAAATGCAATCGCGATTCCTGCGACAGTGAGTTAGATTTTATTTTCCTTAGTTTATTCCCACTTTTAATAAAACTTTTAGAATAGTTTCTCTTTCATTTCATTGCTAGGGACTAGCAATAAGTTAGTTGAGGGGTGTGACAAACATTGAATATTGCACATTTATGTGCCAATATAATAGACATTGTGCTCATTTAATCCCCCAAATTTCTAGTTTTACATGCATATTTGAATTAATCTAATTTATCGGTGATGTCACTCAAATGCATGTAATTATTTGTTTTTACACATTTTATGTCTTTAGGTAAAAATAAAGTGAAATAAAGGGAAGGAAAGAAGTAGCAACCACACCGAAGCATTTCTCATATATTAGTAAAAAAAAATGCATAGTAGATATTCTGTAAACTAATCAATATATATATATATAAGTATGTATAATAAAAAAAAGGAAAAGAATAAAAAAATCAAACCAAAGCCAAAATTTTCAAAAGAATCCAAAACCAAATGAAGGTATGACAATGACACTGAAACGTATAATGAGTTTTCTCTCTCTCTCTCTCTCTCTCTCTCTCTCTCTCTCTCTCTCTCTCATTTGTGCAGATTGTCAAAACAATGTCAGTAAACTTTGAAAAACTGAATTGAGCCAAGGATCAACTGTCAGAAACACGCGAAGAAAATGGGACGGCGAAGAAAAAAAAAACTGCCAATCTCAAGCGCAAATGACGAAGTGAGTGACAATATTACATCAAAAATTTCGCTTATAAAAGGAGAGGCTCCACAACACAAGATAGAGAACACAAGCACAGCTTCACAATCACTGTTAGGGAGAGAATAGTTTAGGGGATGTTATTATGTGAGCACTTTATATTGTCCCTAGAAATAGGAAACTTTAATTTTTCTTTGCCTTTTCTAGTTCTAGTAGTTGTAAAATTTTACTTTTATGTAATTGATGATTTCATGTTCAAAAATATGTAGCAAAACTTTCTGTACTGTATTTCTTAAATTTAAAATATTTGTTTTCTTGTATGACCTTTGTCAATTTATAGTAGTAAAATATTCCTATTTAAAATTAGATCTAATATTTCTAGTCTAGTAGTACTTATAGTTGCTCCCTAAAATAGTTAGAAACTCCAAATTTTCAGTTTTTATAGCAATATTATTATTCACTAGAAGACAGATTTTGCAAGTAAATATCATATTTCTTAGCCACGTAGTTGTTGTAATCACCTACCAAAGCCCCAAGCACACCATATTCACATCTCACTCCAAAAGTAGATTAGGATTTGGTTTGGCCTTATTTGTGTTCGTGGAGTTCAACCACTGTGACCCCACAAGAATCTAAAGTCAAAGGTTTAGTATTTTATTTTTGGTTCAGTATTTCCATTTATGTATATTTTATTAGCCTAGTTGTACTAAACTTTGCTATTTTGCAGATTCCACAAATTCAACCCCAACTAATGTTAAGTGAGGAAAAAAAATATATTAATATTACATTTCACCCTTAACTTAGTTTTATAACTTTAGTTTTAATTGAGCAGTCACTGTTTACACCTATTTAATTTATCTTTAAATTTTATTTAGAAAACAGTTTCAATTCCAAAATGGTAGGCTAAAACTTTAATTGGGGATATGTAATAAAAACTTAGAAACCACAGCTTCTGTGCACTAATCTTAAATGGGCAAATTTATCTAGATGGGTTGTTTTTCCATTTATGGCCAAAAATATCTATGTATCTATAGTTTATGACCATTTAACATGTTTATATACTATGGTTATATTGGGCTCAAAAGAGTACATATTTGAAATAAAAAGCCTATTTATGTGGATTGTCAAACTATGCCTTTTGTCATAAAAAAAACACATAGCATACTCAAACAACTCATATGACAAAGTTAATATTTCAAATATGTGTTTATATATATTTCTATCCAATAATGGATGGGCAATTGTGTAGTGGCAGAGTGGTGGGGACTGGACGCCGAATAATCCACGTCCGCGGCGGGGCACGGTTCGAACCTGGCTACTGCCCAATTGCCTTTTTATTTTTCTTTAAACCAAACGACGTCGTTTCATATCAAACCTGACACACTTGATATGACCCTGACTAGTGAAAGTTTATTTTTAAATAAAGAATGACTCTGCAGTCTTAAATGTCAAATCCTTTTCAAATGCACAAAATTTGTGGGATCTAGTGTTGGTTTGCATATTCCCAATTTCTTTAAATCATTTCCCCTCTAGTTAATTAATATTTCCTGTTTTTATAATAGTTTTACTTAAATATCTGTATTATTTCCATCTTTCGCTATTATTAAATCTAAAAAGTTTATCTCACAAAAATTTAGCTTTTATATATTTTTCTTCCTTTTTCTTACTAGTATGTTAGTTAATTTATTTTGCACTGTTAAAATCTTTACCATAAACTGTTAAAAAAAATAGCTTTAATTACTTTTATTGCAAAAATATAAAAATTAGTAGTTTAGTAAAACCCCACAAAAATCCATCATCTTTTATTTTCTTTTTAGTGACAAAATAGTTATCTGCCTAACTTTATAAAATTTTATTCCGTTCCCTGTGGGTTCGACCTGGACTTCCAGAACTTTATCACTTGTACGATCACCTACACTTTGGGTGTGATAAGAAAACGCATCAATAGGATATCGTCACATATACCCGGCCGGTATTACTGGTAGTGCCGCCCTTCTTTGTTGGCTCACCAGGCCCGCCGGTGATCTGCTAGTGAACGCGCAACAGACGCAACCGTGAACGTAGGTCACCTAATTAACGGGACCGAACCACATACAAATTGTTCTTGTCTTTTCTCTCTCTTTGAATCCTTCTTGCTAATTCTAGGCATCATCAAATGTTGTTGTTGGAACCTTCTTCACCGGCTCCCACGTCTTCTTCACCTCCTTTGTGACCACTCCTTTCACCATTATATTTCTAATATTGAAGCCACTTTTATCTATGGGTATAATACTATCTAAGAAAAAAGGGCTCTTTGGTGTGATCTGAGAATGGTAGCTACCTCAAATAATAGCATTCCTTAGATATGCCCTGGGGATTACAATGTTATTCTCCAATCTCATGAGGTGTTTGATGGTTCCCATGGTAGGGATCTAGGAGCTATTGAGTTTTCTAATTTTACTAATTCCTCTTGTCTTCAAGATTTAAGATTTACACGTCTTTTTTTCACTTAGAGCAACTCTACTATCTGGAAAAAACTAGATAGAGCTATGGTTAATCCTACCTGGTTGGTTGCTTTCCCTTCTTCTTTTACTAACTTCGGCTCCCCAGGTATCTCTGGCCACTCCCTCATGGTTGTTACTCCCTCCGTCTCATTTTATGTGTCAATCTTTCCTTTTTTGGATGTCCTAAAACTAATGTCCATTTTGATAAATTTTTTAACTACTTTTCAAACTTATCCTTATTGATTTTGAAAATGCCCAACAAAAAGTAAATTGGAACAAAAACCAATAACGATAATTTTGGAACAATTGCACTTATTACAAGCAATGATTATGTTCCTTTAAAAAGTTGGTATCCCAAAGATGGACACATAAAATGGGACAGAGGGAGTACTATAAGAAAGATATGCCTTTCAAATTTTGTAATTGCTGGACTTTTTTTGATATATTTCATCCTATTGTTCAAAATGCTTGGGTGAAACCTTTTACTGGAAATCTCCTTTCAACTTTTTCAAAAAATATTGAAAAACCTTAAATTTGACCTCAAGAAACTTGCTAAGACTTCTATTGGGGATGAAAAACCCAGAGCTGATAAGGCTAGGGAATCCCTCTTGATTTGCCAAGAAAGGCCTGATACTTCCCCTTTCGATGGCAATCTTCAAAACCAAGAAAAAATCCTTCACAAAAATTTCCTCGATGCTATCAGACTTGAAGAAGAGATTATGAAGCAAAAATCTCGGATCCAATGGCTCGAGGCTGGGGATAGAAACACCTCCTTTTTCATCACTCTATCAATAATAGAAGGAGTAGAAAGAGGATTATGTCTCTTACCTAATGGTATCATAACTCAAAATGAAGGGGAAGCCAAAGTTGAAGCCATAATATTTTTTAAATCTATGTTAGGAACTCTTGCTAATCATTTCTATCCTGGGGCTGCATCTCTTAGGCATATTATCCAAAAAAGAGTTTCTAGTGATTATTTTGATATGTTGGATAGTATACTACCTGTGCTGAGATTAAGGAGAGTTTGTTCAGTCTTTTGGAATATGACTGCCCTTTTAGTCACCCATGCTATGCAAGAATTTTTTATTACTGGGGAGCTTCTAAAAGACTTTAATGCTGCTATTATTGCCCTAATTCCCAAGGTCCCCAACCCTTTTAGTATGGAAAACTTTAGACCTATATCCTGTTGTAACACCTTTTATAAGTGTATCTATAAGATTATCTCTAAAGACTCCGAGCTATTTTACCCTCCCTTGTGAATAATTCCAGTCTGTCTTCATTGAAGGAAGGAAAATAAGTGATAATGTCCGCCTTGCCCATGGGACCTTCTGAGAGACTACCACAAAGCTAGTTGTCCCCCTAGAGTTGCAGCCAAGGTTGACCTTATGAAAGCTTATGACAGTGTCCGTTGGGAGTTTGATCTTATCAAAATCAAGATATAAAAGTATGCTTAACTTATGCGTTACTTTCAAAAGATTTGCAGTGTGGAAGTAAAGGTCGAACCCACAGAGATTGAATACTACGCACTTTAATTTTTAAAACCTAAATTTAGTTAATTAAGAAAAACGGATTTTGATTTGATTTTAATTAAACTAAGAACAATGAAAGTAAATCTAAATTATGAAAGAAATTAAAAATTATTTTTATAAATATGTTTAGTGAACCTAGGATTGCAAATCCACCAGTAGCTTCATAATAAGGGTATTTACAAACTACTTTAGCTTATTACGTTGGATGATAATGGGGAATTGTAGCTACAAGCTCAATTCCTCCGTCAAGAAAATAACTATGGTTCAAGCACCAACATAATCCATCTTCGGTTAGCACAAATTATTCCACACTAAACTAGGGTTGTGGTATAATCCGTCTAATCTAGGCATGGACTATTCGTATACTTGATAGCACAATTCAATTTGAGCACCATTACATGTAAATAATTTAAACAAGCACAGCAAGCATAGATCATTGAGCACACTACCATCAAAATAGATCTAAGACAAGAGTAAACTTTGAAAGTAACGATTTAATCAATAAAAGCACGATTTATTTATAAAAATCCTCGGAACATGTAACTGTCATCCATACATAATAAAACTAAAATAAAAACATAAATACACCATATTACTTGGCTAGGGTTTCATTGAAACCCTAGATCTTGAGTTTAGTTGTCCATAGAAGTGGTAGATGGCAAGAGGTTGATGGAGGAGGCCATGGAAATCCTTGGTCTTCTTCTTCTTCTCCTTGCTTCCCTCCCTTCAATGGCTGAAGTTATTGTTGTATATTGTATGTATATCAATTGCCAACCCCTAAATTGAAGTAAAATAGGGTATTTATAGATTTATAACATGTTTGGAAGCTTTCCTAATCCAATTCACACTAAAACTGCTGTATTTAGCTTTCCAAACGTAATTAGGCAGTTTCGTTCGCGTAGGAGTCTTCATTACACTGAAATACACATATTTGATTTTTACACAGGTCGCGCGAGCGGGCCGCGCGAGCGCGATATTGGGATGTCGCGCTAGCGATTTTTGGTCTTCCGCGCGAGCGGGCCGCGCGCGCGAGGTGCCTTTTTCAGCTTCTTTCTTCCTTCTTTTTCTCCCTATTTAACCTGGATTAGTGTTTTCTTCCAAAACCTGCTCTAAAACAGAAAACGAAATAAAAATACATAAAAATAGGATAAAACATGCTAACAAATGTGAATTATGGCATGTAATTAGGATCTGTTCTCTCCCGATCACACCCCCAAACTTACATTTTGCTAGTCCTCGAGCAAAAAGAAAATAAAAATAAAACTACAAACAAAAATCTATTCCATTTTCGCATGGATCGCGATTGCATTTAGCTTATGCAACAAGCCTTTTAAACCTCTAGGTGTCCCTAGTCGGACGAGTAAAGTCTCGTGAGGGTTCTCGTCAACAAGTCACCGACAACCATCTTTATTAACTTATCAATTTAAAAACTTTTATTAAAAACAAAGAACATAATATTCAATACTCCTTCATCATATAACAAAGATTTGAAATAGAATAACGAACATAATGAAACATCCACCTAAATCATGAAAAACAATCCCAAGCACATGCATCGTATAAATCAATAGAGTTCCTCATACAATTGCACGTGTGTGATATGGTAGTCAAATAAACACGCGCATGTCATGAACTTGGAATATACTTCGGATAACCAATTAACTATGTCTTGACTACGAATCTCACAATGTTAATTACACTCTCAAATGAAACTCTCAGAAACGGGTGTAATATTTCTAAAATATGTGTGTCACGCCCCGGAGCAGCATAAATAGAGAAAAATAAATTTCCTTTATGGGTCCATAATGAATGACAGGTGAAAGTCACTAATAATCCACACCACGCAGTACTAGTCCAAAAGAAAAGCAACAGTAAACAACTGAGAGTAACACACAGTGTTAACTATTACAAAATATCAGAGTATGGTCCACAGGATCACAACAGGTCTGAAGACAACAAATGCCCAAGTACCCGTTAACAAAAGGTTAAACAAAACAACCGAAATTAAATCTAACTATAACATCTTCAGTCTTCAACTGGCATAAGGATAATCCTTCCTGGCGTAACCGTCATCGGTGAGGCCCTCCTCTGGATAATAGTCATCAGTGTACTGGTCATTACCTGCAGAATAAGGGGCAGGATATTCTGGACGGGGAATGTCCAGGCAATAAAAGGCCGTCAGCTTACTGAGAGCTGAGTGAGCATAAACTAACGAGGTACCAATTATCTGAAGTAAACACAAGCTTATGAAGATACGAGTTAACATCTTATTATAAAGATAACATTATCTTGTTCTTGTAAACCGACCCTTATCGTCTTGTTACTCAAATACCAAACTCAACATATTCTGATTTTCATGAACAGACTCAATCGTTTAACTCTAGGGATACACCCTTATTCTGTCCATCGCTTTTAAGAGCAATATATCCTGCTCACCGCAAGTCATGGACTCCACGTCAGTCTGTCCCCAGCTTTTAAGAACAATGGTCCTGTTCACCGCATTTCAGGGATATAACGTTTCGAACAAGGCATATCAATCTATTGCCACGACTTAACGTCATCTACTAGTGATCCCAGCTCACCGCTTTTAAGAACAATGGTCCTGTTCACCGCTTTTAAGAGCATATCATAGATCATCCAGTCTATCTTAAGACTATTTGGTCCAGCTCACCGCTTTTAAGAACCATGGTCCGGTTCACCGCTTTTAAGAGCATATCATGACCAATCGTCCATCCACGTACCATTCCCAGAACTTACCAAACCTACTTACGTTCCATTCTACATCGACACATGACAATTCCCAATGTGGCCTGACTACTCTGAATGAAGAAAACGGACATCACATTGATATCAGAAACAACACGTCACCCACATCTTCATATTACTTTTTATTCATTATCCATAAATCTTTGGTGTCACATTACTCCTGTCTACCCCATAGTCGCATAATGGAATTCCAAATTAGAAATCGAACAACTAAACCTCTTATATAATAAATAGGCAAAGGAAACCATGTTCTGACCATGCCAATCATTTGGAACAGAGGTTCAATCGATTGGGACAAAAAGTTATATCAATCGATTGAGAAACATGTCAATCGATTGGAAATGTCAATCGATTAGAATCCTATTCAATCGATTGGGAAGTCAATCGATTGAAATCCTATTCAATCGATTGGGATGCGACTGATGTCAATCGATTGAGATTATGTCAATCGATTGGTACTACGTCTTCTCCAGCAGATTGTAAAAACAGCATATATAAACGTACACTACAAGCATTTAACCCATCTAAACTTCATAATAACTTATATAAACTTCATATAGAGGGACCAAGTGAGTTAGAACTCACCTAGGGTGCGTTTGGCTTGTGTTCAAAGCTTGAAACCAACTTCTCTCTCTCTTCCCTCTCTTTCTTCTTCCTCTCTGTCCGGCCTTCTCTCTCTCTCTGTTTCTTCCTTCTTCTTCTTTCTGCTTCTTCTTCTTCCTCCCAGCTGCCAAGGGCAGTGAGTGTGTGTGAGGGTGTGTATAGATATAGATATATAGATAGATATATGTATATCTCTCAAGAGGTATGTCTCTCTCTCTCTCAAGGCTGCCAAAATGACCCAAGGCCATAAATATGGAACATATATATAGGGGTTAAGAGTGCCACACGTTTAAAGCTGAAGGAAAGAAGAAAACATTTCTCAGCTTATGTCAATCGATTGAGACACAAGTCAATCGATTGGCAACATATATTTGTAGTCAATCGATTGGAAACAATGTCAATCGATTGGAATGAATGGCAATCGATTGGGATATGACACGTCATCACTTTTAGTCGGTTGAATGTCAATCGATTGGGAACATGTCAATCGATTGGTATCTAAAAAGTGTCAATCGATTGGGAAACTTATCAATCGATTGGTATCAAAATTCACCAAAAGGAAGAGAAAGTTTATACGAGTATAGAAATGAAATACCAGGTCTTATTAATATACCAAAATACAGGGTATTACATCATCCACCACTCAACAAAAGATTTCGTCCTCGAAATCAAAAGCAACAAGATCTAAAACAAAAACGAAAACTTCTCGCACATCTCTGACTCTAGTTCCCACGAAGCTTCTCCTTCATCATGATGCTTCCACTGAATCTTGACTAACGGAATCTCTTTGTTCCTGAGTTTCTTGATTCCTCGATCCAGAATACGAACAGGTCCTTCATTGAACGTAACGTCGCTGTTGACTTCGATATCCTCAAAGTTGATCTCGTGCGCTGGGTTGTGAACACACTTCCTCAGCATACTGATGTGAAAAACGTTGTGCACTCCTGACATCTTTGGTGGCAACGCAAGGCGATAAGCAACTCTTCCAACACGCTCCAGAATCTCGAATGGTCCGATGAAACATGGCGATAATTTGCCCCTTTTCTGACCAAATCTGACGATTCCTCGAACAGGTGAAACCTTGAGTAATACGTGATCTCCAACGGCAAACTCCAAGTCTTTGCGTCGCTTGTCAGCATAACTCTTGTATCTGGTCTGGGCTGTCTTCATCTTCTCACGTACGACTTGAATCTTCTCACTAGTTTCTCGTACCATCTCTGGCCCAAGAAGTTGACTATCTCCGACTTCGGTCCAACATAGCGGCGATCAGCAAGGTCTTCCGTACAAAGCTTCGAATGGCGCCATATCTATGCTCGAATGATAACTATTATTATAGGCGAACTCAATCAGAGGTAAGTGTATCTCCCAAGAACTTTCAAAATCAATGACACAAGCGCGTAACATATCTTCCATCACTTGATTAATTCTTTCAGTCTGTCCATCGGTCTGCGGATGAAAAGCTGAACTCAAGTTCAATGTCGTTCCCATCGCTGTCTGGAGACTCTTCCAAAATTCTACAGTAAAGCACGAATCTCGGTCTGACACAATAGATACAGGCACTCCATGTAATCGTACAACGTGTTGTAGATACATTCAGCTCAAACGTTCTACTGCATACGTCATGCTATAGGCAATAAAATGTGCCGTCTTAGTAAGTCGATCCACGATTACCCATATAGCATCGTGATTCTGCTGTGACTTTGGCAATCCTACCACGAAATCCATGGTTATGTGTTCCCATTTCCATTGAGGAATAGGTAACAGCTGTAGAAGTCCAGGTGGTTTCTGATGTTCTGCCTTTACTTGTTTACAAGTAAGACACTGAGCTACATGCTCTGCCACATCTCTCTTCATTCCTTCCCACCAAAAATTTCTCTTCAGATCCTTGTACATCTTCGTACTTCCGGGATGAATCGTCATTCGTGACTTATGAGCTTCATCCAATATTTCCTTCCGGAGATTTTCTTCATTAGGTACACAGAGTCTACCTTTACATCATAAAGCTCCGTCTGTACTAATACTCCAGACTTCTGGTTCCTTGGCTGTCATCTTGGCGAACCATAACTTCAAATCCTTTGCTGTCTGTTGAGCCTCCATGATACGACTGATCAAAGTCGGTTGTACCATAAGACATCCAAAATGTTGTCCTTTCATTGGCTCCACTGGCTGAAGATCAAATTCAGAAATTTCTTCTAATGCTCTCCATTCTCTAATTAGTAATGCAGCGATCACTAGTCGAGGTTTACGGCTCAAAGCGTCTGCTACTACGTTTGCTTTGCCGGGATGGTATTGCAAAGAAAAGTCATAGTCTTTGAGTAATTCCATCCACCTTCGTTGTCTCATATTCAACTCCTTTTGAGAGAACAAAAACTTCAAGCTCTTATGATCGGAAAACAAGTCAAACTTTTCTCCATAGAGATAGTGTCTCCAAATTTTCAATGCAAACACTATTGCTGCTAATTCCAGATCATGCGTAGGATAATTTTTCTTATGTACCTTCAATTGTCTTGATCCATATGCGATAACATTTCCATCTTGCATAAGCACACATCCGAGTCCTTGGTACGATGCATCACTGTAGATCACATACTTTTCTCCACTCTTAGGTAATGCGAGTACTGGTGCAGAAGTCAATCTTTCTTTTAACTCCTGAAATGCACCCTCATGCTTGTCTGTCCATTCATACTTCGTCTCCTTCCTGGTTAAGTTTGTCAAGGGTCCTGCTACCTTGGAAAATCCTTCGACAAATCTTCTGTAATATCCTGCTAAACCGAGGAAACTTCTGACTTCGGTCACATTCGTCGGTCTATTCCAGCTTAAGACTGCATCAATCTTAGATGAGTCTACTGAAATACCTTCCTGAGATATAACATGTCCCAAGAATTTGACTTCTTGTAGCCAAAACTCACACTTGCTGAACTTTGCATACAACTTGCTATCTCGAAGTGTCTGCAAGGCAACTTGTAAATGCTCCTTGTGATCCTCTTCTGTCTTTGAGTAGATCAGTATATCATCAATGAACACTATAATGAATTTATCCAGATATAGTCTGAATACTCTATTCATCAAGTCCATAAATACTGCTGGCGCATTCGTCAATCCAAAAGGCATAACTAGAAACTCGTAATGCCCGTATCTTGTCCTGAATGCAGTCTTCGATACATCCTCTGGTCGAACTAACAATTGGTGGTATCCTGAACGTAAATCGATCTTGGAAAAGATCCTAGATCCTTGTAATTGGTTGAATAGATCATCTATCCGAGGTAACGGATATCTATTCTTAATCGTAACCTTGTTCAACTCCCTGTAGTCTATACAGAGTCGAAGTGTTCCATCCTTCTTCTTTACAAACAGAACTGGTGCTCCCCAAGGCGACATACTCGGACGAACAAATCCTAGATCCCCGAGTTCTTGAACTTGCTTCTTCAGTTCCAACATCTCGGTTGGTGCCATCCTATATGGAGTCTTAGAAATAGGCAATGTACCAGGTACTAATTCTACGCAGAAGTCTATTTCTCTTTTCGGTGGAAGTCCTTTAATATCCTGAAATACATCTAGAAAGTCTCGTGCAATAGGAATTTGATCCATCGTAAGTTCTGTACTCGTACTAATGATCGTAGCCAAACAACTCGTAAGAAACAGGTCGCTTGTCGGTTGACACTGAAATCTGATCGTCGGCTTTCCTTGTATTGGAAATACAATTGTCCTAGTAGGGCAATCCAAATTGGCACTGTACTTAGTGAACCAATCCATCCCTAGGATAACATCGAATTCTGACATCGACAGAACTACCAAGTCTGCTGGAAGATTCCTATCTCCCAAAGTCAATGGGCAATCTCTACACACTTTACTCAACTTAACTGTCACTCCCAATGGTGACACAGCATTCAGTGTTGACTCAAGTGTCTGGGGTTCTAAACCCAATTGACGCACAATCTTAACAGCAATAAAAGAACATGCGGCTCTAGTATCAAATAAAGCTTTAACTGGACTATGAAAGAGTACAAGTGTACCTTCCAAATGTTGCTGCTCATCAGCATTAAAGCCTGCTTCTTCTGGAATAATAGCATTTATCCTCGTCTGATCAGGAGGTCCTTGAATTCCTTGCACTGGTGCCCCGTAGTATCCTCCTCGTGGCGCACAATAATCCTTGCTCAAGTGTCCTGGTTTGTTGCAGTTGCGACAGACGATATCTGGCCTGCGATTAGGTCTGTAGACAGTGCAGTTCCTTGCAATATGTCCGGGCTTTCCACAGTTAAAACATCCTCCACTATTGCTTGGTGGGGCTGTTAGTAATGCTTGCGGCTATAGTTCTCGCTGTTGATTTTGCTGGGGTCGATTATAACCTTGTTGACGTTTCCTGGCTCCTTCCCAGATTCTCTTGTTTCCTTGAAAATTTTCCTGCGGTCTCCATCCTCGGGTATTTCTCAGTGGTCGATTAGGGAAATTTCTCTGTTGAAACCCTCGTGACAACTGAGGTCGATTTGTCTGTGATTGCTGTACTGGATTAGCATCCTTTTCTAATCCTGTAGCAAATCTAACAATTTCCTCATACGACTGGTTCAGATGACCAACCATCATATGTCTGAGGTGGGGGTTCAGTCCTTGGTGAAATCTCTTCACCTTCTTCTGCGGAGTGTCTATCATATGCTGAGCAAATCTGGATAAACGCTCAAACTGTGTTGTGTATTCCCGTACATTCCATCCTCCTTGGATAAAATTGAGAAAGTTCCTTTCCTGTTGGTCTCTCTCATCTTCTGGAAAATACTTATCCAAAAATCTGCCTTTGAATGTCTCCCACGACATAGCTCTAGCGGCATTGATCCCAATTGTGGCTTGCTCAGCTTCCCACCAGTCTGCGGCGGCATAAGTGAGCTGAAACGTAGCAAGGCGACGTTTCTCTTGTTCGTTGCATTCCAATGCTTCAAATATTAACTCCATCTCTCTTATCCATTGTTCTGCTTTCCATGGTTCTGTTAGTCCATCGAACTTTTCGGGACGTAACCCACGAAAATTTGCTAACAACTTATCTCCAGTCTGTCTTGGTGGCGAGGGTACAAGAGGTCTCTGGTGGGTAGAGTGATTATATGTATCCCCCACATGCTCCATCCTCTGCATAAATGCTTCAAAAATTCCCGTCGGATCCATCCCTTCCAGAATAGGTGCTCCATTACGTGCTTGGTGATTTCTCAAGGGTCCTACCATGATGCTAACGAGTATCGTCTATAAGAGACATATTGATCAGCTAAAAGTCTTCTCGTAGAAACGAACTCAAGATAGAACAAGAAGCAGCAAAACTAACCATTCTACTAAACAACACAGCACAACGCAACAACCAAACAATAACAAAAGTACCGCTCGGATATATATATATCAAAAGATGTACCGTATAGTACACACTAGTCAAACTGTGTACCATATGGGACAAGAGTTACAACAACTAAAGTCAACTAATACTATACAAAGCTATGGTCAATAGCTAACTCTCAAGCTCCCAAAAACCTGGTGGACAACATGTCCTAATATAAACTAACAAAATCTACACCCTGCCGATCCTGACTCAAAAGTCGTCAGTACCTGATCCTGCTGGTGGTGCCTCGTCCTCTGGGTCTATATCCATCTCCTCGAGTGGATCATCCTCAACTGGTGCGACAATATCCCCGACTACTATACCGATATCCCAATCCTCTATCATCTCTGCATCATCGTCCTCCATCACGTCTGCTATCGCCTGGTTAGCGACATCAACAGCTACTGCAGCAAAACCGTCAGCTATGTTAAGAGCTCCTGCTATAGCCACCTCTCCCATAACAACATCTGCTGGCTGTGCTACCATCTGAGCTATCCATCCTACTGCCATATCGGCCATGGTTGCCATATGCATAATGGGTCCAGCTGGTATCTGAAGCACAACGGGTACCTCTGGCACAACTATCTCCTCGGGGTCATCCTCCTCATCTACTACTACGTCTGCCTCAATAGCCTCTGGGTCTGGTACTGGATCCTGTGGCTCAAATTCTGGCTCCTCGGGGTCATCCTCAGGTTCATCATCTGCATCGTCTGCGTGCTCATCCTCTACTGGGTCCTCGTCATCTATCGGCTCCTTCTCTCCATCTCCATCCATGTCCTCATCGGGACGCTCATCCTCAGGCTCTAGATCCTCCTCATCCTCAATCGGCTCAGGCTCTGGCTCTGGGACGGGTACGTCGGGCACTGGTGATGGTGGGGCTGCTACTGCTGCTGGTGCAACTACGGGCTCTGGTGGACCGGCTACAATGGCTCTCAACTCAATCTCATCCATCTCTGGCTTACTCAAAACTAGTCGCAACATCTCCTGGCAAATGTCTCTACCGACCCTCGCTAAGTGGTAAGCGTCCATGCGCATCTGTGTCGGGTGAATACTCCTGGTCACATAAAGCGCTCTCCACATGTCTTCCTCTAAATGTCGACTAGCTATCTGGCACACACGCTCACGATAAAAATCTGGGTCAGCTGGCTCCACGGTATCTCCATGGATAATATGACCTCCATAAGCATCAGTCACAAACTGGTGAAACTCCGGATCCATGCTATCCTGCAAAGGAAACTATCTATCGTCAGGAAGACGAACTTATCTTATACTCATATCTCATCTCAAAGAAATTCTATCATACTAGGACCAGATGGTGTGGAAATACTTAGTGAACAAAAGTATCATAACCTAGAGTACCGAACGCAGGCTCTGATACCAAAAACCCTGTCACGCCCCGGAGCAGCATAAATAGAGAAAAATAAATTTCCTTTATGGGTCCATAAGGAATGACAGGTGAAAGTCACTAATAATCCACACCACGCAGTACTAGTCCAAAAGAAAAGCAACAGTAAACAACTGAGAGTAACACACAGTGTTAACTATTACAAAATATCAGAGTATGGTCCACAGGATCACAACAGGTCTGAAGACAACAAATGCCCAAGTACCCGTTAACAAAAGGTTAAACAAAACAACCGAAATTAAATCTAACTATAACATCTTCAGTCTTCAACTGGCATAAGGATAATCCTTCCTGGCGTAACCGTCATCGGTGAGGCCCTCCTCTGGATAATAGTCATCAGTGTACTGGTCATTACCTGCAGAATAAGGGGCAGGATATTCTGGACGGGGAATGTCCAGGCAATAAAAGGCCGTCAGCTTACTGAGAGCTGAGTGAGCATAAACTAACGAGGTACCAATTATCTGAAGTAAACACAAGCTTATGAAGATACGAGTTAACATCTTATTATAAAGATAACATTATCTTGTTCTTGTAAACCGACCCTTATCGTCTTGTTACTCAAATACCAAACTCAACATATTCTGATTTTCATGAACAGACTCAATCGTTTAACTCTAGGGATACACCCTTATTCTGTCCATCGCTTTTAAGAGCAATATATCCTGCTCACCGCAAGTCATGGACTCCACGTCAGTCTGTCCCCAGCTTTTAAGAACAATGGTCCTGTTCACCGCATTTCAGGGATATAACGTTTCGAACAAGGCATATCAATCTATTGCCACGACTTAACGTCATCTACTAGTGATCCCAGCTCACCGCTTTTAAGAACAATGGTCCTGTTCACCGCTTTTAAGAGCATATCATAGATCATCCAGTCTATCTTAAGACTATTTGGTCCAGCTCACCGCTTTTAAGAACCATGGTCCGGTTCACCGCTTTTAAGAGCATATCATGACCAATCGTCCATCCACGTACCATTCCCAGAACTTACCAAACCTACTTACGTTCCATTCTACATCGACACATGACAATTCCCAATGTGGCCTGACTACTCTGAATGAAGAAAACGGACATCACATTGATATCAGAAACAACACGTCACCCACATCTTCATATTACTTTTTATTCATTATCCATAAATCTTTGGTGTCACATTACTCCTGTCTACCCCATAGTCGCATAATGGAATTCCAAATTAGAAATCGAACAACTAAACCTCTTATATAATAAATAGGCAAAGGAAACCATGTTCTGACCATGCCAATCATTTGGAACAGAGGTTCAATCGATTGGGACAAAAAGTTATATCAATCGATTGAGAAACATGTCAATCGATTGGAAATGTCAATCGATTAGAATCCTATTCAATCGATTGGGAAGTCAATCGATTGAAATCCTATTCAATCGATTGGGATGCGACTGATGTCAATCGATTGAGATTATGTCAATCGATTGGTACTACGTCTTCTCCAGCAGATTGTAAAAACAGCATATATAAACGTACACTACAAGCATTTAACCCATCTAAACTTCATAATAACTTATATAAACTTCATATAGAGGGACCAAGTGAGTTAGAACTCACCTAGGGTGCGTTTGGCTTGTGTTCAAAGCTTGAAACCAACTTCTCTCTCTCTTCCCTCTCTTTCTTCTTCCTCTCTGTCCGGCCTTCTCTCTCTCTCTGTTTCTTCCTTCTTCTTCTTTCTGCTTCTTCTTCTTCCTCCCAGCTGCCAAGGGCAGTGAGTGTGTGTGAGGGTGTGTATAGATATAGATATATAGATAGATATATGTATATCTCTCAAGAGGTATGTCTCTCTCTCTCTCAAGGCTGCCAAAATGACCCAAGGCCATAAATATGGAACATATATATAGGGGTTAAGAGTGCCACACGTTTAAAGCTGAAGGAAAGAAGAAAACATTTCTCAGCTTATGTCAATCGATTGAGACACAAGTCAATCGATTGGCAACATATATTTGTAGTCAATCGATTGGAAACAATGTCAATCGATTGGAATGAATGGCAATCGATTGGGATATGACACGTCATCACTTTTAGTCGGTTGAATGTCAATCGATTGGGAACATGTCAATCGATTGGTATCTAAAAAGTGTCAATCGATTGGGAAACTTATCAATCGATTGGTATCAAAATTCACCAAAAGGAAGAGAAAGTTTATACGAGTATAGAAATGAAATACCAGGTCTTATTAATATACCAAAATACAGGGTATTATAATGTGAGTAAAGAAAATATATTTTCAAAACGAGAAATGCTCACATATGACTCGAAAAAGACGCATGACATGAAAGAACAGTAGTCTCATGTATAGGATGCCAACAATCAAGAAAAATTACTCATTACCATGTTTTAATCCCCCTCCCATCGTTTACATATCCAAACCATGTTTCATAGGATCAAATAGGACTTTTCAAAGGTTATAACGTGGCTCAGGCAATGAAAAAGGATAGAAAGGATTCATTAGATAGTTTTCAGAATGGCATTGTAAGGCATGTACGATTTCTTTCATTCTCTCTTCCACCAACTTCATCATTTCATTCTCTTCTTTTCATTCCTTTCAATTTTTTCTCCTTCTGTTTCTTTTTCTTTTCTTTTTTTTCTTTTTTCTTTCTTATTCTTTTTTTTTCTTTTGTTTTGTTTTCTTTTTCCCTATTCTTTTCCTCCTCGTTGCTTTTGAAATGAATATTCAATAAATAACAAGGCAACCACCCCAAACATCATCTTATTTTCTTTTTCTTCTCAATCATACATCGCCTTAACACCACTAAAAGTTGATCAATCTTTCAGGGGTGAACTCCAAGTTGGCCAAATTAGAGCAAAAACAGGATAATGGTAATTAAAGAAAAAAACGGCATTTTAATGGCTCAAAGGGCGAACTAAGGAAATTTATCATTTATCGGTCAGTAGCAAACAAAGAAGGCCTAAAATCATGTCCTATGGTTATATAGCTCTTCAACATTTACGATGGAAGATTATTTAGCATGGTAACAAATATTTTAACTTGACTATCAACCAAAACAAGAATAATGAGACTAAACAATGAGTTAATGCGCTATTCCAAATGAAATTCGACAAACACAATGTATTTATAACCCTCTAAAAAGAAAAGATAGGCTCAAAACCTCACCGGGTCTAGTCTCCACCTTGTGTTATCTAGAAATCCGAATCATATTATAGTTCACATCAGACATGTATTCAAGCGACTACGTGCAATGCATAGGTTTGCGTGCAAATCTATGATATAAAACTATGATTCGAACGATACATGACCTAAAACGTCATATCATGACTTCAGCAAATATTTAATTACATCTTCTCATGTTTACCATTCTATAACAATCCAAGTTACATAACAAGAAATATCAAATCAAGATTGTAAAATCGTAGGTGACATCGTTTATTTAAGCACAAGTATCGATAAAAATTTCAAAATTTTGGTGTAAATAATAATGTGCATGTGAGTGCATACCCCCAAACCTAAATCTTTCATTGTCTCTAATGAAACAATAAAAAAAAAAAAAAAAAAAAGGAAAGTACGTAATGAAGGAACGATAATACCTCGATTTCGACACCCACAAACCAAGTGGACGTATAAAAATAT
This sequence comes from Hydrangea macrophylla, assembly GCA_033977485.1. NCBI lineage: Eukaryota > Viridiplantae > Streptophyta > Magnoliopsida > Cornales > Hydrangeaceae > Hydrangea > Hydrangea macrophylla. The sequence continues at coordinate 96,600,086 of CM066995.1, forward strand.
GCAAGTTCAAACATGCTCCAAATGAAGCACCAAAACACCTGTCAATACTTGATAAAAACTAAACAAAAGAATAATAACAATAATAGCTAATAGAATAAAATGCAGAACAAACTAAACTAAACTAACTAACTCTAAAACTAGAATTGAAAGACTCACGAAAAAAAACAACAGAATATCAAAACAAAAACGGACTAGATCTAGACAGGGCATAAGAGAACAAACAGAAAGGAAAAATAACTGACCAGGTTTGGGAGAAAGAAGGTAAGAGAACAAAGAGAAAAACACAGAAAATCCCCCCTCGCGCGAGCGACCCTCGCTCGCGCGAATTCCTCCGCGAGGTAAAGCTGAGGCCTGTTATTAATCTTATTTAGGAAAATTTCTAAGTGCCAGAATCACGCAAGCGGGCCGCACGAGCGAACCCCTCGTGCGCGCAAATTCTGGTGCGAGATGTAGCAGAGAGTTCATATAATAAAAAGTTGAAAAAATTTTGTCTAAGGGGGAATCTCGGGTGAGCGGGCCGCGCGAGCGACCTGTAGCGCGAGCGGATCGCTCGCGCGACATTGGTATTTTCTTCTTTTTCTTTATAAAAATTCATATAAGCTGAAAATAAGTTTACTCCGACCCCCAAACCTGTCCAAAATGACCAAAACTGACTAAAAAAGACTCAAAAATGACCAAAAACAATAGAAACAGACGAACTAAAGCTTGGGTTGCCTCCCAAGAAGTGCTATCTTTTACATCTTTAGCTAGACCATTCTAGCTCAAGACTCAAGGAGGTCGGAAATCAGAGTTTGTACCCTTTAGGGCGTTAGGGAGATTTCGGTGGAAAGCCGAAACAAGGTCGCTATTCGTTAATTCCTTTGATGACTCTCCTTTATCGTGTTCAAATCGATTCCTAACCTTTCGAGTAAATTCATCATTAGGGTCCGTACTATTCAAATTCATCCACTCATTTTCCACTATATTATTCTTCTCACTCACGTTTATGTCCTGATTAAGTTTAACCTTTCTTCTAACCTCACTACCTTCCATATATTGTTAATCATCGTCTTTAGGAGGTTGATCAATCGCATTAAACACGTTTAATTTAAGGTTCATGTTCTCGAATGACACTTTCATTACACCTATTCGACAGTTGACACGCGCATTAGCGGTGGCTAAGAATGGACGACCATGAATGATAGGAGTGTATTTCCTAGCATCTAAAACAGGTTCAATATCAAGGACCATAAAATCAACAGGATAATAGCATTTGTCAACTTTAACTAAGACATCCTCGACGATTCCTCTAGGTACTTTTACAGAACGATCCGCTAATTGAATAGTAGTGGTCGTAGGTTTAAGTTCACCTAAACCTAGTTGTTTATAGACGTGATAAGGTAAGAGATCAACACTAGCTCCTAAGTCAAGGAGAGCCCGATGAATGATAGTGTTACCTATGACACATGAAATCGTAGGCGTACCTGGATCTTTATATTTCGGAGTAACGTGTTAGAAAATTGAGCTTACTTTTTTCGTGAGGAAGACCTTTTTTGGAGTATGACTCCACAATTTGTGCTTTTGAGTACAAAGGTCTTTTAAACATTTCGCGTAAGCGGGTATTTGTTTTATAGCATCGAGGAATGGAATATTGATTTTTACTTGTTTAAACACCTCGAGTATTTCTTCAGTTTTTGAATTTTTCTTTGATGAATTAGACGGTTCCTCAACGTTTGGTGGATATGGCATTCTCGGAATATAATTCGTTGGGACCGGTTCATTCTCTTTCTAACTTTATCCACATCCTTTTCTTTATTCAAATTTATATTTTTATCTTTCTCAACCTCATCCGGAATTACAACAACTTCCTCATCTCGAGTAGTCGTCCTAGTCGAAACAACGTTCATGCTCTCACTCGACCCCCCCTTTTCGTATTGTCCCTTAGGGTTTTGTATAGTTTGACTAGGCAGCTTCCCCTTGTTTCTACGACTCACCGCCGTAGCTATTTGTCCCATTTGGGACTCAAGCTTCGCAATGGATTGTGTGTGAGAGTGCACTATTTGTGCTTGTACCTGTACTTGCGTTTCTATATTTTTAAGAGACGCCAACACTGTAGCCTCAAACGCGTTATCCCTTGGAGGGTTAGGATTAGGAGGTGGGTGTTGGTATTGATTTTGTTGATATTGGGGTCGATAAGTATCAGGAAAATTATTCGACATAGAATTATAGTTATTTTGTGGGAATTATTGCATAGAATTAATGTGTTGCTCAATAAATTCCGTGAATTGAGATGCAGAAGGACATGCAAAGATATTATGAGACGGTTCAGAACATAATGCACATACTTCTGAAGAAGGTGGAGTGGACCTAATTCCCATCCTCATAAGTTGGTCAAGTTTTCTATTTAATTCTTGTATTTCAATTGAATGACTTGACTCGAACTTTACCTCTCTTTTTGGTGGTGGCAGATATCCTCCAGAACGTACCAACACAAACTGATGCATCGAATTCTTGCTCAAAGTTTCAAATATTTTCCAGGCCTCGTCGGCGCTTTTGTGTAGGAAAGTACCAGCACAAACGGCATCGACGGTATTACGAACAGAGGGAATAAGTCCCCCGTAAAAGACCTGTACCAACTGCCACTTAGGAACCTGATGATGTGGGCAGGAACGTAATAATTCTTTAAATTTCTCCCATGTGTCATAAAGTGTTTCCCCATCTTGCATCACAAAATTTGTTATCGATTTTCTTATTTGATTTGTTCTTGTGATTGGGAAAAACTTTTGTAAAAATGTCGTATGTAATGCTTCCCATGTTTTTATAGTGTTTGGCTCTAAAGATTAGAGCCAATACTTCGCTTTATCTTTTAAAGAGAATGGAAAGAGACGCAATTTTAATTCATCATCAGTGAAATTTTGGATTTTTAATGTAGAACAAATATCTTGAAAATGTCCTAAGTGTTGATAAGGGTCTTCATTAATGCGGCCATGGAAAGAAGGAAGTAGCTAGATGGTAGATGACTTTATCTCAAAGTGAGATGTCGTCGCCTTCGGTAATTCGATACCTGCTTGAGGCGTGTAAGTCGTAGGAATAAAATAATCTTTAAGCGGAGGAGGTGGCAATATATTATGATTATTTAAATTATTTTTGTTATTTCCGCCGTCGGCCATTGGAATAGGTTCTATGTTTAAAGTTTGAGTTTTTCTTAAACGTTTACGGGTGCTTTGAATTTCAGCCTGAAACAATGACGATGGTTTTGGAGTCGACTCGTCGTCTAGCTACCGAGCTCTAGAAGCTTGGGTTGAAGATCAATTAATTCTTAATGTACGTTCAAGTTCAGGATCAAAAGTTTGTAATTCAGGTTTACTAGAACGTGTACCAAACATAAACTAAAAAGAAAATAAACTAAAATAAAGACTGACTCAGCAAATACAAAAATAATCACGCAAATCAGACAACAGGCAAGCACACAGTACTAATATGATGCATGTAATTATCCTTATGCAGTGACTCGCGTCAAAGTGCCCCGGGTTTCCTAGCTAATGCAGTGCTCACTCCACAACTAACCTAATGCAAGTAATTGCGTCTTAGCGCCCTGACTTACAGTGGTTTGAAGCGAATTTCAAAGGAAGCAATTTACTTGAATTATTTTTATTTAATTTTTTTCACGTAAGCTCCTTTGACGTGCACAGCTGTTCCACTCGAAACGCTAGAATTTTGAGTACCTAAGAAATTACAAAAATAAAAAGAAAAGTTAGTGACTCAAAATAAAACGGAAAAATAAGAAAAAGAAAACCTAATCTAATATTTATAAATTAACTAAACTAAGATTCTAAAACTAATTGGCTAGTAATGCAATCCCCGACAACAGCGCCAAAAATTGATCTTTTCAAAATCAAGATATAAAAGTATGCTTAACTTATGCTTTACTTTCAAAAGATTTGCAGTGTGGAAGTAAAGGTCGAACCCACAGAGATTGAATACTATGCACTTTAATTTTTAAAACCTAAATTTAGTTAATTAAGAAAAACGGATTTTGATTTGATTTTAATTAAACTAAGAACAATGAAAGTAAATCTAAATTATGAAAGCAATTAAAAATTATTTTTATAAATATGTTTACGGAACCTAGAATTGCAAATCCACCACTAGCTTCATAATAAGGGTATTTACGAACTACTTTAGCTTATTACGTTGGATGATAATGGGGAATTGTAGCTACAAGCCCAATTCCTCCGTCAAGAAAATAACTATGGTTCAAGCACCAACATAATCCATCTTCGATTAGCACGAATTATTCCACACTAAATTAGAGTTGTGGTATAATCCGTCTAATCTAGGCATGGACTATTCGTATACTTGATAGCACAATTCAATTTAAGCACCATTACATGTAAATAATCTAAACAAGCACAGCAAGTATAGATCATTGAGCACACTACCATCAAAATAGATCTAAGACAAGAGTAAACTTTGAAAGTAACGATTTAATCAATAAAAGCACGATTTATTTATAAAAATCCTCGGAACATGTAACTGTCATCCATACATAATAAAACTAAAATAAAAACATAAATACACCCTATTACTTGGCTAGGGTTTCATTGAAACCCTAGATCTTGAGTTTAGTTGTCCATAGAAGTGGTAGATGGCAAGAGGTTGATGGAGGAGGCCATGGAAATCCTTAGTCTTCTTCTTCTTCTCCTTGCTTCCCTCCCTTCAATGTCTAAAGTTATTGTTGTATATTGTATGTATATCAATTGCCAACCCCTAAATTGAAGTAAAATAGGGTATTTATAGATTTATAACATGTTTTGGAAGCTTTCCTAATCCAATTCGCACTAAAACTACTGTATTTAGCTTTCCAGACGTAATTAGGCAGTTTCGTTCGCGTAGGAGTCTTCATTACACTGAAATACACGTATTTGATTTTTACAAGGGTCGCGCGAGCGGGTCGCGCTAGCGATTTTTGGTCTTCCGCGCGAGCGAGCCGCGTGCGTGAGGTGCCTTTTTCAGCTTCTTTCTTCCTGCTTTTTCTCCCTATTTAACCTGGATTAGTGTTTTCTTCCAAAACCTGCTCTAAAACAGAAAACGAAATAAAAATACATAAAAACAGGATAAAATATGCTAACAAATGTGAATTAAGGCATGTAATTAGGATCTGTTCTCTCCCGATCAGAGTTCTTGACTGGTTTAATTGATATTCTTGGCTTACGCCCCAAAATGAAAATATGGATTAATTCCTGTGTCACTAGTCCTATTTATGCCATTGATTTCAATGGAGAATCTATTGAGTACTTTGAGGGAGCTAGAGGACTTAAACAAGGGGATCCTATGTCCCCTTACTTGTTTGTCTCATTATGGATCCATTGAATTTCTTCATTACAATATTCAAAGATGTTCAGATTTCAAATACCAATGGAGATGTGATAAGCTTAACATTTCTCATGTATGTTTTGCTGATGATCTGATCATATTATTTTATGGAGATGTTAAATTTGCTTTGCTTATGAAAGATACTTTATCTCAATTTCACAGGTTTACAGGTTTATAAGCCAATACTAACAAGAGCTGCATTTTCCTTGCCAGGGTGGAGGAGGGGATTTCAACTTCCATTTGCCAAAGTCTCCATTTCAATAGAGGCACTCTTCCCATGAAGTATTTGGGTGTCCCTCTTATCACCTCTAGACTGAAAAAGGAACATTGCGATGAATTAATTACTAAAATTTGCTCTAGAATTCAATTGTGGACTTCAAATTTTTTATCTTATGCAGGTAGAGTTCAGTTAATTCAATCTGTGCTTACAGGTATATACAACTACTGGGCTGGTATGTTCATTCTCCATAAGTACATCCTTAAGCAAGTTAAAACTCTTCTTAGAAGATTTCTCTGGACTGGATGGGATAGATAAACTTCATGGTGCTAAAGTTTCTTGGGAGAATACTTGTATACCCAAGAGTGAAGTAGGGCTTGGATTTAAAAATATTACTCACATGAATTGTGTTCTTAACTTGAAGCATATTTGGGCCCTTTTCTCGAAAGACAACTCTTCTCTTTGGTCCTCTTGGATTCATATCTACATGTTAAAAGGCAAAAGTTTTTGGGCTATTAAAACCCCCTCCCAATGCTCTTATTGGAAGAAAATTCTAAAACTTAGATATTTGGTTAGGCCTTCAATAAAACACAAGATAGGTAATGGGTGCAATACTTATTTGTGGTATGATAATTGGCACCCCCTAGGCCCTCTTTTGGATAAGTTTGGAACTAGGGTGGCTTATGATGCTGCCATTCCTTTAGATGCCAAAGTTGATCAAATTATATCAAATGAAGAGTGGCTTTGGCCTAGAACTAATACTTTCGAACTTATGGAGGCAAGAAGTACTTTCTTTAACGGACAAATAAAATGCCCTGTTTAACCACGACCGAATACAATATTGAATGTGTATACAATTTTTTTTTAATTACATGGGATAGGGAAATGTTCGAACATAGAACCTGGATACACAGAAGGGTACAAAGTGTCAGCCCTTTGCCACTTGGGCTATGAGTCCTTGTAATTACTAGTATAAGTTAATCATTTGGATTTTGAATATTTTTTAATTGCTATTACCTTTGGGCATGGTTTTAAAATTGACGCAAAAATCGTTGGTAAAAGTATAAATATGCAATGACAATTGTCATCATAAGCGATGGACATACAACCGTGGCCAAAGGTATTGTCGACGGTTTTACCAACCGTGGTAAACATTAACCACGACCGAATAGACCACGGATGCGAAAATTGTGATAGAACCATCATTAATACTTTTACCAACGATTTTGCCTCTTTTTGCCACGGTTTGCAACCGTCGCCAAAAGACGTTTTTCTTGTATAAGTTTTAGCCATTTTTCTGTGGGTAGTAAGTGTTAGGATTGTGCCCAAAATTCCATTAGTAGGATTTTCTAATGATGATTTGATTCATTATTTGGTGGTTTCCTTATCAAATAAGGATTCCTTTGATGGTGGAAGTTACATATTTTATATAGGAATGTTTGTGAGAGTATTCCTTATTGTACAAGACTTACCATAGGGGTAAATCCTACTACAACTAGGATTGGGACTCTACAATCTATATAAATATAGGGCTTACTCAAGGGATTGATAAGATTGGTTGGAAATCTTCAACATACACAAGAGAGGGCTACAAACTAGTGAGGGAGAAATTAGTTTCTAGCAATTGTGTATGTCATATAACTTGGTTGGAGAGTTATACACATGAGGTCTTGAGTTCTTGTAATTTCATATTAATCGAGGTGATCGCCTTTGCACGTGGACGTAGGCATTGTTGGGTCGAACCATATTTAAATCTTGTTGTGTTGGTTTGCTTGATTTTTCTTTCGTGGTTGTGTCGTGCTTGTTCTATTTATTTCCATCTTTGTGGGTGTAGTTTTTCTTGTTGTGATTGTGGACCCATTCCAACAAGTGGTATCAGAGCTCTGTTGAGAATCCATGACAGCTGGAGATAGTTCGCTTGGGGATATGCGAATGGCAATAGAAAAGTTCAATGAAAAGAAGAATTTCAGCATGTGGCAAGTGCGTATGAAGGACACCTTAGTACAACAAGGTATAGAGGATGCATTGATCGGTGAAGATAACAAGCCAAAAGGGATGACCGACAAGATGTGGAAGAGGATTAACTCTAAAGCCGTTAGCACCATGCGGCTTAGTTTGGTGGACGATGTGGTGTACGATGTCATGGGAGAGACCTCCGCAAAAGTTTTATAGGAAAAGCTTGAGGATCTCTATTTGGGGAAGAACTTCACCAACCGTCTTATGTTGAAGCAAGAGTTGTACTCCTTTAGGCGGAAAGAAGGAGTTGAACTTCAAGCCCAAATAGGTGAGTTTAACAAGTTATTGTGCGAGTTATCTAATGTTGGCTTCAAACTAGACGACGAGGACAAATCTATCATTCTCCTTACGTCAGTTAAATCTACCCTCAATTATTCAATACATTGTTGTATGGGAGAGATACCATAACGGTGGAACAGGTGAAGAAAGCTCTATTCTCTAGCGAGAAGATGGATAACAAAGAGGAAAAGTTGGAAGATGCACAAACACTTGTTACACAAGAGAGGCCAAGGCAAGGGAAGAAGAACTCTAGCGGAGGCGGTAGTGGAGGAGCACGACATAGAACTCCTATGAAGGATAAGGAGTGTTACTATTGTGGAGAGAAGGGTCACTTTATGCGAGATTGCCCAGCAAAGAAGGATAATAGTGGTGCCACTGCAAACATGTTGGAACATTCGGATGAAGATGTCGTAGAAGTCATGACAATTACAGAGGAGGAGGAGAAAACCACGGATTGGGTTCTTGATTCAGCTTGTTTTGCTCACTTGTGTTCACATGTAGATTAGCTCTCGTCCTACAAACCGATGGAGGAAAAAGTATATATGGAAAACAACACAGTTGGAGAAATCATGGGTGTTGGAACCGTTCGAATCAAGACTTCAAATGGGTCGACAAGGCTTTTGACAGACGTGCTTCATGTTCCGAGTTTGAAGAGGAACATAATTTCCTTGGGAATGTTGGATTCCAAAGGATGCTCGTTTGTTGCGAAGGGAGGCTTCATGAAGGTGAAGCAAAATTCTCGTATAATGCTCTTGGGACAGAAGGTTGGAAATTTGTACGTTTTGTTGGAAAGTACAGATTTTGGAGATATCACGAAGAATAAGAGGGTGCGAAAGCCAGTGGGGAAATCTATTGAGGGAATATGATGAGGCTCCAACAACTTCGGTGATGACAACTTCTACACAAGGTAAAGACGACCACAGTAGCAAAGTGGAGCTCGTGCGTTTCGTATTTGATAACATTGGTGATCTCAAGTTCATGGGGGATGTAAACTTGAGTAATGGTGTAGTTGAATAGCTTGGGGGATGGCAAAGGCGATACACTATCAATGTGGAAGTTGAAGATTATAAGAGGAAGATTCTGAGGACTGATGGGAAGGAATTTGAGGCAAGGTGAAGATTGTGCCTAAAATTTCATTAGTAGAATGATTTCCTAATGATGATTTGATTCCTTATTTGGTGGTTTTCTTATCAAATAAGGATTCCTGTGATGGTGGAAGTTATATATTTTATATAGGAATGTGTTATGAGAATATTCTTTATTGTACAAGACTTACCATAGGGGTAAATCCTACTACAACTGTCACGCCCCGACGTAGCATAAATAAGGAAAGCGTTTAATTTCCTTTATGGACCCGTAGGTCGCGACAGTTTGAAGGATTGATTCCGTCCCAAACGTCGAACAACAAACATAATGATCAGAGCAGAGCAATCAAGGCTTATAAAATTTTCTAACTTAATAAATATTACAGCACTGGGTCATCTAAAGGCACAGACCGCCTTGAAACAAAACAATATCTTAGTGTCTATACAGTCATCCTCATGAAACAAACAGCTTAAAACTTAAAACATATAACTTGAATATGCAATGATGATAACAGTTTCCCTTCCAAAAGCAGCCGTTCTCAATTAGCATAGTCATAATGTTCCTCCGGGTTATAACCTGAAAAGCCTGGACACGAATGTCCCGGACGCATCAACGTCGTCAGCTTCAAGAAGCTGGTGAGTATTAAAAACATGACTACGAATGTAAAACATACCCATTTACCTCTTTTCCATTTTCAGTTTAATAAAATTAATAGTTTAACCGCAGAAAGGATTCAATTTAGAAACCAACGAGGAAGACATATTCAAAGTCGTTCATTCATAAAGCATATGATCATGTATGAGACAATGCACCACACTCATCTTGCCGACTCTTTTCTCTCGACAGACACAACAACCCACTATCTCACTCCGGTATTTTTGAAACACTAAGATAGCCACACTTTAGCAACGGGGTGCTAGGGAGTGTCCAGTTTGCCTCACACTTTGGTCCGGGGTACCAGGGAGTGTCCATTGCCTCACACTTTGAATACCTAATCCGCCATGCAAATACCGGAGCAACCTCACGCAGTATCCAGACTCGGGTATCAGGGAGTGTCCGTAGGCCACACTTTAGCACTACCATGGGTGCCAGTGAGTGTCCAAGTTCGGCGTCACACAATTTAACGCATCCATGGACGTCAGGGAGTGTCCATATTTTCCACCGTCGCATTTCAAAGATACCCTCGCCGTAATCTCATCCACAACCACAACCGCAATCTCGACACCTTATACTTTGGTACACCATAACCAGGGAGTGTCCACCACACAATCTCAATCTCAATCTCAATACTCTTTCCACACTGACTGACACCCACATGCATGTACCACGACCCCACATGAATGCCATGAACTTAAACACAAAGTAAATCGCTGAATTAAAGGAACAATGTACGTACGGGGATTGATAAGTCGCAATTCATTGTTTTGATCATTTAAACATAACCAAAAAGGATTCTGCTTTAGTAAATTTCCCAAACAGTATATAAATTTTATCCCAAACAGTCCCTTATCACAAAACAAGCAAAACAGGAAACTGCCAGAGGTCGCGCGCACGGGCCGCTTGCGCGACGGGTCGCTCGCGCGGGCCGCTCGCGCGATATGCCTAATTTTCATTTTATATATAAACTTTTCTGTCTGCCTGAAAAAGCCAAGGTTGCGCGCGCGGATCGCTCGCGCGAAAGGTCTCTCGCGCGACCCTCGCTCACGCGACCTGCCTAAATTTCATTTTATATATAAACTTTTCTGTCTGCCTGGAGACGCATGCCTCGCGCGCGCGGGCCGCTCGCGCGAGGGGTCGGTAGCGCGGGCCGCTCGCGCGATCGTGGCGCGAGCTGATGCTAAGGCTTCGTCTTCTTTCCCCAGAATTCCTCTGTTTCAGTTTTAAGGGTCCATTTGACCCATTTTCAATTTCGGGAGTAATTAGGCCTTATAATATATGATTCTCTTTGTTTTTCAACAAGGATTAAGAATCCATAACCAATTTAACATGATTCAGTCTATAGCTCTCACATTTTATGAAATTTTAAAAGATGACAAAACTTCATTTTCAATATACTTTGTGGTATGAACAAATTAGGCTCTATAACTTGAACTGTATACTCTATATACTATAATCTTTGATATTCAACTCTGAAAACGGATTTAGATTAAGTTTTGAAAATCTTGATTTCAAGCTATGAAATTTCAAACGTATGATCATCAAGGGATATTTCAAAATCAGGCAAGCATAAGGAAATTAAAGCATGAATTACATTCTGAGTGAGTTCTAAATACTCACTGTTATGAAGAGATGAGAATTATGTTGAGAAAGAATAGCAATACTAGAATTCTACTCCACTTGGCTATGGAGGATTGAAGCTTCACTTCTCCAGAAATTTTCTATATAATCTCTCAATCTCTCTCTTTTCTCTCTGTGTGTAAGTGTTATGCAGAGAATGTGCAGAGTGAAATTAATTTTTGAGCTGTGTGTGTGTATATGGTTTATATAGGCATACCAAACCTTGGGCTCCAAGTATATTGAGGAATACTCAACAAATTGAGTTAATAATTCAATTCTTTCCCTGATTACTAAGGCCTCACAAAATCACAGATGGGTATATACGTATATCAACTGATGATATAACTCTACTGTGTATCCAAGAGCCAAGCATAGATTAGTAGGGGGCAAATTGGAGTGTTTGGGAGTATCAACTTTAGGCACAACATTAACACACACAAGATATACATTGGCAAACAAGTCACAAGGCAATCATTAGTTGCCATAAATAGAAAGTAAAGTGTATGTCATGTCTAACTTTACATCACTTCCAAAATCTGTGGAAGTTTTGCACAGCACGGACAGTTTTGGACATAAACTGGTATTTTCGTGGCACGGTGTTCGTCACAAAAATACAGAAGATTCATTTTAACGTAAGAAATGGTTTTCTGGTTTTATAAAAATACTGTTTGAGTCAAAAGGAAATATTTCCACCGTCTTTGGAATACAGATTTGAAATCCAACACAGGTATTGCTAAATTTACAGAAATTGCAGTTTTGACCCCAACAATAATTTTAATAGCAATTGAAACAAGAATTTAAAGTTTAACACATGGGAAATAGAAACTAAATAAAACTAGAAATACAGATTAAATATGATAATGTCAAATTAAAATTAAATGCAAATGCAGGTTATTACATCCTTCATCCCTTAAACAGGATTTCGTCCCCGAAATCAAGACTAACTAGTCATGAAATAACTCCGGGTACTTCTTCCTCATATCCGCTTCAACTTCCCACGAAGCTTCATTCTCGTCATGGTGATTCCACTGAACCTTCACCAACTGAATATCCTTATTCCTCAACTTCTTGATACTCTGATCTAGAATCTTCACAGGTCTCTCCTTGTAAGAAACGTTATGACTCGTCTCAATATCGTCATAACTAACCATGTGCGAGGGGTCGCGTATGTATTTTCTCAGCATGCTCACGTGAAACACGTTGTGAACCCCAGACATCTTCGGTGGTAGCGCCAGTCGATAAGCTACTTTCCCGACACGTTCCAAAATCTCAAACGGTCCGATGAAACGCGGAGCTAACTTCCCTCTCTTGAGACCGAAGCGTACTACTCCTCGGGTCGGTGAAACCTTAAGGAGTACATGATCTCCAACACTAAATTCCAAATCTTTTCGGCGTCGATCAGCATAACTCTTATACCTGCTTTGAGCGGTTCTCATTCTTTCCTTGACCAAAGAAATCTTCTCGTTGGTTTCTCTAACCAAATCTGGTCCCAACAATTCTGTATCTCCCACCTCTGCCCAACACAACGGAGAACGGCATGGTCGTCCGTACAACGCTTCGAACGGAGCCATCCCGATACTCGTGTGATAACTATTGTTATAGGCAAATTCAACTAGAGGCAAGTGTGTCTCCCAAGATTCTTCGAAATCGATCACACAAGCCCTAAGCATGTCCTCCATGATCTGATTAACACGCTCAGTTTGCCCATCTGTTTGAGGGTGAAAAGCAGTACTCATCTTGAGCGAGGTTCCCATAGCTTCTTGCAGTCTTTCCCAAAATCCAGAAGTAAAACGTGCGTCACGGTCTGACACAATCGACACAGGTGTACCGTGAAGTCGCACAACTTGTTGTATGTACATCCGGGTCATCTTCTCTACCGGGTATGTCATACTATAAGCAATGAAGTGTGCCGATTTCGTCAATCGATCCACAATTACCCAGATAGCGTCATGATTCTGTTGAGATCGAGGCAATCCTACTACAAAATCCATGGTTATGTGCTCCCACTTCCAACCAGGAATAGGCAGCGGTTGCAACAATCCTGACGGTCTCTGATGTTTGGCTTTGACTTGCTGACACGTCAAACACTTGGATACAAATTTGGCCACATCCTTCTTCATAACTTCCTACCAGAAATTTCTCTTCAAATCTTTGTACATTTTTGTTCCTCCCGAGTGAACTGTATACCTTGATTTATGTGCTTCTTCCAGAATATCCTTCCTTAGCTCACCATAATCTGGCACACATAATCTCTCTCTGCACCGATATCCTCCATCGACTCCCACCTTCCATTCCGTCGGGTCTTTTTCTAACATCTTCACGAACCAGGCTTGAAACTTCTCATCTTCTTTCTGAGCTCCAATAATGCGATCGATAAGAACAGGCTGTAGGATGAGACATCCGAACAATTGTCCTTCTCCTTCTTCAGCACTCTGTACATCAAACTCCGCCAAGGTCTCCAATGCTCGCCACTCTCTAGCCATTAAGGTGGCGATCGTCTCACGAGTCTGTCGACTCAAAGCATCAGCGACCACATTAGCTTTACCGGGGTGGTATTCTAATGTGAAGTCATAATCTTTGATCAGCTCCATCCATCTGCGTTGCCTCATGTTCAACTCTTTCTGTGTGAACAAATATTTCAAACTCTTGTGATCGGAGAAAAAATCAAACTTCTCACCGTAGAGATAATGTCTCCAAATCTTGAGTACAAATACCACTTCCGCCAACTCCAAATCATGAATAGGATAGTTCAACTCATTCGGCTTCAGCTGTCTGGATCCGTAAGCGATAACTCTACCATCTTGCATAAGTACACACCCTAACCCTTGATATGACGCATCACTAAAAATAGTGAACTTCTCATCAGACTTGGGTATAGCCAGTACTGGTGCGGTAGTGAGTCTCTCTTTCAACTCTAGAAAGGCTCGCTCATGCTTCTCTGTCCACTCAAACTTCAAATTCTTCTTCGTTAACCCAGTCAAAGGTGCTGCTATCTTGGAGAATCCTTCAACAAATCTCCGATAATAGCTTGCGAGTCCAAGAAAACTCCGAACTTCTGTAGGGTTGTTTGGCCTAACCCAGTTGGACACAGCATCGGTCTTGGACGATTCCACAGAAATTCCTTGAGATGACACCTTGTGTCCCAAAAATTTCACTTCTTGCAACTAGAACTCACACTTACTGAATTTGGCATACAACTGGTGGTCCTTAAGCGTCTGCATCGCAATACGTAGATGTTGCTCGTGTTCTCCTCCTGACTTAGAATAGATCAAAATATCATCAATAAAGACGATGACAAACTGATCTAAATAAGGTTTGAACACTCTGTTCATCAGATCCATAAACACTATCGGGGCATTCGTCATTCCAAACGGCATCACCAGAAATTCATAATGACCATATCGGGTTCTGAACGCAGTCTTAGGTATATCTTCCTTCCGTACCCTCAACTGATGATATCCCGACCTTAGGTCTATCTTGGAAAATGTCATAGCTCCTTGTAGTTGATCAAACAAATCGTCAATCCGAGGCAAGGGATACTTGTTCTTGATAGTCACTCGGTTCAGTTCTCTGTAGTCGATACACAGCCTGAGCGTCTCGTCCTTCTTCTTCACAAATAATACTGGTGCTCCCCAAGGCGATGTACTTGGACGTACAAATCCTAGGTTCTCAAGCTCTTGAACTTGTTCCTTCAAATCTAATAGTTCGGTGGGGGCCATTCTGTAGGGAACCTTGGTAATCGGTACGGTACCCGGTATAAGCTTAATACAGAACTCTATACTTCTCTCGAGCGGTAATCCAGAAATATCTTGAAATACTTCTTCGAAGTCCTGACGACTTCGATGTTGGCCAAACATCTTGTGAGGAACATATCTCCCGAAGGGTTACATTGAAAATCAAAGGGTTGATTCTCGTTGTCGGAGAATGTGATTATCTTCCTCGCACAATCCAACTTCACTTGATTCTGAGAGAGCCAATCCATTCCTAGGATTATGTCAAACTCTATCATTGATAGGACAATCAACCTTGCCGGGATTTCACGGTCTCCTATTCATTGAGGACAGTCCTTGCACACATGTCCTAATCTGACTGTGGCTCCTAATGGTGATGTAGCCTTCAAAGCTTTCTCTAAGCGATGAGGTAAGATACCCAATCTCCGAATCGTATTAACAGATATGAATGATAGAGCAGCACCCGTATCAAATAACACTTTAACATGGGAGTTAAACAGAGTTAATGTACCTTCCACTGCTTGCTGATCAGGTTGAGCTTCTCCATAATCTCCTTCTTCATACACAGTTCCATCATATCCAACGGCATCAGGAATAACAGCATTCAAGTGAGTCTGACCCTGTTGACCATAAGTCACCTGCTTAGGAGCAGTGCAGAACCTGCTGATGTGACCTGGTTCACCACAGTTGAAGCAGACTATCCCTTGCTGAGCAGCATGCCTTGGTGCCTTGCAATCTCGAGCTAGATGACCAGGGTTGCCACAGTTGAAGCACTTTCCACTACTACTTCCTTCTCCTACTCGGGGTTGAGTCGGATAGGTAATAGCCTGGGTCTTCTTGCTTCCGTCGAAATTCCTCTTCTACCCTTGGGTACGATTCATTGGTGGTCTATTCCCAAAATTACCCCTCTGAGGCGGTCGAAATTCAAATTGTTTACGGTTCACCCGAGCATCCTCTTCCAGATCGGTAGCCAAACCAACAAGTCCTTCAAACGATTTATCTAGGTGGCCGAGAGTCAGGCGACGAATCTGCGGTGTCAGCCCTTGGTTATACTTACGGATCTTCTTCTCTTTAGTATCAACCAGGTGTGGAGCGAACCTAGACGGTCTTTCGAACTGTGTGGTGTACTCTTGCACCGACTTGGTTCCTTGCGTCAGATCCATGAATTCCTTCTCTCTTCTATGCCTCTCCGTAGCCAGGAAGTACTTTTCCAAAAATCTCCCCTTGAACGCAGTCCATGTCATCCCCATTGCAGCTCCATTCCCGATAGTAGCTATAACCGAATCCTACCAATCTGCGGCAGCATCGGTCAATTGAAACGTAGCCAACCTCCTCTTGTCCATCTAATTGCATTGGACAGCCTCGAACATGTGGTCCATCTGTCTTAACCACTGTTCCTCTTTCCAGGGTTCCGCGGTACCCGCAAACTGCTTGGGTCTGAGCATACGGAATCTCTCCAGCAATTTGTCTCCAGTTTGGCGGTCTCGTCGGTTTTCATTCTGATTACTAACCCTTTCGAGACGCCTAATGAAAGCTTCAAATATTCCCGTGGGATCGGCAGCCTCAGGTGCTCCCTCGATCAAATTCCCGTTCCTCCTTAGTCCCCCAGCCATTCTATGCATGAAAGTGGTAGTAGAATGAGAAACATGCATGCAACAGTGCTATGAAGTAATTCAAATGACGACAATATCCAAAAGAGTATATTATATATATAACTTCTTGTCAAGTTGATACAAAAAGCATGTATGGTCAGATCAATGCCTACCCTACCTGTATGGGTTAGGACGCATGCAAGAGTTAATGTTACAAAAATGGGGTCATTGTCCTACACTCTAATGCATGTAATTACAGTTGCAAAAAGAGATAGAGCTAACAGTCAAAAGTAGATAATATGTACAAAGCCATAACTAGAACGTCAATCGTCTCCATAAGCAGCTATTAGGAGATCCAGCGAGTCGACGGGGCGAAATCGCTGAGCCTGAAAGGGGCCCACCCCATCATAGCCTGGAGAGGTCGAAGATGAAGCAGGCACAGGGGCATCTGCCTCAACTACCATCTCCGCAGGTAAGTCTAGCTCAAGTGCTAGCTCAGCCTCGAGCTCAGAGGCGAGATCATCTAGACCTATGTCGTCCTCTACAATCTCCCCTCCTACAGGGACCACATGAACAATCCCAACATCGTCCTCAGCAATGGGAACCACTGGCAGAGGCATCTCTAACTGAGCCAGATGGGCATGCACAATCTGCATCTCGAGAGGAAGGTAGAAAGCATCGCTATCGACCAACCTCAAAACCTCGACCAAAACCAAGCGCTGAGCCTCTGCAAAGTAACGAAGCTCTAGGCGGATACGAGTCAGGTCGACTAAGCCTACCACATGAACCTGGTGCCATAAATCAGATGCTACGGTCGCTGTGGCCAACTGCTCAACGGCCGCATGATATAAGTCAAGAAAGGCTGGGATCACTGCCCCAGGTATCACAAAGTGTCCTCCAAATCTGTCTGGTACATATAACGGATGAGCTGGATCCATACCTGATAAAAAGGTAGTACTTAAGTCAGGACACAGATAATCTTAGGCATTTGGGTTCTGAGTCTATCCTCCATGTCGTATCATCGGGTGTGTAACACTTAATGGAATGTGGAATCGGGTCTATGCTGGTAAACCCTAACCTGGCTAAACTATCTTGAGATAAATAATAACCTGGCTCTGATACCACTAAATCCTGTCACGCCCCGACGTAGCATAAATAAGGAAAGCGTTTAATTTCCTTTATGGACCCGTAGGTCGCGACAGTTTGAAGGATCGATTCCGTCCCAAACGTCGAACAACAAACATAATAATCAGAGCAGAGCAATCAAGGCTTATAAAATTTTCTAACTTAATAAATATTACAGCACTGGGTCATCTAAAGGCACAGACCGCCTTGAAACAAAACAATATCTTAGTGTCTATACAGTCATCCTCATGAAACAAACAGTTTAAAACTTAAAACATATAACTTGAATATGCAATGATGATAACAGTTTCCCTTCCAAAAGCAGCCGTTCTCAATTAGCATAGTCATAATGTTCCTCCGGGTTATAACCTGAAAAGCCTGGACACGAATTTTCAGGACTCATCAACGTCGTCAGCTTCAAGAAGCTGGTGAGTATTAAAAACATGACTTCGAATGTAAAACATACCCATTTACCTCTTTTCCATTTTCAGTTTAATAAAATTAATAGTTTAATCGCAGAAAGGATTCAATATAGAAACCAACGAGGAAGACATATTCAAAGTCGTTCATTCATAAAGCATATGATCATGTATGAGACAATGCACCACACTCATCTTGCCGACTCTTTTCTCTCGACAGACACAACAACCCACTATCTCACTCCAGTATCTTTGAAACACTAAAATAGCCACACTTTAGCAACGGGGCGCCAGGGAGTGTCCAGTTTGCCTCACACTTTGGTCCGGGGTACCAGGGAGTGTCCATTACCTCACACTTTGAATACCTAATCCGCCATACAAATACCGGAGCAACCTCACGCAGTATCCAGACTCGGGTATAAGGAAGTGTCCGTAGGCCACACTTTAGCACTACCATGGGTGCCAGTGAGTGTCCAAGTTTAGCGTCACACACTTTAACGCTTCCATGGGCGTCAGGAAGTGTCCATATTTTCCACCGTCGCATTTCAAAGATACCCTCGCCGTAATCTCATCCACAACCACAACCACAATCTCGACACCTCACACTTTGGTACACCATAACCAGGGAGTGTCCACCACACAATCTCAATCTCAATCTCAATACTCTTTCCACACTGACTGACACCCACATGCATGTACCACTGACCCCACATGAATGCCATGAACTTAAACACAAAGTAAATCGCTGAATTAAAGGAACAATGTACGTACGGGGATTGATAAGTCGCAATTCATTGTTTTGATCATTTAAACATAACCAAAAAGGACTCTGCTTTAGTAAATTTCCCAAACAGTACACAAACAGTATATAAATTTTATCCCAAATAGTCCCTTATCACAAAACAAGCAAAACTGGAAACTGCCAGAGGTCGCGCGCACGGGCCGCTCGCGCGATATGCCTAATTTTTATTTTATATATAAACTTTTCTGTCTGCTTGAAAAAGCCAAGGTCGCGCGCGCGGATCGCTCGCGCGAAAGGTCTCTCGCGCGACCTGCCTAAATTTCATTTTATATATAAACTTTTCTGTCTGCCTGGAGAAGCATGCCTCGCGCGCGCAGGCCGCTCGCGCGAGGGGTCGCTCGTGCGGGC
Source organism: Hydrangea macrophylla (assembly GCA_033977485.1). Classification (NCBI taxonomy): domain Eukaryota; kingdom Viridiplantae; phylum Streptophyta; class Magnoliopsida; order Cornales; family Hydrangeaceae; genus Hydrangea; species Hydrangea macrophylla. Next base: position 96,619,333 of record CM066995.1, read on the forward strand.
TGCTAGCGCGATTCTCGCGTGCGCTATCGTGGCGCGAGCTGATGCTGAGGCTTCGTCTTCTTCCCCCAGAATTCCTCTGTTTCAGTTTTAAGGGTCCATTTGACCCATTTTCAATTTCGGGAGTAATTAGGCCTTATAATATATGATTCTCTTTGTTTTTCAACAAGGATTAAGCATCCATAACCAATTTAACATGATTCAGTCTATAGCTCTCACATTTTATGAAATTTTAAAAGATGACAAAACTTCATTTTCAATATACTTTGTGGTATGAACAAATTAGGCTCTATAACTTGAACTGTATACTCTATATACTATAATCTTTGATAGTCAACTCTGAAAACGGATTTAGATTATGTTTTGAAAATCTTGATTTCAAGCTATGAAATTTCAAACGTATGATCATCAAGGGATATTTCAAAATCAGGCAAGCATAAGGAAATTAAAGCATGAATTACATTCTGAGTGAGTTCTAAATACTCACTGTTATGAAGAGATGAGAATTATGTTGAGAAAGAATAGCAATACTAGAATTCTACTCCACTTGGCTATGGAGGATTGAAGCTTCACTTCTCCAGAAATTTTCTGTATAATCTCTCAATCTCTCTCTTTTCTCTCTGTGTGTAAGTGTTATGCAGAGAATGTGCAGAGTGAAATTAATTTTTGAGCTGTGTGTGTATATGGTTTATATAGGCATACCAAACCTTGGGCTCCAAGTATATTGAGGAATACTCAACAAATTGAGTTAATAATTCAATTCTTTCCCTGATTACTAAGGCCTCACAAAATCACAGATGGGTATATACGTATATCAACTGATGATATAACTCTACTGTGTATCCAAGAGCCAAGCATAGATTAGTAGGGGGCAAATTGGAGTGTTTGGGAGTATCAACTTTAGGCACAACATTAACACACACAAGATATACATTGGCAAACAAGTCACAAGGCAATCAGTAGTTGCCATAAATAGAAAGTAAAGTGTATGTCATGTCTAACTTTACATCACTTCCAAAATCTGTGGAAGTTTTGCACAGTACGGACAGTTTTGGACATAAACTGGTATTTTCGTGGCGCGGTGTTCGTCACAAAAATACAGAAGATTCATTTTAACGTAAGAAATGGTTTTCTGGTTTTATAAAAATACTGTTTGAGTCAAAAGGAAATATTTCCACCGTCTTTGGAATACAGATTTGAAATCCAACACAGGTATTGCTAAATTTACAGAAATTGCAGTTTTGACCCCAACAATAATTTTAATAGCAATTGAAACAAGAATTTAAAGTTTAACACATGGGAAATAGAAACTAAATAAGACTAGAAATACAGATTAAATATGATAATGTCAAATTAAAATTAAATGCAAATGCAGGTTATTACAACAACTAGGATTGAGACTCTACAATCTATATAAATATATGGCTTACTCAAGGGATTGATAAGATTGGTTGGAAATCTTCTACATACACAAGAGAGTGCTGCAAACTAGTGAGGGAGAAATTAGTTTCTAACAATTGTGTGTGTCATATAACATGGTTGGAGAGTTATACACATGAGCTCTTGAGTGCTTGTAATTTTCATATTAATCTAGGTGATCGTCGGTGCACGTGGACGTAGGCATTGTTGGGCCGAACCACATTCAAATCTTGTTGTGTTGGTTTGCTTGATTTTTCTTTCGTGGTTGTGTCGTTCTTGTTCTATTTATTTCCATCTTTGTAGGTGTGGTTTTTCTTGTTGTGATTGTGGGCCCATTCCCAACAGTAAGGGGCCTTTCACTAAATTGAAAAAATGGCGAGAGACTTTTTAAAATATGGCCAAATACATATAAAATATTAAGGGCTGTATCACCTAATATTCCTAATTTCTTTTGAAGACTCACCAGTAAAGTCTTCGTTTATCCACTTACCCCTTTTTTTTCCTTGGGTAAATTACACAAACACCCTCGACTATGACTGATTTTCACAAAGAGCAATGCTAGATGCACTTCCATTTGTACAACCAAATGCACAACTCTGCTTAAAAATATTGGACTTCGTGCTGAAAAGCTTGTATACCCTGCACATCCCATTTTTTGTGTACAGACTTTTCAACACGAGATCCAACACTCATTTGGTTGTGCATTTGGTTGTGCAATTGGGAGTGCATCTAGCATTACTCTTTCACAAAGAGCAATGCTAGATGAACAGGTTGACTTGACCCTGTCATCTATGTGAGCTGAAATGTCCTTTAACATTAACTAAACAAATAAAATGACAACTTTGGCCACACATGTCCAAACCAAAGACATTATTAACCATCTATCATCAGTCCGTAATTTCCTTCCAAGCTCCTAATTAAAAAAAAAAAACAATAAATAAAAAAAAAAAACAATGTTCAGCAAATTTTAATGGGGTTCTATGAATATGAAGTTGTAAGAGATTGTGTTGTCGTAAAATTGGATTAGGTCTGAATTCACAGGCAATGAGGTATAATCTGTAAACCTAAATGTTGAATTTGATGTGTCATGTACAGAGCTTGGTTCATCTGATCATCTCTTTCAATTAGTAGCTAGTTGAAACAAAAAATAGAGAGATTAAATCTCTTCTTGATCTCTAAATCAAGAATAATGTTGAGCAAATTTTCTTTTCCCCAATCTTCAATTGAGGCTTAAGAACCACATGTTCAAATGGTCTAAACATAAAAAGAAAACTTTTGGTAGAAGAGTCAAATTTGTCACAATTATACATATGATTTCCATACATGCAGCTTCCCAGAAGAGGAGAAAAGATGTAATTGCCACTAACTATTGGTCCCCATAACATAACCAGAGACTAAGTGCTTCCACGCCATAGATATATCTTTGACATGAACCAGACCTTACTCTCCCTCTTCAATTCCTCTCTCCTCCTCTCACACCATCCGTCACCATAATCTTCTTTTATCCCACCCGGTTCACAGCTTATTAAATTGCATGTTTTAAGGATCAACTATCAGCATGTCTAAGGAAGATAGATACAGTGCACCTATGCCATGGGTTGGCCTGTACGTAGCAGGAGCATCTTTGATCTGCTCCATTGAAATGGCCACTGATGCTTTCCTCGGTTTCCGCAACAAAAAGCTCTGGTTCCCATGCAGATTCTTCACCCTCAACGCCTCTACTCTCACAGTAATCGCTGTCGCAATGAAGGTTCCAGTGGACCTCAGTACACCCATGCCTAGGGACATAGATCAGCTGTCAAAGCTTAGCAGCATCGTCTTCATGTGCACGGTAATGGGTAATTTCATGCCATGTTTAGGACAAATGAGTAATAAAGACATCATTATGAACCTAACAGCATTGGGCATTCTCGTAATCACGATTTTTGGGAATCTTTGCATACAATTAGGCACTGGTGTACTTCAAACTTCACTCACTATAAATACGGAACAGTCTGATCCACTAGTTCAACTTGAACTAATAGTAGTGATTTTCTTGATGCCTGTTCTGTTAGTAATGGTGTATTTCTCAGCTTTATCTATTCCATCCACCAGAAAATATATAGACCTGAAATACAGCGAAATAAACAAAGAAGATTTTAGTAAAGAATCAGATGAAACTGAAAGGCTTGAATTTGATAAATTGAAGGAGTACGTGAGAAATAATTCGATAATGGTGGAAACAGGTAGTCTCCAGTTTGTGATTGGGCATTCTGTGACATGTTGTGTTTCAGGGGCGATCTGTATTTTGATTGCTCTCGTTTTAGTTGAAGCTGAGTTAAGGCTATACATATACCATCGGCGAGCCATTCAATTAATCTCATCAGAATCAAATTATAAGTGGTCAACCTTCGTCATTCTTTTGATTCAGACGATTGGGGTAGGAATAGGTACAATTGCCCCTGCGATTAGATGGTTCGGTGATATCAAAATGAAGTGCTCAGGAAAAAGAGGCAAAATCATCACATTTCAGTTCGAAACAGAGAAATATTGGACTGAGAAGCTGGAAGAGTGGAGAGAGAACCCTTTACCTTTTGAAATCCGAAGCCCAAAATTCAAAAAACTCGTTCACATCACAAGGAATTTTTTTCTATCCTTCTGCATAAGGGTTCAAATTATAATTGTGGTAGCAAGCAAATGCATTCAGCTCTTGTTTGTTTCCCCAATTGCCCTCTACAAGTGGGTGTTGAGGGAATTTACATCAATATGTACTGTCTCAAGCAATCACAGGAGTTCAGAGTTGGAATATGATAACAATCTTAATGCTTATGTTGTGCTTCTTGAAGGTGAGAAAGAACTGCCCGAAAGAATGTTGAAGAATATCTGTGATGCTGCAGATCGTTTGATTCAGAAGGGTAGAAAGAAGCAACCAAAACTTCTAATGAAACTTCTGAAGAAATCAGTGGGATTCAAGGGATTAGCAGAGTTTGATATCAAACTGTTAGGTTAAAATCGATGAACACACACCACACAAGATACACGAAAACAAAGAAACAAACACAAGATATTACGTGGTTCACACAATCAGGATGATCGTGCTACTCCACGGCGGAAAGAGAGAGATATTTTATTAATCCGCAACTGCCAGGGTTTACAAATGACGGAGAGAAGGTATTTATACAAGTGATCATTGACCTAAATCTGCCAAACGGGCCAGGCCCAGAACTGCTCTGAAAACACCCCAAACGGCTCCGATAGGCCTGAAACTGATAAAGAAATAGCCCACAACTTAAGGTCAAAAGGTGATCAGTCTCCACAACTTAACAATCTCCCACTTGGAGGCTTGATCAACATTCAGCTGCCATCCAATAACCTGCACCTTCTGTAAACCCAAACTCTCTCTCTCTCTCCGCGCCTCCTCTTCAAGTTTCTGGAAGCCCAATTGAAGCCATACATAGCTTCAACTTCTCTGTTGTCACTGCCTTGGTAAACATATCTGCTGGATTCTTCGTACCAAGGATCTTCTTCAAATTCAGAGTACCATCAGTGATCAACTCTCGAATAAAATGATACCGCATCTGAATGTGTTTCGTCCTGCTGTGAAACACTGGATTCTTCGCAAGGTGAACTGCACTCTGGTTGTCACAATGTATGACACAATCTTCCTGTTTCATGCCCAACTCTGAAGAGAAATTCTTCAACCAGATCAACTCCTTAGCCGCTTCAGCAATGGCCATATACTCTGCTTCTGTGGTTGAAAGAGCAACACTCTTCTGTAATCTGGACATCCAACTGATTGCTGTACCTCCAATAGTGAACACGTAACCTGTAGTGCTTTTACCCGAATCAGCACATCCTCCCAAATCAGCATCAGCGAAACCTTCTAAAACCACCTTCTTCCTCCTGAAACACAAGGCAACCTCAGAAGTGCCTTTCAAATAGCGTAGCAGCCACTTGACTCCTTCCCAATGCTCCTTCCCTGGATTAGACATGAATCTGCTAACAACTCCCACTACATGAGCAATATCCGGTCTAGTGCATACCATAGCATACATCAAGCTACCAACTGCTGAGGCATAAGGAACTTTAGCCATCTCTTCCTTGTCTTCATCTGTCTTTGGGGATTGCTTCTTGGAGAGCTTTAGATGACTCCCCATGGGTGTGCTTCTGGCTTTAGCATCTGTCATGTTGAACTTCTCTAGGACTTTCCGAATGTACTTTTGCTGTGAAAGCTTTAAAGTACCAGCTCCTATGTCTCTGACTATGCTCATGCCAAGAATCTGTCTGGCAGCTCCCAAGTCCTTCATCTCGAACTCTCTGGATAACTGCTCCTTCAATCTTTTGATTTCCAGCATGTCTGATCCAGCCACCAACATGTCATCAACATATAATAAGAGAATGATATATGATGACCTGAATTTCTTCAAGTAGCAGCAATGATCCATCTCACATCTGGTGTACCCATTCCGCTGCATAAAACTGTCAAACTTCAAGTACCACTGCCTCGGAGCTTGCTTCAATCCATACAGGCTTTTCTTCAGTTTGCACACCAGGTTCTCCTTACCAGTCACCAGAAAACCTTCTGGTTGTGCCATGTAGATGTCTTCCTCAAGATCTCCATGTAGAAAAGCAGTCTTCACATCTAGCTGCTCCAGATGTAAATTTTCAGCAACTACAATACCAAGAACCAACCTGATAGTGGTCATCTTCACAACCGGTGAGAAAATCTCGTTGTAATCAACCCCTTCCTTCTGTTGGAACCCCTTGACAACTAATCTGGCCTTGTATCTCTTGCTGCCATCTGCCTCATCTTTAACCCTGAACACCCACTTGTTCTGCAGTGCTTTCTTTCTCGCTGGTAATTTGACTAAGGACCAAGTCTGGTTCTTGTCAAGTGAGCCTAACTCGTCTTCCATGGCCTTCTTCCACTGTATGGAATCCTTCATTCTCAATGCCTCTGAATAAGACTCTGGCTCTCCGTTCTCTGTCAGTAACAGATAATTTGCTGATGGAGAATATCTGACCGGAGGTCTACGAACTCTGGTGGACTGTCTGACATGTGGAGTTTCTGGTTCTTGCATTACCGTTTCTGAACTCCCACTGTCTTCAGTGCTCCCACTATTATCAGAACCTCCTGAATCTTCTGAGCTCCCACTGCTTCCTGAGCTTTCACCTATCTCAATTGTTCTGATAGGTTGTGCTATGTCGTCTTCTGTCATCCCATCAAACACCACCTGTTGTTTATTTTCTGGTTGCTTGCTTTTACTCGAGCCTGCTGCAATATCGTCTTTGTAAAGGGCATTCTCGTTGAATGTAACATCTCTACTTCTGATAACCTTCTTGCTGTGGTTATCCCAAAATCTGTAGCCCATGTCATCCAACCCGTATCCAATGAAAGTACACTTCTTTGCCTTTGCCTCAAGTTTATCTCTATCTGCATCCTTAATCCGAACATAAGAAACACAACCAAAAACTTTCAAGTGAGTAAGGGATACCTCTCGACCTTTCCATTCCTCTTCTGGAATCTTGAACCCTATGGGGGCTGAGGGTCCTCGGTTGATCAAATACGCTGCTGTGTTGACTGCATCTGCCCAGAACATCTTTGGCAAACCTGCATGCAATCTCATGCTCTTTGCTCTCTCATTCAGTGTTCTGTTCATCCTTTCAGCAACACCGTTCTGCTGAGGTGTATCTGGTACTGTCTTCAACATTCTGATCCCATGTTCAGCACAATAATCAATGAACTCTGTTTTGTTGTACTCACCCCCATTATCTGACTTCAGACACTTGATCTTCAAGTTTGTTTCATTCTCAACAGCAGCTTTAAACTTTTTAAATGTGCTGAAGACATCAGATTTATTTTTAAGAAAATAAACCCATACCTTCCGTGTGGAGTCGTCTATGAAGGTAACATAAAACCGGGATCCTCCAATTGAAGAAACTTTCGTAGGTCCGTAAACATCAGAATGAATGAGCTCTAACTTCCCAGCCTTGGGTGGTTGTCCCGTCTTCACAAAGGTGACTTTCTTCTGTTTGCCAAGAACACATGGTTCACAAAAGTCAAGTTTCACGTTCTGTAGATCTGGAATTCTCCCTTTAGAAGCCAACATCTTCATTCCCTTCTCACTCATGTGACCAAGCCTTTGGTGCCATAGTGTAGAAACCCCTGCATCTTCAACTGTTGCATTTGCTCCATCTGCAGACACTTCAACCATGTACAGAGTACCCTGTTTGTGTCCACGAGCAATAACTAAGTTCCCCTTTGTTACCTTCCACTGCTGATTACCAAAATTCACGTGGTGGCCTTCTTCATCTAACTGCCCTACCGAAATTAACATCTTCTTTAGGTCTGGAATATACCTCACATCTTTCAATTTCCATGTCGTACCCAAAGTAGTCTTGAGGACAACATCCCCAATACCTGTGATCTCTAGGCTTTTATCATCTGCCAACCGAACTCTTCCACTATAGGGCCTGAAATTCTGCATCATATCTCTGCAATGACAGGCATGAAACGAAGCACCTGAATCCATAATCCAGGATTTAGTTGAACATTCGACACTGCAAATCAGGGCATCATCATCATCTTCTGCCACATTCACCTCCTTCTTCTTGCCTTTATCTGCAGAGGGTTTTGGGCACTGATTTCTGAAGTGTCCATTCTCATTGCAATTCCAACAGGTAATGTCTTTCCTGTTCTTGGACTGACCTCTCTTCCTCGATTTCGATCTCGATCTTCCTTTGTCGTTACCCCCTCTGTTGGATTTTCTGCCCCTCTCTTCTGTACTCAGTAAATTGCTGGGGCTTTCTCCTGCACTCCTTCTCCGAATATCTTCACCAAGAATCAGATCTCGAATCCCTTCAAAGGTAAGCTTAGTGGTTCCAGATGAACTACTAACTGCTGTAACTGTTCCGGACCAACTATCGGGCAATGAAGATAACAACAGCAACGCTTGAACTTCATCATCGAATTTAATATCAACCGATCCTAACCTGGATATTATAGAATTAAATTCGTTGACGTGATCTGTTACGGAAGCGCCCTCCTTCATCTTCGTGTTCACCAACTGCCTGATCAGGAAAACCTTATTCGCCGCTGAGGGTTTCTCGTACATATTGGATAACGCCTTGAGCAGTCCAAACGTTGTCTTCTCATTGACGATGTTGTAAGCAACATTCTTCGCCAATGACAATCTGACCACACCAAGAGCCTGTCGATCCAACAGGTTCCACTCCGCCTCCGACATCGTTTCTGGTTTTTGTTCAGACAAGGGTAGATGGAGTTTTTTCTGGTAGAGATAGTCTTCGATCTGCATCTTCCAGAAGGCGAAATCGTGGCCTTCAAACTTATCGATTTTAACCTTCCCTTCGTCAGCCATAGCTCTGATACCAGTTGTTAGGTTAAAATCGATGAACACACACCACACAAGATACACGAAAACAAAGAAACAAACACAAGATATTACGTGGTTCACACAATCAGGATGATCGTGCTACTCCACGGCGGAAAGAGAGAGATATTTTATTAATCCGCAACTGCCAGGGTTTACAAATGACGGAGAGAAGGTATTTATACAAGTGATCATTGACCTAAATCTGCCAAACGGGCCAGGCCCAGAACTGCTCTGAAAACACCCCAAACGGACCCCATTATGCGTAGGGGCTTCAAGGTCAAAAGGTGATCAGTCTCCACAACTTAACACAAACAAGATTCATCTCTTAGTTCTTGTGAACCCCCTAATTGTTGGAAGCTAGTGTTGGTGACTCTAACAAGCATTGCCATTTCACTTCCCAAAATTGCAAGTCAGATGGTGAAGGATTTACGGAGCAGTGTAAGTGAGGGGCTCGTATATGTCAGCCTTGTAGAAAAGGTCTTGAATGCAAAAGGGGATTTGATAAACAGTAAAAAGGCAGCAAAAGTGATTTGGTTAGAAAATGAACTTTATGGCAAATGGTTGGGCATTGACCTTCGTAAAATGGCTCTTGAAGGGAAAAACTTGAAAACAAGTACTCTTCATATACTTTCCGACATAGCTAAAGAAAGATTTACAGAATTAACGAGAAACACCAACGAAAGTGTGAAGGAGAACGCTTTGAAGTGGCCCATAAAGGCCATAGCTGCTAATTCAATGTATCGAATCTGCCAAACTTTACTGTCAAACAATGAATGCAGCAATATTGAAAACACTATGGAGGAGATGTTTGAGAAATTATCTGTAATGATATCGGACATAATGAGTGCTTGTCTTACCAACTTACCACATGTTATAACTATGAAGTGCGTTTCCAGTGCGATTGAAAAGAGGGATGAGAGTGTCCAACATGCAGCTCGTGTTCTTGGTGAAACCGAAAAGATCCTAAAATTCCTTCAACATCGTACACTGCCTAGTTTGGATCCAGATCAAGCGGCATATATTGATAATTGGATCCAGATCAGTCAAGGTTCTCAGGCATGACCTTCCTTCGCTATTGTCCTGTATTGCTAGTACTCATTGTGATGATTCTGACAAGGACTCTGCTGTAATACATTATTAGTCTTTGATTAGTCGAATGTTGTACTCTTTCTTTTTCCCTTTTTCATGTCTTTGTTGTGTGCATCCTCTCGGAGGTTTTGAGGGGCTAGCTGTTATATATATCTTAGTTTGATGAGCTTTGGTTAATTCTGTGCACTTTCCCGTGGTGTTGTGTATGATTCCCATGCATCCTTCATGCTTATATAATATTCATTTACTTTTCAAAATACGTATATATACATATAGTTATGAAATACAAGTTTTCAATATATATATATATATATATATTATATCTTTTGATCTGAACATTTGTATGAATTGATTTTAACTACAAGTAATACTTTTTTTGGTGGTAAATGAAACAAAAAAAAACGATAATGTTGTTGTATGTTTACTAATTGCATGAACTAAACTACAAGTAATACTTAGGAGACCTTAATATCTTTTTGATTATAATTAAAGAATTAAAACAACACAATAAGTCGAGTGCAAAGTCTAACCGGCTTACTATTACTTGACATCGTGCATTATCTAATCACAATATCATTTGAGATGAAAATATAAGATTAAAATTTAAAAAACATAGCATTATTCTTTTTATTTCATTGACGTGCATGTAACTATTTTTCATACTTTTTAAATAGAACTCAAATACTTGTGTCAAGTTGTCATCCTCAAAGGTGATTGATCCAGAGGACCAAAACTTAAGTCAATTTTTCATGACTTGACAAATTTCTTGTTTCAATATCTAATCCACACATTTCTTCAAAAAAACTTCAAAAAAAAATTTTAAAAAAATCTAGTCCACATATGACCTAGTCTTGTATATATATAGAGTGGTCCATATGGATGTCATAAAAAAATCTGTCCACTTTGGCCGACTCGTAAATATAATGGTCTATTCATAAATCATTAACTAGTCGCTGTGGTAATTATTGTTAATAGCATTTTAATTGAAGAATATCCAGTGGTTCCAGCAATCTCACGATCGGATTTTATTTACGAAGTCATTCATAATTTGAGATGCATAACATTATTGTTTTTTTATTTTTTGGCACTCAATTATGAAGGTGTAGAAATTATAAAATTAGTGGGGCGCAATTGTCCTTTTGGAGATTTTATTTATTGGACATAACTTCAGAACAGTTTTATGGGTATGGTTAGTGATGTTCCCTTCACATGAACAATAAAAACAGTATAATTTCATGTTCATTGGGAAAAAGCCTTAAAGTCCAGAGGCTGAATACATAGCCTTAAGTACCACAATAGCTCAGGTGATATGGTTTCAACTTCTTCTCAAAGATTTACACATCTTGCTACACTCTCTGGTGTGATAATATCAGTGCAATTTTCTTAGCAGCTAATCCTGTGTTCCATGCTTGGACTAAACATGTAGAGGTGGATTACCACTTTATTCGAGAGAAGATTCTTAATCAGCAAATTTTCTCATGTTTCTTTAGTTGATCAACTAGCTGATCTTTTTACAAAAGCCTTAGCTGCTCCACGTTTTAGGTTCCTTCAAGATCAGCTTATGCAGGTTCTTCATCAAGACGATACTGGTTCTAGCCCACCATCCTCTTGAAGGGGGATGTTATTGTTGGAGCCGTTGCATGTGTAATTAAAAAAAGGAAAGGAAAAACTTTTACAAATTTGTATTTTTAAAATAGTGGGGGATTGTTATATTTTAATGAAATCTTAAAATACAAATTATAAGATTTTATTACTATATTATAATTGATGTTAATAGTAATTAAGAATAATGAGTTACTAACATCTTTTTTTTTTTTTGGTGTAGTATGAGTTACTAACATTATTTGTTGTTTAAACCGTGGGACTATTAAAAAAAAAACCGTGTGTGGAGACTTGGTCTACCACTACTTTATATCATATACTTTTATTATTATTATTATTATTATTATTATTATTATTATTGTATTTGTAGTTTTAGAATGAAGAATTAGTCTTCCATATAAAGTCTATCTATGTTACTATTACAGTAATATGAGGATTGCAAGGGTGAATCTTAGAGTGTATATATATATTTATATTTAACACGTGTTATAAGAATGTAACATTAACTTTCATCAACTGGTAACGGCACTGTTTGGAAGGCTATTTCTTCCTTGCTTTTTGGCTTAGCCATGAGATATATTTTTTTGACTCTTACAGTCTTCTCTTCGGGTAATTTTTATAACACAACTTTCATATAACTTTTACACACTCTTTTAAAAGATATGTCTATCTCTCTCCTGTGTCACTGTGGGGTCCAGTGACATCACAAAAGAGATATAGACACAACTTTTAAGAAAGTTGTGTGAAAGTTGTATGAAAGTTGTGTCCCAAGAATTACTTCTTTTCTTCAACCGAGAAAAATTTTCCATTGAAAAAAATGAATTTCTAATTCTAGTGAGTTTCAATTTTCTGGAAGAGAGTAAAATATTTGAGCTTCAGTTTTCAAAGAGGAAAAGTTTTTCAGTTTGTAGTGACCGAGCAACAAAATTTGAAGGGTGTTTAGTATATTGGATTTTTTTAGTACAAAGAAAAATCTGAGACAGAGGAGAATCTGGACTGTTTTATCCTAGGGATGGCGTAGCATGTATGAACTGCTTGCACACTTTGGGCAGAGCCGTGAAACGTCTTAAAGAGAGCGAGATCCGCGACTCGGCCCATAATTCGTTAAAGAGGCTACTGATCCGGTAATTCTGTTCCAGTCTTATTTACATGTTTCAACAATTTTAAGACGTTTTATTCTGCCATGAATTTTGGATCGTCCTCTAAGTTCCCAAAATCTCAACAATCCCTTTTAATTTTAAGAATCTTCACTTTAACAATTGGAGACAGAAAATTGTAATTTTTCTTTAATTTCAAAGAAATTGATTTTCTTATGTAATTTTGAAAAATTATGTTGTAGCCAAATTTTTTTAATGTGGGTTATTAAAGACTGGAGAGGAAAATAATTTTTTATGAGATAATCAATGGGGGTAAAAGATGTGTGTAAGTATCTTATATAGATACAGTCACGTTTTAAAGAGGTCGGCGTCCTTTTTTTATTAAAGAGAGGACATCTATTTTAATCGTCGGATCGTGTTTAAAAACTGTGAAATGACAACACTGTCCTGAATGAAAACACGATCCGACAGTTAAAACAGAGGCCCTCTCTTTAATAAAGAGAGAGCGCCCTCTTGGAAGACTCAAGAGTGAGAAAGAAGAAGATTATGGGGAAAAAAAAAATTGAAAGAAAAAGAAACATAGGAAAGAGACAAAGAACTTCTTGTTGGGAGTTTTCCCAAACAGCCCCTCGTTATGCTGCATATATAGCCTAGAGTCTAGAGACCACTGCACATGGGGCCCACGTAGTTGAACCCTCATATAATCTCATCACTGTAATATACCGTATACATGGACCGTAAATGAGCTCTGTGTGCGTGTGCTTGAAGGTTGTGAATATCACATATTTTTGTATTATTGTAAATCTACATATACATTCGTGGTATATGTGTGTATAAAGGGCATGAGCTCCTCTGCGAAGATATATATACGATTATATATCTTGAGTGTGAGAAATTATTTGATGTGGTTGGATCACATGATATTGTCTATCAATTTGACCAATTAGTTTTGGCTTGTGACATCTTATGTATGGGTAATACTTGGGGCACAAACAAAGTCACAACCTTTTTTGCACAACCTCCATTTTGTGTCTATCTCTCTCCTAGTGGGCACTGTGGGGTCACTGGCACTGTGGGACCCATCAAGAGAGAGATAGACACAAAATAGAGATTGTGAAAAAAAAGTTGTGACTTTGGTTGTGCCCCAAGTATTACTCCTTATGTATTCAAGATTCCGTTGAGTTGATTCAATTATTGAGGATAAGTTTTACTCCCTCCGTCCCATTTTATGTGTCCATTTTGGGGAGTCCAACTATTTAAGGAGACAAAAAGAATCTACACCTACTTTCCACAATTGCCCATAATCATTGCACCTTTTTATTATTATTTTATTTTAGTATTGATTGCAAGGAATGGTAGTTGGGGAAACTAAGTAAAATTTATATACTAATTTAGGAAAGTGGACAACAATTTTGGGACATCCCAAAAAGGAAAGATGGACACATAAAATGGGACGGAGGGAGTACTAAACAATGTGTTTTGTTTTTTTAATAGAGGACGCCACTCTGAAACAAAATTGATCCCTCTTGCACACGAAAAAATTAGAGAACTCATATTAAATTATTTGAATATTGGGTTATTTGGCTTATGTTGGAATTTTTAATCCTAAAAAACTTGTTAGTAAATCCATAGAGTATATACTTCTTGAAATACATGTTTCATTGCAATGCTTGTCATTTTTAGTCATAAAAATATATGTGACTTTTGAGTCCATTGATGCAAATTTTTATGAGTATATTTCTCTTTATATATTGAGAGATAGTGGGGGTTCTCAACTTCCTATTTTCATCCCATCTAGTCCAGATATATTGAATGTTGAATGCATGATAAATATAAGACATAGAAATCTAGACCCCGAAAGAATTTAAAAGCTAAGTGCTACAAAAATAGACTGTTGAAAGTAATCTTTATACATTTACTTTAGAAAAAGATCATATTTGCTTAAGAGGATTCTCTTACCTTGTTGTAAGAAATATGTGGGGCATACGGGTACCCACATATTATTGGATCGGGTCCAATGGGCTTTGGCTCCTGGAGCCCTAGGGTTTGGTTATTATGTGTGTGTATATATATGATATAAACACACATATATATACAAAAATCCTTAAGCATGATCTACAGCCCCTCTCTCTCTCTCTCTCCCCTCTCTCTCTCACGGTTTTCTCTCTCTAAAGGCATCACCATTGAGCTTGGGGATTTAGTGCATGATATTGATGGAGACCGCCCTAGTAGCATCTTCTACGACTAATACGAAGTAGAAGGGAGTACACGGGAGCACAATAGGAGCTGCTATTCGTGGGTTTCATCGTCGGGCTCGTAACAACGCCGAATCGATTCGTCGGACTATATTCCGCCAGGTAAGTGACCTAAACCTGACTCCATGCTTGTATGCATGATTTTTCAACATTGGTATCAGAGCCTGTAGGTTGTTGATTTGCCCATATTAATGCCCAAAACCGAATCCACTATTGATGGATTTCAAGCTTTTTCACAAAACTTTGAAAAATCAAATTTGAAAAATCCTTGTCCTAGTCAGAAATTCTCTTGTCCTAGTCAGCACTGACCTCCAATATAATATAGATAGGTCCAGTTCTTTATTCAAACCCATATCAAATTACAGTATACATAAACATCTTTGTTTGCTCCATAGCATTTATAATTGTATATGGACCTCTATCTACAGGATATGCCTCTTTTCCCTTGAATAATCAAAAGACTCTCTTGTTAGAATGAAAGCAAGTCAGTTTGTAGCTCAGTTGAGCTACCCAATGTCCCAAGTTGTCACAAACTGAGAAGTTATTGGATGATTTTGGACCATTGTCATGTAGTGATCTCGATTGGTATAGGACTACAATGTGATAATTTTGTCTCTTACTAACCAGAAAATATTGTCATATGACAGTCTCCTAATGCCCAGAATTATTATGTGCATGATGTATGGTCCCGGACTAATCAATAATTTCTCATCACAAACTTTTAAATCATGACAACTATATTATTAAAGTTGTTGTGTTCAACTGGTCGTATAGTTAAAGATGTAGTAGATTCTTGTGTTCGTATGGTATCTCTACATAGGCAGAACAAGTCTAGATTTATGATTATGGTGTTGTCCGTCGAAATTGGGCGTGTCATGCCACAAAGAACTATTGCATTTTTTTTAAATCAAAATTTTATAGAGCAATATAAATTATAAAGAAAGGAGGCCTTCGAGTTATAACGGCACTGCCTCTTCTGATTCTGGTGATATTCATGTGGCCAAATCCAGTAGGAGGCTTGTTGAGAAAATCATACATACAAACATAGTAATATAGTTTTAAAGTTCAAGGTTTTAACATATATTAATTTCTTTATCTCAAAAGTCGTATGAACTTGAACTCCAAGTAATTCTTCTTTTGGACATAAATAAAAATAAATAAATAAAATAAAAAGAAAGGGTAGCACGGTCGTTTGCATTACTTGTATGAACTAGAACTAAAGTAGTAGATCGATACGTCCACAACATATTTTTGATCATAAAGAAATTAATACTTAGGCGTCTATTTTGATAAAATATATATATATCACTACACCAGAATGGCCGATTTGTCACGGTTATGAACAGTGACAAAGGCCATTTGTCACTGTTATTATCCGTGACATTTTCGGGTGTGACAAAATACATTGTCACTGTCCATTACCGTGACAAATGGCCTTTGTCACGGTTCATCTCTCACCCTTTAAAAGTGACATTTCACTTCCAATTGTCACGGTTTTGTCACTGTTTGGAATAGTGACAATATATTTATTTGTCACGGTTCGTGACCGTGACAACTTATGGTATTAGTCACATTCTTTTGGCACTGTTATAGACCGTGACAATATATGATATTAGTCACATTCTTCGTCACGGTTTGGACAGTGACAATTATTAAGAGAAGTAACTAGTATGTAAAAATAAGTCACGGTTTTCTCTAATTGTCACGGTTTATAACAGTGACAAACCGTAATTTTTTTATAAAAAAAATCTTATTTTTACAAGAATCCACCCTATTATTTTTTATACCTGGAGAAATATATATAAACACAAATAATAAAAATCAAAAACTAAAGGGTAAAATCAATTTATGGTATTCCAATTAATCCAATATACAAACATTTAATTGAAGGTAGACAACAGATTTCCATTCATACTTCTCTATCTGATCCAAAAATTCCTCCCACTCCTAACATACCCAACTCATAGCTCATCTAGTCTGTAGTTGAAAAAAAAATGCTCAAGTGAAATGACATTGGCACTTAGCCTACAAATGTAAGACGTTGTATCTCTTGTCCTGTAAGACCGTCTTGATAGCAACAGTTTCCGTTTTCTATGCACTTAGCCTGCAAAGATTAAGAAAATGAGTTGGTTAGTGCTTATTTGTGCCAACTAAAGGTTAAAAATTAAAACATCAGTGAATAATGTCGATAGTTGAAAATACAAGCTAAAAGTAGGCTCAAGAATGCTTCAATCATTTTCCACAAGTTTTGCATACTAAAGTACAAAATCCAAAATGCTCATAAGTTTGCTAAGTGACTTCCCAACATGGTTAAGAGTAACTACAAGGCTCTATTATAAACCTTTAATAAAGCTTTAGTAGCTTTAATTGACAGACACTAAAAATAGTTTATGTTATGGTTACCTACACTAGTGGAGATGACAAGTCAAGAAATGGATACGGCCACCTACTAAAAATAGTAGTAGTTACAAAACATCGCAACTTATTTATTTTTTATGGACTACTAGGCACAACACGTGCACTGTATGTTCTGACTATAAAAATTGAGATGGAAGAGGAAGGACCATAAATAATACGTGTCGTACTCTAAAAAGAAAAATACATACTTGTTCAAAAAATTGAAGCAGCAAAGAGAACTGCTATTTATTTAATAGCTCAAGGCAAATTTTGAAATAAAAAATCACAATTAAAAGCTTCAAACTAAAGCCATTTGCATTCAAAAATCAGAGCATCAACTTGTTCCAAATGTTCAAAATAACTCAAAACTATGTACATATAAAATGTGTGTCCATTTCCAATGGATTGTCCGAACTAAGAACCAGCTGAAAAAATAGACTAACGAATATAATCATAGTGACTTATGCATGGGCAATACAAAATTTTGCTGTGAATGTGCTTCACGTGGCCATGGTGTCTTACTTAGCCTTTCATAAAATATTGTTCACTAAAAACTCATCTCCCTTATAATGGTCCATGAGCAAGCACCTAGAGTATTAAGCCTTGAAAGAGAAGTTCAGAGTGAAACAACAACACTAGTTAAAGTCAACTATAAAAGGGGGAAAATAAAAGTTAAAATCAGAGTCTAGAAGGTAGAGCAAGGAAGTGGCACTTTAAAGGAAGGTACATTGTTTAAGTCTTGATATAGTGGCTTGAGATAAAAAAAACACCGCGTAAGAAGTGTTGCAGAAATTTGTATATTTGGCTTGTTTTTGTCCTGAACTACCTGATGAGGAAAACAATCTCTGGCTGTTTAAGACAATTTTAAAAAAAAAAGCTTACAAACATCAATCTTATTCACAACTACCGTATCTTTGGCTTGTATATATTTTGCCTGCCATCTTCTTTAAACACTGCCTCAAGAATAATGCAAGAAAATTGGATGCTATGTCAGAAATAGTTACTGTACAGTTTATAAAAAATTAACTAGAATAACAAGAGTTTTCACAAAGTCAGATTTTCATATTTTTAACAGAGTAAGTAATGAGAAACTTCACAATAATAGTTGGGTGAATAACATAGTTGTTCCTCATTTTTTTTTCAATTACAAAGCAAACTTAGAGAAGTAGAAGACAATTTGGACTTTTTTTAGAATAAAGCAATACACAAAACTCGTTAGTAATAACCATACCCATAATCTCAGGATCCAAATACATTTCTGGAATAAAAAGGGTAGACCAGAACCTTCTCCATCAATATCAAAATTTCTATATACATCTCAAAAATTGTCCTAGTTAGCAGATTCAATGGAACTTCAAAGATAAAATTAACCGATAAATTTATGCAAAATTTGAGCAATAAATAGATAAACTAATAGAGTAAGAATCGAACATATGAATCCCCAAATAGCCATGGGAAACATAGCAAATCAACGAAATTTAGCAGTGAAAAGATAATTAAAGAAGGCCATCCTGGTCACCAACGTTATTTAAGAAGGAAAAAAATTAGTAAATTACCAATAAAATGCCAAACTTCCAATTCTTGTTTAACAAAATTGTCAATATTTGCATTTATAGTACATGTAGAAGTGAAATGGTTGCATTCAATTGCAGCTCGAAAGATTGATATCAAAGAACACCCAAATTCAAAATTAAAAAGGGTGAATAAAGAAGAACTATCATACCTCAGAATTAATCAATAAGAAACGAAGAGGGTTCTGTGAGTTGAAAGAATCAAAGTCAAGCATGAAAGAACTGGAGCAGTTCTTAACCTTTAGAATATGGAATATGACCACAACAGTGCAAAATCAACACTAATATTTATGCACATTGCACTTCATCACCTACTGTTGTATACAGCAGCACACATACACCTATAATACAATGCTTATGCATCTGTTTTAACTTGCACATTATGAGGGAGGGAGAGATTAATAGGGAAGATGGAAACTTACAGTCAAGTGACTCGACGGTTGCCGTGGCAAGTAACATGAAACTACCAAAGGAAATGTCAATTTAAGGAAATAAAATACAAATCAAGAATTAGTAATCAAGTAAGCATTCCCATAAAGAAGAACTACAGGAGAAAGAAAAAAGATTAAAAAAAAAAAAACTGGGACAAAGATTAAAATACGAAAGCCTTTTTTTTTTACCCAAAAATTCGACCTAAATTAAAGTGAGCAAATAAAAAAAAGCTTTAAGAATGAGCGAATGAACTAAAAATCTAAAGTAGGTCAGGTCTTTCTAGTTCCCATACATTTACTTACTGATTTCCAAGTTCCCACACATTAAATTTAAAATAGGGTTAATTAAATTTTACCCCCTGTGGTTAGGCCCATTTTCAATTTACCCCATGTGCTTCAAAAGTGGACACTTAACCCCCCCTGTGATTTCAGACTAAAGTGAAACTGTTAAGATTTTCCTCAAAACTGATGAAAATTCTAAAATTAGCTAAAAATATTAATACTTTACTCCCTTTCTGAGGTTAATTTTGGGGTTAACCCCCTATGTAAGAATAATGTTGCCATTTATCCCACCAATGTGGGGCTATTTTGGCTCACTTATCCCCTTTGTGGGGCTAATTTTGGTGTTAACTATCTATGTGAGGTTAATTTTGATACTTAAACTCTTTTATGTAAGGCTAATTTTAATACTTAGTCCCCATGTGGAACTCTATTGAGAGAAATCTTACTAGTTTCACTTTAGTCCAAAACCACAAGGGGGTTAAATGTCGACTTTTGAACTACAAAGGGTAAAGTAAAAATGACCCTAACCACATGGGGGTAAAATGTAATTAACCCTTTAAAATATGTTTTAGATATAGTAGTACAATAGAAACATTAGACTATCTTGACCCTGAGTAGTGTAATTATTTTGGTGTTATTATTAGGCCTATTTCAATCCTTAATCAACTTTTTACTCAAATTTGACTAAAATTTTGAGTAAAAGCTAGATTTGGTATGGACCTCTCCAATGGTCATACCCAAATTTCTTTATAATACTATTATTTCCCCCCATTTGAGTATGAAGTTTGAGTAAAGGTATCTCCAACCCTTACCCAAATCCATATCAACGCAAATTTGAGTAAAAAACTAGAATTTTTTTAATAAAGTCATCCTCAACCCTTACTCAAACCCATGCTAAAATTTGATTCAATGAATAGTGTTATTTCATTTTGATACGAGATTTGGGTAAACTCACTTTGGTATGGGTTTGGTTCTAGGATTGAAGAGTATTTTAGGGGATTTTAAACCAAATTTAAGTTTGATTTGAGATTGGTTCAAGGATTGGAGATGCTCATAAGTTTTAGAATTAGAGTTCAAGGACTCCACAAATTTGTGCTAAAACTAAAATAACACTACTCAGCTTAACTAAGTGAAGGACATCAAAAGATCAAAAACCCACCAGAGCTTTAAAGAGTGATTGCAAAGGATTAAAAAATTTTATTTTCTTCTTTATGTCAGGATAAAGGTTCAGAAATTGCTACATGCACTTGAACACACAAAAAAAAAACCCTCATTAGATCCGAGCAAAAAAATTATGCACAAAACCCAACTCAATGTAGCAATTCATAGAAAACGAACACAGATCTCACAAAGTCAATACATTTATAACATAAACATTAGAATTGTGAGTTATAGATACTTATCTATACACATATAGATGTATATCTGTATTGGGGATTGAAGAAATAAAGTAAGTACCTCAAGACCAGCGCCTTTGCTACGAAGAGACTTGATCCATTCTGCTGGGTATACAACATATACATATTAAACTTTAGAATTTAACTTGGCCATAACTCACTCATTTCTTAACCTTTTTCAGAAATTCTTGAGCCTAAATTGTGTATTTTTCTACAAGGAATCCAAATATGCTCTTATATGCAACTAATATTGAACATAAAGTTGAAATAGTGTATGTTTTCAGTTCGTGACCACCCTATGATTTTGGCTAGTTCAACCTTCTTTTTCACCCTATGTTTTCAGTGGATCTCAGGATTAAATGAGAATTAATTAATGGTGTAAAACATTGGGTCCCACTGTATTAGCCAATGGGAGAAGAGGGTGAGCAATGGTGAACCAAAAAAGGGGTGAGCAAAAGTGCACTCTTCCTCAAAGAAACAAAAAACAAAACAAAAACAAAACCCTTCAATTACCATCTGCTAAAGTGCCAAGCCAGCCCCAACCCCAAACACCAATCACAAAACCAAACTGTAAAAACAAAAACAGAACAGACGTCATTGCAAACTTGGTTTTCAACAACTTGAAGCCCCCTCTGTTTTCTATTTTTTCATTAAGTCTATTCCATGGTATAGGCTAGTAGTAGTATTTGAGGATTACTTGGTTTATCATGGAGGTATTTGGATATTGTGGATCAAAAAATGACTTCAATAAATCCCAACAAAAACGCAGAAATGTAGTCCAACTACAAAAACACTTAAGACATAAGTTAATTGGGCAGAGTAATAAAATGGGATTCCTACCCTAAAAGAAGGGGAAAAAACAACCAAAAAATAAAATGGGGAAAACTTTGGAATTAAATTAGCCCCATCAAGAATTAAATTAGCTTGCTGAACCATCTATTTTTTTTTTTGCTACATTTGGAAGAAAAAAGTTGTTTTAAATGAAGTACACTTCCCTAAAAAAAAGCTAAAGTTAGGCATGAACTACAAAAAAAAAAAGAGCAAGAAAAAGAAAAGCAAACCAGAGTCTATCCAAAGAAAATCCACACAAATAAAGAAAATACCAGATTTTGGGTAAACCTCTATGCTTCTTCTCAGTTCTCAGATTTTGGGAAAATACCAGATTTAGCGTACGTCATTCAAAATGGCACTGCCGCATTAGATACCATTTCTTCCCTTTGCTCGCTTCGACTATAAAACCACAATAAAGTGGATCTGAGAAAGAGAGATTGGGAAAAAGTGATTGAGAAAGAGATGTATACCTTTGATTATCATCCTCGCGCCTTTGCTATGAGCTCTTTCGACTAGCATGTGGCCTTCAAATGGCGGACGGCGAGGAGAATAGGGTTCATGATTGAGGGAGAGACAAAGAAGAAGAAGAAGAAGAAGATGAGGAGGATGAAGTCTCTAGGGTTGGAGATTGAGAACCAAAGAGAGAGAGAGAGAGAGAGAGAGAGAGAGAGAAGAATAGGAGATAGAAGTCGGAAGAGCTCTAGGGTTCCTGAATCGTGAGAACACAGAGAGAAAGAGAGAGAGAGCAAAGAAAGAGAGAAGAAATTTGGTGGTTTAGGGGGAAAATTTGGTGTAGTGTAGGCGGGAGGAAGAAAAATTTGGGGACACACATTTAGAACTGCGATTTTTTAGTGTGTGTCAAAACTACCTTCAAGTATTTTTTTTTAAATACATTTTTGCCCACCCTAAAATTTCTCACTCTTTGCTCACCCTCGTGGTCGTCCCAAAGGGGGGCAAAATGGGCAACCGCCCCGGGCCACCAAAGTTCACAAAATTTTGAGGGTCTCTATGAAATTTTTATAATTATATTTTTACCTTGAGATTTTTTAGTCTTTCACATTTAGGCCTTCCCAAGGCCCAATTTAATGTCATTAATTACATATATATTGATGTAGATATATATAAAACTCAAAAGCAAAGGCCCCTAGAATATTAAAAATTACACTTTTAGCGTAAGAATTTTTTTAGTTTTAGAAATAGGCCCCTCTAGAATTTTGAAAGACACCCTTAAGTTTTACAAATAAACTCATATCATAAGTAGACCCCAAAAAAATCGTTAATTATGTATAAGAAAACCCTAAAAAAATGCCAATTACATATAAGTAGATCCCCCGAAAAATCGCCTCAGGGGCATTGCCCCCGATCCCCCATATATTACTCGGGCATTGCCAATTCCTTTTAGTAGTTCGTCCCGGACCTCCAAATATTACTCGGGATCGGCTCTGCTCACCCCCTCTTGTATTGGCTAATGCAATGGCATCCAATATTAAATGAGAATTAATTTATGGTGTAAAGCACTAGGCCCCACTGCATTAGCCACTGGGAGAGGAAGGTTAGCAAATTTGGGTGAGCAAAACTACACTCATTTTTTGTCACTGTTTAGAACCGTGACAAATTGCTCAAAAATAAGTGTGACAATTCAGATAATTTAGTGATATATATTTGTTTGTCACTGTCCCAAACACTGACAAAATTTTGTCAGTGTTCTGAACACTGACAAAAGTATTTCTTTGTCATTTTTTGTCACAGTCCTAAACTATGACAAAATTTGTCACTGTTTTGAACAGTGACAATAGTATTTGTCACAGACATCAACCGTGACAAATTTTGTCACGGTTTTGGACAGTGACAAACAACGCGAAAATAAGTGTGACAAATCGGCCATTTTGGTGTAGTGTATATATATTTCAAAAAATACTTTTACATCAAAACAAACAGAGTATAACAATAAGTTCAATCCAACGCACTATTTACTTGATATGGTGCAATACCCAATGAGGCAACGGTAATATTCATTTACTGCTCACTCCTTGTTCACATTTTTATTTTTAGAATTGTATGTAATTTTTCATACTTTATACATAGGACTCAAATATTTGTCACCCTCAAAGGTGATTGTTCCAAAGGACCAAAAACCAATACATATCACATGTTTTGACAAATTTCTTCTTGAAATATCGAGTCCCACATGATCTAAAGACTTTATATACATATTGTAAGAAAAACTAGGTCCATAAAGGCAATTAAATAAACACATAATTCATACCACTATACGCAGCGGAATAAGTCTAGATCAATGAACCGAGACCCGCTCTACAAACAATCGCACGAACACACGAACAACCGATCACGAACAACTTCTTGTCGCACGAAATAGACTACTAGAGCCTATATCTTGTATCCACACCACAAGACCTAGGGTTCTTGATGGAAACCCTAGAGGAGGAGGAAGAGAGAGAGAGAGAGAGAGAGAGAGAGAGAGAGTTGTAGAGGAGAAGCCAATCCAGAAAACTAACGTCTGTTCTGTATTGTATTTTTTTGTATTTTTTTTCTATAAACTTATCTCATATAAATAAGTCTTGGAGTCCCACTTAGACTAGGCTTCTCATGGATAGAGATAAATAGAATTTAAATTTAATTTAATTTAAAACATATTTATCTCCTAACCAACTTAACCCATGTGGATGATATATATATATATATATATACTTCACCGCCCTCTCTTCACACAGGAAATGGGGTGTGCGACCGACGAGAAGATTAATCAAGTTAGGAGCACCATATTAAACTTCCATCAAACTAACATGGTGCATCACTCCACGAATCTCGTCACTGCCCTAGACTAATCTGGCCACATTGGATTTGAGCTACTCTAATCCCTCATGAGTCCTAACTCAGAGCCATGCTCAACCCATTTGCATTGATGTGCTTTTAATTTAAAATATTTTGAAATAATTTATATTATATATAGATAAAAACCATCTGTGCCGGCACTGAGCAACATCAACTACATTATCTAAAGAATGTGGTGCCAAATATGTCTTCCCTGAGCCCTCATGCCAATCTACTTTGACCTTGCTGCTTTCCCAGACATGCTCCATGGGATCCTGACGTGATCTTAGGTAGTCAAACTAGAGTAGTAACACAAGGCCTCTACTTCATGACATGTCTCAAGTTAAGTAAGGGCAGTGAGTGATCAAATCAATGATCTATAGAGCTCCCACAGTGACAGGATAGGGATCCACTTTATCACTTCTCTAAGCATGGTCGTCATCAGCACATGTGGTATGATTCACATCTACGGTGGAGTTATCTATAAAGATCGTATCACTCCAAAAGAAAACACTATACAGATATAAGTTCAGTCGCTATACAAGTGCCTAACTGAAACTCTCAAATTTGTCGCATGTACTTGCGTCTAATTCGAACCTCACATCTGGCTCCAACAAATGCTACACATAAAAGTAAAAAATATCATGTGGTCGGTCTCAAAATAACCTCATCTTGGCCCATCCAAGGCGACATTCATTTAAGAATAAGTACCTCAAAGTAATCTCTAATTACCAATATACTTACTTGTCTCATCTCGCTCGCCAACTAGCGCCGAGGCGGGTTGCTGTGTGAGATAGCCAACCCTTATGCCTTATGGTACATAAACATAAATGTGTATGTGCAAAACCATCAATCACGCCACATGGTAACAAACAATAATCCAATATATAAACCAATGCATGAGATAATAATCAAATATCCCAAAGATGTCCACAAAGAAACATTAAAAAAAATATCAAATCCTACGAAGCCCAAGGCCCCTAACATGAGTCTGGAAAGCATCCCTAGCTGTAGCCTTGTTCAAGGGATCAGCCACCATGCTAGTCGTGGATATATGTATCAAGACCACCTCTCCATGCGCAACCATATCTCGAATGTAGTGAAAGCGAATATCAATGTGTTTGGATTTGCCTTGGTACTTGGGATCCTTGGCATAAGCAAGAGCAGCAGTACTATCACAATACAAAGTAACAGGCTCGCTCGATCGATCCTCTGTATGAAAATGCCAATCTCCGCAACCAAACAGCCTCTTGGACTGCTAAAGAACATGCTATATACTCCGACTCCATTATAGATAGTGCAATGCAGGTCTGTTTCTTGCTACACCAGGAAATAGCCCCTCCAGTAAGCAAGAATGCATATCCTGAAGTAGATTTGCGCTCATCCAGATCACTGTCCCAATCTGCATCACTATACCCTCGAAAGCGCGGGTCTCCACCGTGATAGCAAAGCATGTAATCAGCGGTGCCTCGCAGGTATCGAAGTATCCTCTTCACAGCTTTCTAATGATCAAGTCCAGGGTTGCTCTGAAACTGACTTACTAAGCCTACTACGAAGCAAATGTCAGGTCGAGTACACAACATGGCATACATCAGACTCCCGACTACACTCGCATAGGGAACCCGAGCCATTATTTCCTTTTCCTGAGTAGTCTTAGGGCATAAATCAAGGCTCAAAGTATGTCCCTTCTCGATTGGAGTGTCAATGGGTTTGGAATTCTGCATTCGAAAATGCTGAAGAACTTTTTTAACATAGGTCTCTTGGCTTAACCCAAGAAACCTCTTTGAGCGATCCCTTAAGATCTTAATTCCGAGCACAAAATTTTCCTCACCCATGACCTTCATCTCAAAATTTAAGGATAACCACTCTTTAGTGGCGACAATCATCTCCATGTCATTTCCAGCAAGAAGAATGTCGTCGACATACAAGGAAAGGATAAGGAAACTTTCTTGAACCGTTTAACATACACGCAATGGTCTTCCTCGATCATCGTAAACCCATTGGAAATAATGGCTCGATGGAATCTCAGATACCATTGCCTCCTTATCTAGTTCTCCATTAAGAAATGCTATTTTAACGTCCATTTGGAAAAGTTCCAAATCTAAATGTGCGACAATCGCTAGAATGAGGCGAACTGATGCAATTCTCACCACTGGGGAGAACATCTCATCATAGTCTATACCCTCTCTTTGGGTATAACCCTTCGCCACGAGACGGACCTTATACTTGTCAAGTGATCCATCTGCCTTGCGCTTAATTTTTAAGACCCATTTGTTTCCAATGGTCTTGCGCCCAGGCGGAAGATCAACCAACTCCCATACTTGATTTTTTCCCATAGAGCTAATTTCATCCTCCATAGCAGCTAGCCATTCTTTACAAGCAGGTGAAGATAGTACCTCATCATACGAACCAGGCTCAGCTTCTTCTCGTAAACCACACATAAAAGTTTCCCCCTCAATCTCAAAATGACGACGAAGTATACTTATACGCTGGCTTCTACGTAGTATAGGATCTTCTAAATCATCATCCTCTAGTGGAGAACTCCTACTAGGCGGAAAGTTACTCCCACTATCCTTAGCGACCATAGGAAAAGGTTGTAAATCCCTTCCCTCGTTGAGAATAGGGGTAATAACTTCCTGTGATTCAGTTAACTCATAAAGCTCAAGATCCTTCCACACATCACCTCTGCTTGGGAAATCATGCTCAATGAAATCCACATTTCGTGACTCAATTTTAGTCAATCCTCCATCAGCTAGTTCGCAAAACATGACATAACCCTTTGAGTTTCAGGATACCTTATAAAGATACCCTTCCTGCCTCCACGATCTAGTTTCCCAAGCTGTTGGGAAGGAATGCACACATAACCTGCCGACCCCCAAGATCTTAAATGATCTAAGACTGACCTTCTGCCTGTCCATAATTCATATGGTGTGGAAGAAACTGACTTACTTGGCACATGGTTAAGAATGTATGCAGCAGTCAATAATGCAACTCCCCAAAAACTAATGGGAAGATTAGCATGCGCCATCATAGATCTAACCATCTCCAACAGTGTACGATTATTTCTCTCTGCAACACCATTTTGTTGCGGAGTGCCAGGTATCGTTAACTGTCATTGGGTACCTTTATCCTCACAGAGCTCTTTGAATTTCTTAGATAAGTATTCGCATCCGCGGTTTTTCCTAAGAACTTTTTGTCACGCCCCGACGTAGCATAAATAAGGAAAGCGTTTAATTTCCTTTATGGACCCGTAGGTCGCGACAGTTTGAAGGATCGATTCCGTCCCAAACGTCGAACAACAAAACATAATAATCAGAGTAAAGCAATCAAGGCTTACAATAATTATTCTAACTTAAAGAATATTACAGCACGGGTTATCTAAAGGCACAGACCGCCTTGAATTAAAACAATAGCTTAATGTCTGTTACAGTCATCCTTGTAAAACAAAATAGTTCATAACTTAAAACATATAATAAACAATTTCTTTATTCCAGAAGCAGTCATTCTCAATTAGCATAGTCGTATGATTCCTCCTGATTATAACCTGAAAAGCCTGAACACGAATGTCCAGGACGCATCAACGCCGTCAGCTTCAAGAAGCTGGTGAGTATTAAAAACATGACTTTGAATGTAAAACATACCCATTTACCTTTTTCCATTATCAGTTTGTAAAATCAATAGTTAAACCGCAGAAAGAATTCATTTATAAAACAACAAGAAATATAATAAAGGTCGTTCATTCATAAAAACAGGTACTCGTGTAATGAGACAATGCACCACACTCATCTTGCCGACTCTTTTCTCTCGACAGCCACAACAACCCACTATCTTACTCCTGGTATCTTTGAAACACTAAGATAGTCACACTTTAGCAACGGGGCGCCAGGGAGTGTCCAGTTTGCCTCACACTTTGGTCCGGGGTACCAGGGAGTGTCCAATGCCTCACACTTTGAATACCCTAACCGCCATGCAAATACCGGGGCAACCCCTCACGCAGTATCCAGACTCGAGTATCAGGGAGTGTCCGTAGGCCACACTTTAGCACTACCATGGGTGCCAGGGAATGTCCGAGTTCGGCTTCACACACTTTAACGCTTCCATGGGCGTCAGGGAGTGTCCATATTTGCCACCGTCGCATTTCAAAGATACCCTCTCCACAACCACAACCACAACCACAACTACAACCACAACTCAACTCAATCACAACTACAACCACAACTCAATCCACAATCACAATCACAACTACAACCTCTAACCACAACCACAAACCACGACCACAAACTCAAACTCATACTCTTTCCACATAGACTGATACCCACATGCATGTACCACTGACCCCACATGAATGATATGCACATGAACCTAAGCAAAACACTGAATTAAAGGAACAACACGCGTACGGGGATTGATGAGTCATACTACAATGTTTTAATCATTCAAACATAACCAAATAGAGTTCTGATTAACTAAATATCCCAAACAGAACCTTAACAGTACTAAAAAGTTGAACCAAACAGTCCCTTAACAGAAAACAGACAAAAACAGAAACTGCCAGACCTCGCGCGCGCGGGCCGCTCGCGCGAAAGGTCGCTCGCGCGGGCCGCTCGCGCGATATGCCCAAATTTCCTTTTATAATATAAACTTTTCTGTCAGCCTGAGGAAAGCAAGGTCGCGCGCGCGGATCGCTCGCGCGAAGTGTCTCTCGCGCGACCCTCGCTCGCACGATCTGCCTAAATTCCTTTTTATATATATAAACTCTTCTGTCTGCCTGGGGAAGCAAGGATCGCTCGCGCGGATCGCTCGCGCGATTCTCGCCCGCGCGATCGTGGCGCGAGATGAAGCTGAGGCTTCTTCTTCCCCACAGAAACTGCTCTGTTTCAGCAAAACAGGGGTCTTTTTGACCCATTTCCAATTCTGTAAGTATGCATATCATGTTATATATGGATCTCTTCCTTTTTCAACGAGGATTAAGAATCTAAGATTAATTTAACATAATTCTAACTATAACTCTCCAATTTATGAAAAACTAAAACATGTCAAAACTAATTTTCTTATATACTTCCTTATGTGAACAAATTGGGCTCTAAAACTTTGGGTATAGTATATATGACATGTAATCTATCATATTCATCTAACAAAACAGGTTTTGGTTGAGTTTGGAAAATCTCCATTTTTCAAGCTATGAACTTCAACGTACAACATCAATGGTGATTCTACAAAATAACTACCCAAATCAGTAAATAAGGAATGGATTACATTTTGAGTGAGTTAGTAATACTCACTTGATGAAGATTAACAGATTTAGTTGAGAAAGAAGCACAAATAAGAAATCCAAATCAAGCTTGGCTATGTTGGAGAGCTTTCCATCACTATAAATTCTGAATAAGTCTCTGTGATTTCTCTAACTCTCTGAAACTCTCTATAAATGTGCAGTGTAGAATTAGAATGTGTGTGTGCACAAGTGGTGTATAAGTAGACATCCCAAAGATTGAACTTGGAGGCCAAGCATCTTGTTGTTCACTCAACAAATGTTTTGTCTCTCAATTAACTAATGAGCCACAATTGCACAGATACACATATACGTATATAACCTGATGTATATGAGAGTAGGGGGGTAGTCAGAGGTGTAGGGGTCAATTTAAGGTGTTTGGGAAAATGCAACTTTAGGCACATCATTAATACACACAAGCTATATATCCCAAACAAGGCCTAAGGCAATCATCACTTGCCATAATTGGAAGTAAAGCAGATGTCCAAATCGGTCACTTCCATAATCTGTGGAAGTTTAGCACAGCACGGACAGTTTTGGACATAAACTGGTATTTTCGGGGCGCGGTGGTCACCACAAAAATACAGGAAATTCATTTTAACTTAAGAAATGGTTTTCTGGTTTTATAAAAATACTGTTTGAGTCAAAAGGAAATATTTCCACCGTTTTGAAATACAGATTTTGAAATCCACACAGGTATTACTAACTTTTGTAAAAATTACAATTTAACCCCAACATGAATTTAAATGTGAATTAGATAAGAAATTAATATTCCAAATCATGCGACCGAAATTAAAATAAAAGCAGACAATGCTAATTGAATTTAAATATGCCAATGCAAATACAAATTAAATATGAAAATGTAATTTAGGAATAAATGGAAATGCAGGTTATTACACTTTTAAAGTTCTTTCCTTTTGATTCTCAACTTCTTTAACAAATCAGGTGTAGCAATCTAATGCTTCTGATTTGTGAGAGATCAAATAGACATACCCAAACCGTGAATATTCATCTATAAATGTGATGAAATAGGTAGCCCCATGGCGTGCCCTCACATTCATGGGTCCACAAATGTCAGAGTACTGTACTAGTTCGAAAGGGTTAATAGCTCGCACTGCTTTACCAAATGGTTTTATTATTGCTTTTCCTATCATGCAAGACTTACATATTGGTAGGTTGACTTTAGCGAGTGAGCCTAAGAGGCCTTCTCTAGCTAACCTAGTCATCCTATCTTTACCAATATGACCTAACCTGGCATGCCACTTTACAAAATTAGAGATGTCACTATCATCATGAAAAGTCATATAAGAAAATTTTGAACCATCCACATCCAAAACATAAAATCCATCTGAAATAAAACCATGTCCAAATAAGGACTTATCCAGAAATATTGAAACCTTGTCTATGCTGAAATCAAAAGAAAATCCTAGCTGAACTAAAGCTACTACTGATATCAAGTTTCATCAAACACCAGAGGCGCGTAAAGAACGTCATAGAGAATCAGTGTGCTACCAGACCGCATCTTCAATTGATAAGTGCCAGCTCCTAGCACATCCTCTATTGAACTGATCCTCATGAACACACTTTGGCTGCCAATAGGAATCCGACGATACTCGATAAATCCCCCACGATCTCGTGCTATATGTTTTGTTGCTCATGTATCAATAACCCAATCAGGATTAGTGTAAGCAACCAAGACATGAGAGCAAACTAAGCAATCACTGCGAGAAAAAGGATGAGATTGTACCTTCTTCGGCTTCATGCACTCACGAGCGAAGTGTCTAATCTCCTGACAGTTGTAGCAAATCACCTTGGACTAATCATTTTTGCCTCCTCTCTTGCCTCTTCGGCGCTTGACGCGTCCATTTGCGCATTATTTCCAGCCTGTACGTCCCTGTTTTGCCCCACCACCTTGTCTTTTGCGCTTAGACCCAGTTGTCTTGCGCTGACTAGGTTGAGCCATGAAAGCATCACCGCCCCACCTAGCATCTTAGCCCTCGGCTTTAAGCTCAAGATGACGCGACAAATCATTAAATGTTTTTACATTTTCATTGTGTGTCATAGTAAGCTTAAATTGCTCCCATAAATCAGGTAGAGACCTGAGGACAGCTAAGACTTGTTGCTCATCAGTCAGGACATTATCGGCAGCCCTAAGGTTGCATATCATAGCCGACATGACCATCAAATGTTCTATCATGGAATGTTTAGGGTCCCTTTTATAGCTGTCGAACTTCAAAGTTAACGCGTGCAACCTAGTTGCCGTTGTGCCACCGAAGGCAGTTTTCAGCTGGTTCCACATTTCTTGGGCAGTGGCGCAGTTTTCAAACTCGCCAATAAAGTCATTGTGCATGCTGCTTAACATGGTAAAGCGCGCACAACGGTCCTTTTTGACCCAATTTGCATAGGTTTCCATGTTTCGACGGTGTTGGGCAGTGTTCCCTTCCTCAAGGGGGGTCATTTCATTAGTCAAGGTTTCAAGCACTTCTTGGTCACTGAGGAGATACTACATTTTCTTGTTCCAAATATCATAATTTTTTCCATCCAATTTTTCTCCCTTAACGAGGTCAGCGACAATGTTCTTGGAGGCCATTTCACTACATTCATTTGCGCGAGGGATATTAGCACATTACACATTAAATTTTATCCCAAAATCCAATTAAAATTAATTCTTTTACCCACATCTGTTAAGATCGTAATCATCACTCCATTACATGGGGTAAATCATTATTTTTAATTGATTTTTAGACAAAATTTTCTCTTAATCATAATGATGTCAATCATCCAATCAAAATAGGACAGGGTCTACCAGTAAAACCCCTATTGATATTTATTAGCATATGGGAGGCACGACCCATTATATAGAACATAAGTACAAAACACGCCCCCTTACAAGGCTTTTAAAAAAAAATACATACAAATCCAAAAATTGGGGTGCTGCACTTATTTTTCGTATAGTATATAAGTTTGTCTCCAGTCTCTATCATCAATGAGAGCCCATCTCCAAACGCATACAAAAATCAATTCCTCAATAAGGATCGATCCACACTAACATGCAATAACACATAAGTGGTCTTTGCATGGATGGGCACACCACACTCTCCCACTAGGAAGATGGGTACAAGTCCAAACCACCCTAGGAATTAAGCAATTGCGTCATGCACGCAACTCTTAAACATAAAATAATTAATGCAATATTAATTAAATTCATAGGGTTATTAATCTGTCCATAATAAATTTGGTGGCAATAGGATATAAATCATAATTTGTATCAACCCAAAACGTGAGAGAAATATCACTAACTCATTTACCAGTTCAAAGATTTACCTAAATTGGCAATGGAATAGAACCGCCCGGTAAGAGTAATTCCAATCAAATTTTAATTCACTTATTTATTTATAAATAAAATGAAGATCCAAATAGTACCCAAAAAAAACAGTCTATCCATTTTTTATTTTTTTTTTTGAAAAAAAAACTGTCGCTCGAATTTATTGGATCGTTCAAAATAAGAATCAAAACTGACTGGATGCTTTGGATAAGAATCTATCACCATTTGTTTTACTCAAAACAATCTTATCATATGAATGAAGATTCTGCACATGTATATATCATACATGACAACATCTCTACATTAACCAAAACCTATCCATGTATCAGTGCTTCACGTGATGTAGTCATCAGTATCAACTTAGCCAATACTGATTTGCTCAACCCCCTTAGTTCATACCATATTAATGCAGATGATATAATTGGCTAGATAAAAAAAATAACTGAACTAATTTTTCATTGCCAATGAAAAAAAAGAACGGTTTTTCTCTCACTATACCAACCGATGACACATTACTATTATGGACAGATTGATGATTATTGAGAGAACGAGCTAACAAAGGCCAGAAAAACTAGGTTCATAAAGGCAATTAAATAAACACATAATTCATACCTCTTTGAATACACAGTGGAATAAGTCTAGATCAACGAACCGAGACCCGCTCTACAAACAATCGTACGAACACACGAACAACCGATCACAGGCAACTTCTCGTCACACAAAATAGACTACTAGAGCTTATATCTTGTATCCACACCACAAGACCTAGGGTTCTTGATGGAAACCCAAGAGGAGGAGGAAGAGAGAGAGAGAGTTGTAGAGGATAAGCCAATCCAGAAAACAAACGTATGTTGTGTATTGTATTTTTCTGTATTTTTTTTTTCTATAGATTTATCTCATATAAATAAGTCTTGGAATCCCACTTAAACTAGGCTTCTCATGGATAGAGATAAATATAATTTAACCAACTAAACCCATGTGGATGATATATCTATATCTATATCTATATCTATAATAATATATATAAATGTACCAATGTACATAAGTGTTTTACACTTTTATCAATCGGTGCACTTTTACTTAACTATTTTTCTTAGAATTTAGAGTTTTAAAAGTTTAGTATACCACTTTTTTATTTGTAGTATGTCCATGCCATAAGAGTCCTACAACTTAATAACATCTATGTGTTTAGTTGGTTTTTTCTTTTTGGACTCTAGAATAAACTAAATCTATTGGTTTTTTTTTTTCGTTTTGTTCAACTCTTTTTTTTTTTTTATACGTATGCATATTTGTATGTTATGTGTATGTTTATATGCCTCATAGATCAACTTTCTTTTTATTGGACTCTAGAATAAACTAAATCCATTGGTTTGTTTTTTTTTTTTTTTTTCTTGGACTTTTTTTTTTATAACCTCTTTTTGTGTATATTATATGCGTATGTATATTTGATTGTTATGTGTATGTTTGCAGAGATAGATCAACAAATATTACAAATCTAGATCGTAGTGGTTATTTTGGTAAATTCATTTGTGGGATGGTTTTAGTATTCTAGATATAAAGCAACTGATAATTACCGATGCCCATAAGTGGTTTACACTTTTATCAATCGGTGCACTTTCACTTAAGTAATTTTCTTAGTTTTAACAACTTTAGTATACCATTTTTTATTTTTTGGGTCCGTCCATGATAATCATAACTTTTTATTTTTTTTCCTTTGGATATATCATGTTATATACAATCCCTACAATTTTACAACTCCTTAATATTAATGGTATTCGACATTAATCCTATTGTATATTACAACTCCTTCCAAACAACTCAAGTTCCCATCGGATTTTACAAATAAAAAATAAAATAAAAAAAGAAAAGAAAAAAGACAATCACACTTTAGTTCATATATGACTCTTTTTTAAATACGCCCCTAAACTATAAAACTTGACAAACTAACTCCCCTCAACATTGCACTTTTCTCTAAAACCCCTTCCATTAGAATTCTGTCCCAAAAAAGAACGCTTTTTTTTTTCTTTTCTTTTTTTAAATTTAAATTTTATTTTTTTATTATCATGTGAGCACCATATGATACAAACTATTAGCAACATGATATCTATTTGTCCCTCCTTGGAGCAATTGAAAATTTTATGACAAAAATATCCTTTGTTGCATAATAATTGCCCGTTGTTGTACACCAAATTTTAGACAATTTTGTTCTTAAAATTTCAACGACTCAAAGATGAGACAAAAATGTTATGTTGTTAACACTTTTATATTGGTAACATGATATAAAAGTAATCAATTTTTTAACTACAACCTAACAGAAGGGCTGTTAGTGAAAAGTAAAAATAGTTGATAGGTTCAATTTGTTGAGTTTTATAGTTGAGGGCAATTGAAAATGGTCATAGTTGAAGGGGTGTTAGTGTAATAACCCCTCTTTTCTTTTCTTTTTTTTGGACTCCACGGTGGGTTACGTGAATGATGGATTAGTAACATATATATCTCTTCAAGAGCGATAATAAATGTCTATGAAGAATTTTAGGACTCTTAACTAAATTCCTATTACCAATTTCTTAGTAGTATATGATTCATTTTACACTCGCGAAGTTTAAAAATTTTACCTTCCAATTATAAATCTTGCATTCAGCCTCCAATTAATACAAATATTTGAGAGCTAATCCATCTAAAAGCTCACATTTAATCAATAGCTAATTAATAGAAGAATTTTAGTAATTGAACACATTTGGGCAAAGTTCCTTAGCTGTACATGGTTTGTTAGATTCCTCTCACAATTGTGAGACCCTAATTAACTAGAAAATAAATAAATATATAAATAAAATAATTTTATACATTATTTTTTTTAATCCCTAGACCCACTGTTGTGAGAGGGAACCTAACAAACCACACATAAAGAACTTTACCTAAGTATGTTCCTTGAGTAATTGTGTAACAATTTTTTGCTTCTTTGATTAAAGTGGACCAGAATGGATTAATTGAGTATTGGATCATTGGATGAAACAAAGTCCAATCTAAATTAAGATAAATAAGGAAATCAAGTATTAGGAATAAATAACGGAATTATGTACTAGAAATTAATCATGTAGAAGAATAACATGAATTCACAAGCCTCTCAGTCCCAGGTTTACTTTTGGCCCTATTTGTTAAGACATTATTTTAGTTCTCTCTCTCTCTCTCTCTCTCTCTCTCTCTCTCTCTCTCTCTCTCTCTCTCTCTCTCTCTCCTTTCTTTTTTTTTTGGATTAGAAGATTAATGATAGTATTGAAGAACCTATTGGTATTATCTAATTTCTATTATACGTCTCTACTTCCCAAGTTCTCCATAGCTTTAGACATTTTTTTTTTACACTTTAATTAAGGGATCACAAAACAGTCTACTCTTCGTGTTCTCTTAATAATGTGCTATGATGAACTAAACACGATTGATCTTTACACAAGTGTGCACTTTCAAGCTTTGCATTGAAGGTAATTATTATTCCTTACTCTTCTATTCATTCATTCAACTTATAAATTTCATTCTCATTACTATTAATGTAATATTTTCAATAACTTAATGGTCAAAATGAAAACAAAAAAACTATTAGTTATAGTAACATCAGTCCCCTTCTCATGACGAGACTTCTATTTACAGTTATTGGATTCAGTTTTCATTAAGGGTAATGAAGTAATTTCACAGACATAAAACTATACCCATCAACTCCTGATATCAATTCTTAGTATTACATAACTCTTTTTAAAGAATCTTGATTTGTTTTATTCTTCTTCTTCTTCTTCTTTTTCTTTTTTGGAGCTCTATGATGAGTCACTTACGATTTTGTTTATTCTATACCAACAATAATATAGGTAACTTCTATCGAACATATTCTAGGTAAGATATGCATTCAAAAAATTTTAGGATTCAATTTCAACCACTTTAATATTTGGTTACCCATTTAACATAGAGTGCATTTTTCTCACTCTTGTTTATCCACCACTACAATGCTGACATGTGTCCTATTTCATTCCCATTTTACCCATGCATTTAGCAACACAATTATTGAATGTAAAACTTAATTGAGTATTTTTCTTTATGAAAAGTTACTATTGTTATCTTTATTAGCAATAATTCGTAGAATTGTTATCATTGTTTAAGTTCCACAAGAAAGATAGGAAGTTAGCTAGACAAATTTAGCTTGTGATTATAACCAATTAGGTGGTAAAATTTTACGCACATTTTTTGTACAATAAATTTGATAATGTACCACTTAATTGAAAGAGTCACCATACTTAATTCTGCCATATGGCATACCATATCCTTTTGTAAACATCTCTTTGTGACTCTAGCATTACTCTAATTGAAAATGCAGCCAAAAATCCATTGAATATCTTAATTGAAAAAAATCGACCAGAAATAATCACTAATTGCAGTCTATTTCAATACTTGAAATACTCATGTGTTATGTACAACAAATTCAACTGCTTAAAATTTTCAGTACTAAAATTCAACACTTAATTTTCAATTTTATCAAATTAATGGACACCCTTAGGCCCTTTTTAGCTCATGAACAAAGGAAAATATTTTCCTTAGTGTTTTCGTTTATTTCCTATCCTTCAATATGTGCACCAAATAGAGCCTAAAAGTCTCTTTTGATACAGATTATCAATACATTTTCATAATTTTAGGACTTTAGATTAAATTAAAACTACCATCCTATTGGTTTTTTCTATTTTGGTCTTAGTGGATTCCATTTTTTTCCCCTTCTTCTGTCATGTTTCAATATCTTTTCTCTTTCTTTAGGTGAACTCCATGGATAAGCAATTACTTTCTAATATCAATTCCCGTTATAAATTTTTTCTTATGTGATTCTTTCAATTATATTGGCAATTTGACAATAGAGACTTTATGAAAAATTTTGGTTGAAGATTTTAAGAATTTTCAAGCCACACAGCACAAAAAGTTTGACAATCTTGAACGTAGAGGGTTCCCTAAATTCTTTTTGTAGGAATCAACTTTTAATGTATATAAAAAAAATACTTAAGAAAGCTAGATCATGATTGATTTGTAACTTATTCTAATTAGAACATATGAAATAATTTTATAGTTTAATAAATTACTATACAAACACGGTAAATTAATGAAATACTAACATATGTGGTCATACAATAAATAAATATATAGTCATTATTAAGTAATGAGCAAAGAAAATAGTAAATTCAATATATTAAAGATGTAAGAAAGAATTACATGTGGTAACAATTAAATAGCAACATAAAAAAATTATTATTGAACAAATAAACAAACGGTCTAAGAATAATAATTCAACAATTTTTATTATTTTTACCCTATGAATTGATTGTTGTATGTGCTTTGTGTATCTTTTTTATCGTGGAAGTTGCATGAATTCTTCTTCTTCTTCTTCTTCTTATTTATTTTTTTATTTTTTTATACCTAATTTAAGTGGTTTTTTTTTAATCTTTTTTTTATTTTTTTATTTTTTTATTTTGGCTTACATTCCTAATTAGTTTTTAGATAGACACCGTTCACGTGCAACGCACGTGCTTTTAAACTAGTATATATATATATGTGCTAGCACACAGTCAGGCTATGGAGAGGGGGTCCTCTCTTTATTTCTCTTTAATAAAGAGTTAAGGGTAGTTTTGTCACTTCACAGTTTTTAACTATGGAGAGGGGGTCCTCTCTTTATTTCTCTTTAATAAAGAGTTAAGGGTAGTTTTGTCACTTCACAGTTTTTAAATACAATCTGACGGCCAAAACAGAGACCTTCTCTTTATTAAAGAGAGGGCTCCCTCTATAGAATTCTCGTGCTAACATATATATATATATATATATATAGACTGGTCCATATGGATGCATGTAATTAAGTTAAATTATTAATATCGGTCCACTTAGGCCGACTCATTTGAACGACGAAAATATAGCGCACTCCAACCATACAAATCTGGAAAGATGAGATTGGTCTATTAACTCATAAATAATTAGTGAAAATAACACACAACCCCCCCCAGTCAGGGCAGCATAAAATAATTCCTCGAGGGAAATCAGAAAAAGAAAATGAGAATCACATCCAACGGTTTGTTTGATTTTTGAATTTAGTGAGGAAAAAAAATGAAAATATGAAAAAAGTATTTTTCTTTGTTTGGTTCATAAAGAAAATGGTGAAGAAAATATAGAAGAAACGAGATTAAGTTGGAAAATGTCTTAAACATTATGAATTTTTTAGTCATTTTCCTTCTATATTCTTATAAATCTTATTAGTATATATATATTTTACATATTACTGTTATTTAAGCATGTAATAAAACACAAGAAATTAATTAGTTTTTCTTCTTCTTGTTTTCTCTTCCGTTTTTTTTCTTTTCCCTCACCGACAAATTGTGGAGCTCTATCTCACGACATGCCTCATTTTCACTAAATCAATCCAAGGATTCTCTTTTTAGAATTAAACAATAAATAATTTTGTAGATCGTATGATCGAGCTGCCTATTAAACCATCATGGTCATCAACAACTACTACTACAGTACTACTACCCAATTGCTACCACAGACAACCCAACCATGCATGACAATTTATATTGTATTTGCGATTTGATTATTAAAACTATTGTGATATTGTTAAATATTTATAAGATTCTTGCGTTAGTGTGATAGGCTGATAGCTATAGTCTATATTTAGAGAAGCAGAAAATGTCTTATGTTGTGGGATGCTCGATGGTCAAGTTCCAACTTTTTAGCACAACTAGGTGGAATTTGGCAGATTGAAATAAATTAGAATGATATTATAATTCTCAAACTTGGTTGTTAGATACTTATTTTGTCACTTATAACAACTTTCGATTAATATATATATATATATATAGATCATCTATCTCTACTGTAATTATATGTAGTACATGATTATCAAACCATTTGGAAATCAAAATTTCAAATTCAAATTTGAAAGTCAATGATATTGACTCAAATTAATGCATGAGATGAAGACAAATAATACACTACTAAAGGGGAAAAAATAAAAATTACATAGTATAAAAGTAGTCAAACCATAAAGTGAAATAAGATAACACGGGAAAGATATCAAGTGTCATTAGTTTATTAAGTCATCGCATAATTGAATAGAAGACTATATGTGATTAAGTACAAAATTATCTTCATTATGTCATTAACACAATTAAAAAAAAAATTATTTTTTTCATAATTACTCTTGATTTTTTTATCAAAACCTTCACTCTTGATTTTTGGTAAAAAAAACCCTCCATGTATTTTCATTGGATGCTTCCTTGCAACATATAGTTATGCCTTGTGTTATCACATTTGTATAAAATGTTACATACAAAAATATGATATTGTATGACACATGTATAGGGTTTGCCTTTTCTTAAGAATTGTTTATAAATTGATTACTTCTTCTTTAATTTTAAAATTTATCTTGTCCATATGTATAATTTCCTTGTCTATAATTTAGGACTTGTATTGCCTTATATG
Source organism: Hydrangea macrophylla (assembly GCA_033977485.1). Taxonomy (NCBI): domain Eukaryota; kingdom Viridiplantae; phylum Streptophyta; class Magnoliopsida; order Cornales; family Hydrangeaceae; genus Hydrangea; species Hydrangea macrophylla. Next base: position 96,659,988 of record CM066995.1, read on the forward strand.
TAAATTTTTGTGCATATCAACTAAATCAACCGCAATTCCCCATTTCAAATTTCCAAAAAGTATAAGCAAATTTGGAAATGACATAGTAGGCCAAATCAATTTGCCTTCTTAATAATTATTTATAAACTAGCTTGTAACCCGCGCAATGCGCGGGGTACATTGTTTGTCATATGAATCTCCCCTGCCAACTCTAGAATTAAACTATGTTTGACATGTAACATCCGTCATTTAATTGCAAACTAAACTTATAAATGTCAACATCATGTTTTCATATTCCCACTACTATCATAGTCCGCACACTAATTTAAACATTTCCAGAAAACCATATCAATGAAACATAACCTGCAAGTTGCAAAGAATTCTATGTTTCCATCCCATCCGATTCAGACAATATTGATATTACCCATGCGCATTTTGCTTTCATTTATGTTGTTTCAAAAGAATATCTGGTTTTAAAGGGGATACATGACATTAGTACTTGGCTTACATCATAACAAAGGAAAAGCTTGACCAAATTCACTGTGAGAGGCTCCAAAGATTTCTGCTTCTGTTACCTCTACAAACACAATTAAATCACATTACTTTCACATATGTGGCCAAATATCCTCTTTCTTTTTTTTTAATGACATGGGGATGGGGTGGAGGAGGTTCGAACTTCAAACCAATATCTTAGTGGGGGGCTTAAATGCTAAGCTCTTTATCACTTGAACTATGCCTCACTTGATATATGGTCAAATATCCTATTAAGTTTATTTCCCTTAACATTAAGTTCGATACAGGTATTGTGATTTAGAGCAGCAGTAGGTGATAACCTTTTCTAGGCAATTTAGTACTTCAAAAGATGCAAAACAAAAGGCAGAGAGAATTTACTAACTTTAGATGAAACCTTTTGTAATTCAGCGTGTAAATTTGAAGGCTCTCTAGATTCATTTCGGGATGAGACCTACAGAAAGAAGCTCACATGTAATTAAAAGCGACGTATAGATTGCTTGAAAATGAATGTATGTAAACAATAATTTTGCCTAGGTGCATATTGAATCTTCATGAATCACAGATTTGGAAGACAATCATTACCATTGTAACCCAGCTAAACTGAGCTTGAACAACTCCTTTGCTAAAGCTGAAAGGGACTTCAGTAATAAAAATCAACATAACATATAAAAAGATTAAAAATTTTAACAATATTTCCTCTTTCTCTCTGAAATCAAAGGTAAGGAAAATTTCAAATGAGCCAGTCAACATACTTTTGAAGAATTGAAGCAAGTGAATGTAGACATTTTCTCCCCCACTACCTCTTCCTATCCATGAATCAAAATAAGGACAGATATTCCAAAATGCCAAAAAAGAAAAACAAAGTGATAATTTTTTACTGCCTTACATATAGAAGTGTATAGGATAAAATTATCACCTTTTAAGCCATGATTAAGACGAACAAAATATCCATTTCCTCCACCGGTTCAAACCCATGTTGGAGTTATCAGACTATACTCCTACATTTTTACATCGAAGTTACATAGGGACCTCTTTCGATACATCCAAACGTACATACACCAAAAGCAACAATATTTATGAACTTGGTTACTACCCAACATAACAATTGTCACTAACAATTGGCTTTAAAAAGTTACCACCAAATGCCAAATTATTGATACCAAATGGCACATTTAAAAAGTTACTATCCAATGGCACCATATTACAAATTGGAAAATAAAAATATGATGCATTATACAGTCGTAAAAACATGGCTGCATTGTAGAATTTTTTTCCGATCACATAATGTACATAGAAAACAATTTAAAACAACAAACATTGTCATGTAAGCTAAATGATACAAATTAGTAGTCATCCTTTTCAAAGCATTTATCTACTTTGTTAACTATCCAATATGATGATTTGAAAGAAGTTGTTACAGAACCATTAGAGTTAATGCAAATGCGTCTTTTATCTGTTCTACCCTTAAATTCCATCGAAAAACATGGTAGTAACTCATTATTCGTCAACTCCTCAATTCCAACCCAAAGGGGAAAACTGGCACCGCCATTAATACAAAAGTATCAAGTCAAGTATGATTAAATGTGTCACACCTGTTCCAAAATTTCATAGTTTTATCATACATAATTGGAAAGTTGTGAGTATATCAATGTTATTTGATAATTGGATTAGGATGAGGTTGACTGTGAGTCAATGGTAAGGTGTCAGTGAGGACACGTGAACATGGCAGTTCATATTGCATTGGCACAATTAAATGACATTTATATGATTTAAATGTTATTTGATATATCTGGTATTTTATGAATAGTGAATTATACCTGTGTAGTATAATTTCTGATATTTTCGATATTTTTATATATCATTTTGAGAACTGTGGTGAGAACGTGAGTGACACGTTAAATAAAAAAGGTAGGATGTGTAGAGATTCCACAGAATTCAGTTTTGGACGTTATTTTGGACCCAAACGAAACCTAGTCGAAAACTTTTGAAATTTATAGTTTCCACTCGTAAAGTTATAAAATGGACGTGTGCGGCGTTTCATGAGTTGATTAGAAGTTTTGAGAAACTTGCGGGGAGGTAAACGTAATTCCCAGAAAGTTTGCCTATATATATATAGATGAGGATGAGATTTCAATCTCATCCAAACACTTCCAAAATATCTAGAGAGAGGAGAGAGAAGGGAGATTTGGTTGCCCGAGCTTGCCGGCGACATACGACGACTTTCCGTCCGTCAGATTTTCTCCAGAATCAAGATTTGAACTCGTGGATGTGAGATCTACGTTTTGATACTACTTAGGCCGTGTTTGGACAATTTTTGTAAAAAATCTAATTTCTAGACTTTTGGGAAAAACAGGTATAAACTTGTAGGAATTTTCTCAAATTCGAAATTCGACGATTAATTAGCCTCCTAGTCAATCCTTCAAAGTTTGGGGGGAAATCGCACGAGGTATGAAGTTCTAACTTGTGAAATATAGAGAGTTACATGTTTTATATTTCGACGACGAAATTGTGATCCGGGCAAAATCCATGTGTTAAGTGTAGGCCCGTTAATTATGCACGCGCTAAATTGTGAAAAGCATGTCTAAATTTATGCGAGCACGTTGAGTTGTCTATGTGGGTCAAAGGGGAGTCTCATACAAATTCATGCCGGAGTAAGCTTCTCGATGTTTGAGAATTTAGTAGCGACGGCTACTGTGCATGGTTGATAGACTTGGACTTGCCATGGCACTTGTGGATACAATGGTTGATAGACTTGGACTTGCCATTGGTATCGCGGTTTAAGGCTTGGACTTGCCGCTACCGGATGAATGCGTATTTTTTTCCCTAGAGACTATTGTATGATTTATGAAATTAAAGCATGTTTTATCTTATATTGCATATGTTAGAACTTGTACGCTCAGCATATAGCTGAGCAGTAGAGATGTACTCCATTGCAGGTAAGAAGAAAGACAGGAGAAAGCATGAGGAGTGAGGCCGTGGAATGCCGGGGAATCAATTGTTTATATTTTTTGTTCTACTCCGAACTTGTAATAATAATCTTGAATTCGTAGTATGTTGTAGTATAATCTGAACTTAGATTTAGTACATGTAATCCCTAGTAAACGCTCTTGTAATTATGTTTTTGAAGGATGAAATAGAGTGAATATATGTTGGTTTGGAATTGGGAGAACCTTGATTTGTAAAGCTGCAGTTTTAAGCTTTGCTGATAGGAATCAGTCGACTGGTTTTTGATCCAGTCGACTGGATCACTGTGTTGTATTGGTTTCTGCTTGTTTCGTCTGAGGTTCAGTCGACTGGGTTGAGAAAACAGTCGACTGGATGGGGCCTCAGGCCATGGCATTCTGCTGGTTAGGGTACCAGTCGACTGAACGTATTCAGTCGACTGAAAATTTTAGGCACCAGTCGACTGGGTCCCCGACACAGTCGACTGGATGGGCTGTTGTATTTTGAAACCTCTTTATTGGAGATCACCAGTCGACCGGACCTTTGATCAGTCGACTGGTCCCCTGTTTTCAAAAAACCATTTTCTTTTGAAAGGATCCAAATGGCCAAAACTTTTTATGACTCTGATTTCAATGGATTTTTCAAATTCAGAGGGTAATGTTCCCTAAGTTTTAAATACCCAAGGTTGTTTTAAAGTTCTTTCCGTTGCGTATAGTTATATGATGTTTGGATGAGCCTTGATGGCGTGCCACGTGTCCTATTTCCACGCGTAGTGGGATGGGTCGTGACAAAATGTTGTGAAGATTTGACAGATTTTCCCCCGCACAATATCCATTCAACTACTATATGCTTGATCAATAATGATACAACTTAATAGTACCCTTGTACTCTTCTCAATAAAAAAAAATAGTACCCTTGTACAATTGCGTTCCATGGTAAGAGGCATTAACTCCAGAGAAAGAGGCCAGTTTGACATAATCAATCTTAAATGACACATTACAAATAAAGAAGCACTCTATCACACAATGCTTAATTAACATCACCAAGGTACATCCATAAAAACAATCCCGTTTTACAGTGGATTCTTCATTTAAAAAGCATGGATACAATGTTGGGGACATTTCAGTAAAGAGGAACGGGAACCAAAAAAATCGTGTGAATTTAACACGAACCCTATACTTGATTTTTTGATATTTTCTTGTACTTATATACATCCTAGACTTTCAAGAAATGAAAATCAATCAGTAAAACGATTCCATAAAGTGAAGAAGTGTAATTTAATACTTGGGATTTATTGGGTCAATCACAAAAAGTCTCCTGCTCCCATATTTTCGAGAACTGTTCTGTTTTTGTTTTCGAGATAAAAAAAACAGACACCAATTTTAATTTTTCAGTTTCTCAATAACTAAATTTGGGAAGAGTTACTAAGCTAAACCAAGTAAATAATTCTTTAATTACTATAGATCAAGAATACAACAATGGAATAAGAACTTGTACCATTGTGAAATCTGGAGCTGGTTGGGTGGTAAACTCTCTCTCTCTCTCTCTCTCTCTCTCTCTCTCTCTCTCTCTCTCTCTCTCTCTCTCTCTCGATGGACAAGAGAGCATCTTCATCAAGCTTTTTTTTTTTTTTTGTATCATGAAGAAGTTGGATATAAATAAACAATAAACTCAAGTTGCAACTCTCTCTCTCTTTAAGCAATGTCTACGATAAAATTTGATCTATTTCAATAGATTTTCTTTAGAATAATTATTAAACATCTAATGTGTGAATAAGGGAAAAAACTATAATTACCCCAACTTTGTTGCGAAATTCCAAAGAGGATTCACATACATGTGAAGACCTGCACATAAATTGTCCCTACAAATGATATCAGAATTTTTTAGTCATGATATGTTATTGATGTTAACAATCCAAAGGACACTGGGTTGTTAAAATCATTGGAAGGAAGCGAAACTAAAACTTAATCAATTAACCATTTTCCACATTTGGCATATTCTCACAAAGTTGCTTCGCTCAAAGTTGTCCTATATTTCTATTCTTAAGAAGGCACAGAAAAGCCCAAGCATAGGTCAAATTCAAAACCAAAGTCCCTAAACAATTGCAAGAAGTAAAGACCAAAACACAAAAATCTAGCTGAATACATGATTAGATTTAGCTTCTGCTAATACAATTGGCTAGTTCCCAAAAATAAAGGTTCGCACCCTAAGCAAAAACTTATAACATCTAAACTTGATTTTCTTTCTTATTTTCACTACTCAGGCCACAAATCTCATCACTTCAAACCCTAAAATTATTAGATTGAAAATGGAAAAAAAAATATTAGGACAGTCTTCTAATCTTCAACAACACCCACCAACAATTCGATCTCTCTCGACAGATATATGTATAGCTATATATATCTAAACATAAAGAGTGTATACATATATATACATATATATATGTCTATATAGAGAGAGAGATACATATACAAAGAGAGAAAGAGATTATACAAAGGGATACCTGAGAGGGATAATCCAAGGAGGCGACGGAAAGCAGCGGTCGTGCAGCCGTGTGGTTATAGTACCTGCCGTTGGGTGCTGTTTGTAGTCGTGGATATTGGAGATTTTGAGAGAGAAATTTGGGAAATTGATTGCTAATGAAAATAGATGAAGAGACAGAGAGCAAAAGTAGCACAACGGGACGTTACGGAGAGAGACGGTCAGGTTAGGTTTAAAGGTTTAACAAAGAAGCCACGTGTCATCACCAGGTAAACTTTCGCTTGAACTCTCCGCTATTATATATTAAGAATAGATAGATAGATTAATTCCTTCTCCTCTAATTTTAAAATTTATCTTGTGTATAAAAACTAAGGGATATGAGGTCATAGACCCCTTAAAATTATGTGTTTTAGTAAAAAAAAAACTCACATTTTTTGCAGTTTTATGAAAAGCCCCTCGCTACTTTTCGTATTTGATGAAAAACCCCTCCGCTCACAGATTATGTTATATTATCTGTGAAATTTAAATCATCATAACTCACTCGTTTTTTGGTCTTTTTGGGTGATTTTTTTTATATCATGTATTTTTTCGAGATCTACGCATTAGACTTGAAAGTTGTACAAAAAAAAGTAATTTGGAACTTCATTTTTCATTTTTATCTTTCAGATATATAATATTATTATCTGTTTACACTAACAGATAACATTATTTGTCAACTTTAAACCACCATAACTTTATCAATTCTTGGGCTTTTTGGGTGATTTTTTTTTTTTTGAATTCATGTATTTATTTGAGATCTACGCATTGGACTTGAAAGTTGTACAAAAAAAAAAAAAATTTGGAACTTCGTTTTTCATTTTTATCTTTCAAACACAAACAGATAATATTATCTGTTTACACTAACAGATAATATTATTTGTCAACTTTAAACCACCATAACTTTATCATTTCTTGGGCTTTTTGGGTGATTTTTTTTTATTTCATGTATTTCTTTAAGATCTACGCATCGGACTTGAAAGTTGTACAAAAAAAAAATAATTTGGAGCTTCGTTTTTCATTTTTATCTTTCAGACACAAACAGATAATATTATCTATTTATACTAACAGATAATATTATTTGTCAACTTTAAACCACCATAACTTCATCAATTCTTGGACTTTTTGGGTGATTTTTTTTTTTTGATTTCATGTATTTATTTAAGATCTACGCATCAGACTTGAAAGTTGTACAAAAAAAAATAATTTGGAGCTTCGTTTTTCATTTTTATCTTTCAGACACAAACACACTAACAGATAATATTATTTGTCAACTTTAAACCACCATAACTTTATCAATTCTTGGGCTTTTTGGGTGATTTTTTTTTTTTTTGAATTCATGTATTTATTTGAGATCTACGCATTGGACTTGAAAGTTGTACAAAAAAAAAAAAGAAATTTGGAACTTCGTTTTTCATTTTTATCTTACAGACACAAACAGATAATATTATCTGTTTACACTAACAGATAATATTATTTGTCAACTTTAAACCACCATAACTTTATCAATTCTTGGGCTTTTTGGGTGATTTTTTTTTTTATTTCACGTATTTCTTTAAGATCTACGCATCGGACTTGAAAGTTGTACAAAAAAAATAATTTGGAACTTCGTTTTTCATTTTTATCTTTCAGACACATACAGATAATATTATCTATTTATACTAACAGATAATATTATTTGTCAACTTTAAACCACCATAACTTCATCAATTCTTGGACTTTTTGGGTGATTTTTTTTTTTTTTGATTTCATGTATTTCTTTAAGATCTACGCATCGGACTTGAAAGTTGTACAAAATAAAATAATTTGGAGCTTCGTTTTTCATTTTTATCTTTCAGACACAAACAGATAATATTATCTGTTTACACTAACAGATAATATTATTTGTCAACTTTAAACCACCATAACTTTATCAATTCTTGGGCTTTTTGGATAATTTTTTTTTTGATTTCATGTATTTCTTTGAGATCTACGCAATAGGCGTGGAAATTTTAAGAAAAAAAGTCAAGTTGCAGCCTAATTTTGAGGTTTTATCTATCTAACAGATAATATTATCTGTTATCTGTGTGTCTAACAGATAATATTATCCGTCAACTTTAAACTGCCATAACTTTATCAATTCTTGGGTTTTTTAGGTGATTTTTTTTTTTTGATTTCGTGTATTTTTTTAAGATCTATGCATCTATGGTGCCAATTGTATGAAAGAAATATATTTTTATTATATGTATGCGAAAAAAATGCAATTTTTCATATATGTTTGATGTTTAGTTTTTTTTGTCCCAGTATTTCATGATCAACATTGAACTTGACTGATAGATCTCGTTTTGCTGATTTCAAAACATCAAATTTCATGAAAAACGGATTTGTATAACAAAAGTTATAGCAATTTGAGTGTAAAAAGGGCCTAATGCGATAAAGAAAAGTAGCATGGGTTTTAGTTTTGAAGAGTTTTATTTGAGGGGGCTATGGCCGAAGGTCCCAAACTAAAACTAATTTCCTTCTCCATAATTTTAGGACTTTTATTGCCTCATATGTAAATTTTAGTGCATAAGCCAAAGCCAGCCGCAATTATTGACAAGTAGATTGATAAAATCCAAAATTAGAATGGTAAATTACAGAAAAATCAAAACAAAGGAGCAGTTAGTGGAAAGTGACTAATGCATAAGATTTTTTAATAGCAAAGACAACGTAAATCTATCATTAAGAATAAGTCATCCCCCTATTTCTTAGACTAAAATGCCTTCATCTTTATCATCTAACTCTAACCACCATTGCCACCACCCCTACCACCTCCGACCACCACCGCCACCATCTCCGGCGACCACCCCACCACCTCCGGCGACTTAAAAAAACAAGTGAAATTTCACTTGTTATAGCCAAAGTTAAGTGAAATTTCACTTATATATCAAGTGAAATTTCACTTAACTTTTCTTATAACACTTGAACTTTTACTTGTTTTTTCTAGTCACCGGAGGTGGTGGGATGGTCGCCGAAGATGGTGGGGGTGGTGGTCAGAGGTGGTAGGTGTGGTGGTAACGGTGGTTAGAGAGAGAGAGAGAGAGAGAGAGAGAGTATTTAGCCCAAGGATGTTTACCAAATATAAATTTCAACTAGATGGATTTTTTAACAAACTAATAAATTTTTAGGACCCAAAACTCTTAAGAGTCACTTTGAGAAATTTTCCTCTAATTTTCCCTTGTTAATAGAATACGATCTTAAAATGTTTTTAACTTATTGTTTTGAAAATCACCTCGTTTTTTAAAAGAACATCTTGTTTTTTAAAGTTACTATTTTCCAAATGGTACAAAAATTTAACACTTGGTTACTTCCTCCATCCCCCAGATTGAGGGTCGGTTTTTTAAAATTAACTATTTAAGGAGTTTATATTATGAAATTTGGTAAAATAAAATCTCTCATATTATATTACATGAGTTAAAAGGATAGTCGGCTTGTAATTTTGGTGAAAATTTTCTAATTAGTCTAGTTTAATTAAATCAAACAAATCCTTACGGTACAAACTTGCGCATAGCAAGTTATGTGAAAATTTCATATTTCACATAATTTATGACAAATTTAATATAACTATTTTCTATAGAGTTGAGAGACTTTTTACTATTCTAAATTAAATTGATTTGACTTTTCAAAAAAGAGTAATATTTGGGACACAACCTTCATACAACTTTCATACAACCTCCCCAAAAGATGTGTCTATCTCTCTCCTGTGATGTGAGTTTTTTTATATTTTTTATTTTTTGATAAAAAAATAAAAAATAAATAAAAAAAAAGACTCTTAATTTGAAACCTCCTCAAAAGAAATAAATGACTCTTAAAATGGGATAATGTGAGTTTTTTTATATTTTTTATTTTTTGATAGGCTGAGTAAATATTTCTAACACCAAAACGAGTAAGATGGGAAATACATTCTAAACCAATACTTCTACGATATATCATAAAGTTTTCCTGATGTTATCGAATAGGGGCAAAAATGACGAGCAAAACTTCTGATTTCTTTTCCCAAAATAAATGGAGGTGCGAAGAATAGAAATACGAAGGGGACAAAAAAAAAAAAAAAAAGGACTTGAATACTCTTTTTTAAATACTTTTCATCTTGTTTGAGGTGTTATTGAGTTTGAGGTGTGATTCACCCACCTGTATCACCTGTATAATTGTATCTATATCACACATAGGATAAACCAATAGATAGTATCTAAAAAAAAGGACAAAAGTACCCAAGTAAAAGCAAAAAAAATATTGTCTAGTGCAGAAATCATATAGATTTTAAATAAAACAGAGACATGTGTGAATATCAAACCAAGTGAAGTCATAGTAAAAGAAAAGTCAAAAACATATGTCAGCAAATACGTCAGCCCTCACAATTCATTATTTATGGATATGATTTAAGTGTTGCTCAAGTAGTAGCATCAATGAAACGCCATTTACAATTTTTACAGAATCCAAAGTCAAAACCTAGAACCCCACCAAAAAATTTTAATTTGAACCAGTAAGAACTGTACAGGGATGCAAGATGTTACATGCTACCCAAATATATATATTACCCACAGCACACGATTGGAAATGGCCAGTCAATTTGATACTGCCAATATCCAATGCCCCACCACTCCTAGAAAAAACCAGCACATATTATTGCTCCACTTGACTAACCACACAAACATGGATAGAAAAGTTTAAACTGCCCTAATTAATGTGAAGTTTTGTCATCACCTTGCTCAGCAAACTCATCCAAATCCAACTAATTCCAGATTTCACAATATTCAAAGATCATCCAACAGTCTCAAAAATCAAAGTAAAATCACACAAGTACTCGGTCAAATTCAGAAGCAAACTAGACTAACAAGAATATGGGTAGGCTTGGATGTACCCTAGATGGAAATATGAATGAATCAAAGTTCAGCCAACCACTTCCATGGATCGGTGTCTACGTAGCCGCAGCCTCTGCTTTCTGTGCTGTCGCCATGGCCGCCGATGCCTTCCATGGCTTCCGCTACAGGAAACTATGGTTCCCTAGCAAATTCTTCTCTCTCAATGCCACTACTCTGACCCTCATAGCTGTAGCAACAAAACTCTCAGTAGATCTCAATACCGCCATGCCTCGGAGACAAGATCAGCTCGCAAAGCTCAGCAGCGGCGTCCTTCTCTGTACTGTAATGGGTAATTCTTTACCTTCTCTAGGAACAACAGAAACCAAAGAACTCATGATGAACATCGTAGCTTTGGGAATTCTTGTTATTACTGCTATAGTTAATATATGCATCCAATTAGGAACTGGGGTTATTTATGTTTTCTGGAAAGAGCACGCTGTTGTTATGTTTCTCATGCTTGTTTTGCTGGCTCTATTGAGCTCTTCAGCTCTGACTATTCCGATTACTAAGCGTTATTTCGATCTCAAGTATTCTACAAAACAAAAAATAGCAGCTAAAGAATGCATAGACGAATATGAAAAATGTGCATTCAAGAAACTGAGAGGTGATCTGGTGAAATATTGGATGATGGCTCATACCGGTAGCCCACAATTTGTGATTGGGCGTTCCGCCACATGTATTGCCTCGGGGGCGTTTTGTCTTCTGGGCGCTGTCACTTTAGCAGAAGCCATGGTTCGATCTTACTTCATGCCTGGGTCATTCAAATTCTGTAATGGGGGATCTGATTATAGGTGGTCAACTACCTTAATTCTCATGACTCAAACTGTTGCAGTGGGTGTGGGTACTATAGCCCCGGCTTTAAGATGGTTCAGCGCCATCAATTTCAGGTGCCCGAAGAAATCGAAGAAGGCCTGTAAATTTGAGTTCAAAGTGGAGAAGTACTGGATCAAAACCCTGATAGAGTGGAAAGAGTGCCCATCCCCTGTACGAATCTGTGGCCGCCATGGTAGAAAACTTGTCTACAATGCAAAAAACAAAGTCATGGGCTTCTTCATTGCAATGCAGAAAGGGATAGTGCTTGTCAGTAAGTTGATCCGCCTCGTTTCAATTTTCTTCATGGGCAGGGTTCTGATCTGCTGCCGCTGGTGCAAGAAAGTGATTATGTTGCTCAAATGCAACAGAAGTGTTGTGAGCAACGAATCTGGATCGGAGTCGCAGTCAAGTTCGAATCTACATCTTAGCCGCTTTGTTTTGCATCTTCAAGGAGAGGAAGAATTTGTTGATCTGATGGTGGAAAACAACTTTGATGCCACCGATCATTGGATTCGGATGGGGATAAAGAATCAGCCGAAGAATCTCATACAACTTTTGGATAAATCAGCGTCTTCGCAAAAATTCAATGGAGTTACCGAGTTTGATAGTGACCAAGTTCCTTCTCTGGACACCGGAGAACTTCCTAGTTGTTGGGCTCTTCCTGTGGTAACATTAACAAGCATTGCAATTTCACTTCCTAACGTTGATCCCCATTTAAGCAGACAGTTGATAAGGAGTGTCCATGAAGGCCTCGTGTATGTCAGACTAGTGGAAAATAACCTGAATGCCAACGAAGATTTGACAAACGTTAAAAAGGCAGCAGAAATTGTGTGGTTAGGTGTTGATCTCAATCACAAGTGGTTAGATGTGGATCTTCAGAAGATAGCTCGACAAGGAAAAAACCCAAAGGAAGTGCTCGAACAACTCGCTGACATAGCAAAGAACAGGTTCACAGAATCCAAGAGGGATCTGATTGGTATTTTTAAGGATATGCCAGCTTCCAGGTGGCCAATGAAGGTATTGGCTGCCATTTCCATGTACAGAATAAGCCAAAATCTTTTGCTGCATCATGGAAGTAGAGACTACGAGACCAGTGAAAGATTATTTGATAAGTTGTCCGACATGATCTCTGACATATTAGGAGCTTGTCTCACCAACTTACAACGTGCTATATCCATGGAGTGTAATCGCAGCACAATTGAAGAGAGAGAAGAGAGTGTGCGTCATGCGGTTCTTCTTCTTGGTAAATCAAAAAAGATTTTGCAAATTCTTGCTCAACAACCACTTCCGTGTTCAGACACTATTCAACTGGCATGTATTGATGAGTGGCGTATACTAGGAAAGCAGAAGAATCCACCACACTTGATTTATTCTTCGTCAAATACTGATATAGCCTCAGCTTCGGATGAGTTGCATCTAATCATTGAGTGAAACCAAAATGATTGGGATCTGAAAATAGGGCAGGCTATGCTTTTTTATATTTACAGCCAATTAGATCCAGTCTTACACTGAATCTTCTAGAGACCTTACCACATTTTTGCTTATGTATACGATAATATATGAACTGATGTACAAATTTTGAATCTTCAAGAGACCTTACGGCATTTTTGCTTATGTACGATATTCATGTACATACCTACAGATAAGATAATATATGTACATATTAAGAAGATTGGAAAGCTATCCAAGAATTACACCATGCTTACATATTGGTAACAGAAACTCAACACTGCTTCTCATTAGATAGCCCTTTTGCATTCTCAATCTTTCACTACATAGCTTTAACAACTCCTAGTTGGCCAAACTCTTGGCTGTAGCCATTTATCCAATGCTAGTCCTAAAATATGACTACTTCTCATTCAAATGAATTATCTTTCAGTTGCATGCTTTGTACAAGAGTGATATTGTTATCCACTGAGAGGATGCAGGGTTAGGGGAAAAAGATTGAAATGAATCTAATTTGTAAGGAAAGATAGCGTGTAGTTCAATGGAAGTTATAGCTTTAGACTGGAGAGAATGGTGAAATAGGACTTATGAAGGCAACCCCATTCCCTTCAGTATTATTCCGTATCGCATCACATCACCAATATATATTTGTGTGCTCTTCTGTATTGTTCCACATCACCCACATCACCAATATATATATATATATATATGTGTGTGTGTGTGTGTGTGTATGTGTGTGTGTAGAGAGAGAGAGAGAGGGGCGCGTAGTTAAAAACTGAAAACCTGATAGTTAAATTCTGCTCCTATCTTACGCATGCGTGCAGAATGCTTTTCATCTATAGCTGTTCTAGATTAGAGAGCCCTATTAAGGCTTAGTTTGGCCCCCACGTGGTGCTTCTCCTTTTTTAAAGCACAATTTAATGTTAATTCTTTTGGTAACTAGTTTATGAGCTTTGCAAAAATTGAACTTAGGGCTTTTTTGAAGGGAGCTTTTAAAAGCTCTAGAATGGAGCTTTTAAAAGCCCAATGCCACATGGGGGCCAAACTAAGCCTAACAATCTTTGATTTGGGCTCATGGTATTTGTTTGTAGCTTACAAGTATTGAGTTTGTAATGCCCGTGGAGTTATCATATGTTATGAGAACATCATCTCTTCTGACTTCTAATTTTCCAAATTCATCAGCTGAACAATGTGCTGCTGTATCTTCAAACAAGAAAGCATATGACTTTCAATACCGCTATTGTTCCCTTCACTTGCACATGAAAATAAAAAATAGGCACAGCTTTATTCATGAGTGTACCAGGACTCAAGTCACTCATCACAAGAGAGAAATCCATGCTTTTCCTAGGTAGGGAGGAAGAGTTATCTAGTTTTGCATGTGTCACCACTGAAAGAATACCAAGCTCGCATACTGATTCCCCATGATATTGATAAACTGATAATTCAATTCGTGGTTTTTTCATAAACCCATATATAGTCTAAATTTAAAATGAAAACCAAAGATAACACAATATAAATTAATGTTGATTTATTGAAATAACTTGAAATAACTATTTGAAAACTTACAACAGAAAGCTGAAAGGATGTAATACACGAAGCAGAAGATGTCGCCAAAGTGAGCAAGTCAGATAATACCAAAAATCTCAAATCGCATGTAACTCTGCCTCACAACTTCTACCAATTCTCCTTATATACAGGGAGTTTGAACAATAATGCTTAAAACATTATGATTGCTCTTTTGAAACACAACAATTACTCTTTGACTACTTGAAGTGGTAGTCCAAATAAGAAATGATAGGAAGTTTTAGCTCTTTTGTATGGAAAACATGAGCTGAGATATAATTCTTTTTTTTTTTTGCTTGACAAAACATTCACTAACACTATTTGATTTGGAATATTGAGGTGGACCATTTTGTTTTATAGCTTCTGTACATATTAATCTTGAGCTGGACCATTTGTTTTGTAGCTTCTGTGGTTATCACTTTGAAATGGAATCTTTTGATTAGCTTCTGTAGTCATGGTTTAAACCATTGTGATTAGGTATCCCCAGAAAAGGAAGGGTTATCACTAGCAAGTTGTACTTGCTAGCAGTGGAGGATACAGGAATAATGACTTAAGGGGGACTATGCACAAAAGAGGCAAAAAATTTTGAGTCTATTAGTAATGCCACTGCGTTCATCAACTTATCACTTTTTTCGATAATAAGGATTGGTTGGTAGTTGTAGTTTGTAAGGTTTGAGATGATAGATTAAAACAATTTGGGTCGGAGTAAGCTTTTTTAGTGAGAAGAAACAACTTTGAGCAAAGTATTTAGGATGTCCTATATCACAAATGGGTCAATATATTACATATAATAATTTTGTTTTTAGCTTTTGCATGGATTGGATTACAATTTGACGAACATATTACATACCAAATTTTATTTTTAGCCAAACCAATATTTTTTAGGGGGACAAGTGTAGATATCACATAACTTTTGGAGGGGCTAACCTTAATAAACTTTGCAATTATTGAAAATTATGTGTATAAAACTGAGAATAAAACTGAGATTAATAAAAATTTGAGCCCCCCCCCCCCCCCCCCCAATCACACACACATTGAGTTGCTAATGATAAAATCTCATATTTAAATTTTGCTGTCAACTTGTGCGTGCGCCGTGCAGCGCGTTTTTCATCTATATCTGTTCTAGATTAAACAATCTTTGATAGCAAGTATGGGACTAATGGTAACTGTTTGTAACTTACAAGTATTGAGTGTAATGCTCGTGTAGTTAACTTTAGTTACTAGAAATTGTGAACATCCTCTTTTCTCTGACTTCTAGTTTTCCAAATTCATCAGCTGAACAACGCAATTCTGTATCTTCAAACAAGAAAGCATCTAACTTCTGGTACCATTATTGTTCCCTCCACTCGCACATTAAGAATTATGAACAGGCACATCATTATTCCTTAAGTCAACCAGGAGGTCCAGCGCTCAACACAAGAAACAACTCTATGCTTTTCCTAGGTGGTGAGGAATAGTTGTCTAGTTTTGCAAGTGTTACCATTGAAAGAATAGTAGAATACCAAGATTGCCTATTGATTCCCTATGATGATTGAATAATTCAATTGGTGGTTTCTACATAAATCTATATGCAGACAGAACCATTACATTGGATAGAGCCCTAGTTTCTAATTTCAACTGACTCATAACAAATCATAGTACAATACTTGCTATGGGGACCTTTCATGATCCTAAAAACTGAAAGTTTATCATAGTAATATTTTGGTGATCAATCTCAAATTCTTCAATTCAGCAACCAAAATAGGTTTTAAAAAAAAAATCCACAAATCCAAACTCAAAAAAGCAGAGAACACAATCACAATTCATCAAATTCTTCAACTTTTCCATTATCAATCGAACATAAAACCCAACAAAATTCCAATTAACAGCTCATACCAAAAACCCTAATTTCCAATCAAAAACCCCAGATTGAAAATAAAATCAACAGAAAACTATAGAAAACCTGAAATCAAACGAAGTCGAATCTCCACCAAACCAATCAATCAATCAATCAGTCAGTCAATCAATCGTCTTGATCTCTCTTCTTTGGCTTGCGATAATTCTCTTCGATGTGCTTAGCGACCAAAAGGCCAGTGTTGAGAAGCTTCTGGATGTTGGGAACATTGTAGTTCTGGGCAACGTAGACTCCGAACACTGCCCCCGTGATGAACGAGAAACTGCTTCTGATTATACCCATCGAAGACCGTGCATAGATAGATAATATACAGAGATTTTGTATGTATATAATTGCTAGTATTTCTGTTCTGCTTTTCAGCGACTGTGTGCCGGTCGACGAAGCTGTAAAGGTTTTGGTTTGTGCCCAAACTTTTATGAGTCCTCGAGGACCTTGACCCTTTCCCAAGTATTATGAATGAATGATGATCAGATGAATGATGATCAGACTTAGAAGTAGGCTGTCCGTTTGATAAAACTGAAAAAGTTAAAAGTAATTCAAATTAAATGTTGAATATTAAGTATTGAAAATTTTAAGTGATTGAGCTTGTAATACTAAAAATAGTATTTCAAGTACCGGAATAGGGTGGATTTTGATTCCACCTTAAGATTACTAGTAATCTTAAAATTTATCCTTGATTGATTCATGGATTATTCATTAAATTGTGGGTCCCATTGGATTTAGAATCCACCCAAAGGTGAAAAATAGGGTGGATTCTAAATCCTAGCTTGGAGGTGGTATTCTCAAATATTACTGGGGTTTTTGTTTTCTAATTTTATACTACCTAAATTAGCCCTTATATTTATGGAAGGTATAAGTTAATGTCATTCATATTATGGATAGCTTTCAAGGGTAGTTTATGTATTTAACATTATTTCTATTTCATTTTCCTTGACCCAACCAAACACTGGATTCTAAATCTACCTAGGATTCCACTCGTGAACCAAACACATTGCAAGGATTTAGATTCCTAGTAAATTGATTACTAGTATTATGATTCCTGGTAATTAGAATCCACCTAAAATAATCTATGAACCAAACGGGCCGTTAAAGTTTTCAGTGATTTTTTGGATGCTTTTTCAATTAAGTGGTATATTCTCAAACGCACTGAAATAAAATAAGTGCTGAAAATTTTCATTTTCAGCACTTAATTGGATTATCAAACGGTGTTTGATATCCCAATTAAGTGGTGAAAATAAAAAAAATTTAGCACTTATTTTTTTTCAATGCGTTTGATAACGTACCACTTAATTGAAAAAACAGCCGAAAATCACTAAAAACTTTAAGTGAAAATTTTCTACTGAAAATAATCACTGAATGTAGTTTATTTAAGTAGTTAAAATTTTGTTTTCAATACTACAAATTCAATTGCTTAAAATTTTCAGTACTTAAAATTCAGCACTTAATTTTCAGTACTTATTTTTCAGTTTTATCAAACGCACCCTTAGTAAATTGGTGTTTAAGATTTGGGATTAAGATGGTCCCCGGGATTTAGATTGGATTATGTTGGAATTGTTTCATCATTATTAAAGGTGAAACATTGACACATTATTTTAGTTGTGAATTTGGGAATAAGATTTAAGAAATATGGCATTACTCCACCAAAAAATACAGTAGTGACTAGTCGAGTTAGCCAGAGCCCTGCTGGTTCATGAGCTAGTTAGAATGACATAGCTTAAGATGGACATAATAAAATAAAAAAGAGAGATTCAACTTTGTGTGGGTACGAATCCTAATTCTAACTTGTCTCAGGCCTCCTTAACTTAACCGGTGCATGTGTTATAAGGTCAGTGCGCGTGTTCTGAGTTTGTCTACACATCCACTTTCATAAACCAGCAGTAGATAAACTATATGAAATATTGACAAAGATCCTAAAGTCAGGAGGACAGTGTGTGAATTTCTCCTCATCGTCTAAAAAGACAATTTTAAGCACATCTTTTGCTACTAGTACCTAATATGTAGTATAAAGGATAAAACTTCACATGCAATTTTTTGTTCACAACCTACAAAACTGTGTCTATCTGTCTTTTGTGTCATTGTGGTATCCACTAACATTACAAAATGACACAAGAAGGAGATAGACATACTTTTATAAATTGTGAATAAAATATTGTGTGAAGCATTATTCTAGTACAAATTTCAATGTTCATTTATTTTAAACCACATTTTTATCTACGCCAAATTCCCTGTATTTTCAAATTTTTGCTCGAATTTTATTTTGAGTCAATGAAATATATACCACAATAAAGGTATTTTAAATCTTTTTTTGTTTTCAAAAGTTAGCCCAAGCTTCACAATTTTCTCTTTCGTTGACTGGTGTAAGAAAAATAATTGATATCTAGCTTATTGACTAAGCAAAAGATTTTATATGTAACTTCATTATTTTTTTTTTTATCTTTTGTGTCGTGCTCGCGGACACGGATACGTACTAGTATTATGATATTACTCGGTCTTCTAGTGTGATTTTTTCCAACTCAAATCTCAATTTGGCGCACTTCACTAATAAAGTGGGCGACTTTGAAGCCATAAAGGGTTTGTTTGGGGCAGTTTAAACTTTTGTGTTTGTGTAAGCTGTGTGATTCCTTTATCAGAATAAATTATTATCAAAACAAATTATGGAGTTTTGTGATGTTTGGATGATGCATTGTAAAAATGGATATGGTGGCTGTAACGACCTACCTCCCCATCTAGCAACAATATTGTCTGCTTTGGGCCTAAACACAAAGAACTTTTCAGTTAAGCGTGCTGCCGCCAGAGCAGTACCAGGGATGGGTGACCCCCTGGGAAGTTCTTTGTGTTTAGGCTCAAAGCGGACAATATTGTTGCTAGACGGGGAGGTGGGTCATTACAAATGGTATCAGAGCAGAAATCCAGCCGGAAGTGTGGGGGCAGGTCCGACACGAGGACGTGTGGCCCTTAAGGAGGGTGGATTGTGATGACCAAGAGCCAATACTCCTGAGGCAGGATGGCCAAAACGGATGAGGTGAGGTCGGGTGTGGGGACTTGTCCCACATCGCCTGGGGTGAAGTTCATGAACTAGTTTATAAGGATTAATCGCCCCTCTATATGAAACAAGGCCTTTTAAAACCGTGAGGGAGCTAAACATGAAAGAACTTCACAGTTAAGCGTGCTGCTGCCAAAGCAGTACCAGGGATGGGTAACCCCCTGGGAAGTTCTTTGTGTTTAGGCCCAAAGCGGACAATATTGTTTCTAGACGGGGAGGTGGGTCATTACATTGTGATGACCAAGAGCCAATACTCCTGAGGCAGGATGGCCAATACGGATGAGATGAGGGTGTGGGGGCTTGTCCCACATCGCCTGGGGTGAAGTTCCTGGACTAGTTTATAAGGATTAATCGTCCATCTATATACAATAAGACATTTTAAAACCGTGAGGGAGCTAAACATGAAAGAACTTCACAGTTAAGCGTGCTGCTGCCAGAGCAGTACCAGGGATGGGCGACCCCTTGGGAAGTTATTTGTGTTGGACAATATTGTTGCTAGACGGGGAGGTGGGTCATTACAGTGGCATAATAAAATTATGTAAATGTTTGGTTACATAAATACAAAAGTTATTTTGAATGTCCAAAAGACAGTTGTGCCTTATATTTGTTATTCTAATAGTGTTGAAAATAAAGTTAGTTTATTTTGTTGATATTGTTGGGTTAATTACACTTACCTCCCCTGAGGTTTGGCAAAATTACACGGACTTCCTCTCTATATTGCAAAATTACACAGACCTCCCCAGCATAAATTTACTATTTTGCCCTTACTTTGTTTACCATTTTACTAAACTACATATGACCTCTCTCTCTCTCTCTCTCATGTGTGTGTATATATATATATATATATATAAATATAGATATAGATATAGATATACAAATACATGCATAATACATAGACATATATATATATATATATGAATTTGTTCAAAAAAAAATAAAAATTTTAATCCAGAGTCAATTTATTCCTAAGATTTAAACCCCAAAATTAATTTATTCCAAAAACTATTTTGTTCCTAAGATTTAAATACAAATGAAATTTTGCTCTAAAAAAAACCTAAGATCTAAACTCAAAATACTAAACCCACCTCAAAAATATATACAAGTATCTATATATATATATATATATATATATATGTATTCATGAATATATCTATAAATATATAATACAAATGTATTTTCCTCTCATGAGACTTGCCACATGGCAATATCCAACAATATCAAGAACCCACGCAAGCCTTTTGTTTTATAAATACAATATATATATATATATATATATCTACTATACTATAAGAACGAATAAGCTAGCACGTCAAAAAATATGAACTTCCTCTTTTGCCCTGCACTACACTATAATTACTCATACATCTATCTATACGTTGTAAGGAATAAGGATGTATTGATTTGTGTGAGGGTAATTCTGGCATTTTAGACAAATAATTACATTCAAGTTAGCTTTTGAAATTTTATTTAATATAATAATGAGATTTCAATCAGCAATCTTATGTCTAATTACGTTTTGGGTCAACAATTTTTGGGATATTTATTAATCACTTCAAAAAAAAAGTCAAAAAAGTGGTTATTTTAGTGGCTATTTAGGAATTGGTCACTAATATTTACAATTTGGTCAACTTCTTCTGTCAAATGACATTTTAATTAACAATCTTGTGTTTAATTACATTTGGGTCAACAATTTTTAGAATATTTATTATTCACTTCAAAAAAAGTAAAAAAAAAAAAAAAAGTAGCTATTTCAGTGACTATTTAGGAATTTGTCACTAATATTTATAATTTGGTCAGCTTCTTCTCTCAAATTTAGGATTCAAATATTGTGACATGTGTAATTGCATTTGGGTCATGTCACGCCCCGAAGTACCAAAAATAGGAAAAAATAAATTTCCTTTATGGGTTCGTAGACACGTGACTGGTTGTGAGTGTTACATGATTGTCCAAACATGCTTATAACAATAATGTGATATGGGAAATTGACTAAGTTCAGCGGAAGCAGAAATTTAAAACATCCAAGTCTTACATCAGTAGTATATTACAGGCCAAAAAGATATCCAAAGATACATATTACAAGACCAGCTAAACTATTACATCACTAACATAATAATAACAGAACTATAACAAAAGAAAATGCTCCAAAGTCTTCAGCTGGCGAAACCGTAGCCTTCCTCGTAGTAATCTTCACCAGCATAGTCTTCAATAGTAAAGTCAGCATCTTGATAGCAGTCAGCTCCGTCTGGACCTGTAAAGGCTGGACGTGGAAGGTCCAGCGGCATGAAAAGCCGTTAGCGGTTAAGCTAAGTGAGGGTCCCCTTAAGGTTACCACCACTTAAGGTAAGTTATTCTTCATCTCTTCTTATTTCTCAAAACCATATCTCGTTCATCATTTCTTATTCTCGATACTATGTCTTGTTCGCCTTTTCTTATTCTCAAAACCATGTCTTATTTAAACCCAATCATTCCCTTTGAAACTTAACCCAGAACTGAATTGACCAATGACATTGATTGAAAGAAGACTTAACTCCAAACGCATTTACTGGTCAAGAAAGAACAACACTCAACAATGAATAGATAACTGTCGCCCAACCGGCACTCAAACTGTCGCCCAAATGGCATAAGTGTGCGGGACATTAACAATCTCTTGGTCGAACACGTCATGCCGATCCTCAGGTCGCCCGCACGTTACCGAACACGTCATGCCGATCCTCAGACCAAGGGTACGGGAAATTAATAATCACTTGGACGAACACGTCATGCCGATCCTCAGGTCACCCGTACATAACCGAACACGTCATGCCGATCCTCAGTCCAAGGGTGCGGAAAAATAATCAACCACTTGATCGAACACGTCACGACGATCCTCAGGTCATCCGCACTTGACCGAACACGTCATGCCGATCCTCAGATCAGGGAACAAAACATAACTCACCAATCGACTCCATAGAATAATCGAGAGACCAACTTTGCAAGAATTATCCAAACACGACGCAAAAGTTCACGAATCAACTTTGACCAGTAGTCATACGACTAGAAACAAAACCCAACGTCCCTTATTCGCATTAAATCTATTATTGAAGATTTTATCGTTATTTTACGCATTCGTACGTTTTGTAGTTTAGTTCGTTAATATCATCCATTTATAACCGTTAATATTTTGCTATACGTTCGACATTCTATTTTCCTCTCAATATACTTACGATGGAAACTTTCCCGATCATTTATCAACACAATAATCGTGCCATAAAATATACTTATAGTTTGGGTATGAACTTTCCAACAGTCATTAAACTATATTCACAAAAATAGAAAACATAGCACATAGCTCATGGATTTATAACGTGAATTTAATACCAATAAACACATAGACGAAACCCTTAACATACTCATCTATGCGATAGCACTACTATAGCACGAGATTTTCATAACAACACAAGTACCAGCAAACTAGTATCAACAATTAACACCATGCATCAACAAAACATTATACAAGAAGTTGTACAATCTGCCAGGATATATTTTCACTGTGTTGACTGAATTATCATGATTTATTTGGGCATGATAAATTATTTTGTAGATAAAACTCAAAACTAAAACATTGTAGATAATAGGAATATATTCATGTACAAAAAAACATAACTTCAATTACATTTTTGAGCTACTCAAACTATTTATTTTACAAAACATTTCTTATATCTCGGACTGTTCTGTCCCAGATTTATAATACTGCATTGTACGTGAATTTCACCTATGAAGGAGGGGTTTTTAGACTGAGCTATAGAAGGGTTATTTGTAGACAAATGAGTTAGCTTTCTTCACAAAAAAACCTAGCTTAATTCTCATTTTCGAGCTGCACAAAACATTCATTTTACTAAACTATGTTCTGCTGAAAGTTTCAGTTTCTCAGATTTATAACACTGCGTTGTACATGCATTTCACCCATGAAGGAGTGATTTCTAGACTGAGCTATAGAAGAGTTATTTGTAGATAAATGAGTTATATACTACCACAAAAAAACCTAGCTTAATTCGGATTTTTGAGCTGCACAAAACATTCATTTTACTAAACTATGTTCTGCTGAAAGTTTCAGTTTCTCAGATTTATAACACTACGTTGTACATGCATTTCACCCATGAAGGAGGGATTTCTAGACTGAGCTATAGAAGAGTTATTTGTAGATAAATGAGTTATCTACTACCACAAAAAAAAAACCTAGCTTAATTCGGATTTTTGTGCTGGACAAAACATTTATTTTACTAAACTATGTTCTGCTGAGAGTTTCAGTTTCACAGATTTAAGGATCTATCTTGCATGTCATGAAGACTTCAACACAACAACATCAAACTTCTACTAAACATTAATACATATTATATGGGTTCTTAATTGAGTTAGATTACTCACAATTACTCACAAAAGCTTGAAATTTAAGCTTGATATTGGTTGATGCTTAGTGGAGCTTGAATCTTCAAACTTCAAGGATGAACTTCTTCTTCTTCTATTCTTCCATGGAGCTATAACTCTAGCTCTCTCTCCCTCTCAAATATATGCAGATTGTATGTGTTAAAAAGAGAGTAATGCATGAATACTTTCATGTTTAAATAGAGCCTTACATGTGCAAGGTGTCACCTTGCATGAGCTCATGTAAGCATGCATGGACAAGTGTCCATTGCATGGACAAGTGGCATGTATATAGATGACATGTGGAGGTGATGTTGCATGTGCCACCAAGTGGCCGGCCATGTGGGGCCCATCTTGGGTTTCGTGCCACTTTCTCGATTTACGTGCATCAGTTCCTCGATATGCGTGTCGGTCTCGAAGTACGTGCAAACTGGTATTATTTCTAATGTCCGGGTCCAGGTACGGGACTAAGTTAAATCTTATTATGGATGAGTCGGTATGGTTACTACAGTCTAATCAGTAATCCTAAGATACGTCAAAACTGTCACCCAACTAATAATAATATAATAATACAGTCAGTCCAATACAAAATTCGAAAAGTTGATATTATTAATGAAAGAAAAATTTACAGGTGTTACAGGTCAGCATGTTTTGAGATATTTATTATTCACTTAAAAAAAGTCCCCCCAAAAAAAGTGGCTATTTGGGAATTGGTCACTAATATTCACATTTTGATCAACTTCTTCTCTAAAATTTAAGTTCTGCAATATTTATACTTCACTTCAAAATATGTCAAATAAAGTGGCTATTTTAGTAGCTATTTATGAATTGGTCACTAATTTTTACAATTTGGTCAACTTCTTCCCTCAAATTTAGGATTTATAGATTATATTCGAATATCAATTAAGGTTTGCAAACATATTCATGTCCTTTTTTAGGGAAAATAACCTACTTGTGTCACATATTTTTAGTATATTTTTAATGGTGCTTTATTAGGTACCTTTATTACTCATTTCCAAGATAGTCAGAATTATAAACTTTTTCCGTAGGAGAGTTTTAGAAAAAAATGCTACATTTACAATTTCCTATTTAACCATTTTTAACATCTTATTATATATTTTTAACAACCAATTAACCACACAAAATGACACAATTAAATATCTCGCACAACGTGCGGGGCTGCAATTAGTATATATCTACTATACTATAAGAACGAAGAAACAACCACGTCAAAAAATATGAACTTCCTCTTTTGTCCTTCACTACACCCTAATTACTCATAAAACTATCTATACATCGTAAAGATATATATATTGATTTGTCTGAGGATAAATATGTCATTTTGGACAAATAATTACATTCAAGTCAGCTCTTGAAATTTTATTTAATATAATAATGAGGTTTTAATCAACAATCTTGTGTCTAATTACATTTGGATCAACAATTTTTGGGATATTTATTATTGACTTCAAAAAAAGTCAACAAAAGTGACTATTTTGGTGGCTATTTAGGAATTGGTCACTAATATTTACAATTTGGTCAACTTCTTCTCTCAAATGAGGTTTCAATCAACAATTTGTGTCTAATTACATTTGGGTCAATAATTTTTGGAATATTTATTATTCACTTCATAAAAAGTCAAAAAAGTGGCTATTTTAGTGGTTATTTAGGAATTGGTCACTAATTTTTACAATTTGCTCAACTTCTTCTCTCAAATTTAGGATTCATATATTGTAATATGTGTAATTGCATTTAGGTCAGCAAGTTTTGGGATATTTATTATTCACTTTAAACAAGTTTTAAAAAGTGGCTATTTTAGTGGCTATTTAGAAATTGGTCACTAATTTCACATTTTGGTCAACTTCTTCTCTCAAATTTAAGCTCTGGTATATTTAAATTGTCAATTCAAGTGGCTATTTTAGTAGTATTATTAATTGGCTACTAATATTTACATTTTGGTCAACTTCTTCCCTCAAATTCAAGATTTATAGATTGTAATTGAATATTAATTAAGGCCTACAAACACATTCATGCCCTTTTTTTAGAGGAAATACCCTACTTGTGTCATATATTTTTAGTGGCGCTTTATTAGGTACATATATTTTTTTAGAGGACATACTCTACTTGTGTCATATATTGATTTTTACAAGTGGACCTTATTTTGAAATATCAAAAAAAAAAAAAAAAAAAAAAAGGAAACGTGACACTTATTTTAAAAATATCCAAAAAATGAAACGTTGGCACTTATTTTAGAACGGAATGAGTAATTATACCTCTCCAAAGACTTCTAATGTCAAGATTAATACACAATATATCTAGAAATACAACTATTCGACGGACACGTGCACCTTCACTAGTATATATATATATATATATATATAGCAGGTGTAAGATTCATGCCATGTGGCACCCCTACAATTTAAAGTTATCCCTCACATAACCCACTTTTTGCTTAATTCACTCACAATTTTAGTTTTGCATTAAATTTCAACCTATACTCAGACCAACAGATAACTACTAGTTACCGTAACTTGTGTGTAACATCCAAAATTTTTTTTTGATAATGTGCGGTTGAGAGATAAGAACTCGAAATCCCCTAAAACAAAAATTAAAAAATAAATGAACAAAATAAAATAAATAAACCTCACACCACTTCTGGTTTCTCCCACGTCTCTTTCATGATTTCATCCTGTAGACACCCCATTTTGTCGGCTATCAGATTTAGGAGACCCATAGCTTGGTGGTTCACAATGATCGTAAAAGACTCAAAAGGACTCTCGGAAGTCAGCTCTATCTCTCAGAATGCTCAGAATGACCAAAATGCCTTTGAAAGTCCGAAAAGTCCAGATTTGGTCCCAAAGTTCTGAAAACATACTACGTCGTAAGAAAAGTGATAAAATGAGTTTTTTAAATAAAACCGGAAGAAATCGTCAGCTCCCAGAGACCCCCGGAAGTCCCGGAAGTTCCCCGAAAGTCTCCGTTGACCGGTTTGACCAAGGTTTGACCAGGTTTGACCAGAGTTTGACCAAGTTTGACCAAGTTTGACCGAAACTGTCTGAATTCACCAGAACCATTCTAAATCATGAGAAACGTATTAAAACAAGTTCCAAAAGAAAATCGAGCGAAAACATCAGCTCCTGGGAGCTCCCAGAGGTTCCCAGAACTTCCCGGGAATCCCAGGTTTGACCGGTTTGACCAAGATTTGACTTTGGAATCGGGGCACCGAAACAATTTTCAAATATTTTTTATGGATACTAGAGGTCAATAGCTTTCCAACGGTATATCGCACATAATTTCTGGATTTAAAACGAATTTATTATAAATTTCCAAAGGCGAAAAAGGCGATCAAATCGGCTCTTATCGCGAATACCGCAAAACTTTTCGAAGTGACCTATCCCCGAACTATTGTTTATGTAAAGTAGACTCCATTACCTTTCCAACGGTATATCACAACCTCAATTTGGAGTTCGTATGCATTTTCTGTGAATTTCGGACGAAATAGGGCCTTTTCGCGAATACCGGAACTTCGGGGGGCCTAAACAGCATTATCCAGACGAAGGGAGGAGCAGTGCCGCCGCGGCACTCACCTCCAGAACAGTAAGTTTTTGTAAATATTTTGGTGGTCCCATTTTGATTAATTAAAATCCAAAACGACGTGGTTTCATGATTTCAGATGTTTGGGACCAATGGGAGTACTTTCTAAATCCCAAAAACACCCCAAGTTGGCCTATATAAACACCCCATTACTCCTCATTTTAGGGGAGTCAAATGTAAGTTTTGAGAAAGTTTGGGAGAAAAAGTTGTAGAGATAAAGTTAGAGTAGAGAGAAAAGAAGCATTCTTCTTTGATTTTCAAAACAAAAGTGAGTTCTAACTTTGTTTTTTACTTCATTACTTCCATTTATTTCAACATTCAATACTCCCAACCACCATTTTAGTGAGCATTCAAGAGAGTGGAAGCTTCTTCCATGTCTAGTGTCAATACATATGAGTGAAACACCAACCTACAAGTTCATGCTTCATGAATATCATCTATTGATCATCATCTATTTGCTTGTTTATTTATTGTTTATCTCTTCTTACCCCATTTCTTTTTGTTTTCTTTTATTTACTTATTAGTTCATCATCATCTAAGTGATGACATGAAGTTTGGGGTGAGTGAATCCTTATGGATAGTAGCTCTTGACCTCAAAAACATGTTTGATAGATGATGATCATAACCTCAATACTTCCAAGGTATCCTTGGAATGTATTGAAGTTATGTTAAAAAATAGAATAAATCTCTCCAACAATCTTGGAGATTCTTAATGATGAGTTTGGTGTTAGTATTCTAAGTGGTCATAATCCTTATTGAGTGTTAGAAATATGTTTTCAAAACATCTATTTCAAAACCCCCCTCTCAATCCCTCTCATTTGATTTCAAGAAATAAAACTTTGTTTTCTTCAATATCTCTAAAACAATGACCCAAAACAGTGAGCTGTTCAGATTCAGAGATTTGTTTTGAATTAAATACTCAAGTTATGATGATGAAACCACTTGGAAAACCTTCCTAATACATCATGGTTTGTCCCTAATTTTTCCCATCAATTATAGAAATATGAGAGTATTTGTTTTGGATGTGAGAAGTTCACATTCATAATCTGCCTCTGTTCTCACAGAATGTTCACCCAACTTATTGCACTTATTCTGGACATTTTCATCACTGTACATATACCTTTTCTATTTTTTTTATAAAACTTGGGTGTCTTAGGAAACGTTTGGTATATAATGGGTCATCATAAACCTTTTCTTTGATTTATGAAAAATCATACAAAATCAGTCAACAGTGCAGCTTTTGTTTCTGAGTCATGTGTACATTCTGATTTTTTCTTTTAATCTGTGATAGCTATTGATGTTTGGCTTTTTGGGTTATTTTCTAGACACAATAATAATGATCTCAGATTTTTCTCACATTTTTCTAGGCACGTTTGACCTCCCATTATAATGTTGCAAAGTGCCATATGCAGTCTGTCCACTATTCACAGCAAGCACATTTCAACTTTTATTCTTTGATTTGATGCTCATATGCATTCCAAATTAGCTCACATCTTAGGAAGTAGTTCATACTACATTTGTATATATCCCACTACAACCTTTGCACATTTTTAGGTTCATACAATACATTCATGCAAGATTTGGGGTTTTTGTAACTCTTAATCCAAGAAGATTATAAGGAATGAACTTGATCACACGTTCATGCTTCCCCTCGATCTAATCATCCTTTCTCATCCGTCCCGGGGATTGAGAGATCTTCTTTCCTCAAAAAAAATAACATGCATCATTCTAGTTTGCTAAGCATATTTTGATTTCTTTAATTATTTGCTTCAAGAACGATTTATGTCCCCTTTAGATTAGGAAAACTTGATTAATTGATATATGATTAGACGATTTTTCCTAGGTTTATTTGTGTGATTTTCACTTTACATTGTATGATATTTGGCTTAGATCTTATGAATGATATCTTATCTTTTGATCTTCCAATTTCAAGTTTTCTTATGTGATGTAATATACTACAATAGTATTAATTGTCGAACCAAACATAGTATAAGATGATTATTTGGATGCTAATTGAGGCCCGTCGAAAGACGGGGCGAGTTGAGGGTGTTTTAGTCGCGACAAAGGCTCCTTCCTCACTCGTACCAAAACCCCGAACCAAGTTCTTTGGTTATGAAGGGCCGGTGCCCTTATCCGCTTGGGTGAGTCATAATTAGGTTTCTTGGTTCCTTAAAGACCAAGTGGCGACTCTGTATCTGTTTTCAACAGACCTTTCGTTTTCTTTCCTTGATTCAAATCAATTTCAAAGCAATCTCGAACAAGAGAAGTGGTCCATTTCCGGTGTCCACAATCTGGCGACTCTGCTGGGGATTTTTATTTTAAAAACAAATAATACAGAGGTTTGACTCATAAGAAGCATCCTTAAAATCATCTTTTTACTGTGTTTGGTTCACCGCATTGCACTCTTGCATTTTCCCCCTCCGACTGTGTCTGAAACGCGGCGCTGACATTGTTCAGGTCTTGCTGTGCCAGGGCACAAGTCACCGTTGATACTGTACCTTCCAAGGTATATCAAAAAGAGTAAAAACCTCCGTATTGTCTCCCTGACGGTATATTGGAACTCTCGTCAACGGACCCTCTTTGACTAAACCCAGCCTTTGCATATAGATTCCTGTAGAACCTTTCATAGGACTGTTCATTTATCTTTTCAGATAGGACAACATGATATAACTGTTGTATGCCCTGATGGGATTACCTGAGCGATGTAGACGCTTGTGTGACATAGAACAGAACCTCTTTCTTATGATTCCCAAGACAATCACTCACATGTGGTCACATTGAGGTGACCTGCCTAAGCATCATGACAAGGATGTCTGCTCCATGCTCGCAAAGATATACACCGCAAACCTTGTTTGTCGGTCTTGAGACATAGGAGTTTGAAAACCTGCCAGAAAGTATGATCACTGTAACCGTACTTACCAGTTTCCCGGAAACTCTGTCCAAATATCCCAGATATAGCCACATTAACCAGTTTCCCGGAAACTCTGTCCAAATATCCCAGATATAACCACATTAACCAGTTTCCCGGAAACTCTGTCCAAATATCCCAGATATAACCACATTAACCAGTTTCTCCCAGAAACTCTGTCCGAATATCCCATATATAACTACATTAACCAGTTTCTCCCAGAAACTCTGTCCGAATATCCCAGATATGACCATATTGACCAGTTTCCCACAGAAACTCTGTCCAAAATTTCCGGAGTATCTTGGAAACCCCTGTTATCCCTTGGTGATCATACTGGAAGGTAAAGTTGGCACACTCTATATGGTTAGGACCTTATTTGTTTAACTGCTATCTGTTAGAAATAGGAGCATCATATAGATTAGGGCCTACATCCGCATGCTTGCCTCATTTGCATACACCGTTCCTATCGATCTGCACGCACTGTTTCAGTCAGGCTGTACACGAGTCAGTCCACGTCTGTTAAACTATAGTTGTCATCTCAATCATCACTGTTACAAGTCTAACACAGTCTTTTCACACCTATATGTCAGTACAAGTTTTGAGCACCCAGGATCTGCATTTGTGAGTCAGAGGATTAAGGAGTCACCCTGTCAGAATCACTCAGCCGAAAGTTAGCTTTATGGATCCAGAAGGTTTGGAAGCAAGAATGACAGAAATGATCAACCAACAGTCTGAACGGTTGGCCCAAGTTTTATCCTTCATGGAGGAATTGAAGCAGCAGCGGCCGCAGCCTCCACCTGGGTTTGAACCACCCCTACACGAGAACGACGGAGAAGAAGTATGGTTTCAAGGGGTCCCGCCGCCTGCATATGAGAAAAAGCTCCAAGAAAAAATGGATAAGGTCGACAAGCTCGAGAACATACTAAGGAAGAGTAAGGGGGTCGACGATTACATGTTAGATCTGGAAGGATTGTTCGAGCCCAACAAGGTGAAGCTACCCGAGAACTTCAAGATGCCTGAAATTGATCGTTTTGATGGAACTGGGAATCCGAAGAGTCACGTAAAGTTCTGCATGAGTGTTTTCCAATCAATGGGCTGCACCCATGAGCACATCGCAATGTTGTTCCCTCAAACCCTCGCCAAGGCCGCTCTATCTTGGTTTCTGACCTTGGAGGTTTCTAAGACTCGGACTTGGGAAGATATAGTCCAGGTCTTCATTGATCATTACTCCTACAACCAAGAGCTCGATGTCACCATCCGGGATCTGGAGACTACCCGGCAGAACTTCAATGAGTCCTTCGCTGCATTCTTGAGCAGATGGAGGAACAAAGTGGCCCAAATGACCCACCGACCAGTCGAAAAAGAACAAGTCCGGATGTTGATCAAGAATCTACAGCCGTTGTACCATGAGAAACTATTCTACCAGTCCATCTCAACATTTGAAGAACTGTTTGAGATTGGGACTAGAATTGAGGATGCAATCAGGGAAGGGAAAATCAAGAATGAAGGATCACAAAGCCAGTCCAAGAGGCCAGACTACTCCCGAAACTCTTCGGATGTCAATGCCCTTAGTAACCAACCCATGGCCTATTCTCCCCAATCATACCAGCTCACAAACCAAACCAGCTCGCCTAGCCGCCCTTACCAAAATAGGGTACCCCGTGAATTTTCCAAGCTAGATATCTCTCCCTCTGTAGCCTTAGGCCGCCTGCTAAGAAAGGGACACCTCCAACTCCTTCAGCCTCGTGCCGATCCCCCACCACCTAACTGTGACGTGTCCAAACGATGTGCCTACCACCAAGGCCCAGGCCATGACACCGACCGGTGCATACGTCTCCGCCATGATATCCAAGACCTCATTGATCGAGGAATCATCGAGCCACCACCCATTCAACCCCATCTCACCTAAGCCCATGGCCTATCCTTTCAATTGGTCCCTTTTATTGACACCCATGAATGCTGAATCCGTGCAGTGGAGCGATAGTGTTTGGAACTTCTGCTTAAAAAAAAAATGATAATAAATGGGTCACAAAGACACTCCATTTGAGACCAAGTCGAGTCTGCTCTATGTTTTGAGTCTATTTCAAGTTTGATCTTGTGGTTGAGTCTGTCTATCATCGAGTCGTTGTGAGTCTGTATCGAGTAATGTAATCGTTCTCTTCTAATGGAATGAAGTCTCATTTTGCCTAATCTGATGTGTATATTCATAAGTGCATGAATCGCTGAACTAAAAATGTCATTTTTCAAATTACCATGGACATTACTCTGCTAATAAATTTTTGCATCAAACAAAAAAAAAGAGAGAATCCCAAACAGGCCAAAGTCGATTTCGCGCTGACCCCAAAGAAGAGCTGAGAATTGAATAGTCTTACTTTAAGAATTTAAAGATGCTTTTGCTCAAATCTCGAAAAGACACTTGAGACTGATTTGGGGCTTGCCCAACACCTTTTTCTACCATTTTAAAGCCTTGAGAGCCATACAAACCTGTCCAATGCGGACTTGGTCCTTGATGGTAGCCAAAAATTTCAGTGAGTTTCATCTCCACTTTCAAAAAAAAAAAAAAAAAAAAAACAAAGAAAAAGAACAAAAAAGAGCTCGCTAGGTTGAAAACCCGAAAGGGCACCTAGGCAAAAGTGAGAGCTAAAAAGGTGTTGATTTCCAAAATCTGACCCTAGCCAGTCAAAATGTTGGAGAAAATTTTGATGAAACAAATAAGAGAATCATACGCTTCAAGATACATCTTAAGAACGTGCCAAGATCACATTTCAAAAGGCACGGAATGACCACAAAAAAATTCCGAGAGCTGACATGCACATTCTGGAATTCTGAGATTGCGATTGAAGGATCTTGCAAGAATCAACTACATGAAAAGCAAAAATTGACTGGCTAGGCAAAAGTGAAAAGGATCAATCCTCAAAACAAAAGAAAAAGAAAAAGAAAAAGAAAAGAAAGGGAGATTGAAACTGAATCTTTTTTTTATTCAAAGCTACCACAAGTGGCTCAAGTTTGAACTTCTTTGACGATTGGTTTGAAAAACCCTCATACCTCAAACCCCTTATTTCAAGCCTTGCCTTGAACTACGCTCGACCTGATTCCCGCTCGGGGATACGTAGGCAACCACAACGGTTCGGTCAACCCACCTACCTAAAAATCAACTCGCTTCTTTTCAACCATGGCCCGAACTACGTTGGACCTGATCCCCACTTGGGGGTACGTAGGCAGACTTTCAAAAAGAAAAGAAGGATGGCTCGCTAGGTCGAAAATCCGAAAGGACGCCTAGGCAAAAGTTAGAGCTAAATCTAAGGTGAGCAATAACAAAAGAGAGAAAAAAGCTCGCTAGGTTACCTCACTGGTGCCTAGGCAAAAAGTTATGAGCATTTGAGAGATTAAAGTCACGGTCCATGCCTCAAACCAGAAAATCACCTTCCACACTAGGGGCAAACTTCGGCTACCCGCCTCGTTTGCCTGACTTTTACTATCTACCCTTCACACAAGGGGCAAACTTCGGTCACCTACCTCGTTTGCCCAAAACCTCCAATGAACCCTCCTCCAAACTAGGGGCAAACTTCGGTCATTTACCTCGTTTGCCTACCGATCCCACTTCATGCCCTTCAAACTAGGGGCAAACTTCGTTTGCCACCCGATCCCTATACACCAATGGTAAGCCTTCAAGTCACAACATTGTCTTGAACAGATGGAAATGGAGCATCTTTTATTCTATAAGCTAAGGCACTAATTCAAAGCACATCTTGGGAGAAGCAAAGAAATTGATTAGATCAGTAGGGAGGAATTTTCAAAAAAACCATATTTATTAGCAAAGTGCTGACATATCAAGATGAGGAGTGAACATAAAAGATGAGCGGTACATCATTCATGGTAAAGGCACTTTGGATCGTGGCAATTTGAGAATTTCATGTCCAAGTCAATCCTTCTTTATTTGAGTCAGTAGTAATCTGATCACAAGTGTGTCAGAGACCGAGGTTTCATACAAACTAACCCAACTTTCCTTGTCGTTCCTGTTAAGTCCATTTGTCCTGATGGTCTCAAATGTGTGGGTTAAAGATGATTCCCAATTATAAAAAAAAAAAAAAAAAAAAAAAAAAAAAAAAAAAAAAAAAACTTTGGATATAAGCAGAAGTGCCAAACATTATTACTACACCAGTCAAGGTCATAACATGAGAATGTCCCAGGTACGAGTGGCATAGACTCGTAAGTGGTTGCAAACTACAAACCGACACTTGTTTCTCAAAGGCGGCCGATCGGAGGAAATATCGCCAACACCGAGAAACTATTGCTGATAAGGTGTGTCGATGAGACGTGTTGTTGAGGTGTTTTA
This sequence comes from Hydrangea macrophylla, assembly GCA_033977485.1. Classification (NCBI taxonomy): domain Eukaryota; kingdom Viridiplantae; phylum Streptophyta; class Magnoliopsida; order Cornales; family Hydrangeaceae; genus Hydrangea; species Hydrangea macrophylla. Next base: position 96,694,818 of record CM066995.1, read on the forward strand.
GGGCCCAAAGTCTAGATGTGTTGATAAGGAGTGTTGATAAGATGCGTTTTAGTGCCCAAAGTCCAAGTGTGTTGTTGAGGAAGAGCATCAGATGTGTCGAGGAACATCAGAAGAGAGTATTGTTGAAGAGAACATCGGATGTGTTGAGGAACATCAGATTTGTTGAGAAGCGTCGTTGAAGAGTTGAGGAATATCGGATGAGTTGAGGAAAATCAGATTTGTTGAGAAGCGTCGTTGAAGAGTTGAGGAATATCGGATGAGTTGAGGAACATCAGATTTGTTGAGAAGCGTCGTTGAAGAGTTGAGGAATATCGGATGGGTTGAGGAACATCAGATTTGTTGAGAAGCGTCATTGAAGAGTTGAGGAATATCGGATGAGTTGAGGAACATCAGATTTGTTGAGAAGCGTCTTTGAAGAGTTGAGGAATATCGGATGGGTTGAGGAACATCAGATTTGTTGAGAAGCATCATGGAAAAATCGAGAAGCATCGTTAAGATTTGAAGAACACCGTTGACAATCAAGAAGCCTTGAGAAAGCACCGTCAAAGATTCGAGGAACAACGTAAGCGCCATTGAGAATTGAGGATTGAGAAGCACCGTTGAGACTTTGGGAGTCACCGAGTCCATAGTGTCACGACTAAGAGGAGCACGAGTCAAGAATCACTTCACCCAACATGACACATAGCCCATCGGTTGCGGCACACACAAATCACAAAGCCCACTGGAGTGGCAAACACACCATAAGCATTCTTTTGAGCACCACAGTATCACTTTGAGCACCACGCTCTTCCTTGAGTAAGACCTCCAGGTCGAGCTCCCTCACAAATCTATTAGTCATAGTGAAGCATAGATCACCAAGCCCACTGAGAGTGGCAAATGCACTGAACACATGTACTAGGACCACAAGCATTTTAGAACACAATACAGGCACGACACAAGTCCACTCAGAGTGGTACACCCCACAGCACCAATTCATGCTTGGATCAGAACACTAGACATGATAGGACTTAGGACAAAATTCATATCACATCCATGCATAGCATGTCACTCTTATAGCATAGCATCCGCCTGATTGTTGTGTATGTGCATGTGTGATTTATTCCTTTGTGCCCTGAACTACGTCCTGGTCTGATTCCCCTTGGGATACGTAGGCAGCTCACGCAGAGCACGACCAGCACTAGCCTCAGCATCATTGCATCTTTTGCAACGCTTTTTATCCTAAATCTATAGCCTCCAAAAGTCCTGTCTCTTCAAAACTTTGGCACTCGCTTGCGACATGCGTTGCCTCGCAAGTTCCTGCCAAAGAGGGGCAAACTGTAGACACCCCATTTTGTCGGCTATCAGATTTAGGAGACCCATAGCTTGGTGGTTCACAATGATCGTAAAAGACTCAAAAGGACTCTCGGAAGTCAGCTCTATCTCTCAGAATGCTCAGAATGACCAAAATGCCTTTGAAAGTCCGAAAAGTCCAGATTTGGTCCCAAAGTTCTGAAAACATACTACGTCGTAAGAAAAGTGATAAAATGAGTTTTTTAAATAAAACCGGAAGAAATCGTCAGCTCCCAGAGACCCCCGGAAGTCCCGGAAGTTCCCCGAAAGTCTCCGTTGACCGGTTTGACCAAGGTTTGACCAGAGTTTGACCAAGTTTGACCAAGTTTGACCGAAACTGTCTGAATTCACCAGAACCATTCTAAATCATGAGAAACGTATTAAAACAAGTTCCAAAAGAAAATCGAGCGAAAACATCAGCTCCTGGGAGCTCCCAGAGGTTCCCAGAACTTCCCGGGAATCCCAGGTTTGACCGGTTTGACCAAGATTTGACTTTGGAATCGGGGCACCGAAACAATTTTCAAATATTTTTTATGGATACTAGAGGTCAATAGCTTTCCAACGGTATATCGCACATAATTTCTGGATTTAAAACGAATTTATTATAAATTTCCAAAGGCGAAAAAGGCGATCAAATCGGCTCTTATCGCGAATACCGCAAAACTTTTCGAAGTGACCTATCCCCGAACTATTGTTTATGTAAAGTAGACTCCATTACCTTTCCAACGGTATATCACAACCTCAATTTGGAGTTCGTATGCATTTTCTGTGAATTTCGGACGAAATAGGGCCTTTTCGCGAATACCGGAACTTCGGGGGGCCTAAACAGCATTATCCAGACGAAGGGAGGAGCAGTGCCGCCGCGGCACTCACCTCCAGAACAGTAAGTTTTTGTAAATATTTTGGTGGTCCCATTTTGATTAATTAAAATCCAAAACGACGTGGTTTCATGATTTCAGATGTTTGGGACCAATGTGCGTACTTTCTAAATCCCCAAAACACCCCAAGTTGGCCTATATAAACACCCCATTACTCCTCATTTTAGGGGAGTCAAATGTAAGTTTTGAGAAAGTTTGGGAGAGAGTTGTAGAGATAAAGTTAGAGTAGAGAGAAAAGAAGCATTCTTCTTTGATTTTCAAAACAAAAGTGAGTTCTAACTTTGTTTTTTACTTCATTACTTCCATTTATTTCAACATTCAATACTCCCAACCACCATTTTAGTGAGCATTCAAGAGAGTGGAAGCTTCTTCCATGTCTAGTGTCAATACATATGAGTGAAACACCAACCTACAAGTTCATGCTTCATGAATATCATCTATTGATCATCATCTATTTGCTTGTTTATTTATTGTTTATCTCTTCTTACCCCATTTCTTTTTGTTTTCTTTTATTTACTTATTAGTTCATCATCATCTAAGTGATGACATGAAGTTTGGGGTGAGTGAATCCTTATGGATAGTAGCTCTTGACCTCAAAAACATGTTTGATAGATGATGATCATAACCTCAATACTTCCAAGGTATCCTTGGAATGTATTGAAGTTATGTTAAAAAATAGAATAAATCTCTCCAACAATCTTGGAGATTCTTAATGATGAGTTTGGTGTTAGTATTCTAAGTGGTCATAATCCTTATTGAGTGTTGGAAATATGTTTTCAAAACATCTATTTCAAAACCCCCCTCTCAATCCCTCTCATTTGATTTCAAGAAATAAAACTTTGTTTTCTTCAATATCTCTAAAACAATGACCCAAAACAGTGAGCTGTTCAGATTCAGAGATTTGTTTTGAATTAAATACTCAAGTTATGATGATGAAACCACTTGGAAAACCTTCCTAATACATCATGGTTTTTCCCTAATTTTTCCCATCAATTATAGAAATATGAGAGTATTTGTTTTGGATGTGAGAAGTTCACATTCATAATCTGCCTCTGTTCTCACAGAATGTTCACCCAACTTCTTGCACTTATTCTGGACATTTTCATCAGTGTACATATACCTTTTCTATTTTTTTTATAAAACTTGGGTGTCTTAGGAAACTTTTGGTATATAATGGGTCATCATAAACCTTTTCTTTGATTTATGAAAAATCATACAAAATCAGTCAACAGTGCAGCTTTTGTTTCTGAGTCATGTGTACATTCTGATTTTTTTCTTTTAATCTGTGATAGATATTGATGTTTGGCTTTTTGGGTTATTTTCTAGACACAATAAGAATGATCTCAGATTTTTCTCACATTTTTCTAGGCACGTTTGACCTCCCATTATAATGTTGTAAAGTGCCATATGCAGTCTGTCCACTATTCACAGCAAGCACATTTCAACTTTTATTCTTTGATTTGATGCTCATATGCATTCCAAATTAGCTCACATCTTAGGAAGTAGTTCATACTACATTTGTATATATCCCATGTTGATTTAATCCATTCATTCATGCACATTTTAGACTTCTAAGTCATTTTAGAAATCCATGAACACAAAACACACTACAACCTTTGCACATTTTTAGGTTCATACAATACATTCATGCAAGATTTGGGGTTTTTGTAACTCTTAATCCAAGAAGATTATAAGGAATGAACTTGATCACACGTTCATGCTTCCCCTCGATCTAATCATCCTTTCTCATCCGTCCCGGGGATTGAGAGATCTTCTTTCCTCAAAAAAAATAACATGCATCATTCTAGTTTGCTAAGCATATTTTGATTTCTTTAATTATTTGCTTCAAGAACGATTTATGTCCCCTTTAGATTAGGAAAACTTGATTAATTGATATATGATTAGACGATTTTTCCTAGGTTTATTTGTGTGATTTTCACTTTACATTGTATGATATTTGGCTTAGATCTTATGAATGATATCTTATCTTTTGATCTTCCAATTTCAAGTTTTCTTATGTGATGTAATATACTACAATAGTATTAATTGTCGAACCAAACATAGTATAAGATGATTATTTGGATGCTAATTGAGGCCCGTCGAAAGACGGGGCGAGTTGAGGGTGTTTTAGTCGCGACAAAGGCTCCTTCCTCACTCGTACCGAACCAAGTTCTTTGGTTATGAAGGGCCGGTGCCCTTATCCGCTTGGGTGAGTCATAATTAGGTTTCTTGGTTCCTTAAAGACCAAGTGGCGACTCTGTATCTGTTTTCAACAGACCTTTCGTTTTCTTTCCTTGATTCAAATCAATTTCAAAGCAATCTCGAACAAGAGAAGTGGTCCATTTCCGGTGTCCACACATCCCAACCGTTTTCTCTATCACCCTATAAAATTAATCTACCATAAATCTCTTTCAACAACAATCTCTTTCTCATCTCTCTCTCTCTCTCTCTCTCTCTCTCTCTCTCTCTCTTGTGGGAGTCAGGTCGCCATAAAAGAAGAATCAACAAATAAACATGAAAATCTGTAAAACTTTGAGGCGCATTTGGAACGCTTTCTTTAAGGAGTTATTTGCCCCCATTCACAAAGAGTTTGTTATAGGATTCCTAACAAATCCCCTCCAGGATACAACAAAGCCTGAAAAATCTATCAGATAACAATTTAGAAGATTTTCAGAAAAGCCTCTAGGAAATTAGTTTTTAACTGACGCATGAAATGATATGATAGAATGTATACTTAGAATTATCACACATATATCAAATGAATAATATCACTTGTCTTATATAGACCACTTGGTGCATGTTCTAAAAGATGGCACCCTTTGGTTATTAGGCATCTATTTCCAATAGGTATATTAATTAGACACCTCTAAAAGGGTAGTGACCTTTGACCTAAAAGACACCCTTTAAATGGTGTCTTTCATAATTATCTATTATTCTCTTCATACATATTTTAATATTACAAATTATATTAATGATATTAAAATATACATCATCTCTCTCTATCTCTCTCTCTCTCTCAGGTATGCATGTGTAACTTTTAATTGTGTGTGCATGTTTTGGGGTATGAGATGTGATCAGGGTAGAAGAAAAGTAACAGAAAACTATGATTAGTGCATCACTCGAACCGTCCATTTTCACTCAACTGTGAGAGAATCGCAGGGCCAAATTTTTTTTGTAGAATTCCAATGCTAAAGCAAATTTATATATGCTATCTCATAGAGTTGCAGGGCCAAGTATGTGGAACATATCCTTCAATCCAGGTAAAGCTATTTCTTCTCTCTCCTCTGTATCTCCCATAATGAATCCAAGGGTATTATATTATATGAGGGTATAATGAGGGTATTTGTTTTGGAACAGATGAGATGAAGAAAGAGGGTTTGAAATTCAAATGTTCCTAGAGGGAGATAGGAGACCATGATACGTGGTGGTGGTGAATGGAGAGTGAAAGAGCATGCCAGCTATTTTGGGGGAAATTCGTGGGCACAGATGGAAAACTGATCGAACGGCATGAAAGTGCCTCCCTTAACGGACGACTGAGATTTGTTCTTGAGCATAAAGTATGAGCCCCGATATTATATAGATATGTGGATTAACAATGTAGTGGAATGATTTGTTTATTTCATGTTCAAGTTTTAATATCACATATCTCACTAACTCCATCACCCTACAATAGTTTCAAGTCAAATTGATGACCTTGGTTTCCAAGATGAGTAGTGGTTCTTGAAGCTGTATGCTATGGGCTACTTCACATCAACCAATGCTCCAATAATCACTCCTACCGAATTAAGCTACTGATAACTACTTAAGAAATTTTACTATTATGGTGAAATTTTCTAACATGTAGGGCTGGCCATCCCAACCCGAGACCCGACCAACCCGACCCAACCCGACCGACTCGAAGGGATTTGAGTGGTTTTGGCGGATGGCCGGATGAGTCATGGTTTTCCCAAGCCACACCCGATTGCTTATGGTTCGATTGTCGGTTTTTATAATCCAAACCCGACATCACCCGATCCGACTCGACCACCTATTAAAAACTTAGAAAACACAATTTATGTGGTGGAACTATGGAAGTCATTTTCAATTTTGTTTTTTGTACTACCTCCGTCCCATTTTATGTGTCCATCTTGGGGAATCCAACTTTTTAAGGGGACAAAAAGAATCTACACCTACTTTCCACAATTGCCCATAATCATTGCACTTTCTTTTTTTGTTTTGTTTTGGTATTGATTGCAAGGAAGGGTAGTTTGGGAAACTAAGTACATTTTGCATACTAATTTAGGAAAGTGGACAACAATTTTAGGACATCCCAAAAAGGAAAGATGGACACATAAAATGGGATGGAGGGAGTATGTTGTGTGAATCTGATGGTGGATTGTATAATTGTTTTTCATTTTTCTTTGCTTGTCAAGTATATGTAGGATTTTTATTTATTAGTAAGTTAAATTGAATGTCTTCCTAAAAAGTTTGCAAGAAGGTGAAATGGTGAATAACAGGGTCATGCTTTGCAGTTGGGTACAATAAACTCAAGACTATCAGGGTGTAAAATTGATGAAAATATGATATATTCTTTTTGTCGGGTTTCACCCGAAACCAACTCGAACCAACTCGAAACCGACGGATCGGTTTCACCCGACTAAATGGATGGATGACGGATTTTAAACTCATAACCCGATGGGGTTCGGATGGATGATCGGGTGGGGGTCAAACCCGACTCACCCGAACCATGGCCACCCCTACTAACATGTCATATAAATATAAAAAGTGAGATAGTTTTGTATAACATTGACTTTTTGAATACACTAGCATATGATAAGCTTCTTACAATAGCATTACCCAAAAACATTTTGGTCATACCTAGCATTCAATATCTTAAATCTTGAAAAGGTACAAAATATATGTTACTATAATTTAATTTTTGTTTTACTTAATGGTCGTGAACTAACACCATCTGTCACAGTGTATCAATATTTTTTGGGAGAACCACAATGTATCAATTTTAGATCTTTATTCGAGAATTATTTTTGACTTTGTAATGGAGCCACATTAGTAATCTAGGGCTCATATACATTTTTATAGAAATTTATGGTAGGTTCACATACGGCTTAGTAGTTAAATCCCATCTAGAAATGTCATAGCCCTGTCCCACGATAGCAGAACCGAAGCCCGTGGCACGCCACCGAGGCTAAACCAATTAATTAATGTTCCCATAATTTAGTTTTAAGAACACACACAGCGGAATACAAAAAAAAAACATTGAAAACCAGTAGTCCAGTCGATTGCACCTCGTGCCCAGTCGATTGATACTGGTCCAACAGAAACTTGGTTTTTAGAACATAATCCAGTCGACTGTTTTCTACACCCAGTCAATTGGGGCTTCAAATCTTCAATTGATTGGTACAGTCCGGTCGACTAAAGTCCAGCCTGATACAAAATATCTTATTTGAAAACATGGCCCAGTCGACTGTGTCGGGGGATCTCTATAAAAGAATGCAGTGAGTTGCTGGAAAAGAGGCCCCAGTCGACTGTTTTTTAAACCAGTCGACTGGTTTATGGCAGCAACACACATTCTACAGATTTTCTAAGTTTAAAAGCTTTCTGAAATCGTTCAGGGATTAAACACGCACTCCAAACTCAATTCAAAGTAATCCTAATTGTATTATAACATTTCTAAAATATAATTACAAAGGGTCACTATCTATTACAACATTACAAACACGTTCTAAGATACTAAGTTAAACATAGCCAACAAGTCATAAAATCCTTATTACAACATTGTTATGTCAAAACTACGAGATCATCATTCAGGTTGCCTTCTAAGTGAACTCCCAAACCCACGTGCTCACTTCTGCAATTCCTCGCCAGCATTAACACCTGCAATGGTTATTTAAATAACCACACATATTTCGATTTGTCGCTTAGTGAATAAAACAACATATGCACACGAATGATAAACATGCTCGCATTCACATCTCTACAATTCATACTAGTCTCCGGAGCCTTACGTGTACATCTCATACTCCCAATCCGCAACTCCTCGCCAATAAGTCCACGCGAAAGGATCAGACCCACGATTCTTCTCTTCAATCGTGCGACCTTAATGCCTATATCGGCTCCACAAAATGGCTCAGTAACGACGTGCTCCTTTGACCCAAATAAGCAACTCAACATGCTCAAATACATATCACCATGCTCGTGATAACCAAAACATGTCACCACGCTATTGGACCTACTTATCAATATAATTGCCCAATATGAACTACACAATATATCTCTATAAGCTAACACATGCCTTTTCATACAAAACATGAATACATGTCAATAAATCATTCCAAAAATATAGTTGAATCACTCACCTCCGAATAACGCTCCTATAATTCAATTCGAGGAAAACCCGTGCACCAAGAATGTGCAGAAATCCGTCTAGTACAACTCCTATCAATCAAAAGTCTGATTATCAAATTTTATGAAAAATTCTAGAAAAAGACTTTTTGAAAAACTTAGCCAAACATGGCCTATTAGGTATCAAAACGACGGCCTTACCTCGAGGAGTTCTAGAAAAAGACTTTTATGAAAAATCCTCGTCGTTTGGCGTCGAGAAGCTCTAAGCAACTAAAATCTCCATTTGGCCTCCTTTTGAAACTTAGGTTAAGCTTTATGAAAAATATCCAAAGTCATCTCTATCTATATATAGGTAACACTTCCGAAAATTGTGTTTACCTCCCCACGCATTTTCAAAACTCCTAATCAGTCTCTGAAACTTTCTACACAACTAATTCATAGCTTTACAAGTGAAACCTCGAAATTATATATAGAAGTTTCCGACTAAGTTCTGTTTGGTTGCTAAAACGCAAATTCTTACACTACTTTTCCGAAGTTACTAATTAGCCTACCACATTAATAGCATGTTAATTCGTACTCACCAGGATAATAAATCTAACAATAGAAATATACTCTAAGCCAGAAAATAATACAGATAGTAAAATACACAAGTAAACATTTATTTCCAGATAAACATTTAAGGTATTCTACAATGAACATCTCATACATGGAGAGACTTCACCACAACAAAACACTCAATCAACACAGTCTTAGAGTCAAAACTCACTCAAACATGTGCCAAAATGCACAACACATCACATTATCATGCATGACAATGTAATGATATGCAATAACACAAATGTGGGTTTTATAAGAAATGTGCTTATTAGTAAGAGTAATGCTATGCTTCCTAAATCCTTATCCCTTATGTTATGACAGTGAGAACACTGTGAGGTCACTTATCCTACAATCAAAATCCAGTGGTCCAACTGCAACATCATTTGGGACGAGGATTTGGGATGGAAAATAAGAAAGCATAGCATTACTCTATTAGTAGCATCTCAAATTATTCCTACAAAATCCGTGCATAACACGGGTCAATGCTAGTATATACAAATATGTATGTATATATGGTATGTATATATGTAGGTATGAATATATGCATGGTCTATATATATGGCGTGTATGCATGTATGCATGTATGTCTATACAATAGAGAGAGAGATGAGATGGTTTTTTTTATAACTAAGGGAATTTTCGATATTAGCAAATTAAGAAAGGAGGTCTTTATAAATTTTGCAATCTAGAAAGGAGGTGTGTGTAATGCAAATCCAAACCTCAAGTGAGGTCTGTGTAATTTTGCAATATAGAGGGGAGGTCCATGTAATTTCTCCAAACCTCAAGAGAGGTCCGTGTAATTTAACATATTATTAATTATAAATAAAATTCAATTAACTAAATAGTAGTTTAAGAAATATTGATTAAATAAAGAACATTCATATTGATGAATATACACAAAAAGTGATTGCTAGTAGTGTTTATATATATATATATATATTTACATTTACATTACTCCGTATATAATTATTATACATAGCTAAAAAAATTAATATGAAATGATGTTATTTTTAATGTTTATGATATGACACATCCTGAATATATAGGATGTACCACAAAACTTTTCTTGGAGTCAAATTGAAATTTCTGTAATAAGTATTAATAAATAAATAATAAATGTTTCCAGCAAAAAAAAATAAATAAATAATAAATATTATGAAAAATTTGAGACTAATTGCAAAGGGTGAGCAAAACTGTAATCAAAGATAAACACAAACAATTTTGTCCACTAGAATAGAAGCCATGGCAAAGCATGTAATTAGCCATTTTATTCAGGGACAAATGAGACCATTTGCACATCTAGTCAATGTCCAATTTCCCAATCTACCAAAAACCTAGTAAGGACCAGCTTTCAAGAATCACGATCAGAAAGTTGGAATTGGATAGAAGAAGTGATTTCACTTTTGCTTTTGAAATCACCCAAACACCAACGAATAGATTATGCTGGGACAAAATAGATTTTTGGCCTGCAATTAAATTGCCCAAAAACAAGCACTAAGACCCAAGTCCGAACCCAAAATGAATGTCCTAATTTTATCTTTATTTTTCCTCCACTTCAAATGAATAACATAAGTTGAATTCATTGAGCTCGATTCATTCATCATAATTAGGTTTATCCCAACATTTACAATCATCATCAATTGTTCTTTTATTTGGTCCAGATATCTGAAGTTGATATTGAATAAGAATGAAACTAAATAGGGTTAATTACTTTCTCGAAAAACAAAATAGGGTTAATTACAATACATTTCAGGTATATTTGATAACTCAATTAAGTGTTGAAAATGAAAATTTTTTATCACTTGTTATTTTTAGTGTGTTTAATAATGTATAAGGTCTCAGCACCTTCACACTAAAAAAGTTGCCAAAACTACTGAATTTTTTTTTTTTTTGCTACGGTGCAATAGTCAATAAGCAGAAACTTTCAATGGCATATGCATATTGCATTCAGTTATTTGTTTTCCTAGTGAATGCAATATGCATTCCATTGAAAATATCTACTTATTGACTACACCTTAACTTAAAATTTTCATAACTTAAAATGACGTTCTTTTACCTAATCTTCAGTTTTATCAAACAAAGTCCCGTGGTTTAGTCTTCTCTAATAGCGGCACTATTCCTTAGTGCAGTATCTCTCTTATTTTTTATTTTTTATTTTTTTTTTATTTTTTTTTTATACGTTTAGCTCTTGTTGTCTCAAACATGTCATTAGACCTCGTGTGGTTTGGAATAAGGTCATTAGCCAACTATTAATATATTGTTAAATTTAATGTAACATGACCAATTTATTGGGTGTAGCTTAGAAATGCGCCAACCCTAGGGTATCTATAACTACCCCAAAAATAAAACAACTATGCAAACTTTCTTCGCATTAAATTTTAACAAATTCACTAAGTGTAGCACATTAGTCCAAATCACTTGAGTTGAGATATTAATGACATGTTTAAAATTACAGGGAATAAACTGGAAAAGGCGCTAATCACCAGAGTTGTATCTGTTCTATAACTACCCCAAGAATAAAACTATGCAGACTTCCTTCCCATTAGATTTTAACAGATTTACCAAAAATTGCACATTAGTCCAACTCACTGGAGATATTAATGATATGTTTAAAATTACAGAGAATAAACTGGAAAATGCGCTAATCATCAGAGTTGCATCTATAATTTATCCAACTAAATACCACTACCATCAACAAGAAAAAGAATATAAGTCACCCTAACAAAAAAAAAAAAAAAAAAACAAATAAGAATAGAACTCATTGGACTAGCCATTTTGGGGAACATCTAGGCCTTATTCTCCCTTGGGTTGGCTCCGGCTTGTGTGGATTCGAGCCCAAAGAAGGGAAAGAACCCACTAAATGCAAGTGCTAAACTAACTATGAATGGTCGGCCTTCCTATAAACAACAAATAAGAGCCTGTTGGGTAACCGTTTCTGTTTTTTAACATCGCAATCACAAAAATTAAAAAATAATAAAAAATTGACCAAGAGCTTTAATCCTAATTTTCTGAAACAACAATATTAGGGGCACAAACACTTTAGAGAGAGAGAGAGAGAGAGAGAGAGTGAGTGTGTGTGTGAGTGTGTATTTTTGTAAGTGTTTGTATAAAGTGTTTGTGCCCCAAATATTAGCCTTTCTAAAATTAACTCTTTTTCTGTGATTGTAACACAACAACTAGATTTGTCAGACACTGTCACTTTCACTTTTGGAGGAGTCTAAAAAACTTTTCCCAAACGAGACCTAATTGTGTGTTGTTAAAGAGTCAGACTTAAATACATTTTGCAGTTACCAAAAAAAAAAAAATTACATTAAAAATATGCTTACTTAAAAAGGGCAGCCCAGTGTACGAGACTTATACCCTAAAATTTGGTCTCTGTCTCATTTTAGTCATTGTAGTTTCAATTGCATCAATTTGATCCCTGAGGATTTTTTATATAGAAGCAATGTAGTTCAAATATCTCATTATATAATGCTATGCACAATTCTGCTGATAAGCGGGTTGAGAGATTGGTGGTGTTCCACTTTTGCACCTAAAAAGCGTGACACTGCATAGCATGCGAGTAAATTCCGTCAACTTTCTCATAGAATTGGACATTTGAATCACATTGCTTCTATTTAAAAACTCCAGAGATCAAACTGATACAATTGAAACTACATGGACTAAAATGAGACAAAGACCAATTTTTTTAGCATATGTACTAAAAGCAGATTAAAAAAAATGCACTGCATGACCAACAAAATGATCTGTATATGGCTAAGAAAATAAGGAATAAGGAATAAGGAACTTGTATAGAAAATGAGCACGACCGAGTTTAAAAGTTGAGATGGATGTGTCCCAGAGCCAGAAATAATTTCCTTTTTTGAAATGTTTTGGAAGTATCACCTATTAGAGTAGAGATAAATTGTGGAAAATAATCAAGCCCTGCCATAACCTCTAAGTTAAAAACTCGCAGTTTGGACTCTGCAACTTTTCCCTTCGAAGAAGAGTCTTAAAAGAGTTGTGGAAAGCTAGGATGTGCAATCCCAAAAGGTCAATTAAGATAATTGTAAGTACAGAAAATTTAATCGATTGAAATTTGTAATAGTGAAAACAGTATTTCAAGTACTGAATGGACTGTATTCAATGATTATTTTCATGAGTAGAATTCTTTCACGTAGGCTTTGTCTGATTCATGGATTTTGTGAACGCAACGAGACGGGAATGGAAAACTAGTCTCATTCGTAATTGGTAAAAGGAACTCGTTTTCCATCTTATTTTTCTTTCCATTCTCTTTTCCCTCATGAAATTCATGAACCAAACAAAGCCTTAAAGTTTTCACTAGGGTTTTGACTGCATTTTCATTCATGTCTTACCTTTTCAAACACACTGAAAATAAATAAATACTGAAAATTTTCATTTTTGAGCACTCAATTAAGTTATCAAACACACCCTAAATGTGAGTGGGTGTTGGTGCGATGGTAAAATTTCACCATTGTGTAGTGCTCAACTTGTTTTGAATTTTGAACGGAGATGTAAAAAAAAATATATATATATAAATAAATCCTTTTAGACTTAGAAGTTAGAATTTTATTTTTGTGAGATTGCCAGAAGATATGAATAACAGTCATCCTTGCATAAGACAAGCATGTGGTATAGTGAAATCTAACACATAATTGCAAGTTTTTAAACATTATTACATTTCCTTGGCAGGTCAGTAATTTAATTATTCAATGAGTTATTAATCAGTGTACAAAGCCGATTGGAAGTTACATTTTTTAGTTGTCTTCATTGTTTCTGATGTGCAATTACTTATGTATAAATTAGCTTCAAGTCATCATTGCCATGTCTTTAATACCAGCCCCACTTGGTATTATTTCATCTACCATAATCAGCATTATTCTTAACCAAAGCATATCTTTATCCCGAGTTAATTTATATCGAAAGCCTAACAAACACAGTAACCTAGATTGGACTATTTTGTCCAATTCATCCATATTTATTCGGAAAAAACAAACGAGACCAAGTATATTACTATATATATATATATCCATAGTGTTACACCTTGCAAATGAAGAGTATAAAATAAATTGCTTTCATGTAGTTTTTGAACCACTAACGGCGTTGACTAATAGTATAGAGTACACATGTAGCAACAAAACAAAACTATCCCCAATTTGGTTTTTCTTGAAGAAAAGAAAGTAGACATAACAAACCATGAAAGAGACATGAGTATGATACAGTTGCTTTGGCTAGAATTGAAAAGATGAGAAAGAAAAAGGTCCCAAATGACAAAGTTCTACTTAGTGGTATGGTCCAAACAAAAAGAAGAAGAAGAAGGTAGACCAGTTTGGACCCCAAATGACAAAGTGAGACAAGTATATGATATATACATATAGTGATGTTGAGGTCCATTTTACACTGGCTTTTGACATGAAATGAGTGCTTACTTTTGGATTTTGTGTAAAAAAAAAAAAAAAAAAAAAGAGAGAGAGAAAATTCAATGGACGCGTTTTTCCTACGCTTAGTAAGAGAGAGAAAGATAAAAAGATGAAAAAAAAAACAGACAAAACTTAAAAGAAGATCATGAGTTGGAGAAGATGTAGTGAGTCTAGTGATTAAAGCATCTAAAAAGATTGAAAAACGGCAGTCCTAACTTTTTTATGCACACAAACATATATTGATCAGTTGTCTTTTATTGTCTTGAGTTTTAATCACTTGCTATAAACCTTTGATTGATTTTATTTCGTTCAACTTACTTTTGTAGGACATGTTTGAGAATGCTTAAATTAAACAATATCGGGTTCAAACTCAGTCTCACTATATATAGTCCGCTTCTATGAAAATCGATATTGTAGTTGTTTGATAGTGAACAAGTTCTTAGGTTATTTGTTATTTTCAATTCAAGCACAGACTGATATGTAACCAATAAGCAACTACATAATCATTGAACTATTTCGATCCGATTAAACACTTGATCAAGTAGTTCAGATGAAGTTTTTATTTACGTTTTTGAGTTTATATACCCATGTTGTGTTTGTGAATATGTGAAGTGATTTAAACACTTAAACAGTGCCACTTGGTTTCGTACAAATAGTGGTTATATGTTTGTGGTTTATTTCACCTTATACCAACTCCCCAAATTTCATACAGTACTATTAATGGGGCATTTAAATTATATATGGAAGTGGGAAAGATGTGAAGGTTTAGAAACTATTACTAATGGATGTGCTTTTGCTTAGCTAACCCACTAGACCTATATCCCACTAACCTTTGTGTTGCTTTACATGATTGAAAGCCTAAAAGCTTATTCATGTCTCATGAGAGCATCTGTGTTGTCCTAACCCAAATCACTCACTCCTAGGAGGCTTCTTGATGACAAAAACACTTTTCTCCACTTTGAGAATAGAAAGTGTTTCTTTACCATTGCACTTTCCATGGGGAAGGTGGTGTTAGGCTTGAGAAAAAGTGTGTAGCTTTTAGAGCTTTCCGAGAATAATTAAGAAGATGATGAGGTGTTCTCTCTCTCTCTCTCTCTCTCTCTCTCTCTCTCTCACACACACACACACAAACAAAAGGATGGATCCAGAGGGGGCAAGCACGGGCGACCTCCCCCTCTAGATTTGAAAAAAACTTCTATTTTTACTAGTATTTTACATAAATGTGCTTTAGGTATACATAACCTATCCCCTTAATTTTTTTGAACATTATTAAGCTCGCCCCTTAATTTTTTTGAACATTATTAAGCTCGCCACCTAACCTTGCTTGCCTCCCCTAAACTTGATTCCGGAATCCGTACACACACATTTGGAGATATATTAGGATTGACAATGCTATTGTTCTCAAATCTTATCTCAAATTTGATTTCTAATTCATAGGACAGTTGAACCTCCAAAAACAACTGCAATGACGGTCAGGTGATCATGCTATAATTGAATGTGTAACATTATCACATGTGTTAAAGAACCAAATTAATTAGGAATAAAAAATTTGGAACCATAGCATTATTCGATCCGTCTGCTATGAACTAAATCATTTTTTTTTTGTTTAGACTTTGCCCAATTCTCCCCTGGTGGTTTACTTTAGTCACTTTTATGCCATGAGGCTTTCAGTGGGTGATTAACAAAACATTGGTATTATATGAGCACATTGAAACACACTTAGCCATCATAGTTTTTACATATCCAAACAGGTCTTTGGATAACAAGATTGCTCGTTCTTATCACAAGGACATTAATATGGACAAGGAATCACTTCCCTTTGTTCCCAAAGGAAAGATACCTTGCTTTCCCCATTACTTTGTCTTGGTGACTTGGGAAAGTTAACTACATTAATCATATATGAAGGAATTGCTGATTTCCAATGTGGGTTGTGTCTATGTTTCTTTTTCTCTTTTTCTTTTTTAAACCTTTGCAACTCAATTGATTCTAGAGACATAACAATCTGAAACACTATTTTGCCTAACAATACAATAAGGTGATGTTTGTTTTAAGGGATTGAGGGCAGAATTGGAAGAAAATTGACTAATAGTCCATTTTAATTGAATTGTTCGGTTTTTGAGTGCGCTTAATTAAATTGAATGAACTAATAATATTTTTTAACTAAACAGTCCCCCATATGGGAAAGTGGGGAACTATCCAGTCTCGAAGGGTGTGATATAATTAGTCCCAGAATTAATCAATGAAAATAAACTAATAGTCCAGTCCTCTCCTTTGACAGCCAAACGTGGCCTTAGGAATATAACCCTGTTTATCTGACATCTTTTAAGTACCACTTCGCCCATACCCACTAATTCTAATAGTCCTATCCAAATAGATCTCAACGCCGTTTCTGAGATACCAAACCAAGATCTCAATCAATATTGACTACACATAAGATATTGATTTGGTAGCCAAAAATATTTTCCAACTATATCCCTTAGACCAACATTAATAATGAGAACTTCTAATATATCTAATGCTCTCACCCACTACCATATCACAACGCCACCTTACACATGCATGCCATGTATTTGGTAGAAGCCCATGAATTCAATTACCTTATCTAACTATATAAAAAGAATCTCTTCCAGTTACTGTTCATATCTACAGTGTCATTACAACTTTGCCCTCAATTCAATTGGATTCCACGTATGTCTCTGCATTTACAACTGTCAATTGATACGAAGCACCACAAATTGGCTCTTCGCACTTCGCGTTCGCGCCTTTTCAAAGCGAAAGCTTCATGTAGCTTCTCTTTCTCATCCATCCCTCTCTGCTTTTTATCTGAGAGAATCAGGTACGTGCTCTATCACTCGCTGTGCTTCATCTCTTCTTCTTCTTCTACTTCTTCTCCAATTCCCCCTTCTACCGGAAGCTCTAAAATCTAGGGTTTCTGCAACTACAAAAGCAATGGGAAAGGGTAAATAGAGCTACAATTGTGGTTTCTCTCTCATTTTATCTCACCCTATACGTATTTATATGTAGATGCATCATGCATGTGTATATGCTTCAATTATGAACTCATCCAAGACAACCACAAACCCTCGCTTCAGTGTCATATAGTCCACTCCCATAGCCGAGGTTAGTTATCCGTTTGTTCGATGAGAAATTGGGGAAAGGAGAAAAGAAAATGGAACTATTAATGAGTGTTTCGTATATGTGTTTGCAAGTATAATTGTAATGGGATTCAACAAGTGAAAGATTTGAGAATCTAATGGGCTCACAGTGCATATAACTTCAATTGTAGCATAAGATTTCGTATTTGATTTCTCATCAAACAAACAGAGAAATTGGTTGACTTTGTGGTCTTGCAACCTTACTGCACATTTCCTTTTCGCATCTGGTTTACTTGTTTGTTCTAATGCAATCGAATTATTGACTCTTTTGGGGGAATTTTGACTGCTAAGAGAGTCTTGGAGGAGAATACTGGTTACTACTGGTGTCATGTTTTGCTTCTATTTTTCGTAAGGGTTTTCATTTGTTTGGTTGAAATCTATTAGTCAACATCCGTGGTCCAAGAATGATTATTTAACGTTAGGCTCATAACAGATTGAGGACAGCACTTAAGAGATGAATTAACCAAAAATACTATACTTGATGAAAGTGGTGAGAACCAACAAACTATTATAGATGCTTAGGTAATAATTAGAAAGCATTAACCGCAATTTGTTCTTTCTTAATTTGTTGGATTAAAAGAACTTTCCTCGTTTTATCTATTATCTAAAAAGAAATTTACTTTTCTTTCAAGCTAGATAGCCATTTCTTTCTTCTGAATTGTTGCTTGTCATATATTCAGATTTTGATAGACATCTTTTTCTTTTTCTTTTTCCTATTTGTTTCACTTAATTTTGTTTAATCTCTCAGGTTAATGGTTAACTTGCTGAAGAAGATATATCTTGAGAAGGAAGCGGACTGCATATCGAGGTTGAAAAAACATTATTTCGAGTTCCACCATGTTAGTGAAACCAATTTATGAATCTGTACTGGCTTAAAGTTAATGTGCGATTCATTTCTTTGATTTTGCAGTTTGTTCGATGAGAAATTGGGGAAAGGAGAAAAGAAAATGGAACTATTAATGAGTGTTTCGTATATGTGTTTGCAAGTATAATTGTAATGGGATTCAACAAGTGAAAGATTTGAGAATCTAATGGGCTCACAGTGCATATAACTTCAATTGTAGCATAAGATTTCGTATTTGATTTCTCATCAAACAAACAGAGAAATTGGTTGACTTTGTAGTCTTGCAACCTTACTGCACATTTCCTTTTCGCATCTGGTTTACTTGTTTGTTCTAATGCAATCGAATTATTGACTCTTTTGGGGGAATTTTGACTGCTAAGAGAGTCTTGGAGGAGAATACTGGTTACTACTGGTGTCATGTTTTGCTT
Source organism: Hydrangea macrophylla (assembly GCA_033977485.1). Lineage (NCBI taxonomy): Eukaryota > Viridiplantae > Streptophyta > Magnoliopsida > Cornales > Hydrangeaceae > Hydrangea > Hydrangea macrophylla. The sequence goes on from CM066995.1 coordinate 96,713,811, forward strand.
CTATTTTTCGTAAGGGTTTTCATTTGTTTGGTTGAAATCTATTAGTCAACATCCGTGGTCCAAGAATGATTATTTAACGTTAGGCTCATAACAGATTGAGGACCGCACTTAAGAGATGAATTAACCAAAAATACTATACTTGATGAAAGTGGTGAGAACCAACAAACTATTATAGATGCTTAGGTAATAATTAGAAAGCATTAACCGCAATTTGTTCTTTCTTAATTTGTTGGATTAAAAGAACTTTCCTCGTTTTATCTATTATCTAAAAAGAAATTTACTTTTCTTTCAAGCTAGATAGCCATTTCTTTCTTCTGAATTGTTGCTTGTCATATATTCAGATTTTGATAGACATCTTTTTCTTTTTCTTTTTCCTATTTGTTTCACTTAATTTTGTTTAATCTCTCAGGTTAATGGTTAACTTGCTGAAGAAGATATATCTTGAGAAGGAAGCGGACTGCATATCGAGGTTGAAAAAACATTATTTCGAGTTCCACCATGTTAGTGAAACCAATTTATGAATCTGTACTGGCTTAAAGTTAATGTGCGATTCATTTCTTTGATTTTGCAGGGCATTCTAAACGTCATTTCTCCCTTTACACTTTCTGCAACCTATCTAAGAAATCATGGGTATAAAAACCATTTCTTTTCATTATCTCTTTTCTGATTTAAAGCTGATAAGTTTGTTTTTTCTACTTTATCACTCAGTTTGTAAACTGGTTTTCTTTTTTAATTTTGGGTGATTTTGCTTTATTCTGCAGGTATTACCCCACTACATACAAGCCTCTTTGAACTATCATTGCTTGCTTTCATTTTGGGTTGAGCTTGAACCTTGAACCACGGAGATGAAAATTGAAAACTTTTTCCGAGGGAAAAGGTTTAGAGGACAATAAAGAAGGTAAATAATTTTTTTTATTTGCACAATTCTGTTCTTAAATCTAGGTTTGGAAAAGAAAATAACATCACCCTATGGTTATCACTCATGACATTTCTGAAAGATGCTGATTACTTGAAGCTCATATTCAGTGTTGATTTGAGTTGAAAACAAAAGAATTCTCTGGGGTTTTTAGTATCCTTTTGATTCACTCATGGTTCTTCCTTCACCCAATTTTGAGTTTGTATTTGGAAATTCAATTGAAACATGAAGGTATTTAGTAAACATACCTTCATGTTTGTGGGTGAACTATGAAAAAAAATCTTCAATGGAAATTCATCAGTTTATTTGAGGCATTTATGAGGTGTTCACAGCATTGTTTATAAATAGCAGCTGATTAACAACTTGAAGGCAGCATGGACGTTACAATTCCAGAAAGATTGGAATTGAATGAACAATGCTAGGAATCAAACCTGTGACTTAGGTTGTGGGAGTTTTTTAAATATTTTAAGATGTAACAATGAAAGCTTTTATGTTTATATGCATATATTTACATGTGCTCAAAACAAAATTTCTATAGTTGTATATGTGCAGAAAGATGTACATGAAAAAGTAAGCTTGTTTGCCTCATCAGCTATTCTATATTGCAGGATCGATTATCATATAAGTTCTGTGCTTTCCAGATGAATCCCTCACGGGCAGGTCGTTGTCATTATATTTTTCATTTTTGTAGTTAGATTTAGTTTTTCCAAATATATATGTATATATATATATACTTTGGAACATTTATGAAAATTTGACTCGTAGTGTGGTGTTGTAATAGAGTTTTGAGCTATGTCGAATATTTAGGACTATTAGCCTGTGTTTTTTTAAGTGGAATGTCTTCAGTTTAAAGCTTTTAATTGTATTTTTAGTCAACATTTTAGTCGCCACGTGATTACTATTCATTTTCCATTGATTGTCCATGTCAATTTGCTCCGTAGTAATTTGATGGTGGTATTTGAATGGTTCTTGTTGGGTTTTGGGTATTTTAGCTTTCATATCTTTCTAGGGCTTTCCTTGCTCCACTTAACTTCTTCGATGGCTGTCCTTATTCCACGTAGCTTCTTCGATGGCTGTCCTTATTCCACGTAGCTTCTTCGATAGTATCGATATTTAAGAAGAGATCATTGCACAGAGAGAGAGAGAGAGAGAGAGAGAGAGAGAGAGAGAGCTCATAGGCGCCATCATTTGACGATTGTTGCCGGAATCTATCGCTTGCTATTGATTAGAGCTCACGATGATTTGATCTCTCCATCTCTTTTGTCTAAACCTTGTTCCATTTTGAACATTCTCTCTGTTTTCTATTCTATTCTCTGTTCTTTCTAGGGTTGTTGCATTCTCTACAAATCCTTACTTGAGCTCACACCCAGAGGATTCGGGATTGTTTCCGGTATTCCGAAAGAACACCTTCTAGGAAAGGTATGAATTGATTTATTCGATTCATCATGTTTATCTTGTTCTTTATCACAGTTATATGATTGAAGATGGATGTTCATTTTTTCGGTTTTGGTGGAGCATGTGTTGTTTCGGTTCAATTAATGTAACCCTAACAAGGTGATAATTTTTCCCCTTTTCTTTTATTAATAATAATTTTTGATTTGGCCTACAATTGATAAAAAAAAAAAAAAGGCAAAAAAAACTTGTGAAGCCAAATCAGTGGTGTTGTTTCTACTCGCAAAGAGATTGAGATTGGAGCTGTTCAGTTTCGACTTTCTTAAATTTTAGTTGGTTCTCGTGAATGGTGAGTGGAGGTTCAATACAACATGGAAAGTGAGGTTAGATACAGCCAAACATTAGGCTGGTAAGAGAATTCAAGAAAATAAGATTTACCAAATGACCAATAATTGGATACAGCTACATTAGGCTATAATGACCTTTTATGGCAAAAAGAATATGTACATTTTCCAAGTATCAAAATTTGGTAGAATGCTTTTAAAAAATTAGTAACAGACATGGATAGAAATTAAAACAATTCAGAAAATTTGAATTTTCGACAAAATTTAGGAAACATGGATGTAAGTTTAATTGTCACTTGAATTATCCAGAAAATTAAAGACAACTATTTGCCAATAAGGAAAATTGAAAATTTGTTTTACTATTGGACAACCACTCGTATACGATTCAAGCTTGAGAAGTGTCTTCTAATAAAGAGGAGGCCTATTGAACCGTTTGTATTTCTAGATTGCAATCAGATTTGGCATCGAATTCTAGGATATTTGGGTTTGAATAAATCTCCCACCACCATTTGTTGTTCATCTTTTCTATTTTATCACTAAATTTGTTTTTTTGGGTTTTCTATTCTTTAATTCACAAACAATACTTAAGGCATGCTCTATTTGTTTTTCCAATAAGATTTTATATTTTAATTAGGGAGGGAAAAAAAGAAAGAAAATAATTTGCTTTCAGAGGCAGGTGCAATGTTCTTGGGAGTTAAATTTTGGAGAGAAAATTAAAATGATTTAAATATATTGGTCTCTGTTCTTGTATAATGTTTAAATTGTCTGGTAGTTTCAAGGATATGGGAACTTATCTAAGTTTGGCCAAGTAGTTCGACACCGTGTAGTAAAATCGTAGCAAAAACTTATTCATTTTATGGGAACTTCAAAATATTATGATTTTTAATTCTTATTTATGCATATGTTTTGTAAATCTTCACATTTCTATTAGTTGCGAATGCACGACAAAGCAGCACAGAAAAACAGGCACTTCAATTCCGATAAATGAAGGATCACTCTATGTATTTTCTTTTGCCCACATACAGTGTCTCACCTTTTGTTTCGGTATTTTCCTGGTGTTTTATTTTACGAATTGATGTGTGCTGTTTGTTGAGATTGATTTTGGAGTGTCTATGCCTAAAGAGCTCCTAGATTTGTACTACTTTCTTGGTATAAATCCTTAATAGATATCTCATTAACCAATCAACATTTCCTCTTGTTTAATTTCATAGCTTTAACTATGACTTGTCAATTGAACTTTATAAACTACCAACACCAACTGACAAAGGGCTCAATTCTTTTGATAAGGTAGCTCAAAGACACGTCCAATTTTAGTGTTTCCATTTTTTAGTTTCCATTATTGTTGTTAAGAGTTCTTATTTAATTTCTTACCATTTATTGTTATTGGGTATAACTCTAGATTATATTGGGGGAAACTTTTGGAATGGGAAACTTTTGGAATGTAATCCTGGCTGAGTATTTGGTTGTCGGCCAATAAAAAAGAAAGAAACATTTGCTTTTGGTTTAAAGTTGCTTTTCACTGTTCCGTGTTTGAGATGTGTGTCCTGTCTCGTTTGGTTAAAAAACTACTCTCTCCATCCCAAATTTAGAGTCCCACTTTGGGAACCGAACTTTTAAGGGGACAAAAAGAATCTACACCTACCTTTCACAATTGCCTTTAATTATCACACCTACTTGTTTGGAAAGTGGACTATAATTTTGGGACATCCCAAAATGGAATAGTGGACTCTAAAAATGGGATGAAGGGAGTACATTTTTCTACCGTCTTATTGTTCAAGGTGCTTTTTGAGGGGATTAATATTGCTTTTTCATTCAATCCTTGACCCCATGTTTGATAGCGGAAGCAAATTTTGTTGAATGGCTTTGTAATTGTTTAACAATAACTCAATTGTAATTGATACAAGTGAGTTTTGAACTCAAATTTAACTTTTGAAAAATAGGCATTTCAAATGTGTGCTTGTTCATGCCAAAAATAGTTTTGTTTGCTTATTCCAAAATTTTCTTCAATAATTTTATTGGTTCAAATAAATTTGATTATTTGTTGTTCCGTTTCTTTCTTCTTAACCTATACTCATGAAGAATCTACTCTTGGGATCAACCGATCATCTTGGCCAAAGTTATGTTGCATCTGGGGAGCATATGGTAGAACACCGCACATTTTTTACTAGAACTTGTTGTTTTCCTTTTAATTTCTTTTATCTTGATCTAATTCTCTTTCCTTACATTTAAAGGAAATGACAGAAGTAGAGAGGGAAGTGCAAAGCAATATCTGGTGTAGACACTAGATTTGGAGAGGAAAGTACAAAGCGAAGACAAATATCAGCGGCAAAACAAGCAGCAGAAAGCTCGTCATCCGGTAATGAAACTTTCCCAGCATTGATTTGTTTTGTCATGTTGTTCGGGAGTAAGGATAGTGACAGTTGTTGCTGGTAGGCATCATACACTAGCATTGTCAGGTACTCAAAGTTACAGTATGTAGTTTTTTTTTTGGGCAATAAATAGTTACTAAAACTTTGAGTTTCCCTTGTTTTAGTAGACATGATACTGGTTGATGAATAATAATTTTGTAAAAGAAATGGGCTCTATTTCTTGATTGCTTGGTTTGCATCTTAAATAAATCGGGTGGATTGCAAATCAACATTTAGAACGGTGCTCGTTTTTGGTTAATATTGGCCACTTCTCCATGAAAGTTTCTTTATCAATGCCCTATTACTATTATGATGGATGATTTAAAAAGAGTTTCATTTCATAGACATGGTACATGGTTATCTCTTTCTTCCTGGATAGTTAAGCTAATATGTACGGAGTTAATGTTTCTTTCTGCATTGTCCAGCTATTCATAAACCAAAGAACGAAGTCATGCAAAGTTCTTAAGATTCCATTAGGAGTACAGTTGCTAGCAATGGATGTACCTTTTTGTTCTTACTATTTTTGATATCTTCGTAGTTGGGTTCCGTCATTAATATGCATATAGAATGTCTAAATAACTTCTTTAGAAATTCACATCATGAATTAAGCATATAGGGACATTCCTTATGTTTTACCATGGTCTTCACATCAAAGAAGTTTTTTTTGTTTTTGGTTCTCTTCAGTTGCCTGGTATTGGAATCCACTTAATTGTGCAATGGTGCATTTTCTCATGATTTTGTATCCATGTGCGCATTTTACGACTTTTAAGTCGCTTTGGTCATTGAGTTTGAAGTGCTTTTCTTTCTTCCATATGGATAAGTCTAGGGATGTACCAGTTTGGAGGTTATTTTGTTCTCCTAATGTTAAGTAACCACTAGGTTATCGCTTACGTTTGAGCATAGAAAGAAAGGCTCTAATGGCATGCTATTTGAATATTGGGCGCAATTGTGTACATAGACTAATTACTTGAATTATCAAATCATTAGATAGTATGGACTATGGAGAACATGCTATAACAAAGTTGTACATTCTAAGAATATGAGCACATCAAGATCAAAGAACTATATGTTTGGTCTTTTATTGATACATGGTTGCCGTACTTTAGAGAGATTCGTATTAGTCCCGCACCACAGAACATCACTGTAATTTTTACAACAGCATCTCAAATTTGAGGGTACCTTCATTTAATGGCTATTTCTTGGTAAGTTTTAACATGTCTGTGTTATGTAAATGTGTGGTATGCCAACAAGATCTACATCATGTTAGACAACAACTGATTGTGATGTCTTTCCATTTCGCTGCAGGTTCTATGTTTTGGGTATGAAATATGGATGAGCTTAGTTAAGATGATCAGCAACAACTGATTGTGATGTCTTTCCATTTCGCTGCAGGTTCTATATGTTTTGGGTAGGATGAGCTTAGTTAAGATGATCCAGAAGGATAAGATGTTCTTGCCTTTTCGGGTATGGATGAGCATAGTGAAGATGACAAATTGACACTTGCACAAAACAAAATTGTGGTTTCTGTTGATTTTATAATGTGTATGGTATTTATTTAGTCTTCACCTTAGGGAGTTCTGGACTGTAAATATGATGATCTTAGATAACATAACATGCATATTTTCTTATAATGTATATGGTATTTATTTAGTCTTTACCGCAGAGAGGAGTTCTGGATAGTAAATATGATGATCTTCCTAGATAGTCATTTAACATGACATCCATATTTTTTTGTTCTAATTTCTCTACCTCAACATCGTATTCAACACGTGCAACGCACGTGTTTCGCCTAGTCATTCAAAAAGAAAGGCACACATACATTTATATATATATTATATATACTAGTTTAATCACACGTGCGTTGCACGTGAATGGTGCCCGACTAAAAACTAATTAGGAACATTAAGCCAAATTTTAAAAAAAAAAAATACTTAATTTAGGGCAAGAAGAAGAAGAAGAAGAAGAAGAAGAATTACTTCAACTTCCACAATAATAAAGTTACACAAAACACATACACCAATCAATTCATAGGAAAAAATAATAATAAATACTATTGAATTATTCTTCTTAGACCACAATAATAATTTTTCTATGTTGCTATTTAATCGTTACCACATGTCCTAGTTATAATTCTTTCTTACATCTTTAATAATTTGATTATACTATTTTCTTTGCTCATTACTTAGTAATGACTATTTATTTATTGTATGGCCATATATGTTATTTCATTTATCGTGAAGTTTGCATAGTAGTTTATTGATCTATAAAATTATTTCATATGTTCTAATTAGAAATAAGTTACAAATTGATCATGATCTAGCTTTCACACACACACACACATATATATATATATATATATTACACTTTGATTCCTACAAAAAGGATTTAGGGAGGCCTCTACGTTCAAGATGGTCAAATTCTTTGTGCTATATGGCTTGAAAATTCTTAAAATCTTCAACTTTTTTTTTTTTTTTTTTTTATAAAGTCTTTATTGTCAATTTAATTGAAAGAATCACATAAGAAAAAAAAAATTATGACGCAAATTGATATTAGAAAGTAATTGCTTATCCATGGAGTTCACCTAAAGAAAGAGAAAAGATATTGAAACATGACTGAAAGAAGGGAAAAAAAAATCTACCAAGACCAAAATAGAAAAAAACAAGAGGATGGTAGTTTTAATTTAATTTAAAGTCCTAAAATTATGCGAATGTATTGATAATCTATATTGAAAGAGACTTTTAGGCTCTATTTGGTGCACGTATTGAGGGATTAAAAAGAAACGAAAACAGTAAGGAAAATATTTTCCTTTGTGGGGGGGTCCATTAATTTGATAAAATTGAAAATTAAGTTCTAAAAATTCAGTGCTAAATTTTAAGTACTGAAAATTTTTAGCGGTTGAGTTTACTATACGTAACACATGAGTGTTTCAAGTATTGAAATAGACTGCAATTAGTAATTATTTCTAGTCGAATTTTTCAATTAAGATTTCAATATAATTTTGGCTGCATTTTCAATTAAGTGGTACATTATCAAATGTACTGTAAAAAAAATGTGCTTAAAATTTTATTTTCACCATTTAATTGGTTATCATCACAGCCTAAATCTGTCTAACTTCCTATCTTTCTTGTGGAACTTAAACAATGATAGCAATTATACGAATTATTGTTAATAAAGATAGCAATAGTAACTTTTCATAAAGAAAAATACTCAATTATGATTTACATTCAATAATTGTGTTGCTAAACGTATGGGTAAAATGGGAATGGAATGGGACACATGTTAGCATGGTAGTGATGGATAAGCAAGAGAGAGAAAAATGAACTCTATCTTAAATGGGTAACCAAATCATCAAGTGGTTGAATTTTTTTTTTAAATTACATGGGGGAGGGGGAAGGTTCGAACATAGAACCTAGATACACAGAAGGGCACTAAGTGTCAACCTTTTGCCACTTGGGCTATGTTTCCTTGTAATATGGTTGAAATTGACTCTTAAAATTTTTTGAATGCATATCTTACCTAAAATAGGTCTGATAGAAGTTACCTATATTATTGTTAGTATGGAATAAACAAAATCATGAGTGACCCATCATAGAGCTCCCAAAAAAAAAGGAAGAAGAAGAAGAAGAAAAAAACAAATCAAGAGTCTTTAAAAAGAGTCATATGATACAAAGAATTGATATCATGAGTTGTTGGGTACAGTTTCCTGTTTGTGAAATCACTTCAGTACCCTTAATGAAAACTGGATCCAATAACTGTAAAAGGTGAGGACTTCCTCATGAGAAGGGGACAGATGTTACTATAACTCGTGGTTTTTTGTTTTCATTTTGACCATTAGGTTATTGAAAACATTAGATTAATAGTAATGAGAATGAAATTCATAAGTAAGTTGAATGAATGAATAGAAGAGTAAGGAATAATAATACCTTCATTACAAACCTTGAAAGTGCACACTTGTGTAAAGATCAATCGTGTTTAGTTCACCATAGCACATTATTAAGATAACACAAACAGTAGACAGGTTTGTGAATCTTAAAGTGTAGAAAAAGCGTCCAAGGCTGTGGAGAACTTGGGAAGTGGAGACGTATAATAAAAATTAGATAGTACCAGTAGGTTCTTTAATACTATAATTAGTCTTCTAGTCCAAAATTAATACAAAACCATTAACATGTAAAACTTTATTTTAAAAAAAATGAACACAGAGAGAGAGAGAGAGAGAGAGAGAGAGAGAACTAAAGTAATACTACGTATATGTCTAACAAATAGGGCCAAAAGTAAATCTGGGACTGAGAGGTTTGTGAATTCATATTATTCTTCTACATGATTAATTTCTAGTACACAAATTCCTCTATTTATTTCTAATAAATGATTTCCTTATTTATCCTAATTTAGATTGGACTTTGTTCCATCCAATGATCCAATACTCAATTAATTCATTCTGATCCACTTAATTAACGAAGCAAAAAATTGTTAAACAATTACTAACGGAACATACTTGATAAAGTTCCTTAGGTGTGGTTTATTAGGTTCCCTCTTACAACAGTTGGTCCCAGGATTAAAAAATTAATGTTTAATTTCTTTATTTATTTTTTTTTCCAGTTAAGGTCCCACAATTGTGAGAGAAATCTAACTAACCACAGCTAAGGAACTTTACCCAAATGTGTTCAATTACTAAAATTCTACTATTAATTAACTATTGATTAAATGCGAGCTTTTAGATGGATTAGCTCTCAAATATTTGTATTAATTGGAGGCGGAATACTAGATTTGTAATTAGAAGGTGAAAATTTTAAACTTCGTGAGTGCTAAAAGAATTCTGTACTACTAAGAAATTGGTAATAGGAGTATAGTTAAGAGTCCTAAAATTCTTCATAGACATTTATTACAACTCTTTAAAAGATATATGCTACTAATCCATCATTCACGTAACCCACCATAGAGTCCAAAAAAAAAAAAGAGGGGTAATTACACCCCTTCAACTATGAACTTTTTCAATTACCCCCCTCAACTATAAAACTCAACACATTAACCCCACCAACGATTTTAACTTTTCACTAACACCCCTTTTGTTAGGTTGTAGTAAAAAAAATGATTACTTTTGTATCATATTACCAATGTAAAAGTGTTAACAACATAACATTTTTGTCTCTTCTTTGAGTCGTTGACATTTTAAGAACAAAATTGCCTAAAATTTGGTATACAACAAAGGGCAATTATTCATGCAACAAAGGATAATTTTGCCCTAAAATTTCCAACGGCTCGAAGGAGGGACAAATATATATATATATATATATATATCATGTTATTCATAGTTTGCATCATATGTTGCTCACATGATAAAAAAAAAAGGTTTTTTTTTTGGACGGAATTCTAATGGAAGGGGTTTTAGAGAAAAATGCAATAGTTGAGGGGAGTTAGTTTGTCAAGTTTTATAGTTTAGAGATGTATTTGATAAATAGTCATATTTGAGGGGGTGTTACTGTAATTTATCCCCCCAAGAAAAAAAGAAAAAGAAAAAAGGAACCAAACGTTAGTCCAAAAAAAAAAAAAATAGTAATAATAAATAAAATAAATAAACCAACCTTGGTCAAAATAGGGGGAGCAAAAAAAAAAACCATGAGTCCAACTATTTTTTTTAAATTTGTAATGTTTGTTGATCTACCCATGCACATAAACATATACATAACAAATAATATATACAAAAGGAGGTCATCCAAAAAAAAAAAGTCCAACGAAAAGAAAAAAACCAATAGATTTAATTGTAGAGTCCAACAAAATAAAAAAACCAACCAAATACACAAAATTGAAACGTGAAGGTAAACAGTAGGACTCATAGTGTCAAAAAAAATAGGAATTGTTATCCACACTAAAATAGCAATTGTGAAGGGAAAAAAAATATATAGGTGTTGTTATTAAGTTGTAGGACTCTTATGGCATGGACACACTACAAATAAAAAAGTGGTATACTAAACTTTTAAAACTCTAAGTTCTAAGGAAAATAGTTAAGTAAAAGTGCACCGATTGATAAAAGTGTAAAACACTTATGCACATTGGTACATTTATATATACTAGTCATACAACACGTGCGTTGCACGTGATTGGTGCACATTTATAAATATCTTTAACCTTGAGAATAGTTTGTGATGAGAACTTCATGACTAACAAATTTACAGTGTTAATTTGACACTTTTGGTGTAGTGGTCTTATGTGAGGACTTAAGTTCCGGGGACCAGTGAAGGAGAGGGGGGCAGTGTTTGAACCTTAGTAAGGAGCTAGGCATATAGATTCTTTTCCAACCGGCTAAAAGTGTGGCTCATGTTAAGAATATGTTTGATAACTTAATTTAGTGTTGTAAAAGAAATATTTAGCCCTTATTATTTTCAGTGTGCCACTTAACACTAACTGGAATACCAAACAGATGGTTAAACTAAATTTAAGGGTGATTCTGTTCTTAATAAGAGGACATACATATTAAAGCAATTAAATGTCAAAGAACATGCAAAAATTTTGGGTTAAATTTAGTAATTAAAATTTTAGCACATAAAATTCAATACTTTTAAGTACTTAGTTTGTAGTTTTATCAAAGCAGTTAAATTTGGTCAGAACTCAAAAAATAAAAAATAAAAATATTTAATTTTTTAGTCTAGAAGTAAAAATAAAATAAAATAAAAAGATCATATAGAAGTACTTTAATTGTTGCTCCACAAAAATATTGTACGCACTATGCGGGCCCATTGCATGAACAATTTGATAGATTTAAATTTCTTAGTATCATAATCCACAATTCACCTACAAAATCAACATATGTGGAGGTAGGCCATTCGGAGTCAAAGAATTCAAAAACTCTTCTTCATATATAATAGTTGCAAGTGTCATCAATTGTTTCATCAAAGCTTATGAATGTTTTGGCATCACCTAGAAAAAGACTAATCATTTTCTCATTCAATTTGTCCACATATTCATATTTTGGTCGCTAGTATTGCTCGATTTGTCATGTAGTCTGGTGATTTAAAGATTTGATGCAGAGATGGGAAGGTGCAATCTATAATTTGTTGCTCTGAAAACACATCATTGAGTCATTGACGTATTCAATCACCATTTCATTTGGAATTACAATCACATCATCATCATTTGTTGGTTCATCGATCGTCATTTTCAATTTGTAGAAGCAACTGGCTAAATTGTGGACCAATTCCTACTCTCAGATTTTTTGTAAAGGTTAACATCTTCATTCTTGGCCAGGGATATGACTTTACCAGACTTGCGTTAACAGTTTGTTCTCTTGTAGCTCGAGGCACTACTGGTAATACTTAGGTGAAAATCCCCTCCAAACACGATAACGTTTCCTCCAAAAGCTTCTTGATTGTCTAAGATGTCTTTCAATGTTCTATCAATTGTTTGAATAGCCCAACTTCTTGCCATTGGTGCGTCATCCCAAATAATTAACTTTGATTTTGATTCACATAATAACTTTGTTGTTCCACTTTGTTTTGGTATGTTGCACATATTGATCTCATTAGCACTGATGGGTATTTTAAAGCATGAATGTGCAGTTTATCCACCAGGCATCATCGCAGTAGCTACTCCTAATGTTGTTGTGGCAAGAGCTATCGTTTTTCGTGATCTTATGGTTGTAAGTAAGGCACGGTAAAGATATGTTTTACCAGTTCCTCTAGGATTATCAATAAAAAAAAAAATACACCGCTTCCTCCAGTATTAACTCGGTCTAGTATCTCTGTGAATGCTATTTGTTGCTCTATATTTAAACTTGACTATGAGTAACAATCTTCTGGATGAATATCAATTGACATTTCATCTCTGATTTCTCTTGGATAAGTTTGTTCAGAGTGAGAGTTATCATGCTATATACTTGGCAGGTCATAATTCTCAAGTAAAAGTTCAAACTTGTAAGGGTCTTCGAAATTTGCAACTTCATTGAATTATCATCACATCTAAAATCTTCAGACATTGCCTCAAAATGTTTATCCCATAATTTCCTTACATTAGTTGATTCACAATAAATGAATGTTGTTGTAAATAATCTGCAAAGGGCATGAGGCATTTAGAACATGGTTGCCTCATTTAAGCACTCTAAAATACTTTGACCAGATTCAAGTAAGCTTCTTTTTGTGGATAATCTTAAAAAAATTGACAACTGATATCGTAAACTGTTAACAAATCCTCATATGATGTTGGTCCTCTGACTTGAAGTAATAGTACTCTCAAATAATCTCTCACCTTCCACCGGATTTGCTCTGTTTATTCGACCAATCACTTCTCCTTTCTTTCATTCATACCAATGTTTATTTTTAGTATCCTACGCATAGTACTCTAGAAATCACTATACACAAGTGCTCCGGCCTTTTGACTCTTGGAACACATATTGAAATATTCTATAAGCATTGTTTTGGAATTCTTATCCCAATTGATAACAACTCTCAAGTTTTGATTATTCCACAGATAATATTATCTGTCAACTTTAAACCACAGTAATTCACTCATTTTTTAATAGCATTTTTGGGTATTTTTTTTGTTTTGGATTGAATGTATTTGTTTGAGATCTATGCATTGGAATTCAAAATTGTACCCAAAAAAAGTAATTTGGAACCTTGTTTTTAATTTTATATGTCAAATAGATAATGTTATTTGTGGACAGACGTATAATATTGAGTTAAACACCCATAATTTTATTTTATTTTTTTGGCCTTTTTGGGTGATATTTTTTTTTTTTTTTGTATTTTATGTATTTCTTCGAGATCTACACAATGGGCATGGAAATTTTACCAAAAAAGATACGTTCTGATTTTGAGATTTTATATGTCTAATAGATAATATTATATTATCTGTCTCTAGACAGATAATACTATCTGTTTGTGTTAACGGCGATAACTTTCTCAATTCTTGGACTTTTTGGGTGATTTTTTTTTTTTTTTTTTGATTTCTTGTATTTTTTTTGAGATATATGCACTTATAGTGCCAATTTTACGAAACGAATATATATATATATATTTTTATTTATGTGAAAAAACACAGTTTTTCATATTTCTTTAATTTTTATTTTTTTTTTCTCAGTGTTTCTTTGTCAATATTGATCTCGTTTGATACAGAGTTGTAGAACAGAAGTTATAGCAATTTGAAGTTATTTAGGCATAAAAAGGACCTAATGAGTTAAAGAAAAGTAGCATGAGCTATTTTTAAATGGGGCCTCTGTAATACCCCGTATTTTCAATAAATATTTAATGCAGAGAGATTCTATATACTTCCTTTGACCATTCATAAAATTTGATCTTCGATCGATCGAAGCTCGTTCGAGCGATCGAGCATCTTCATAGTCAAGCGATCGAACCTTTTTCGAGCGATCGAGCATCTTCATAGTCAAGCGATCAAACCTTTTTCAAGCGATCGAAACCCTACCGACATAAATTTAATACGTGGTCCCCACTTCAATCGATCAAATCCTTTTTCAATCGATCTAACCTGACCGATCTGAGTTCGAGCGATCGAACATACTTCGATCGATCGAACGTGTAATGATTTGATTCCCAGTTTTCCCGCAAACAATGCCATCTGCACCTCTTTCCCCTCTATATATACACTGCATTCGTGTATATTGGGTGTTTGCTGACCCTTGTGAGTTGAGAGAGTGTGTGCTTGTGTGTTGATATATATTATATACGCATACATCCATATCTATATATATACATACCTCCTCATATATATATATATATATATACTCAGCTTGGAGAAGAGAAGAAGGAGAAGAAGAAGAACAAGAAGAGGCCGAGAAAGAGAGACAGAAGAGATAAAGAGAGGAGCAGAGAGAAGAGGCCACCATTGGAGGAAGCTCGAAGCTTTCAACCGAGCCAAACGCGCCCTTACGACTTGTGGTGAGTTCCAAACTCACTCGGTATCTTAGTTATGATGTTTTACATATTCTGGACGTATAAATTATAACCCAAACACCCCTAGCACATTCTGCACGTTCACAGGCAGAATCTGTGGAAGACGAAGTTCGACCGATCGAACTGAGTTCAATCGATCGAACATCAGAGTCCCAATCGATCGAACTGAGTTCAATCGATCGAACATCCTGAGTTCAATCGATCGAGAAAACTTCAATCGATCGATACTACCTTCACTTCGATCGATCGAGAAGACTTCAATCGATCGAACAACACTTTCTTCGAGCGATCGAGATGACCTCAATCGATCGAACCTAGCAGAACATGAATGTATTCCTTTCAGTTTATAATGCATAGTGCGTAGTTGTTTAATTGTTGTTTCATGTTCCTATTATGCGATATTATGGATTACGGAGGTAGTGGGATACGATAACGAGATTGAGATAATATGGTGAGTAACGTAGTCGGGTTCGGAACGCTAGAAATAGTACGACGCGATAACGTAGTAAGTTTGAGATGATAATACTGGGTAGTATTGGATAAGTGAGAAGTGAGTCAGTAAGAGGATTTGTATGTTCAAAGTTGTGTGTGTCGAGCTGATGATTCGCTCAGGTTGAATCCGATAAGTGTATGTCAAGGATTTGATCAGGATCGTGAGAATTATGGGTACACAGTACTCGCAAGAGTTCTTAAAAGCGGTGAACAGTAAGAGTTCTTAAAAGCGGTGAACAAGAGTAGATGTGGCACGCCCATGATTTGAATTACCAGAGCTGTGTACGTATCGTACTCGCAAGCGTTCTTAAAAGCGGTGAACAGTAAGAGTTCTTAAAAGCGGTGAACAAGAGTATGGGTACATCCATGGACCAGTCGTTATATGAGAATAATGTATGGGTGCTCGCAAGAGTTCTTAAAAGCGGTATAGCGGTGAACAAGAGCACTGGTATGTTGTGCTGATATAATCAGTTCGAGATAGTCAGTTGGGTATTGTGGAGTCAGTCTTAGAGTGGGAATTGATAAGAATCGATTAATGATATGTCTGAATAATGAATGAGGATTATATATTTAGTATCACTGTCATATATTGTTCATAATGGTAATTATGTCATTTCTATGAGACTGTGTTAGTTAGTGCTCACTCAGCTTTCAACAAGCTGACGGCCTTTATTGCCTGGACATTCCCCGTCCAGACTACCCTGTTCTTTACAATGCAGATGATGGAACTTATGGCGATAACGATTACCCTACAGGGAGTTACGTAGAGAATGGCCCCACTGATGCCAGTTATGCTGACGCCTATCCGTACGCTAGCTGAAGACCTGAAGATAGATAGTAGTTATATTACTACTTTCCCTTTTACTGTTGTACTTTGTAGTTAACGGGTACTTGGACATATATTGTCTCCAGACCTGTTGTGATCCTGTGGACCGTACTCTGATGTTTGTAATAGATAGAACCGTGTTTATATTTCAGTTGTTTTACTGTTCCTGTGGGACTAGTACTGTGTGGTATGGACATTGGTGACTTTCACTTGTCATTCCCTATGGACCCATAAAGGAAATTTATTTTTCTCTATTTATGCTGCTCCGGGGCGTGACAAGGTTTTTTTGGTATCAGAGCTCCTGGTTATATTACGGTTAGGTTCTGATATTGTCATTCACTGATGGATCCCACACCATCTGGTTCTAGTATTTAAGATTTTCTTGAGATGAGATATGAGTTTAAGATAAGTTCGTCTTCCTGACGATAGATAGTTTTCCTTTGCAGGATAGCATGGATCCAGAGTTCCATCAGTTTGTTACCGATGCTTATGGAGGACACGTGATCCATGGGGATACCGTGGAACCAGCTGACCCAGAGTTTTATCGTGAGCGTGTGTGCCAGATAGCTAGTAGACATTTGGAGGAGGACATGTGGAGAGCACTTTATGTGACAGAGAGGACTCACCCGACGCAGATGCGTATGGATGCTTACTACACTGCGAGAGTTGGTAGAGACATTTGTCAGGAGATATTACGATTAGTTCAGAGTAAGCCCGAGATGGATGAGATTGAGTTGAGAGCTATTGTAGCCGGTCCACCAGAGCCTGTAGTTGCAACAGCACCACCATCACCGATACCCGATAAACCAGTTCCAGAACATGAGCCGATTCAAGAGGATGAGGACCTGGAGCCTGAGGATGAGCATGCCGATAAGGACATAGACGAGGACGGAGAGGAAGAGCCGATAGATGACGAGGACCCAGTAGAGGATGAGCATGCAGACGATGCAGATGATGATGAGCCTGAGGATGATCCCGAGGAGCCAGAGTTTGAGCCAGAGGATCCAGTACCAGATCCAGAGGCTATTGAGGCAGACATAGTAGTAGATGAGGATGCAGCCGATGAGGAGATAGTTGTGCCAGAGGCACCAGTTGTGCTTCAGATACCAGCTGGACCCATTATGCATATGGCAGCTATGGCCGATATGGCAGTAGGATGGATAGCTCAGATGGTCGCACAGCCAGCAGATTTTGTTATGGGAGAGGCCGCGATAGCAGGAGCTCTTGATATAGCCGATGGATTCGCCGCAGTAGCAGTCGATGTCGCCAACCAGGCGATAGCAGACGGTATAGAGGATGATGATGCAGAGATAGTAGAGGATTGGGATATAGGAGTTGTAGTCGGAGATCTTGTTGCACCAGTTGAGGATGACCCACTCGAGGAGATGGAGATTGATTCAGAGGATGAGGCACCACCAGCCGGATCAGACGCTGACGACTTTTGAGTCAGGTCCTGCAGGGCTTAGTTTTGTTAGTTTTATCAGGACATGTTGTCCACTAGATTTTTGGGAGCTTGAGAGATAGCTATTTGACCATAGCTTTGTATAGATGTTAGCAGTAGTATTAGTAGTTGACCTTAGTGCTGTGTTTGCTTATGTCCCACGTGGTACATGATATGGTTATTGTGTACTCCATGGTACATCTTTTGATATATATATATACGAGCAGTACTTTTGATATTGATTGTTGGTTGTTTGATGTGTTGCTTTGTAGAACTGTTAGTTCTTGTTGCTTTTCGTTCTATCTCGGTTTCGTTTCTGTAAGAAGACTTTCAGCTAATCGATATGTCTCTTATAGGCGATACTCGTTATCATCATGGTATAGGACCCTTGAGAAATCACCAAGCGCGTAATGGAGCACCTATTCCGGAAGGGATGGATCCGACGGGAATTTTCGAAGCATTTATGCAAAGGATGGAGCATGTGGGGGATACCTATAATCACTCCACCCACCAGAGACCTTTTGCACCCCCGCCACCAAGACAGACTGGAGATAAGTTGTTGGCAAATTTTCGTGGGTTACGTCCAGAGAAATTCGATGGACTAACAGAACCATGGAAAGCAGAACAATGGATAAGAGAGATGGAGTTAATATTTGAAGCATTGGAATGCAGCGAACAAGAGAAACGTCGCCTTGCTACGTTTCAGCTCACTTATGCCGCCGCAGATTGGTGGGAAGCTGAGCGAGCCACTATTGGGATCGATGCTGCTAAAGCTATGCCATGGGAGACATTCAAAGGACGATTTTTGGAAAAGTATTTCCCAGAGGATGAGAGAGATCAACAGGAAAGGAACTTTCTCAATCTAGTCCAAGGAGGATGGAATGTCAGGGAATATACAACACAGTTTGAGCGTCTATCCAGATTTGCTCAGCATATGATAGACACTCCACAGAAGAAGGTGAAGAGATTTCATCAAGGATTGAATCCCCATCTCAGACATATGATGGTTGGTCATCTGAATTAATCATTTGAAGAGATTGTCAGATTTGCAGCAGGATTGGAAAAGGATGCTTATCCAGCACAACAACCACAGATGAATCTACCTCAGGCATCTAGAAGTTTTCAACAGAAGAATTTCCATAACCTGCCACCAAGGAATACTCAAGGTTGGAGACCTCAGAGTAATTTCCAAGGGAATAAGAGAACCTGGGAAGGAACCAGAAAGCCACAGCAGAGCTATACTCGACCCCAGCAATATCGCCAGCAAGGATCACAACCGCAGGCACTACTGACAGCGCCGCCAAGCAATAGCGGAGGATGTTTTAATTGCGGAAAGCCAGGGCACGTTGCCAGATTCTGTACAGCCCCTAGAGTTAATCGCAGAATGGATATTGTCTGTCGGAATTGCAACAAGCCAGGGCACTTGAGCAAGGATTGTCGTGCACCACAAGGAGGATACTATGGAGCATCAATTCAAGGGATACAAGGACCTCCAGATCAGACAAGGATGAATGCTATCATTCCAGGAGAAGCAGGCTTTAACGCTGATGAGCAGCAACATTTGGAAGGTACGCTTGTACTCTTTCATAGTCCAGTTAAAGCTTTATTTGATACTGGAGCTGCACGCTCATTTATTGCTGTTAAGATTGTGCGTCAATTGGGTTTAGAACCCCAGACACTTGAGTCAACACTGAATGTTGTGTCACCTTTGGGAGTGACAGTTAAGTTGAGTAAAGTGTGTAAAGATTGCCCATTGACTTTGGGAGATAGGAATCTTCCAGCAGACTTGGTAGTTCTGTCAATGTCCGAGTTTGATATTATCCTAGGGATGGATTGGTTAACTAAGTATGGTGCCAATTTGGATTGCCCTACTAAGACGATTGTATTTCCGAGACAAGGAAGGCCGACGATTAGATTTCAGTGTCAGCCGACGAGCGACATGTTTCTTACGAGTAGTTTGGCTACGATCGGGAGTACAAGTACAGAACTCACGATGGATCCGATTCCTATTGTGCAAGATTTTCAGGATGTATTTCAGGATATTAAAGGACTTCCACCGTAAAGAGAAATAGACTTCTGTGTGGAACTAGTACCTGGTACATTGCCAATTTCCAAGACTCCATATAGGATGGCACCAACTGAGATGTTGGAACTAAAGAAGCAAGTTCAAGAGCTTGAAGATTTAGGTTTCGTTCGCCCGAGTACGTCACCTTGGGGAGCACCAGTTCTGTTTGTAAAGAAGAAGGACGGAACACTTCGACTCTGTATAGACTACAGGGAGTTGAACAAGGTTACAATCAAGAATAGATATCCACTACCTCGGATAGATGACCTATTCGACCAGTTACAAGGATCTAGGATCTTTTCCAAGATCGATTTACGTTCAGGATATCACCAATTGTTAGTTCGACCAGAGGATGTATCGAAGACTGCATTCAGGACAAGATACGTACGGGCATTACGAGTTTCTAGTTATGCCTTTTGGATTGACGAATGCGCCAGCAGTATTTATGGACTTGATGAATAGAGTATTCAGACTATATCTGGATCAATTCATTATAGTGTTCATTGATGATATACTGATCTACTCAAAGACAGAAGAGGATCACGAGGAGCATTTACAGATTGCCTTGCAGACACTTCGAGATAGCAAGTTGTATGCAAAATTCAGCAAGTGTGAGTTTTGGCTACAGGAAGTCAAATTCTTGGGACATGTTATATCTAAGGACGGTATTTCGGTAGACTCATCTAAGATTGATGCAGTCTTAAGTTGGAACAGACCGACCAATGCGACAGAGGTCAGAAGTTTTCTTGGATTAGCAGGATATTACAGAAGATTTGTAGAAGGATTTTCCAAGTTAGCAAGACCACTGACGAATTTAACAAGGAAAGAGACGAAGTATGAATGGACGGATAAGCATGAGGGTGCATTTCAGGAGTTAAAAGAGAAATTGACTTCTGCGCCGGTACTTGCAATACCTAAGAGTGGAGAAAGGTATGTGATCTACAGTGACGCATCGCACCAGGGATTGGGTTGTGTACTTATGCAAGACGGGAATGTTATCGCATATGGATCAAGACAATTGAAGGTACACGAAAAGAATTATCCTACGCATGATTTGGAATTGGCAGCAATAGTGTTTGCCTTGAAGATTTGGAGACACTATCTCTATGGAGAAAAGTTTGATCTGTTTTCCGATCATAAGAGCTTGAAATATTTGTTCTCTCAAAAGGAGTTGAACATGCGACAACGGAGATGGATGGAGTTACTCAAGGACTATGACTTTTCATTACAATACCATCCGGGTAAAGCAAATGTCGTAGCAGATGCTTTGAGCCGTAAACCTCGACTAGTGATCGCTGCATTGCTAATTCAAGAATGGAAAGCATTGGAGGTGTTAACTGAATTCAAACTTCAGCCAGTGGAACCAATGGAAAGACGACATTTTGGATGTCTGATGGTACAACCAACTTTGATCAGCCGTATCATAGAAGCTCTGCAGACAGCAGAAGATTTCAAGATATGGTTCGCCAAGATGTCAGCTAAAGAACCAGAAATCTGGAATGTTAGTACAGACGGAGCCTTACGATGTAAAGGTAGACTCTGTGTACCTAATAACGAAAAACTTCGGAAAAACATATTGGATGAAGCTCATAAGTCTCGGATGACGATTCATCCAGGAGGTACAAAGATGTACAAGGATTTGAAGAGAAATTTCTGGTGGGAAGGAATGAAGCGAGAAGTGGCTGAATATGTTTCTCAGTGTCTTACTTGTAAACAAGTAAAGGCAGAACATCAGAAACCACCTGGACTTCTACATCCGTTACCAATTCCTCGATGGAAATGGGAACACATCACCATGGATTTTGTGGTAGGATTACCGAAATCGCAGCAGAATCATGACGCTATTTGGGTAATCGTGGATCGACTTACGAAGACAGCACATTTTATCGCCTACAGTATGACGTATCCAGTGGAACGTTTGAGCCGAATGTATCTACAACACATAGTACGGTTACACGGAGTACTTGTTTCTATCGTGTCAGATCGAGATTCACGCTTTACTGCAAAGTTTTGGAAGAGTCTTCAGACAGCAATGGGAACAACTTTGAACTTGAGTTCAGCTTTTCATCCATAGACCGATGGACAGACGGAGAGAGTTAATCAAGTAATGGAGGATATGTTACGTGCTTGTGTTATTGATTTTGAGAATTCTTGGGAGACACACTTACCTCTAATAGAGTTTTCTTACAACAACAGTTATCATTCGAGCATAGGAATGGCGCCGTTCGAAGCTTTGTACGGAAGACCTTGCCGATCACCGTTATGTTGGACTGAAGTCGGAGATACTCAACTTCTTGGGCCAGAGATGATACGAGAGACTAGTGAGAAGATTCAGATTGTACGTGCGAAGATGAAGACAGCCCAGACTAGACACAAAAGTTATGCTGACAAGCGACGCAAAGACTTGGAGTTTGCAGTTGGAGATCATGTGTTACTCAAGGTTTCGCCTGTTCGAGGCATCGTCAGATTTGGACAGAAGAGAGGCAAATTATCGCCACGATTCATCGGACCGTTCGAGATTCTAGAGCGTGTTGGAAAAGTTGCTTATCGCCTTGCGTTGCCCCCGAAGATGTCAGGAGTGCACAACGTTTTCCACATCAGTATGCTGAGGAAATGTGTTCATAACCCAGCACACGAGATCAACTTTGAGGATATTGAAGTCAACGACAATGTTACGTTCAACGAAGGACCAGTTCGCATTTTAGATCGTGGAGTCAAGAAGCTCAGGAATAAAGAGATTCCATTAGTCAAGATTCAGTGGAAGCATCATGATGAGGGAGAAGCTTCATGGGAACTAGAGTCAGAGATGCTTGAGAAGTTTCCGTTTTTGTTTTAACTCTGTATGTTTCCGATTTCGAGGACGAAATCTTTTGTTGGGTGGTGGATGATGTAATACCCCGTATTTTCAATAAATATTTAATGCAGAGAGATTCTATATACTTCATTTGACCATTCATAAAATTTGATCTTCGATCGATCGAAGCTCGTTCGAGCGATCGAGCATCTTCATAGTCAAGCGATCGAACCTTTTTCGAGCGATCGAGCATCTTCATAGTCAAGCGATCAAACCTTTTTCGAGCGATCGAAACCCTACCGACATAAATTTAATACGTGGTCCCCACTTCAATCGATCAAACCCTTTTTCAATCGATCTAACCTGACCGATCTAAGTTCGAGCGATCGAACATACTTCGATCGATCGAACGTGTAATGATTTGATTCCCAGTTTTCCCGCAAACAATGCCATCTGCACCTCTTTCCCCTCTATATATACAGTGCATTCGTGTATATTGGGTGTTTGCTGACCCTTGTGAGTTGAGAGAGTGTGTGCTTGTGTGTTGATATATATTATATACGCATACATCCATATCTATATATATACATACCTCCTCATATATATATATATACTCAGCTTGGAGAAGAGAAGAAGGAGAAGAAGAAGAACAAGAAGAGGCCGAGAAAGAGAGACAGAAGAGACAAAGAGAGGAGCAGAGAGAAGAGGCCACCATTGGAGGAAGCTCGAAGCTTTCAACCGAGCCAAACGCGCCCTTACGACTTGTGGTGAGTTCCAAACTCACTCGGTATCTTAGTTATGATGTTTTACATATTCTGGACGTATAAATTATAACCCAAACACTCCTAGCACATTCTGCACGTTCACAGGCAGAATCTGTGGAAGACGAAGTTCGACCGATCGAACTGAGTTCAATCGATCGAACATCAGAGTCCCAATCGATCGAACTGAGTTCAATCGATCGAACATCCTGAGTTCAATCGATCGAGAAAACTTCAATCGATCGAGACTACCTTCACTTCGATCGATCGAGAAGACTTCAATCGATCGAACAACACTTTCTTCGAGCGATCGAGATGACCTCAATCGATCGAACCTAGCAGAACATGAATGTATTCCTTTCAGTTTATAATGCATAGTGCGTAGTTGTTTAATTGTTGTTTCATGTTCCTATTATGCGATATTATGGATTACGGAGGTAATGGGATACGATAACGAGATTGAGATAATATGGTGAGTAACGTAGTCGGGTTCGGAACGCTAGAAATAGTACGACGCGATAACGTAGTAAGTTTGAGATGATAATACTGGGTAGTATTGGATAAGTGAGAAGTGAGTCAGTAAGAGGATTTGTATGTTCAAAGTTGTGTGTGTCGAGCTGATGATTCGCTCAGGTTGAATCCGATAAGTGTATGTCAAGGATTTGATCAGGATCGTGAGAATTATGGGTACACAGTACTCGCAAGAGTTCTTAAAAGCGGTGAACAGTAAGAGTTCTTAAAAGCGGTGAACAAGAGTAGATGTGGCACGCCCATGATTTGAATTACCAGAGCTGTGTACGTATCGTACTCGCAAGCGTTCTTAAAAGCGGTGAACAGTAAGAGTTCTTAAAAGCGGTGAACAAGAGTATGGGTACATCCATGGACCAGTCGTTATATGAGAATAATGTATGGGTGCTCGCAAGAGTTCTTAAAAGCGGTATAGCGGTGAACAAGAGCACTGGTATGTTGTGCTGATATAATCAGTTCGAGATAGTCAGTTGGGTATTGTGGAGTCAGTCTTAGAGTGGGAATTGATAAGAATCGATTAATGATATGTCTGAATAATGAATGAGGATTATATATATAGTATCACTGTCATATATTGTTCATAATGGTAATTATGTCATTTCTATGAGACTGTGTTAGTTAGTGCTCACTCAGCTTTCAACAAGCTGACGGCCTTTATTGCCTGGACATTCCCCGTCCAGACTACCCTGTCCTTTACAATGCAGATGATGGAACTTATGGCGATAACGATTACCCTGAAGGGAGTTACGTAGAGAATGGCCCCACTGATGCCAGTTATGCTGACGCCTATCCGTACGCTAGCTGAAGACCTGAAGATAGATAGTAATTATATTACTACTTTTCCTTTTACTGTTGTACTTTGTAGTTAACGGGTACTTGGACATATATTGTCTCCAGACCTGTTGTGATCCTGTGGACCGTACTCTGATGTTTGTAATAGATAGAACCGTGTTTATATTTCAGTTGTTTTACTGTTCCTGTGGGACTAGTATTGTGTGGTGTGGACATTGGTGACTTTCACTTGTCATTCCCTATGGACCCATAAAGGAAATTTATTTTTCTCTATTTATGCTGCTCCGGGGTGTGACACCTTCGGCTATAGCACCCTTAAATAAAACACGTCCAAGCTAAAACTTTTCTTTTGTAAAATTGGCACCATAGATGCATAGATCTCAAATAACAAAAACATATTTCTTTTGAAAAATTGGGTGCATGGTGCATAGATCTCAAATAACAAAAACACATTTCTTTTGTAAAATTGGCACCATAGGTGCATAGATCATAAAAAATATATATATAAAATAAATAAAAAAAATTAAAAATAAAATAAAATAACACACAAAAAGTCCAAAAAATGATAAAATTATTTCTTTGCAGACAGAAAAAAATCCAAAATAAGGCTACAAATTACATGTTTTTATAAAGTTTCCAACTCTAATGATAGATCTCGAAAAAAAAAACATGAATTCAAAAAAATAAAAAATAAAAATTACCCACAAAGCCCAAGAATTGGTAAAGTTATCGTCGTTAATTCAAACAGATAATATTACTTGTTGAAGACATATTAAATCTCAAAATCAGGCTGCAACTTACTATTTTATTTATTTATTTTTTTGTAAAATTTTCAAGTCCAATGCATAGATCTCGAGGAAATACATGAAATACGAAGAAAAAAAATCATCCAAAAATGCCAAAAAAAATGAGGAGATTTTGGTTATTTTCGTCTATATTATCTATCAGTCAACAGATAATATTGTCTATATTGATAGATAAAATCGAAAAATGAGGTTCAAAATTACATTTTTTTGGGGGGTACAATTTTCAAGTCTAATGCATAGATCTTAACCAAATGCATGAAAAAAAAAAAAGAGCCCAGAAACGCAAAAAAATAAATAAATAAATAAAAAATGATTAAGTTATGGTGGTTTAAAGTTGACAAATAATATTGTGTTAGACATTTTTGCTTAGAAACAAAGGACCTTTTACTGAATTACAAAAGTAGCAAAGGGCTGTTCGCCAAATTGAAAAAGTAGCGAGGGAGGGACTTATAAAAAATGGCCAAATCGTGTGAGTTTTTGGCTAATACACCTAAGATTAAGGGATCTATCATCCAATATCCCTTTCTTAAATCAAATTAAAGTCTATATCTTTTAGGGCTCGTTATTTCATCAAAGAGTGTACAACAATAATAATAATAATAATAATAATAATAATAACAGTAGTAGTAGTAGTAGTAGTAGTAGTAGTAGTAGTAGGAGGATAGTTTTTTAGTTTTAGTTTAGTTGGAATCGTGTAATTCTTTTTTAAAAAAAAAATCAATAAACAATTGAATAGGAGTCCTATAGAATGCGACTTAGGAAAACCCATGATTTGATCTAGTTTCAGTAGCAATTGTTCTCATAATGTTAAAGGGAAAAAAAAAAAAAAAAAGAGACACGAATTGTGGCCCACATGAAGAAGCATTGGCTGTTGGATTGATGATGTAAAAAAAAAAAAAAGGTAAATAGACAACAAACGTGAGGCAAGGCATGGGTCTTATCAATTTAGGAGTCCTAGTACAATTATAGCACACATTATATCTAACAAAAAAAAGGCTACGATTGGACACACGCTTAAAATCCAATTCATTGGATAAGTTCACTCAACCCAATTCAATTTTTTTGAGTACAGAGTCCTATATTTGTAAGGATTAATATTAGGAAGTATTGCCAATTCATGGGGTCCAAAGGAAAAAAAAAAAACTTGCGGCAGTGTTGTGAGTTCCAGTTTTAGTTGGAGTCTTAAAACCAAAAATCTAGTGTAATCTCTAAAGCAACCAATTTTTTTTTTTTTCTTTTTTTTAAAAAAAACGCAAGCTAGCAAAAAAAAAATGGAGTCCACAATATTAGAGCTACTTTTAGTTAAGAGTCCTAGAACTATAAATAAGTTTACTTTTGTTTTTAGTTAATTAAGAGTCCTAAAATTAAATACAAGAAAGTGATGGTAACAATCATGAGTCAAAAAAGAAAGAGTTCACAAAAAATATATTAAAAAACAATGGGTTAGAGAGTCCAATAGTTCGTAATAAATAAGTACTAATAAAAAAGAAAATAGAACAAAGAAAACAAAAACATTAGGATTTTTATGGACAGACTAAAAAAAAGTGGCATACTAAACTTATTAAAACACTAAGAAAATCACTTAATTAAAAGTATACTGGTTCTTATCAATTTAGGAGTCCTAGTACAATCATAGCACACATTATATCTAACAAAAAAAGGCTACAATTGGACACACTACAAATAAAAAAGTGGTATACTAAACTTTTAAAACTCTAAAAAAAATAGTTACAAATAAAAAAGTGGTATACTAAACTTTTAAAACTCTAAAAAAAATAGTTAAGTAAAAGTGCACCGATTGATAAAAGTGTAAAACACTTATACCCATTGGTACATTTATATATATATATATATATATTATAGATTATAAATTATAGATATATATATACATGTAGATATGTGGAATTGTTTGTGTATGTCGTACCATAATTCAGGTAAATATCAAAAATAAATATATTATGTGGGATTGTGCGCATATAGGTGTGCAACCATCAAAAGTATACGTGATCAATTAAGCAGAAGCGGTTATGGTCCAATGAACAATTTGTGTACCAAACTAAAAGGTGCCACCATTTGGCTAGGGTGGACCACTTGTGAACCAAAAGCATAGTAAAATGGATCAGAACAATGCAGTCTAGTCCCTACAAGGTGTTTCACAAAAAGTTCAAGGTCAAAGATTGGACTATGGGCCCTGAGCTTTTAAAAAAAAATCTCCCTTCAAGGGTCCAAATACACCGCTCACTGACCTTCCATGTTGGAAATGAAACCCAACAAAGTAATTTTTTTTTTTTTGGCGGGGGGGGATGTATCTTATTAATTTGAAAAATCGACACATTAAAGATGAAAACATTTACCAATACCAAAAAAAAAAAAAAATGAATGCAATTTTTAAAAATACTATATTAAACTTTTTATTGACCTTAGTGATGGTAAATTGGTCTTTATCAACGGCTAACTGAACCCAAATTTGAAAAAGAGGTCCTATATTTTAACCTTAGAACCGTAGAGTAGGTGAATGTAATTAACCGAAAGAAATGAAGAAAACAAGCCCAAACAATCTACATGGGAGAAAAACTAGGTCCACAAACAGTACTCCAATCATACAAGCCTTAATGTGGCCTTTTAGGTGGGGCACTTGATAGGGATTGGACCAGGGGACCATCATTGGTTTTTTTTTTTTTTTTTTTCCTCTCTCTTAAGCGGATTAAAGACCCCAACCTCACTTTCCTCTAAACAAGTCAAATTTGAGAAATAACAGATTAAAAGAGGTTTGAACATTGGATTAGTTAAAATATATAGAGAAACCAATCCAGAAAATCAACTACATATGATGAGAACTACATAACCACTTATGCACTAATTTACCTTAAAAAAAAAATTCATTTTCAAGGTTGTTTGCACTTCGCAGGGTTTATTCATTGAATTTCTTTTTCAAAGAAAGCAACATTTAGTTTGCTGAAAAAAAAAAATTAAATAAATAAATTATTTTTTGATGCAAATGAATTAAATAATTGCTAATTAATTGTATCCTATATCATCACTTACAATTGGTCTATCCTCACTTTAATGAAAATGCTTTTGTTCACTTAAAATATAATTCATTAATGCTCATCCAAGCATCCCATTGATAATGCAGTGGGACCCATGATTAAACAAATGGTATTTAATCCTAAGTCTCACTATACTGGCCAATGGTATGCTTGGGTGAACATTAGTGAACCATTTTTTGGGTGAGCAAAAATGCTCTCTTCACATATACAAAAGCATAATGTTAGATTAAACTAAAAGGGTCCAACGTGGAAAGCCAAGAAATATTAAGCACAATTAACAAGAGGGAGGTTCCCATGTGGTCTGATTAGTGGATGTGTAAAAAAAACTAATAAAAAATTATAAAAAAATTGAATGGAGTACTATTAAACAATCATTAGTGTGTCAAACAATAATCTTAAAAACACTCCTTAAAGGCTTAAACATATAATAAGCACATTAATCATTAAGAAAACATAATGACGCGTTACGTGTTTGGTGCTATACATGAAGGGGAAGAAGATGTTTAGACATTGCCAAAATTTAGCACAACCGTGATGTAAGTTTTGTAATTACATGATTGTCATGACTTACAAGAAATTTTCTTAATCTTTATGTCATAGGCACCGTTTGGCACTAACTTTTCGGAACCCATAAGTGATTACAGAACAAACCCAAAAGAGGTAATGAAAATTATTTGGCAAAAATTGTGTGACAAATATAAAAATTTGCAATTAGTCAGAAGCAACATTGGATAGCTTTTGGCCAATCATAGTTTTTTTGCAACTGCATCGCAGAAGCAAAAGATGTTGCCAAACCTGCCCTTACAGTCATTGCATTAATGCATTTCAACATTTAGTCTAATAACCTTGTTTCCTCTAAATCAAAATGGAAGGGCATTTTCAGGACAAAGTTTCAACTTCCAAGTATATGATGAGGTGAGATCTAGTTCTTCCTTTAGTCGTGCATTTCGTGAAGGAAAAGAAATGAAAAAGGGAAATAGGAAAAGAAAAACCGATCTCGTGCTATTTTTCCTACACACAATAAATATTATAAACGAAAAGTCTCAGAAAAATAGTTGAAAATCAAGGAAAATGTAAAGGCGTTGAAATGTAAAACGAATTAACAAATACAATCTGATTCCAATCTTGTTTTCCTTTCCTCACAAAATTCATGAACCAAACAGAGCCTAAAGAGGAAACACCAGAAGCTTGTAAATATTCCTAGTTCTCAAAGAATTCAACAAAAAACAAGTCAAATCATCTCATTTCCCTCATGTCAACTGTACTAACCAATCTTCTCTTTGTTTTAACTAAATCATGTGTCCACTCCCACCAAACACAAACCAGTTTTATGAGCAGCATACAAGAATCAGAGTACTAAAAAACCACATTAGATTGATTCTAAAAAAAATACACCTTTACGCCAAAATTTCAAAACTAACAAAGTTGAGAATTAACCATAATCACCAAATGCTAGCAAAAATCCTATCGTGACCCGAACATGAAGAAGCAAAATAAAGGTAAGAATTGGACTAAACAACAAAGTGACTTGAGTCCAAAGATATGTCCAAATAAAGTCTATGTATGATAAGCTCAAGCTTGAAAGCTCTTCAATCAAAAGAAAGACAACAATTTGGTACAAAAAAATTTTCCATTCACATCCAAGCTTCTAGTGGTTTCAGATATAATATTAAACTTTCAACGAACAGTTTCTGTAGAATTGCCGGCCATTGATAAAGACTCTGAACTAGACTGATTTCATTTGAGGAACTTCATAAAAACTACCCAACCTAAAACTAAGATTCATGGTTTTTTTATAAAGCTTTGTTAAGTTGAGTTGTTACTCAACCTTTAATATAGTAAGTTTCTATACCAGCAGCTAAATAAAACAATTAGTTTTGACACTGTAGCCAAACTATGACAAGCTTACCTAGAGAAAGATTGGAATTGAGTTGTCGAGCGATCCGATTCCTTTCAGATATCTAGACATTAAGGCTCTGTTTGGTTCAAGGAATTAGAGAGGGAAAAATAAAGAAAGCAGGAAAACACATTTTCTTGTTTGGGTTAGTAAGGAAAACAGTGACTAAAATAGGAAGGAAAAGTAAATATGGTGACAAGTAAACTAGGAACTTTAAATTTTCACCTCTTCAATTTTCTTGGATTCATATTATATATCGAAAACTTCTAATTTTGATACTATTTAATTAAGCATGGAGGAAAATACAACAGATAACACTAGGGAAATTATTTTCCTTCTTGTTTTACTGTCCTAAATCTGCAAACCAAACATGGTCTAAATAGGGGTTAAAAATCCAAACTAAGGAATTGCACCTTGGGCATGCTTTCCCATATTCTCATTGCATTGCCCCTTTCATGGTATAAATATTCTCACCCCTTCCAATCTCTACATTGCAAAATCTAACCCAGATCACTGGAGATACCTAGTATTCATAATTCTAGTTGTTTTTTTAGACAAGTAACATAGTAGTTTATTTGGTTACAGCAGATTTTCAATCCACAAGCATTAAGATCAATTGGGAAAAAAAGTTCAACGCTTGTGAGCACAACCAAACGTTCCCTGCAACTAAAACTCCATCTCAACATATAAGCAAAAGTTATAATTCACAATACGTCAGATGAACATCCTTAAGAACATAAAACCACCTCATCCACAAAAGTGCAAGTAATTCAGGTAGATTCAAAAGTTACAAAACTACTAAACTTTGTAGTTAATTAACAACTTCCCTGGGAAATTAGTTTTGTCTATAGTCTAGAGTAGATAGATGATAAGCAAGAGTAGACTCACAAAGGAGGTGCCACCACCACAGTTGAAGATTTATTAACTTAAAATATCATAGAGTTTATAAGCTTAAACCTCTGGGAGAAAGAAGTGCACCTCTAATAACCCATTTTCTTGTTTGTTCCATTTCTGCCTCTCAGCACCTCCAAGCCGAAGCCGACACGAGCTCCCGACGCTGCCAACTCAGCACAAGTGAGGACTGGCGTTTCTCTACGTGAAATCCCTGATATGGGTTTCTCTTCACCACGTATTCACCCTGAGTTTCACTGAAATTACTGAATGGCACAGGCGAGAATCCCGCAGAAGCAAAGAGGGCTTTCCAATGGGGCATTTTTTGCGGGGCAGTGAGACCAAGTCGCCCCAATACAACGTTTTCAATTTTGGGGAGAAAGAGGAATTTCTCAATCCTGTTTGCAATGTCTAAATTCACATTAGAAGCATCAATGGAGTCCAAGAGAACCTCATAGTATTGAAGTGAATGGAGAAGATGGTGTGAAAAAGGGAGGTCTGCCCATTCGAATCCACCTTCTAATGATACAATAATCTTCGGTGAAAGTTGCTTTATGAATCGAAGGAGTGAGGACAGGGCAGAGAGATGACTCGAACATGCCCAAATAGGTAAATTCACAGCAATAGCTTCATTTTCAGATGATTGGGTTAGAGGCACTGTATAAGAACTTGGGTCAAAAGAATCAAAGTTCACAACTTCAAGCTCAAAATTAACACCAATATCAGTAGCAAATTGTGTCAAATTTTCATGCATAAGGCCAAGCTCAAGAGGATGGTGGGTTGAAGGAGAGGCAAAGGCAGTGATTTTCAATGATGGGTTGATACTACCTCTATGCCTCCCACAAAGCTCTTGCATAAAGGATGCCCATTGAGCACCAAAACCAATATCAAAATCAATTATGTGGACCCGTTCTGCGTCATCAAGAGCTTCAAGAATTGCCTGGTTGGACGTGAAATTCGAGAACTGTAAAAGCGGCGAAACCTCAGAGAAAGTCTTATAAGCACCCATCTTAAACATGGCGTCAAATGGAGTTGGGTTTCTCGACGGTGGCGACAGAGAGGTGGTGGCTGGGTTGTGCATAAGGAGGGGCAATTGTAGAGCCTCCTTGAAGTAAAAAGCAGCCCTCTGAAAGGGCTTTCCAAAGGGAGAGAGGTGGTGATTGAGCCGCGCCAATATCCCTTGCGCGTGTGAGAAATTCCCAGCCATCATTTGCTCCGCCACCTTATATAGCTGATCGTATATAACTTGCTTTTGCTGCTGGTAATGGTGGTAGGTGGTGGTGGACATTAGTTCACCGCCGGAGCAGCCTCCGGTCACCGTCTCCAGCTTAGGAACCATCAATGGCTTCTGCTGAAGATGGTGAGGAAGATGAGGCAATTTCATCTGGGTATTGAAGAATGGAACTTTTGGGATTTGAGACCTAGAGTTTGAATCTGAAATACCCAAATTTTGGCGCTTTGGTTGAGGTTGAAGGAGGTGGTTAAAAGGGTTCTGATTTTGAGGATTTTGAGGATTTTGGGGTACCTTGGAGAGTAATTCTTGATTCATAAAGACTTGTGGGTTCAAAATCTGAGACTTGCCATCTGGGGTTTCAAATTGTTGCTGCTGATAATTCAAACCAGGCGGTAATTGAAGAGGCAAATTGTTGAAAATTGAGTTCTGTGAATTGATAAACACAATATTAGGAGCTTTGCAAATGAGGGTTTCAGAAAATGAATTAAATGAAATTGAACCAACCTTTCCATTTTCGTTGCCATTTGAAGATAACCCAGAAGAACCACCATTGAAACATAGATTAGGAGCCATGTTCGTCATTGTAGTACCAGTCGTGCTTTCTATGGAGATGGGTGTGAAGCTAGACCCATGGTCAGCATTTTCAGTAAACTCGTAGGGATTCGAGCTCTGTAAAAGTTGTTTGAGACTGAACGAAGTTTCTTCAACGTCGCCGGAGATCAACCGGAGAAGAGACTGGTCTTGACCCGATTCAGATAAAAAAGTCTCCCAATCTTCGAGTCCAACCCCAAATCGTTCCACTCCGGACCCTTCTATCCCAGATGGAATCGGTTGAAGCTCCGTCGCCCAATCGTCCTTCCGACCACCGGCGGCGGCGGCGGAGGTTTCTGTTACAGCCGCCGAAACAGGCCATTTCTGTTGGGAGTTTTCGCCAGAAACCGCCGTCACACCAGCTGTGTTGTCCGTTGAACCAGTCCCACCACCGGCGTCGGCGGCGGCGTTAACTCCGCCGCCGAAAGAGGAAGAGAGTGTCGACGTCGACGTGGAAGGGCTCGGACTCCGTCTCTTGTCAAGCACAGAGATAGGTTCATTACAGGTCTCCTCTCTCTTCCACTTCGCCTCCGTAGAAGACACCAACCCAAAACCTTGTAAATTAATTTGCATTCCTCTCATCTACAACAAGAACAGAGATCAAACAACAACAAACCCGATTTGGGTTTTTTTTTTGGTTTCAGATTTGAAAGGGTAAACCAAATCAAAACTTTCAAAGGACACTCAAAGACCCATTTACCAAGAGAGATTGAACTGTTCTCTCTGTCTCTCTCTCTCCCTCCAGCTTTTTCTCTTCTTTTTGAGCTCCATATATCACCATTTGAACTCCCCCATCAGACCAAACCTGTTTTTGTTTCTCTCTCTACCCTCTGTATATCAACAACACCCTTTCGCTCTATGGACTTCTTTTGTGGTGCTGTTTAATCTTTTTCGTCTTCTACTACTACCCTGTTTGTGAAGCAGCAGTAGTACTGTGTACCCTTCTCTGTTCTGCCATGGATGCGAGCATCATAAAAAAGGTAAATAAAGTGGCCTCTTTCTCTCTCTAGTCCCTATCTGTCACTCTCTCTTTCTCTCTCTAATAAAAAATACTACTACTCACTCTATTAAATTTTTTGGTTGGTGGGTTAATTTCTGGAAGCTCGATTTATCTCTCTCTCTACTGGGGCTCCTGTCACACATACTGTTGTATAGCACTGTAACAACATACGGTATTGTTGTTTTTTCATTTGCTATAGAGCTAACGAAAAGGTGGTTTGGGTACCCTGGTATTCTTAAATCTTATAAGTTTTTTTTAAAATGATGTGATAGTGGGGTTAAGTCTAACACTTAGATGATTAATTGAATTTTGATTAAAAATTGTTTATTTGATTTCATTACCACACTATTTGAGAAGCATTTTTAAAATATAAATTTAGGAACCATTGGTACGTAGCATTACCTAAATACAAAATATTTTCAAGGCTATCATTGTGGGTCTGTGGCCACTGCCAAAGTAAATTGGCTATATGTATATGTCTCACATTATCTTTCTAACAAAAAAAAAGTCTCAGATTATCACATAGTCAGTTTATTTGACAATAGGCAACAAAGCAATAGTGGTAGCCTAGTTTCAATTGCATTAATTTGATGCTTGAAGTTTTAAATAGAAGTAATATAGTTCAAATGTCTCATTTTGTCAGAAGATTTGACGGAATTCAGTCACTGTTGTGCACAATTATGCTGATTAGCGGGTGAAAAGATTGATGGCGTTTTATTTTTGTCCCTAAAAAGCGTGACAGTGCATAGAATGTGAGTAAATTTCGTCAACTTTTCCCACATTAATTCTATTCAAAAACTTCAAGGATCAAATTAATACAATTAAAACTACAAGGATCAAACTTTAAAGGTATGTTTTGTAATTAAGTCTACCATCTAATTGGACTGTAGGACTGTTATCAACAAACTAATCAAACAATTTCATTTGAACTAATCTCCAGCCAAAATCATCAAAATGAGCACGGCAATTTGGTAGTCATTTCGCATACTTAAGGCATGTTTGGAAAAATCTAACACAGAATTGGTTCAGGCTAAAGTTTCACTTTTAATGTGATTATTGTGAGAACCAAGATTATGTTGTTTTGATATTTATCTTATTTGATATAAAAATATATATATAAAAAAAAAGGTCATGTTAGTTTATTACAAAAATCAATTTTAAGGGAGTTATTAGACCGGATAATAATTCTTATTCAAGAAGTTGATAGTCACCATACACCTTAATTTGTTGAACTAGTTCACTTATGAACCAAAGAACCGATTCTCAACTTTCCTAAATCTCAACCTCGAAAATTTTATTATGGCATCTGCTTTTGCTTTAGTAATTTCTGCTTTTGTATTAGCAATAGCCAAACAGAAAAACAAATAATTTACTATTCAGAAAATTAAATTAAAAAAAAAAAAACCCAAAGAGAGAGAGAGAGAGAGAGAGAGAGAGAGATATTTACCAGAAAATACCTCATTCACAAATCCCTGTAAAAATACTTTTCGAATAAAAGGTCCCCTCATTTGTGGACTTAATGTGCTTTAAATCCCTCATCTACCTTTTCTAGATTTATTTTGAACTGATGTATCCTTTGACTAAGATGGTAAAGATCATTTAATAAATCCTTTCAATAGGTGAACTACTTAAATTAAGAAAATCCCTTTAATGTGAAGATTTACAACTCATTAAGACTTCAATATTCAATCTGCAACAATATATACACCATATATTTATACACTTATGTACATTTTTCCTTAGAGAGAGAGTTTAACAAGCAAAAGTGTAAACAGCAAATCAAGAAACTAGGGCGCAAGTGAGAGGGCTCGGCATTGCCGCCGCCATCGCTGCTCCAATTTTATGATGTTCCTCCTCCTCCTTCTTAGTTGATCAGTTTTCCTCTCCTAGTTGTTCGTTGCGCCACCATCTCCGGCAACCTTTCTTTTCTCTTTCTCCTCTGTAATTTCATCCATCATGTTCTTGATCTCCTTCGATGTATGCTGCTCTTCACTTGCGGTGACCTGTGTCGCTCGCGGATTTTTGGTGCGGATTTTTGTGGAATTGAGATTTTTTTTTGTGCATGCATAGATTCATTTTGAGGTATCTTTGTATGGCAAATTATTTCGGTTCTATCTCTTAATCTGTAATTCGGTTCATTCTCTATAGTTTGTTTTGAGAATTTTCTCTAACAACCAACCTATAATTTTAGGACCTAATTTGCTGAGGCATGTGAAGCTTGCATTTTTGGTACTTATAATTTGAGGACGTATGGTTTGTTGTATAAATGGGTATGTATGTTTTTATTTGAAATAGTTTGATTTGAAATGGTTTGGTTGGAAATGGTTTGGGTTGGTTTCTTTTGGTAAAGTAGGTATTGATTTATTAGCGGTGTTTGTCACGGAAGCACCGAGAATTAACGATATTTATTAGGGTAGCACGGGTAATTAACGACATTTGTGAAAAACGCCGGCAATTGAGAATACGGTATTTTGGAGGTTGAGTTCTGCCCAGACCCAATTCGACCGGTCGAACGGGACAGTTCGTTCGACTAGTTGAAATGTCTCCTGCCCCGAAACTTTGAACTCCTTCTTTCAATATTCGGAAATACTTCTAATTATGTATGGAGTATCTTTGGAGACCCTTTGACCTACGAAAATATTACTTTTGAAAGCGAAACTCGATTAGGCGTGTTTGGACATGCGTTTAATATAACATTTGAAAAACTATTTGTAAGTTGGTTATCTTGGAGCAAAACTTTTATTAAGGTCATTTTGGAAACTCTAATCATTGTTGGTAAGATTTGACGGCATGTCAAATGACCTGAGATCACCTTATTGGTTTCGGAGCTTAACAAAAAAAACTTTGATATATTACAAAGGGAAATGTTATTGTGAGAAGCTTCTCACATGAGAAGGCGGGTTTTAACCGTTGGATGAGCATCTAACTTTAAGATTCTGAATCTCAAGGCTAGATGCTCATCCAACGGTTAAAACCCGTCTTCTATGTGAGAAGCTTCTCACAATAGTATTGCCCTATTACAAAATGTACATAAGAAAAGGTAGTGAAATATTTTTGTAACGTTAATATTTAACTGTTCCCGTGTTTAGAGTTTCAGATTTTGTCTGATTTAAGGGTGACTACAACTTTAGTCTTGGAAATAAATGAAGTATGAATAAGACAACTCCCTAAACTAAATTTAGAGTAGGAAGTTTATACAAAAGCATCATTTGGCTTTGTTGTTAGTTGTTGAGTCTTTTTTAGCAATCATCATTACTAATAAAAACTCACTTAATTTGTTTGGACAAGTCCATATTCAAATTGCCAAAGCAACTTTTTGTATTATCAATGTGTTCACCTTACTAATGATTAGAACTTAACTTGGTATATTCACATGATTTTGATTCCTATGTCATGAAAATATCTGAAGCTAAAGATTCACATAGTCATGGAGCATAACGTTATACTTATCAAATGAATTTTAATTTTAGATTTTAAATATTTTAACAATAGTACTATAGTTTTTTTTTTTTTTTTTTTTGGTTATCGGGGGTGTCCGGACCAGCTTGCGCGCACCTCGACTAATCTCCCGAGGCCTAGAGGCGCCGGGTGAATACTCCAGTGGCCACGCTCCCCATGACTCGAACACTAAACCTCTTGGTTAGTACACCCAAGAAGCTTACCACTCGGCCACAAGGGACTTGGTTGTTGTGACAATAGTTGCACCACATACAACGATATATGGTGTAATTGGCAAGTTATTTGAGAATCAAATTTGTAATTCAAATTTATGAAGCATAACACTACTCAATTATATTTAATACACATCTATCATGGATATATATATATATATATATGCATTCACATATATTCCATATTTTTTGTTTTTTCTGTTGATTTACTTGATCATTTGTCACGTTTTAATCCAAAAATTCAAAACATGCATATTGTCATGGATACATATATATATATGCACTTACATATATTCCATATTTTTTTTGTTTTTGCTGTTGATTTACTTTATCATTTGTCACGTTTTAATCCAAAAATTCAAAACATGCATATTGTCAAAAAGGTGTTTTCGTTTGGATTATTGGTTTGTTTAAGTTTTAAATTAACAATATCTTTATAGTTTCAATACAATGATCAAACATCAATTCACAGGGTTGTTGACTGAGATGAAGTTATTGTAGTTATTTTCTGCCCACTGTTTGAGCAGATTGTTTGGCATTATATTAGCCCTTTTTTCTTCTTCTGTTTTTCAATACCAAATTTAGAAATTACTTTTGTAACTTTTATTAGTACTTCTTACTTTTTGCATTTTTGTGATGTTATTAGTGGGATCCATGAAACAAATTAGTACCCTCTAACTGCATTTTTTATATAGTTATTTACATGTATTTTAATCTAAAATAGTACATTTCATGTAGCATGATTTGCATGTATCATCTTATGTACATGACTATGGTCATGAAGGCGTCATGATTTTATTTATTACATTTTTTTTTTTGTATTTTTAGAGACTATTTGGAAAAAGATCAAGTATTTGGCGGATGTGTTTTTATTTAGTAGGATTTGATAGACAAACACTAGTCTAAAATTTGGTTTAAAGGTCCAAACAAAACTCGGGTGGTTTTCTCTTTATGCAAAAATCACATTGACATGGGAAAGAGAATGCGGCCAAGCGTGACCTTGTTTTGTACCATCCCAAACAGACATAAGGATTGCAATATTAGCAAAAGAAGATTATAATTTAGGAAATTTCTTACAAAATTTATTATGGTGTTTGATTTTCAATGGATATGAGAATAAAACGTCACCAATGTATGTCCCTTAATTATTAACCCATTGGTTA
Organism: Hydrangea macrophylla; assembly: GCA_033977485.1. Classification (NCBI taxonomy): domain Eukaryota; kingdom Viridiplantae; phylum Streptophyta; class Magnoliopsida; order Cornales; family Hydrangeaceae; genus Hydrangea; species Hydrangea macrophylla. Next base: position 96,752,772 of record CM066995.1, read on the forward strand.
TTTTGGCTTAAGAAGTATATTACTCACACTTTTCCGATTGTCTTTTCAGTTTACAATTGGCAGAAGAAATTGGTTAAAAAGAAATAAAGGCAACTAATTAGCATTACGCCATGTGTTATTTTTATTTATTTATTTTTATTTTTCTTGGTTCAGTGGCCATGTGTTAAAGAAAACAAAACTAAAGACAGACCCCAAAAGGGAAAAACATTACTAGTAGTCATCAATGAGGGAGAAAATATTCAATACTCCGTACAATGTTTACTTTGATGTTGTGGTTAATAGAATTTCATGATTCAATGTTCAAACATTTTGTCTCTCCTAATTTTATGAAAAATAAGGTCTCGTATGATAATTTTGTAACTTTTAATTTTCAAATGTTATTTTTTATTTTTTGTATTCGGAGTTGCCTGTAATCAATTCAAAAAATGAAAATAAAAATTAAAAATAAAAGTCACTACATTACCATGCGAGTTTTGAAGCATAAACATATATGTCCTTGTGTATTAGTGTGGTGATAAAAATGATGCGATATAACCGTTGCATTGAATAGTTGATGTGATTGTCCAAATAATTATTCTGGGAGTACTTTTAATTTCTGAATTTTTTACTGGAAGCTTCAAAAGGGGGGTAATATATCCCTGATCTATCACTATTTCAACTTTTTTCCCAAACCCATCACTTTTCTAGAAGTCGCGACTTCAACTAGCGATTTCAGACCAATCAATCCAACTTGAAATCGCGATTTCAAGTAGCGACTTTATCAAAACCAGAAATCGCTACTTGAAGTAGCGACTTCATCAGCAGCTAAATTCCCAGCAGTCTGTCCATTTTTGTAGTAGCACCCTGCTATATATCCAACATATTTTTATTTTCAGAATTGAACCACCAAGCATTATTAATCCAACATTATCAACATAATTAATCCAATTACAATTACAATATGTATTTGTAAAAAGTGAGAGAGAGAGAGAGAGAGAGAGAGAGTGTGGGAGAGAGATAGAGAGTGCGAGAGAGTGGGAGAGAGATAGAGAGTGCGAGAGAGTGGGGGTGGTAGGTAGAGATATAGAGAGTGGGAGTGAGATAGAGAAAGTGGGAGAGAGATAAAGAGTGTGGGGGAGATAGTGAGATAGAGAGAGTGGGAGATAGAGATAGAATGAGAGATAGAGAGAGAGAGAGTGGGAGAGATAGAGAGAGAGTGAGGGGGAGAGAGATAGAGAGAGTGGGTGATAGAGAGAGTGGGAGATAGAGATAAAGTGAGAGAGAGGGTGGGAGAGATAGAGAGAGAGTGAGGGGGAGAGAAATATAGATGTATAGAATAAAAAAAATTATATATATACAAATGTGTAATTATTTGTTTATAATACATCAAAAAAAGAAAGGTGTAATTATTTGTGGATCCTATGGACTATCTTTGTTTATAATGTGTCCCATACCACGGAGCCTTCTTCGTTCCTTAGGTCTACCCTCTTCCTGTGGTGGATCCTCTACTAGTGGAACCTCATCACGTGGCTGGATAACCTGCGATACCCCTATCCCTCTACGGCCATGACGACCTCTACCCCTAGCGTAAACTGAACGTATCGGAGGTCGTCGCTGAGACTCGGCTTGTGTCAAACCCTCATCCTGTGTCTCTGCCATGGGGGTATCATGTCAAGTCGTCTCTCTCACCTCTACCTGCATCTCCTCCGCCTCTACCTGCGTCAAACTCTCCACCATCGCCACCATCGCCTCGAACTCTGAAGCTGGATGTGGTGTCTGGATCAACGATGATGACGGTGTATCTGTATATGTGTACTGTGGGATGGAGAAGTCGCGGACTGGAGATATACGGAACTCAGAGCCCCCTGGAGTGAAAGGCCTATAAACATCGACCGTATCATCATATACATACACAGTAGGACCCTGATCATGTGGTGTATGTGGCTCAGACTCAGAGTGTGTGGATGGGTTTGTCTGCTCCTGAGACTGAGGCTGAGTCTGAGAATGAGAATGCGTCTGAGGATGAGGATGATGATGCGTCTGAGGCTGGGGCTGAATTTAACAACTTTCAAACTTTTAATTTTTGGACCTTTCAAGGCGAATTTGGATCATATGACAATTAATTTCATGCTATGTATAAAGGTTTACGTGTCTATCGACCAAATCACACCAAAAAAGAAGGCAACAATGGTGTGATACTTAAAATTATGGGATTATTAAAAATCAATCACCTTTTGTTTGGTATTTTAAAGCATAGCTAGTTACTTTTTCAAAATGAAAAGAAAATCAAGTTAAAATTAAACTTTTAAAAACCTATCAAACTTTTTTTTAAAAAATAAAAAATAAAAACAATTACATTTACCCCCTCCCCCAACAACACCACACCATACCACACCACCACCACTACCAGCCACCACCATGGCCACCTGTAGACACCCCATTTTGTCGGCTAACAGATTTAGGAGGCCACAATCATGTCAAACCTCGATGATTAAAAAGATCGGATTTTCAGAGATTGCCTCTAACTCTCAAGAAGTCAAAGAATTTGCAGAAATGACCAAAATGCCCCTAAAAGCCCAAAACTCTCCATATTGGCCCAGAATCTCAAAAATCATTCGATGTTGTTCAAAACAAAAAAAAGGTATTTTAAAATATTAATATTTGAAATCGTAAGCTCCCAGAGACCCCCCCGGAAGTCCCGGAAGTTCCCGAAAAGTCTCCGTTGACCGGTTTGACCAAGTTTGACCAAGTTTGACCAAGGTTTGACCAAAATCATTCAAATTCACCCAAAGTTTTGAGATCATTCTAGATCATGTGAAAAGTCTTAAAGTATGTTTTAAAAGAAAATCGGACGGAAACGTCAGTCTTTGGAGGCTCACAGAACTTCCCGGAATTTCCTGGAAGTGCACTGTTTGACTGATTTGACTGCAAATTTGACCAAAAATCAAAGTCTTCTTTTCGACATTGAAATATTTTTATCAAATACTAGAGGTCAATAGCTTTCCAACGGTATATCGCATATAATTTCTCGATCTAAAACGAATTTGTTATGAATTTCTGAAGGTGAAAAATGCGATCAATTCGACTTTTATAGCGAATACCGCAAAACTTTCCAAAGTGACCCAACTCCAAACTATTTTTTATGGAAATTAGACCTCAATACCTTTCCAACGGTATATCACAATCTCAATTTGGATTTCGTATGAATTTTCTGTGAATTTCGGACGAAATAGGGTCGTTTCGTGAATTCCGGGAGTTCTGGGGGCCAAAATGCAATTTTTGGTCAACGGGGGAGTTGACTGCCGCGGTGGCACTGGCCCACTGCCGCGGCGGCAGTGGCCAAGTGCCGCGGCGGCACTCTGAGTGATTTTTCATTTTTTTTGTAATTTTTGGTTAATTTTTGGATTTTAATTCAAATTTCCAACAAATAAAACGACATAGTTTTGATTATTCCGGGATTTTGGACCAATTAGAGACTTTTTAAAACCCAAAATACCTCCCTAAGTTGGCCTATAAAGGAGACCCATTTACTTCCATTTAGAGAGGAGCTTGGAAGCCATTAGAGAGAGATATAGAGAGTTAGGGAGAAAGAGAGAGAGAAGTATAGATTTTCTTCTTCCAAATCCAATCCAAAATGTGAGTTTCAATTGGTTTTCTAAAAACTAAACTTTTATTTTCAAGCTTTCAATCCATCTTCTTCATCTTCTTTGAGTTTTCTATGAGTTAGAGAGTGATGTATTCACCCATATACACACATATGAGAGGTTGAATGCTTGTGGTTCCACCATTGAATATCATCTATTGATTTGTTCATTTGCTTGCTTATATACAATGTTCATCTCTTCTTACCCCATTTATTTTTTATTTTCTTTATTTACTTACTAGTTCATCATCATCTAGATGATGACATGAAATTTGAGATGAGTGAATCCTTATGGATAGTAGCTCTTGACCTCAAAAACATGTTTGATAGATGATGATTATAACTTTAATACCTCCAAGGTATCCTTGAAGTTATGTTCAAATAAAAATGAATCTTTCCAACAATCTTGGAGGTTCTTGATGATGAGTTTGATATTGACATTTTAAGTGGTTATAACCTCTATTTGATGTTGAAAATATACCTTCAAAACCTCTATTTCAAAACCCCTCTAAAAACCCCTCACTTTGATCTCAAGAAAGAAAACTCTAGTTTTTCCCAAAATCTTCAAAACAGTGAGTCAAAATAGTGAATGATCTGAGTTCAAAGATTTCTATAGAACTCAATACTCAATGTATATATGCAAGACCACTTGGAAAGTCTTCCTAACTCATTAGAGAACACCCATGATTTTTGGTTTGACTTGAAAATACTTGAAAATGGTCCATTTGGACCCAAACATTCTCTCCAGATATTCTGTTTTTGCTGTCACAGCAGCTTGGTCTACTTTCAACTTGTTTTACAGAAAACTTTTCCAAAAAGAGTGACCCTAACTTATTTTTCCCTTGAACTTCAATGTCTTAGGGAACTGTCTGTATAAAATGGGCCTCTAGATCATTTGTTTTCATTTTCTAAGATATTTTGACATTTTAGTCGACAGTACGAACTCTGTTTCTGGGTAACCTCCATTGTTCATATGATTTCTCTCAATCTGTAATAGTTATTAAAGATTAGCTTTTTGGGTTGTGTTCTAGACACAATAAGGAACATCTACATAAAAAATTATGCATTGAAAACATTCCTAACCCCTCTTTTCAATTTCCAAAATATCATGTTACTGTTTTGTCCACTATTCACAGCAAGCACACTTTTACTTCCCCCTTTGATTTGATGCTTACATGCACTCCAAATTAGCTCATGTCTTAGGAAGTAGTTCATACTACATTTGTACATATCCCATGATGATTTCCTTCATTCATTCATACACATTCTAGACTTCTAAGTCATTCTAGGAATCCATGAACACAAAGCACACTACAACCTTGGCACATTCTAGATACATACATTGCATCCATGCAAAGATTTGGGATCTTTGTGACTCCTAATCTAAGAAGATCATAAGGAATGGTTTTGATCACACATTCATGCTTTCCCTCGATCAATCCTCATTTCTCATCCGTCCCGGGGATTGAGAGGTCTTCTTTTCTCAAAGAACCAATATGCACCATGTTGGTTTGCTAAACAATTTTTTTTTATTTCCTTGATTTATTTGATTATTTGTTTCAAGAACAATCCATGTCCTCTTTTAGATTAGGAAAACTTGATTATTTAATATGTGATTAGATGATTTTTTTCCTAGGTTTGTTTGTGTGATCTTTCACTTTTGCATTGTGTGATATTTGGCTTAGATCTTATGAATGATATCTTATCTTTTGATCTTCCAATTTCAAGATTCTTATGCAATATAATATACTTATCATAAATATTAATTGTCGAACCAAACATAGTAGAAGATGATTATTTGGATGCTAATTGAGGCCCGTCGAAAGACGGGGCGAGTTGAGGGTGTTTTAGTCGCGACAAAGGCTCCTTCCTCTCTCGTACCAAAACCTCGAGCCAAGTTCTTTGGTTATGAAGGGCCGGTGCCCTTTATCCGTTTGGGTGAGTCAAAATTAGGTTTCTTGGTTCCTTAAAGACCAAGTGGCGACTCTGTATCTGTTTTCAACAGACCTTTTCTCTCTCTTTTCAAAATCACGTTTCAAACAAAAACAAACAAATGGATAGTGGTGGAATTCCGCGTATCCACACCACCACCACCACTACAACCTCTCTCTCTCTATATATATACACATGAGTATATATATATATATATATATATCTACTATCTAGCCACCATCACCCAACCTCTCTCTATCTCTTCTCTCTCTTCTTACCACCACCACAAGTTTGCTTCCTCATCCACCCCTGCCTTGCACAAAAGAAGGGGAAAAAAAGTTGTATGTTGGCGCAACTGTCGAAACAGTAGGAGCAATCACCAAACTTATCGGGAGCAACTCACCAAACGTAAGAAGCAACTCACCAAACGGAAAGAATAACGTTACTCCTTATGTTTGGTGAGTTATTCCCGATACGTTTGGTGAGTTGCTCCTTCTGTTTGGACAATTGCTCCAAAAATCTACACCTTTTTTTTTTCTTTCTTTTGTAGTGGTGATGGTGGATGAGCGAGGTGGCCCGTGGTAGTCATGACTATGAGAAGAGAGAGAGAGAGAGAAGAGATAGTGAGGTTGGGGTAGGAGTGGTGGTGGTGGTGGAGGAGCAACTCACAAAACGTATCGGGAGGAACTCACCAAACGTAAGGAGCAACGCTACTCTTTCCGTTTGGAGAGTTGCTCCTTACATTTGGTGAATTGCTCCTAATAAGTTTGGTGAGTTGCTCCTACAGTTTAGACAGTTGTTCCAACCTGTAATTTTTATTTTTTGCTACAGTGGCAGGGGTGGATGGGAGAGGAGGCCCGTGGTAGTGGTGGCGAGAAGAGAGGGAAGAGATAGAGAGAGGTTGTGGTGGTGGTGACTATATTATATATATATATATGCTCATGTATATATATATATAGAGAGAGAGAGAGAGAGGTTGTAGTGGTGGTGGTGGCCGTAGTACTGGGTGGTGGTGGTGGTGGTACGGTGGTGGCTGGTAGTGGTGGTGGTCGTGGTGTGGTCATGGTGGCTAGCCATAGTGGTGGCAGCTGGTGGAGGTGGTGGTAAGGAAGAAGATGGGAGGTAATATATTTTTTTTATTTAAAAAAAATCAAAAAGTTGATATTTTTTAAAATTTTTAGTTTTAACTTAATTTTCTTTTCATTTATAAAAAGTAGTTGATTGTCCTTTAAAATTTTAAATAAAATTGACTGATTTTTAATAATTCCTAAAATTATTGCATGCTTTGTCTTGTTAGTAGGTTACTATCATTTTTTTTTTCCCATGCTTTGTCTCTATCGGTCTCTTTGAAGCAAAGAATAAGAGAACCTTCAAATATCTATTACTTGATAATTACCCAAAAAATAAAGGGTTAATTACATTTTATCCCCTGTGGTTTGATTCGGTGACACTTTATTCTTCTGTGGTTTAAAAATGACCGCTTAACCCCACTATGCAAGGCCGGCCCAAGAGGGGGCAAAAGGGGCAATCGCCCCGGGCCACCAAATGTTCACAAAATTTTGAGGGTCCTCATTAAATTTTTATAATTATATTTTTACTTTGAGATTTTTTTAGTATTTTACATTTAGGCCTCCCCCAAGGCCCAATATGGTGTCATCAACACTATATATATATATATATACAGTCAGGCTCTAAAGAGTGCGCCCTCTCTTTATTAAAGAGAGGGCCTCTGTTTTAGCCGTCGGATCGTGTTTTCATTAATGGCAATTTTGTCATTTTATAATTTTTAAACACAATCCGACGGCTAAAACAGAGGCCCTCTCTTTAATAAAGCTAGAGAGGGCGCAGAGAATCTTTGTATATATATATATAAATATATAACTCAAAAACAAAGGCCCCTAGAATTTTAAAAATTACACTTTTAGTGTATGAATTTTTTGAGTTTTAGAAAAAGGCCAGTCTAGAATTTTGAAAGGTACCATATAATGTTTAAGTTTCACAAATAAACTCATATTATAAGTATACCTCAAAAAAATTGTCAATTATGTATAAGTAAACCCTAAAAAAACGTCTCGGGGCGCTGTCCCCCAAACCTCTGTATAAGAGCCTCATTTTTAGTAGTTCGTCCCGGATCTCCAAATACTCAGGGTCGGCCCTGCCCCTATGCTTTCGGGTAAAGTGTCATCGTTACAGAATCTGACGGAGAATTACCCCCGAAAGCATAGGGGGGTTAAAAGTGTCATCGGGCTAAACCATAGGAGGTAAAGTCTATTGTCATCGGACCAAACCACAAGGTGTAAAGTGGTCACTAATTTAGGGACTTAACACTCTCTGTTAGATTCTCTAGCAGTGACACTTTACCCAAAAGCACAAGGGGGTTAAGTGGTCACTTTTAAACCACATGAGGGTAAAGTGTAATTAACCCAAAAATAATCAATAAAATGATCATCACTGTGGATTTTATGGAACTTATTATTGCATTAGCCTTACCAAATACAAAACCCTTGCGAAACTTTAATGCTTCACAAATGCAAATACACTCTTGAGACGGCTGGCTTGTCATTATAAAATGAAGAAGACTTAATGGACTTCTTCTCTTTCTTTTTTTTTTTCCTTTCTAGAAGACTTATGGACTTTATCTTGGTATTTATTTTTTGTCACCGTCCTAGATTAGTTCAACCTAATTAATGATTAGTTTTCAATTTCTTGATTTTCCGCCCTAATGCAAAAATTGTACATGATTTGTTGTACATGTCAAGCAAACCTAGATACATTTTAGGTTCTTTTTTTTTTTTTTTTTTTTTTTTTTTTTTTTAAGGGTAATAAGTAAAAATTATCATAGTTTAAATATATATAGAAACCTCAAAATAAATTTCAAAGAAATTTACAAACCTTAGTGTGGTCAATTGCACATAAGACTATTTCTTTACCCTTCTTCGTTGGGAAGAAACAATAACATGCATACACAAAGGGTGATATTGGGAAGCATTGACCAAAAAAGGGTTGTCCCCTTGTCTATGCATTTGAGGAAAAAGAAAATTTTGGGTACTTGTGAGGAAAGAGAAGAGGAGGGGACATATTTAACTAGGTCTAATATGAATTGTTTAGGGAAATCATTATTTGGACTTTGTGAAGGAGATGACTTTGTTTATTTCCAAACCCATGTGATTGGTAACAAAAAATTTGCCATTCTGTGAGTGCAAAATGAACCACCCATTTGAATTGTTTAGAGGCATCTTCCTTCAATTGTTTAATTTATCTGCTAATAATGAAAGAAAAAAAAAAATCTATTACCCGAGACTCCTTCTACTGCAAACCCTGAAGATTAGATGCACGTAATCTTACCAAGAGCATCGTCTAATCTCATGATTGGACAAATATATGAGAAATGCTATCCTACTTTGTAGAGCAGAACATAATTCTTAAAATGGACAAAAAAAAAATTCTTATATCATGAGAATAAGGGTATTAAAATAATTTTTATATAAAGCCTAAAAGTGAAAATATAATGGGGCAATTAGTGATAAATCCAAATTAGAGAAAGTTTAGTGATGTAAGAGTAAGTAGGAAAAGTTTTTAGTCATAAGTCCATTCTCCTTCAATTGTCTAAACTACCCTCACCATTCCAAAAAGTTTCAACTCCTGCACCTCCGGCGAGCTCACCTGAGCTCCGACGACCTCGCCTGAGATCGTCTGACATCTGGGGAGCTCCACCACCACCACACTAGACCTCCAGCGATGACCACCGCCACCACCACTCCCGATCTCTGCCGATCACCACCACAACCTCACCTGACCTCCAACAACTACCACCACGACATCACCTGATTGATCTCTTCACAACCAAACCACCATATCAACATGCAATGATCACAAAACAAGTTTATGAAATTTCATTTCTCACACCACGGAAAAAAGTTGTGAAATTTATCAAAAAAAGTTGAGAAATTTCACAAAGTTTGTGAAAATGCTCGCTGCACTGTCTTGTGGTCATGCGATGGCCGTGAATCTGCTCGTGGTGGTCCCGGTAGTGGTAGATCTGGTCGTAGTGGTGGTGGATATGGAATTAATGGTGTTCGGAGGAGACAGAGCTTGACAGATCTCAACAGATCTGGTTGTGCAATTTGTCAAAAAAGTTGTGAAATTTATCAAAAAAAATTTTGTGAAATTTCAAACCAAACAAACCATTAACTCAACTCATATAGGAAGAAATCCAGTACTCACGAGCAAAAATTAGTATCAATAACAAGAGTTTCAGACTTGAAATATGTACATACATACATATGTGTGTGTGTGTGTGTGTATTTAGAGAGAGAGAGAGAGGAGAGTGAAGTAGTCAGTGTCTCCTTTTCTCCAACTCAGTATCTTATTTTTCTCTTTTGCATTTACTAGACAAAAAAGCTTGAAAGACTCATCAATGGCGGCCACGTGACGCGGCAATGGCTTTCACTTTGGGTGAGCACGGAAAGGATGGTGATAGTCGCCGGAGATGATGGTGATCACTGGTGGTCTCACCTGTGGTTCTCGGTGGTCGGAGACGACGGTGGTTGGTGGTCGGAGATGATGATGGGTGGTGGTCGGAGATGATGACGACGGTGGTTGGTGGTCGGAGATGATGATGGCTGGTGTGGTCTCTCTCTCTCTCTCTCTCTCTCTAACTACAAACCAGTAAGGTGTGTGAAGGGTGTAATGGTCAGAAATTATGATTTTATATGGGTCAAAGTACTTATGTTTATTAATGTCTACTAATCATGGACTTATTCCCAAATATTTTTCCCTTGTGTGTTATAACCAAATCATTTTCCTAATTTGGTATTTAATACCAAATTTCTAAAATATAATATAGCTTATATATATTAATAATAATAAAGTGACAATTATTTTTCTTTTTTGGTTCATATTAAGAATGAGCATAATATTGATCGAGCAACATCGTAAAAGACACTACATGCGACGCTCATTATCGAAATTCGAACCTGCATGCCCAACTTTTCCTCTCCCGGATTTTGAAACTTATGTCATCGCACAAGACCACACCACCAATATAAGAAAAGAAATTTAAAAAGAAAAAAATGAGAACAATATTATTATATTACTAACATGACCCTTCATGTACATATGTTCATCGCAAAAGATTGCAAGATCAAGCAAAACCTTATGTTGCATTGTTATTGTTAAAGTGAGTTTGTGTGTGGGTATTTACATGAAACTATATATGTATGTACACTGTACATGTTATTAAATTTCAGATGCATGTGAATTTCAAATGTGAAATAGAAAAACCTTTTCCTTTTTCACTTTGCCGTATTGTTGTTGGCCCAAAAGAAGGGTGGCAACATGTGCTTTCCTCTCTGTACAAGAAACTCTGCAAGGCAAGCAGTATAAACATAATTCCATCGTTCATTAAATTAACTGAAAAAAAGATAATTAAAAAAAAAAAAAAAAAGATATCTTATATATAAAGCAATGAAATCACAACGAGATCGAAGATCTACACTTTTTGCTAGCTTTATTGTCATTGTTTTATGTTCAAACAAAAACAAAAAGAAAACCAAATCTCCAGTAGTTTAGTGGTACGCGGACCAACACAGAGGGGTATTCTACTCTTTTGGTCTTGGGTTCGAGGTTTCATATGGGTACATACAAGAGATTTGGTTAGGACCTTTGCCCTCCCTAAGGAGCTTAGGAGTTTGAAACCCTCAAGGGTCGTGTAAGCTAGTTGAAGGGATGTATCTCAAGATGGACAATGTTGATCAACTTGGTACGAGTTCAGATCTTACCGCTAGCTAGTTTGCCACCTTGATTTACTTGATGTGTGTGTTGTGAGGTCGGTACACGTGCTCGAAGTTTGTCCCATGTTCTACTTTGATAAAAACGATAATAAGAACTAATCTTGAAGTCACGGATGGCGGGCTGGGATATTAGTCCTCCTCGTATTCGAAAAAAAAAAAAAATTCACTTATATATATATATATATATACATATGTGTGTGTGTTACTAGTAATATATTAGAGATTATTAGATTTACCCTATTTTACCGCTGCTTGATTAGAAGGAGAAGGAAAATATGTTGTGTACATAATACATAATGCCAGTATATGTACCTGGTAAAAAGACTTGATACGCACATTCTCTCTGAAAGTTTCCTTTTTAATTGTTTTTGGTATCCAATAATTAGATAGTACATAAGTATATCGGAGCTAGAAGCCTAGAACATGCATGCAAAGGTCATGGGGTGTATATATACGCGTACTATACACTTCTATATATGAAGGGGTAAATGTATTGTATAAATATAAGTACACATTTGTGCATGTAAGTTTGGAAAATGAAAAAGTGTTGTGCATGTATTTGACTTCTCCAAAGTTCAAACAATGAACAAGTAGGGGCAGAGTCTACAAATAGGAGTGTAGATGAGTTGAGTCGTTTAATAAAGGTTTGGGGTTCAGTTCGATAAAATTAAAGTTAGACTCAGCTCGGCGTGAGAGCTCGTGAACACGTTTAATTATGTATTTATTTATTATAAAATTGTATAATTTTGGAGAAAATATGACAAACCTCGTAAATAAACTTGATAAAAGACTGATTTATTATTAAACTATATAGTTTGGGCAAATTACACTGACCTCTCTTGAGATATATGACAATTGCAGTGACCTATCTTCTAGTTTGGAAAATATCACTCACATATCCTCTACCTAATTTTTTTTGTGTAAGATTGCTAATTTACCCCTTATCTCGTTATATATATATATGTGTGTGTGTGTGTGCGCGCGCATTAGATAAAATTATATATACATTAGTAAATTTTACAGATTTAAATTTATAGTATTTAATAAAAGCTCAATTTTTTACGATTGACTCATATTTTTTCCGATTAAATTTTTTATAATCTGATTTGCAAAACAATTTCAATCACTCGTGCACTCCAGAAATTCTTTCCAAATGCCCTCTTGAGTGACAACCATTGACTCTTCTGTGGATTATATACAATAGCCCTACCACTTCCTAGAGATATAAACCAAACTTCAATGAAACACTGAGCCACCGAACCAAAAAATTAGTAAAATACAAAATCAACGTATCACAACCACGTATAGTGGTGTCATAACAAATTACCCAAAGTAGAGAAAAGTTGCCAAAACTACTCAGCTAGAATTGGTTTTGTGTTGGTCCAATTAATGTAACATGTCTTATCTATAAAGGGACAAACCTTAGCCTTAGCTGCTTGTATTGTACATGGGTGTGGACAGTGCGATCCTGCATTTAAATTGGTCCACATAGATAATTTTGATTGGTCCACGTGGATTATATTGTACACATTGAGCAATCAGAGATTTTACCGGGACAACACTTAAATGTAGTTACCAACTAATACTATGCTAGTATTAAATTTGAATAGCAAATGTGTTTTTCAAGTAATTTGGTCATTGTACCGCATGCATCGGTTTCTAGTAATGTTATTGTCATAACATGTGATATAATTGTAAAAATATTTAGAGTTTAAATTTAGGCAAATTTTAATTTTGTGCCTTACAGGCTCAATTTACAAAAGGGTAATACTTGGAGCATAATTAAAGTCACAATTTTTTTTGCACAACCTTCATTGTGTGTCTATCTCTCTCCTAGTGGGCACTGTGGGGTCACTGGCACTGTGGGACTCATCAAGAGAGAGATAGACACAAAATAAAGGTTGTGCAAAAAAATATTATGACTTTGATTGTGCTCCAAATATTACTCTTTACAAATTTTGGATGGAGAGAAATACCCGTGTCTTCAAATGCAAAGCTCAGGTTTGGTCACAAATCCTTGAGAAAACATTGGCAGAGATCAAAATGTAACTATCTGTTATTCAACCTGTGACTGTTCACACCCAAACATGGATGTAGGGGTGTGTTTCGGCCGGAACGGATCGGAAACACCCCTTTCGGAAAAAAAAATTCCGAAATTTTCAAAAGCCAAAAATGCATTCCGAATTCCGTTCCGAAATTTCGGAAATTCCAAAATTATTTCCGATTCCGAAATTTTGGAAATTTCGGAATTTCATTAGATTCGGAATTTTTCGGAATATTTGGAATATTTTTGGAATTTTTCGGAATATTCGGAATTCAAGCTTAATGGGATTTCACTTGAGACTTGTAGGTCTTTTATAGAAGCACATCACATCCTATTTTTTGTGTTTTTTCGATGTGGGATGAACACAAATTTCGGAATATTTCGGAATATTTTCGAAAAAGTTTCGAAAAATGCAATTTCGGAATATGTTCGGAAATTTTTCGGAATATATTCGGAAAAGTTTCAGAAAATACAATTTCGGAATATTTTCGGAAATTTTTCGGAATGTTCGGAATTTTCAGAATTCTGAAAACAATTCCGATTCCGAACCGATTTTTTTCGGAATTTTCGGAATTCGAAAATTCGGAATTCAGAATGCATATTTAGTTGCCAAAATCGGAATTTTTCGGATCGAAATCGGTCGGAATCGGAATTTCCGTTCCAAATGACACCCCTACATGGATGTATCTAAGAATCTAGTCTAAGGGGAGCGAAGGCATATGGTTGCCCCCGTAAGAAAATAAAAATAAAAATTGGTAATTAACTATTTATACATTTTTTGATAATGAGATTAAAAAAAATATATAATGAGATAAATACAACTATTTGAATCAACAAGATATGAAGCAATTTATAAATTAAATTTAGGATTTATATTTATGAACACACACTAAACTTTTTCAAAAATTATATATATACACATTAGTTTGAAGAAAAATTTAAGGGGGACGAACTTAATAATTTTTTTTAAAAAAAAAAATAGAGGAGGAGAGTATATATATTTAACGTGTATTTCCAAATAATAGAAATATAATTCAATAATTTTTTTTAAAAAAATTTGATTGTCCCCTAGATCCATCCTTGCACCCAAACAAAGACAGCTATGTATTACTCTTGGGGAGAGCCTGGATTCAATGACATTACATTATTCATAGCTACTTAGATACATATAGTATTGGTCATACTATATAAATCATTCATGTAATGTTCGCATAAACAAATTCAAGAATAACAATGAGCATACATAATGAAGTAAAGACCTAAATCTTTTCTCAATGATAAATATTGAAGACTTGTCCTCATTTCAAAATGATCATGAATACATTCTAACCAAGCATCAATTTAATTTGTGCTGAGAGCGATGAGCCGGTTGTAGTTCAATTGACATATTTCTCTTCTTAATAGGGAGGGAGAGGGTTCGAATCACCATAGAGGATTCTAGTTGTTTGTTTCCCATTTAATCTTTACTCGAAATGAGTGACCCATTGTTGGATTTTGCTGTGAGCCAATGTAGAGGGGTGTGCTATGTGCATGATCCAGATAAGTATTAAAAAATTAATAAATTTAAAAATAAAAAATATTGTGCTGAGAGCTATAAGCATAATGGGCCGGGCTTCAATGGTGGCTTAGGAGACTATTTGACATTTGACTAACATTTGGATTTTGGATGATCAGGCTTTGGTAGTTTATTGGGCTATTTTCAGATCATGTTATTTGGATTTCAATGACGAATGGTACAATTTTAATAGTAATACCAGGGACACAATATTGGGATACAACTTCCATTTTGTGTCTATCTCTCTCCTGACAGGCCCCACATTATTAGTGGACCCCACAGTACCAATAGGACCACTAGGAGAGAAATAGACACAAAATGAAGGTTGTGTCTCAAGGTTGTGTCTTTTGGTTGTGTCCCAAGTATTAATTAAACAGTTTGTAATTATAAAAATATTAGAAATGATCCTTAAATAGACAGTTAATGTAAGATTGGTCCTATTGGTATTGTGTCTAACAAAATATATCCCTGAATCAAAGGATGATTTTGAAATTGGTCATTTCCCCAATATTTTCGTCTTGTTTATGACATGAATACCTTGCATTTATGATCATTATCAATTTATATATAAAATTGAGGAGTAATGCTTGGGGCACAACCAAAGTCACAACCTTTTGTCCACAACCTCCATTTTGTGTCTATCTCTCTCTTGATGGGTCCCACAGTGTCAGTGACCCCACAGTGCCCACTAGGAGAGAGATAGACACAAAATGGAGGTTGTGGGCAAAAGGTTGTGGCTTTGGTTGTGCCCCAAGTATTACCAAAAATTGAGGTTGCCAATATTAGTTACTTGATTAAATCATAATTACTCCTAAATTTTAGGCTAGTGGAGTAAACCACAATTGTGTTTGAAATCAACTTTAAATCAGGGATTTAAACAATAGAAATATAAGAAATAGTCCCTCTCTAGCCATTTAGTTAGAAGTTAATCCATCGGAAGGGTTAGATTAGAAATAGACCCTTAATTAGGCATGTTAATTAGAAATAGGTCCTCTCCCCCAATTTAATAAAATTTTAATGTCTAAATTACCCTTACTCACATGGCCAGTTAAATATACATATATATTTATATATTCGTGTATCTATATGGACATATATAGATTTGAAGTTATTGTCATTAATTGATAATGGAATTATGTTCCCTTAATTCAAGGGATATCCTTATCAGCTCACCATGATCTTTTGGTTGAAATTCAAATTATTTAATACGTTTTTCAAAGAGTGAGAATTTCTCAGTCTTTTGTGAGAATTTCTCAGTTTTTACACAGTCCGTTTTTTATGGTCCGCTTAAGATCCGTATTGTATATTCGTGTATCTATATATGGATATGTAGATATAGATTTGAAGTTAATGTCATTAAATGATAATGGGATTATGTTCCCTTAATTCAAGGGATCCCCTTATCTGCTCACCATGATCTTTTGGTTGAAATTCAAATTATTTAATACGTTTTCCAAATAGTGAGAATTTTGCAGTCTTTTGTGGGTATTTTTCAATCTTTACACAGTTCGTTTTTTAAGGCCCTCTTAAGATCCAGACTGTATATTCATGAAGTTAATGTCATTAACTGATAATGGAATCATGTTCCCTTAATTCAAGGGATCTCCTTATCTGCTCACCATGATCTTTTGGTTGAAATTCAAATTATTTAATTCATTTTTTTTTTTGGGTGAAATCCTTGATTATAATACTGATAAATTCCCTAATCCTGGGAAAGTTCTCATTAAAAACTGAGAAATTCCTACTCTTTTGTGAAATCACTGATTAAAACACTGAGAAATTAATTCCCACTCACTTGTGAAATTCCTAATTAAAATATTGAGAAATTCCTACTCCTTTGTGAAATTTTTGATCCAATAAACTGGGAAATTACGCATAGACAATATCATTAGCTCTAGCAAGAATCACACAAATAGATAACAGGTCTATCCATCAAGATGTAAGAAATAGATACTTTATCATGTAAAATTGCAAAACAATTGTGAAATATCACTGTTATCATGTTTTTTCGCTAATTTTTTTTCGAGTAATTTCCAATAGTGGATTTTCTATTGACATGAACTTTCTCGGTTAACTAAACAATGATGAACAATTCCTCAATAAAAAATAAGATATAAAACACTGAAAAATTATAAACAATTTCAAATATGATCAATATTTTGCGAACGCTTCTCGAAGCTCGCTGTTGTCGCCGTCGGCCGATCCTCCGAGGTGAAACTCCGTGAACTCCTTCAGATCGATGTAGCCGTCGCCGTCGGTGTCCATCTCTGACATTATGCACTTGAGTTCGTCCGGCGACGTCTCGATTCCGAGTGCTTTGAGTATGGCCTTGAGCTCTAAGACGGAGATCTTTCCATCGCCATAACTTCTTGAACACCTTTTCCATCTCATCCATGCCGCCTAAAACACAGTCAATCTGTTTTGAGTCTGTTGATTTCTTCGCCATTAGAGAGAGAGAGAGATTATTATCCTGATATATATATAGAGGATAATATAGGGGTATTTATGTATTTAGCAACACAAAGAGACTAATTTCTATATTCAGATATAGGAAGGATCTATTTCTAGAAAAACTAGGATTAGGGGCTAAATCCTACTTTACCCTTTAAACAAATCAAGATCAAGGGCCAAAATTTGCCCAGTCTTTATTGATGAATAGAAGAGCAATTGAATTCGCAGTCTCTCTCTCTCTCTCTCTCTCTCTCTCTCTCTCTCTCTCTCTTTCTCTCTCTCTCTCTCTCTCTCTCTCTCTCTACAATTGTGGTTCTGTATGTATAGGTGATGGAGTTGTGGTCAAGGGAGGAGCTGCCTCGACAAGAAGTCTAGAGGGAGAAACAAGGGAGAAGATTATTGTTGTTGTTGTTGTTGTTGTTGTTGTGTTGATGGTATTAATGGTCCGATTTCGGCAATTCAACGACAGATAGAGGGTTAAACGACGACGAAGAAGAAGAAGATAACAAAGCCTGGTGGCTGAGGCCAACATAGGTGAGAACTTGAGTGACCGAAGGCGCACCTCTGATGATCTAAACGAAGATCTGGAAGAAGAAGGCCAACCAGTTCATCAGTGTCCTTTATACTTGCATAGTCCTCAACACGTATGCTTCGGCTTGGGCAAGCTCGGCCATGGCCGATCACAGAAGTGAGCAAATGCTAGGTTTTTACAACTTTTGGTCTCATCACAAAAGTGTGTGGGTATTTCTTTTCTGTGATAGAGTTTATTTAATAAAAATATAATTGTGTGTACATACATATTCATATATACATATTCCAAATGATAAGACAAAACACTGAGAATTTCTCACCAATCCCTATGTATTGTTGCTGCATTTTAGTGTTTAGACAGTTTGTGTGTGAATTATCAACAGTGTGAGAAATTTCTCACAACGTGTGGATTTTTACTTTTGAGTTTTGAAGGTGAGAAATTTGTTTTAATTTGGTTAGAAAAAATGGTGAGAAATTTCTCAATGCTCCCATTACACTCAGTGTAGTCTCTTTGCGATACCATTTGAGAAGGGAATTGTTATGAGCACTCTAAAAATTATTAAATACACTCCATAGTGCCACTCTTAAAGTATGTGGTATCATGCACAATATGTACTCCATGGAATGCAAATAGCAATTTCCTTCAAAAATCAAATTTGAGATCAGCAAGATTATTCCCCTACTAATTTGAGACCAAATTGATTGCTTAAAATGTACTAATATACTTTTAATAAAGTCATTGATATGATTGAGCTCCATCATCTATGACAAAACACTACATAATTAGATCATTAATCACTATTTTGCAACTATATTGATTATCATTGTTGGTTAATCAATGTATTGAATGATAACATGCTAGAGTATTAGATTAACCAACTCATAAATCGTCAAAAGTTGGAGACCCCTCTTTAAGACGAAATTATTTCATGTGGCGAGTATTTGTGTGACAGATCATAGTAGACCGTTGATCTTGTGGGTCCTATGTTGATTCAATGGTGCACGATGATCTGTCACACAAAAATCACACGGGATAATTTTTCCTCTTTAAGAATGTGAAGGCTGTGAGGTGTTTTTGTACATATGGAGTTTGTCTAGTAACAACCCATTCAAAAGAGAAATTATTCTATGTGATCATCGCATCGTGTGATGGTCA
Organism: Hydrangea macrophylla; assembly: GCA_033977485.1. Taxonomy (NCBI): domain Eukaryota; kingdom Viridiplantae; phylum Streptophyta; class Magnoliopsida; order Cornales; family Hydrangeaceae; genus Hydrangea; species Hydrangea macrophylla. The sequence goes on from CM066995.1 coordinate 96,771,855, forward strand.
CTGTAGTCTCTTTATTATTGCAGGTCCCCCATGGAACCACCATAATACTCTAATCACACGGAAAGTCATACAAGTGTGACCATTACCAGGGGCAGAGGTAAAACAATCTTTTTACCGTATATAATTTATACTTTATGCGTTTGTGCCTAAAATAATTTATCTTTGATTGGTCTATTCTAAACTCAAAAACCATCAAAATTATCTAACTTCCACTCAAATAGATATCATATTTATTCAATTAGCCTAAAATATTTAATCCCTTATAGATATCCCTTTTAACATTTAAGGATTCTTTATTTTATAAGTAAAACTCATAAAAGAAAAATAAAGAAGTATTGGACATATCAACACAGTTTTTGTTTAAAAGAAGTTTTGTAAAGATTAGTTTGCCTTTGAATAAAAATATTACACTTAATCTACTATATTTGAAACCCAAGGAACAACAACACAAGTTTTAGAACCCTAAAAAAAAATTATAGTATTTTTATCTAAAAAAAATCGGGTCAGGGACGCAACCCTTGAACGCGGATATAAATTTGTTCCCCTTCAATGTCGAATCTTTGTGCCGCTGGCAATCACACAAGACAATTCAACATCTAGAAGATCTATAACTGGACTGTGTTAGGTATTCCATAGTGGTACTTGTAGTCCCTACCACATGAGAGCAAAACCCATTTACATGGGCTTATTTCTATTCAGCTTAAGTTTGTAAACCATGTGGGATCCGTGGGCCATGCCTTGGCTAGCTAATTCATTTAGCTAATGAATGAGACCAAAAATGGATCTCAGCATTTTTGTCTTCTGCGCATCATATAGAGAAAAACAGAGAGGGTTTCTTGGGGTGTGCGGTGGCGGCTTCAAGGTGATTGAGAGGTTAAGGTTTTCAAGGATTTGTTTGGATTATCAAAATCAAGAGGTATTTTGAAGAAGCTTTTATCTTGTATTCCTTTGGGTATTGTAAGCCCTAAGAGGTAACCCTTGTACTCACTCTCTTTGATTGAATATCTCAAGTTTAGGGCAAAAACTTGAGAGAACTTGTATATTCCTTATTTTGATATAGTGGAATATTTCGGAGTTGCCCTGTGGTTTTTTTCCTTCCCCATTGGAGCGTTTTTTCACATAAATTTTGGTGTCATTTATTTCTTGCTTGAGTCCCTTATTATTATATTATTTGTCCTTGGTTGTGGTGAAAGGAAATTTATCCATTGTGGCTTGGATATTATTTGTGCCTATTTAATTTACACTAGACAAGGGTTAGGAAGTGTTACTCCTAATATTGGGGATTTCCGCATTTTTCCCCAACAAAGTGGTATCAAAGCTAAGGTTAATTATTATTTGTTGTCTTGTGTAATTAAATGGAGGAATCATCAAATTCAATTATTAAGCTCACGGCTTCAAATTATGCAATTTGGAAACCGCGAATGGAGGATATCCTTTATTGTAAGGATTTGTATGATCCGATTGAGGGTGATACGGCCAAGCCTACAACTATGTCCGATACGGATTGGGTAAAATTAAACAGGAAAATAATGGGTCAAATTAGCCAGTGGGTTGATCACACCGTATTTCACCACGTTGCCCAAGAAGTTAATGCACAGAGTTTATGGAAAAAATTAGAGTCTATGTATGAGAGGAAGACCGCACAAAACAAAGTTTTCTTGATTCGAAGGCTTGTGAACTTGAAATTCAAAGATGGGAATTCCGTTGCCGAGCACTTGAGTGACTTTCAGAGTATAGTTAATCAGTTGGCTACGATGAAGATGAATTTAGATGATGAATTTCAAGCTTTGCTTTTATTGAGTTCTTTGCCTGATAGTTGGGAGACGTTGGTTGTGTCTCTTAGTAATTCAGCTCCCAATGGTAAGCTGACTTTGGAGATTGTTAAAGACAGCATGTTTAACAAGGAAGCCAGGCGAAAGGGTATGGGTACAGATCAGACACATGCTCTTGTCACGGAGAACGGGGGTAGGAATCCGAACAGAGGGTCTTGGAAAGGATCTAAAGATTGTAGTAAGTTCTAGAATAGCAGAGGCAAGTCACAGGCGAGAGGAGGTTTTGTATTCTATTATTGTAACAAGGAAAGCCACACGTGTAAAAATTGTAGAATTCGTAAGAGAGACCAGAAATAGGGTAATACTGAGAAGAAGTCAGAAGACAAGAATACTACAGCTACAGTTTCTGAGGATGTAGTGGTACTCTCATTTGGAGATGAGGAGTGCCTACATGTTACAGATAGTGATGTTGAGTGGGTTGTTGATACAACCGCCTCCTACCATGCTACTCCTAGGAAAGAGTTCTTCACTTCGTACAAAGCCGATGACTTTGGTACTGTGAAGATGGGTAATACCAGCTATTCCAAGATTGAGGGGATAGGTGACGTGTGTATTCGGACTAGCCTGGGTTGCACTTTGACATTGAAGGATGTTCGGCATGTTTATGATTTACGGTTGAATTTGATTTCTGGTATTGCACTAGATAAGATGGGTTATGATAACTATTTTGGAAACGGAAAATGGAATCTCACCAAAGGGTCCCTAGTTATTGCAAAAGGGGAACTTTGTTGTACTTTGTACAAGACTCATGTGAAAGTGTGTTCAAGCGGGCTCGATGCAATTGAGGATGAGTCTTCACCAAATTTGTGGCACAGGAGGTTGGCACATATGAGTGAGAAAGGATTACAGATTCTGGCAAAGAAGTCCCTCATTCCCTTTGCCAAAGGTACAGCTCTTAACCCTTGTGATTATTACTTATTTGGTAAGCACCATAAAGTTTCCTTTCATGCTTCTAATAAAAGAAAAACCAAGTTGCTTGATATGGTTTATTCTGATGTTTGTGGTCCCATTGAGGTGGAGTCTTTGGGCGGTAATAAACCTTTGAAGTGCCTTCATACTGATAACGGGGAAAAGTACACTTCAAAAGAGTTTGAAGCATATTGTGCAAGTCATGGTATATGGCATAAGAGGACAGTTCCACGTACCCCACAGCACAATGGTGTGGCCAAGAGGATGAACCGCACTATTATAGAGAGAGTCAGATGCATGTTACGAATGGCTAAGCTGCCTAAGTCATTCTGGGGTGAAGCAGTTTGCACAGCTTGTTACTTGATTAACAAGTCTCCTTCAGCTCCATTAGATTTTGAGATTCCAGAGAAAGTATGGACCAGTGGTGATATTTTATACTCTTATCTGAGAGTGTTTGGGTGCAAGGCATTTGCACATGTTGCTAAGGAGCAGAGATCTAAACTTGATGACAAAGATACTCCATGTATCTTTGTTGGTTATGGAGATGCAGAGTTCGGGTACAGGTTGTGGGATCCAGAAAATAAAAAGGTGATCAGAAGCAGATATGTGATTTTTCACGAGCATCAGACTTTGGCAGATTTTGAGAGACCTGCACAGCCTAGAGCGAGTAGTGCTCCAGACCTCACATCAGTTCCTTCCACATCACAGGGTGCCATAGATGGGGGAGAAGTACACTATGAGCCACTTATAGATGTTCCAAAATTTGGAGATGATGATGATGTGCCAGATACAGAGGGTGTTGAGCAGGGGGAGCAGCCCCCTCAACCAGAGATTACCATACCTCCAGTCAGGAGATCGACTAGAGAGCACAGGCCATCAGTCAGGTATTCCAGTTCTGAGTATATTTTGCTTACAGATGAGAGGGAGTCAGAGAGTTTTTAGGAAGTTCAGACTCACAGAGACAGAGGCAGTTGGGTACAGGCTATGCAAGATGAGATGAATTCCTTGCATAAGAACAGTACTTATGAGTTAGTTGATCTTCTTAAGGGCAGAAAAGCGTTGAGAAACAAATGGGTGTTCAAGTTGAAGAAGGATGGTGACAAGTTACTAAAGTACAAGGCTCGTTTAGTTGTCAAGGGCTTCGGGCAGAAGCATGGCATTGATTTTGATGAGATTTTCTCACCGGTGGTGAAGATGAGTTCTATTCGAGTTCACTACAACAAAAATGAGTTTTTGCAAAGAAAAAGTTCCTTGCTAAAGGCCACATTTCGTTGCAAAAAACTTTTGCAAGAAAAATTTTATTCCTTGCAGAAGCTTCCTCTTTAAAGCTTCTAGCAACGAAAACAACTTTCCTTGCAAATTCTTACTTTTGGCAAGGAAAATTTTCCTTGCTAGTGCTCAGCTTTTTCGTTGCTAAATGGCTAATTTCCTTGCAAAAAACATGTCTTTGTATTGTAATTTGGACAATTTGCAAGGAAAAAATTTCGTTGCTAAATATTCAAGTCTAAGGCAAGGAAATATGTTCCTTGCTAATAGTTGTTTTTAACAAGGAAATCATGTTTTCTTGCAAGTAATATTAACATAAGGCAACAAATTAATTTCCTTGCTAAAGGAAACTTATAGCAAGGAAAAATTTGTTCCTTGCCCATGTTGTTCTCTTAAAAGTAACCCCAACAATACCTGTACAATCCAATATTTATTTTTAATTCTGTAATATTTTAAAACTTATTCAATTTACAAATATAGAATAATCAATACTTGTCCAACATAACATAATATTAAATATCACATCCAACATTACACAAGTTTCATATATCCGAAAAATACATAATTGGTCACACAAAAAAAAATCCAACCTAACATAACTTTTCAAATATCCGACATCCTAGCTACTAAATAAAAAGGTGTACAAAGTTTTAACCCTATAGAGAGCAAAATAACAACTTTATCTGAAATAACAACTTTGCTTTTGGGGACCCTACTTTGTCTCCCTTGAGCTTTAATCTTGTTCACAACATCCATTCCAGATAGCACTTTGCCAAACACAACATGATGCCCATCCAACCTTCAAACAAAACCCAAGTAAAGGAATGTGAGTTTAAAAGATTCCACAGACACTGCTCTTGATTTGTAAATTTTGAGAAGGAAAATGAAAGAAAAACGAGATGAAAACTATTCTGTTATTAGTGAAACTTAGCTACTTATTGCTGGTCATATAAATTTTTGCTGCAAACTCTTGAATTAAACTGCGTTGGTTATGTAACATCGGTCATTTAACCCCAAACTAAGCTTATAATTGTAAACATCATGTTATCATATTGCCACTACAATCACAATAGTCCACGCACTAATTTAAACATTTCCAGAAATTCCATATCAATGGAACATAGCCTGCAAGTTACAAAGAATTCTATTCTTCCATCCAATCTGATTCAAGTAGTATTGGTATTACCCATGCGTATTTTGCTTTCATATCAATTGTTTCAGCAGCTTTTGTAAGAGAATTTCTGGTTCTCAATGGGATACATGACATTAGTACTTGGCTTACATGATAACAAAGGAAAAGCTTGACCAAATTCACTATGAGAGGCCCCAAAGATCCTATTAGGTTTATTTCCTTTAACTTTAAGTTCTATACAGGTATTGTGATTTAGAGTAGTGGTAGGTGATAACCTTTTCTAAGCAAGTTAGTACTTTAAAAGATGCAGAACAGAAAGTAGAGGGAATTTACCAACTTTAGATGAAACCTTTGGTACATCGGTTTTTGAATTTGAAGACCCTCTTGATTCATTTCCAGATGAGACCTACAGAAAGAAGCTCACATGTATTTCAATTAAGAAAACTTAATAGAGATGTACAGGTTTCTTGAAAATGTATCTATGTAAACAATGATTTTGCCTAGTTGCATGTAAACTTGAGAATGAATCTATATAAGCAAAATAATTTTGCCTAGTTGCATGTTGAATATTCATGAATCAAAGAATTTGAAGACTGTCATTAGCAGTGGAACCCAGTTAAACTGAGCCTAAATAACTCCCTTGCCCAGCTGAAAGGGACTTCAGTAATAGAAATCAACATATACAAAGATTAAAAAATTTGAAAATATTTCCTCATTTTTGGCACCATGCAGCCATACTATCTATAAATCACAAACAACAGTTTGAGCCATTCAACAATTTCACAATCTGAATTAGTTCACACTTGCACATGCATGGCTTAATCTTTGAGACAAATCTAATTTAAAAAACTAAAAGCGAAAGGTGAGAGAAGGATAGAATATGGTGCTGACACGTGGCACAGACAATTTATTTCAGCAATTACACGCGTGACAAGGTCTGTAGAGACTGCTAGCTCTAAGCTTGTAACCCACATCCGCTTTTTAACTGTGCAAGGAAACCAATCGTCTCTACATCTTTGGAGTGCACAGCCACACCTCTCTCTCTCTCTCTCTCTCTTCCTCTCCCTCTCCCTCTCCCTCTCCCTTTAGCATTCAAATAACGCAAGTGAAAATGCCTTCTCTCAGTATGGCGATATCATCGACTCTAAGGTTAGTTTGTCGCGTCGCAGAGATCGAATTCGACCAGGTTCGGCTTTCTTGATTCCTTGATCTGATATGTTCTCTGTTACTATTGTTGTTTTGATCTATTGTCTCTCTGTGTTAACTGTCTCTATGTGTTACTTTTCTAGAATCACAGAAACATAACCACAGTTGGATAATTGACAAAAACAAACCTTCTTTATATCAACGATTGGGAGATTTTAGAATTTTTTTGATTTAATGTTTTCCATTCCATTAGTCCACGTAGCATCATTCATGATAATCTGTGTTTAGTTATAAATAATGCTATGAAACCCAAACTTATATATGTGGCAGCGAGACCATTTAATTCATTTTCATTGGATTGTCAGTAATCTATCATTTGAAAGTAATTGTACTATCACATCTTTTGAAATCCACGGCACATAATTTTTTTATTTTTTATTTATTTTTTATATAACAATAAATATAGAAGAATTAGAATTGACTCATTGCTCTTGCATTCATTCTTCAAAAGTTTTTGAAATCAAACTCATGCAATATACTACATATTATTTATACTTATAAAGAATGTAGCAATTTTAATATGTCATGGAATTTAATTAATCAATTTAGAGTTGTATTATTTAGTAATTTTGTTATGCAATTAATTTGATTGATTCATGTACCATACCACCCGTGCATAGCACGGGGTGTTTGACTAGTTGAACCTTTCTTTTAAGAGCACTAGACTGTAATAATGTATGCACTGTTTTCAAAAATTAATATGATTCATTAATTACATTTCCATGAAGTCCTTAATATATAAATATGGTTGGAGACTTGCTAGAACTAACTCAGCGATTTAATTTAAATAAAAGAATAAAGAGTAGTAAATCCAATGTCAGACACCTATGAAGTGCCCTGCCTACTTAGATCTTGAGCCCATACGCTGCGTTTTTAATTACTCCATCTATGTGGCACAATCAATATCATAATCAATTTTTTAACAGTTTTTTCAAACTTGCCTTGCACAATGTCTTGTATTGTTCCTCATCTTTTCTCTACCAATCTACTCACTTGCTTTAAAAGAAATGACATGATTTACCAATGTATCATATTATCCTAAACTGTCTTTTCCAACAGAGTAATGCTATGCTTCCCAAATTTCCAGCCTAAATCTCATCCCAAATGATGTGGCAGTAGGACTAGTCCTACGGGGACACTTCAACATCCTCTAATCACAATCCAAAATGCAACATATGACAATCGTCTCCTACTTTAAGCATGGAGGAAACTAGTTGTATTGGCAAGGGACAAAGAGAAGAATGGATACTAAACGAAGCTATTGTATTCCATACCTTGAAATCTACATGTGATCCGCTGATATTTTTAATCCTTATAGCACACTTGACTTGTTTACCTGGTCCATCTTTACTCCCAAGAAGAAGAAAAGAGACATGAAATAAACATATTTGACAATTTGACAAGAAACTGTCAATTATTTATATATACAACTCACAAAAAATATTGTTCCTTATGGGGACAGACACAAATAGTATAAGACGAGACTAATTATATCAATACAATGAATATCTAAGAGAACCACTAGAATGTCATGCTAGTCCCAAAAACAAGTATACAGAAATCACTGAATGTCCAACCCATGATCAACACTGATCAAGATCTCAAACCAAGTAAGCATGCGAAAAAATTGAATTCAAGGCTTAAAACTCACTCAAGAACGATTAGAATTTCTGAACTCTATACTAGACAAATTGTGCAGTGGAATCAAAGCTTACATGCAAAATCGATTAAACGAGATTGAGTAAAGGAGGCCTGGATCAGAAATTCAGCAAATGAATAAAAAAGCACAGCAAATTAGGGCTTTCTCTCTCTCTCTCTCTCTCTCTCTCTCTGCCAGCTCGTGACCCCATAATTGATTCACAGGGGAAGGAACTATATACACTGGATTACAGTGACGTGTTTGTATTGTCAATTACTCCCTACAAACAACATGTTAAGAAATAGAGGCTAGCAAAGTGACCCAAATCACTTTCCCTTTGCTTTCAAAGCCTTTCATGAATGAATCCCGAATCTGGTAGAGAACCTAAACCAAATAGAGCAGATCTTCTGCGCGCACGTGTGTGTGTGTGTGTGTGTGTGTGTGTGTGTGTGTGTGAGAGAGAGAGAGAGAGAGAGAGAGAGAGAGAGAGAGGGAGAAACCTGGAGAGTGGAGAGTGAGGTGCCACGGCGGCGGTGGCGTGCGATCGACGACGGCGGTGTGCTACCGGTGGGCGGCGGGTGGTGGGCGGCCGAAGGATTTTGTCTCTCTGTCACTTTTCTCCTCCCCTCTCTCTCTCTCTCTCTCTCTCTCTCTCTCTCTCTCTCTCTCCCTCTCTCTCCTTTTTAATTAGACAGAAGGAGTCATTTGTTTTCAGCTTTGGTGAGAAAAGGTTTTGAGAGGGAAATGAAAAGTAGTTAGCAACAAAAATTATTTCCTTGCAAAAGAGGGGTTCATTAGTTTAGACGGAATATTAGGCAAGGAATACATAATTCCTTGCAAAAATATGCTTTTAGCAAGGAAATACGTTTCCTTGCAATAAATTATTTTCACAATATTCTTTGAACTTTAGGCAAGAAATAACAATTTCCTTGCCGAAATATACCTTTTGTAAGGAAATTGATTTTTCGTTGCCAAATAATTTACTATTTGCAAGGAAAATAAAATTTCGTTGCCAAAAACTACACTTTTAGCAAGGAAAAAAGATTTTCGTTGCCAAATGCGTATGTCTTTCAAGCCTTTGGCAACAAAATAATATTTCCTTGCTAATACTATACTTTTAGCAAGAAAATTTACCTTTCCTTGCCAAACTTCCTTGCAAAAACCCTATTTTTGTTGTAGTGGTTGCTTTGGGTTTGGTAGCTAACATGGATCTTGAGCTTGGACAGCTAGATGTGAAGACTGCCTTCCTTCATGGTGATTTGGAGGAAGAGATTTACATGGTACAACCAGAGGGATTTGAAGTTAAGGGGAAAGAGCACTTGGTTTACAAGTTGAAGAAGAGTCTCTACGGCCTTAAGCAAGCTCCGAGACAGTGGTACAGGAAATTCGATTCATTCATGGTGGGTCATGGGTTCAAGAGAACCGCTGCAGATCAGTGTGTGTATGTCCAGAAGTTTCCCGATGGTAATTTTGTTATGCTTTTGCTTTATGTTGATGATATGCTTGTTATTGGACAAGATGTTAATATGATTCGCAGGCTAAAAGGAGATTTGTTCAAGTCCTTTGATATAAAGGACTTGGGCCCGGCCCGACAGATTTTAGGTATGAAGATTGTTCGTGACAGGAAAGCCAAGAAGATATGGTTGTCACAGGAGAAATACGTTGAACGGGTGCTTGAAAAGTTCAACATGAGAGATGCTAATCCAGTTAGCACTCCTCTTGCGAGTCACTTTAAGCTAAGTAAAAGCTTGTGTCCCTCTACTAGAGAAGGAAGAGAAGAAATAACAGTTGTTCCTTACTCCTCGGCAGTAGGAAGTCTTATGTATGCGATGGTTTGTACACGGCCAGATATTGCTCATGCAGTTGGTGTTGTGAGCAGATTTCTTTCCAATTCTGGAAAAGAGCATTGGGAAGGAGTCAAGTGGATTCTTTGATACTTGAAGGGCACTTCAAGTTTGTGTTTATGTTTTGGGGGTTCAAAACCAGTCTTGGAAGGGTTTACAGATTCAGATATGGCAGGGGACATCGATGACCGAAAGTCTATTTCGGGTTTCTTGTTTACTTTTGCAGGGGGAGCTGTATCGTGGCAGTCCAAGTTGCAAAAATGTGTTGCTTTGTCTACCACTGAAGCTGAGTATATTGTTGCTACTGAAGCAGGTAAAGAGATGTTATGGATGAAAAGGTTTCTCCAAGAGTTGGATTTGAAGCAAGGTGAGTACGTGGTTCATTGTGATAGTCAGAGTGCTATGGACGTACTTGAGCAAGAACGCCACATACCATTCTCGTACGAAACATATTGATGTTCGCTACCATTGGATTCGTGAGGTAATGGAAAAACAAAAAATGAAATTGAAGAAAATTCATACAGACAATAATCCGTCTGACATAATGACACAGGGCGTGACAAGAGAGAAGCTTGAGCTTTGTAAAACTCTAGCCGGAATGGACTCCAAGTGAGAAGTCGAGTTTGGGTGTTCCCTCCTCTCATGTGTATGGAGGGGAAGATTGTTAGGTATTCCATAGTGGTACTTGTAGTCCCTACCACATGAGAGCAAAACCCATTTACATGGGCTTATTTCTATTCAGCTTAAGTGTGTAAACCATGTGGGGTCCATGGGCCATGCCTTGGCTAGCTAATTCATTTAGCTAATGAATGAGACCAAAAATGGATCTCTGCATTTTTGTCTTCTGCGCAGCATATAGAGAAAAACAGAGAGGGTTTCTTTGGGGTATGCGGCGGCGGCTTCAAGGTGATTGAGGTTGAGGTTTTCAAGGATTTGTTTGGATTATCAAAATCAAGAGGTATTTTGAAGAAGCTTTTATCTTGTAATCCTTTGGGTATTGTAAGCCCTAAGAGGTAACCCTTGTACTCATTCTCTTTGATTGAATATCTTAAGTTTAGGACAAAAACTTGAGAGAACTTGTGTATTCTTTATTTTGATATAGTGGAATATTTCAGAGTTGCCTTGTGGTTTTTTTTCCCTCCCCATTGGAGGGTTTTTCCACATAAATTTTGGTGTCATTTATTTCTTGCTTTAGTGTCTTATTATTATATTATTTATTCTTGGTTGTGGTGAAATGAAATTTATCCATTGTGGCTTAGATATTATTTATGCCTATTTAATTTACACTAGACAAGGGTTAAGAAGTGTTACTCCTAATATTGGAGATTTCCGCATTTTTCCCCAACAGATTGATTCTTCGTCTTTAAAAAAAAAGAGTGGGCCACAAGGTTGAATTTACAAATCAGAGGCAGCTAATAACCCCACCACATAATTATGTTGGTAACTAAATGGAAAAGACAAGTTATGCTTTTCTGTGTTTGGGTTTTTTTTTGCGTGTGAATATTGAATGCAATTGTTGCATGATTTTACACGGTATCACAAATTATTAAGGAGTGTATTTATTCTTTTGGTTTCCTATTTTTAGGGTAAAATCATTCTTCAACTTAGTAAAAAATTTCTCAAACTCAACAAATATTTGAAACTTGTGAGAAGAGATAAAATTCTACCTGATATCCAATATTTATCAAAAGAAGGCTCTCTCAGAGAATTAATTAGACATTGCATTTTGTAAATTTAGTTTTGGGCCCTCACAAGTATTTGCAAAAGCCCAACTTGTACCCATCTTACTAGGGTTCGATTGATGGGCTGGATGCCTGGATTGGCCCAGGTTGCCAACACCTTGAAAATGGTGGACTTAACATTGGCATTAGCACAAGCTTTGCTAGGCAACATTTCGTGTTAGGTTCAAAGTTCCAGAACAACATATAAAGGTCTAGTAATTACTCCTTTGTTCCAAATAAAGAGTCCCTTTTCAGTATTTTTTTAGGGCAATTCTATTCGCACACCATTAATTATTAAATATACTTTAATACTGTATTGAGTGTATGGTATAATAGGTTGTTAGAGTGATATCATAGAACGCATTAGTTGATTTTTGGAGTGCGAATAGTAATTCCCTCTTTTATTTATTTATTTATTTTTATTGCTGTAAATTTTTTTTAACTTTTCATAAATATTATTCCCTTCAATTTAAAATTCTAATATCACATCCAATAAAAAATGAGAGAGTTTTATTGAATAAAAGGTAAACTTGAAAAGTATGTACATTGACTTTTTAAATAATACTCTTTAAATCTTATTTAAAATTCCCATAAAAAAATAAAAAAGTAAAGGGTAAATTACACTTTACACCTTGTAGTTGGGATGTGATGTCACTTTGGCCCCTGTAGCTTTAATTTTGTCATTTTGCTCTTTACAATTTTAGTTTAGGTTCAATATTGTCCATTCGTGAAAATTTCATATAATTTTTTAAAAATATAGGTCATGTGATACACATGTGAAATATTATTAAGGGCATAATTTACTGGAAAAAATTATACTTTACACACTTATATTGAACCTAAATCTATAAAAAATTGTAACAATTTTTTTTTTATAAAACTTATGAATACTATATTGAACTTAAACTGAAACTATAAGGACGAAAATGACAAAATTAAAACTATAGGGATTAAACTGAAATCACACTCAAACTACAAGAATGCAAAGTGTAATTTACCTGAAAATAAAATAAAATTCTTAAAATGTGACATTCTAAAACGAAATAAAGAACTCTTAATTTAGGAGGAATAAAATAATAAGAATCGAAGCTAAACTGTTGCCAAGTTAAGCTGAGATTAAAAGGAGTCCATAGGGCCCAAATCTAACCCAAATATCAGATTGGTCATTGGTCGAAATGGTCGGCTAAGAGTCTTTAAGACTCGGGAGAGGTTAACTTAGACCCCCCTCTGGACCTCGGGTACAACTTCGGTTTTTTTTTTTGGGGGTCTGAATAGCAAAATTAATATTTTTGACTACAAGTTGCGTAATGATTGAGGGTGTGTTTGATAAAACTGAAAATTAAGTGCTGAAAATTTTAAGCTGCTGAATTTGCAGTATTATAAATAATGTTTTAAGTGCTGAAAATTAAGTGCTAAATATAATTAGACTATTTGATAATACTAATATGAAAACACTGAAATCTTGAAAGATTACAATTTTATCCCTGATTGCTCATCATTTATTTAGATAACATGCAAAAAAACAAATAAACAAGTTTCTACTGATAATAAAATCTAAAATATGCTCAACTTTGACTATTTAACAACACATTCATTTCTATCAAACAAAAGAAAAACAACACATTTATAATTTGTTCACGCAAGGTTACAAAACATTGTACTAAGGGTTACAAGCATTGTACCATATTTTTGTTGCATGATACAACCAAGTGATTTGGTCATTTCTTAAAACAATTCTCCCCAATACACAGTCAAACAAACCCTGCAACTCAAATCCCCAACAAAAACTCGTGTCTATACATGTATACATATTTTTTTTTGAAACAAAACTTTACAAATAATCAATTACCAACCAAATCAACTATGTGTGTGAGATCCCGTCCCACATCGGATAAATATAAAAAGTTAATCTGGTATATGTAGAACCAAGAGGGCTACTACTAACAACTTGGGCTTAAACATTTTAAGGGCCAATGTGGTAGGCCCATCAAGTTATTGGGCTAGTGGACCTTTGGGGGCGTTACAAATGGTATCAGAGCCAACCCTGGTCCCGTAAGGGCGCCGTGAGCGGTGTGGCAGAGGAGTAGAGGCTCCGGAGAGGGGTAGAGGCCCCGAGGTAGTATACCTTGTGCACGCTTATGGGCTGCTCTGTGGTCACCAATGATCTGCTTCCACATCGACCAGCCAGGGGAAGAACTGGGCCAACGCGACGAGGACTGGGCTTAAGCATTTTAAGGGCCAATGTGGTAGGCTCGTCAAATTGTTGGGCTAGTGGATCTCTTGGGGCGTTACAAATATTGTGAGATCCCGTCCCACAACGGATAAATATTAAAAGTTAATATGGTATATGTACAACCAAGAGGGCTACTACTAACAACTTGGGCTTAAGCATTTTAAGGGCGTGGTAGGCTCGTCAAGTTGTTGGGCTAGTGGATCTTTTGGGGCGTTACAAATGGTATCAGAGCCAACCTTGGTCCCGTAAGGGCGTCGTGGGCGATGTGGCAGAGGAGTAGAGGCTCCGAAGAGGAGTAAAGGTCCCGAGGTAGTATACCTTGTGCACGCTAATGGGCTGGTCTGTGGTCACTAATGATCTGCTTCCACATCGACCAGTCAGGGGGAGAACTGGGTCAACGCGACGAGGACGCCGCGTCTTTGAGTGGGGGAGATTGTGAGATCCCGTCCCACATCGGATAAATATAAAAAAGTTAGTCTGGTATATGTAGAACTGTTTGTACCCAAAAACCGTCAAATGGTTTTTGAGCCCGAGTTGCATGGAGCTGAATGAAGGAGAGGCCGGGCTAAGCAATCAATAACTTATCGGACTCGAGTATAGCCATGAGGCCGATGATAGATGATTGGGTAATGAAGGAGAGCCCGGTTGAAAGATTGAATATGGGTGGGGATTATTGGGCTCTGGGGAAACATAGCCTAGCACGTTGAGAGCCCGATGGTGGAATGAAGCAATGAGAAGTCCAATCGGACACCGCGTAATGAAAGATGGAAGTAACAGACTGATTGGCCATGGGCGGTTAAAGAAAGTTAATCGAGCATGCAAACAGGTAGAGCCCGATTCATCCAGGAGAATCAGTGATGAGGCTGATTGACTCTGAGGTGAAGACGGTGCTGTCTACAGCTGGCAGGATGTCTTCATCTTTGGAAGTTTTGGAAACAAGAGTCCGTTTAGGAAAGGATCTGTACATGGCCAGCTGGATTAGGTGTCTGATCTCTAAATTGAAGGGATTGATTCAATCAGAATACGGATAAGGTAGGAATCAGAGATAATGACGGATCTATTCAAATCAGCCAATCAAGTAAGCAGCTTGGGGCGCAGGTTAAGAAATTATTGTCCAAGTAGAAATCGTATAAGGCCGCTATAAATAAGAGGCAGGCCATTCAAGCAAAGGACTCCGCATCACATTCGAAACATCATACATACAGCACATTCGAAGCATTCAAAGCATTCAAAGTACTCTTAGTCTTTATGTTTTTCAGTCTTCATAGCAAATAGGTCTGTCCTTTTGTTATTTTCTTTTTGTTCTTTTGAATAATCAGTCTTATTCTGGTTTGTTCTTGAGATCTGTTTAGTTTTTCCAAACATTTAATAAAATCTGTTTTATTAAACCGTTTGTGATTTTGTTTACCTGTTAAACTTGATACATTTTTAGCTTGTGCGCTTCAGTACTGCTAAAGATCGAACTTACAGTGAGGGTACTTTCCTACTCACTATACACAATCACCCTGTTTAGAAGTTAGATTCATCAAAGCCTTGTGTATCACTCACACAAGCGGATAGGAAATTAGTTTACACGCACACACACACACACACACCGAACCATGGATTGGTTCTGGCACGCCCGAGCAAATTACATAGCAAACATTTTGGCACGCTCAGTGGGACCAACAGTGTCAAATCATGCCTCCGAAGAAAGATAAGCAGACAAAGAACGGCCAGGACGACCCTCCCATGGACCCACCTGTGGAGGAAAGCACCGGCCATTCTCCACGAGATGGCAGCGTCACTCTTGAGGCGATTTCAGAGGCCATGAGGGCTAACATTGAGCCCATGTGGTAGGAGTACAACGCGCTCATAGGATCTATGGGCAATCTCAAATCGGTCATTAATCAAACGGCCGATGTTCATAAAAGTCAGGCTGAGCTGGTCCTAGAAACTAGGACCACCCACATAAAATTGGACCGCCTGACGGAAGCAATCGGAAGGCTGGTTGAAACTACAAGGCCGGAAGCAACAGGGAACAAGTCAACAGATCGGGCTCGGGCACATTGCTTGGGTCCGATAAGCCGAAAGACCCGCCCTATGTTTGTCCGAATCTTAGGGATGGTAATGGCTCAGGCAAGCAGTCGGAGTCACAGACCGGTATGGCTAGCGGAGTGGTAGTCACCGATCCCAATGGATCAACAATACCAGTTTTTGGTAGATCTATAGGCCATACTGAAAGTTCAGTCGGCCATACACAACCCCTAGGTAATACACATGGGGGGCAGAGGAACAACGGTGGATTTTGGCCCCATCAGGCCAATAATAATCAACATCACGAACCACCGCCGTTGGTACCCCCGATGAGGAACGTTCAGCCCTTGGCTCCACAACCCATCAATAGGGAAGAGCTGGTGGCGGCCATACACGAAGAATATGGCCCGTTTATGAGAAGACTAGAGAGGTCGACGTACAGACGGTCATACCCCCCTGAAATTGACCAAGTCATATTTGCTCAGGGATATAAAGTACCAAATTTTACTCTATTTTCTGGAGAGAGTAAGTAGTCTTCAGTTGAGCACATTGGCCGTTTTATTGTTCAATGCGGCCATGTGGGTCACAGTGGCCCATTAAAGCTAAGACTATTCCCAAACTCGCTAACAGGCATGGCGTTTTTGTGGTACGTTAACCTCCCAGCCAATTCGGTGTTAACTTGGCAGGGAATGGAAGAGCTATTCCACGTCCAGTTTTATAGAACTGAGCCCAAGACATCGTTGGTAGATTTGTCTAGGATGGTGCAACTGGTAGGGGAGACCGTGGAAACCTACATAGCTCGTTTCTGAAAGGCAAAATATCGGTGCAAGACAGTTTTACCCGAGGAAGAGTATGCAAAGATGGCCATGGGGGGCATGTCCTTTGAACTTCGCAAGAGGTTTGAGGGAACTGACTTCCGTGACTTATTCGAGCTTGCTACAAGGGCCGGTCGTTACGAGCGTATTCTCTTGGATGAGAAGGAGAAGAAGAACTCCTCCAAGGGAACATATTACAAAGACCCTAATTATGAGGTCCACTTGGCAGAGTGCGATCTTGAAATAGAATGCGATATGGCTGAGTTGATCTGTAAACGGCCAATCGTATGCAACGCCTTGAATAAGCCTGTTAACAACAACGCCGCTGCGAAGAAAATGGCGTTCGAGGCGGGGAAAAACTACACTTTTGATGTAACTATGGCTGATCAAATATTCGATGCCTTGTTGGCTGACAAAGTGATCAAGCTAAATGAAGGTCATCGGATACCTAAGGCCGATGACATGAAAAATAAAGAGTACTGTAAATGACACAATTCTTGGAAGCATTCCACTAACAATTGTGTTGTTTTTCGCAATTTTATACAGGAAAACGTGGAGAAGGGAGTCTTCAAATTCTCGGACAAAGCCATGGGGATTGATGCAAATCCTTTTCCACAAATTACTGGTACTAACATGGTTATGTCCGTCCTAACCAAGCTTTTTAGGCTGAGACCCAAGATAGACTTGTCCGACGGAGACCTTATGCCAAATCAACGGGAGGGAAAACAAATCGCTATTTCGGCCACTGAAGGGCCGAAGGTGACGATACATGACCTCCAGAGGAGCTATCTGGAGCGGAAGAAGGAAGCTGACAAGGCCGAAGAAGAAACGGCTAGATCCAGCACAGACAATTTGATAGCTGATCTACGACGACAGCTGGAATTAATCGAACAAGGCCTTTGCCTGAGGTGTAAGGCTGACGTCAAGAAGGAAGTTTCGAGCCCGAGCAAGAGGCCAAGAAGCCATGAATATCGGGAATCAAGCCCGAGAAAGTCTGTATACGAGAGATTGTCAATACCGTGGCAAAGTCAGGCCAAGCCCGAGTGGCGGGCAAAACATCCATTTGTGCAGCGAATCGGCCCAAGCGAATCCGGCGGGCTGGGGGCAAGAAATTCCCAGACAAGGCCTCAGATACAAGCATCAACCTCTGGCAGGAGCCCGAGAATGGTGTTACCACCTCGGGTAGAAGATCAGAAGTAGCACAGAGCTGAGCATTCTAAATTCCCAGCACGACCATAATATAGCAAGTCCCAGAAAAGGAGATATCAGAGAATGAGACAGGCCGAGCGAGAACGCCTGAATCGGGCTGGAAACATTCCTGCACCCACAGTGCCCAAGGTGTCCGATAACCAAGGACTCTCAACTAGGACGATGCACATTGCTACTGACCAGCCAAAAGAAAGAGTCCGACAAGGAAAATCATAAGAAGGTGGGGTTACATCAGACAAGATGAGTGTAGAGTCCGATGGAGATCTGTCGGACTCAAGTTTTTCGCCGATACAATTCGGGACTATTCCATTAGGCTTATCGTCTAACATGGTATTCACATTACCTATGTCTTTTATGGCCAAGCCAGACCAACCATCGGCCATGGAAGGGGATGTAGTGGAAGGCCTAGCTAAAGATTCGGCCGTGATAGAAGAAGTGTTTAGGAACGGGGGAGAGACCGTTAAACCTAAAGTGGTGGAAGCCACGAGCAAAAATGTAGATGCCACCGACAGCCAGACCGATCGGCCTAAGATCACTATCTTAAGGCCGAAAGGACATCAGACTGAGGAAGGATTGAAGACCGCACCAGTCAAAGTGGTGTTTGAAAAACCAACATACCAGATGTCACAGCATCTTAAGCCCTTGTATGTGAAAGGGCACATAGAGGGCGTCCCAATAAACAGGATCCTTGTTGATGGGGGGTCCACTATCAATATTATGCCTCAAATTATGTTGAGGATCTTGCAGAAAACTGAGTCGGAGCTAATTCCGACCGAGATGAATGTCCAGAGCTTCACGGGGGCACCTTCAATAACAAAGGGTATCCTACCCCTGGAACTGACCATTGGCAGTAAAACGGTCATGGCTGCTTTTTTCATTGTGGAAACCTCAGCGGCCTATAATGCTTTACTAGGCCGGGATTGGATACACCCAAATTATTGCATTCCCTCCTCGCTCCATCAATTGTTGATTTTCTGGAGAGGTGACGAGGTAGAAGTAGTTGGAGCAGACACCAAGCCATTTGTAGCACGTGTGCAAACGGCCGATGCTGTCTTGTATGAAGATGACATTGGGCCAGTCAAGTTGCTGGGATGCAACAAGATGGGAAGACCGAATTCAGCGACCTTCCTTAAAGGAAGTTCGTCGGACATTAAAATGTATTTCCATAATCTCAGTCGGACAGACGAATCAAGGCCGATTGAGATCATCGAACAAGAAGATATCCATGAATACTCCGATAATTGAAGAGCAGAAGCTGCTGGCCTTGAAGGACAGTAAGGCCAGATGGTGTGCATACCTGGCCGACAGAAGATTGGAAATCGGCCCGTGTGACGGAATGATCAACTTGGCTGATTGTATCTACGAAGAGGAAGCGCCAAGGGAGGAGGAGATTCAGATGGACGAGTTGGAAACGGCCATGGCAAAGCTTGATGATTTAAAAGCCGACGTCCAAGATCCTCTCCTGGAAGTCAACCTAGGCAAGGAAGGGGAGCACAAACCCACCTGTGTAAGTCAGATGCTGGATCCGCAGTGTCAGGGCGAGTTAATAGCACTCCTTCACAAGTACAAGGATTGTTTTGCTTGGGAATATGACGAGATGCCTGGTTTATCAAGAGAACTGGTTGAACACCGATTGCCAATTAAATCGGGGTTCAGGCCGTTCAAGCAGCTGCCTCGGTGCATGTCACCAGAGGTAACACTGAAGGTGAAAGAGGAAATCGAGAGACTACTGGGTGCTGGTTTCATTCGGACAGCTCGATATGTTGAATGGGTCTTGAATGTTGTGCTAGTGGTGAAGAAGAATGGGAAGCTAAGGGTCTGTATTGATTTCCGAAACTTAAACTTAGCTACCCCAAAAGATGAATACCCCATGCCCATGGCCGATCAGTTAATCGATTCGGCCGCTAAACACAAACTTTTGTCATTTATGGATGAGCACTCGGGATATAATCAGATTTACATCGCCGAAGAGGATGTCCCGAAGACTGCTTTTCGGTGCCCGGGGGCAATTGGAACCTTTGAATGGGTTGTCATGCCTTTCGGGCTAAAGAATGCTGGAGCCACCTATCAATGGGCAATGAATTCAATTTTCCATGACATGGTCGGACAGTTCATGGAGGTTTACATAGATGATGTGGTGGTAAAGTCAGGACGTAACACCGATCATTTGAGGGATTTGGAAAAAGCATTTGAAAGAATGCGGGTTCACGGGCTAAAGATGAATCCTCTCAAGTGTGCCTTCGGTGTTACAGCAGGGAACTTCTTAGGTTTCCTAGTACATCAAAGGGGGATAGAGATTGACAGAATTAAGGCTCGGGCTATCCAGGCAGCAAAGCCACCTGCTAATAAAAAAGAACTTCAGAGATTGCTCGGGCATATCAATTTTTTAAGACGATTCATATCAAATTGCGCAGGGAAGACCCAATTATGGACCCCACTATTGAAGATCAAGACCGATGAAGACTTCAAGTGGGAAGACAGCCATCAACAAGCCTTTGAAGGAATCAAACAATATCTGTCAACTCCTCTAGTGTTAATGCCACCCAAGAAGGGTAGGTATTTAAAGTTGTATATATCGGCCTCTAACTGCTCTATAGGAAGTATGTTAGCTCAAGATAACGAGCAAGACAATAAGCAGGCCGTTTATTATTTAAGTAGAATCTTGACTCCAATCGAGCAACGTTATGCGCCGATTGAGAAGTTATGCTTGGCATTGTATTTTTCTTCACAAAAGTTAAGAACATATATGCTTCCTAATTCAACTTACGTAATATGTCAAACTGATGTGATAAAATATATGTTGTCAAGACCAATCATGAGAGGCCGAATTGGGAAATGGACCCTGGCCTTAATGGAATTTGCCATCCAATACCGATCACAGCAATCGGTGAAAGGCCAGGCTATAGCCAATTTCTTGGCTGATCATCCAGATCCTACTGATTTGGGAGAAC
The DNA here is from genome assembly GCA_033977485.1 of Hydrangea macrophylla. NCBI lineage: Eukaryota > Viridiplantae > Streptophyta > Magnoliopsida > Cornales > Hydrangeaceae > Hydrangea > Hydrangea macrophylla. The sequence continues at coordinate 96,792,628 of CM066995.1, forward strand.
TGCCTTCAACACCCAAAGTCCTGAGCACGTCCTTAGTCCCATGGACGTTGATCTTTGACGGTTCCAAAAACGCAGAGGGTGCTGGGGCAATAGTGGTGATTGTGTCACCCAAATACAAAAAGACAAAAATGTCTTTTCGGCTCAATTCAAATGCACTAATAATCAAGCCGAGTACGAAGCACTTATAATCGGACTTGAGATACTCCTTGAAATGGGGGCATCGTCCGTCCACATAAAGGGAGACTTAGGGCTGGTGATCGGACAAATTGTCGGAGAATTTCAGATACGAAGTTGGGAGCTCTGCCCGTTCCACGCCATGGCTACTCAACTCATGGAGGCATTTGATGACATTAGCGTGAGCTACATTCCAAGAACCACGAATACTGAGGCCGATAAGTTGGCAAAAATAGGATTAGGCTCATCTTCCCAGAAGAGCGCAGAAGACCAACTCATCACTGTTCATGTCCGATCACTCCCGTCCGTTGCAAAGAGAGGTTGGTATGCTACTGCCAATTCGGTCTTGATGGAGGATAACGACTGGAGAATCCCCATCATTGAATACCTGAATCACCTGAATGTAAGGGTAGACCAAAAAGTCAGATTGTTTGCTGTCCGATTCGTGGTACTTGATGGAGAATTATTCAAGAAACCGATCGGCGACGACGTGGTCCTGAGGTGTCTAGGGAAGAAGCAGGCCATGCAGGTTATGGCCGAGGTACACGAAGGGATTTGTGGGGCACATCAGGCCGGTACCAAGATGAAATGGTTGCTAAAGAGTGTAGACACCCCATTTTGTCGGCTATCAGATTTAGGAGACCCATAGCTTGGTGGTTTACAATGATCGTAAAAGACTCAAAAAGACTCCTGGAAGTCAGCTCTATCTCTCAGAATGCTCAGATTGACCAAAATGCCCCTGAAAACCCGAAAACTCCCAGATTTGGTCCCGAAGTTCTGAAAACATGCTATGTCGTAAGAAAAATGATAAAATGAGTTTTTAAGTAAAACTGGATGAAATCGTCAGCTCCCAGAGACCCCCGGAAGTTCCCCGAAAGTCCCCGTTGACCGGTTTGACCAAGGTTTGACCAGGTTTTGACCAGAGTTTGACCAAGTTTGACCAAGTTTGACCAAAATCGTCCGAATTCACCGGAATCATTAGAAAAGTATTCAAATGAGTTTTAAAAGAGAATCGAGCGAAAACGTCGGCTCCTGGAGCTCCCGGAGGTTACCAGAACTTCCCGGGAATCCCAGGTTTGACCAGTTTGACCAAGATTTAACTTTGGAATCGGGGCACCGAAACAATTTTCAAATATTTTTCATGGATACTAGAGGTCAATAGCTTTCCAACGGTATATCGCACATAATTCCTGGATTTAAAACGAATTTATTTTGAATTTCCGAAGGCGAAAAAGGCGATCAAATCAGCATTTATCGCGAATACCGCAAAACTTTTCAAAGTGACCTATCCCCAAACTATTTTTTATGTAAAGTAGACTCCATTACCTTTCCAACGGTATATCACAACCTCAATTTGGAGTTCGTATGCATTTTCTGTGAATTTCGGACGAAATAGGGCCTTTTCGCGAATACCGGAACCTCTGGGGGCCTAAACATAATTTTCTGGGCTTCTGAGGAGCAGTGCCGCCGCGGCACTGGCCCAGTGCCGCCGCGGCACTCAAACCTCGCAGAGTCCATTTTTGTAATTTTTTGGGGGTCCAATTTGATTAATTGAAAGCCAAAACGACATAGTTTTATGTTCACAGTTGTTTGGGACCAATGGGAGTACTTCTAAAACCCCAAAATCACCCCAAATTGGCCTATTTAAACCCCCCATTGCTCTTCATTTTGGGGGGGCCAAGTGAAAAGCTTGAAAACTTGTAGAGAAGAAGAGAGATAGAGATAGGTTTAGAAGAGAGAAAGGGAGCTTCTCCCATTGATTTTCCATAAGAAAGTGAGTTTTATTCTTGTTTTCTTCCATCATCTTTCTATATACTTCACATTCAAAGTCCACTCCAACCCTCATTCTTGAGCATTCATGAGATAGGAAGCTACTTCCATGTCCAAATGTCAAAATCTATGAGTGAAACACCAAGCTACAAGTCCAAAATCACATTGATTATCATCTATTGATTGCTATTTACTTGCTTTGATTATATATATGTTCATCTCTCCTTATCTCATTTCTTTTTCTTTTCTTTATTTACTTACTAGTTCATCATCATCTAAGTGATGACATGAAGTTTGGGGTGAGTGAATCCTTATGGATAGTAGCTCTTGACCTCAAAAACATGTTTGATAGATGATGATCATAACCTCAATACTTCCAAGGTATTCTTGGAATGTATTGAAGTTATGTTCAAAAATAAAATAAATCTCTCCAACAATCTTGGAGGTTCTTAAATGATGAGTTTGATGTAGGTATTCTAAGTGGCTATGATCCTTATTGAGTGTTGAAAACATGTTTTCAAAACATCTATTTCAAAACCCCTCTCAATCCCTCTCATTTGGTTTCAAGAAACAAAACTTTGTTTTCTCCAAAATCTTCAAAACAATGAGTCAAAACAGTGAGTGAGTTGAGTTCAAAGATTTTTCTAGAACACAATACTCAACATATGGATGCAAGGCCACTTGTAAAGTCTTCCTAACTCATTGGAGAACACCCATGATTTTTGGTTTGACTTGGAAGTACTTGGAAATGGTCCATTTGGGTCCCAACATTCCTTCCAAACATTCTGTTTTTGCTGTCACAGCAGCTAGGTCAACTTACGACCTCTTTTCCAGAAAACTTTTCCAAAAGGGGTGGTCCTAACTTATTTTTACCTTAAAATTCAATGTCTTAGGAAACGTTCTGTATAAAATGGGCCTCTAGATCATTCTTTTTCATTTTCTAAGATTTTCTAACATTTCAGTCGACAGTACGAACTCTGTTTCTGAGTGACCTCTATTGTTTATATAATTTCTCTCAATCTGTGATAGCTATTCAAGATTGGCCTTTTGGGTTGTGTTCTAGACACAATAAGGAACATCTCCATAAAAAAACATGCATTGAAAACTTTCCTAACCCCTCTTTTCAATTTCCAAAAGATCATGCTACTGTTCTGTCCACTATTCACAGCAAGTACACTTTAACTTTCATTCTTTGATTTGAGGCTTATATGCATTCCAAATTAGTTCATATCTTAGGAAGTGGTTCATACTACATTTGTATACATCCCATGTTAATTTCATTCATTCATTCATACACATTTTAGACTTCTAAGTCATTCTAGAAATCCATGTACACAAAACACACTACAACCTTTGCACATTTTAGATACATACATTGCATTCATGCAAGATTTGGGGTTTTTGTAACTCTTAATCCAAGAAGATTATAAGGAATGAACTTGATCACATATTCATGCTTCCCCTTTGATCTAATCATCCTTTCTCATCCGTCCCGGGGATTGAGAGATCTTCTTTTCTCAAAGATTAACATGCATCATTCTAAGCCTTGCTAAGCATATTTTGATTTCTTTGCTTATTTGTTCCAAAAACGATTCATGTCCCCTTTAGATTAGAAAACTTGATTAATTGATATATGATTAGACGATTTTTCCTAGGTTTGTTTGTGTGATCTTCCACTTTACATTGCATGATATTTGATTTAGATCTTATGAATGATATTTTATCTTTAGATCTTCCATTTTCAAGTTTCTTATGTAATGTAATATACTATCATAGTATTAATTGCCGAACCATACATAGTATAAGATGATTATTTGGATGCTAATTGAGGCCCGTCGAAAGACGGGGCGAGTTGAGGGTGTTTTAGTCGCGACAAAGGCTCATTCCTCTCTCGTACCAAAACCCCGAACCAAGTTCTTTGGTTATGAAGGGCCGGTGCCCTTATCCGCTTGGGTGAGTCAAAATTAGGTTTCTTGGTTCCTTAAAGACCAAGTGGCGACTCTGTATCTGTTTTCAACAGACCTATTTTCTTTCCTTGATTCAAATCAATTTCAAAACAATCTCAAACAAGAGAGAGAAGTGGTCTACTTCCGGTGTCCACAATCTGGCGACTCTGCTGGGGATTTTTATTTTAAAACAAAATGATACAGAGGTTTGACTCATAAGAAGCATCCTTAAAATCATCTTTTTACTGTGCTTGGTTCACCGCATTGCACTCTTGCATTTTCCCCCCTCCGACTGTGTCTGAAACGCGGCGCTGACATTGTTCAGGTCTTGCTGTGCCAGGGCACAAGTCACCGTTGATACTGTACCTTCCAAGGTATATCAAAAAGAGTAAAAACCTCCGTACTGTCTCCCCGACGGTATATTGGAACTCTCGTCAACGGACCCTCTTTGACTAAACCCAGCCTTTGCATATAGATTCCTGTAGAACCTTTCATAGGACTGTTAATTTATCTTTTCAGATAGGACAACATGATATAACTGCTGTATGCCCTGATGGGATTACCTGAGCGATGTAGACGCTTGTGTGACATAGAACAGAACCTCTTTCTTATGATTCCCAAGGCAATCACTTACATGTGGTCACATTGAGTTGACCTGCCTAAGCATCATGACAAGGATGTCTGCTCCATGCTCGCAAAGATATACACCGCAAACCTTGTTTGTCGGTCTTGAGACATAGGAGTATGAAAACCTGCTAGAGAGTATGATCACTATAACCGTACTTACCAGTTTCTCCCAGAAACTCTGTCCGAATATCCCAGATATGACCACATTAACCAGTTTCTCCCAGAAACTCTGCCCAAATATCCCAGATATGACCACATTAACCAGTTCCCCCCAGAAACTCTGTCCAAATATCCCAGATATGACCACATTAACCAGTTTCCCCAGAAACTCTGTCCAAATATCCCAGATATGACCACATTAACCAGTTTCCCGCAGAAACTCTGTCCGAATTTCCGGGGTATCTTGGAAATCCGTGTTATCCCTTGGTGATCATACTAGAAAGTAAGGTTAGCACACTCTGTATGGCTAGGACCTTATTTGTTTAGCTGCTATCTGTTAGAAATAGGAGCATCATATAGATTAGGGCTTACATCCGCATGTTTGTCCCATTTGCATGCACCATTCCCCATCAATTTGCACGCACTGTTTCGAGTCGGTCCACATCACTATCTAAAGTCACCACTGTCAAAGATCTAATCTAGCCCTTTCAAAATCTGTCAGGTCAGTATAGATTCCCAAGGTCAGCAGTCAGGGTCTTATTCGTGGGTCAGAAGTACGGATAATCGGTTAATCAGAATCAGTCCGACAGCTTACGTCAGCATGAATAGGGAAGAGTTGGAAAATAAGGTCACTGTGTTGGGAATAACCATAAGCCAGCAATCTGATCGCCTGGCCCAAGTTTTGAGTTTCATGGAAGAATTGAAGCAGCAGCGGCCACAACCTCCGCCCGGGTTTCCACCACCAGGGTTTGAACCACCCCCACCTGAGAATAATGGGGAGGAAGACTGGTTTCAAGGAGTCCCACCATTTGCGTATGAGAAGAAGCTTCAAGAGAAAATGGATAAGGTTGACAAGTTGGAAAGCGTACTGAGGAAAAGCAAGGGGGTCGATGATTACATGTTAGACCTAGAAGGCCTCTTTGAGCCCATCAAGCTAAGGCTGCCCGAGAACTTCAAAATGCCTGAAATTGACCGTTTTGATGGAACAGGGAATCCAAAAAGTCACATCAAGTTGTGCATGAGCATCTTCCAATCGATGGGCTGCACTCATGAGCACATTGCAATGTTGTTCCCGCAAACCCTTAAGAATGCCGCACTATCCTGGTTCCTAACCCTTGAAGCCTCCAAGACCCGAGTCTGGGAAGACGTTGCTAGAACTTTTATTGATCACTACTCTTATAACCAAGAGTTCGATATCACCATCCGGGATCTAGAGACTACCAGGCAGAACTTCAATGAGTCCTTCACTGCGTTCTTGAGCAGATGGAGGAATAAAGTGGCTCAAATGATCCACAGACCTGTTGAGAAAGAGCAAGTACGTATGCTGGTCAAGAACATGCAACCAGTATATCATGACAAGCTATTCTACCAATCCATCTCCACATTCGAAGAGCTATTTGAAATAGGCACCAGAATAGAGGACGCCATCAGAGAAGGAAAGTTCAAAAAGGATGAACCCCAACACCAGTCCAAGAGACCTAACTACTCCCTGGACTCCCCGGATATCAGTACACTTAGCAACCAATCAATGGCCTGCGCCCTTCGTCCATACCAGTCCATTCCGCCAAATCGCCCAAAAGGCCCTCGCGAATTCTCCAAACTTGATGTTCCTCTTTCCACAGCCTTGGACCACTTACTCAGAAAGGGCCACCTACAGCTCCTCCCTCACAAACCGCTACCGGATCCCATACCCTCCCACTACAACATGAGCCTACGATGTGCTTACCATCAAAATCTAGGCCATGCCACCGATCAATGCATCCGCCTCCGCCATGACATTCAGAACCTCATAGAGGATGTATCCCATCCTAATCCAATCCACTATCTTGGCTTGGACCAACCGATCGAATGATCCCTTCCGTCGATGCTAATGAATGTTGAAGCTACGCAGTACAGTGATGGTGTTTGGAACTTCTGCTAAAAAATTTAATAAATGGGTCGCAAAGACACTCCATTTGAGACCAGGTCGAGTCAAGTTGAGTCTGTTCTATGTTTTGAGTCCATTTCAATTTTAGTCTTGTGATCAAGTCTGTCTGTCATCGAGTTGTTAATAAGTCTGTAAACCTTCTCTATTGATGGAATGAAATCTCATTTTGCTTAATCTGATGTGCCTAGTCATAAATGCATGAATCACTAAACTAAAGTGTCACTTTTCAAATTACCATGGATATTACTCTACTAATAATTTTTCTACGACAAAACAAAAAAGAATCCTGAAAGGTTAAAGTCGATTTCACGCTGACACTGATGAAGAGCTGAGAATTGAATAGTCTTACTTTAAGAATTTAAAGATGCTTTTGCTCAAATCTCAAAAAGACATGCTTGGAACTGACTTGGGGCTTGCCCAACACCCTTTTCCCACCATTTCGAAGCCTTAAGCCCAATCCAATTGGGAGCCACGCAATCTGTCCGATTGAAAGCAATGCGAACTTAGCCCTTGATGGTAGCCAAACATTTCAGTGAGTTTCATCTCCACTTTCAAAAAAAAAAAAGAAAAGAAAGAAAAAGAAAAGAAAAGAAAAGAAAAAGCTCGCTAGGTTGAAAACCCGAAAGGGTACCTAGGCAAAAGTTAGAGCTGAAAAAGGTGTTGATTTCCAAAATCTGACCCTAGCCAGTCAAAATGTTGGAGGAAAATTTTGATAGAATCATACGCTTCAAAATACATCTTAAGAACGTGCCAAGATCACATTTCAAAAGGCACAGAATGACCACAAATAAATTCCGAGAGCTGACATGCACATTCTGAAATTCTGAGATTGCGATTGAAAGATTTCACAAGAATCGACTACATTAAAAGGCAAAATTGACTGGCTAGGTGAAAGTGAAAAGGATCAATCCTCAAAACAAAACAAAAAGAAAAAGAAAAAGAAAAGAAAGGGAGATTGAAACTAAATCCTTTCATTCAAAGCTACCACAAGTGGCTCAAGTTTGAACTCCTTTGACGATTGGTTTGAAAAACCCTCATACCTCTAACCCCTTATTTCAGACCTTGCCTTGAACTACGCTCGACCTGATTCCCACTCGGGGATACGTAGGCAACCACATCGGTTCGGTCAACGCCATCATAATCAAACCAATTTCCTTCAAGCCTTGCCTTGAACTACGCTCGACCTGATTCCCACTCGGGGATACGTAGGCAACCACATCGGTTCGGTCAACGCCATCATAATCAAACCAATTTCCTTCAAGCCTTGCCTTGAACTACGCTCGACCTGATTCCCACTCGGGGATACGTAGGCAACCACATCGGTTCGGTCAACGCCATCATAATCAAACCAATTTCCTTCAAGCCTTGCCTTGAACTACGCTCGACCTGATTCCCACTCGGGGATACGTAGGCAACCACATCGGTTCGGTCACCCCACCTACCTAAAAATCAACCCGCTTCTTTTCAACCATGGCCCGAACTACGTTGGACCTGATCCCCACTTGGGGGTACGTAGGCAGACTTTTAAAAAAAGAAAAAAGAAGGATGGCTCGCTAGGTCGAAAATCTGAAAGGACGCCTAGGCAAAAATTAGAGTTAAATCCAAGGTGAGCAATAACAAAAGAGAGAAAAGAGCTCGTTAGGTCACCTCACTGGTGCCTAGGCAAAAGTTATGAGCATTTGAGAGATTAAAGTCACGGTCCATGCCTCAAGACAGAAAATCACCTTCCACACTAGGGGCAAACTTCGGCTACCCACCTCGTTTGCCTGACTTTTACTATCTACCCTTCATACAAGGGGCAAACTTCGGTCACCTACCTCGTTTACCCAAAACCTCCAATAAACCATCATCCAAACTAGGGGCAAACTTCGGTCACCCACCTCGTTTGCTTATGAATCCCACTTTGTATGCCTCAAACTAGGGGCAAACTCTGTTTGCCTGACACAATCCCTTCACACCGAGGGCCAGTTTTCAAGTTACCAAGTTGTTTTGAAAATTTTGAAATAGAGCATCTTTTACTCTAAAAGCTAAGGCACTAATTCAAAGCACTTCCTGGGAGAAGTAGAAAATTGACTAGATCACTAAGGAGGAATTTTCAAAAATCAGATTTATCAGCAAAGTGCTACCATGTTGAGATGAGGGGTGAACACCAAAAGAGAAATGGTACATCGTTTATGACAAAAGCACATCAAGTTTTGACAAGACGAGCTTGTTTCATTTTGGTGTCAAATATGTCGTCCTCGTGCGTCAATGTCTGTCAAGTTTTTGAGTCTGTTGTAGTCTCAAATGTGTAAGTCAACAGTGACTAATAAAATTTTCAAATCAAGTTATAAAGAGCATGCCAATACAAGCAGGAGTACCAAACACCATTACTGTACCGGTTAAGGCGTCAGCATGAGAAGCGTCCAAACTTAGGGCAAATGCGAATTTCATCCCTTTCCAAACCATCGAAAGTTGACCATCATCTCCTTGCAACATAAGTCCATGAGTGGCTGTTGATTACCTTCCCTCGTCCATGCAACATAAGTCCATGAGTGGCTGTTGATTTTCCTTCATCTCCAAGCAATACAAGTCCATGAGTGGCTATTGATGGATCCCGGTTCCGGGCCAGCAAGATTTGATCAACTATGAGAGATTCAAATTTGAATCCTGGTTCCCGGTCAAGAGAAGTAGTTGAAGAGAGATCCCAGAAAGAGTCGCTTCATCCCCAACAGATTCAGTTTAATCCCCAGCAGGCATATCGATTTGTACATCGTCAGTTCAATCTACGACAGTCACAGTAGTTCACTATCAACTCGTCTTCTTGATTCGTACATCATCAGTTCAATCTATAACAGTCATAGTAAGTTCACTATCGACTCGCCATCTCGATTCGTACATCGTTAGTTCAATCATGACAGTCACAGTAGTTCACTGTCGACTCGTCTTCTCGATCAGTTCAATCGTTAGTTCAATCATGACAGTCACAGTAGTTCACTGTCGACTCGTCTTCTCGATTCGTACATCATCAGTTCAATCTATAACAGTCATAGTAAGTTCACTATCGACTTGCCATCTCGATTCGTACATCGTTAGTTCAATCATGACAGTCACAGTAGTTCACTGTCGACTCGTCTTCTCGATTAGTTCAATCGTCAGTTCAATCTACGACAGTTACAGTAGTTCACTGTCGACTCGTCTTCTTGATTCGTACATCGTCAGTTCAATCACGACAGTCACAGTAGTTCACTGTCAACTCGTCTTCTCGATTCGTACATCATCAGTTCAATCTATAACAGTCATAGTAAGTTCACTATCGACTCGCCATCTCGATTCGTACATCGTTAGTTCAATCATGACAGTCACAGTAGTTCACTGTCGACTCGTCTTCTCGATTAGTTCAATCGTCAGTTCAATCTACGACAGTTACAGTAGTTCACTGTCGACTCGTCTTCTTGATTCGTACATCGTCAGTTCAATCACGACAGTCACATTAGTTCACTGCCGACTCGTCTTCTCGATTAGTTCGATCGTCAGTTCAATCCATGATAGTCATAGTAGTTCACTGTTGACTCATCATCTCGATTCGTACATCGTCACTTCTTCTGGTCACGGTTAGTCCAACTGTTGATCCAATCCATGATAGTCACAGTAGTTCATTGTCGACTCATCAGCTCGATTCGTACATCGTCAGTTCATTAATCATCGTTGGTTTACCATCACTCTCATTCAAAGTATGCCGTGTTCATCATTTTCATTCAAAATCTTAGGCTTCTATGTCCATTAATGGGGCTTCCATGTTCATCGCTTGACATCTCGGGATTTCATGTCCATCACTTGACGTCTCTTGACTTCTGTGTCCGTCTCTTAATTTCCAGGGCTTCCGTGTCCGTCGGTTAACTGTCAAACGACATCTCCGAATATAGTCCTCCGGGACCCCATATCCAATTACATTCGCTTACGAAGCACACTTTCCAAAATTCAGAAGTTTGCTCCGAGACCTAGGGTCTTCACACCTTGGTATCCCTATTCGGGTCAATAACTGCATCACAGTTAGAAACACTAGCACGACACAAGTCCATTTGGAGTGGTACACCCCACAGCACCAGCTCATACTAGGATCAGAACACCAGGCATGATAGGACTCATGACACAATTCATATCACATCCATGCATTGCATATCATCCTCATAGCATAGCATCTGCCTGTCTCGTTGTGCATGTATGATTTGCTCCTTTGTGCCCTGAACTACGTCCTGGTCTGATTCCCCTTGGGATACGTAGGCAGCTCACACAGAGCGCGACCAGCACTAGCCTCAGCATCATTGCATCTTTTGCAACGCTTTTTATCCTAAATCTATAGCCTCCAAAAGACCCGTCTCTTCAAAACTTTGGCACTCGCTTGCGACATGCGTTGCCTCGCAAGTTCCTGCCAAAGAGGGGCAAACTGTAGACACCTCATTTTGTCGGCTATCAGATTTAGGAGACCCATAGCTTGGTGGTTCACAATGATCGTAAAAGACTCAAAAAGACTCCTGGAAGTCAGCTCTATCTCTCAGAATGCTCAGATTGACCAAAATGCCCCTGAAAGCCCGAAAACTCCCAGATTTGGTCCCGAAGTTCTGAAAACATGCTATGTCGTAAGAAAAATGATAAAATGAGTTTTTAAGTAAAACTGGATGAAATCGTCAGCTCCCAGAGACCCCCGGAAGTCCTGGAAGTTCCCCGAAAGTCCCCGTTGACCGGTTTGACCAAGGTTTGACCAGGTTTTGACCAGAGTTTGACCAAGTTTGACCAAGTTTGACCAAAATCGTCCGAATTCACCGGAATCATTAGAAAAGTATTCAAATGAGTTTTAAAAGAGAATCGAGCGAAGACGTCGGCTCCTGGAGCTCCCGGAGGTTCCCAGAACTTCCCGGGAATCCCAGGTTTGACCAGTTTGACCAAGATTTGACTTTGGAATCGGGGCACCGAAACAATTTTCAAATATTTTTCATGGATACTAGAGGTCAATAGCTTTCCAACGGTATATCGCACATAATTCCTGGATTTAAAACGAATTTATTTTGAATTTCCGAAGGCGAAAAAGGCGATCAAATCAGCATTTATCGCGAATACCGCAAAACTTTTCAAAGTGACCTATCCCCAAACTATTTTTTATGTAAAGTAGACTCCATTACCTTTCCAACGGTATATCACAACCTCAATTTGGAGTTCGTATGCATTTTCTGTGAATTTCGGACGAAATAGGGCCTTTTCGCGAATACCGGAACCTCTGGGGGCCTAAACATAATTTTCTGGGCTTCTGAGGAGCAGTGCCGCCGCGGCACTGGCCCACTGCCGCCGCGGCACTGGCCCACTGCCGCCGCGGCACTCAAACCTCGCAGAGTCCATTTTTGTAATTTTTTGGGGGTCCAATTTGATTAATTGAAAGCCAAAACGACATAGTTTTATGTTCACAGTTGTTTGGGACCAATGGGAGTACTTCTAAAACCCCAAAACCACCCCAAATTGGCCTATTTAAACCCCCCATTGCTCTTCATTTTGGGGGGGCCAAGTGAAAAGCTTGAAAACTTGTAGAGAAGAAGAGAGATAGAGATAGGTTTAGAAGAGAGAAAGGGAGCTTCTCCCATTGATTTTCCATAAGAAAGTGAGTTTTATTCTTGTTTTCTTCCATCATCTTTCTATATACTTCACATTCAAAGTCCACTCCAACCCTCATTCTTGAGCATTCATGAGATAGGAAGCTACTTCCATGTCCAAATGTCAAAATCTATGAGTGAAACACCAAGCTACAAGTCCAAAATCACATTGATTATCATCTATTGATTGCTATTTACTTGCTTTGATTATATATATGTTCATCTCTCCTTATCTCATTTCTTTTTCTTTTCTTTATTTACTTACTAGTTCATCATCATCTAAGTGATGACATGAAGTTTGGGGTGAGTGAATCCTTATGGATAGTAGCTCTTGACCTCAAAAACATGTTTGATAGATGATGATCATAACCTCAATACTTCCAAGGTATTCTTGGAATGTATTGAAGTTATGTTCAAAAATAAAATAAATCTCTCCAACAATCTTGGAGGTTCTTAAATGATGAGTTTGATGTAGGTATTCTAAGTGGCTATGATCCTTATTGAGTGTTGAAAACATGTTTTCAAAACATCTATTTCAAAACCCCTCTCAATCCCTCTCATTTGGTTTCAAGAAACAAAACTTTGTTTTCTCCAAAATCTTCAAAACAATGAGTCAAAACAGTGAGTGAGTTGAGTTCAAAGATTTTTCTAGAACACAATACTCAACATATGGATGCAAGGCCACTTGAAAAGTCTTCCTAACTCATTGGAGAACACCCATGATTTTTGGTTTGACTTGGAAGTACTTGGAAATGGTCCATTTGGGTCCCAACATTCCTTCCAAACATTCTGTTTTTGCTGTCACAGCAGCTAGGTCAACTTACGACCTCTTTTCCAGAAAACTTTTCCAAAAGGGGTGGTCCTAACTTATTTTTCCCTTAAAATTCAATGTCTTAGGAAACTTTCTGTATAAAATGGGCCTCTAGATCATTCTTTTTCATTTTCTAAGATTTTCTAACATTTCAGTCGACAGTACGAACTCTGTTTCTGAGTGACCTCTATTGTTTATATAATTTCTCTCAATCTGTGATAGCTATTCAAGATTGGCCTTTTGGGTTGTGTTCTAGACACAATAAGGAACATCTCCATAAAAAATCATGCATTGAAAACTTTCCTAACCCCTCTTTTCAATTTCCAAAAGATCATGCTACTGTTCTGTCCACTATTCACAGCAAGTACACTTTAACTTTCATTCTTTGATTTGAGGCTTATATGCATTCCAAATTAGTTCATATCTTAGGAAGTGGTTCATACTACATTTGTATACATTCCATGTTAATTTCATTCATTCATTCATACACATTTTAGACTTCTAAGTCATTCTAGAAATCCATGTACACAAAACACACTACAACCTTTGCACATTTTAGATACATACATTGCATTCATGCAAGATTTGGGGTTTTTGTAACTCTTAATCCAAGAAGATTATAAGGAATGAACTTGATCACATATTCATGCTTCCCCTTTGATCTAATCATCCTTTCTCATCCGTCCCGGGGATTGAGAGATCTTCTTTTCTCAAAGATTAACATGCATCATTCTAAGCCTTGCTAAGCATATTTTGATTTCTTTGCTTATTTGTTCCAAAAACGATTCATGTCCCCTTTAGATTAGAAAACTTGATTAATTGATATATGATTAGACGATTTTTCCTAGGTTTGTTTGTGTGATCTTCCACTTTACATTGCATGATATTTGATTTAGATCTTATGAATGATATTTTATCTTTAGATCTTCCATTTTCAAGTTTCTTATGTAATGTAATATACTATCATAGTATTAATTGCCGAACCATACATAGTATAAGATGATTATTTGGATGCTAATTGAGGCCCGTCGAAAGACGGGGCGAGTTGAGGGTGTTTTAGTCGCGACAAAGGCTCCTTCCTCTCTCGTACCAAAACCCCGAACCAAGTTCTTTGGTTATGAAGGGCCGGTGCCCTTATCCGCTTGGGTGAGTCAAAATTAGGTTTCTTGGTTCCTTAAAGACCAAGTGGCGACTCTGTATCTGTTTTCAACAGACCTATTTTCTTTCCTTGATTCAAATCAATTTCAAAACAATCTCAAACAAGAGAGAGAAGTGGTCCACTTCCGGTGTCCACAAAGAGATACAATTATTATTGGCCTGGCATGTTGAAGGATTGTATCAGTTACACTAAAGGATGTCAGGCTTGTCAAAAGCATGGTCCGATCCAACATGTGCCGGCTAATGAGTTGCAACCCATAATCAAACCATGGCCGTTTAGAGGATGGGCGATGGATTTAATTGGCAAAGTCCTACCGCCATCATCATGCCAGTATTGTTTCATCATAGTGGCTACGGACTACTTTACCAAGTGGGCGAGGCCATACCTTGTAGAACGTGACTCAGGCCACTGTCATAAAATTCATTGAAGAACACATTATCTATAGGTTCGGCCTTCCAGAAACAATCACGGCCGACTAAGGATCGGTGTTCACAGGGACGGAAACGTCGGCCTTCGCAGAAAGTAGGGGGATCAAAATTCTCAATTCTACGACCTATTATGCACAGGCTAACGGTCAGGCAGAGTCCACTAACAAGATCCTCAAGGGGATCATTGAAAAGATGATTGTGGAGAATCCTAGGGAGCGGGACAAGCTCTTGTCCGAAGCATTATGGGCCTATCGGACATCTAAAAGATCAAGTACTGTGGTCACGCCATTCATGCTGACTTATGGGCATGACGCTATGTTACCTATGGAAGTGACAGTCCGATCGGCCAGAAGAGCTTTACAGAATCAGCTAGAGCCCGTTGAGTACACAGAGGCTATGATAGCTGAGTTAGAAGGACTTGATGAAATGAGGCTCACGGCCTTAGATTCATTAAGAGTGCAGAAGCAATGGGCAGCCCGAGCTTATAACAAGAGGGTGAAGCAGAAGTCTTTTTGCACTGATGATTTGGTATGGAAGGCCGTGTTTCCTATTGGAGACAAGGATAATCGTTATGGTAAATAGTCGGTCAATTGGGAAGGCCCATTCATTGTCAATCAAGTCAAGATGGGTGGTGCTTACAGGCTGCGTGATTTAGATGGGACCGTTCATGTCCGGTTAATCAATGGTCAGTATTTAAAGTCCTATTATCCTACGTTATGGGAAACCATTGACCTGAACTATAAACTAAATCTTGGGTTGGAATATGATCAGTTGATCAATTATGAGCCTGAGTCCGAGTGATTTAAAAGGGCACTGTTTTGTATTGATAGGCTGAGCACAGCTTACTTACAAGAAAAAAAAAAATTTTACAGTATAAAATAGGAGTCGGCCTCTAGACCGACCCAAAATTCCTAAGCTTAGCCTTCAGGTCCTCCCAGGTCTTGATGCCTCCAGACCGATCCCGTTTGGCTTTTTCTAACTTTTGAGCCTAGGCCCGAGATATCGGGACACTGGCTTGCAGTTGATCACTGCACTTTTGGGCATCGCCACCGAGTGAAGAAAGTGCTTCATCGATTTTTCCAAGGGCGGCGTTGTTGGTGATAACATTGGCTTCGCATTGGGTGAGCTGAGCTTTTAGTACAGTAATACAGTTCTGCAGCCAGGAGTCCCTTGCCAGTACCTGAGCCCGAGAGGCCTTCCCCGCTTCAAACTTAGCTTTGGCCCCTTAAAGAAACTTTAGTGCCTTCTGCAGTGAGCTTAAGTGAAGTTTTGCGTCCGCCTGAATCTTCAAGGCCGATCGATCCACAAGACGGGCGCTGGGGAGTCTTTCTTGAATCTCGTGGAGTAAGGATAGCTGCCCGTCTGAAAGTGAGGGATCGGCCATCAGGGTGTTCAGGGCTGCGTCAACATCAGCAGCAGCAGGAAGGTTAGGAAGGTCCTGGTCAGTAAGCCTGAAGAGTAGATCCTTGGCTTGTTGAAGGCGTAAAGGTGAGACAGCTTCGGGCTCCAGAGGGCCAAGGTCAAAAACTCCTAGGTCCAGGCCCGAGAAGAAGTCGTTAAAAGGTGGCACTGGACCTGAGGGATCGGCCTGTTCAAGAGAGAGTTAGAAATGGGTTTGAAAATTTTATAAGTTAGAAGAAAAGAGTTCAAACTTCAATACCTGGGAATGAGGATCAAGAGAGGCCGAGATCGCTTCGCGAACATCGGCCTCGCTGGGTTGAGGAGATGGTTGAGAAGGAGATTGAGCCAACACCGAAGGGGAAGAAGTGTGGCCAGTTTCTACCCCTGGACTAATTAAGGTCGCCGTCACTTGTAAGACTTCTGCCTCTGAGACTACTCCCGGATTATCAGCACCGGCCTCAATGGCAGGCTCTTCAGGAGGATTGACTTCGGCCACTACTGGTTCCATTGTTGAGGGAATGGAAGATCCGGTGGCTACACGAGGTTCCCCTTGCCCGAGGAGATTTCCAACTTCAGGAGGGACAGCCTGATCCACTTCTTCCCCAGCTGCACCCGTAGTGACTCCAGCATCAGCCATGTCCTCAGTGCTGGAAGAGAGGACGACTTGCTCAGGAGCTTGAACGGAAGCAGCAAGGTCTTCATCTCCACTTGAAGGAGTTAGAGGAGGCACGATGTGAAGTGGCATCACCCTTATGGCGACCCGTTCCAGATAGGCCGCCGCAGATGCTGGTGATGCAGGGAGAGTTGGAGGAAGGGTCTGAGTTAGAAGTAGGAGCGGATCCTCTCCGGAGTCTTCGTCAGTGAGCTGTAAAACAGAATAAAAGAATTAATACTAAACAGGAAAAATCGGGCTTAATTGCTGAAGGATGTTTAAAGATCTAACCTGAGTAGAGGACGGTGTTGTTTTTTGTTTCTTCTAAGAGGGACCCTTGCCCGAAGTTGGCTTGCGGGCCGGTCTCTTGGCTATTTGCTTGCGCCTGGCTGGAGCCGCCGTCTGGACAGGAGCATCGGCCATAGTGGCCAATGACGCAGTAAAAGGCACAAGGGCCTCAGCAGCAGTGCCTTGGAAAATGTTGCGTGCCTGGTCACCCTACCACTGGGTGAATTCTTCTGACACCACGGGCCGGGCAGAGAAGGGTGTGAAGTTGAACGCCGCTTTGAGCCGGTCCGACCTTTCTTTTATTTTCTTCACTTGCCCGTCATTAACAATGAGGCCGCGTTCCACCCAGTCGACATTGATAGTAATGCCAGGGGGAATGGGCACGAGTTGTGTAAGCCCGAATTGGCGGGCGTATAGAGGAGCGAAGTAATATTCGGCCCCACACTTATTATTGGCAGACAGAATGCTCGGGCTAAAAATAATGTCTCTAGCCACTAAGTAGCTAGAGAAGATTTCATTGTAAGTGGACTGGGTGCCCGATCCCCAGTTAGAAGGGTTGTTAGAGAGTTGAAGAAAAGAAGAGAATTGAAGTGAGAAGAAAGGGGTGAAGAGGTTGGTATCCCGGGAGGAGCAACCTTTATAGAAAAAAGCAAAACACTCCTCGAAGGAGTGTGAGGAAGGAGTTACGTCCATGAACTGGACAGCGGAGATGGGAATATCGGCCACTTGACGGATAGTGGGTTGAAACTCCGGAAAGTAAGAATGTAACCACAGTTGGAGAATCCATATCGGGTTCCTACCAGCTCCGAAGCCCGAGTGGACAAAATCTGTTATGCCTCTGACCAAGTGCGCCCAAACAAGCGTAGCCATGGCCAGGGGTTTCCCCGATGCTAGAGCCAAGGCCAGGGTTGTGTATTCTTTAGTAATGGCTTGGCTGGCCGAGCAGAAGAGATATTTGTTGAGCCAGTAGATGAGGAAGGCAGTGTGTTCTGCATCGGACACCTCCGTCTTGTCTGCCTCGATGCAAGCAGTAAGAAAGCCTCCAAAGGCTGTAATCGGCCTGTGTAAAATGGCCCCGTCCCTGACAATTTCTTGTTGAGGGTAGGCAAAGCTGGCCGTTCCAACGTCGAGCCCGGGAACGATTTCTTGTCCATGGGGGCGAAGGCCGAGCAGATAGCTTATGTCTTTGACGGTGGGAGCCATTGGTCCACAACGGAATAGGAAGCCATTGCAAGATGAGGACCAGAATAATAGAGCAGAAAGAAGAAGAGGTCGGTCTATCTCTATTCTAGACCGACTGAGCATTATGGCATCATAAATGCCTGTTTGCTTCCAAACACCGGCCTTAAAGGCCGAAATCCTGGTCACCCATTTGTCCCAGTCTGCGGCGGGAGTCGGCCATCCTCGAATTGGTTGGTTAGCACTCTGAACTTTGTTCCAGTGAACAGGGGCTTGAAGGAACGCTTCGTTTTCTACCGGAGGGAAAAATGGAAGAAAAGCCGCCGAAGGGTGGCCAAGAAACGCCGCTCCCAGGCCTGGGGCTACTGGAGAGCCATCAGAAGAGATGTAAGGGGTAAGATAATCAGTGGAGATGTCAGCAGCATGAGCTTTGGCTAAAGCCCTAACCTCTCTGCAGCGGTTTTGCGGTGGTGGAGCGTCTGCAAAGGATTTCTTTCCTTTGAAAGTGGCCGGAGCAGTCTTAGGCGCCATGTCTGAAGGAGAGGAGTTCGCTGGAAGAGATGGAAGTCTAGAGAGAAGCTCTGTGTTGCTTGAATTGTAGAGAGGTACTAAGAATGCAAATGTGGGAAGGGTTTTGAAAGTCCTGCTGCTTAAATACCAACATGCTATAATCATGACGCATTAAATGTGGAGTGACTGATGGGATTCTCAATAATCTGACAGCTGATGCATGCTTGACGCGTGGCGATTTTTAAAATTCAAAACGTCACATCAATCAAGGCGGGATGTTTGATATGACCTTTTGGGGGGCAATCGTTTGCACCCAAAAACCATCAAATGGTTTTTGAGCCCGAGTTGCGTGGAGCTGAATGAAGGAGAGGCCGGGCTAAGCAATCAATAACTTATCGGACTCGAGTATAGCCATGAGGCCGATGATAGATGATTGGGTAATGAAGGAGAGCTCGGTTGAAAGATTAAATATGGGTGAGGATTATCGGGCTCTGGGGAAACATAGCCTAGCACGTTGAGAGCCCGATGGTGGAATGAAGCAATGGGAAGTCCAATCGGACACCGCGTAATGAAAGATGGAAGTAACAGAATGATTGGCCATGGGCGGTTAAAGAAAGTTAATCGGGCATGCAAACAGGTAGAGCCCGATTCATCCAGGAGAATCAATGATGAGGCTGATTGACTCTGAGGTGAAGGCGGTGCTGTCTACAGTTGGCAGGATGTCTTCATCTTTGGAAGTTTTGGAAACAAGAGTCCGTTTAGGAAAGGATCTGTACATGGCTAGCTGGATTAGGTGTCTGATCCCTAAATTGAAGGGATTGATTCAATCAGAATACGGATAAGGTAGGAATCAGAGATAAGGACGGATCTATTCAAATCAGCTAATCAAGTAAGCAGCTTGGGGCGCAGGTTAAGGAATTATTGTCCAAGTAGAAATCGTATAAGGCCGCTATAAATAAGAGGCAGGCCATTCAAGCAAAGGACTCCGCGTCACATTCGAAATAGCATACATACAGCACATTCGAAGCATTCAAAGCATTCAAAGTACTCTTAGTTTTTATGTTTTTCAGTCTTCATAGCAAATAGGTCTGTCCTTTTGTTATTTTCTTTTTGTTCTTTTGAATAATCAGTCTTATTCTGGTTTGTTCTTGAGATCTGTTTAGTTTTTCCAAACATTTAATAAAATCTGTTTTATTAAACCGTTAGTGATTTTGTTTACCTGTTAAACTTGATACATTTTTAGCTTGTGCGCTTCAGTACTGCTAAAGAACTTACAGTGAGGGTACTTTCCTACTCACTATACACAATCACCCTGTTTAGAAGTTATATTCATCAAAGCCTTGTGTATCACTCATACAAGCGGATAGGAAATTAGTTTGCACGCACACACACACACACACACCGAACCACGGATTGGTTCTGGCACTCCCGAGCAAATTACATAGCAAACAAGAACCAAGAGGGCTACTACTAACAACTTGGGCTTAAGAAGTTTAAGGGTTAATGTGACAGGCCTGTCAAGTTGTTGGGCTAGTGGACCACTTGGGGCGTTGCAATCTGGTATTTGTAGAACCAAGAGGGCTTGTAACACCCGTACCCGGAGAACGGGTTAATTATCATGTTATATGCATTAATTAATATAATTAGTGTATAAAATGGATTAAGGGGAGGCTTGGACTCGACCGTGGAAAAGGTGTTCAGAAAAGGACACCAATTGGAAAAGTCCCTAGTGAGGAGGGACAGGTTTGGAAGTGGGACCCAATGAAGGGCCGAGTAAAAATATGTGCATTTTATGTGATTAAACGCCTTTATATGATTACATGATTATTTGTTTAAATGCTTCCATAATATATGATGATATATGTTTAGCATTTGGTATTAGTTTGGACACCCAAATAAGGGTATAATTGAAAAAGATTGATAATTAGTAGGTGCAATAGCAACTTCATAAAATATATGGGACCCACGTTGGGACCCATGCGGAACTTAGACAAATACTCATTAGATAATTGGGTGGTTAATGGAATGTTTGGGGGGTTTCATAAGGAGAACTTAAGAAATTCAGGGGGTGTAAGTGAAAATAAGGAAATGAGGTCAAGACACCTTATGCCTTAGCATGTGTAGGTGTCTTGATGAGAGGAGTACTCTCATTATACTAAAATTAAAGCAAAGGAAGAAGAGAGTTCACCGAGAGAGAAGACGGAATCGTCACCGACGACGTTTTTCGCCGTTTCGTCGTCGCCGCCGCCGTTTGCCGGATTTACGATCCGAGACCACTTTTGGACTCGTGGAGGTAAGAGGATTACATGCACGTAAGTTGTTTTCATTTTCGGCAACGTTTTTTCCGGAAACCGTTCTTGATAGACGCTATTTGTTGACCCAAAACTATGTAGGATTTACTTTGAGTAAGAATTGAGCAAGATTTGTGAAGGAATTCTTCATTTCTAGCTTGAATTTGGGTAGATCTTGCTAAGGTGAGTTTTCTAGCCTAAAGAATGGTTGTGTTTAACTATGTTCAAGGCATCAATGATGTAGAGATGCAGAGAATGATCTCATTGTGTTGATTATTCATGTTTAGAAAGCATGTAGTTACTAAATTGTGAATTGCATGTTAGCTTTATGAAGAATTTATGTGCCTACATGTTTATGTGCTTATATGTTTATGTGGTATTCAATGGGCACCGGAAAAATGATTCATTAGTTGGGAGTAATAAGGGTGGTGAAGAGGAAGAATCCGAGAAATACGGAAGTCCAAGGAATAGAAGTGGCCACGGGACCAAGGGAGGTCCCGGGTCTGAATGAATCATTGAACCGGTGACTCGGCGAATACAAAGATATGACTTATGTGTTTATTGTTGCATTGCACATGTTTAAACATTCAGCCATGTTTAGAATTCTCACTAAGCGTAATGCTTAAGAAAACCATTTTCTGTTTATATTGTGGTAAATAACAACCACCGCAGGTACAGAGCAATATCCGGAGAGGAAGTGACGTGCTCGGGATTGGGGAAGAGAATTTGGTCTTGTAAATATGTTTATAACATGTAATATAGTATAACTTGTGGGTTAGTATCCTTGACTTGTGAATTAAAGTCTTGACTTGTGGTTGTATTCATGGAGTTAGTTTTGGAATTCTACGACTCATGTGTTTAAGGTAAATTGGGGAAACTTATGTAAATTTCTATGTGAAAGTTGTAGGTTGTATGTTTGGATCATTCCGGCAAGTCCGGATACACGGGTGGTAGATTTTGGTCAAGTTTCTTTTGTAAATAAATGTTTTGTGAGGTTTGATCCTATTGTTAGGAGGTTTATGTAAATGGTTGCTTGGAGATGGTTTGATATGGTTCCTTAATGTTTTTATGTTGTTGGTTATAACTTGGATTCATTTCCAACATGGTTTTATGAGACTTAGTTTTGCCAAAGGTTAAACTTCAAAAACAAAACTTGTTTTGAACTCAAAAGGAATTGTGTTCATGGTGGGTGTAATTCAATTATGAGTATGTGCATGTTACACCATGTTTAGGAATGTATTTGAAAAGTTTCTTGAGGTTTGAAAATGGTTTTAGATGTGTCCATGAGGTTTGATGATGATTTGGGTGAGTTTGGACTGTTTAAACAGGGGTTTTGCTGTCAAAAATGACTTCTGCAGGAACCGGATTGATCCGGACCTTGAGAGGATCGATCCAGAGCTTCTGGAGGAGACAGAGATGACATTCTGCTAGATCCGGATCGATCCGGTTTTGGGCGGATCGATCCGCTGGTCCAGATTCAACACTGTCGGCTTTTACGGAAATGGGCATAACTCACTCTAGAAAACTCAGATTTGTGCGCCGTTTTTTGCGTTGGAACCGGGACTCAAAGACCTATCTTTTGGTATAAAATTTACTATATCTGATTAATTACCATTTTACCCTTGGGGGCTATTTTGTAACAATAGAGTTGTTTAATGTTGCTAAACACATGCGATTCTTAGTAATTCGAATGGTTCTTTGCAAATTAATGTACGTGGACTCTTATAGCATTGTTACACGTGTCCTAATCCGCACGAGGCAGGTTGGGGTGTGACAGGGCTACTACTAACAACTTGGGCTTAAGTATTTTAAGGGCCAATGTGGTAGGCTCGTCAAGTTGTTGGGCTAGTGGACCTTTTGGGGCGTTACAATGTAGGATCCCAAAATATATTTATCTCTTTCAAGCATTTTGACAAACACCATGACTGCACACCTAGTAATCATGAAGAAACTCCAGCCCCAAGTAATACACGACCCAGTCTAGAGTACAAATACAAACATACAAGCAAAGCCATAGTGCCCTTGCCAATCAAAACGATTAACAAATCAAGCAATCTTCAACTGTTTTTATGGGGAGAAGAAGGAATAAAAGCTCAGCCATCGCCACCTTCGACCACTGCCCGTCACCGATTGCACATCTAATCCTCTCTCTTTCCTTGCTTTTTGGTTTCTATTTCTCAGCGCCAGATGGATTTTCTTTTGATACACAAGTCAAAAGTATTTTAGGAGGTTAATTTTGTAATTATATGGTGAAATACAAGGGTATGTTGGTCAACAATCAAAAATTTTTAAAACCCAAAATCGTTGAGTGTGTTCTTTGATTCTATTCAGTAGCTTTTTTTTACTTAAACTATTCAGCAACTTTTTCGGTGAATTTTTAGTGAAATGGACCTTAACAAACACACTGAAAATAAATAAGTGCTGAATATTTTCATTTTCAGCACTTATTTGGGTTATCAAACACATCCTCATATTTTTTTCACCACTGAATGACATAAGCTAACTTGCAAAAATACCTCGGGTCTATTTGAAATATCTATTTCTGGATTTGGTTCAATAAAAGTCTAATTTGTTTTTTTTTTTAATATGTTTTTTGTAAGAATTAATAGTAGGTTAGTTAATGTAAAATTAGTTTAAAAATTTATTAGATTCGAAACAGACACTTATGAAAGAAATAGTTACTTACCAAATTTATTTCTCACAAAAGAATCATGTAAAAATCATATTTGAACTTAACTTGATCCTGTCTTAGATTTTTTCGTAACCGGCCAAAGGAAAAATGAGTTCTTAATAAAGGTGTAAGCAAACCATTCCGATCGACCGAACCAATCAGTTCGTTTCGATTCAAAAAAAATTTTTATAGTGTAAAAATCGAATCAAATGAAAATTTTTCATTAAACCAAATCATACCAAAACTAATCGATTTAACTAAAAATTGGATTGAACCGTTTTGAGCTCTGGTTCTTAGATCATAAGGTTAGCTGTCCAATGCCCCTTATGGGGAATATCCCAATTAACCAATTTTATTCTATGTCGGTGGGCCACCCAGCAATTCACTCTCCAATCCATCCAGTGCTTGCACCCCAAGTTTGCTTAGACATACGAGTGACCATACATTAGTATCTCCTTTTCTCGTGAATATAGATATGAATAAACAAACACAGATGGATAATGGTTTTAAGATATATAAGTAGTTGAAAAACCAACCAATATCTTCAATCAAACCACTCCCCCTCTCCGATTTTGGCAGCAAAAGTCTGGTTTCGAATTAAAGGTTTGTTCTTTTTCACGTAATTTATAATTCTAAATTTTAATTTTTTTTTATTATTTTTTTATGATAATGATTTGATGTTTCTCTAGCTTTTATTGCTGCAGCAAATTCTGGATTTTCTTTGTTTGGGGAGAGAGAAAACAAGTCCAAATTAGGGTTTTTTTTTTTTTTTTAAACGGTTTTGATTGATTTTGTGAACTTGTTAGGTCTTATATCAAACTTGGTTAGAAATTCTTGCTACTTTGATTTGATGTCATATATTTGGGGGCTAGGGTTTTGTGATTCTGGTGTTCTAAACTTTGAATATTGATAAATTTTTATTTTTTCTTAGTTGTAATTTCAGGTGAAATGGCCAAAAGTTATTTCAAGCAAGAGCATGATTTTGGTATGGACTTTTTTGTGTTTTCGAATTGAGTAAATTACTACTCCATTCTTGGACTGTTATTTAGTTCTATTGGGTGTGGGTGAATATACTATGATTTTCTTGATTTATTGAATTTTTGATGTCTCGTCTTTTATGTTCAGAGAAGCGACGTGCTGAGGCTGGTAGAATTAGGGAGAAATATCCGGATAGGATTCCGGTGAGAACTATACCTTATATATAATATCAGTTTTGTATATATTTGAATTCTTCTGCAAGTTGACCTCCATGGATACTAACTTTAATTGACTACTTCTGAGTTTGAATTATGTGTGTAATTTTAAGGGTTAGATACATTCTATCTACGTGTGGTTAGACTTATTTTCACTTTATCCACCATGGTTCAAATCTGTGGTGTTGTTTTGACTGGAATAAAATTGTTAAATTGTCCCTCAAAACTAACGGATCAAATTCATTTTATCCCCTTGTGGTTAGACCCATTTTCATTTTACTCGTATATGGTTCAAAAATTAACTCTGAACCCCCAAATGGTTGTGACCGAAATGAATGGTATGTTTGTCATTTCAAGTTAAAAGTTAACATCAGTAGGTTTTTACTTGACACAATCATTTTTTTTTTCCGGGGGGGGGGGGGGGGGGGGGGGGGGGAGGGGGATTTGTTGAGGGGTGCGGTGTGTGTTGAGTCTGCGTTAAATGTCAACTTTTTAACAAATGGGAGTAAAGTGAAAACAGACCTAACGATAGGTGGGGTAAAATATATTTAATTCTAGTTATTAAACTGTTTGAAGTGCTTGTTAATTGGCAGTTTTTTGGAACTTCAAAATTAACTTCCTAAGTCTGAAGTCTTGACTATGAATGCATGGAAATTTCATATACATGGCAGTGGGTATAGGTAGTTAAAAATGGGTGCCAAGAAGGCTAGTCCAAATTATTCTTTCATTTAATCAGGTGATTGTGCTTTCTTATTCTTGTTAAGTGACCGGGGTACTCTGTAGACAATAGTTATACCTGTTTGCTTAATAGCACAGCATTAAACATCGTGAATGTTTTGTTTTCCAGTGGAGGGAATAATTGCTTTGGACCCCATTAAACCCTGTGGCATAGCTTATTTGGACAATGCAAATATGTAATAGGAGGGATACTGATTAAACCGATTATCAAACAACTGGCAAATATCCATTTCGCTGGAATTTGGATTCTGAAGCTGAAATAGTTGGTGCATTATGCCTTTGAAATCCATGGTTACGAAAGCGAGCTTCTTGGAAGATATTTGTAAATGAAAAAAAAAAATGGTCCCTCACAATCATCATTCTAATGTCAACTGATATTCGTATCACGCATGCCATTGTGTTGCACATAAAGTAGGATGTCAAGTGGTTGCTCACGAGGGATGTGTTTTTCTTAGGTAGGTGGGGGCTGCAACATGTTTGTATATGAAAAAATTGAGGCCTTTAAGTTTTATAAAACCAGTATTGGCAGTTTCAATCCGCTGCTCATATCATGCCATGCCATGCATAGTAGTGCATCTACAATTGGTTGTTGTGAATGCTCATGAGTGACATTTTATCGTGGGTTAGTGGGGAACATGTCATTGTTGTATGTTGTGTGAAATTCGTTAGTGGGGGATTGCTCAATCTTACCACACAGCCTTCTATATTGGGTTTTTTTTTTTTTTTTTTCAACCCTCAATGGCTGGGGTGCGAAAACGAGACCTAGGAAGTACGAAAACTGAATCATCTTAGTATATAATCTTCCCCGTATCGCCTACACAATTAATTTTGAGTAGATTTGTGATGAGGTGTCAAACTATAAGGAACATGGCATCGTATTGCCTACACAATTATTTTTGAGTAGATTTCTGATGAGGTGTCAAACTATAACGAACACGGCATCGTATTGCCTACACAATTATTTTTGTGTATTTAGAGAAGTATTATAGATAGGTGATGTAGCTTGTGAAAGAAATACATCAGTTAGGATAAATAATTAGAGCGATAGAATGGATATCAGTTGTGTTGTAGAGAATACCATCCCCTAAGGCATAAGGGGTGTTGTCGTGTTGATGTTTTGCAATTTCTATATGCTCTTTTGTTAATCATCATACAACCCTTGGTGAACGTTTGTAGAAGATAATCTAAAATGTGACAATTGTTGTTGAAAGTTCCTTTTATTGTTTTGCCATAAGGTCAACAAGTTGATCACCTTCATTTAATTCTGCTGTTCTTTTGATGTCACATTGTCTGATTTAAAATTGATCTTCCTTTATGGTTTTTGAAGGTGATAGTTGAGAAAGCAGAAAGAAGCGACATACCCAACATAGATAAGAAAAAGTAAGCATTTCTCTGCGCGCTAATATTGTTTCTGGGTTCCATAGTCATCCTTTCTACCTTTAATTGTGTGTATTCAAGGGAATATGGACTGTACGTGTTTAATATAAATTGTTTTTAATTCGACATGTAAGGGAGACTTCCATTCCCCCATATCATGATGGAAAAGTCCATCTTGGATGGCTGTAAATTTATTGTTTGCAATGACGTCCAAAAGATCATTTTAACTTTACTTCACTAGATCCCACCATGTCTATTATATTTCAGTGCAAAACATGGTGGGCAGTCCATATTAACTTGGTATTTCTTCACAATTGTGAAGAGAAATCTTACTCCTGTTAAGAAATATAATGATCACAATGGCAGAAAGTGGAAGCCATGAAACTACTAGTAAGATGAAATATATGAAAACCTCACTACGTTTTTTTAGTGGTTTCATTAAGCACTCGAACTCTTCATTATTTGTTGTAAAGGATGAAGTATGCATCTGTATGCAATTAACTTTTCTGTCTAACTGTCACGACCTTGGTATTTATGCAATTCTGCAGATTTTTCGCCTAATTGTGTCCTTGTTTAATTTCTCTTTTGCTTGTGAGGGAAGAACAATCAACAATCAATAGATTATGTTATTTGACGTTCAGTTTGACCACAAGTACCGCTTAGTTATCATATGGTACAATTTGTGGCAAGCATGTACTAGTTTCTTTCTCCCTTTCACGTCCTTGTTTAATTTCTCTTTTGCTTGTGAGGGAAGAACAATCAATAGATTATGTTATTTGATGTTCAGTTTGATCACAAGTACCACTTAGTTATCATATGGTACAACTAGTGGCAAGCATGTACTAGTTTCTTTCTTCCTTTCACTATGTGTGTTTGTGTGTGTTAGGACACGGGTAAGGCTGCGTACATCTCACCCTCCCCAGACTCCGCAATGGTGGGAGCCTCGTGCACTGGGCTGCCTCTTTTTTTTTTTTTTTTGTATATACATGGTTTCAATGATAAAGTATTGGTCTCAGATAGATAGTGTTACTTTCAAGTTGATTGAAATCAGAGGTTGTATTTTAGTTGTAGAGAGCTTCTTCCTTTTATAATTCAAACAAATTTCCAGGTACCTTGTCCCGGCGGACTTGACAGTAGGACAGTTCGTCTATGTGATTCGCAAAAGGATCAAATTGAGTGCAGAAAAAGCAATTTTCATATTTGTTGACAATGTCCTTCCACCTACAGGTAAACCTTGGATTTCTTATTTTTCACTTAGGCTTTGTTTGGTTCTTGGATTTCATGAGGGAAAAGAAAGGAAAACATTGAGGAAAACCTTTTCCTTTGTTTGGTTAATAAGGAAAACTATGAGGAAAATGGGAAAGAAAAGAGAATAAGTTGAGAAATACATTAAACATTTTGAACATTGTGAGTCATTTCCCTGTTTTATTCCTAAAAAATAATTGTATTTCCAAAAAAATGAAATGTTATTTAAGCATGCCATATTCAAGAATTATTATACCACGCTTAGCCTGTAGTTGGTAAAAAGGCTCTCCATGCCACGCTCATACTAAAGTTCGAACCTTACCCCCTCCCCCCGAACCTGGCATTTATGTCCTCGTACGAGATCACTACACCGAATGATTTAAGAAAATGGAACAAAACACAAAGGAAATAGTTTTCATTACTATTTTCCGTTTCCTTTTCCTTCTCTTCTCTAAATGCGTGAAACAAAACCCTACCGTTAAGGTTACAATATAAAAAGAAGAAAAACATATCTTGCAGTTCTATGCCGGGGAATGCTGGGCATATTGGTTAATTAAGAACATCTAAACCAGAGTTTTATTTGCCTTTTGCAGGGGCAATTATGTCTGCAATATATGACGAGAAGAAGGATGAAGATGGGTTTCTCTATGTTACTTATAGTGGAGAGAACACATTTGGGTAACAGATCACACCATAGCATATGAAAACCGGGCATTCCATTATCTCTTTAACAACCTCACCATCGTGTTTTCGCCGTGAAAGCTCAAAATGCCATAAGCTTTTGTTTTCTTACTTTCTATGGAGACAGATTACAGTGATTTCATGTATAGTTGTTATATTTGTATATAGTTTCAAAGAACCTATCAGTTTCACATTCTCTGGCACTCTCTTCAAATAATCATTCAGAGAATCAGAAGTAATGTTCATTGTTTTTCTGTTAAAGAGTTTTAAACTTGAAGCAGAAGCAACCAAAGTTAAGCTGCATTAAATATATGGTTATTTATCTGGGGATTTTTTTGTTAGCTCTTTATCACCTATGTTGGAAATGGAAGAGAATGAAAGCAATTTCTTGGCAGCAATTATTTGGCTAAATGCCAAAAAAAGTCAAAAGTGGAGGGGGCCATACATTGAACATCGTGTACAATTTGTTACCCCCCCTCCTGTTTTTGGTACAAGGAAGAACAGATCATTACCGCAAATATAGACATATTCCCCAAGAAAGGAAAAAAGAAAAGAAAAGAAACAAGCAAGAAACAACCATCCAAATCGCTTGTTTATTTGCAAGATATAAATCATGTGTTGGCTGTTCCTTTGTATCCACGAAATGGACCCCTAGTAACTCACATTCAAGACAGACTAATCACAAGACATCCTCTAAATTTAGTGTTAATTTTAGCTGCTGCACCCAATTGTTACATCACCACAAAGCCCTAAGTTAAATATTAGCTCTACAAACAGAGACATTCATGGGCATAATTCTTTTTGATACACTTTGGCCTTCTATTTTCTTTTTTCATTTTTTTTAATGGCGTGGTAACCCTTAAAAACACAGGCCAATTAAAGGACCTGATTTTGCAGGATAAACCTTTTGAATACTAACAACCACCCACAAGAAACCAGTACAACAGGAGTAGTTGAACTTAGAACGTCGGGGTCGAATAAGCCCTATTCCAACTAGGCTATCCTATCGGGTTGACAAGCCTTTGAGATCAGTACTCAAGAATTTTGAATTAACAAGCCACATTGCAACTCGACTGTCCTAATAGGTTGACAAGATTTGGGATTAGTAATTCTGAGTTGAATTAACAAGTCCCATTCCAACTGAATTATCCTGATGGGTGGTACTAAAGAATTCTATGGTGAATTAAAGAATTCTATGATGAATTAACAGGCTCCATTCCAACTGGACTATCATAGCAGATTGACAAATTTTGGGATAAGTACTAACCAATAGATGTTGAATTAACAAATTTCTTAGGTGCGCTTAAAAAAAAAAAAAAAAAAAACAAGTCTTAGATGGTTTTGAGACAAATTAATGCAATGTCAGCGGCACAAAGCGTACGTAGTTTGTAGTAGTCCACGTCTCTGAATTAGCTTTGTTCCAAACCGATGATGACACTGAAAAATGACTGGTCTAAAGATTAAAAAAAAAACACACACATACACAGAGGACAGCAGGATGGGTATATGATGATCTGCAAGGTCTCCTAGGCCAACCATATGGTTTGGTGTCCATTGTTTGGGGGTATTAATCTTCACATGTAAATGGCACATGGGACTACATGCCACGTGGCTTGCTTGACCGGCCCCTACGGTGGGGTCTACACGTACCTTTCATGTCCCATAGATGAGGTGCAAATTCATGGACCATTGTCTCTTCCCACCTTCCTCTCTCTCTCTCTCTCTCTCTCTCTCTCTCTCCTGTGGGTCTTTTCTGTTTCAATATACATTTACACCCTTCTTTCAAACCTTCAATGCTAAATGCACAGTTTACATGATTCCACAACATGTTTTTTATACTGAAGCCAAGTTTATTTGTCAGTTTAAATTCAGATATTTTACCGCGGAGAAGGATTCTGTGCAGCTGTGCTACTCACAGTTTGCACAGTAAAACTGCCCAGTTTTTAAAAACTGCTTTTGCAAAAGCAGTTTTACTGTCCAGTTTGTGAATAGCACAGTGCTGTTCGCACTGTGCTTACTGCACCGCTATGTCTGGACTTTCCACGAATTACTCACTAGGATTTTTTTTTTTTTTTACAAAAAAAATAAAAATAAAAATAAAAATAAAAATAAAAAAAACGATAAATCAGGAAACGTTAAAATTTAGTGGCCTTGTAGTTTAAATAAGTTAAGATCTTTCCTTTTTTCCTTTGAAGACTTGGGATGGTCGATGTCTATTGAGCTGGTACTTGGTATTGGTTCTCAAAAATAAACATGACACCTGCGACAAGCAGGCTTTATTTTTCACTACCTTAAAGAATGGAGACTGAAAAACTTGTGCATTCATAATTCTACTGGTACTTCAATATTTCAAGCAGAGTCTATAGACTCTATACATATGCTGATGTACCTATTCAATATTCATACATATATATTTTATATATGTGTGTTTGTATGGAGTAATGCTATCACTGCTATGTCCGGGGCGGAGCCATAAATTTTGCACTTGATTGCTATCAAATAGGTCCGAAATTTTTTTGGACGTATTTATATATATTTTTAATATATTTTTTTGTATCATAAAGATTACAATTTTACTGTTAATTGTAATCCTTTGATTTATAGTTTAAAAATGAGTGTTGTATTGCATATATGCATAAACCACTTTTCGAAGAAAAAAAATATGAACCACTTTTCAAAGAGTAATGCTATGCATCTCAAAATTGGTTCTCAAATAGCATAACAATTGAACCAACTGTTATGACAGTGATTGATGGTCCCACATGCCACTGCATGTGATACGACTGACAAAACATTTGAAAACTAAATTTGGAATTCATATTTGGAAAGCATGGCGTTATTCTTTTTTGAAAGAGTGAAAGTCAATATTTTGGAGGGGCCAATACATAAATTTATTCTAAAATTTTACAAATTACACATGCATAATCAAATTTTAAAATAATATGCAAGGGCTGTGGCCACATTGGGCGTCCACATAGTTCTGCCCATGTTGCTATGCTTCCCAAATTTTGTATCCCAAATGTGATTCATCCCCAAAAAATGGTTCCCAACACATGACAGTGGGATCACCTTCAATAATGGTAGGACCCCTTCAACATACTCTAATGAAAATCAAATGGGTCCACTGCTACATTTGTTGGGATACAAATTTGGGAACCATAGCATTACTCTTTTGTATGTATATGTGTTTGTGTGTATATATTTCAATTCAATACGCAAGAGAGGAAATGTAGTCCATTAACCACTCCACAAATATCAGTGATCAATGGTTACTCACCCAGCCGACAACAATATCCAATTTCCACCATTCACATTTGGCATATTGAATACACTAAAAGTAAATTCTGTGACAATAAATTAGGGAAAAGAAGCAAATAAGGAGTTAGAACCATGCAGTACTTCAATATAGCACTAGGACATGGAATGGAGTTCCTCTTCAGAAGCACATGGGCAAGCCCTAGATTATCTATTTGTTGTTTAACATGTACATAGGTTTTTTTTTTTTTTTGTTCTTTTGAACATCTATCAATTTCATTAGCAGCGGTAAAAAAAAAAGGAGTAATATTTGGGACACAACCTTCATACAACTTTCATACAACCTCCCCAAAAGATGTGTCTATCTCTCTCCTGTGATGTCACTGGACCCCACAGTGACACATGAAAGAGATAGACACATCTTTTGAGGAGGTTGTATGAAAGTTGTATGAAGGTTGTGTCCCAAGTATTACCCAAAAAAAAGAAGGTGCAACAGAACTTGGACCGAAAGCAGACGTAAAGAAAAAACACACCCGATTATTCTTATTCTTATTTTATTTTATTTTTTTTTATCTCGAGCTATTTTAACGAGGACAATGATTATGAAAAGGACAAACTCAAGGCATGAGACGCCCGTTACTACTGGATTTGGGGAAGGCCAGATGTATGCAGTAGCAAGCATCACACGCCCATACAGAGAGGTTGTTTCGGTGAACACGGAAAAAGATGAATATAGTAATATAACTTATATTTCAAAGAGATTTCTCTAAGTATGTGTCTCTGCGAGCTTTATCTCCATCTCCATGCAGATGTTCACTACGTGGTTCTATATGCTCTTCTCTCACTCTAGCCCACCGATTTATAAGAAAAGTGAGAGAAGGGGACAGGGGAGGCCCTCAATATCTTCATTTTCATTATCAAGGTTCATCACCCAAACACCTGCATGTTCTCTTAAAGAACAACTTCATCAACGCCTACAAAACCTGCATTTAATGCTTATTGTCCTTTTACCATTACAAATACTTGGGGACCTATAACATAGAACTCACTCATAAACCTCAATCGTATACACTGTAACTTCGACCAGATAACCTTTCAGAATCATCTATCTCATCATGTCTTCAATTGTTCTTCTTCTTCTCCTATTACTTTGTCTGCATGCATGCAATGCTCGCCATATAGGCATTATTGACAAGGAAACTAGAAGAAATTTGTACCTTCCAATGAAGGTTAATACACCTAATTTTATTCGCAAATAATTTGGACAAATATATATCTATATACATCCATATATATAGATATATCAAAATAACTCATGTAGTACCCCTTTATTAGAAGTTGTCTCATGCTTGGTTTTGCTGCAGGTCGATGTAGAGAAGGAAGAAGTTCGCGAGACTTTAATTCCATCAATGCCTAGGTCACAAGAAAATTTTACAGTTGAAGAGGATTCACGAAAATTTAGTAGGAGTGGTGCAAACAATATGAAGGAAAATGATTCCAAATCTCATAGGAAGGAAGAGGACACCATGGAAGTAACCCCAGGTTCTATCCAAATCTCTCTCTCTCTCTCTCTCTCTCTCTCTCTCTCACACACACACACACACACACACACACACACACACACACGCGCGCGCGCTCATTCTGTTGCATTTAGTCTACTATATATAGAGAGACATGAAACACCAGTTGTACTTAGGTTTTACCCTAATAACAAACTTACAAACAATCTATCTCTCCGTTTATAGTACACAATAACTTTATCATACGGATCTCTAATGTGGGAAATATTGAGAACTGCACAATAAATTTATCTTTTTCATGCTTCAAGCACCTTATCTTGCAAAACCACCTGCCCCAACCCTCTAGTTGAAGGTATCACCGTTTCTCATATAATTTTATGCAAATCCTAGCATGCATCTTTTTTCAATATTTGCAGCAACTGGAACAACATAAAAAATATTCATTCTGCACAACTTGCACTTGAATATAACATGTACAGTATATAACACAGAGAACACCACCTTGCACTTTATATCTTATGTCGGCTTCGAACTTATTGTTATTATCATTATTTTCAGTGGTGGGACGTGCAAGGAACGAAGATTTTTCGGTATCTTCCCAAGAGGGTTTGCAACAGCCTACGAAGATAATGGTAAATAAACTACAACTTGCTTTTGTGTATACATTTAGATTGATGTGGAGTTGTTGTGGAGTTAATGAGCATGTAGGTTGTTTTGGTGACCAAGAATCTCGTGGTCCATCTCCTTCACATGTCCTCTGTAAGGGTAGCAGGAGCAGATGTTCTATGAGGGCATTCACACATGTTACATGCCATGAAGGCTTCCCAAAACTTAGACTACATGATTAGAGGACATATTTTGTGTCTGTGTTACATGGACTCTCTATAGTGGTATAGCCTTCAAATTATTTGTGTCGACAAGCCGTAAAATGGGTATTGGGTACTAAATATGTGTTCTATTCACGTAGTCAAACTGGATACTCATCCTTCACATGTGATTTTTAAATTTGAAAGCAGAGAAGGATTTCCAGCTTGTCATATGAACATGTAGATAGAAACCTTTCAATTTGAATTCTAATCAAGAGTATCATCAAATAAGATAGAATCACGCGTTACAGATTCGTTGCAGCTTGATGAACGTTGTTGGCCTATTCTCTAACAGCTTAAACTTTTGGAGTAATTGGTGACTTGACATGGTATTATCATAGCATTATTTGTGAAAAGTCTTGGGTTTGACTCTCCATCCCCGCTTTGGTGTGCATATATGCACTTTGTTATTTATCTCCGCTATGATGATGGACTTTGGTTTGTGGGCTCTCCACTTGCGAGACATGGTAGCATGTGAGGGAGGGTGTTGAAGCCTGATATACTTTTTTGGGCCCATTCTCTAACAGCTTAAGCTTTTGGAGTAATTGGTGGCTTAACATGAATTATATGAAGGATATTACTACTTTTTATATGTTTAGGACGTGTCCACATATCTGCTTACCCCTGTCTAACTTTTGGACATGCTTCAAGCTATCCCATATAGGTCTGACACCTAAACATACACCCCCGCACAATAATGTGTACTCGATTTCATGTAACATATCTTTTGTGCCACCCCAAAAAAAATAGTATTATATACAAACATTGTGAAAATATTTATGGGCAATTTTGATGCTTGTGCAGAGAATGGAAAGGAAAGCACGGTCAATGCTGGCATCCCTACCGGATGATACAGAGGAAACAGTAGATTCTAAGGGGAACACTGCTGTGGAAGATATAGTTGTCATGGACTATGCGCAGCCCCATCGGAAACCTCCAATTCACAATAGAGAACCCTAATTACTAACAAAATAATTCCCCTCTACATGCAGTGCCTTATTTTCTGTTCTTTTTTTTTTTTCGCGAAATGATACTCAAATGACCGTTTTAATGAAGGATTTTAATGAAGGAGAGCATTCCATTACCAAGGATGTTTTTGAACATTCATTGGAACCTAAGGGCAAAGTATCAACTCCGCTTTATTTGTTTCTGTGTTAATAAAGTCTAAAGATGAAGAATTGTATGAATATATGCTTTTCTTTTCTTTTTCTTTTTCCTTTTTAGAAGTCCTGTGGTGATCATATATTATAGCTCAGATGTAGGCATGTATTGCTTTTAATAGATGTGATTGTAATTTGTAAATAAAGAGGGCAGGCTTGGCACAATGATAAGGGTGATCAACAGATCAACTGTTATTTCGGCATCACATGTTAATACAAACCCTTCAGTGACGGACGACCCGCAATGGGCTGTCCTTTTTATGTGATTGAGAGTAAAGAAATTCAGAGGTGACAGTGTGGCCATTGCACTAAATGTGTGGTTGGTTTCTCCTAAAAAGGGCGAGACAGTTATATGTTAGTTTCTGCACTTTTAGTTGATGGTATTAACTCTGCAACTCTCAACTTAGGTTCTTTTCACATGTGTAACTAGTATGTGGGAATAAAGAAGCATAATAGTCGAGGAAATATTTAAGAAGTAACATCCATACAAAAATTGAAAAAACTTCGCATAGAAGAGAGTAAAAATTCCCAATTCATATATATGGAAGTAGGAAACGTACAGGTTCAGAAATAGATCTTCCAAAATCTCTGACAAGGTTTCCAGTAACTTTTGAAGCGAAAAAGGAAGGAGCACTGCCAGTGCAATACGATATTCTGCATTACATGATTTTAGAGGATTCAAAGTTCATTGGCCTCTCAACATATAACGAGCTTGATTGCATAGGCTACAAAAAGACCAAACAAAAACTTCACTTCAGACACAAATTAAAACAAGTGGATGGCTAAGCTATGCTTTTGAATCCCAAATTTGGTTTCCGAATGCTTTAATAGTTGTACCACATGCCGTAGGCTGTAGCTGTGGTACCATATACCATAGCATCTGGTACAACTGGAAAAGCATTTTGGAGCCAAATTTGCGGTTCATTTGGGTAGCATAGCATTATTCATATTTAAAAGGCAGAGGCCTGTTTGGAAATGCTGAAAACAGGATCAGACAAATGTTTATTTGGGTTTTATGAAAACCATTATCATGTTGGTTTGACAAAGAATCAGTTCTTGGGGCATTTTTAAGCCAGCCTTGGACTCCTATGGAGCTGAAAAACAGCTATACGAGTGCGGAACTATTTAGAACTGGTTTTTCTTTGAACCACAGAACCGGTTCTTATGTTTCCCAAACAGCCTCAGAGGTTCAAGGTAGGTTCTTGATAACCAAAACCTCTACCAGGTTTCTACTTTTTGTGTGTGGTGCTAAAGTTCTGAAGCCGGCATATGTAAATGTCTTGATTACAGCCATGAAGCTGTTGCCTTAAACTGTGACGTTAACATTCTTAAGGGGGGAAAGATGCTAGTAAACCACATAATAATAACTATACATTCTTAATGACCAGCTGAGAACTAAGATCATATAAATCCCTTTGATTTACTTTCTACAATCAGCACTTGCCTATAGAATCATATGATTAGAGGTCATGCATTCCTTCACCAGATATTCTAAAACCCCACTCTAAAATCATCTGAGGAAGGTTGGAGTGTACAGTGCTCTGCAGGATCTTTTCATATAATGTAATCTATTATATATATATAAAACTCAAAGCCAAAAGGCTTTCCACAGGCTTCCACGTGGATCCTACTTGGCTACCTCCAAATTCAATCTTTCAATCCACGTGGCTTTGTACTTCAGTGTCTTCACAAACAAACGCTTCATAGCCCTAACGTCTTTTCACCTTCTCAGCCTTTCTCAAGTGCGTCTCCACTTCGTCTTCTCCTCTACTTAAAATAGACATTCATTGATCGCCCCCAGACTTGAAGACGCCGCATCGCTACTCAATTGGTAAGATTCTCTCCCTTTTCCCCTTCTTCCATCTCTAGATCAATTTGGATATTTGGGTATTTATTTATCAGATTGTGGTGGCCACTAAAGATCTTGATGGGATTCAATCTCAGAGTTCAGATTATGAGAAGCAGATATATATATATATATATATATATATGCATGTTCATGCATATACATATACATACACTAAAAATTATTTTTTGGACAAATGAAGTTGCGAGCAGTAAGGGTTTTTATATGTATACTTTAAGCTTCTGTGGCAATCTCGGTAGGATTTCTCTCCCCTTTCTTTCAGCTTTTGCTTAATTTATTATCTATTTATACCTAATTGATTGAGGGTTTCAAATATATGATTTAGGTATTTGCATCTTACACCTGCAATGGAGCTTTTTCAAGGTAATTTTTTTCCAATTTTATTCTTTCTTTTTTAGTTCAGACGCATGACCCTATTAACCCACCAAATAGGGCCTTATTTAATTTTCTATTCATTTTGAGTTTGGACTTATCACTTATGAAGGTGTAATTTTTT
This sequence comes from Hydrangea macrophylla, assembly GCA_033977485.1. NCBI lineage: Eukaryota > Viridiplantae > Streptophyta > Magnoliopsida > Cornales > Hydrangeaceae > Hydrangea > Hydrangea macrophylla. The sequence goes on from CM066995.1 coordinate 96,830,640, forward strand.
TTTTGCTATAAAACAATTAGATCAAAATGGGTTTCATGGTATGTATATCAGTATATATGTTTTGATATCTACAATTATTTGTCTAATGCTGTGGTGAGACTTCTTAATGGAACTTTCCATAGTTTCTATCAGAAAAATAAATCATTAAATGATAAAAAACATTTGCTATGGGTGGTTTTGATGAGAATATATATTTCTTATTACGGAACAAATGTATCATACCCGATAACAAACGTTTTTTTTTTACCCAAAACCACTTTGGTGTACCGAAGTCTTTTCTGTATTTCTGATTTTATTTTCTATTTTCTCTGTGAAAGTGAAATGTTTTATCTTTGTTGTATCTTTGTTGTTGTACACATCACAAAAGATGGCAATGCCAAACTCTTAGTTTGCTTCCTGATACTTTTCTGTGAATATTTCAAAGTGGATGCATTTGCTACTACTATTGGTTGTGGATAGAAAAATAAATATATTAACCAACATGGGTGCATGTAAGAAATTTAAGCTAAGATATTTGGCCTTCTACAAATTTACGTTTGAGCTTTTTATCAATGGTTGCATGATTGTATCTATAATTTAAGTGGATCCACTTGGTGCTCAGAAAATTTTTGGAAATGGAAAACACTTCAGTGCATGTGCCTCACACAATTTTTAAAACTATTTTGATTACATTGTTTTTTTATTTTATAAAAGAAAAATGTGTGGAAATCTTTTTTTTTTTTTAGGGTGGTCAATAGTTTGATTACTGTTTGTAGATTGTCTTTGTGTATGACGTTGTTTGATTGTTTTTTTGTTAGGCTTTTTTGGGTTGTTTCCTTTCCTGCCAGGTTGTGGAATTGTAGAGTAGATGCTGGTGTGAGTGGGCTCGACAACTTGGTCGTGTTTAGATTCTGTAAGTTTTTAAATTTTTGCTTTCTGATTATGTGTAAATGTTTATCCATTTATGCTTTGCTTACAAGTTTTATTCGTCCAAACAAGTCCGCCTTTGATAAGCATGTTTTTAGGACGTTAAACTCAAATCCAAACCAGTTTCTCTCTTACTATTCTACAGTAGTTCTTTATTTGACTGATTTATTTATAGCAAGTAATATCATTTTCTTATGCAGGTTTTGTACGAGTGGATTCAACCTCAACTCCATCAAATATTTTCCTCTTACCGTTTCCAGTCAAAGCTCAATCCTCTCTCCCTCCAATCGATCAGATTCTTAGGTACGCTCCGCAATCCCTGAATCCATTTTCAAACAATTCAGATGGATTTGTTATGATTCATAGACGAAGAAGTTTGTTTGATGGGTTTTTCTCCTTATCTTCTGATTATGTGTATGTATATATATACACACATATCTATTTACATCTAAGAGATTGAGGGTTTGAAATCAATGATTAAGGCATTTGTTTCTTACACAACTTGCAATTGGAACTCCTTACAGGTAATATTTGTTTCAAATCCATTGTTTCTCTCTTTCTTCTTTCTTTCTTTCCTTTTTTTTCCTTACATTCTGAGTTACAGTGTAAGCAGCTCCACTAAAACGCAGTTTATGTACGATTTTTTGTTTTTTGAACGATCGAAACTTTATCTGCTCATTTGGAAATGAAGAGTTTGAGTTATATAGATATTGTGGGGGTAGTAGCATTTCCACATGATTTTTTTGTGTTTCAATCGTTCCCTCATATGAACTCATGGAAGATTTAACAAAAAATAAATCAAATAATGAGATTAGAGAATTTTTGTTGCTTATCTATTTGTTTTTTCCTTTCCTGGAAATGAGAGAACAAAAACTTATCTTCTAATGTTTTGAAGGCCATAGATGTAAATACGAGTATTTTGTATTTAGTAACTTGATGTATATAAGCTAACATGTTTTGCTCACAATTGCTACAACCAAACCCGTTAGCTAGGAAAAGCTTTGGGACTAGGATCAACTAAACTTATCTTTAATTGTTTTCTCTATATTATCTTTATGAATTGAAGTTTAATATTCTTCATCTATTAGCTTACCTGTTATGGACAACAAGAAGTTTGGATTTGTGTGCCATCTATAACAGGGTTACTTGCCAAACCCATTAAATTATGTACTTTGGCACAACAGCTCAGAGTTGTTGCCAAGTGACTAGAATATGACAAAATGAAAAGAGACCTTAACAATACTCTCTTCTTCTTCTTTTTTTTTTTTTTACTACCAATGGGGTATCCTCTGCTTCCTGAGAATTGGGAGCTGTAAAGGCTTGCTTTGTTTTTATAGAATTTGTTAACTATCTCTTTATTCCATGTACATTACATATTCATATTAGATAAGTTGATTGTGTAAGTGTGAATGAGTTCTGTTGATGTTACTTGAAACTCTTGAATGCGAAAGTTTCTCTTCCTAAATCTGAAACTAATTACCTGAATCTCAGCATGAAAAGTGTGAATGCAAATAACTACTACCACAGCTTCGGTCTGCCTTATTTGTCCCATTTTCAACATTTTTTGTTTGTTGCAGTTCATGGTGGGCATCCGACCCTGTTTAGAGCTTCAAACTTTGGATTCTCAAACCTCTGCTGATAAGAGTTCTGCCTGCGAATGGCTTAATGGGTTAATAGTTTGGGTTTCCCAGCTGAATTCAGACAGCCATATGATTTTGTTTTATGTCTTTGAGTTTGTGTGTTCACTTGTGTTGTCATATATGTTGTTGCCTTTTGGTATTATTTGTCAGATTTGGGTTTGGTTCTGGATTTGGCTTTGTTTTTAGTCAACGCTATGCCTCTCAGAAATTTCCTTCGTCATATGTGTGTAATATTTGTCTGCTTTGTTGTAACTACATTTTTTTTGAGGAGGTTGTAACTACATTTTAATAATGAATCTTTCTTCTTCCTTTTCGGAGAGAAAAAAGAACCCCAATGCCAATCATTTAAGTATGCTTCTTTCCTGATCCCTTTGGGTAAAAACATTCTAAACTGATGTTCATTTATAAATTATCGTTCAATTACCTTTATGAACTTTGGTTGTCAGCTTCACAACTATTACGATGTTCACAATACGACAAATCTTTTGTATAGTCCGTGCATAGCACGGGTTATCGACTAGTTTTCATTAAAATCAAGAAGCTTTTCCAGCAGAGTAATTGGGTAACACAAAAGGGAAAAAAATTGAAATCAAACTAGAAATCTTCCAAATGAATATATATATATATATATAGATATATTTCCTTTTAGAGGGAGATGGAGGATGAGAATGAAGAAAATGCTCCAAACCTGGATCCAAACAGAAGCAAATGTCCATGATAGGCATTTGTTGGTTACAAGGTGAACAAGTCCCCACCCAATCATAGTCTCCACCGGCAATCCTGTCTGCTTGTCTTCTATAATTGGTCCAATAAAGGATTGTTTGAGACGATCAAGTAGTGCCAAAGTTGACAATGAAAGGTCTCACAAAGTTTATTAATCAAAAGTCCTGATCCCCAACTTTGGATCAATCACTCTACCTCTGAACCAGAAGGAATTGGGATTAAGCTTTACGATCACTTCTTCCACAATCACCTTGTTCATCCATACTTATATAGTCAATAGTAATCTAGTTCATCAGCTCCCAAAACATCATAGTAAATAAGTAAAAAATAAAAACAAAAGCAACGCTAAGAAAGAGACGTTTTGTAGCACGTTTAATATTATCATCTCTCATCCCTTTCTTAAAGGTAAGAGATAAGTGTCCTTCATTTAGATGCCATGCTGGCACATTAATGCCTTGATACAATGGTTTTGACGTTGTACATAATCTAGAATCCGATTCAAGACTTATAATCTAAGTTAGCTAATCGTAAAATTCTCATGCCTTCTCACTAAATATAGAGTTCTATCTCACATGATAGAGTTCTGTATCATATAATTCTTCCAAACTCCCACTATACACTGATTCCTACAAATTCTTATGCAGCTTCCAGGGGACAGCTAATCCATTTATATTCAATTTATTTTATTTTATTTTATTATTTATTTATTTATTTTTTTTTATTTTTTTTGCACTAGGATCTTAAATGTAACATAAATCACACATGGGAGAGTAAACAACAAAGTGAAAAATATTTGATGCTGAACATAAACTAAAACCCAGACCACGTTCTCATTCTACAATAATATCCATGTAACTATAACCTAAAGACCACAAAAATGGAAAGAAACAATAGGTATGTGCAATGAAACTACACCCATTTTCCTCAAGTATGTGTGCGTAGCATTGAATTATCAGTCGAGATAAACACTAAATTGATGACCTCAGATAAAAACTATAGGGATTAAATTAGATAGGCATGATATTCAGGGCAATGGGCCAACCCAACAGCTGGAATAACAGTTGGCTGGACTAAATTCATGCACATCAGTGACATGGGATGATAATCATGATACATGTATACATCAGCTGTAAAGATTTTTTCCAAGACGAGGAGGAAAGTGAATCTCTGTGCATATATCTTACGTAACCCTCCAATTTTTGTAGCAAGAGAGTGATAGGTATCTAATCTAGGCAACAAACCTCACGGGCCTATATGTTCAAGCTATATACGGCAGAGGAGGACATTGAGGTGGCACTTTGATTACTGTCTGAAAAAATTGGCATGTGCATGTACATTGTGAAAGGGTCTTCTATGGTGTCCACATTTTGGAGCAGGTTAGAAAGGACAAAAGTTGGAAAGAGGAACATATCTTTGACTTTCTCACATCATAGCATCTAGTTCATCTCCGATTTCTTACTGTGAATGCGTCGACACAACATAGAAGAAACTCCATGAAATAGTAATTCGAGCCTAAAAATATGTAACATATGGACATGTAAAACAATAGGGAATCCTTTCAAACACTTCTCAAAAGATGAAATGATTTGATTTCCTTACAGCCTCAAAACAACCAGTAATTTACTTAAAGAATGATCAATTAGTTTGAAGTTTGAATCCAGTTTTCATGCAAAAATATGTCACTTAATAACTGCAAAAGTAAAATCGATTATTATCACCCCATTCGACAACCAAATAAACAAAATCTCAAGAGCACAAGCAAAAAAAAAAAAAATCACTTGAATTTATACTAAAAAAAAAACTGCAGGGCACTTTAAAATTTCATAATTTCAGCCAAGGACATTCAGTTTTGGAGACAATGTGAAAAGAATCTATGATGTTCTTTAATCCCTATATTCATAATTATAAGCTATGAAGATTTAAGTACCAGAGAAGAAAATTTTGGAGATGATAAAATTCTTGAAGGAACAAAGTTAAATAAGCGACTATATTAACAACTGTCTGTACCATAGAGAAAAAAACAAAAAGTAATGTAAGCATATTCAGAAAATCCTAAGTTTTATCACTCTTTTCTTGGGCAAGAGTTCATCATGAAATATTGGAAGGATTAGGCATACAAACTCAATATCCAAATCACATATATGTGGACTAGTCTGAATTTTACTTCTCGACTAAGCAAAATTCTTTACTATTCTCCTTGAGTATTATTATCCTTCACAAAACACTTCCCTCAGGGACGAATTCTCAGAGGTCAGTTGTGGAGATAGTTGCAGAAATTGAAATCCATCAAATTCTTTCGAAGCAATTGATGGTGATTGGTGAAACAACAAAATACGCACAAGCAGCCTTCTCTACATAGTCTTTATAATGATCTTCATAGATTGTCTTCATTCCTTACAAACAATCCTTCGCTTAGTATGTAATGATTCTGCCTCCTATATTGTCCTATAAATAAAAAGCACTGGAAAAACAGATTGCTTGTGTAATCACAGGCCAAAGAATATCGCACAACAAATTTGTGAACTAAAATGTCCATTAGATTTGGCACAAAGAAAATAACTAAAATCTCAGAAAGACTAAGACAATGTTTGGATATCAGTGTACAAAAGAGCTTAATTTCCTCAGGTTAATCCAGCAGGCCGGAACAAATAAGTATTTAAATATATTACTCAGAAGATTATGTCAAGCATGCAGGTTCACCCAATCAGAGCCCCGAGCTTTCTAAAAAAGAAAAATTTTCCTCAATGGCATATTAATTCAGATTATCCAATCAAACGCCCCTCAATTTTATCCAAATTATGCAATCTGCCCCCGCCCCTGCCCCCCGCATCCTCCCTCCCTCTCTCTCCGACTTGTAAAAAGAAAAATGCTCCTCTAGTAACATCTCGATGAAAAAGTCTACCGGGCTCCACAGTTTTGATAAACAGGGTGTCAGGGTTCAAAAAGAGGTGTCTAAACAATATGGAGAGATACCTCCTGCCCAATTCTGCTGACAGTGACCAGTGAGGCCCATTTTGTAAGTTTTGGAAAAACAAGAATTGGGCCTACAGACCTGCCCAGAGTGTATTTGGATTTGGGCAACATGCTAACCAGATGGATCTCTTAGGTAACAAATCCAGCATGACAAAGTTGTCAGCTCAGCAGCAAGCGAACCTGAAAAATGATGCAACTTCCAAGCTAATATAAACTTTTCTAAACAAACAAAATATTGGTTGTCCTACCCTGACAGGAAAATTGGATTTTTGCCAAAGCTTGGTATTAATACAGAAGAAACTAGTTCAACCGTCCAAAAAAATCTTGCTTAAGCAATAACAGCACCTTTAAGTATAATCAAACAGGAGTGATAGCTTGATGCAAATGATAAAAGCTTGCTTGCCAAGTGTGAGAATGTGGGTTTGAATTACATGCACGCTTCAAGAAAATAATACACGTAGTTAGAATTGTACCAAGGGAATACTTATGCCAAAAGTAAATAATATAGAATGTACATTGGAGCTAGCTAAGACACAAATGCCTAAGATATATAACAAATGACAGTAGCTCATATAAATTGGCATCCTTTGAGCAAACCAAAAGAATGTACTATTTTTTTGATTCTATACTTTCCCAAAGTCTTGAAACAGCCAAAATACATCTAGCTCTAAGATTTTACTTACAATTCACAAATGTCGTGAAATAATGCTTTTCGTGGTCACCGTCCTTCATAGAAGAACTCAACCAAGTCCCAACTAACACTTAGATTTCCTATTTGGATCTTTTGTGCCGCTGATTTGCTAAATCTAGAGCAGCATATTTTGTTAGATGTAAACCAAATTATGAACAAGTTATTCGAAATTAATTTTGTTCTGCTTAACTCTTGTCCAAAGAAACTGCTTACTAATCTCCATCCTTCCATTAACTAAATATTTCCCACCACTGTTGTCTTCATTCTTTGCCATATATAAATTTTATACATCCCAAAATCCTCAATTTGACCACATCTTTTTTGTAGAGTTGATTATCTACACTCATATGTTCTGTCTAAATCAAAATCTAAATTTGAAACCTTCGGCTAAAGACTAGTGTATTAGCTCACCAAAAAAAAGCAATGTCAATGAACAATAAGCGCAAATTATACAATAGAGGCTCGTCATTGTGATCAACAACAGATAATCATAATAACAATAAATTCACAAAAAAACTAGGGCTAATGCTCTAATCAAACAAGTTTAAGAACATTATCCGCATTAATACATGATAAGTACACACGCGTGTGCGTCTGTATCACTGCAGAGGTGTGAGATAGGAGGTACCAGGACAATGATTTCGCAGAGATGGTCAACGGAGGTGGCAATGATCGTCCGAATTCGAGATGACGATCGATGGTGGGGGGACTCTCTTGAATGAGAAATGCTGGAAGCCATTGGCGCCGTGGACGGCGGAGAGGCGTGCCTCGGTGGTGCAGCCGCCGTCGCGGTTAGAGTTGTGGACGTTGTGGTGGGGAGAGAGAGAGAGAGGAGAGAGAGAGAGAGAGAGTGTGTGTGTGTGTGTGTGTGTGTGTGTGTGTTGGGACTTGGGGGCGCGCGCAAGAGAGATCTCTAGTTCTGTTATTCGGTTGACAGGATTCGGATTTGGGTACAGGGGCTGTTTGGGAAATTCTAAAACAAGATCATGTTTATTCTAGGGTGTGTTTGATAATCCAATTAAGTGATGAAAATAAAAACTTTTAGCTCTTAATTTATTTTAATGCGTTTGATAATGTACCACTTAATTGAAAAAGCAGCCAAAAAAAATCTATTGAAAACTTTAAGTGAAAAATTTTCGCTAAAAATAATCACTGAATGCAGTTTATTTCAGTTCTTGAAACACTATTTTTAAGCATTGTTAAAACCAATCGCTTAAAATTTTCAGTACTTTAAATTCATTACTTAATTTTCAGTTTTATCAAAAGGGTCCCAAGTCTCACATTTTATTCGTTTATGATGGAATCAAGGTCCAAGAGCCACTGGGTATTACTAGTGTTTTGTTTAAGGAAATTTTAGTCAAAAGTTCTTTTAAATAAAAGTTTTTTAGTACGGGAAATGCTAATTTACTTTTAGTAACAAAAAAACGCTTTTAGCCGCGAAGCAATTTATCTTTAAAAGTCGGGGTTTATATGGATGAAAAATTTCGTCATTAAAAGAATTTTTTTTGTTGCTAAAAGTCAGTGTACGCGCTGCTAACCTACAACCACCGTGTTGAAGGTTCAACCCCTTTTTAGTATTAGGTAACTCGTTTTTTTTTTTAATTTATTTTAGTGAAAAATTCAAATGTTATAAAAGTTATGCGAAAGTTCACGTAATTTTTGTTAAAATTGAACTAGTTATGTAAAATTTCACATAAAAAAAGTTATGAAATTTTGACCAAAATAGAAAATAAATTTATCTTTTAAACTTAATAAGTCTAAAATGAGTGACTTTTTACTAAAATATTATTATTATTTTTTAATTAGGCATTTTGCAGTGTGTGACGTCCAGTTCTTTGTGAATCAATTTTGAGGCTTTCACCACGCATTTTGATCATGGCCGGCCCAAACGGGAGGCAAAAAGGGTAACCGTCCCGGGCTACCAAAGTTCACAAAATTTTGAGTGCCTCTATGAAATTTTCATAATTACATTTTTATCTTAAGATTTTTAGTATTTTACATTTAGGCCTCCTCTAATGCCCAATTTAGTGTCATCAACTAAGTATAGATTGAATTGTTGATATACATGTGTATAAAACTCTAAAGCAAAGGCTCTAAAATTTTGAAAATTACACTTTTTGTATAAGAATTTTTAAAGTTTTAGAAATAGACCCTCTAGAATTTTGAAAGATATCATACAATGTTTAAGTTTCACAAATAGACACATGTTATAAGTAGGCCCCAAAAAATCGTCAATTATGTATAAGTAAACCCTGAAAAAATTGTCAATTGTATATAAGTAGACTCCAAAAAAAAATTGCCCCGGGGGCGCTGCCCCTGAATCCCTGTATAAGGACCTTCCTTTAAATATTTTGTCCCGGACCTCCAAATACTCGGGACCGGCCTTGATTTTGATGGTTGAAACTTGAAAGTTTGTAACTAGTGTGAATGTGTGATGGCCAGGTTTATGGGTACAAAAAATTGTTTTAGGCACTTAATCCCCCCCAATTTAGGATATTTATAGTTCAAGAACATAATTCGTGCACTAATAAAAGTACTGATTCTAAAAGCAGTTAGGTAATCAATTTTCATTCGGGACCTTCTATGACATATTTAAATGCTTTAGGATGTATCATACAGTCTAATTTTGTGTTAAAAAGTAGAGTAATAATTTTGGCTTAAAATATTATAACCAAGTTCCAAAATATTGGAGTATAACTTCAAAAATCAATTTTTAAAATTACAATATTTTGGAACCTAATTATAATATTATAGGGCCTTAAGTATAAAAATTAGGTAGGGGTGCAACTCGAGCGGAATCGAAAGGATTTTGGCTCTGTCTAGGCCCAAGGCCGAATTCAAGCAGTCTACCCAAACCCGAGCTAGAGATAAATCCGAACTTGTCACCCCGAGTCCGGTTTCTGAATTAGTACTACAACCCGAGCCCAAGCCCAAGCCCAAGCCTGAATTGAGCCCACGCGAATTGCGAATTGCGAAATTTTTTTTTTTTTTGGTGCAAACTGATTTTTAGTATGTAAACAACATGTAGAGTATCAAATATATATATATATATATTTTAGAATTGAGAAAAAACATTCATCTATTAATTTAGTGTTAGAATAATATCAAATAGTGTATTATTATCACTAAAAAATACTATAATATAATATCAAAAATAATACAAAAACATAATTCGGGCTCGGGTTTCACGGGTTAACAAAATTCTGCCCAAGTTCGGCCTAAATTGAATTCGCACTTGTATTTTTTTTCCCAAGCCCGCCCATAGTAAAAGTACCGTAGGCCCAAGTTCAGTAATTTTTGGGCCGGACCTGAGCTGACTACGGGTTAGCCCGCCCGAATTGCACTCCTATAATTAGGGACCAAAACACATTAATGTATCATAGAATTTTCCTCTTGATTAATGTCCCTACCCGAAGATAGTTCAGTGGTTTTTATTTTTTTATTATTGGCAAGATAGTAGTTTCAAATTAGAGTAATATTTACCCATAACTTTTATATAATTTTTTGTTTATAAGTTATAAAAGTGTGTTTATCTTTCCTGTGTCATTATGTAATGTCAATGAATTTCACAGTGACGCAATAGAGATATAGACATATTTTTATAAATTATAAATAAAAAATTGTATAAAAATTATAAGTGAAGTACTATCTTTCAAATTAGTAGGAAAGAACACAAAATAAAAGGGGCATGTATGATGTAAGAGTAATATTTGGGACACAACCTTCATACAACTTTCATACAACCTCCCTAAAAGATGTGTCTATCTCTCTCCTGTGATGTCACTGGACCCCACAGTGATACAGGAAAGAGATAGACACATCTTCTGGGAAGGTTGTATGAAAGTTGTATGAAGGTTGTGCCCCAAGTATTACCCATGATGTAATATTGAATAAAGTAAGAAAAAGGAGGGGGGAGGTTGTGTGTGTGATGGGAATTTGAAGCAAGCAATCATGAAATTGCAGTCTTTGTAAATGAAATCCTCATTCGTACGAGAAAAAAAGATGGAAATCACATGGTTTGCTTGTTCAAATTTCAATTGTTGAATTGTGAATTCAATTCATGTCAGTAATACCACCAACGGCCCACAGTTACAGCTAAACTATGGTGAATGGGTCAGTGATTTTTTTATTATTTTATTATTTTTTGTTTTGAAATTGCAATTAACCTCTGTTTTATTATTAATAATAATAACTATTACAATACATGATAAGGGAATTATTATTCACACTCTATGGATGAATCAGTGCATTTTATAAAATATATTGACTGCATGGTACTATATGGCGTGTCAATAGTATCATAAAGTACATTAATTTAATTTAATTTGGAGTGAGAGTAAATAAATTAAGGGTGCGTTTGATAAAACTGAAAATTAAATGTCGCGCTTGCGCCCTCGGAATGCCAGGCTATCGGTTTGGGCTTGTCTTTCTGAGAGTGGGTGACTTGCGACTTGATTTTTATTGGGAATAGTGAAAAGAGTATGGTATGGCCTATTTGAAATGTTCAGTGTCGCCACCTAACATTTGGGGTGTTAGGACCTCTGCAAAGATAATTAAAGTAATTTATCTTTGACTTTTGAAAAATAGTTTTAAGAACAGTAGGCTTTCTAAAATTGTGATTCTGAATAATCATGCGAAAACCAGAGATTTTTGTGATGGTTTTGGGAACTCGATTATGTCGAGGGAAGGCATTAGGCATCCTCGAACATCCGTGCGAAAACGATTGTCAATTTTAGTGATTTTTATTAAAATTGGGCATTTCGATTGAAAAAGAAAAAAAAAGATTTTCTTTCTTTCTTTTTTTTTTTTTTAGAAAGTGAATAGGACAGAAAAAATGGTGATGGGTATGGCCACACTCTTTGAGAGTTGCTTACGTATCCCAAGGTGGGAATCAGGCCAAACGTAATTCTGACTTTCGTGTGTGCGAGTGTATGCATGATTTTTTTAGAGAAAGAAAAGTGGTTCCGTTTGACCATGAACGTGTGATAGTAGTGATTTGAGGAAGAGTTGGTGTAACTAGGAACTTTAATACACGTGGTATAGTCCTAGATTTTAACCTTTGGAAAGTGATTAAGAATAAAATGAAACTATGCAAGTGATTGGAGAATGATGTATTTTTTATACTTTTCTATTATTTATTATTTATTTTTAATTTTTTTTTTCCAGTCATTTTAGTCCAATACTGGAAGTAATGATCTGTGCCCAAGTGACTAAAAAAGTGTATCGGAAATAAGGGTCAGTGTTCATTAAAAGTGAAATGACTTACATGTCTTACCTATGCTGTTTGCAGATTCCAAGCAGATGTGGCATTGGAGTTTTATTTGAGAAAGTCCATTTTTTTCTATTTTTGATTTTATCTTCCTTTTTTTTTTTATACCGGAAGTAAGGGATGATGTCCAAATAACTGAAAAGTGATTTTTTTTTTTTTTGTATTTTTATTTTATGCCGGAAGTAAGGGTCGGTGCCCAAAAGAAAGAAAAGAAGTGAAGTGTGTGTAGGATAAGAAGACTTACCTGTGAAGATCTCTGAATGCAAAGGCGGTTGTTGAGTCCGATTAATCATTTCTTTCTTTTTATTCTTTTACTTATGTGAATTAAGCGATCTTTATTATTTAGATATTGATTTCCATATTAGAAAACCGCGTAATCCCCAGTAGAACAAAGATCTCCGTATTAGCAATTATTTCATCCTCAGTAGAACATGACTCTCTGTATTAGAAATCACGTGGAATTTCCATATTGGGAACCATGCAATCCATAGTCGGACGAGATTTTTATATTGGAAATCAATTAATCCCAAGTATGACGTGGATTATTATCATTTTTTTTAATCAAGCAGGAATAAAGATAATATGTACAAGAAAAATAAAAAATAAAAAACCTGAGTTATTAGAGGAACTCGAGAAAGCTGCTAGAATATTGATGGTAAGTGACTGGGATGTTGGGCGGTGATTTGAGGCGGTATGATGACGGCGGTGGTACAGTGGCCGTGTGATATGTTGATGAGAATCGTGATGATATGATAGCTAGGTGGAGGGTGGTGATTGTAATGGTTACCTTGATGGTGATAGTTAGAAGGGGTGGTATGGTGGTGTAAAAAATGTAAACTCCTTTTTTTTTTTATGAGTTTTATATTTAATGATGAAGTGAGGGATATGAAAAGGATGGTGAGAAAGATATGGAGTAGGAGAGAGATGCAGATAGGGAGTATATATTTTTTTTCCTTCGTTCCTCTTTTTTTTTTTTTGTTCTTTCTCTTTTGAATGGTGAGCCTTGGTCAGATTTGATAGCCAAACCTTCTTTTTTTATTTTTTATTATTTTTAGTTTTGTTTTTAGAATCAAACACTCCACTAACTAAAGGAGAGTCCTACAACTTTTGCTTTCTTGCCCCTTTTTTTTTTGTTTTATTTTTTATTTCTTTGTTTTGCTTTATGAATCTACTGAGAGCTGTTTCCTCAATAATTTTGTGGAGGAATAATCATGTGTGGTAGGGTGCATAGAATTGTTGACCTTTTGACCCCATAGCTTTGACTTGCAATATCCTTACCATTCGAGGTCAGATTGGGATGATTTAAAAAGTGATAGGCTTGTGTCAACGAACACTTTATTTTGAAATGATTGGATTTGATTGGATTGTGTCAACGAACAATTTTTTTACGTGATTTGTATTTGCAATACTGAAAACAATTCTTAAGAACTAAAATATATTGCCTTCAGTGATTTTTTGGTCTATTTATACATATTTTTGGTGCGAGACAGAGAGTCAAAAGAGTAGTTTAGTCGATTAGCTAGATTTATGTCATTTTTGTCTCACGAGCTAGGTAATTGGATATTACTCTTCCCCTCACTATTATGGGGACAGTTGATGCCATACCCATGGAGTAAATAGTCCTCCATATACGAATTGCAAAGTTGAAATTGATAATTAAGCTAGCACTATTAGGCCTACCAAACAACGAACTATTAAATTAAAAATGATTGTTAGTCCAATTTTTTGTGTACTTAGATTAGTCTCTGCCAAACAAACTTTGTGGCCTTGGGGCTTTTGATTTTAAATTAAATTTTTCTGGATGATTTATATTGTAAATGTTACAAATTTGGAAGGACCAATTTCTAAATTAATTTTCAAATGTTAAATTACATACATATCCCACAAATTTTCAAAAATTTTGGGAGAGCCATGGCCCCCCTTGGTCTTCACTTGGGTCCGCCCCTGATCCCTATGATCGAAAAACAGTGATATAAAATCAATTATATCCATAAATATAACACAAAAAAAATTGGGTTGGTTTCCCTAAACCCTCGTATAGCTTCGTCACTGTAAACTACCCTAAAAAAAATCCTAGTTCAGCCCTTGTTTACACTTGTATGGGTTCTTCTATGATATACTCTCTCCGTCCCATTTTATGTGTCCATATTTCCTTTTTGGGATGTCCCAAAATTGTTTTCCACTTTCCTAAATTAGTATGCAAATTTTACTTAGTTTCTCAAACTACTCTTCCTTGCAATCAACATCAAAACAAAATAAAAAAAGAAAGTGCAATGATTATGGGCAATAGTGGGAAGTAGTGGTAGATTCTTTTTGTCCCCTTAAATAGTGTTTGCACCCAAAAACCGTCAGTGGTTTTGAGCCCGAGGTTGCATGGAGTTGAATGAAGGAGAGGCCGGGCTAAGTAATGAATGATTCATCGGACTTAAGCGTAGATGTGAGACCGATGAAAGGAACAATACCGTTGGGAGGGATCAAGAGAGCCCGATGGGAACATTAAATAAAGGTAGGGATTATCGGGCTCTGGGAAAACTGTCACGCCCGTTCCAAAATTTCATAAGTTTTTATCATTCGTATTTGAATCTGTGAGTTTATCAATGTTAATTGATAATTGGGGATGGAGTTGACTGTGAGTCAACGACAGGGTGTCAATGAGGACACGAGAACCTGGTAGTTCATTTTACATTGGCACGATTAAATGACATTTATATGATTTAAATGTTATTTGACTTTCTGGTATTATGATGAATAGTAAATTTACCTGAGTAGTGTAAATTCTGGTAATTTTGGTATTGTTGTATATCTTTTTGAGAACTGTGGTGAGAACGTGAGTGTCACGTTATATAAAAGATATGTTGTGTAGAGAATTCACAGAATTTAGTTTTCGGACGTAATTTTGGAACCAAACGAGACTTAGTCGAAAACTGTTGAAATTGATAATTTTCACTCGTAAAGTTATAAAATAGACGTGTGTGACGTTTCAGGGAATAATTAGGAGTTTTGAGAACTCATGGGGAGGTAAACGTAATTCCCGAGAGTCGTGCCTATATATAGAAACTCATGAATTAATTTCATTAGTTCAAACCTAAATTGGAAATCAAGAGAGGGGAGATTTGGGGATTTGATTGCTACGAGCTTTCCGACACAAATCGACGACCTTCCGATCGTCAGTTTTTCTCCAAATTCCATATTTGAGCTCCTTAAGGTAAGAGCTTCATTTTGATACCACTTAGGCCTTGTTTGGCATAGTTTTTATAAAAGTCCTAATGTCAAAATTTTGGGAAAAACATGTCTAAACTTGTAGGAATCCCTTGTAATCGGAGATCCGACGTTTAATTAGTCTCATAATTCATCCTTCCAAGTTATAAGAAAATCGCACGAGGTATGAATTCTAAGCTTATGAATTATAGGAAATTTCATGTTTTAATTATCGGACCTAATATTTTGGATCCGGGCAAAATTCATGTATTAAGTAGGCCCGTAAATTATGCACATGAAAATGCCATGAAAGCACGTATAGATGATTATATGAGCATGCTATGTGTCTATATGGGTCAAAGGGGAGTGTGATACAAATTCATGCCGGGGTACGCCTCTCGATGTTTGAGAGTTATAGTAGCGACGGCTACTTGCTTGGTTTGGGAACCGGCCCTGCCAGAGCAGTTGGGTGCAATGGTTGATAGACTCTGGGCTTGCCATTGGCATCGCGGTTGATAGACTTTGGAATTGCCGATATACCGGATGAATGTGTGTCTCTCTCCCTAGAGACTATTTGATGTGTTTGAGATGTTTAATGCATGAATTGTCATATAAGCATATGTTTAGAATTGTGCACTCAGCATATAGCTGAGCAGTGGAGATTTACTCCATTGCAGGTGAAAGAAAGAAAGGAAAGAAGAAACGTGAGGAGTGAGACCGCGGGAGCGACGGGGATTTTCCTCTTGTATATGTTTTTGTTTTCTTCTCCAAGCCTAGTAATATTTAGCGCTTTAAATAACTAGAACTATGGAATTGACTTGGAAGGTGTAGTACGGTGTTCATGATGTTGTAATAAGTCTTAAAACTCTTTTTAACTACGTTGTAATGAATCCGAACTCATGGATTCGTGTGTTAAATGCTTAACTTGTTAATTTCGTGTTTTGGGAGGAATGTAATAGAACTTTCATGTTTTAATCCAAACAAGCCTTAGCTTGTTTCTTTATCGTCCTTGTTCATGGATTGGTAAGTCTAAACGTTGATTTTGATAGTATGTTGTGACTTGTGAAGTTTGAATTGGTTTGCATGTGGGGTTGAGGTGTTATGTGTGGGTTGTTTGATGCCTTAGCACAATTCTGCAGCATTAGGCAGAGTTCTGCTGGAGGGTCATTCGACCGGTCGAAATACCCCCTGTAAGAAATCTTTTTCTATACCTTCCGAAAATATTTTAAATGTTTTGATTGGTTCTTAGGGTACCTTTGGGACCCCTTTTAACATGTATTCATCCGACTCAAAATACAATTACGTTTTAAATTTTATATGGATTTCACCACTCGGAGGGTAATGTTTCCTAAAGTTTTATATTCTCAAGGTTGTTTAAAATTCTTTTCCGCTGCGTATAATTATCTAATAGTTGGTTGAGCCTTGGTGGCGTGCCACGTGTCCTATTTCCGCACGTTAGCGGGATGGATCGTGACAAAAACATAACCTAGCACGTTGAGAGCCCGATGGTGGAATGAAGCAACATGAAGCCCAATCGGACACCGTGTAATGAAAGATGGGAGTTAAAGTCCGATTGGACATGGGCGGTTGAAGAAAGGTAATCGGGCATAAAGGAAGGCATGGAAACTGATAGAGCCCGATTCACCCAGGAGATTCAGTAACGAGGCCGATAGACTCTGAGAAGGCAGTGCTATCCACAGCTGGCAGGATGACGTCATCTTTGAGAGTTTTTGGAAACAAGAGTCCATTCAGGAAAGGAGTTGTTCATTGCCAGCTGGATTGAGGCGTCTGATCCCTAAATTGAAGGGATTGATTCAATTGAGTCATGGATAAGGAAGGTCTTCAATCAGCCAATCAATTAAGTAGCTTGGGGGCGTAAGCCAAGGAATTATTGTCCAAGTAGAAATCGTATAAGGCAGCTATAAATAAGAGGCAGGCCAGCCAAGCAAAGGACTCTGCGTCACATTAAACAGCATACATACAGCACATTCGAAGCATTCAAAGCATTCAAAGCACACCTAGTCTTTATGTTTTTCAGCCTTTATAGCAAATAGGTATGTCCTTTTGTTATTTTCTTTTTTTGTTCTTTTGAATGATCAGCCTATTTTGGTTTGTTCTTGAGATCTGTTTAGTGTTTCCAAACATTTAATAAAATCTATTTTATTAAACCGTTTGTGATTTTTGTTTACCTGTTAAACTTGATACTTTTTAGCTTGTGCGCTTCAGTACTGCTAAAGAACTTACAGTGAGGGTACTTTCCTACTCACTATACACAATCACCCTGTTTAGAAGTCAGATTCATCAAAGCCTTGTGTATCACTCACACAAGCAGATAGGAAATTAGTTTGCACGTACACACACACACCGAACCACTGATTGGTTCTGGCTCGCCCGAGCAAATTACAGCAAACATTTTTGACACGCCCGGTGGGATCCGCAGTGTCAAACCATGCCTCCGAAGAAAGACAAGCAGACGACGAAGAACGGCCAAGACGATCCTCCCATGGACCCACCTGTGGAGGAAAGCACCGGCCATTCTCCACAAGATGGTGGCATCACGCTTGAGGCAATCTCAGAAGCTATGAGAGCTAACGTGGAGCCCATGTGGCAGGAGTACAACGCGCTCATAGGCTCTATGAGCAATCTCAAATCGGTCATGAACCAAACGGCCGATGTTCATAAAAGTCAGGCTGAGCTGGTCCTAGAAACTAGGACCACCCACATAAAGTTGGACCGCCTGACGGAAACAATCGGAAGGCTGATTGAGACCTATAAGGCCGGAAGCAACAAAGAACAAGTTAACGGATCGGGCTCGGGCACATTGCTTGGGTCCGATAAGCCGAAAGACCCGCCCTATGTCTGTCCGAACCTTAGGGATGGTAATGGCTCAGGCAAGCAATCTGAGTCACAGACCGGTATGGCTAGTGGAGTGGTAGTCACCGATCCCAATGAATCGGCGACACCAGGTTTTGGTAGATCTACAGGCCATACGGAAAGTTCAGGCGGCCACACACAGCCACTATGTAATACACATGGGGGGCAAAGGAACAACGGTGGATTTTGGCCCCATCAGGCCAATAACAATCAACATCACGAACCGCCGCCGTTGGGACCCCTGGTGAGGAACGTTCAGCCCTTAGCTCCACAACCCATCAATAGGGAAGAGCTGGTGGCGGCCATACACGAGGAGTATGGCCCGTTTATGAGGAGACTAGAGAGGCCGATGTACAGACGGCCATATCCCCCTGAAATTGACCAAGTCATATTTCCTCAGGGGTACAAAGTACCAAATTTCACTATATTTTCTGGAGAGAGTGAACAGTCTTCAGTTGAGCACATTGGCCATTTTATTGTTCAATGCGACCATATGGGTCATAGTGACCCATTAAAGTTAAGACTATTCCCAAACTCGCTAACGGGCATGGCCTTTTTGTGGTACGTTAATCTCCCATCCAATTTGGTGTTAACGTGGCAGGGGATGGAAGAGCTATTTCATGGCCAATTCTATAGGACTGAGCCCGAAACATCGCTGACAGATTTGTCCAGGATGATCCAATTAGTAGGGGAGACCGTGGAAACCTACATAGCCCGTTTCCGAAAGGCAAAGTATCGGTGCAAGACAGTTTTGCCCGAGGAGGAGTATGCAAAGATGGCCATGGGGGGCATGTCCTTTGAACTTCGCAAGAGGTTTGAGGGAACTGACTTCCGTGACTTATTCGAGCTTGCTACACGGGCCGGTCGTTACGAGCGTATTCTTTTGGACGAGCAGGAGAAGAAGAACTCCTCCAAAGGAACATACTATAAGGATCCTAATTATGAGGTCCACTTGGCAGAGTGCGACCTTGAAACAGAATGCGACATGGCCGAGTTGATCTGCAAACGGCCAATCGTATGCAACGCCTTGAATAAACCAGTTAACAACAACGCCACTGCAAAGAAAATGGTGTTCGAGGCGGGGAAAAACTACACTTTTGATATAACTATGGCTGATCAAATATTCGATGCCTTATTGGCCGATAAAGTGATCAAGCTAAGTGAAGGTCATCGGATCCCCAAGGCCGATGACATGAAAAATAAAGAGTACTGTAAATGGCACAATTCTTGGAAGCACTCTACTAACAATTGTGTTGTTTTTCGCAATTTTATACAGGAAAACGTGGAAAAGGGAGTCTTCAAATTCTCGGACAAAGCTATGGGGATTGATGCAAATCCTTTCCCTCAAATTACTGGCACTAACATGGTTATGCTCGATCTAACCAAGCTATCAAGGCCGAGACCAAAGATAGACTTGTCCGACGGAGAGCTTGTGCTAAAACACAGGGAAGGAAAACAAATCGCTGTTTCGGCCACTGAAGGGCCGAAGGTGACGATACATGATCTCCAGAGGAGCTATCAAGAGCGGAAGGAGGAAAACCATAAGGCTGAAGAAGAAACGGCCAGATCCAGCACAGACAATTTGATAGCTGATCTACGGAGACAGCTGGAGATAATCGAACAAGGCCTTTGCCCGAGGTGTAAGGCTGATGTCAAGAAGGAAATCTCGAGCACGAGTAAAAGGCCGAGAATCTATGAACATCGAGAATCAAGCTCGAGAAGGTCAGTATACAAAAGATTGTCAATACCATGGCAAAGTCAGGCCAAGCCCGAGTGGCGGGCGAAACAATCGTTGGTTCAGAAAAACGCCCTAGGTGAACCCGGCCGACTAGGGGTAAGAAACTCCCAGATAATCCCAAGGCTTCAGATACAAGCACCAACCTCTAGCAGGAACCCGAGGATGGTGCTACCACCTCAGGTAGAAGATCAGAAGTGGCACAGAGTTGAACATTCTAAATTCCCAGCACGGCCACAATATAGCAAGTCCCAAAAAAGGAGATATCAGAGAATGAGACAGGCCGAGCGAGAATGCCAGAATCGGGCTGGAAACCCTCCTGCACCCACAGAGCCCAAGGTGTCCGATAACCAAGGGCTCTCAACGAGGACGAGGCGCATTGCTACTGAGCACCCAAGGGAAAAAGTCTGACAAGAAAAATCACAGGAAGAAGGTAGAGTTACCTCGGACAAGATGAGTGTAGAGTTCGATGGAGATATGTCGGACTCAAGTTTTTTGCCAATACAAATCGGGACGATTCCATTAGTCTTGTCATCCAACATGGTGTTCACACTACCTATGTCCTTCATGGCCAAGCCAGACCAGCCATCGGCCATAGAAGGGGATGTAGTAGAAGGCTTAGCTAGGGACTCGGCCGTGATAGAAGAAGTTTTTTGGAACAGGGGAGAGACCGTCAAACCTAAAGTGGTGGAAGCCACGAGCAAAAATGTAGACGCTACTGACGGACAGACCGATCGGCCTAAGATCACTAACTTGAGGCCGAAAGGACATCAGAGTGAGGAAGGCATGAAGACCGGACCAGTCAAAGTAGTGTTTGAAAAACCAACATACCAGATGTCACAGCATCTGAAGCCCTTGTATGTGAAAGGGCACATTGAGGGCTTCCCAATAAACAGGATCCTTGTTGATGGGGGGTCCACCATCAACATTATGCCTCAAATTATGTTGAGGATCCTGCAAAAGTCCGAGTCGGAGCTAATTCCGACCGAAATGAATGTCCAGAGCTTCACTGGGGCACCTTCAAGAACAAAGGGTATCTTACCTCTTGAACTGACCGTTGGCAGTAA
Source organism: Hydrangea macrophylla (assembly GCA_033977485.1). NCBI lineage: Eukaryota > Viridiplantae > Streptophyta > Magnoliopsida > Cornales > Hydrangeaceae > Hydrangea > Hydrangea macrophylla. The sequence goes on from CM066995.1 coordinate 96,851,716, forward strand.
AACGGTCATGACTGCTTTTTTCATTGTGGAAACCTTAGCGACCTATAATGTTTTACTAGGCCGAGATTGAATACACCCAAATTATTGTATTCCTTCTACGCTCCATCAGTTGTTGATTTTCTGGAGAGGTGATGAGGTGGAAGTGGTTGGGGCAGACACCAAGCCCTTTTGTAGCCCGGGTGCAGACGGCCGATGCAGTCTTGTATGAAGATGACATCGGGCCAGTTAAGTTACTGGGGTGCAACAAAATGGGAAGACCGAATTCAGCGACCTTCCTTAAAGGAAGTTCGTCGGACATTAAAGCGTATTTCCATAATCTCAGTCGGACAGAAGAATCAAGGCCGATTGAGATCGTTGAACAAGAAGATGTCCATGGGGACTCCGATAATTGAAGAACGAAAGCTGTTGGCCTTGAGGACCAGCATGGCCAGAAGGTGTGCATACCTGGCCGATAGAAGATTGGAGATCGGCCCTGTTGACGGAATGATCAATCTGGCCGATTGTATTTACGAAGAGAAAGCGCCAAGGGAGGAAGAGATTCAAATAGACGAGTTAGAAACGGCCACGGCGAAGCTTGATGATTTAAAGGCCGATGTCCAAGACCCTCTCTTGGAAGTCAACCTAGGCAAGGAAGGAGAGCACAAACCTACCTATGTAAGTCAGATGTTGGATCCACAGTGTCAGGCCGAATTGATTGCACTCCTTCACAAATACAAAGATTGTTTTGCCTGGGAATATGACGAGATGCATGGTTTATCTAGGGAACTGGTGGAACACCGATTGCCAATTAAATCGGGGTTCAGGCCGTTCAAGCAGTTACCTCGGCGCATGTCACCAGAGGTAACACTGAAAGTGAAGGAGGAGATCGAGAGATTACTGGACGCTGGCTTCATACGGACAGCCCGATATGTTGAATGGGTCTCGAATGTGGTCCTAGTGGTGAAGAAGAATGGGAAGCTAAGGGTCTGTATTGATTTCAGGAACTTAAACTTAGCTACCCCAAAAGATAAGTATCCCATGCCAATGGCCGATCAGTTAATCAATTCGGCCGCTTAACATAAAATTTTGTCATTTATGGACGCACTCGGGATATAACCAGATCTACATCACCGAAGAGGATGTCTCGAAGACTGCTTTTCGGTGCCCGGGGGCAATTGGAACCTTTGAGTGGGTAGTCATGCCTTTCGGGCTAAAGAACGCGGGAGCCACCTATCAACGGGCAATGAATTCAATCTTCCATGATATGATCGAACAGTTCATGGAGGTTTACATAGATGATGTGGTGGTGAAGTTAGGAGGTAATGCCGATCACTTGAGGGATTTGGAAAAAGCATTTGAAAGAATGCGGGCTCACGGACTAAAGATGAACCCTCTCAAATGTGCATTCGGCATTACAGCAGGGAACTTCTTAGGTTTCCTAGTACATCAAAGGGGGATAGAGATTGACAGAAATAAGGCTCGGGCTATCCAGGAAGCAAGGCCACCTGCTAATAAGAAAGAGCTTTAGAAATTGCTCGGGCAGATCAATTTCTTAAGAAGATTCATATCAAATTGCGCAGGGAAGACCCAAGTATGGACCCCACTATTGAAGATCAAGACCGATGAAGACTTCAAGTGGGAAGACAGCCATCAACAAGCCTTTGAGGGGATCAAACAATATCTGTCAACTCCTCCAGTATTAATGCCACCCAAGAAGGGTAGGTATTTAAAGTTGTATATATCAGCCTCTGACTGCTCTATAGGTAGTATGCTAGCTCAAGATAACGAGCAAGGCAACGAGCAGGCCGTTTACTATTTAAGTAGAATTTTTACTCCAGTCGAGCACCGCTATGCGCCGATTGAGAAGTTATGCTTGGCATTGTATTTTTCTTCACAAAAGTTAAGAACATATATGCTTCCTGTTTCAACTTACATAATATGTCAAACTGATGTGATAAAATATATGTTGTCAAGACCGATCATGAGAGGCTGAATTGGGAAATGGACCCTGGCCTTAATGGAATTTGCCATCCAATACCGATCGCCGCAATCGGTGAAAGGCTAGGCCATAGCCAATTTCTTGGCTGATCACCCAGATCCTACTGATTTGGGAGAACTGCCTTCAACACCCAAAGTCTTGAGCACGTCCTTAGTCCCATGGACGTTAATCTTTGACGGTTCCAAAAACGCAGAGAGTGCTGGGGCAGGCGTGGTGATTGTATCACCGAAGTACAAAAAGACAAAAATGTCTTTTCAGCTCAATTTCAAATGCACTAATAATCAGGCCGAGTACGAAGCACTTATCATTGGACTAGAGATACTCCTTGAATTGGGGGCATCGTCCGTGCACATCAAGGGAGACTCTGGGCTGGTGATCGGACAGATAGTCGGAGAGTTTCAGATAAGAAGTTGGGAGCTCTGGCCGTTCCACGTCGTGGCTACTCAACTCATGGAGGCATTTGATGATATTAGTGTGAGTTATATTCCAAGAACCACAAATACTGAGGCCGATAAGCTGGCAAAAACAGGATCAACCTCATCTTCCCAGAAGAGCGCGGAAGACCAACTCATCACTGTTCATGCCCGATCACTGTCGTCCGTGGCGAAGAGAGGCTGGTATGCTATTGCTAATTCGGTCTTGATGGAGGACGACGATTGGAGAATCCCCATCATTGAATACCTGAATCACCCAAATATAAGGGTAGACCGAAGAGTCAGATTGTTCGCTGTCCGATTCGTGGTACTCGATGGAGAATTATTCAAGAAACCGATCGGTGACGACGTGGTCTTGAGGTGTCTGGGGAAGAAGCAGGCCATGCAGGTTATGGCCGAGGTACACGAAGGGATTTGTGGGGCACATCAGGCCGGTACCAAGATGAAGTGGTTGCTAAGGAGATACAATTATTATTGGCCCGGCATGTTGAAAGATTGTATCAGTTACGCTAAGGGATGTCAGGCTTGTCAAAAGCATGGTCCGATCCAACATGTGCCAGCTAAAGAGTTGCAACCCATAATCAAACCATGGCCGTTTAGAGGATGGGCGATGGATTTAATTGGCAAAGTCCTACCGCCATCATCGGGCCAGCATTGTTTCATCATAGTGGCTACGGACTACTTTACTAAGTGGCTCGAAGCCATACCTTGTAGAACAGTGACACAAGCCACCGTCATCATATTCATTGAAGAACACATTATCCATAGGTTCGGCCTTCCGAAAACAATCACGGCCGACCAAGGATCCATGTTTACAGGGAAAGAGACGTCGGCCTTTGCAGAAAGTAGGGGAATCAAAATTCTCAAGTCTACGCCCTATTATGCACAGGCTAACGGTCAGGCCGAGTCCACTAACAAGATCCTCAAGGGGATTATTGAGAAGATGATTGTAGAAAATCCTAGGGCCTGGGACAAGCGCTTGTCCGAAGCATTATGGGCTTATCGGACATCTAAAAGGTCAAGTACTGGGGTCACACCGTTCATGCTGACTTATGGGCATGACACTATGTTACCTATGGAAGTGACAGTCCGATCGGCCAGAAGAGCTTTACAGAATCAGCTAGAGCCCGCTGAGTACACAGAGACTATGATAGCTGAATTGGAAGGGCTTGATGAAATGAGGCTTGCGGCCTTAGATTCATTAAAAGTGCAGAAGCAATGGGCAGCCCGAGCTTATAACAAAAGGGTGAAGGAGAAATCTTTTTGCACTGATGATTTGGTATGGAAGGCCGTGTTACCTATTGGAGATAAGGATAATCGTTACGGCAAATGGTCGGTCAATTGGGAAGGCCCGTTCATCATCCATCAAGTCAAGAGGGGTGGTGCTTACAGGCTGCGTAATTTAGATGGAACTGTTCATGTCGAATTAATCAATGGTCAGTATTTAAAGTCTTATTATCCTACGTTATGGGAGACCATTGACCTGAATTATAGACCAAATCCTGGGTTGGAATATGATCAGTTGATTAATTATGAACCCGAGCCCGAGTGATTTAAAAGAACATCATTTTGTATTGATAGGCTGAGCACAGCTTACTTACAAAAATGATGGGAAAAGAAAAGAAATTCTATACAAAGTACAATAGGAGTCGGCCTCTAAGCCGACCCAAAATTCCTAAGCTTAGCCTTCAGATCATCCCAGGTCTTGATGGCTCCAGACCGATCCCGTTTGGCTTTTTCTAGCTTTTGTGCCCATGCCCGGGATATCGGGACACTGTCTTGTAGCTGATCATTGTACTTTTGGGCATCACCATCGAGTGAAGAAAGCGCTTCATCAATTTTCCCAAGGGCAGTGTTGTTGGTGATGACCTCGGCCTCACATTGGCGAGCTGAGCCTTTAGTATAGCAATACGGTTTTGCAGCCAGGAGTCCCTTGACAGAACCTGAGCCCGAGAGGCCTTCCCTGCTTCAAACTTAGCTTTGGCCCCTTCCACGAACTTCAATGCCTTCTGCCGTGAGCGTAAGTGAAGTTCTGCATCAGCCTGAATCTTCAAGGCCGATCGATCCACAAGACGGGCGCTGGGGAGTCTCTCTTTTATCTCAAGGAGTAATGATAAATGCCCGTCTGAAAGAGATGGATAGCCATGAGGGTGTTCAGGGCTGTGTCAACATCAGCAGCAGTAGGAAGGTTACAGAGTTCCTGATCAGCGAGTCCGAAGAGGAGGTCTTTAGCTTGCTGAAGGTGTGAAGGTGAGACGGCTTCGGGCTCCAGGGGGCCAAAAGCTCTTAGGTCCAAGCCCGAGAAGAAGTCGTTAAAAGGAATGTGGGGCACTGGACCTATGGGATCAACCTGTTCAAGAGAATGAGCAGTCAGAAATGGTTTTTAAAATTTTTACAAAGTAAAGAGAAGAGTACATACTTCAATACCTGGGCATGAGGATCCAGTGAGGCCGAGATCGCTTCGCGAACATCGGCCTCATTTGGTTAAGAAGATGTTGGTTGAGGAGATTGAGCCAACACCGAAGAGGAAGAAGCATGGCTGGTCTCTACCCCTGGGCTGGTTGAGGCCGCTGTCACTTGCAAAATCTCAGTTGCTGGGACTGAGCTCGAATCGTCAACACCAGCCTCGACTTGCAAGATTGCAGAATCTTCAGGGGGGTTAACCTCAGCCACTACCGGTTCCACTGTTGTGTGAACAGGGGAGCCGGTGGTCGTGGTAGGTTCCCCTTGCCCGGAGAGAGCTCCAACTTCAGCAGGGACGGCTTGGTCTACTTCTTCCCTAGCTGCCTCCGTGGTAGTTCTAGCATCGGCCGCGCCCTCGGTACTAGAAGAGAGGATGACTTGCTCAGGAGCTTGGCTGGTATGAGCAAGGTCTTCGTCTCCACTAGAAGTAGTGAGTGGAGGCATGATGTGGAGAGGCATTACCCTCACGGCAACCCGCTCCAGATAGGCCGCCGCAGACGCCGGTGATGCAGGGAGAGTTGGAGGAAGAGTCTGAGTTGGAGTAGGGAGTGGATCCTCTCCTGAGTCTTCATCAACGAGCTACAAAACAGAGAAAGGATTAGAACTAAACAGGCAGAATCGGGCTTAGCTGTGTTAGAAGATGTTAAAATCTAACCTGAGTAGAGGCCGGTGTTGTTTTTTGTTTCTTCTGAAGAGGACCCTTGCCCGGAGCTAGCTTGCGGGCCGGTCTCTTGGCTATTTGCTTGCGCCGGGTCGGAGCTGCTGCAGAAACAGGGGGATCAGCTTCAATGGCCGAGGAGGCTGTGAAAGGCACAAGGGCCTCAGCAGCAGTGCCTTGGAAAATGTTGCGTGCCCGATCACCCCACCACTGGGAGAATTCTTCTGACACAACAGGCTGGGCAGAGAAGGGTATGAAGTTGAACGCCGCTTTGAGCCGGTCTGACCGTTCTTGTATTTTTTTCACCTGCCCATCGTTGACAATAAGCCCGCGTTCTACCCAGTCAACATTGACAATGATGCCATGGGGAACGGGCACGACTTGTGTAAGCCCGAATTGGCGGGCGTATAGAGGAGCAAAGTAATATTCGGCCCCGCACTTATTATTGGCCGACGGAATGCTCGGGCTAAAAATAATGTCTCTAGCTACTAAGTAGCTGGAAAAGATTTCATTGTAAGTAGACTGGGTGCCCGAACCCCAGTTGGAAGGATTATTGGAAAGTTGAAGAAAAGAAGAGAATTGAAGTGAAAAGAATGGGGTAAAGAGGTTTACATCCCGAGGGGAGCAACCTTCATAGAAGAAAGTAAAACACTCTTTGAAGGAGTGTGAAGAAGGAGTTACGTCTATGAACTGGACAGCAGAGATGGGAACATCGGCCACTTGACAAATAGTGGGTTGAAACTCCAAAAAATAAGAATGCAGCCATAGTTGGAGAACCCATATCGGGCTCCCACCAGCCCCGAAGCCCGAATGGACAAAATCTGTTATGCCTCGGACCAAATGCGCCCAAATAAGCGTAGCCATGGCCAAAGGTTTCCCCGATGCAAGAGCCAAGGCCAAGGTTGTGTATTCTTTAGTAATGTCTTGGCTGGCCGAGCAGAAGAGATATTTGTTGAGCCAATAGATGAGGAAGGCAGTGTGTTCTGCATCGGACACCTCCGTCTCGTCTACCCCAATGCAAGCGGTCAGAAAGCCTCCGTAGGCTGTGACCGGCCTATGTGAAACGACCCCATTCCTAACAATTTCTTGTTGAGGGTAGGCAAAGCTGGCCGTTCCAACGTCAAGCCTGGGGATGATTTCTTGTCTATGAGGGCGAAGGACGAGCAGATAACTGATGTCTTTGACGGTGGGAGCCATCGGACCACAACGGAAAAGGAAGCCATTGCAAGATGAGGACCAGAATAATAAAGCAGAAAGAAGAAGAGGTCAGTTTATCTCTATTCTAGACCGATTGAGCATTATGGCATCATGAATGCCAGTTTGTCTCCAGACACCGGCCTTAGAGGTCGATACCCTGGTAACCCATTTATCCCAATCCGCAGCGGGGGTCGGCCAGCCTCGAATCGGTTGGTTAGCATTCTGGACTTTGTTCTAGTGAGCAGGGACTTGAAGGAATGCTTCATTCTCAACCGGCGGGAAAAATGGAAGAAAAGCCGCCGGAGGGTGGCCAAGAAACGCCGTTTCCAGGCCTGGGGCTACTGGAGAGCCATCAGAGGAACTGTAAGGGGTGAGATAATCTGTGGAGATCTCGACGGCATGAACTTTGGCTAGAGTCCTAACCTCCCTGCATCGGTTTTGCGGCGGAGGTGCATCTACGAAGGTTTTCTTTCCTTTGGAAGTGGCCGGAGCAGTTTTAGGAGCCATGTCTGTAGGGGAGAAGAGTTCGCCGAAAAAGATGGAGGTGTAGAGAGAGAGAAGCTGTGTTTTTGCTTGGGCTGTAGAGTGAGAGAGAGTAAGAATGCTAATGTGGGAAGGTTTTTGAAAGTCTTGATTGTTTAAATACCACGATGCTATAATCATGACACATTAAATGTGGAGTGACGGGTGGGATTCTCCATAATCTGACAGTTGCTGCATGCGTGACGCGTGGCAATTTTTAAAATTCAAAACGTCACATCAATCAGGGTGGGACGTTTGATATGACCTTTTGGGGGGCAATTATTTGCACCCAAAAACCGTCAGTGGTTTTGAGCCCGAGGTTGCGTGGAGTTGAATGAAGGAGAGGTCGGGCTAAGTAATGAATGATTCATCGGACTTAAGCGTATATGTGAGACCGATGAAAGGAACAATACCGTTAGGAGGGATCAAGAGAGCCCGATGGGAACATTAAATAAAGGTAGGGATCATCGGTCTCTAGGAAAACATAACCTAGCACGTTGAGAGCCCGATGGTGGAATGAAGCAACATGAAGCCCAATCGGACACCGTGTAATGAAAGATGGGAGTTAAAGTCCGATTGGACATGGGCGGTTGAAGAAAGGTAATCGGGCATAAAGGAAGGCATGGAAACTGATAGAGCCCGATTCACCCAGGAGATTCAGTAACGAGGCCGATAGACTCTGAGAAGGCAATGCTATCCACAGCTGGCAGGATGACGTCATCTTTGAGAGTTTTTGGAAACAAGAGTCCATTCAGGAAAGGAGTTGTTCATTGCCAGCTGGATTGAGGTGTCTGATCCCTAAATTGAAGGGATTGATTCAATTGAGTCATGGATAAGGAAGGTCTTCAATCAGCCAATCAATTAAGCAGCTTGGGGGCGTAAGCCAAGGAATTATTGTCCAAGTAGAAATTGTATAAGGGCGCTATAAATAAGAGGCAGGCCAGCTAAGCAAAGGACTCTGCGTCACATTAAACAACATACATACAGCACATTCGAAGCATTCAAAGCATTCAAAGCACACCTAGTCTTTATGTTTTTCAGCCTTTATAGCAAATAGGTCTGTCCTTTTGTTATTTTCTTTTTTTGTTCTTTTGAATGATCAGCCTATTTTGGTTTGTTCTTGAGATCTGTTTAGTGTTTCCAAACATTTAATAAAATCTGTTTTATTAAACCGTTTGTGATTTTTGTTTACCTGTTAAACTTGATACTTTTTAGCTTGTGCGCTTCAGTACTGCTAAAGAACTTACAGTGAGGGTACTTTCCTACTCACTATACACAATCACCCTATTTAGAAGTCAGATTCATCAAAGCCTTATGTATCACTCACACAATCGGATAGGAAATTAGTTTGCACGTACACACACACACCGAACCACTGATTGGTTCTGGCACGCCCGAGCAAATTACAGCAAAAAATAGTTGGATTCCCCAAGATGGACACATAAAATGGGATGGAGGGAGTAACATATTTCTAACTTGTCTCATTTAATTATAACTATGAAAAACGAGAAGTTATTCAGTGAATCCGTCACGCCACATCAGCATAATAATGTGATGTGACTCCCCAATAAAAAGGAGTCATGTGACCACTAACACTAAGAGGTTATGACATGTGGAGTTTTTTTTTTTAATTTGATAATTATATGACATGATCCCCTAGAATAAGCGGTATATGTGTAGTTGAGATTGAAAGGTCAGACCACATCGTCATACTGATGTAACATGCCGGCCTCATTGAAAAACTGTGAAAAACATCATAGATTTAGAGAACCGTTAAGTAAACAAAAAAATTTGCTGTGTGTAACAGAACATGTGACTTCATTTTTTTTTTTGTAATAACCCATGCATATTGAAGGATTACTACAAAAACATGTTATTTTGGGGGAGAGACCATTTCAGCTTGTTAACATGGCAGAACGTAAGGGTTTTTTCACTGTTAAGTCAGTCTGCCTATCTTACTGATCAAAGTCAGAGATTTGTGGGGAGAAGGAATATCTCTTGGAACCATCTTTGGAATGTCCATCTCCATGATAGACATAAAATTTTCCTTTGAAAAATCCTCTCCGAGGCCCTCCCTTCTAAAGCCACTGTCGCAGCTCGCTTCCCCATTATTGAAGACATGCAGTGTGTGCTGCGTAACTACTTTTGGGAATCGAATACTCATTTGTTCCTGGATTGCCCTATTTCTTGGATTTTGTGGAGACAATTTCAATGGCCTTTGGACACAAGGACATACCTACTAAGGAGCAAGGAAGGGCTCAAGCTTCTCTTTGATTTTAGAAATCTCAACCAATCCCCCCCCCCCCCCCCCCCCCTCAAAAAAAAAAAAACAAAAACAAAAAAAACAAAACAAAACTCTTAATTTTATTAGAATTTGAGTTTTGAAAATTCCCCAATACAACTAAATATGATACATTCAATTTCTTGGTCTCAATTTATAATAACAAGATAAAATTTTATAGTACATTTAGTGCCAATCAGTATTAACATTTCTAATGTGTCATTTGGAAGTAACTTGGAAGTAACTTTTAGGCGCCATATGTTAGTTTCAATTTATAATGGGTGATAAAAGGTCTTAAAGTATTGTAATTATGATGCATGTACCATACAATGAGAGAAGATTTCTATTAATTTGTATTGCATTAACTTAAGAGTAATTCTTGGGACACTTTTCATACAACTATCACACAACCTCCTTAAAAGATATGTCCATCTCTCTTCTATGATGTCCCTGGACCCCATAGTGACACAAGAGAGAGATAGACACATCTTTTGGGAGGTTGTTTGAAAGTTGTATGAAAGTTGTGTCCCAAGAATTACCCTTAATTATATAGTCTACACAAAAAAACATGTATAAATAGACTCATAAAAAATCGCCTCAGAGGCCCCTGAAGCCTTGTAAACTCGGCTACTCCAGATGTAGCTTTTCGGTTTTGCCCCCTACTAAGCCCTCAACTACAAATTTCTACATCTGTCCCTATTTGGACATCTCTGTTTTTGTGTGGATCCAAGAATTGCAGAAGCGCGTGTTGCTACTCAAGCCATCACCAAGGCCAAAGATTTGGGCTTCCAAAATGTTATCTTTGATGGTGACAGTCTCCTTGTGTGTTTGTGACCCTTTGAAGAATTGGAAGTCTACTCCCTATTGGTCCATTGATTCTCCCATACAGGAAGCCAAGGCCACCTTTTCTAGTTCTTTTAATTTGTTTTTTTTTTTGGAATGTTTGTAAAATTTCTAGATCTGCAAATTTTGTAGCTCACAATTTAGTTTATGAGTTATGAATTGTAATTTTTTTAGGCTTGTCCTGTTTGGAGACTTCCCTCCCTCTGTTCTGGAGGAGAGCCACCAATGGAGTTAGTGGTTCCTTTTGTTGTTTTTGTTTCTTTGGTTCAATGAACTTTCTTAGCAAAAAAAAAAAAGAAAAAGAAAATGTTTTTGCTCACCCAATTTTTGGTGCACCAATGCTCACCCAAGCCTTCCATTGGTCAATCAGTGCTGATTGACCAATGGAAGGCTTGGGTGAGCATTGGTGCACCAAAATTGAGTGAGCAAAAATACTCAAAAAAAAAAAAAAAAAACATGATTGGGAGAAATAAAAAAAACAACCTACACATAAGAAAATGTAGCCATGCATGTATGAGAAAAATACCAAAATGTTAATATCCAAGAACACAAAAGAGTGGCTATCTACTACTAGGTTGCAAAGTCGTAGAATAAGGTATACGTATTTGCAAGTCTATTAAGTTATAAGCCTTCAATTTCCATTAGTATCTGAACTTACATGGTTTGCATAAAAACATAACATACCTTGGAAATGTTGGTTAAAAAAAAAAAAGAAAAAAACCTCTTCGGAAATGCAGGGCATTAGCAAAACTGATTATCTTTCTAAGCTATCACATTAACGTAACCACAGGGTGGAACCAGGAATTTGTCTTTGAGGATGCCGAGTTACTATGTATGTTATCTAAACAATAACACACGGGGTTCAGGACAGCGCTCCTAAGACGATATTTTTGGTTCTATTTATACACGAGTATACTTTTTTTTTTCTCTTATCAGTAGGACTAAAAATTTACTATATAAAGTTATTTTGTGTTGTGGGTTGAGTTTATCATAATGAGTGGTCTAATTGTATAGAGTAGTGCTATTCTGCTCAAATCTTGTATCACAAATGATTCTCAAACATATGTAATTGAAGTTAAGAGTTGAAAGAAAGCTAAAATGGTTTAGAATAAACTTTTGCTCACCCAAAAAATGGTTCACCAATATTCACCCAAGCATCCCATTGGTCGATCAATGCAGTGGGACCCAGGATTAAACGTATGATGTTTAATCCTGGGACTTACGTTTAATCATGGGTCCCACTGCGTTGACCAATGGGATGCTTGGGTGAGTATTGGTGAACCATTTTTTGGGTGCGCAAAAATGCTCTCAATGGTTTAAGGTGACTAAGGGAGTAGCATATTTTTTTGCACGGCACACATACATGCATATTAGTAAAACCAATTTACCACATGTGGGGTGCCATGACACCCCCCACTATACACTCAGTTTCGCCCTTGGTAACCACGTTACATACTCAAAATAAAGGGAGATATGTATGTATATGTATATTTATACTATTATGTAAAGGGAAAGATAGTGGTATCCCAAATTTTTTTTTAATAAATTCAGCATCACTAATTACAATAAAATCTTCATAGTTTTCTAAATAATTTTTTTGACAAGGGTATTGAAATTTCATTAAAAATATTTTTAAAAACTTAAATAAAATAACTACATCCTCAACCACTTCATTTCCAATATTTTTTATCATTCTCAAAGGAAAAAATATGAGACACGGGTCTCATCCCCTCCAGATGTTTTCATGTTTAAATTGAACATTTAATTTCCATTTACGTAGTACTATTCTCAAAGGAGAAGTATGAGATACCACATCCCAAATGATGTAGCAGTGATGTGACTGTGAGACCACTTGTTAGGGATGTATACTAAAAGTCATGCTTTGTGTAGTCGATTTATTATTCATTTAATAAATTCAATCATTCTATTTTTATGAGAATCTGTGTAGGCAATGTTTGTATTATATTGTTTATTTAATATTGTGCATGTATGCGTCTTATTTTACATAGTAGGTGGCTTGGTGAGTAGAATTCGACTTACACATGGAAGATCAGACTATCAGATCTTGTAGAATATAAGATTTTGCTTTACAATCTTAGATGAGATTGGACACACCTTTGGTAGGACTGCAACATGGTATTGCAGTAGGTTTGTCTTGATTACGGGAAATGGTATAGTTTCAACTCACTATGCTGGAACACTTTGTATATTAAACGGGACCGACTTAAGGTAAATATCTTTGTACTGACTTATAAGATAATTAACACATCATGGTTATTTTGAGTGCTTATGCTCTAAATCCTAAGTTAATTAATAGACACGTATATTTGATATTTATACTTTGATCCCTAAAATGGTGAGATCCTTAAATGGGTCAATATCTCATTGGATTGGGTGACAATGTTAATTGTGTAGTGGATATTAATTAATGATGGAATCCATGTCTCAGTTTTGAGATTGATGATATCCCTTTGAAAAAGTTTATAAGTTTTGATTATGTCAAACCCTGCAGGTGGGTTTTGTATTCGACATATCAGATAAGTCAGTTAAGCAGAGGATCTTAAGGAAATATTTAAAGATTAGTTAAATATGATTGTCAGTAATTAAATTTAATTAGTGGATGATACACCCAAAATTGGCTCCATCCTAAGACCGAGTGGTTCTAATCAACAGCCAGTCCATGCCCTGGTCAAATGATACACAACTCCTCGGACAAGCATCAGCCCGAGCGGTCTAGTCCGCTCATCATCCTGAGCGGTTCATCCACGACCCGGCCAACAGGTCGGGAAGATCGCACAGGCACATCCCACCGCGGGGACAGATCATCCGGGCCCACAGGCATGATCCCGAGCATTACGGGCCATTTCCTACTCAAGCTAGAAGACTAAAGGAAAGTGCAAAGTATTTCCTAATCCAATTAGGAAACCCCCACAATTAATGCCAATCTATATCAATTGGATTACATTTCCTTATCCATGTAAGAGTAGGTCTCTTGCATCTATAAAAGAGACCTCTCACCCCCCATTGAAGGGGCCGACTTTCTAGTCTAGACAGCACCTCTATAGAATTCACCATTATACGCATATACTCGGCCGGTATTACTGGTAGTGCCGCCCTTCTTTGTTGGCTCACCAGGCCCGCCGGTAATCTGCTAGTGAACGTGCTCAGACACACACGTAGACGTAGGTACCTTCATTAACAGGGCCGAACCACATACAAAAAATAGTCTTTCTCTCTCTCCTTAAACTGCTCTATTTACTATTACCAAATTCTGGTATCATCAGACTGGCGCCGTCTGTGGGAAACGACAAGTCTTCTCATCAACAAATCTCTTGACTGATCATCATGCCACTGAAGAAGGGTAAGAAGGCTGATCAGCAGTCCAACCGGGATGTTCCTCCGGCCTCGGCACCGGCTGCGACAGCCATGACATCTGAGCAGATCACCGCGACCCTCACACAACTCCTCGAGGACCAGCGTCAAATCCAGCAACAGATCGAAGCCATGCTAGCCCAGCAGAGCAGTCCTCCAGAGGCCGGGAAACGATCCGGGAACGTTGCGTACAGTCGGGAACCAATCTTGACTAGATAACGTGCCCGAGCCAACCCATCCCGTGTTGAGGATGCCAGAGACATCAACAGTGGGTGTGCTACCCGAGAGGAAATGCGGGAGCATATGGCCCGTGAATCAGTCCAGGGTCACTCGGTCAAGAGCCGAGTCGTCCCTGGGCACACGGTAACCCGGAGTCATAGGCGAGCCCAATCCCAGAGGACAGCACCCCGCCATGAAGAAAAAGCCTTTTCCACCGACCCGACCAACCCCTCGGATACCGGTCGGGAATGATTGGAAGCTCGAATCAAGGACTTGCAGAAGCTGATCGACGGAGTGGCCAAAAAGCTTGGTCAAAACCGTGTTCCGAATCAAGCCAATACCGACACAGAGTCACCGTTTTCCAGCCAGATCACGAGTTTTCCATCCCGCACAAATTTAAGCAGCCTCGCCGAGATCCCTATAACGGCTCGGGAAGCCCGGTCGACCACGTCCGGACCTATAAGGCTCAGATGGCCCTAGCCACCAACTCCGATGAACTACACTGCCTAGCCTTTTCCAGCACTTTGAAAGGCTCGGCCGTGCAGTGGTTCTACTCCTTGGAGCCCCGATCGGTCTGCAGCTTCAAACAACTCAGCAAGCGGTTCGTCAACCAGTTCGCCGGCATGCATGAACGGCCAAAGCTAGACATGCAGCTACTGACAGTCAGACAATGGAATAATGAGTCCCTCAAGGTGTTCACCGACCGATTCAACCAACAGAAGCTTCAAATCCGCAATCTGAACGAGACAGTCGCCATCATAGCCTTCTGCTCGGGAGTTCAACACACCAAGTGCGCCGCGTTGTTCCACCGAAACTGACCGAAAACTTTGGTTGAGCTCTCAGAGAGAGTTGGAAAATACATTGACACTGAAGAATTTCTAAAGACCAAAGACACCGGGCAAGAAAGCAACGAGTCTTCCAGAAGTAAGCGAAAGCGAGATCAGCCCGGGAGTTCTGACAGTTCTTCCAGTTCAAAGTGGTCTGAGTCCGGCAGCCCCGACTCGACCTCCAGTTCACAGTGGTCTGAGTCTGGCAGCCCTGACCCGACCTCTAGTTCACAGTGGTCTGAGTCTGGCAGCCCTGACCCGACCTCCAGTTCACATCGGTCAGGATCAAACAGTTCCGACTTTGCTCGATGATTCTGATCCGACTCCCTGTCTCCATCAGCCTAGATGAGCTCGACAACAGTGGTACCCGCCTGATCACCACATGAGGCTACACCGATTGTTAGAGCTCTTGCAAAGACCTCGGGCCTAACCCCGAGGCATCTAAAGACCTCGGACCTAACCCGGAGACATGTAAAGACCTCGGGCCTAACCCTGAGGCATACAAAGTCCTCGGGCCTAACCCCAAGGCATAAAAAGACCTCGAGCTCCGAACTCAGGCACTAAAAAGACCTCGGGATCACACCCGAGGCAAAAGACCTCGGGGTCTCGCCTGAGGCACAAGCTTCGCTTAGATCCAACCTACGATGGGGGCAAACCCCCTAGGTGGCTGATGATGGCAAGCTTCAAAAGACCCTGTAACCACCATGTTCCAGGTCGGTTACCTACAGTTCATAGCCTCTGTAAGACCTTTGTCTTAGCGAAAGCTTGGGGGGGCAAGACGGTGCAGTGAACTAAACAGGCAATCATACCGGGTATCTACAAGCCTCGCGGATAATCAAGTCAAAATCTTGGACAACCCGAGCACCTACAGTACTCAGAGGCATTAACTCCACTTAGGTCCAAACCGACGATAGAGGTGACTAAATCTCTTAGGTTGGCCGACGATAGAGGAGCAAAAAGGCCCTAAAGCAACGTGATTTAGGTCGGCTCCACCAGCATGGTCAAGCTCTTCTCCCAACAGTCTTGATGAAGGGTGGCTGGGCGGAAGACAACCATCCTGGAGAGTTAAACACAAAAGGACCCTAAAGCAATACGCTTTAGGTCGGCTTTTCCAACATGGTAAAACTCTTCTACCCACAACCTTGACGAAGGCTCACGGGTAGAAGATAACCATCCTGGAGGCTAACTCAAGCAAAAAGACTCCGAAGTAGGCCGAGTCTCAACTCTCGGTCACTTCCCGAGCATTCAAAGACTCTGAATTAGGTCGGGTCTCAACTCCCGGTCAGTTCCCGAACAATTGAAGGTCCAGAGCTAGGTTGGGTCTCAACTCTCAGCCAGTTCCTGAGGACTCACGAGGCTCAGAAGCCCCGAGGCAGCTTCCCCAAGCACTCAGACAGTGGCAAGTAACATCAAACTGATTTTCAAACTTGCCCAGATATAGCATCTGGCCAACCTTAGAAATGGGGGGCAGCTGATACACCCAAAATTGGCTCCATCCTATGACCGAGCGGTTCTAATCAGCAGCCAGTCCATGCCCCGGTCAAATCATACACAACTCCTCGGACAAGCATCACCCCGAGCGGTCTAGTTTGCTCATCATCCCGAGCGGTTCATCCACAACCCGGTCAACAGGTCGGGAAGACCGCACAGGCACATCCCACCGCGGGGACAGATCATCCGGGCCCACAGGCATGATCCCGAGCATTATGGGCCGTTTCCTACTCAAGCTAGAAGACTAAAGGAAATTGCAAAGTATTTCCTAATCCAATTAGGAAACCCCCACAATTAATGTCAATCTATATCAATTGGATTACATTTCCTTATCCATGTAAGAGTAGGTCTCTTGCATCTATAAAAGAGACCTCTCACCCCCCATTGAAGGGGCCGACTTTCTAGTCTAGACAACACCTCTATAGAATTCACCATTATACGCATATACCCGGCCGGTATTACTGGTAGTGCCGCCCCTCTGTGTTGGCTCACCAGGTCAGCCGGTGATCTGCTAGTGAACGTGCTCAGACACACACGTGGACGTAGGTACCTTCATTAACAGGGTCGAACCACATACAAAAAATAGTCTTTCTCTCTCTCCTTAAACTGCTCTATTTACTCTTACCAAATTCTGGTATCATCAGTGGATATCTGTAATATTAACATGGGGAGATAATAATCATTTGATATCATGGAGCTCGAAATATACTTTTGAGATAAGAGTAAGAGTGCAACTGTAATTCTTTAGTGGTATGAATTATAATTTATGAAAATGGGAATCTGATTCAGTTCAAATTAGGGTTTCCTAATTCCATAAGGAAGCATATACCTTATTGACTTCTTATGTTCCCTAACGTAGCCTATATATATGCTGCCTTGGCTCTCCTCTCAGGTTACGTGATTTCACATCCTAAGCGTCCCTTGTCCTCCTATCTTTCTCCTAGAAGGGTTTCCATTAAATCCTAGCCTCCATGAGCATTCAAGAGGCATAAGAGTGAAGATCGCTAACTTCAGACAACACTCACTTAAAGATCGTCGGACTGCTCAATACTGATTGAAATGTGCTAAATTTTTTACACGACGTTTCTGACGTCGAGACGAAGCTACTATAAAAAAAATTCAAGTCAATTGGAGATCATTTAGTCCTCTAGATGAATACATCTTTGTCGGATCAAAGTGATCGGGATTGAATCATCACAACAATCATAAGAGAGTATTATAACTGGGAATAGAAAAGAGAACTTAAAGAGGGGAGAGCAGAAAACAAAAGGATTTCGGAAGAGCCTACACTCAGTTGAAGATTCTGGCAGTAGAGGAATATGGTAGAAGATCGTGAGCTGTTATCGAGCCCGTGTTCTTGATTCATCTACTACAACAATCTCTTTTTTTGCAGTTCAAGGTAATCTAATTCCACCTTTGTAGGGTTATTGTAGCTTTTACGTAATTTTTGCAGTATGAATTTATACGCACGATCAAGGGATTTTGGGAACGGAGTTTCCTAACACCACTGTGGGGTCACTTCAACATCCTCCAATCAAAATTCAGTAGGCTCACTGCCACATCATTTAAAATGCATAGCATTACTCTTCTTTCAAAGGAGAAGATATGAGACACATGTCTCATCCCCTCTAGATGTTTTTTTTTTTTTAGGAAACCCTCTAGATGTTTTAATGTTCTAATTGAACACTTAATTTCCATTTTGATTAATTTCTCAAAGGACTAGAAGATATGAGACATGAGTCTCATCCCTTTTACTCCCTCCGTCTCATTTTATGTGTCCATCTTTCCTTTTTGGGATATCCCAAAATTGTTGTCCACTTTATTAAATTAGTATAAATTTTTTTTTAGTTTCACAAACTACCCTTCCTAGCAATCAACACCAAAACAAAACAAAAAAAGAAAGTGCAATGATTATGGGCAATTGTGGAAAGTAGGGTAGATTCTTTTTGTCCCCTTAAATAGTTGAATTCCCCAAAATGAACACATGAAATAGAACAGAGGTAGTATATGTTTTCATTGTTCTAATTGAACACTTTCCATTTTCAATTATTCTCAAAGTAAAAGATATGAGACACAGGTCTCATCCCCTCTAGATGAATTGCTAGATCTATTAATTGTATGCTGGCATCCATGTTGGAGGGATTTAGTTGACCTAGTCTGTTGTTTTGCTTCGTGTTTTTTTTAAAGACTGCATTTTTGCTTACTCTTATTTTGTTCACTCATGACTCTATTAAGTGACGTGTCATATTTTATTCATATTTTTCCTTTGCATTAATCCCATAATTATTGAAATTGACACATGACAGTCAGTGAGGTTT
Source organism: Hydrangea macrophylla (assembly GCA_033977485.1). Lineage (NCBI taxonomy): Eukaryota > Viridiplantae > Streptophyta > Magnoliopsida > Cornales > Hydrangeaceae > Hydrangea > Hydrangea macrophylla. The sequence continues at coordinate 96,870,319 of CM066995.1, forward strand.
GGGTGAGCAAAGGGTGAGAAAAAAGAATGAACAAAAATACTCTTTTTTTTTAATAAATATCTATGACCAATAAAAGGACGGTTATGCCCTTCCTAATCTTAGTTGAACTATGGCATGAGTTAGGCTAGCTTCCGTGAAAATGTCTGTTGGACCTATATAGCTTGTGGTTTTAGTTTTCTTTTTACTCCATGTAAATGAGCAAAAAATAAATGAATAAAAGCGTTCAAATTAGGTTACCACTAAAAGAAATTTTGCCCATAGTCTCAATTTGTTTTGAATTGCTTGACAAGAAAAGAAGAATAAATTTTGTTGAAAATGAATACTTGCGAAAGATCAAAGACGTAAAGAAAGTTCGAATTTGTCAAACGACCGAAAGTTCCCCGCGCCCATATAATACCATTCCACTTTGACCTTTTCGCCACTTGGGCCCACTTCTGATCTACAAAGGAGAGAGCAAATGCTCCGTTACTTCTTAGAACCGATAAAAATGCTAGACACACAATATATTTTACGACATATTTTATAATAGAGCTTTAAATACATGAATCTTATATTGTGTAAGTGGACATAAAAAAGTATGAAAAATTCAAATAACACAGAGTATAACACATTTAAAGTCCTGTTGTAGAATGTCTTGTGTGCCTAACATTTTTGTAGGGCCAATTTTCACTGCATTTCAAATTAAGAGTCCTTTTTTAAATGAGTAATGCTATGCTTCCTAAACATTTTTTTTCTCCAAAAAGTGTTTCTCAATACATGTGGCAATATGACCCTTTTTTTCTAATGGTGAAATCAATTAGACATCAACCAATCAAAATTAATTTAGCCCACTGCAACGTGTTGAAAAACACTTTCGAAAAAAAATATATGTATTTGAGAAACATAGTATTAATCTTTTCAAATTTTGGATGTTTCTTTTTAATGTTACTCTTTGATGTAACATTACACACTTTTAAAGTTACAATTTGAACTCATCAACTTTTCATTTGATGTAACACTAATAGAATTTGAACTTGAAAGAAGGTCAATTATAGAAAGTTGAAAATTTTCACAAAAATAAATAAAAGTCCTTAAACGGTTGAAATTCCCACAGGGCATGTTTGGATGTAAAAGAGGAGAAGTTATTCAGTGAGCCCGTCATGCCATATCAACATGATGACGTGGTATGGTCTCCCCAATAAAAAGGAGCCATATGCCCACTAACACAGTAACACTAAGAGGTTATGACATATGGTGGGTAGTTTTTTTTTTTTATAACCACATGGCATGATTCTCTAAAAGTAGGGGGTATATGTGTCGTTGAGATTGAGAGGTCACACTACGTCATCATGCTGATGTGGTGTTACGGGCTCACTGAATAATTTATCGTAAAAGAGAGCACATTTGGACTAAAACTAAGGGTGTGTTGGATAACCCAATTAAGTGGTGAAAATGAAAATTTTCAGCACTTAATTTTTTTCAGTATGTTTGATAATGTACCTTAATTGAAAAGCAGTAAAAAAATCCACTGAAAATGTTAAGTGGAAATTTTCTACTGAAAATAATCACTGAATGCAGTCTATTTTAGCTCTTAAAACACTATTTTCAGTATTACAAATACAAATCACTTAAAATTTTCAGCACTTAAATTCAGCACTTAGGGTGCGTTTGATAAAACTGAAAATTAAGTACTGAAAATTAAGTGCTGAATTTTAAGTACTGAAAATTTTAAGCACTTGAAGTTTTATTTCTTAAAACAGTGTTTCAATTATTGAAGTAGAATGCATTCAGTGATTATTTTCAGTAGAAAATTTTCACTTAAAGTTTTCAGTGGTTTTGGAGCTACTTTTTCAATTAAGTGGTATGTTATCAAACACACTGAAAAAGAATAAATGCTGAATCTTTTCATTTTCAGCACTTAATGGGGTTATCAAACAGACCCTTAGTTTTCAGTACTTAATTTTCAGTTTTATCAAACGCACCCTAAGACTAATTACCATAGTTATTAAACCCGGCCCCGCCCCCCGATCCGACCAATGACCCAGTTTATGAAACGGGTTGAGTTTCTAATTTGAACGAAAAAGGATTGAACCTAGATTGGACCGGAAGAACCGGACTACTCAACTAGAAATATTGAAACCTAGTCGGTTTTATCGACCCTCCCGGGTTCATTAATGCCATTTTAAATACCAAAAAAATGAATATGCTTATCATGTTCAAGAGGTTTTAGGGTCCAAAATGTTTTTTTTTTTTTTAAATAAAAAAAATTAAAGCATGAAAGAAAACCCTAAAAAAAATTTGAATCTCACTAATCCAATAATAGGTGTTCACAAGAAAGGGAAAAAAAGAACAAAACATACTCCCTTGTACCGATGATGGGTTGAAGAGTATTGTCACTGCCGACCAACTGTAAGTCCTATAGCTGAAATGTAGTTTTTAAGATTTACATGGTACATCTTAAATGATTTTTTTATACTCTTTATTTATTTATATTTATTATCATATTTTATTCTTATGATACGTACTTACAACCGGTCCGGCCAATTAACCCGACGGTTGGACTAGTGTCCCATTCATCCGCTCACGCCACCGGGTTGATGCCCGAATCGGTTCTGATAATTAATGGTCCACGACTTATTTAGTAAAATGAACTCATAGTGCAAGGGCAATATTGGTGACCAACTACGTACTATTGTCCATTTTAAATGACATAATCATATATCCCTATTTCTCTCTAAATCCAGCAAAAAAGAAAAAAAGAAAAGAAAAGGACTACTTAATTTAAGAGAGAGAGTGAGTAAATAAATTCGAGGTGAGCTTCATTTTCAAAAATATTTTTATTCATTTTAATTGAGTATGACAACAATTTTAATTTTTTATATTTGATCATAAAAGGGAAGAAGGAAGAATTCGAACCTACGCTAAAAAATGAGAGGAGCTGGTTTCGAAGGAGTAATGCTATGCAATTTTGAATCACAAATACTTCTCAAATATGTGCAGCAGTGGGACCATATTTAATAATGATAAGACAACTTTAATATCATCTAATCAAAACACAATGGACCCATTGTCACTATTTGAAAGGCATAACATTACTCTAATTGAAGGTCGATTTCACTGACTAAGTTTAGAAGCATAGCATTACTCTTTAGAATTTGAGGGAGGGAGTATGGATGGCAACGGGGCGGGTATGGGACAGGGCCCTCGTACCCCGACCCCGACCCGGTTGAATGAACCCTTTCCTCAGCCCCGTCCCGCCCCAGAATATTAAAATTTTTTTTAAAAATCCATGTTGCACAAAGAATTCTGTGAGTGGAATTCAATTTAGCAAAAAGCACAATCCAACCACAAAACGAGAATTAAACACCAACAGAGATACATAAGAAAGGCTGTTGGGCATACCAGTGACTCAGTGAGAACATCATCCAGAAAGGGCAACTCCATCTGATTTGGATGATGGTTTTTACAATGGTGTTGAGAATTAGCTTACTTCACGCTAAAGCTTTTGAATCCACGATCTTTTCTCATAAAATTGAGGAACAAATGAGGACATTGGGTATTAAGCACACATCTACACTCCTTCGAGATATTTTTCTGACCAAATTGAGCCCAAATATAAACAAGTGTCTGCAAAAAATAAAATAAAAAAATAAAAAAAATCAAATGAGGAGATTTGCTTTACTAAATTAAATTACACGAACACACACACATATGAACATACACACGAAGATGTGTGTGTAAATATAAATATGTATATGTATATACACACATATTCTACAAATTGAAGTTTCACTTACTTGATCTACAGTGGGATGAGAGTCAGATGAGAGATTTCGACGGCAAGCCGTGACTGGTGGCTTCGACGGCACCTGTGGCAGAGTGGGAAAGGGAGAGACAGAGTTGTAGCCGTGGACTTGAAACCCTAACACTCCGTTTGGTACGATTGTAAAATAGAATAGAATAGAAAAGAAAAGAAAAGAAAAGAATAGAATAGAATTGGAATTCTAGTTTTGTGCTTGGTTTGAAATAGAATTGAATTGAATTCTTTTCAATTCTATTCAATTCTGTTGTTTGGTTTGAAGCTGGAATTGAATTGAATCAATGTTATTTCCCAAATTGACCCTGTTATGTTATCCTACAACCATTTGACATAGGTGCTGATTTGGAGCTCCATTACTAAACAGTGTCAGCTAGCTTGGATGGTTTTATATTTATTTTCTTTAGTTTTTGGACCACAATTGGTGCAGTCTTTATCATCTAGCAGATTCTAACTCTCCCCCAATAATCGATTTACAAATCTATTATACTCAGGAATATACACAGCATTGTTTAAAAAAAAAAAAGAAGAAAGAAGAAGAAGGAATATACACAGCATTACATTAATGGCTGACCTAATGAAATCAATTACAGAAGGCGACAAAAAATGAGAATTAATTTAACAAAGGCTGAGAAAAACAGTGGCTACAAGCTCAAATAATTCAATTAATATGAAACCTAGGAAGAGATTAGTAACAAATAGATGAATCTATGTATATAATAGAATCTATGTATATATATATTTATATGTTTGACTGTGTATATATATGAATCTATGTATATATATACATATATATAGGTATAGACGAAAGAGAGAGAGACAAGAGAGCGAGAGAGAGAGAGACGAGAGGAGAGAGAGAGCAGTACCTGTTCTTGGGATTGTTCCAAGGAGGAGACGAGAGCTGCTGGCAGAGGAGAAGACGCACAGAATGGTGTAATGGTGAGGGTTTAACCTATAGCCAAGGGTATTGTGGGGATTTAGTATAAAAGACAGGGATATTTTGGGAAAATGAAATGTATGCAAAGAATCACAAATCATCTCTTGAACAATCCGACCAAAATGGGTTGGATTTGTAAAGCACCCAAAACAAGAATTGGATGGATTTACAAATGAATTCATTTCTTGTTTTGGGACAAACCAAACACAAGAATTCCACAAACAAGAATTCCAAATGAATTCTATTCTAGTTTTTAGCATACCAAACGGACTGTAAGTCTGACTTGTTAAGTTGTTAGTATTTTATATACTAGTGTTACATTGTAATATTTATACGAAATAAGGGTAATTTAGTAAATGTGCTATGTATTCGGGGCGGGTTCGGGGGATTTCACTGTAAACCTGTCCCCGAATCGAACACGACCTGGGTTAGACAACTTCACCGCATACCCGCCCCTACCCCGTTTGAACCACCCACATATCCTACCTATTAGGGGCGGGACAGGGCGGAAAATCCGAAAAACCAGCCCAATTACCATCCCTAGGAGGGAGAGTCAGAGATATGCTATATTATCTGTACTACACCTTTATATATAATTCATACACCCTATCACTTCTACTTGCAAAAATATTGCCAAGGTCTTTAAACAATGGGTAATATTTGGGACACATTCAAAGACACAAATTTTGGGACACAACTCAAGAGATGTGTCTAAAAAAGAGAGATATACACATCTCTTAAATTGTGTCCCAAAAATTGTGTCTTTAAATGTGGAGTAATACTTGGGACACAACCAAAAGACACAACCTTGGGACACAACCTCCATTTTGTGTCTATCTCTCTCCTGACGGGCCCCACAGTGCCAGTGAATCCCACAGTACCCATTAGGACCACTAGGAGAGAGATAGACACAAAATGACGATTGTGTCCCAAGATTGTGTCTTTTAATTGTGTCCCAAGTATTACTCTTAAATGTGTCCCAATCCTTACCCTTAAACAATACTAATGAGTATTAAATTGTTGACAATTGACCCAAAAAAATTTTTTAATAAACCCACTCCTTACCCACTTTCCATTTCCATTTCCATTTCCATTTCCCCTGGATCTATACATCGATACAAACTATAAAAACCTGCCCCCTTCCCTCCCAGAACTCAGACAAAGAAAAAATCTGTAGAGAGAGAGAGAGAGAGGAGCAATAAACACTGTACACAATGCATAAAATTCCTTCATCATCAACATTGGGCCCCGGACCCGGAGGCCTAGACCTTTCCCAAGTCTTCTTCACTCCGATTCAGAAAACCGCCCCCCCGTCTCCGACGAAGCGCCACACCAAGATCTCCGTGATAGGTGTAGGAAACGTCGGGATGGCCATAGCTCAAACCATCCTCACCCAGGACCTCTCCGACGAGCTCGCGCTAGTCGACGCCAAGCCCGATAAGCTCCGCGGCGAGATGCTCGATCTCCAACACGCCGCCGCGTTTCTCCCGAGGACCAGGATCATGGCCGACGTGGACTACTCGATCACCGTCGGATCCGATCTGTGTATCGTCACCGCCGGCGCTAGGCAGAACCCTGGCGAGTCCAGGCTGAACTTGATAGAGAGGAACAAGGCCCTGTTCTCGATTATTGTGCCCCAGCTTGCGAAGTACTCGCCCGATTCCATTTTGGTGATTGTTTCGAACCCTGTTGATGTTTTGACTTATGTTGCTTGGAAGCTTTCTGGGTTTCCTTCTAATAGGGTTATTGGGTCGGGTACGAATCTGGATTCGTCTAGGTTTCGGTTTCTACTTGCGGATCATCTCGACGTTAATGCTCAAGATGTGCAGGTAATTTTTTTATTTCTATTTTTAATTTGTTTCAAAATTGAAGCTTTTATTGAGTATTAAAGAGTAATCAATTAGTGGATTTGGGCACACATTTCAGAGGTTTAGACATGTCCGTACAAAAACACACACAGTTACTTATGCTCCGTTTGGAATGACATTTGCATAATACATTGTCGCCAATTATAATTACATTATTGTCTTTCATTCTCAACTTATTTACAGTTTTTGCTTAAGTCTTACTTGATTCTGTTGATATGGGTTTTATATTTACAACAAAAAAACTCTCACTTTATAATGTTTGTTTTCATTCTCATCTGGCATCTCTACCATTCTTTCATATATATATATATATATATATATATTTTTTTTCCCCTCTATATCTAATATACATAAATAATGGCTAGTGCTAATGCCAAAACACAAAGTGCTAATGCCAAAGCAGAAAGTGTCGCTAAAAGCTTTAGCGACATTTAGATAAGTGTCGCTAAAACTTTTAGCGACACTTTCTGCTTTGGCATTCATCACCCATTATACATGTGCTGCGGGAAAAAGTTACTATCGTACCAAACAGAGCATTAATGCAGTAGCTAGTAGAGGACTGCATAGTTGAGATTTAAACTTCAAATTTCCTATTAACGAACTGAGCTTTTTATGATTTTCAATGTTTCACATTACACACTGCATATCTTGGAAGAATAAAGGAACTTGATTTCTCTGTCTAAGACTTGTTCACATTAGATGTACAATTGACGGGGATACGCATGTTTATATCATAGAGAGGAACAACTCCCAATAACCATCATATCCTATCCATCAAAGTGAGATGCATGAAAGTAACTTCTCTTGCCAATGATGGTTCTCCCTCATAAGAGAGCTAGCCCCTTCATCATATGGCTATTTCTAGTTGGCCATTTTTTCCGGCAAGACTCTCTATTTTAGCTAGTCATTTTTTACCCATGATTCTATAAGATATTATGACTATAGGCATAGGCTTTTGTTTTATACTATACTACTGTAATAAATAAGAGGCACACTGCTATCTTACAAATCGAGTACCTTTTCCTACAAGACAACACTTCATTACATTTCTTTTGTAAACTTTGTGCCATTCCGATATACTAATGGTTCACATAATTGTAGGGCCGGTCTTGAGATGACAAAAATTGTCCAAGGCTTCAAGGGAACTTTCGAAGAGTTCTAAAAAATAAGGCCTCTATACAAAGTTTCATAGAAATTAGGAAGAAATTAGAAGAAAATAGGCCTAAAAATGATAAGTTTTATAGAAATTAGGAAGAAATTAGAAGAAAATATACCTAAAAATGATAAGTTTCATAAAAATTAGGAAGAAATTAGAAGAAAATAGGCCTAAAAATGAGGCCTTAAATGAGACCCCATGCGGTCACTTTGGGGCATGGCCTCAAGGCCGGCCCTGCATATTTGTCATATAGTCACGTAGACAATCTTATACTAGTGAACTAATCACATCTCAAAATGTCAATTACACTTTGTTACATTTCTTTGAATAGTTAATCTCAAATGCTAATGGTTTACATATTTGCCACATGGACAATCTTTTACACTTGAAATGATCACATCCCAAAAACAATAGTTAATGTTATTACATTTTCCCAGTATAGTAGCACTGCAGACTTATTGTTGTCCAACTCTGTGTTTTTCCTAGTTTGGTTGGTTGCTTTTGGACTAATCAACACCAGTTTCTATCCATAACATCCAAAATGGTTCCCAAATTTATGCATTCGTCTTATCATTTTTTTCTACTTCCATTTTTTGATATTAAAAAACTAGGCATACATTATCGGAGAGCACGGCGACAGCTCGGTGGCACTATGGTCGAGCATAAGCGTTGGAGGAGTTCCGGTGCTGAGTTTTCTGGATAGACAGCAAATTCCATACGAGGAGGAAAAGCTCGAGAAAATTCGTAAAGAAGTTGTACAGAGCGCTTATGAAGTGATAAATCTCAAGGGCTACACTTCGTGGGCAATCGGGTACTCTGTGGCTAACCTTGCTCGATCCATTCTCAGGAACCAGAGGAGTATCCACCCGGTCTCGGTCCTCGCAAAGGGGTTCCATGGCATAAAGGGGGAGGTGTTCCTGAGCTTGCCTGCCCAGCTTGGTAGGAGTGGTGTTTTGGGCGTGACTAATGTTCAACTTACTGATGTGGAGGCTCAGCGTCTTAGGGACTCTGCTAAGACCATCCTGGAGGTTCAGAGCCACTTGGAGATTTGAGAGAACTTATATGAGTTATGAATATGATTGCCATTAGTACTATTTTTACAAGAATCTTGATAGGGCAGATATGGGCTTCTAATGTTATTTTGTTTACTTTGGACTTGTTTGTGATTTTGGGTTTTTCCCCCTTTTGGGGCAAACTTGGGCTTGTAATGGCTCTTGGTTACAAACACCTTATGAAAAAAAAAATCCACTAAACTACCATCTTTATTACCATCTCCAACCCAAATAGCATTAGAGTTAATAAAAGTGTACTAGCTGCCTCAACATTAAATTTTGTGTGTGTGTTATTTTTTTTGTTTTGTTTTGTTTTTTTTTTAACTCTTACCCACTTTGGGTGGCGGTGACGGCGACGGCGGTGGTGTCATGCCCTGACATAGTAAAAATAGGAAAAAATTTTAAATTTTTTTTTGAATTCGTAGGCCGTGACAAGTTGAGTTACCAATTGTCCTTCATATAACTTAATAATAACTTACAAGCAAAGTAAACGACATGAGCGGAAGCTAAAACATACTAGAACTTTAACATTTAAATTTTTTTTTGAATTTGTAGGCCGTGACAAGTTGAGTTACCAATTGTCCTTCATATAACTTAATAATAACTTAAAAGCAAAGTAAACGACATGAGCGGAAGCTAAAACATACTAGAACTTTAACATTTATTCATAACAGTTCCTATGACAACTATTACATCGATAGAGTTAGGCAAGATAGCCACTTGAAAATAGTCTTAAATACATATTGATCAAAGACAAATTATTACATAATAGAAACATAAGTAAAAACCTCCTTCGGGGGTACTTGTGCCTCTAACTGGCATAGCCATACTCCTTGGTATAATCGCCACTTGGATAGTCTAGACATGGATTATTCAGGGCATAAAAGCCGTTAGTAGTTGAAGGCTGGTAAGCATATAAAACATACACATATTTATATAAAAGTATACTTAAAAGCTGTCGTGGTTTAGTATTTTAAAATGCGGTTAATAGCTTATTTGAGGCATCATTTAAAAGTAAATAAGATATAAAACATGTGAGCATTCTTGATTCATAAACATGATTTCATTCTCTTCAACATGAATACTTTTAAACATGTGACCGTGCATGAACAACGAATGATCCCTTTCTCGCTGACTCTTTTCTCTCCACAACATTTTCAGAACTTGTTAGATTCGCCAGAACCTCTGGCTAACAACCGTTGATTTAGAATAGCGTGCTCTAAAGCTGAATGATTGGTATGTTATGTATTGATATGGCACTGGTAACAACGTGCTCTAAAGCCGACCAACCAAGATATTCAGGGTTACTATGACCGTAATTGTTACAATAGAATAGCGTGCTCTAAAGCCGAATGATTGGCATGTTATGTACCGATATGGCACTAGGTAACAACGTGCACTAAAGTCGACAAAATCAAGATATTCAGGGTAACATCCACACTCCACCTGTCTCATTTTCATGGACTCAACACATACTATGCATACTGACACCACTCATGAACATGATAAGATTATAACAATAATGGGTCATTTTCATGTTTACATACATGCGGTACAATTACACCAAGCATGAGAGTTAAGCTTGAAGTACATCGTGATTAAGCATGAGTTTTCTTATAACTAAACATAAGGTACAACACGACTAAATGTAAGGTACAACAACGTTAAGCATGAGAGCACATCATAACTAAGTATAGGTACCATATGGCATAGTATACTAAAATATGACGTTGATACGAACATTGATACTATAACATGGGCATTACATCTTTTATGGGTCATGAAGACATTTCTGGTTTAAAAGGTGCTCACGATGGAAGAGAATAACAGTAATATCTCGTTTAAGGTCCATTTTGACTTTCAAAACATCAAATTATATAGATGGTCAAAACATAAAAAATGTAGTTCGATGAGTTAGCGACGTGTGGCCACAAATCGTGCATTAATCGGATGTACGAGGAGAGAGATATGACAATTCTCCCATTGGTGCGCAAAATTGTTAAAAGCAGAACCTCACCATGTTAGGGATATATACTAAAAGCCATGCTTTATGTAGTTGATTTATTATTCATTTAATAAAATCAGTTAATCCATTTTTTATGAGAATCTGTGTGGGCAATGTTTGTATTATATTATTTATTTAATATTATGCATGTGTGTCTCTCATTCTATATAGTAGGTGGTTTGGTGTGTAGAGTTCGGCTTACACACGGAAGATCAGGCCATCAGATATTATAGAATGTAAGATTTTGGTTTACAGTCTTAGATGAGATTGGACACACCATCGGTAGGACTGCAGCATGGTGTTGTAGTAGGTTTGTCTTGACTACGGAAAACGGTATAGTTTCAATTCACTATGCTGGTACACTTTGTGTATTAAACGGGACTGACTTAGGGTAATTATCTTTATACTGACTTATAAGATAATTAATACCTCATGGCTATTATGAGTGCTTATGCTCTAAATCCATATTTAATTTGTAGACACGTACATTTGATATTTACACTTTGATCCCTAAAAGGGTGAGATCCTTAAATGGGTCAATATCTCATTGGATTGGGTGGTAATATTAATTGTGTGGTGGATATTAATTTATGATGGAATCCATGTCTCAATTTTGGGATTGATGATATCCCCTTGAGAAAGCTTATAAGTTTTGATTATGTCAAACACTACAGGTGGATTTTGTATCCGACATATCAGATAAGTTAAGCAGAGGATCTCAAGGAATTTTAAGAAATTAATTAAATATGATTGTCAGTAAGTATATTTAATTAATGGATATCTGTAATCTTAACATGGAGAGATAATAAGCATTTAATAACATGGAGCTCGAAATATATTTTTGAGATAAGGGTAGGAGTGCAATTATAATTCTTTAGTGGTATGAATTATAATTTATGGAAATAGGAATCTGATTCAGTTCGAATTAGGGTTTCCTAATTCCATAAGGAAGCCTATTCCTTATTGACTTCTTATGGTCCTTATCGTAGCCTATATATATGCTGCTTTGGCTCTCTTATCAGTTTGCGTTTTTCTATATAGAGAATTATAACTCGGAATAGAAAAGAGAGCGTAAAAGAGGGAGAGCAGAAAACAGAAAGGATTTCGAAAGAGCCCACACTCAGTTCGATATTCTGGCAGCAAAGGAATACGGTAGAAGATCGTGAGCTGTCATCGAGCCCGTGTTCTCGATTCGTCTACTACAGCAATCCATTTTAGCAGTTTAAGGTAACCCTAGTTCCGCCCTTGTAGGGTTATTGTAGTTTTCACGTAAATTTTTTTTTTTGCAGTACCAACTTATACGCACTGTCAACGAATTCTGGGAACGCAGTTTCCTAACACACCAATCGATTGCTAACATCTGCAATCGATTATGTCATGCCCCGATGTAGCATAAATATAGAAAGCGTTTAATTTTCTTTATGGATCCGTAGGTCACGACAGTTTGAAGGATCGCAACCGTCCCAAACATCGTACAACATAATAATACGAATTAAAGTAGAGCAATCAAGTCTTACAAAATTTTACCAATTTAATAATTATTACAGCACGTGATCTACTAAAGGCACAACCCGCCTTGCAAATAAAATAATATCTAAGATCTATTACAATCATCCTTATTAAAAATCCAATTCATAACTTAAAAACATATAATAATAAATTCTTCTTCGGTAGTCGTTCTCAGTTCGCATAATCATATGGTCCATCATGCTCATAACTTGAAAAGCCTAGACACGAATGTCCAGGGCGCATCAACCCCGCCAGCTTATTGAAGCTGATGAGTATTATAAACATATGTTCGAATGTAAAATATACTCATTACTATTTACTATTTTCCATTTCACAGTTCCGTAAATCAACGTGGTAACCATAAAAGTAAATTCAGTTTACAAAACAGTAAGGATAATAATAATATTAAAATATTCAATCCATACAAACATGTGACCATGCGTGAGAACAATGCAACCATTCTCATCTTACCAACTCTTTTATCTCGACAACACAACACCCAACTCTCTCACTCTAGAATCTTTGAAACACCAAGATGACCATACTTTAGTACAGGGGTACCAGAGAGTGTCCATTTGCCTCACACTTTAGTACAGGGTACCAGGGAGTGTCCAATGCCTCACACTTTGACCATACCACGCATGTCAGGGAGTGTCCAGTAGGCCACACTTTAGCACTACCATGGGTGCCAGGGAATGTCCAAGTCGGCGTCACACACTTTAGCGCTACCATGGATGCCAGGGAGTGTCTAATTTTGTCACCCTCGTATTTCAAAGATACTCTAGCCGCAATCTCAAAAACCATCACACTTTGGTACACAATTACCAGGGAGTCTCCACACACAATCTCAACCACATAATCTTTTCCACACTGACCACTACTCACCATGCATGTACAATTGACTTCACATGAATGACGTGTAACTATATACAGAAATGTAAACAACTGTCAAAACGTATTTAGATTAAGGTTAAGAAATTAAGATTTTTAAGCTCCAAGCTCCCTATTTGAAAATGTCAATGGTGATTTTACAAATTCATACATATAAACCGTAAACAAGTGTGACTTTACATTAAGAGTGAGTTTGAAATACTCATTGTGATAAGAATTTGAGAAGTGGTTGAGAAAGAAAAGCAATACAAGAAATCCAAACCCAAACTTTGGCTATGGTGATTAGGAGTTTCTCTCTCTACAATATTCTGTAAGTGAACTCTCAAACTCTCTCTGTGTTTGCAGTTTGTAAAGATCTATTCATAATGAGAGATGTGCTAGGCTTAAATAGAAGACCAATTGATGAACTTGGAGGCCAAGCAAATTCTAATATAGTCAACAAATTGAATTATATTATCTAAATACATTATATAAACAAGTATGTATACATACGTATATGTACTCCAACACATTCTGAAGAGGTAAGTTAGACTAGTAGGGGTCAATTTTTTGGAATGTTTGGGAAATCTAGTTTTAGGCACAAAGATAACACACATACTACAAGCATTCCCAAACAAGGATTATCAAATGATGAGTTGCCATAAGTGAAAATAAAGTACATGTCACTTCTAGTTTTATGTCAATTCCAAAATCTGTGAAAGTTTAACACGGCGCGGACAGTTTTGAACATAAACTGATATTTTCGCGGCGTGGTGATCGTCACAAAAATACAGAAAATTCATTTCAACGAAAGGAACAGTTTTTCGATTTTATAAAAATACTGTTTGTGTCAAAAGAAAATATTTCCACTGTTTTGAAATAAAGATTTTGAAATTCAATACAGGTATTACTAGATTTTAGAAAAATTACAGTTTGACCACAATAAGAATTTTAACAAGAAATGAAACAAGTAATAAAATTTTAGATCATGAGAATTGCAAATTAAATAACACCGGGAATACAGAATAAATATGGAAATGAAAATTAAAAATTAAATGGAAATGTAGGTTGTTACAGATTATTAAGTCATCTTCATCATCAGAACTTGCGGGTTTAGGGCCTACAAGCCATTTTTGAAACTTAACCCAAACTGGGTTTATGACCAACCATTATCTTCCATTTTTTTTCCGGTACATCATGAATTTATAAAAATGAGGGTTAAAAGCACTTTCCTGGTATATCATGAATGAACCACATTGAACCTAAACTAAAACTGTAAGCACTGAAATCACAAAATTTAAACTACAGGGACCAAAGTTACATCACATCCAATACAAGGGTGTAAAGTGTAATTTACCCATGATTCTATAAGATATTATGACTATAGGCATAGGCTTTTGTTTTATACTGTAATAAATAAGATATTACGACTATAGTTGTAACCTATGATTCTATAAGATATTATGACTATAGGCATAGGCCACAATGCTATCTTACAAATCCAGTACCTTTTCCTATAAGACAACACTTCATTACATTTCTTTTGTAAACTTTGTGTCATTCCGATACACTAATGGTTCACATATTTGTCATATAGTCACGTAGACAATCTTGTACTAGTGAACTAATCACATCTTAAAATGTCAATTACACTTTGTTAATTTCTTTGAATATATTTTGTACTACTGCGAAATGCTAATGGTTTACATATTTGCTACATGGACAATCTTTTACACTTGAAATGATCACATCCCGAAAACAAAAATGTTCAATCCTCAAATCAAAACTAACGAAACTCACCAACAACATATATCATAGCTATGTACATGGTGTTGGCGACGATGAAGGCGTTGGTCGTGATGGAGTCGTTTCGTGGTGGTGGTGGTTGGTTAGTAGAGGTAGTGGTGGTGCTAGTTATGGTGATGGTGGTGGTTGGTTGGTGGAGGCAGTGGTGGTGGTTGGTTGGTGGAGGAGGTAGTGGTGGTGCTAGTTGTGGTGATGGTGTTGGTCGATTGGTGGAGGCAGTGACGGTGTTGGTGGTGGTGGGTTGGTTGGTGGTGGTGTTTAGTTAGGGTTAGGCTAGATTAATTAGGGTTTCTTTGGTTAAGATGAGAACCAAAAAGTCATTTTACACAAGAGTTAATGTTTATTTAATTTTCAAAAATCACATGACTGACTTTTAAATTGTCAACTAATTATTGCCTGATTTTTAATTTTTCCATTAAAGAATTAATTAGACTTAGCAAATTCAACAAATTTGACAAAGTGCTAACTCATTCAACCACATGGTTTTATTACTCCAATAGGTAACACCAATAGCTGAGGAAAAGGACAGAATATGATAAAGTAAATTGGAGTGCCGTCTAGAGTACTGTGGGGTTCAGGCTGTTTTTGGTCTTAATCATGTAAAAGATGAGACTATTTGGAATTTAATGTAAATATTTTAATTATTTTAGAAAGTGGATCTGGGGGGTTACAATGTATCATGTACATTATCATTAAATCTCCCAAAGTGATCATAAAAACAATCTAAACTATAAGTAAATATACAAAACATGTATATTTACTATTCATGTAAATCTGATAAAGCCAAATAGCATTACATAAATGTCATATAATCACACTAATTCCTCATTGATTATTCAAAGTTCCGTGTCCTCACTTGACACCCACCGATGACCCATGATCAACCTCATCCATAATTATTAAACCACATCAATAATTCTATTTAAAACATTTATACATTTAAACAAAAGATTTTTCGGAACAGGTGTGACACAGTCATTCTCAATAAATTAGCATGGATTGGACTAAAATTATAGTGGACTATAAGGAATAAAAAAAGTCACTTTCACCTAACCCAAGAAAAGCCTTACACGTAAGAATCTATATTTTGAATCTAATAACCAAATGGCCCCTTTCGCCATGTTAATGGCACTTTTCCAAACGACCATCAATATAAAAACAATAGAGAAGTTTGAGATTATGTGTTATTAACAATAAAGAAAATTCAAATTTGTTATAACATAAATGGTACAGGGGTGTAAATAACATAAGACAATCAAATGTACCTTTCTCTGATTTCAATATATATAAATAACACATGACTATCAACTCTTTACTTACCCATGCTTGTTTAATCAAGTCAAAAGATGAGGGAGAAATTAAAGAGGAGAAATTACCTCTAAATCAGTCTATAGGTGAGCTTGAAGTCTGCAAACAAAGCCAAATAACCATAAGAACCCAAAGATAAAAACACAAAATAAATACACAAACATCTACCAGTTGAAACTATATCTTAAAAGTTAAAACAGAGCACGGGTCCAGTTGCATTGAAAAGACAGAGATAAGTTGAATCCGATTGAACCTATCAAATACAAAATCAATCAATTCAATTAGAACCTATCAAATACAAACAAATGTAAGAGATTTGACTATGATTAAAAATACAGTGGTTCTCACTGCATTACATAAAAAAAAGGATAGATTTCAGCTACGAACTGCTCAAATTAGCCAAAAAAAAATGATAACAAGGAAAAATGAGAGAAAAAGGAGACACTCACAACATCCATGTTCAACTAAGCATGATTCAAATCAGTAAAATATGACCAAAAAAAAAATAATAAGAGGGAAAATTAGTTAAAGAAACGTGTTAAATGGTTATTTTGTCATATTAGGCACTTTAAAATATGTGTTTATATGTATACATAGCATAAATAGATAGCCTTAATTGAATCTTAAAATTGATGATTCGATACAATTCATGATTTATAATTTTAAGGAAACCTACTCGCACTTGACAACAATGCTTATGTTACCATTATCGAAAAAGGAGGGAAAAAAAAAGAATAAACAAAAAGGGAGGCCTCAGAGTTACCTCTGTCATAACCAAATAGCAAAGCTCCAATGCCAGTCATAGGGCAAAAGCCTTATGTTATGTCCACTAGCATTATGTGAATTCGGTTTGATTTGCTCTATGAACTCTTCCCTCCATTTTTATCTAGTTGTCACTGTGAAACTAAAGTTACCTATTACCATAGAACTACTACTACGGAGAAGAGGATGGATTTTGATAATATTAAATCAAATCAAAGACAACCTGCATAACAGAAATGGGAGGAGATTGTAATTGTTTCGTTAAAATTATACAGCAAAACATGTGTTGTGAAATCTCATATTTTTACTGAATCAGTGGTAATTGAATTTCTGTGTGTTCTGATCTGAGCAATTGGCTGGTCGAAAATAATGGTTTCCAACGAGAGTTGTCGACCTATTCGGGATGGAGCTTCTGGTTTGGTCGCTGCTATGTGCATTCCATCGATCTCAAATGGAGATAGATTAATATCATGTTGTTTCTTTGCCAAAGAATGATGGTTAGCCTAGCTAGGGCTTCTTTTTTCTGAGAGAGAGAGAGAGAGAGGAGTTAGAGCATCAACAATGGGTAAGAGCATCAACAATAGGCTAAATCTTTACAACTTACTAAAACTTAGGATAACTTTGTGGTATAGGATAGTGGAACGCTTGCAATGGTGTAGATATAACTGTTGTTGGGTTTGTGCCCTCAAACAATTACTTTATGTATGAGACATTGACATTTTAATATATGAATATCAGCTTTACATTTCAATGTGTATGTTTCTTTCATGAGATGATTATTAATCCTTAAGTATCATAGTAAGTAATTCGTGTGTGTATAAGATACATACAAGTGAGATACGAATTACTATTCTTTGATACTTAGAGCTTGTCACAGTGGATGATGAGACTGGATATCTCATAAGGTATACACTGTAGTATGATTAACTACCATTGGATGGAGTGATGAATTTCAATCACTGGAGTATGACTCTTAGTTAATATGCTAGTGCATATAGTGCATTGATGAACCTGAGCTTTCCTATTAACACTCAAGACTGTCAAACAGTTGATAGGAACTCATAACTTGTATAAGGTACGTGTTCTCAATCTTGAGACGATTATGAACACAGACTGTGGATATGGCTACTTTGACTTACCAATCAGTGAGGTCTATTGAAGATCAATACCTGGGTATCTTGGGTATGTCATGTTCATAGGGTTGTGAACATATATTGTCAAGATAGAATCTACCCTCTGATTTAGAGTAAGCATTCCCTTGAGAATGTCACCAAGTTGATTGCTGAGAACTGCAGTCTTGTTGATAAGTAGTTGTCAACATGTTTGGTAATCATGAGAGGTGAATGGGACTCAAGGAATTCAAGAAGCGATCATGATTCAAGTTGATAGTGATAATTATCCGACTACCTGAATATGATTGCGAATGCTGATGGTAGAGGGACATTAGTATACCATACAAGTCTAGCTATTGCTTCAGATATGTTTTTTTACGTTGGAGTTCAGTTATCATTTTATAGTGGAGTAAACGTTATTTGATTAGTTGGTTAGTTTGCTGATCAAAGGGTTTGATCATGGGAATTAACAACTGGTCTGAGCCAACAATAAAGAGCCTAGGAGGTTCCACTCTTAGCTCCGCTATGATGCTTGGAAAGGCGCACGAGGATCTTGTCAAGACAGGTTTGATTGCTCGAAGGAGTCTCGATCGATTGAAGTCTAGACATGTTCGATCGATCAAAGATTGTTCGATCGATCGAAGGTTCGATCGATCAAAGCCACTTCGATCGGTCGAAGGCTAAAGTCGGTTTTGGAAATCTATAAATAGGGCAGCTACGTACATGATTTAATAATTGTTGTTTTTCCTATATGATAGCTACAGAACTTGTTTAGGGCTTCCCAAACCTTCCCATCCTCCTTATTAGAGATCCCACCATCTCTAGTTTCTTCAAGAAGCATCCACAGGAGTCATAAAGGGTGAAGACAACCTAGTGGAGGCTGCTACATCACTAAGGAAGCAGACTATCTGAATTGGGTTCAAGACCTGAGGTATAATTCTTCTCCCTCTTGTTAACGCATCTATAGAATTGACGGGTAGTAGATCCGGGCATACCAATAAGTCTTATAACTTGATGTTTTCCACTGCGCATTTAAAATTATTTTAAACCTACTTTTCATTCAATTGGTATCAGAGCCATGCTTGTTTGGATCTATAGATGCGTTTTGGAACACTAGTTTTGATTTGCATGTTGATTTTAGGATTATTTTCGGAACTGCATCGTCATAGATCTGTTTCTGTAGTGTTATCGTAGCAGACTACAAATCTGTGATTGCATTGGATGCATGGTGAGTTCGACCGATCGAAGTAGTCTCGATCGATCGAAGCTTGTCTACTCTCAAGCGATCAAACTAGTTTCGAGCAATCAAACGTTGGTTCTGTTTGATCGATTGAATGATGTTCAATCGATTAAGATTGATTCTCTGTCCAGGTGTTCTATTCATAGTTTTAAAGCTTTTAAAATATATACTTTAATTTTAAATTATTCTGTTAATATTTTCAAATCATTCTATGAAACTGAAAAGTTCAATCGATTGAACTCTGGTCAATCGATCGAAGGGTCGATCGATCGAAGTGTGACAGAGAAGTGAGATGCTACTTTGAGTTCTAATTCAGTGCGTAAATAGTTTATACACTGTGTGATTCAATTAGGGGTTCCAATATTACTTATATATGTTTTATATATGCGTGGATATGTGTACGACTAACCCTTTTGCAGCAAGATTAGTCTTCTATCTCCCATGGCACCAAGATCAAAGTTTTAATTTTGTATTAAGATGTTTGTGATTGGTGGATGATTATGAACTGTATTTAATATTGGTTTGATTTTAAGGCATGTGTAAAGGGCACTGCGACTTCAATCCTACGAAAAGGAAAGTCGCGCCGGTTTCCCTAGCCATCTTTATTTTCTTCTTGTTGTTTTCTATTTTTAGATAAATTGTAAGCTTTGAAAGGAGCATAGGTCCAATGTAATAGAATTAGAAAATCCATGAAGATGGAGCAAGGAGTCATTGTCCATGAAGATGGAGCTGGATGTGATCAAACCAAGAAGGAGGTTCTATGGAGATAGAGCCATGGGAGATAGATGCATCATTGGATGCTTTTATTTCATTTTAGTTTTTTGTTTTATGTGCTTGGATTGTGATTGGCATTTAAATATATTGTTACTACTTGCATGCACATAAAACTAGTTTTCTAAAATAAAATTCAAAAACCGTTTCAACGCATTAGTAAACATTGTATGTTTATGGGTAATGTGTAGAAATAATTTTTCCAAAAGCAAAATTCTTATTTACTAAATCTAGTGGGAGAGAGTCTTACCATAGTACCCACAATCTTCCATTAACGGTTCACTGTAAGATGAGTAGTGCATTCTGTGTCACCTCGCCAGGGGTGATCATTCCATACGGAGGGTACGCTACTCATTGGTTACTAGATGTGAACTTCTGTTAGATAGGATCAATCAGACATGTTAGAGGGTGACCACCACACGGAGGCGCTACTTGAGGCGGTTGTGATTGGATCCTAGTTAATGGTACAAACTAGCTAAATTATGGATAAGGGATCCCACACGGGGCATTATTTAAAAACTTGGAGATCAAATAGGTTCGGGAGTCATAACTTGTTTTGCAAAAGTTGCATAGCAGACAAGTCATGATTAATCGAAAGATCGAGTATTGACCACCACACAGAGGCTTTACTCTTTCGTTTTGATATTCCGACGACTTTGTTTTAAATAAGAGTTTTAAGGATACTTTTATTTCAAAATTGTCAAATTCAAACTGTCAAAATTTGATATCTATATTTAATTTGTCTTTTGATTTTTTTTCAGTAAATCATAATGTCTGGATCTATATTTAGTCCACTTACGACCATACTCACCCAAAACAAGTTAACTGGAAATAACTACACTGAATGAAAATGAAACCTTGACATCGTGTTAACTGCACAGGATCATATATATGTCCTCACCACCCTATGCCCTGAAGAACCTGCGGCAAATGCTTCTGCAGCTGCCAAACGCGAGTTCGATAAATGGAAGAAGTCGAATGGAATAGCCCGTTGCTACATTCTGGCCTCAATGGCTGGTGTGTTGCAACACCAATTCCAGTCGAATAATTCTGCCAGTGACATTATCGAATCCCTGAAAAAGATGTTTGGGGAGCATGGCAGGCCTTCCAGGCAAGTAGCTATCCAGAAGATAATGAGTGCTAAGATGTCGGAAGGGACTCTAGTTAAAGAACATGTTTTTAAAAATGATTGGTTATTTGAATGAGCTGGAGACCCTAGATGCCAACATCGATGCACAGACCCAAGTTGATATGATCCTCAATACGCTGTCGCCGTCATTCGCTCAATTTTAACTGAATTATAATATAAATAAAATGGATTTTTCAATGAGCGAATTAATGAGTTCTTTACTGGCAGCAGAAGGGGTGATCAAACCTGGGGGCAACATTTTGAACGTTGAGAAAAGCTCTTCTTCTTACCGATCTACACCGAAAGGCAAGAACCGGAAGAAGAAGGCTGGCACTGATGGTCCAAGTATTAGATCGGTCCCTAAGATTGCAAATCCAAGGAAAAAGGTAAGGCAAAGGAAAGGTGGGTGGCGAAGGCAAAGGAAAGTGTTTCCAATGCCGCGACAAGGCCACTGAAAGAGAAACTATCCAGAATTCTTAGTTACAAAAGTTCAAGGTATGATTGAATCACATGTGATTGAAGTAAGTTTATAACGGATACTTCAAACACTTGGTGCATTGATTCTGGTGTGACTAACCATATCTGTAATTCGTTGTAGGGGTTCAGATCAATCAAGAAATGCAGTGATGGGGAGATCGTGGTTACTCTAGGTTCTAGCGCAACTGTATTTGCGGTTGCTATAGGAGACGTAGTTTTAGAATTTCTAGACAATAGACACTACAAGGAAAAAGGCTATTTATGTCACTTTTAAACTAATATTTATGTCACTTTTATTTCGAGTGACATAATTATTTCTTGTATGAGCTTTTTATGTCACTTTTTTAGTATTTATGTCATTTTTTTTTTAAAAAAAGTGACATAAATACTGTATTATTTATGTCATTTTTTTAATAAACTGACATAAATAATAAATTATTTATGTCACTTTTTAAAAAAACGACAAATAAAAACACGCGGTGGCAATTTTGTAAATAAAATGTTTATTTTTTATGTCGTTTTTAGTAAAAGTGATATAAATAAAAATGCGGTGGCAATTTTGTAAATAAACTTTCATTTTTTATATCGTTTTTAGTAAAAGTGACATAAATAAGTTAGAATTTTTTTCTAAAACCCCGGCGCGCAAAATTGAAAACCCAATTCCCTCTCTCTCTCTCTCTCTCTCGATCGAAACCCCCTCCTTGATCCCTCTCTCGCAGACCACTTCTCTGAAAACCCCCCCGCTCACAAACCCCACCTCCCTCTCGGAAATCCCCCACTCACAAACCCCCTCCTCCCTCTCGGAAAGTGTGTGTGTCTCTCTCTCTTACGAAGCTCCCTGCTCTGGACCTGTGCATGTCTTTCTGGAATTTCTAAGACTGTTGGAACTTCATTCAGGTAACTATGGTCTCCTTTTCTTCAGTTTCTGATTTGGGTTTGATTTCTTAGGTTGTTGGAAACTTCATTTAGATTGTCTACGAATAATTGAAAAACAAAATTGATTCAAGAGAATTTTAGTGGATGACATACTTTTTGGGGGATTGAGATGTAAAGATTATATACTTTAAAAAGGTATCTTCAAAAACTTATTAGTTTATGATAATAAGAAACAACCAACAATTTGATTTTCTTTGTTTGGGCTGGATTTTAAAGATTGTTGAAAACTCAATTTAGATCGTTTACGAAAACACATTAAATAAGAAATTCAAAAGCTAGGTTCTATTCAATCTTCAAGCTTTTTTTTAGGGTTAACAATTTGAAAAGATAAATTGGAAAGTTAGGTTCATTGATGGTATCAGCTTCATATGGCAACATGTCTCATTTGTTGAAGTTGTAAGTGCCCTTTCTCTTCTTGCCTTTTGGCTGGGATCCTTGGCTAATATAAGCTTGTAGTTTTATCACTTACTTTGGTAATTTGATTTTTGAAAAATCCAAAAAAAAAAACAGATCAAGAGATGAGTCAATTGACAAAGACTTCCGAGCCAAAAAATAAAATTTGATTGCAGAGAATCTTAGTAGATGACATACTTCTTGGGGATTTGAAATGTGAAGTTGTGAATTATAATACTTCCAAATCGTAACTTAAAAAACTTACTTTATGACAATATGAAACAAGAGTTTGATTTCTATTGTTTAGTTCAATTGAATTCAAGGAGAGTTGCAGATGTTTTTGTAAAATTTCCATGTTATTCTGTCTATCTAGGTAGCACCGGTGCGGGTGTGGGTACGGGGATTCAGGTATGTATGGGGTTGCGGGTGCGATGGATTCGCCAATTTTCCAAAAAGTAAGGGTGCAGCGCGGGAGTACTTGGATAAAATGTTAAAAATATACTTTCAGATAGTAGTATATATAAATTATTTTATAACTATTAGTGCATTAGTGTATACCCTAGGTAATTGCTATTATTATTTTTTATTATTTATCTTTTAAACCCCCAAAGTTTTCAAAATTATATGAAGAACTTGTGTTTTTCAATAAAATGCCACAAAAAAGCCCCAACCACACTCCAAAAGAACTCAAAGAATCTATGGAGCACCCTCTACGGGTGCGCACTAAGTACGGGTGCGGTGGCCTTTTCCCAAGATTTACATATAATGTTTAGTTGCAGTTTTTGTGGGGTCCAACTTCCATAAGATTTACGTATAATGCATGTTTCTGTTTCAAGGGTCTATTTTTTAGGAGCATTTCTGGTTTACCTTTGGGAAATTTACTAAATTACTTTGCTGTAGATTTACAGTGTGCCAATCCGGTCTCTGAAACATATTAATCGATGCGTGTGCAGCCGTCTGTTGAATGGAGTTGTTAGAAAAGATTTTTATGTTGACCTTAAAAAATAGTTATACATGCACTGTTAGGAACCTCTCTCTCTCTCTCTCTCTCTCTCACTCTCGTTCTTTTTAGGTGTATATTTTAAGTATACCTAGCATTACTCATAAACAAAAATCTTGATTACAAAGTAACTTTATCTGGATGGTTTGTTAAAGAAATATATAACTAATTAAACAACTCAATTAGACATTTGAAATGTTTAGATTTTCTTGTTGTGGATGCAATAACAACAATGCTAGGGGCACTAACAAATCTCACTAACACTCACACCCACACTCTATATATATCTCTCCTAGTGGCGCTTTGGGTCCACTGCGGACCCCACAGTACCACTAGGAGAGAGATAGAGTGTGGGTGTGAGTGTTAGTGGAATTTATTAGTGTCACAAATATTACTCATGTTGGGGTTATATCACATGTGGGATAATCCCATTAATTTAGGGATTGTGATTGGCTAGATTCCTATTGTGATTTGGTTTCCTTTATGATAGAGTTGTATTACTTGTCCAATAAGTAATGGGTTGTAAGCTCTATATATAGGGATGTTGTATAGGAATTTATGTAAGCCCTTGGTGTACCAAGTTGGGGGTCTCCCCTCATGGGGGTGCATGGTCTAGGGTGAGAGAGATTAATCATTGGGGGTTTTCTGTGAGGGGTGTTCACAGCGTTATAGGGATGTGAGGTAGGGATGAGTATTTCTTTATCTCTGTGATTTCTCTATGTTACAGTGATTAATTGTGTCAGGTTCTTTGGGGTATTGAGTGGGGAGAGTACAAGGGTTTTGTATTTGGGTTATGGGATTTAATTCATGTAACTTGTACCATGTTTTACTCAATAGTGAAGAATGGATCTCTCGGGTGTGGACGTAGGCAAGTGTTTGGCCGAACCACGTAGAAATCTGTGTGTCTTTTCTTTAGTGTGCATGTTTAATTACTGCTCATGTGTGTGTGTGTGTGTTTATTTGGGGGAATTTGATTCCGCGTGTTAAATTTCCAACAAGTGGTATCAAAGCCATGGTTGTGAAATCCATGGAGGGCAGAGCACATGGTGACAGTGGAGTAGGGGCACGGTGCAAAGAAAAGCAAAAAAAAAAACAAAAAAAAAAAAACAAAAAGGGAAATACGATGATGCAGCACGGTGCAGTGACGCAATATGGCTGGGGTAGTCTAGCCGTGGAACATGAAGACTAGGTTGAAGCATTCTTTTGGGTTTCTAATGCTTTGGTTGGGAAGTTATTCAGTGTGGTGCGCTCAAGTGATCAAAGGTGTTGCGTATTCATCGGTGTGTGCAATTTTGAGAGATTCTGCATGAATTGGAATTTATTTTTCTTGGTAATAGATTATATATATATTGCAGCAGGTTGGGATCTAGGGCAGAAAAATAATTTTGATGCTACTGTGATTGTAGTAGGTTGGGTATGGTGGAGAGGTTCTCACATTCCACTCATACGGACATTTCTCTTGGATTGTTAGATTCCGGGTACGGTAAGTATGTGCTTCTGGAGAAAATAATTTGATGGGTTCCAAGAAGATGGGGGCAGACACAGGCGCAATTATTCGACATAGGTAATTGTTAGAATACTACACGTAGGAACGTTGATCAAATATTTTTGGAGCAGGTTCGCTATTTGGATAGTGTGATATTGATCCCAAAGTTGCGGAGGAATCTAATATTGTTGCTGAAATCACACACAACAGTTGAGAGAAATGTTGATGGTTTGTGTCGTCTGGTTGGTAGAGTTGTACTCCCAAGTCCTCGATGAAAAATTCTTATATAAGTGAGTGCGTGGATGGTTTGTTCACGGTTCAGACGATGGTGAGGGAAAATCCTGCTTTGGGAAAAAGAGAGGTCGAGGCTCTTCTCTAGTAGAGTTAATGCTTATAATTAACTTGGGGCAGCTGCACATGTATTGGCCGCGGTTTGACGAATCGGAGGTGTTGAGACCATATTGATTCAGGGTGTGCACGCTGGTACGGAAGACGGTCAATAGCAAACGGTTACAAAGTCGTCAGATTTGTGGGTGCTCCAGTTAAGGGGGTGCTGATCATGTGTGATAAATTGATTGGACAGTTTCCCCACAAGTGATAGAGGGGGTGATTGTTGGGGTTATATCATATGTGGGATAATCCCATTAATTTAGGGATTGTGATTGGCTAGATTCCTATTGTGATTTGGTTTCCTTTATGATAGAGTTGTATTACTTGTCCAATAAGTAATGGGTTGTAAGCTCTATATATAGGGATGTTGTATAGGAATTTATATAAGCCCTTGGTGTACCAAGTTGGGGGTCTCCCCTCATGGGGGTGCATGGTCTAGGGTGAGAGAGATTAATCATTGGGGTTTTCTGTGAGGGGTGTTCATAGCGTTATAGGGATGTGAGGTAGGGATGAGTATTTCTTTATCTCTATGATTTCTCTATGTTACAGTGATTAATTGTGTCAGGTTCTTTGGGGTATTGAGTGGGGAGAGTACAAGGGTTTTGTATTTGGGTTATGGGATTTAATTCATGTAACTTGTACCATGTTTTACTCAATAGTGAAGAATGGATCTCTCGGGTGTGGACGTAGGCAAGTGTTTGGCCGAACCACGTAGAAATCTGTGTGTCTTTTCTTTAGTGTGCATGTTTAATTACTGCTCATGTGTGTGTGTTTATTTGGGGGAATTTGATTCCGCGTGTTAAATTTCCAACAACTCATGCAATAATTGGGCAAGAAGCTGCAGGTATTCAAAGTTGATTTATTCGTTTGACTCTGATGAAGTTTTGCAGTGACATCGTTAGTATCTCAGCTCATGACATTTATTTAGCAAGAACTACTATTGTTTTAAGTAGATATGGTCTTGCAATAGTATGAGAAGTGACTGATTTAAGTTAGAATTACTGCAGTGTTTTTGGAACTTGTTTTTTTTCCCCCTCTAATTTGTAAAGGATTTCTCTGTTATAATGTTATTGGGGTTTGCATTTAACTTTGTACTTAAAAGGATTAAATAAAAGATTATGATCTATGAAAGTTGGGTTAGGAAAAAAAACACTTTGTTTGAAAGACACTTTTTTTCAAAGTGATAGTTTGTTCATCTGTCTTTAATTTACTTAGCTTACATATTAGTATGAATTTGGTTTTTGATAAGTTGGGTTTTGATTGATTTCCCAACTGATTTGAGGGAGAAATGGAAAAGAAAATGAAAGAAAAAACATAACAACTAGAAGAGGCATGGAGTATTCTCGGATGAAGGAGCTGAAGCTATTTTCTTACTTAGCTCATTGCTTTCATTTTCTTTCTTCTTAGTCAAAGACCACTAGGACACAACACATTGATATATTACATGTACCCTTGCACAAGACAAAAGACAACCTAGGGACCACAAAATTCTCTTGATACTCCAAACTAGCATAATTACTAAACTAGCCATGACATGTAAAAACAATTACAACTACAGCATTGACTAACTAAATTGAACTTGTGTTGTCCACCACACTATTGTCAACATGATTGTAAAATAGTGCAATTTAGAAATGCTTCTACTAGTTTCTTGCCATGACATGACTGGAGATATCAAAAGATTAAACTGTTGCTTTATTGAATTGTGTGGAAATCTATGCTTATCTCTTAAAGTATGTATATGACAACATTGAACATTGTTAATAATCACAATGTTTATAGATGGGTACCCACATGCAAGGGATTATGTAGTGTGATTGGAATCAAAATTTCATATACATTTTACTTGGTTAAATTAACTAGAATGATGCATTAGTTCTTATGCAGACCCTAATTAATTGATTGGTACTCAAGGCTTGATTTGATTCAATAATGCATTAGTTCCTAAAGTATAATCCAAGTGGTTTAGGCTATATCATACTTTGCATTTGAACCCAAAATTATGATGTACAGGTATTATACATTCTAAACCACTAGCTATGTTACCAAAGTACTTGCTATGTACCACTAGCTCTTGAAAAATGTGTTAGATCAAATTTTTATTACATGTAATTAATATTTAGAATTCATGCAGAGTTCACTCCACCATGGCTCCAGGACGACCCCGACTCATTGAAATGTATTATACATCCTAAACTCATTGAATGGCGCCAGGTTTTTTGGTGTAAAGGGGTTTTGCCATTTGACAAGGTTTTGAGACTCAAACTTCAAAGATCCAAAATCTGCTACTTTTGGCAAATTACTAAGCCTCTGTTCTTAGAGCATTTTCGAAGTCTAAATGAAGTGAAACTCATGTTTTCTGATTTTTCCTTAAATACTCATTGTGTTAGCTTTCTGGAAATATAAAGTTTGGCTTGTAGCCATTTTTATTGATTTAGTTATTACTTCTACAAAATTGGTAGATAGTGTTGTTTCATATTTTAAGTTCCTTGCATTGTTTGATTCATATCTCATAATCTACAATAGCTATGAAGTTGATTCTTTTTGATTGAGAAACTAGATTTGTTTATCTTGTTTTCTGTAAAATTCTCTATTTTTGATATTCATTTGCTATTTCATTTTGAGCTTTGAAGATGTGCCTACTATTCTATTTTTTCTGTTTAATATCTCGCTGTTTTGTTTCTTTGGCCATGTGAGGGTCAATTCTCTCTCTCTTTTAATTCTTTGTTTGTATTAAATACTTTCTTTCTCATTTAACGTATTACTTTGCTAATTACCATGTGATTTGTTTCTCTAAGGTTAGTATTACATAATTGTTTCTTTACAGAGTTGCTATTTAGGACAAACAACTGCATTTCCATTTTGGACACTCATAGTTTTGTGTATATTTTCATAGTTCCATTTCCATTTTCTTAGATTGATTTCATAAACTGTGGATTTTCATACCTCTTTCTTTGTTAAGAACCTAGCATTCTTCAAATGGGTTTGCTTGGGTCAATTATTGACATCTAAGGTAAAGGATTTTTTTTTGTACAATGCAGCATTGTTGTACAAACTTCTCTTTGGGATGGATCTACTATCTAACGTCGCACAAATATGTGAATGAGAAATCATCAAGCTGCTAACATGAGGTAAATCCAGTTGTGTAGTTTCTTTCCATTTAAGTGTCCTAAAAATGGTTGGAATGAGCTCAATGAATATTTGGATCGAAAATCCCATGCTCAATTGCAATAAGCTTGCCATGTTTAGTATTAACTATTTATTTATTTTTTTATCAATCTAATAGTAACTGATCTTTGGGGCTAGACAAAGAGGAGAGAGAGAGAGAGAGAGCGAGAGAGAGAGAGAGAGAGAGAGAGAGAGAGAGAGAGAGAGAGAGAGGAACAAAAGGTGCAAGAAGAAAATGAGGAGAGGAAAGAGGAAGTCAAATAAAGAAAGGATTGTTGATCCTTCTCTTCCCCTTGAGTGTGTGCGAGGATTATTTTGCTCTTTACTTATTCAATGATATTCATTGAGTTTAGAATCTTTAGATCCATATTTTTTTTGTGGTAAATTTCTGATTGTGCGAATTTATGAAGAAGCCAATTCAACTGGTATGTGTGTCCTATCATATATGAGAAGATGAAATGCAGATATGGCTTGAATTCATTTTAATGTGAAACATCAATAGCCAAATTCATTTGTTTTAGTTATGTCGATTAGTTGAAAAAGATTTGTGAGTTAGATACTTCCTCGAATAATTTTTCTCTTCATTTAATTGTATTGAAAATTAAAAAATAATGCACTCTTACGTGACAACATGATTCTTAAGTATTCAAGTTGGTTGCAAGGTTGTCTCCTTCATTATTTGTTGTTATTTTGAATGGGCCTAGTATTTGTAGTCTTAAGATAGTTGGAGTACTCATGTTTAGACAATTCAGCACCATTAATTTTGCAAAAGATAAGTTGGACATTGGTGGAATGAAACACAAGCTGTGACTTTCTTTCATGAGAAAATTATAAGATTGATTTCAATATTAGAATATTTGTTGCTTTGACATGTAAAGCAGTAAAGGTAATAGAAGCAAGATACTTGAGAATTTCTTTTGCCCTTTTCCTCCTCCCTTTTCTCCCTGAAAAAGAGCTCCTTTTGTAGTACTTTTACCTATTTGAATCTATTCTTTTTGTCTCCCCATTATATTACTACAGCCTCTTCATTTGCCTATTGAAACATTTCATGTACTTGTGACATGAATTCTGTGAAAAGGTGCCAATTCCTACATGTTCCTTTGCATCAATTATTATACGTATCATAGGATTAAAGCTACCAAGTTGATCTATATACTACTGAATTCTTGAAACAGCTCTTTTATTATCTTGAAACATCTTAAACCCTTTGTTACTTTGAGTACTTTCTCTTCTTCTATCAACAGTTCCGAAGACTTACATTTGCTTTTCTATGTTCAAAGATGTACTCCCTTGATGGTAGCTCATTCATGGCGTAGAAATTGGCTTGAGGAAATTCTTAGCAGACATCCAGAACGGCAGCTGCACTTCTTCCTTCACAGTATTTATCAATTCCCCTTATGTGCATTTTGAGAATTGCTAGGTGAGCAGATTCATTACCTGTAACAACTAGTGAAGTGTAAATAGAACCATAAAACACAGCTTCGATTAGTCGTATACTTCTTGTTTTCAATTCTGGTTCTACCAAGTTGAGAGCTTTAAAATTTTGATTATATTAACGTACATAGACACATTTGTCTAATAATTCGCAGTACAATTTTTATGTGGAAGAGTTCTCACGTCCATTAGCTGTGAGCATCATTCATTTCCTTATATATATATATATATCTGTCATTTGGTTTTGAGGGATTCTCAGAAACAAATTAGCGTTTTCGATGAAAATGCAGAAGAAAAAAAAAGTAGTAAAAAGAAAAAAAGAGGGGTCCAGCATACCATAACAGCCAAGGAACATAAGCAAAATTGGCTTTGGCCAATCTCTCTCTCTCTCTCTCTCAAATTGTCATGGAACTTTGTATCTATAGATAGTGAACTTCTTCCTTCGTGTTTTTCATTGGAAGGATAAGGTACATTAAAAACCGGATTGAAAAGTTTATCTTTTTTTTTCTGTCAATTGCAGAGAATTAATGTGGATGGAGGAGCCGTAGCGGTTCCCTGTCCCCTTGCGTTGACCCTTGTGTGGTTTGTTTGGAGAGAAAATGCACAGTGGCTGTGCAAGGTACATTCTTTTTTATAAACTTTGTAGACTTTTGTTGGAAAAATTCCAGTCAATATCTTTCACTAGTTTAAAAAGAAACATAGCTAAATTGTTTGGGTTCCTTCATATGGAGATCAAAGAACAAATTAAGAATTTCAATGTGGCATCTCAATTTTTTTGTTTTACTCTTTGTTCAGTTGCCAAAAGGATTGAATAAAAATATCTCCGGCAGTAGATTTAGTATTGAACTTACTATTAAGTCTTAAAGAATTTTCCATTTGTTGGGGTCCTTCATTATCGACCCATTAATTTTAAGACGGGACTTCGTGTTATGGTTTTCTCTTCGTTTTTTCTCTCTGAAACATGTTTCTTATCAGCATTGAAAATAGGATTTTCAACTACGCCAGCTCAGGTTAAACCTAAATAAATAGGATTTTTTCCTTCTTCTCCAGCTAATCTAGAAAAGTGAATTGTTTGTGTCACCTTTCCTTAAATCCTTACAAATTCTTCATGAATGGCACAGGAAGTTCCACATATTAGTAAAGAGAATGAATTGCTTCACTTGGAGGTTGTTTACTCATGTTCGGTTGAATTATCTTACTTTTTTTCCACTTGAACATTATGTCTTACATCAACTTTGTTTGGTTTCTGTTGAAAAAGAATTAGAATAAACTAGAGCAGTGCAGGAATAACCTAAACTCTTGTCTGGAGAACAATGCCAAACTAAGAAGGTAGTGTTATCCATTCCCAATTGATGTCTATTATGTCTCTACCTGTTTCAAGTTCATTTGAATTGTATACGTCAAATGCAACCATTAATTCTTGCATTTATATTTTCTCAATCTAAATTCTGCAGTGAAATTGACGATCTCTGTGCTTCACTCAACAACCTCCAGTCCGCAGATTATGATCATGATACCAGTCTCGAAGTTATAAAGGTATTCCCTTTAATTGTAATACTAATTTGCTGTTGGATTGCTAGTTTCCCTTTAATTGCTAGATTTGAACCCTCTTCAAAAGACGCCCTACTTGTTTTGAAATGTCAATATTCATGAGATCATATTAATATGAACACACAAACCAGTACTGATCTTATTTGATCCAAAATGAACAATTTCCAAAGAAATACACAGCAATCTCATTTGAAAGAATCGAGGAAAATAGAGGAGATATTCAGTCTAACAAAAGATTGAATTTAAAGTACAAACAGTTGTCGAATTAAAAATCTTCAATAAAAGATTGAAGAACAAATATAAACAGTAAAAGGAGGGAAAGATCAAAGTTGGCCGACTCTAACGAATCACATAATGTCTAAGATGCGTGTAACCAAATGCCATGAAATCTTACACGCACCTCAAACATACCTAAATAAACTTGTGGGAACTAACGGAATGCATAACAGATTCACGGTTCACAAAAAAATGCGAAAAAATGACTCTTTAGTGAATTAGGCTTGAAAAAGCTTAGTTATTGAGGTTTTGAGTAGTGAATCAGTAAACCGCTTAACCAAACGCCACGAAATCTTACTCGCACCTCAAAAATACCTAAATAAACTTGCGGAAACTAACGGAATGCATAACGGATTTACGGTTCACAAAAAATGCAAAAAAATGACTCTTTAGTCACTTATGCTTGAAAAAACTTAGTTATTGAGATTTTGAGTAGTGAATCGGTAAACCGCTTAACCAAACGCCACAAAATCTTACACGTACCTCAAATTTACCTAACTAAACTTGCAAGAACTAACTTAATTCATAACGGATTCACGGTTCACAAAAAAATGCAAAAAAATGACTCTTTAGTGAATTAGGCTTGAAAAAGCTTAGTTATTGAGGTTTTGAGTAGCGAATCGGTAAACAGCTTAACCAAACGCCACAAAATCTTACTCGCACCTCAAACATACCTAAATAAACTTGCGGGAACTAACAGAATGCATAATGGATTCACGGTTCACAAAAAAAATGCGAAAAAATGACTCTTTCATCACTTATGCTTGAAAAAGCTTAGTTATTGAGGTTTTGAGTAGTGAATCGGTAAACCGCTTAACCAAACGCCATGAAACCTTACACGCAAGTCAAAAATGCCTAAATAAACTTGTGGGAACTAACATAAAGCATAACGGATTCACAGTTCACAAAAAATACGAAAAAATAACTCTTTAGTCGCTTAGGCTTGAAAAAGCTTAGTTATTGAGGTTTTGAGTAGTGAATCGGTAAACCGCTTAACCAAATGCCCCAAAATCTTAGTCGTACCTCACACATACCTAAATAAACATGCGGGAACTAATGGAATGCATAATGGATTCACGGTTCACAAAAAAATGCAAAAAAAGTGACTCTTTCATCACTTATGCTTGAAAAAGCTTAGTTATTGAGGTTTTGTGTAGTGAATCGGTAAACCGCTTAACCAAATGCCACGAAACATTACACGCACCTCAAGCATGCCTAAATAAACTTGCAGGAACTAATGGAATGCATAACGGATTCATGGTTAACAAAAAATGAGAAAAAATGACTCTTTAGTCACTTAGGTTTGAAAATGCTTAGTTATTGAGGTTTTGAGTAGTGAATCGGTAAACCGCTTAACCAAATGCCACGAAATCTTACACGCATCTCAAAGATACCTAAATAAACTTGTGGGAACTAACAGAATGCATAACAGATTCACGGTTCACAAAAAAATGCGAAAAAATGACTCTTTAGTGACTTAGGCTTGAAAAAACTTAGTTATTGAGGTTTTGAGTAGTGAATCGGTAAATCGCTTAACCAAACGCCACGAAATCTTAATCGCACCTCAAAAATACCTAAATAAACTTGCAGAAACTAACAGAATGCATAACGGATTCACGGTTCACAAAAAATGCAAAAAATGACTCTTTAGTCACTTATGCTTGAAAAAGCTTAGTTATTGAGGTTTTGAGTAGTGAATCGGTAAATCGCTAAACCAAATGCCACGAAATCTTACACGTACCTCAAACATACCTAACTAAACTTGTGAGAACTATCAGAATTCATAACGGATTCACGGTTCACAAAAAAATGCAAAAAAATGACTCTTTAGTGACTTAGGCTTGAAAAAGCTTAGTTATTGAGGTTTTGAGTAGTGAATCGGTAAATGGCTTAACCAAATGCCACAAAATATTACTCGCACCTCAAACATACCTAAATAAACTTACGGGGAAACTAACGGAATGCATAACGGATTCACGGTTCACAAAAAAAATGCGAAAAAAGTGACTCTTTCATCACTTATGCTTGAAAAAGCTTAGTTATTGAGGTTTTGAGTAGTGAATCGGTAAACCGCTTAACCAAATGCCACAAAACCTTACACGCAAGTCAAACATGCCTAAATAAACTTTTGGGAACTAACGGAATGCATAACGGATTCACGGTTCACAAAAAATACGAAAAAATGACTCTTTAGTCGCTTAGGCTTGAAAAAGCTTAGTTATGGAGGTTTTGAGTAGTGAATCGGTAAACCGCTTAACCAAACGCCACGAAATCTTAGTCACACCTCAAACATACCTAAATAAACTTGCGGGAACTAACGGAATGCATAACGAATTCACGCCTCACAAAAAAATGCGAAAAAAGTGACTCTTTCATCACTTATGCTTGAAAAAGCTTAGTTATTGAGGTTTTGTGTAGTGAATCGGTAAACCGCTTAACCAAATGCCATGAAACCTTACACGCACCTCAAACATGCCTAAATAAACTTGTGGGAACTAACGGAATGCATAACGGATTCACGGTTTACAAATAATACGAAAAAATGACTCTTTCATCATTCCGAGTCCCCGAACACATTGTGGTCTCTCAAAACCCCCAAACATAGTTTTGCTCGATCTTTTATTATTTTATATACAACTAATTAATGAAAACTTTATCTTTTTTGTAGGTACAAAGTTTCACATTTTGATGGAAGGTTCTAACAAACAAACCACTTTTTTTGTTGGCCGGGTTAATTCTTTTTTGTTGCTTTCGTAGTTTTGTTAGTACTTTTTGATGAATATATAATATGCATATGTTTTTAGTTTTGCACTTGACCTGGATCGATTGTATACTTTTTGTTCAAACCAATTAATTGGTTGATATTGCGATGAATCGATGAAATTTAGTAGTTGAAATAGATTATATATTGAGTTGGATTTAATTTTGTACGTGCATGGTATTCTACATATGTACAGGGTGGTATATATTATTTTTACAGGGTGGTATTTATGTCACTTTTACTGTATTTATGTCACTTTTAAGGCTTTTATGTAATAATTTTGTTTGGTATTTATGTCACTTTTCTACTTTTATGTCACTTTAGGTTAAAATGACATAAATAAAATGGTATGTATGTCACTTTTAAGTATTTATGTCACTTTTAAGACTTTGATGTAATAATTTTGTTTGGTATTTATGTCACTTTTCTACTTTTATGTCACTTTAGGTTAAAAGTGACATAAATAAAATGGTATTTATGTCACTTTTAAGTATTTATGTCACTTTTTATTAACAAATGTGTTGGTTTTTATGAAACATTTATGTCACTTTTATAAAGTATTTATGTCACTTTTAAAACATTTATGTTGCCTCCATTTATGTCACTTTTTACTGGAAAAAAAAGTGACATAAATACCTATTTATGTCACTTTTTAAGTGACATAAAATGCCTTTTTCCTTGTAGTGAGAGCTTTGATTTTATCAGATGTACTTTACGTCCCTTCAATGAGACATAATTTAATTTCAATTTCAAATTTATCGAATAATGGTTATTCTTTTCATTTTGAAACTGAAGTTGTGATTAAAAGAAATGTTTCTTTTATTTGTTCTGGTGTTAAATCAAATGGTTTGTATGTGATTACTCCTAATATTTCTAATGATTCTTGTATGGAACTTAATAACTCAGTGGTAACTATACCATCTAAAAGAAAGGAGCCTTCCACTAATCCAATAAGGCTTTGGCATATGAGGCTTGGCCATATCAATCTAAATAGGATTGGTAGACTAGTCAAAGTAGGGGTCTTAGGCGATTTGGTTCTCGAACCAATGGACGTCTGCGAGTCTTGTTTAAAGGATAAGATGACCAAAAGGCCCTTTCCAGTAAAGGGCAGTAGGACCAATGCGTTGTTGGAATTAGTTCATACTGATGTGTGTGGACTAATAAATATTATAGCAAGGGGTGGTCATGAGTATTTCATCACATTTACTAATGACCACTCTAGGTATGGATATGTGTACCTAATGCAGCCCAAGTCTGAAGCCTTTGAAAAGTTCAAAGAGTTTAGGGCTGAAGTGGAGAAGCAATTAGGAACACATATCAAGGCCATTCGATCTGATCAAGGTAGCGAGTACCTCTTTAATGAGTTTATTGATCACCTCATACAGAATGGGATTCTGTCACAATTGACTGCACCTGGCATGCCTCAGCAGAATGGTGTAGCGGAGAGAAGGAACCGAACGCTTTTAGACATGACTAGGTTGATGATGAGTTATTCAGAGTTGCCATTATTCCTTTAGGGTTATGCTATGGAAACTGCTGCGTACATACTAAATCTAGTGCCAAGCAAATCTGTTCCCAGGACACCACGAGAGATGTGGATTGGGCGCAAGCCTTCTTTGCAACATCTCCGGATATGGGGGTGTCCAGTACATGTGTTGAAAGGAAAGATGAGCAAGTTGGATTCTAGATCGGAAGTATGTTACTATGTAGGGTATCCAAAGGGTACTTATGGATGGCATTTTTATAATCCAAGAGAACCAAAAGTGTTTGTTAGTATAAACGCTGATTTCTTGGAGGATGATTATATCATGAACCATAAACTTAAGGAAAGGATAGATCTTAGTGAGATAGAAGAAAAGTCCTCAGTCCAACCCGTAGTTGATAACGATGTAAATCAAGAAAATGCCACTTCTTCACCCATTTTCGCACCGGTATCTCATCGTAGTGGGAGGATTATCAGTCATCCTGATAGATACATGTTCTTAGAAGAAGTTTTTGAAGCTGTCTCCATAGAATCTGAATATGATCCTGCCACATACGAAGAGGCAGTGACTGATGTTGATTCAGCTCATTGGGTTAAAATTATGAAGGCTGAATTGGAATCTATGGATTTTAATCAGGTCTGGGATCTTGTAGAACTTCCAGCCAATATTAAATTCATTGGCTATAAGTGGGTCTGCAAGAGGAAAAGAGGGTCTAATGGAAAGGTTGAGACCTTTAAGGCTAGGCTTGTAACGAAAGGTTATACTCAGAGGGAGGGCATTGACTATGAGGAAACCTTCTCGCTGGTATCCATGCACAAGTCTATCAGAATACTCTTATCCATTGTTGCATACCTAGATTATGAGATCTGGTAGATGGACGTCAAGACTGCATTCTTGAATGGCAATCTTGAAAAGGACATCTATATGTAGCAACCAGAAGGATTCATAGCTAGTCGGAAAGGTAACTTAGTATGCAAGTTGCAAAAGTCCATTTATGGGCTTAAGCAAGCATCCAGAAGTTGGAACATTCATTTTGACCAAGCGGTCAAATCGTTTGGTTTCATACAGAATCTGGATGAACCTTGCGTATACAAGAAATGTGAAGGAAAAGTGGTGGCTTTTCTTATGCTCTATGTTTACGACATTCTACTCATTGGAAGTGATGTAGCGGCATTGTCAACGATCAAGGTTTAGCTACCTAGTACTTTCGATATGAAGGATCTAGGAAAGGAGAGCTATATTCTTGGAATAAAGCTTTTTCGGGATCGTAAGTGAAAGATAATGGGATTATTCCAAGCTGGTTATATCGATAAGGTGCTAACTAGGTTTTCAATGGATAATTTGAAAAAAAGTTTGTTACCTTTAATGCATGGTTTGGCGTTCTCCAAGGACCAGTGTCCAAAGACACAGGAGGAGAGGAATCGCATGGCAGGAGTTACCTATGCTTCGGCAGTGGGATGTCTCATGTATGCGATGTTGTGCACTAGACCAGATATCTGCTTTGCCGTTGGCGTGGTTAGTAGATATCAATTCAATCCAGGTCCAGAACACTGGATAGCCATTAAGCACATTCTTAAGTACTTGAGAAGGACTAAAGATTACATGCTTATGTACAGTGGTAGTGAGTTAATTTCAGTAGGATACACTGACTCAGACTTTATGTCAGATGAAGATTCGAGAACGTTGACATCTGGACATCTCTTTACCTTGGGAGGTGGTGCTGTTAGTTGGAGGATCATTAAGCAGAAATGCATTGCAGAC
The DNA here is from genome assembly GCA_033977485.1 of Hydrangea macrophylla. Classification (NCBI taxonomy): domain Eukaryota; kingdom Viridiplantae; phylum Streptophyta; class Magnoliopsida; order Cornales; family Hydrangeaceae; genus Hydrangea; species Hydrangea macrophylla. Next base: position 96,908,757 of record CM066995.1, read on the forward strand.
TCAACTACAGAAGCTGAGTATGTGGCTGCTTGTGAAGCCGCAAAGGAAGCTATTTCGCTCAAGAAGTTCCTTATGGAGCTCAAGGTGGTACCACTATTGCTGTCACCTATTATGCTTTATTGTGATTATAGTGGGGCAGTGGCTCATTCCAAGGAGCCAAGGAACCACGGAAAGGGAAAGCAAGTAGAACAAAAATATCATCTAATCCGACATATTGTTCAATGTGGAGATGTGACTGTCAGCAAGATTGCCACCTCTGACAATCTTGCAGGTCCGTTTACAAAGGCCTTGCCACAGAAGGTCTTTAATCGTCATTTAGATAGTCTATGTCTTAGATGTAATCCTGTATGGTTGTGGGTGCAAGTAGGAGTTTGTTGGGTTTGTGCCCTCAAACCATTACTTTATGTATGAGACATTGACATTTTAATATATGGATATCAGCTTTACATTTCATTGTGTATGTTTCTTTCATGATGATTGTTAATCGTTAAGTATCATAGTAAGTAATTCGTGTGTGTATGAGATACATACAAGTGATATACGAATTACTATTCTTTGATACTTAGAGCTTGTCATAGTGGATGATGAGACTGGATATCTCATCAGGTATACACTATAGCATGATTAACTACCATTGGATGGAGTGATGAATTTCAATCACTGGAGTATGACTCTTAGTTAATATGCTAGTGCTTATAGTGCATTGATGAACCTGAGCTTTCCTATTGACACTCAAGACTATCAAACAGTCGATAGGAACTTATAACTTGTATAAGGTATGTGTTCTCAATCTTGAGACGATTATGAACACAAACTGTGGATATGGCTGCTTTGACTTACCAATCAGTGAGGTCTATTGATGATCAACACCTGGGTATCTTGGGTATGTCATGTTCATAGGGTTGTGAACATATATTGTCAAGATAGAATCTACCCTCTGATTTAGAGTAAGCATTCCCTTGAGAATGTTACCAAGTTGATTGCTGAGAACTGCAGTCTTGTTGATAAGTAGTTATCAACATGTTTGGTAATCATGAGAGGTGAATGGGACTCAAGGAATGCAAGAAGCGATCATGATTCAAGTTGATAGTGACAATTATCTGACTACCTGAATATGATTGCGAATGCTGATGGTAGAGGGACATTAGTATACCATACAAGTCTAGCTATTGCTTCAGATATGTTCTTTTGCGTTGGAGTTCAGTTATCGTTTTATAGTGGAGTAAACGTTATTTGATTAGTTGGTTAGTTCGCTGATCAAAGAGTTTGATCATGAGAATTAACAACTGGTCTGAACCAACAATAAAGAGTCTAGGAGGTCCCACTTTTAGCTCCGCTAGGATGCTTGGAAAGGCGCATGAGGATCTTGTCAAGATAGGTTTGTTCGATCGATCGAAGGAGTCTCGATTGATTGAAGTCTAGACATGTTCGATCGATCGAAGATTGTTCGATTGAAGATTGTTCGATAGATCAAAGGTTCGATCAATCGAAGGTTCGATCGATCAAAGCCACTTCGATCGGTCGAAGGTTAAAGTCGGTTTTGGAAATCTATAAATACGGCAACTGCATATAGGTTTAATAATCGTCGTTTTTCCTATATGATAGTTACAGAACCTGTTTAGGGCTTCCCAAACCTTTCCATCCTCCTTATTAGAGATCCCACCATCTCTAGTCTCTCCGAAAAGCATTCGCAGGAGTCATAAGGGTGAAGACAACCTAGTGGAGGCTGCTGCATCACCAAGGAAGAAGAATATCTGAATTGGGTTCAAGACGTGAGGTATAATTCTTCTACCTTTTGTTAACTCATCTATAGAATTGATGGGTAGTAGATCTGGGCATACCAATAAGTTTTATAACTTGATATTTTCCGCTGCGTGTTTAAAATTATTTTAAACCTGTTTTTCCTTCAACTGTGGTATAGGATAGTTAAACTTAGTCGAACTTAAGTTTATGGTATGGCTAAGTTTTGCTAAGTTTGGCCATACGGCACAAGGAGTGCCGTCCCATACCACACGACACACATTGTGCCATTTCAATCTCCTACACGGCACATGATATGCCACCTGGTGCTCTTACGGTACATGATGTGCCACTTGGTGCTCCCATGGCATATGATGTGTCATTTCATCAACTATACCACTATGTGTGTCTATGCCCATGTAGGAGAACTTGGCTTAAGTTTAAGTTTAAGTTCATGTATGCGTAGTGGATGCTCCAAGGAACTTAGGACAACTTAGGATAACTTAACAAAAAGCCATTAACGATGGTGTAGGTATAACTAATGTATAGGATAGTGAAACTAAGTAGAACTTAAGTTTATGGTATGCCTGATTTTTACTAATGTACAAGCCAAACGACACACATTGTGTCGTCCCACCACAGCATGGCACGCATTGTGCCATTTTATCACCACTCACCACCACACGGTACACATAGTGCCCCGTGCTTCCCAAACGGCATTGTGTGTGCCGTTTGGATTTTGATTTTTTTTTGTGGCACATTATTTAATCCCAGACGGCTATGCTTGTGCCGTCTGGGTGGTACACGGTATTCTCTATGCTGTCTCACTATCTACCATTGTAAGTGTCCTCCCACCTGACACGAACTTAGCTTAAGTTTAAGTTAAATTTAAGGTGCCCAATATGGATGCTCTTAGGGAGATACTGGGAGATATGGATGGTTTTCCAAAATAAATTGGAAACTTTAAATTTTCGTCAAAACTAATTGCAGGAAACCTAAAATGTGTCGGCGTTTTGTTGAAAATGCCGTAAATTCCCAGCACTTTATTCTCAGACGCCCTAAATTCTCGGCGTTAGTAGCCTAAATGCCATCAATTGCTGACATTGAAATAAAATGCCGATAAATCTTATGGGTGATAAAAAAAACCAAAAAATCAACCGAAACCGATCGGCCAAAAAACCGATTGGTGTGTTTATAAAATGTATGTACAAGCTAAAATCGACTGAAAAACCGACCAAAATCGAACCTATTGGTCGGTTTTGAAAAACACAAAAAATTGAAAAAATCGACTGAAATCGATCGCTTACAACCCTACTGGTAATCGTGGGCGTTTGTTTTCAAAATGTTGCAAATCAATGGCGCTTAATCAACTACTGCAAAAAAATATGCCAGGGTATGTCTTTTTTCTTGTAGAGATGATACAACTAACAAAACATTTGAAAATAGACTAAATTGCTCTATTTTTTTTTTCTATTATTTAATATTAATAATATGCCTTAATTAATTAATTTTTATTATTTATTTTTAATATAATTCAGTTCCCAAATGCTTTGTTACTTATACCATGTGTTCCCACCGATCATTTTCACAATATATGATATTATTGACAAAGCATTTGGAAACTGAGTATCAAACGGGCCCTAAGTATAGTTGGGATCGAGTCTTAAGCGGATCTGTATATCGTCCAACATTATTAACTGATAGAGGTTATACTGTATGTGATATATAACTGTAAGTCATATGGAAACCAAGCAATGCCGTATTTTTTAAATTTTGAATCCCAAATTATTTTCCAAATGCTTTGTGATTAATTATACCCTGTGGTTCCACTGATCACTATCAAAAATACGTGCTACACAACTAACAAAGCATCTAAAATTTGAGAAATGGCATGTGTTCCAAATTTTGAATTCTAAACTAGTTCCCAAATGCTTTGTCAGTTATATCATGTGGCTACCTATCACTATCACTCTAATACCCATACTTGGAAAAAGATAGTACTATTAATTTTTCATGCATTAATTACTGTGATTAATTGCATGTGATGATTTGGGTAAGTTTCAATCACCTCGATGTGATAAGAGCTTGATAAAGGGCACAGTTTGATACAAATGAAGTGGGACCCACGGGAGGTCCAGATTAAATAAATTGTATTTAGTTGCATTTACATGATTAAATGGATATTTGTTAAAGTGCATTTAATATTATATTGTTGGTTGTGACCTTTTATGGTACCAGTTTGGGTACTCATGTGATAGCGTATAGGGATATGATTCATAACTAGTAGGTTAATTAGCAACTTTATAAAATATTTGGAATCACTTTTGAGACCCATACGTGATGTAGACACATACCCACTTAGATATGTGGTAGTTAATATAAAGTTTAGGGAGATCTCATAATAAACTTTGGAAGTTTTGAGGGTGCAAACAAGATTATGACTAAAGAGTCATAACCTTAAAGGCTTTGAAGAAGATAGTTTTATCTTCATTTGTTTTTCAAAAGAAAACCAAGAAAAAAAAAAAAAAAAAACAACAGTTGGATACAGAGAAGTATATCAGCGAGAGGAAAAAAAAGAAAAAAAAGAAAAGAAAAGAAAAGAAAAAGCTACCGTTTGCCGTTTCGTTGTCGTTACTCGGTCGTCGGACCTCTATTTCACGAACCGAAGCCGTATTCAGACTTGTGGAGGTGAGAGGATTATTTCTATGTCTTTCTTTTTCAATTTTGGTAATTTTTTTTTGCAACCTATTTTAAGTGGTGATACATATATGTGATATATATATGTAGGGATATCATTGAAATCATTAGGAATTAGTTTTGCGAAAGAATTTGGGAATTTTAAGCTTAATTTGGACCTATTTGTGAGGCGAGTGCCCTAATCTTAAAATTGGATGTTTAATGTCTTTTAATTATTATTAAATGCTTAGAATGTTTAATTTATGATTAAGCAGCAAAGCATGTGATTATTTATTATTTAACGTGTTTGAAATGTTGAAATTGCTATGTTGACATGTTAAGCTGCTTATGTGCTTATTTGGGTCAAAGGGTCTCAAGTAATAGTTACCATTATTTAGCCCGTATATAAGGGACACTATTCCTCAGAGAAAAAGGGGATGATGATGAAGTCCTCAGAGAAAAAGGGACTGTGGTGACGACCACAACGAATTAACTTCGGTTAAATAAGAGTGTGTGATATCGCTTTTAAAGCGATGGCAAAGTAAGAATGACCCAAAATCAGGGGTCCAGAATGATGGTAATTGATTACTTGACACTCCTGCGACCATTTATTGTTGTGAATACTTAATTGGTGTTATGAATTATTAAATACTCCAATTGCATGATTAGTACCACGTACTCACTCTACACGGCTAGATTTGTAATGGGAATATCCGTTACAAAAATTATTTGTAGCGGATATACATACACTCGTTACAAATAGGGCATTGCAAATTTGTAACGGATATATCCGTTACTAATAGTAACGGATTTTTGTAATGGATATACCCATTACTAATTTATTTTTTGTTATGGTTATATCCGTTAGGAATATGTTTAGTAACGGATAGCTGTCTAATTTTTTTTTTTTTGGAAAAATCACTAACGCTTTGTAACGGATTATTAACGGTTATATCCGTTACTAATTTCCAAAATGCATAAAAATAGTGACGGATATTCCCGTCATAAATTTTAATTACAAATAAAAAAAGTGAAATTAATTTATATGCTTTCAAATTTTTAATTGCACCTAATTAATAAACATATAAATTCATACCAAACACAAAAATAACAAGCTCAATCTATACTGAACACAACAAAATTATTCCATAGTAATCGTACCAAAAAAATTGTCCATACATGTATATATAATTGACAAAATCTCACTGCACCAACCTAACCATGTTTGAAGTTAAATAACACTAATCAATCTTATAACACTCAACACTTAGAAAACAAAAATTCTCATATATCATTCCTCCCAATATCACATATGGTGCTAGAAGGAATTTACCAATCAATCATCATCTTCAACAACCTTGGTGCCTAGGCCCTTGAGCTCTTGTAGAGCTTCTTTTTGCATCTTCATCATCATTCTTCTGATGAGCAATGCAAACTCTTACTCGCCTTGGGACACTACAGATACCCTTACTCCAAATGTACTTAATAAGCTAAATATGCACTCTCACATCTTTTGTCACGATCAATGAATTTTTGTGCGAATTTTTTGATCTCTAGTATGGCATTTGGAGCCTTCTTCTTGAATGTGCTATTATTCAAAATAATAGTTCAATTATGGATCACACTCTTGGCAACACAAATAAACCACAGATGAGTCAAGATATAAATAAATTATGTTAAGCTTCACATGCACTCTCACAAATTTCTTTAGGCATGTTTGAGGTGCGAGTAAGGTTTCGTGGCGTTGAGATAAGCGGTTTACAGTTTCACTACTCAAAACCTCAAAAAACTAAGTTTTTTCAAGCTTAAGTGATGAAAAAGATATTTTTTCGCAATATTTGTGAACCGTGATTTCGTTATGCATTCCGTTAGTTCTCACAAGTTTCTTTGGGCATGTTTGAGGTGTGAGTAAGGTTTCATGGCATTCAGAAAAGCGGTTTATAGTTTCACAACTCAATACCTCAAAAACTAAGATTTTTCAAGCCTAAATGATGAAAAAATCATTTTTACGCATTATTTGTGAATCGTGATTCCGTTATGCATTCCGTTAGTTCTCACAAGTTTCTTTAGGCATGTTTGAGGCGCGAGTAAGATTTCGTAGCATTCGGATACACGCTTTACTATTTCACTACTCAAAATCTCAAAACTAAGTTTTTTTCAAGTCTTAAATGATGAAAAAGTCATTTTTTTTGCATTAATTGTGAACCGTAATTCTGTTATGCATTCCGTTAGTTCCCACAAGTCTCTTTAGGTATGTTTAAGGTGTGAGTAAGGTTTTGTTGCATTTGGATGAGCGGTTTACAGTTTCACAACTCAAAATCTCAAAAACTAAGTTTTTTCAAGCCCAAGTGATGAAAATGTCATTTTTTTCACATATTTGTGAACCGTGATTCCGTTATGCATTCCGTTAGCTTCCACAAGTTTCTTTGGGCATTTTTGACTTGCGAGTAAGGTTTCGTGGCATTCGGATACACGCTTTACCATTTCACTGCTCAAAACCTCAAAAACTATGTTTTTCCAAGTCTTAAGTGATACAAAAGTTATTTTTTCGCATTATATATGAACCGTGACTCCGTTATGCATTCCGTTAGTTCCTACAAGTTCCTTTAGGCATGTTTGAGGTACGAGTAAGGTTTTGTGGCATTCGGATACACGCTTTACCATTTCACTACTCAAAACCTCAAAAACTAAGTTTTTTCAAGCCTATGTGATGAAAAAGTTATTTTTTGCATTATTTGTGAACTGTGATTCCGTTATGCATTCCGTTAGTTCCCATAATTTTTTTAGGCATGTTTGAGGTGCGAGTAAGGTTTTGTAGTATTCAGATACACGCTTTACCGTTTCACTACTTAAAATCTCAAAAACTAAGTTTTTTTCAAGTCTAAGTGATGAAAAAGTCATTTTTTTTGCATTATTTGTGAACTGTGATTCCGTTATGCGTTTCGTTAGTTCCCACAAGTTTCTTTAGAAATTTTTGAGGTGTGAGTAAGGTTTCATGGCATTCGGATAAGCAGTTTACAGTTTCACGTCACAAAACCTCAAAAACTAAGGTTTTCAAGCCTAAGTGGTGCGAAAGTCATTTTTCGCATTATTTGTGAACTATAATTCTGTTATGCATTCTGTTAGTTCCCACAAGTTTTTTTAGGCATGTTTGAGGTGCGAGTAAGGTTTCGTAGCATTCAGATACACGCTTTACCATTTCACTACTCAAAATCTCAAAAACTAAGGTTTTTTAAAGTCTTAAGTGATGAAAAAGTCATTTTTTGCATTAATTGTGAACTGTGATTCTGTTATGCATTCCGTTAGTTTCCAAAAGTTTGTTTAGGCATGTTTGATGTGCGAGTAAGGTTTTGTGGCATTCGGATAAGTAGTTTACAGTTTCACAACTCAAAACCTTAAAAACTAAGGTTTTTCAAGCCTAAGTGATGAAAAAGTCATTTTTTTCGCATTATTTGTGAACCGTGATTCCGTTATGTATTCCGTTAGTTCCCATAAGTTTCTTTAGGCATGTTTGAGGCTTGAGTAAGGTTTTGTAGCATTCGGATACATCCTTTACCGTTTCACTACTCAAAATCTCAAAAACTATGTTTTTTTCATGTCTAAGTGATGAAAAAGTCATTTTACACATTATTTATAAACCGTGATTCCGTTATGCATTGCATTGGTTCCCAAAAGTTTCTTTTGGCATGTTTGAGGTGCGAGTAAGGTTTCGTAGCATTCGGATACATGTTTTACCATTTCACTACTCAAAACCTCAAAAACTAAGTTTTTTTTTTTCAAGTCTAAGTGATGAAAAAGTCATTTTTTTTGCATTATCTATTAACCGTGATTTTGTTATGCATTCCGTTAGTTCCCACAAGTTTCTTTAGGAATGTTTGAGGTGCGAGTTAGGTTTCGTGCCTTTCGGATACACGCTTTACCATTGTTATGCATTTCGTTAGTTCCCACAAGTTTCTTTAGGAATGTTTGAGGTGCGAGTTAGGTTTCGTGCCTTTCGGATACACGCTTTACCATTTCACTACTCAAAATCTCAAAAACTAAGTTTTTTCAAGTCTAACTGATGAAAAAGTCATTTTTCGCATTATTTGTGAACTGTGATTCTGTTATGCATTCCGTTAGTTCCCACAAGTTTCTTTAGGCATGTTTGAGGTGCGATTAAGATTTCGTAGCATTTGGATACACACTTTACTGTTTCACTACTCAAAACCTAAAAACTACGTTTTTTTCTTGTCTAAGTGATGAAAAAGTCATATTTTTGCTTTATTTGTGAACCGTGATTTCGTTATACGTTCCGTTAGTTCCTACAAGTTTCTAAAAACAACCGGGAACCTAAAGATCTAAAGATACAACAGTTTTACCTTTGGTTTTTTCCCTCAGTTTGCGATTGTCTACCCTAACTCCATAAAAAAAAAAAAAAGATCTAAAGACCGCAATTTCCTAGAAAATACCAAAGAAATGATAGACAATTAGTTAGAGAGAGTGAAGACTTCCAAAACTCATGTCGAACTATCTAGGGCTGGGTCTGACGACAATTAAAAACTGGTCCAAATCAAATCTAAAAAAAGTCTAAAAATAAAAAAACAGACAATTAGGAGCACCAAGGATATCAAAGATTTGATCTATATACCCTATCTTCTAAGGATATCAAAGATTTTAAAGATTTGATCTATAAATAAATCCAAATCCCCTCGCTTCTAAGGATATCAATGATACAAATAGAAATTTCTTGATGTTGCAATTTAGCATTATAATTCCTGACCTTGATAGTTGCAGCAGTCACAGTGTCCAAAATGGTTGTTGGTTGTATAACGGTTTGACTGGAGTCTGATACGTCTTGATTCAATGTCTACGGAACTTTTGGACCAAAATGCGAAGATAGATGAATTAGTCACCTAGATGAAATCAACATACATGCTTCTTTTATGCCTTGCAAGAAATTATAAGTAGAATCAAACAAATACTTAAGAAATTCTAAGAAATTCGCCAACACTATTAAAAGATTAAATGAGATAAACCGTCAAAGGAAAAGTGTTTATGGATTCCACATCAATTGATGAACATCTCGCGTTGCGTTCACTTCTGCTAACTTGACCTTGAAAACCTAGTAAACCACGAAGCTGGGAGTTGAATTTTATTACTTTCCTCAGCGTCACAACAATTAACAAAGCACATGATGGCCATATGATAGAAAGACAGGCAAAAAATTAAGTAAAGAAAAGTGACACTGCAGAGTAAATAGAACATGTTCACATAAAACACATTAAGATGGTCAAAAAATCACATTGCAAAAAATAACAATATGCTACTGAGGAATGGAAAGAGACTCATAGAAGGCTTCAAGAAGGTTGGGTCTTTGCAACTACACAATATCAGTATCTTAAACTACCAAATTGAAGGTAAATTCACCTAGGTATATTTTCCTCACATGTATATTTATACATAAAAATTCTTAAACTACCAAACTGAAGGTAATTTCAGCATTTATGAACCAAGCACTGCCCCAAACAAGAACCCATTAATTGGATACTATATTTAGACATTCATCAGCATACTTATCCATTACCTTCCTCTTCAATATTCACTTTTGATATTACAAAATCAAGAATAAGCAGTAAAGAAGCAAAACAACACAGGTAACTATTGGAAAAAAACACAACACAAAGGAAAAATTGATGTCTTACTTTTCGTGAGTAGTTTTTTTAGTGGAAGAAAGCAGATTATTTTATTAGGATTAGGAAAAACTAATTTTATCAAAGTAACTACCAACCCGGAGTAAGTTCTATTCATCCATGGTCCTAAAATTACTAAAATTAAATACTAATCTGGTTAAGCCCATTAAACTATTTTCAATCCCATTTAAAAGACTAAACAATGATTCTTAAGAAGGTTGACAACGGAAAATAAAGAAAAAATAAACACTTCTAACTTAAACGCTTAAACAACCTCAGACAAAAATACTTCCCCATCCCATAAAGAAACCAAAACACGCTCCAGAGAGTATACAAAGCGAACACATATTTACATAAGACATATGATGATAGATAGTGTTCTACATATTCATAATCAAAACATCAGTAAAATTAGACCACTTAACAAAAATCTAGGAAAATTACCTTAGCTGATTCTTCTTTACCAAATTAAATTGCAATGAGAAGGAGAGCCAAATCATATCAAAATAACTTCTACGCAATCTGAGAAATGAACAAAAATAGATACAATACAAATTAGATCAATAGTTTGGGCATTTGTATACAGACACAAGTAAGAGGAAATTTAATACATAGATTTGTATTACCAACTGCTTAATCACTATGTCATCTAAACAGAGGAACCCACAAAAAAAAAGAAGAAAGGGGATTGATAATTTGAGACCCAAAAATTTGTTTAATAAAAAATTTATGGAAGAGGGCCTTTTTTTTTCCTTAGATTCGTACCCCATTGATGGAGTCAATACTAGAAACAAAGTGTATATTGAATCTTAAAGAGATTCAGAGTCATATGAGAGAGGTTGGGTACGATGAAAAATCAGCTAGTTTGTACCAGAAGGAAGAAGAAGAAGATCTACAGTTCTAGGTTTTGAATCAATCTAGAAGAAGACGATCTAGGGTTTTAGGGTTTCAATCAATCTAGAACTTGAAGACGAAGAAGAAGAAGAAGAAGAAGAAGAAGAAGAAGAAGAAGAAGAAGAAGAAGAAGAAGAAGAATTGTTACCTGCGAGCGGTGGCACAGCGGAGGACACAGCAACGACGGGCAACGGCAGATGACCCTCTCTCTTTTCTCCCTCTCATTCTTTTTGTCTCTCTTTCCTTTCAATATGTTTCTCTTTTCTTTAGATGTAGAGCCCGATAGCATTTGTTTTAACCTTCATTTAATATTTTTTAAAAAAATACCAGCTCATATTTGCAACGGATATAACCGTTACGTTATCATAGTGGTCCACTACATAGAGAGTACTTAATTAATCAATAAGATGAAAAAAATTATAGAGATAGATACAATTAATCTAAGAGGGAATAAGCTAAGGAAAGTGGCTTTTTCAAGTTCCTTTTTAAGCTAACTTAAGTACAAAACCATGTCCTTGGTGCTAAAATTAAAGAAAGCTTAAAAGAGGATGTGCTTTAAAAGAAGAGGATAATCTGCAAATATCTATCAATTAATGTACTCCTCTATCTTATAGAACCCTTATAGAAGCAAATAAGATAAAGGGAATGTTTAGAAACAAGAAAATAAAATAAAATATGTATATCAATCTCTGTTGTACTGTAACTTAAATCCATATTTTAGGTGCCACCTGATCTGCAAGGGTGCTTGACAGCTTTTATTATCAATTTGGAATGAAGATCAACTGATCACGGATCAAGAGACTAGAGTACTGTGTATGTGTGTGTGTGTGTGTGAGAGAGAGAGAGAGAGAGAGAGAGAGAGAGAGAAAGAGACTTGTTAAATAATACTAGTGCATTAATTTGGGGAAAATAATTGAATAATTAAACTGCCATAGAGGCATATAAATATATACACATCCATATATGTGCGCGCGCGCGCGGTGTGTGTGTGTATGTGTGTGTGTGTGTGTGTGTGTGTGTGTGTGTGTGTGTGTGTGTGTGTGTGTGTGTGTGTGTGAAAGCAAGCACATACAAACATTCTATGAAAATTCAAGAAAGCATCTACTTTAATTTCTAAAATGTCCTCTCTAAACCTATAATTGTGGACTTTTTCTTTTTGAATAGCAACTTCTATTGATATAAAAGAAATGGTGCCAATAACACCAAGAAAACAAACCAAATGAAAGGATGCTCATTGATGCCATCCCCATTTTGACAGATCCAAAAAGGCTCAAAGAAATCATCCCCATTATGACATAATAAAAAAGGAGCCCAGAAGAGCAAATGCCCCAAGCAACACCCAAGACAAGCAAAACCTTTAATGTCCAACAAAATTGCTTGAACCAAATTGCAATTTGAGATTTTTTATGCCTATTTTGGGATGGCCCCAAGTTCACAACTTGGTACCATTATCAGATACTTAACAGATTTGATTGAAGAAGAAGAAAGTAGGTACTTCACAACTTGGTACCATTATCAAGTACCATTATCAGCTACCATGACACAAATAAGGAAGAACGTAGTAGTAAAAGAAGAAGAAGAAGAAAAGAGAAGAAGGAGGGTGTACCTATAGATAGTCGATGGCGGCGGCGGCGGCTGGTAGTCAGCAGCGTCGGGTGGTCGGCAGGTGGTCAGCGGCGTCGGGTGGTCGACAGCGTCGTGGGGTCTAAGGCTGCGTGGATCTAGGGCTCTACTCTCCTTTCCCCCTTTATCCCTCCTTTCTCTCTCCTTTCTCCTGCCCTTCTATTTTTTTGTGCAACTTGGTACCATTATCAGATACTTCACAGATTTGATTGAAGAAGAAGAAAGTAGGTACTTCACAACTTGGTACCATTATCAAGTACCATTATCAGCTACCATGACACAAATAAGGAAGAAAGTAGTAGTAAAAGAAGAAAAAGAAGAAAAGAGAAGAAGAAGGGTGTACCTATAGATAGTCGATGGCGGCGGCGGCTGGTAGTCAGCAGCGTCGGGTGGTCGGCAGGTGGACAGCGGCATCGGTTGGTCGGCAGCGTCGTGGGGTCTAAGGCTGCGTGGATCTAGGGCTCCACACTCCTTTCCCCCTTTATCCCTCCTTTCTCTCTCCTTTCTCCTGCCCTTCTATTTTTTTGTGCAACAAGGAGAGCCCGATGGTTTTAGTAGTCAAAATTATCATTATTAATTTATTATTATTTTTTTATTAATTTTGTAACGGATATAAACGTTACCAAAATATATACAACCGTTACAAATTTGAAGTAACCAAAATAATGGCAATTAGTAACGATTTTTCCAAATTTGTAACGGATAATACTCGTTACAAATCAAGAAACCTGTCCGTTACAAATTTACCCGTATGGTGTAGTGTCACTGAGCGAAAGCTTATTCGATTTTGTAGCTAATGACCACGTAGGTTTAGATGAACATCACAGTGAGAAGCGTTGAACCATGGGGTTCTGGACAGCTTGGGAGTATGTTTCTTTTGTTGTATATATTAATGCATTATTTGTGGACGTACTCATTTGGGTTGGAAGTTGGTATAGAAATTTGATCTGCAGAATCTGCAGGTTTATTTTTGGCCTATCGACTTTTACGGAAACAGACATAACTCTTTCTAGAAAATTCGGATTTGCACGCCGTTTTTTGTGTTAGAACCAAGACTCGAAGGGATATCTTTTGATATAAAATTTGACTATAGTTTCTCAATGTATATTTTACCCTTGGACCGATTTAAGTTAATGCATTCCTGTTACGATGTTTAACTCTTATTTTACTATTACTAAGGGGTGTTTTGTTTTGGGTAATTCTTTGTTACACGGTCCTAATTTGCGTGTGGCAGTTTAAGGTGTGACAATTTTTGGTATCAGAGCAATAGGCTAGAGTCCTTGGGAACGAGAGACGACGAATATGATGCGTGAGTGTGCACACAACAACACGTAGTTACACGATCATGCATACACATTTATTTTAGCATGCTTAAGATATTGATTAGCATGCTTATGGTGTTCATAACATAGTATGCATGGTGACCACTAAGGTTATTGGTTGCCAGTCTTAATTGTCTGGTTGCAATGAACTCAGAGAAGAGACACAAATCACCAACAATGGTGGATCGAATGAAAAGGGTTGTAGGAATTAGTACCTTATCAGAGGAAGAGGCACATGAAAATTCAAACCCAGAGATAAGAATAGAACTATTGACCACAGAAGAGTTTCTGAGAGAGTCCAGTCAATATCAAAAGGGTAAGAGACTAAGAGAAAGTCTAAGGGAAAGTCAAGGTAAGATGAGAAAAGTAAATGAGGTTAGTTTATCGACAAGTGGCATTTCTAGAGAAAAGAAATTGTGTTGTCCAATTTGTCATAAATGACATTGGGATGTATGCTGTGGGTCTTTTGTAATTTGTTATGTTTATCGGCAACTCGGGTACATCGTAAGAAATTGTCCAAGTCAAGAGCAGAAATTAAAGATAAGAGTTATGACTCTAGACAGTATGTGCATCGGGCACATGATCACCCTAATAGATGACAAGAAAATCCAAGTTTATCGACATCTAAAATCACTTCAGAATTTGTCCAACTACCAACGGGAATAGAGCAAAGGAAGACAAATTTTTTCAATTTATAGTTGAACCACCTGAGGCATCAGATACAAATAAGGTAATCATTTACATCCAAATTATATTTATGTATTCTTGAATCCAAGAATTTCATGTTGATTGTATCATGGTAGTTATCGAATGTTCAAATAAGTTATTGGGGATCTCTGTGTGTTGGACTTGGTTAATGATAATATATTGGGATTTATATGATTGGTTCTGATAAACCAGGGGTTTGTGATATAAGAATAATATAGAATTAGTAACAGTGAGGATTACAAGTTATTTTGATATGATGACAAGTATAAGTGGCTGTTGATCAAGTACGTTGTTGTTAGCTGTGTAACAGGTAAACGTTGAATCAAGCAAGGTTATATCTTCGAGAAAGTTTGTATGATGTCATTATTCTGTATTGAGACAGTTATCGAAATTTGTTAGTATATGAAGGAGGGGTTGTTAGGAACTTTGCATTTGTTTAAATTATGAGAAGACATCGAATTGATATCTGGAGATATTTGGGTAGTAAACGAATATGTCATTTGAGGACTGGTTGAATAATTTGATTGGAAGAAGATATAATTACTATCAGTAAAATATTAGAAATATTACTAATATTCGGGGTACCATATCTAGTGGAGTTATAGAGTTAAGAATGAAGAAGTTGCCGAATGTAAAATTTATTTGATAAGGGATTCGTTCATCCAAGCATAATATTGTGGAGATTATAGGTGTTATTACAAGAAGAAAGACAGAGTAATCAAAATCAGCTGAAGTTGATTGAAATTATAATCAAGAAGTAGTATATGAGTAATCAGTAAATGAATTATCTGTTAGTCTCATTAGTACGTACATGTGTTTTCTAATGTAAACTTGAGGTTTGGATACGAGTAACAGAAGAGTACAATGAAGACATTGTTAAGATTTGTTAAAGACCTGGTACAGAAAATGTGAGTCTTTGTGAAGATGATTGAGGTAACAACAACACCAGTTAAAATTTTTAAACTTGTGAATATGTGACAGTATTAGTGATGATGTTATTATTCAGCGTTAGTGTATATATAGTTTGGAAGGACACGAGATATGAAGAAAATTTGGGAGAACTATGCTAAAGACCCAAGTTGTAATGATGCTAATATATAATCTGTTATAGATATAAAAAAAAATTATTGAAGATTGGAGTTTTGATTTGAGATGAATGAAGAAGTTTTCTACAACGGTTGAAGCCATAAGGTAAGAGATGAACTAATAGAAGACCTGGGAGTTATAACCATTATAACTTCACCATATATTTGGCTATTTATATAGGAACATTTGTGAAATTATATTGATCACATGAAAGATTTCTGAGGAACTAAAGAATTGATTTATGAAGACATGGATTTGATTAGTTGTTCTATACCTGAACATTTGTTGATTTAGATGAAACTTTGAATTGAGATTGAGTAGTATGTTGATACGATAACTGCTTGTATTTTACGGGGAATTGGAAGTGATAATACGATAACGAGGAGTGATAACCATCATAACTGCACCATATTTTTGGCTATTATACAGGAACACTTGTGAAATTATATTGATCACATGAAAGATTTCTGAGGAACTAAAGAATTGATTAATGAAGACATGGATTTGATTAGTTGTTCTATACCTGAACATTTGTTGATTCAGATGAAACTTTGAATTGAGATTGAGTTGTATGTTGATACGATAACTGCTTGTATTTTACGGGGAATTGGAACTTTACGAGGCAAATCATCAGACACAAGATTTGAAATCTGAGAGATTACCTCTTTATTGAATATTTGGTAGTGTTAGTTTGTAGGCATGAAGCTTATATGAATTGCAGAGATTCGAAATACTTGATTACATGACATAAATTGAGTATATTATAAAGAAGACAGTTGAAACTCATGATGAGCTACAGTTTGACAAACAACGTTATTCAGGTAAAGCCAAAATGATTATTAGTATTTGAGTTTGAAATTGGCAGAAGAATTTTGTATGTGTATTGATTATTCGGAAATGATTGCATTGAAATAGAGACTTGATAGAAAATTGAAATTTTCTAAGACAACTAGACAAAGGAATGATAATAGTAATAGTAGAAATGTAGGTACAAGTGATACTATTACATCATATTAGAGGGAATTAACTTAGGGATCCGTTTGTTTTTGTCCTTTTTGGAGAAAGAAAATTTATGATGAAATTACTGAAGGGGGAATGATCAGATTTCTACTTTACAGTAAATTAATTAGGTATTTCGAATGAAATTGATTAAGGAAAAAGATTGTGATTTTATTCTGTTGTATATAATGATTTGATGATCAGCTGCAGGCAGGGCCGGCCCTGGGGAAAAGCCGGCAAAGCGGCCGCTTTGGGCCCCCAGATATTTAGCTAATTTAAGGGCCCTATTTAGGTACTAACTTAGCATTTCTATATTGGGCCCTTATAAAAACATACTATAACCTAGCCTAATAAAGGCCCCAAACCAAACTTAAATGACCCATATAAAACTACAAAGCTAGGCCCAAACAAACCCTCTAGAATAAGACTGTATTTTTTTGCTGGAGAGATTAAGACTATAATTTATTTTACTATTAAAAAAAAGACTAATTTATCAACTCATAGTGTGATACACTTTAAAAAAAATAAAAATAAATCAGTGTACCGAAAAGATTTAAGAAAATTAGGTTTTTCTCAATTCCCCAAATTCCTTTTAGTTTTAGCCCAAACAAACCCTTCAGTTGTAAGTTGTTTTCAATTTATACCTTGGTTTCAAATTATTGGTTGTTCGAATAAGTATTTAATTATGCTGCAAGTTGTTAGAACATTTTTCAATGTGACATTGAAAACCAATATATACGCATAATTATGTATATGTAGACTACAAAAAAAATCATCGGGCGCGCTGTCTCCAAACGCACGTATAGCCTTGGGCCCCATTTTAAAAGTTCGCTTTGGACCCCCTAAAGCTCAGGGCCGGCCCTGGCTGTAGGGATATAAGTTTGTTGATATTTAGTTTAAAGTCTGGATATTATCAGTAGAAGTTAAAGTTGAATTATTAAGAAGATTATCTACTGATGATAAATTGTTCATTATATGTTTAAATGTTAGGTTCGGGACAGAATATTAAAGAATCGCTGAGCTAGTGCAACTATTGTCAATATTTTGGCAAGTATGAGTAAATAAGGTGTAATTTGAGTCAGCCGATGTTATTGTATCACAGGGAAGAAGTTGACTCAAAGATATGTTTGGATTTCTATTTTATTTAAAAAGAGAAGAGAAGTTACTAATAGAATATCGAAAGGGAAGCAATTTGGATATCACACTATAATACGATGTGTTGAAATCTAGAATCCTATTATATGTTTTGAATGTAGATTGCTCAAGGAATAGATTTTAGAAGAAATATTCAAGCTCATAACGGGATTGTGGAATAATATGTTAATAGGCAGATATGAGACCGCATTACTTATATTTTATTATGCAGGATAACTCATTAATCGATTACATGGGATAAATGCTTTCGAGGATAGATTCGAAATTCGGGTACCATCAGTTAGCAGTTAAAGCTAAGATGTTGAAAAGATCACCTTCAGATGAGAATTGCAAAATATACTAGGGATGTGTGGTTTAACAGAATATCAAAGAGTTGCAGGGTTATTGTCAATAATGTTAATGACCAAGTCGAAATGAATATCTGTCGTAGTAAACTTTATGACTGAATAGTCAAAGTCAACAGAGATTAGATATATTGACAAGTGAATGATTGAGACTGGTGATCGAATTTGATTGTGTTGATGATTGGGAATACAGATTTGCTGGGGTTAATCAATTGTATGTGGAAGGGAATTGTGAAATTCTATGCAAACTGATGTCTATCATCATAAAGTGGTATGTTTGACTTATACTAATGTTTTGGGAATTCGCACGGGGCAACGGGAAAGAAATTGAATATTGGAAGAATGCCTTTCGCCAGTTGACGATTGGTTAAGAATACATCACAGGTAAGTGAGTCTTGTTTCCAGGAAGTTGATAGAAATGTCTACTACAGGGACAAAAATATTCTAAATGTGTTATCATTAGAGAATGGTATGGTTTGATGAACTGAGTGATTCAGTGGGATCATTTAAAATGTTAAAGAAAATAGGAATTAATCAATGGGTATAGTGTATTCTATGTTATGTATTACAGTGTTGAATGTCAGAGTTGAACCGTGAGTTTACTTGAGACAAGAAAAGTTTGGGGACAAACTTCCTAAAAGGGAGGGAGAGATGTAATACCCGTACCCGAAAAAAAGGTAGTAATATTAATTTTTCATGCATTAATTAGCGTGATTAATTGCATGTGATGATTTGGGTGAGGTTCCCCTATGTGATAAGTGCTTGATAAAGGGCACAATTTGGGTGAGTTGCATTTATATTATTAAATGGATATTTGTTAAAGTGCATTTAATATTATATTGTTGGTTGTGACCTTTTATGGTACTAGTTTGGATACTCATGTGAAGGCGAATGGGGACATGATTCATAACTAGAATGTTAATTAGCAACGTCATAACATATTTGGGATCACTTTTGAGACCCATAGTGACATAGACACATACCCACTTAAATATTTGGCATTTAATATAAAGTTTAGGGAGATCTCATAATAAACTTTAAAAGTTTTGGGGGGTGCAAACGAGATTATGACTAAAGAGTCATAACCTTAAAGGCTTTGAAGAAGACACGTATTGTCTTCATTTTTTTTCAAAAGCAAAAAAAAAAAAAAAAAAACAATAACAACAAACAATTGGCTATAGAGAAGTATCTCAACGAGAGGAAAAAAAGAAAAGAAAAGAAAAGGCTACCGTTCGCCATTTCGTCGCCGTTACTCGGACGTCAGACCTCTATTTCACGAATCGAAGTCATATTTGGATTTGTGGAGGTGAGAGGATTATTTCTATGTCTTTCTTTTTCAATTTTGGTAATATTTTTCCGCGACCCATTTTAAGGGGTGATACATATATGTGATACATATATGTAGGGACATCATTGGAATTATTATGAGTTAGTTTTGCGAAGGAATTTGGAAATTCTAGACTTATTTTGGACCTATTTGTGAGGTAAGTGTCATAATCCCAAAATTGAATGTTTAATGTCTTTCAATTGTTATTAAATGCTTAGAATGCTTAATTTATAATTAAGTAGCAAAGCATGTGATTATTTATTATTTAACGTGTCTGAAATGTTGAAATTGCCATGTTGACATGTTGAGCTGCTTATGTGCTTATTTGGGTCAAATGGTCTCAAGTAATAATCACTATTATTTAGCCCATATATAAGGAACGTCATTCCTCAGAGAAAAGGGGGATGATGATGAAGTCCTCAGAGAAAAGGGGATGGTGGTGACGACAACAACGAATTAACTTCGATCACATGAGAGTGTGTGATATCGCTTTTAAAGCGACGGCAAAGTGAGAATGGCCCAGAATCAGGAGTCCAGAATGATGATGATTGATTACTTGACACTCCTGCGACCATTATTGTTGTGAATGTTTAATTAGTGTTATGAATCATTAAATACTCCATTTGCATGATTAGTACCACGTATTCACAGAGCGAAAGCTTATTTGATTTTGTGGCTAATGACCACGCAGGTTCAGATGAACATCATAGTGAGAAGCGTTGAACCACGGGGTTCTGGACAATTTGGGAGTATGTTTCTTTTGTTGTATATGTTAATACTTTGTTTGTGATTGTACTCATCTGGGTTGGAAGTTGGTGTAGAAATTTGATCTGAAGAATCCGCAGGTCTATTTTTGGCCTGTCAACTTTTACAGAAACGGAGATAACTCTTTCTAGAAAATTCGAATTTGCCTGCCATTTTTTGCGTTGGAACCGAGACTCGAAGGGCTATTTTTTGATATAAAATTTGATTATATTTTCTTAATGTATATTTTACCCTTGGGCCGGTTTAAGTTAACGAATTCCTGTTACGATGTTTAACTCTTATTTTACTATTACTAAGGGGTGTTCTGCTTTGGGTAATTATTTGTTACACGGTCCTAATCTGCGTGTGGCGGTTTGGGGTGTGACAATCACAATACAGTATATCCTCTTTAGCATTACTCAATCCTTATGTTACAAAATTTCACATAATTAGTCCTACTTACATTTAAATCTGTGCTGTCCAAATTTAAATGTCAAATTTGATCCAAGTACAATATATGTCTTCCAAATTTTGAATCCCAAACTAGTACCCAAATATTATCAACAATTCTCAAAGAAATTAAATCACCAAAATTACACCTTTTTGCCTTTTATTTAATTAAATTGCCAAAATTTCCTCTTTTCTTTTCTATATATTTAATTAATTTATTATCTAACTAATTAAATCGTATAGATAATATATATTAACAAATTAAAGATACAACCGATTACTAGTTATACTATGTGGTACCATCGATCACTTTTTCAAATTTTGAATCTCAAATTGGCTTGCAAATGCTTTGTCAGTTATACCGTACGCATGGTACCACCAATCACTATCAATTAAGGACCTTAATTAACTAATTTAATTGGTACTATAGTGAATGGCTAATTCAATAGATACTAGACCTCAGTAACCTTTTTGATATAATCTTATACAAATACTTTATCAGTTATACATATGGTACAAGTACAACCTATCACTATCACAATATGTATGTGGTACGTATAGGTAGATCATATATTATCAATTTCATCACTTAATACCCATGATTCTTACATTAGCTCAGTTGTGGTCCTTGGACTATTGAAAGCAATGGTCATAATTTGATATAGATTGACATTTTTTTAAAATCGATTTAGAAGCCAAGAACCTTAATTAACTAATTCAATTGATACTAGGGTGAATGATTTTGCAATTGATGTTAGGCCTCAATTTGAAATACCTCTTCAATTGGTTATTATGTCGTGCATTGTTTTCTATATCTTACATATTGAATTTTCAATTTTGCGAAACAAATTCATATCAATTAAAATCAATTTAGAAATCAAGAACCACAATAAACCAATTCAATTGATAGTAGAGTGAGAGACTATGACTTGTGAAGTCATGTTAGTACTACTACCTACGGGCAACGGCCCACAGTTACAGCTAAACTATGGTGCATGGGTTCAGTCGCCCTCATTCGTACGAGAAAAAGATGGAAATCACATGGTTTGCTTTTTCAACTGTTGAGTTGTGAATTCATGTCAGTACTACTACCAACGGGCAACGTCCCACAGTTACAGCTAAACTATGGTGCATGGGTTCAGTGGCTTTTTTTTGTTTGAAATTGCATTAACCTGTCTTCTATTATTAATGAAGTAATGTTATATTTTTCAAATTTTTATTTCAAAAATTCTTTTTAAATGATGTGGTAGTGGAGTCAGGTAAATAATTAATTTGTAATAAAAATTCAACTGATCCCACAATATTAGACCTGACTCGATCTACTGCCACATCATTTGGGAAGTACTTTTGGAATAAAAATTAGAGTATATCATTACTCTTATTAATAACTATTAGTGGATCTTTAAGGGAATTATTATTAGCACTTTATGGATGAACTAATGCATTCAATGCAATGTATAGTCGCATGATACTGCATGACGTGTCAGTAGTATCATGTAGTGCATTAATTTAATTTTGAAGTAAGAATAGCAATTCCTTTAATTAATTGACCATGAAATAAACAAACTTGAGAAAACGACACGACGTATGTATTTTCCTTCATCTGCATATCGTTCCCCAATTATATTTTATCACATGTGCAAAAATTATTACTATTTTATATACTTTTAAAAGAGTAATGATTGGTGCACATAAAAATTTGAGCCATTAATTTTAGTGGGTCTCATGCATGCAGGCATAGACTCCACCGAAATGAATGATCCAAATCTTTATGTACACATAACATTACCCCTTTTAAAAATACTCATGACTATCGATAATATATATATATATATATATATATATTTTCATGACTAACAATTACTTTTATCATTGTTTTACACAGGGCAGAGGTATTGGAGGGCTAAGATGGACTACAACCAAACCCATATATTAGGGAAACTTTTTTTTTCATGGCCAAAATGAAGAAGAAATTATATGAAATATATGTAATCAACCTTCCCTAACCTTTGAAAACAAATAATGTGTAATTTTTTTTCCCAAATGTAATTTAGCGCTACATTTGTCCCATTACTTTTTCTTCAAACTTTTAAATTTATCCCAATCCAAATAGTTCTACCATTGGTCAAGCTAAACAAATTATAATAAGCTATCAATCCCTATGAGCAAAAAATAGTGATATAAAATCAATTCTATCCATAAATAAGTATAAATATAACCCAAAAAAAATCGCTTCGAGGGGCTACTCCCAAACCTTCGTATAGCTTCGTTATTGTATGCATGCCCCTCCAATTCCAAACTCCCTCTTAAAAAAATCCTAGCTCTGCCATTGTTTACACTTTTATGGGTTCTTTTTATGATATATCCTATTTCTAACCAGTCTCATCTAATATATATTATAAAGTGGAATCAGATGCTTGCCACATGACAGTTCTGAATTTTTTTCACATTTTTTATACATACATATATGTTGGCCCGAAATGAAAACCTTAGAGGAGGGTGAATAAGATTCTAGTGGAAAATAAACCTTTTAAAGACTTAATACAAAATTAAACACAATCACAAACAATAAAGTAAAGAGAGAAGGGAAGAGACACTTGCAAATCGAGTTTTCAAGTGGTTCGGCAATCCGCACAACGCGGCCTACATCCACCCCTCAGTAACACTTCTTGAGGATTCGTTTACTCGATCTACTTCACGGGTATCGACTAAACCGTTACAAGAGTCTTCAATCTCTTCCAAAGAAGAACACCTCTTCTTTGCACATAAGGGTTACTAACCCTCACTCTTTACAAATAAATTGGGTACAAATGATAACTCTCTCTCTAGAGTGGATAATACAATGATAGCTCACACACAACTCCTTAGTGAGTAGATAATACAAATGAAAGCTCACTACAATTTGCTCTCTCAAGAATTACAATTGAAATGAAGAACAAATTAAATTTTCACTCAAACAAGGACTCAATTGTGAATGATGATTAAACAAGTTGTTTGAATGATTTTCCTTCATTACCCAATCCTTAAAATCACCCCTATATATAGCTTTTCAACATATATGAACGTTGGGGGGTGTTTGAGGGGTGTAAGAGCAATTTTTGAAAAGTTTAGAAACTAGCCGTTAGGTGTTTCAGTGCGATCTAGTCGACTGAAAAATTGACCCAGTCGACTGGAAAATTTGTAGCAGTGTCTACCTTTCAGAAACTGAAAACAGTCGACTTTTTACAATCCAGTCAACTAGAACAGTACCTCCGGTCGACTGGACATTACCTCTGATCGACTGGACCCTTCAAAAATTAGTTGATTGGTTTTCTGCTGCTTTTTGTCAGACTGACACATCTTCACTAAAACGGCCGTAACTCCCTCTACAAAATTCGTTTTTGCTATCCGTTTGAAGATTTGGAAACTAGACCTTTCCAATCATATAAAACTGATCAACATCTAGTTCCTTACCAATTAGATCAGGTTTGGCTTTAAAGTTTACCCATCTGCAAAGGGTTCTTAATTTTGACTTAACCACTTTGAAAACTTTTGTGAAATGAATTTAATTGAGTGGTCTAAGCATGTTTAGATCCTTGAAAGTATTTTAAAGTATGAGAGTAAGGATCCTAAAGTCCAATAAAAGTTACTTGAGCCCCTATGAGTGATTGATCAAAATGCTTACATGTAAATCCTAGTTTTTAATCAAGGATGAAATAATCTTCAAGTCTTCAAGCTTGATCCTTGTTGAGCTCCATCACTCTTGGACTTCACCATATGCTATCTCATGAACTCAAACAAAGTTAGAACATTTAAGAATATAATTCAAAAGATTAGCACAATGAAAATGACTTGATAATTGATTGGAATAGAACTATTAAGAACATGCAATTATCACTAGATTTGTTATCATCAAAAGAAACATAGATAATGCCTTAAATAAATTCAAGGCTAACAATTTTCCCCTTTTTGATGATATCAAAACATGCAATAGAGATATAACAATTTAAGCACAATAAGAGTCATTTTCATGCTATCATTCAAAGTGTTAGAAGTGAGAGAGAAATAATGTACTATATTGAATGGTGTAAATATCATTACAATAGGTAGTCATTATATAGGTTAAGGGAGAAGCTAAAAAAGAAAGCGAATGTACTACACTAGTAGTACAACTTGTGTAGTACAATGTATCTGGACATCATGCTTGGTAAAAGTACGAAAGCTACATGAACCTAGACTAATAATCTATCATGATTCTAACAGCCCCCCTCAAACTCAAGGTAGAAAATGGAAACAACTTGAGTTTGAAAACTGAATCATGAAGTCGTCTTGGAGGTAGCTGGATGGTGCGGTTGATGGTCACGTTGTAGAAGATGCTTGAGAGAGTGGTGGCTAGAGGTTCTGTGGTGGCCAGGAGATGATAGACGAAGGTCCGGCTGATCGGGAGGTCCGATAAAGAGGCTGGTTGGTGAGAGTTGAGATCCGGCCGATCAGGAGGTCCGATAGAGAGACCGGGTAGATGAGGTAGAGATCCGGCCGATCGGGAGGTCTGATAGAGAGGCCGGTTGGTGAGGGTTGAGATCCGGCCGATCGGAAGGTCCGATAGAGAGGCCGGTTGGTGAGGTTGAGATCCGGCCAATCGGGAGGTCCGATAGAGAGGTCGGGTAGATGAGGTAGAGATCCGACCGATCGAGAGGTTCGATAAAGAGGCCGGTTAGTGAGGGCTGAGATGATTGGTGAGGTAAAGCTCCAGCCGATCAGGAGGTCCGATAGAGAGGCCGGTTGATGAGATTGAAATGGAGATTTGATGAATGTCTTATTTGGTTGGTTGGATTGCAGCGGAGAGAGCGGAATGTATGATTTTTATCTTGACTAAGGTCCGGCGGGTGACATGATTGTCACCCGCCGATGGCGACGGAATACGATAGAGTTGTAGCCAAGGTCCAGGAGCTTATAGCTCTGATACCATGTTAGAAGTGAGAGAGAAATAATGTACTATATTGAATGGTGTAAATATCATTACAATAGGTAGTCATTATATAGGTTAAGGGAGAAGCTAAAAAGGAAAGCGAATGTACTACACTAGTAGTACAACTTGTGTAGTACAATGTATCTGGACATTATGCTTGGTAAAAGTACGAAAGCTACATGAACCTAGACTAATAATCTATCATGATTCTAACACAAAGTAGCAAGATATACAAAGTATGAATCTAAGAATGATAACTTTCTAACAATCTCTATTATCATTTTCCTCATTTTTGAATATTTCTCTATTCAATTCTCTATTTCTAACAATCTTTATTATCATTTTCCTCATTTTTGAATATCTTTTTATTCAATTTTGTATTCAATTTTCCCCTTTTAGACAACAACAAAAAGATTAGGGTTTGAACTAAAAGTTCCCCTTCAAGATAAGCAAACATTTTATGGAGGCAATAAGATACTAAAAACAACTAAATTGAACATAGTAATATGTTCCCCCTCAAAATAAGCAAACATGTCATGACAGAAACCAAATTACCGAATACCAAATGTGATACTAAAGTAACCATAATGATATGTTCCCACTCAACATATGCATATATCAATAAATACCAATTTTATGATCAAATTATGCATTATCTTCTTTGGAGGATGAAATTACTTATGAACATCAAAACAAGATAATATGATAAACCATCAATATCACACAAATTAATCTATCCTACTCCTATTAGGCTTAAGGAGAGAGATTTAACCAATGTCCAAGCACCTCTTGGATACAACATTTGCCGAGGAGGTAGGAGAGGATCCCTTCACAACCCAAACCATGTTAATTTTTTTTCAAAATGAACATTTATAATTAACATGCCCCATTTTTCATGCAATAATGACAAGTTACATGGGGAAGGGTCTCATTTGAGATTGATTCCTTAACAAAGAATTTTTTGTAAAAATTTTGAGAATTTGAGGTAGAAGGCTTGGACATTACAAAGAAGCTTTTGCTCTTCTTTTCCTTGTATGCGGGATTAAATCGCAAACTGGCTTTGTCAAAGACACATTTTTGCTTTCCCAAAAGCATATTCAATATTTGTTCACCTTGTGCGAATTTTGCCAAAGTTTTTGTCAAATTATCCACCTCCTTTCTCAATTCAACATTTTCTTTTTCAATAAATTCACTTGAAGGTTGATTGGTTGAAACAAACTTTTCTTTTCTCAAAATTTCGTTTTGAGATTTTAAATCATCCAATTGCTTTTTCAACTCCAAATTTTCTTTTTCAATCTCATTTGAAGATTGTGCTCTTAAAACATGTTTTTATTTTCAATCTTCAAAGATTCATTTTGGGATTTCAAAATATTTAACTCATTTGAAAGTTTGGAAAAATTCTTTTTAAGAGTTATCCCAAATTCTCTATCTCATCATCTAACTCCTCAAATGCACATTAAAGCTCATTATAGTTAGGAGATTCAATAATAGAGGTAGGGTTAGAGTTCACCAAATTCTCTTGTGCATCTTCTTGGTCATATGAGTCATCATCAGATGAGTTGTCATCATCCTTAGTGGCCCCTTTTGCCATTTTTTCATTCTTTTCATCTTCATTTTCAAAAAGGCACACTTTTTCCTCTTCACAAGTTTGGTTAGTTGTAACATGAAAATTTTCTAAACATAACCAAATTTCATTTGCACTAGAGCATGAACGAATCTATTATATGAACTATCATTCAAAGAATTATATAGAATTTCATGGCTCTAAGATTCAATATAAATTTATTTTGATCACTTTCATTCCATTCAATCTTTGGTTTAGGAGGAAAACCATTTTTTGACAATACTCCAAAGATTGTAGTCAAGTGAACGAAAATAAAATTCTATTCTCCTCTCCCAATGATCATACTTATGATCACTCAACAATGGAGGAGTGCTAATGCAATAAACTTCTTGAACTTTTGTTTCCATAAAACTTGACTCAACATTTTGAAATTCAATAAAATCATTAGAGTCATTGAAAGAGCAAGAAGTAGAGGTTACCCCATTGTCAATTACCATGAGGCAAAGATTGACAATCTCATCTTCATTTGAGTTGTTGTCCGATAATTCACCCCCGGAGCAACTTTGAGTGACCTTCATTGCCTTCTTCTTACATTGTTTATCTTTAGGAGGCTTCTTTCCCAATTTTCCTTTCTTTAGAAACATTACGAATTTTTGGGTGATCAAAGTCATTTCCTCATCCTCATCACTCATGATCTTTTTCCTTTTTCTTTGAGTTTGAGGACTTCAAGGCGATGTCTTCTCTTTTGATCTCCTTTTTCTCGTCTTCTTCGACAAGCACGGCTAACTCCATTTCATGAGTAATGAGAGATCCCATGAGTTGTTCAATTGACAAGTTTGTTAAATCCTTCGCTTCTTGGATAGCCGTGACCTTCGATTGCCATTGCTTTGGTAAAGTCCTAAGAATTTCTCAATAATTTCTTCATTAACATAAACTTTACCAAAATTTTTCAAGCTATTGATGATAGTTGTAAAACGGTTAGACATATTACCAATAGACTCAAAATGCAACATTTTGAGCATTTCATAAGATTGAAAAAGCAAATTAAATTTTGACCTTTTGACTTGGCTTGTTCCCTCATGAGTCACTTCAAGTTTATCCCAAATTTCTTTTGCGGATTTGTAAGATGAAATTATATTTTATTCATTTGGGTATAAACTGCAATATAATAAATTCATTGTCATTGCATTCATTTTAATGAGTTTCTTATCGGCATCATTATACTCATCTTCCGTTTTTGAAATGGAAATATCATTTAAAATTTTTGTAGGAAGATTAGGGCCTTTGACCACTATTTGCCATAAAACAAAATCTTGAGAAATCATATAGATTCTCATTCTATTTTTCCAATAAGCATAATTTGATCCATTTAAACAAGGTGTTCTATTTGTCGATTGCCCTCACTATAAGAGACGCGAGAAGTGTTGGTTTCCATTTGGATCTTAACTCAAAATTTTCAAAGACTTTTGAAAATATAAGAGCCGAAGCTCTGATAGCAATTGTTGGCCCGAAATAAAAACGTTAGAGGGGGGTGAATAAGGTTCTAGTGGAAAATAAACCGTTTAAAAACTTAATACAAAATTAAACACAATCACAAACAATAAGTAAAGAGAGAAGGGAAGAGACACTTGCAAATCGAGTTTTCAAGTGGTTCGGCAATCCGCACACTGCGGCCCACGTTCACCCCTCAAGAACACCTCTTGAGGATTCCTTTACTCGATCTACTTCATGGGTGTAGACCAAACCGTTACAAGAGCCTTCAATCTCTTCCAAAGAAGAATACCTCTTCTTTGCACACAAGAGTTACTAACCCTTACACTTTACAAATAAATTGGATACAAATGATAACTCTCTCTCTAGAGTAGACAATACAATGATAACTCACACAACAACTCCTTAGTGAGTAGATAATCAAATGAAAGCTCACTACAATTTGCTCTTTCAAGAATTACAATTGAAATGAAGAACAAATTGATTTTTCACGCAAACTAGGGCCCAATTGTAAATGATGATTAAACAAGTTGTTTGAATGATTTTTCCATTACCCAACCCTTAAAATCACCCATATACATAGCTTTTCAACAAATATGACCGTTGGGGGTGTTTGGGGGATGTAAGAGCAATTTTAGGAAAGTTTAGAAAACTAGCCGCTAGGGGTTTGAGGACGATCCAGTCGACTGAAAAATTGACCCAGTCGACTGGAAAATTTGTAGCAGTGTCTACCTTTCAAAAACTGAAAACACTCGAATTTTACAATCTAGTCGACTGGAACAGTACCTTCTGTCAACTGGACATTACCTCCGGTCGCCTGGACCCTTCAAAAATTAGTCGACTGATTTTCTGCTGCTTTTTGGCAAACTGACACCTTTGCTTTTTGTCAGACTGATACCTATTCACTTAAATGGCCATAACTTCTTCTACAAAACTCGTTTTTGCTATCCGTTTGAAGATTTGAAAACTAAATTCAAATACATTTTCAACCATATAAAACTCAACATCTAGTTTCTTACCAATTAGATCAGGTTTGGATTTAAAGTTGACCCATCTGCAAAGGGTTCTTGATTTTGACTTAACCACTTTGAAAACTTTTGTGAAATGAATTTAATTGAGTGGTCAAAGTATGTTTAGGTCCTTGAAAGTATATTAAAGTACGAGAGTAAGGATCCTAAAGTCCAATTAAAGTTACTTGAGCCCCTATGACTGATTGATCAAAATGCTTACATGTAAATCCTAGTTTTCAACCAAGGATCAATGGAATAATCTTCAAGTCTGTAAGCTTGATCCTTGTTGAGCTTCATCACTTTTGGACTTCACCATATGTTATCTCATGAACTCAAACAAAGTAAGAACATTTAAGAATATATTTAAGAGATTAACATAATGAAAATGACTTGATAATTGATTGGAATAGAACTATTAAGAACATGCAATTATCTCTAGATTTGTCATTATCAAAACAAACATAAATAATGCCTTAAATTAATTCAAGGCTAACAATATATATACCATTAAATCCAAGTATATCATTTACTTAATTTTTAATCACATCTAAACTAATCTATATCTTTTACAACTAGAAGAATTCTAACCAAAGAAGAGGTTATCCACATTTCACTTAAACTCTCTTAATTCTTAAATTTTTGGTACTCAAAATTCAACACTAATGGTCTGTTTGATAAAATTGAAAATTAAGTGTTGAATTTTAGGCATTGAAAATTTTAAGCGAGTCATGAATTTGCAATACTGAAAACAGTATTTTCAGTATCAAAATAGACTGCATTCAGTGGTTATTTTCAGTAGAATTTTTTTACTTAAAGTTTTTAGTGGGTTTGTTGTTGCTTTTTTTAATTAAGTGATACATTATCAAATGCTTTGAAAAAAATAAGTGTCGAAAATTTTCATTTTCGCTAATTAATCTTATTATATTATTATAATATGGAAGCCTCAAGTGCCACATGGCACAAAGAGAGGCAATGCTAGAAAAATTTTAAAATTTTGCTCATTAAATTACTACAAATATCTCATTATTAACATCAATACCCAATACACCATTGATTACATACACACATAAATGCACCTAGATATAAAAAATACTACCTCCAAAACTATACGATCATGGTAAAATTTTCTACCACTTGTGATTTATCAAAATTTTATTTTATATTTTTTTTAAAAATTAGAATATCATACAAACACCAGAAGTTTTTGACTAAACATTTCTCCCGTGCATTGCACGGGTCAAGGGGCCAGTTGGGTTATAAAACACACCATTATTTTCTAGCAATTAATTAATTAATTATCAGTTTTATCAAACATGCCAATTGATTTCAATGATTTTGTATAATTGTATGTATCAAATATTTAAATTATAGCAACTCTCTCATGTATAGCACGCACTACAAATCTAGTTTATGTGACAGAACATGTGACTTTTTTTTTTTTTTTTTTTTTCACATTGAATTATAGCAACCCTTCCTTCTAAAGCCACTCTCGCAGCTCGCTTCCCCATTGAAGACATGCAGTGTGTGTTGTGCAACTACTCTTGCGAATCGAATACTCATTTGTTCCTGGATTGCCCTATTTCTTGGATTTTGTGGAGACAATCTGGATGCGACGATGGCCTTTGGATATCTTCTTTTTTTGGTTTTTTAGTTTTTTTTTTTTTCCAATGCTGGTATTAACAGCTAGATTGAGACTGTTCTTATGCTGCCGGCCCATGCGGTGGCTCCTTCTGATTGTAAGGACTTTTCTATTTTTGCTACTATTGTGGTGTCTCAGGAACAAATTAAGATCTTCATGATAACTTGGCTATTAAGAGTGCAGTTTTGTTCACTCTAAAATTGTTTATTCATTGCTCATTAACTCTCTTATTGACTAATGTAGTAAAATTATGATTTATTATTATTAATTAATTTTTATTTAATCTTGAGTTCTACTGTATTTAATTAATAAAATAATTAAATAAGTAATTTTAAGGTGAGCAAAAATGTATTCGGCTATTAATTGATGTTCCCTCTTGGAAGGCCCACATTGACTTGCTTGCTTTTGAACATTGGAGTGCTCAGAGTCTTCTTCACCCTCTTGTGTCTGACAGCCATCAAATGGACCCATCCTTCTACTCTTTGGGTTAAAGTCAATTTTGATGTTAAATCTTCTTCTTTGGCTGCTATCTTCCGGGATGACAAGGCAACCATCCTCCATGTGCACGTTTGAAAATTCAAGAGTGTGGATCCTACAATTGCGGTAGGGGTAAAAGTAGTCGGTTTCGGTCAATTTTTTTGATTTCTAAAAGCGATCAATAGGTTTTGTAGATCGATTTTCAACGAATTTGGTTGATATTTTGGTCTGTTTGCAATTAATAAACCGACCAATTGGTTTTTTGGTTGGTCAGTTTTGGTCAATTTTCGATTGACCCATGAGGTCATTTCAACATCCTCTAATTAAAATTCAGTGAGTCCACTACCACATCATTTAGAATATGAATTTGAGATTTGGATTTGAATAACATTACACTTCTTTTAAAGGAGAAGATATGAGAGTATGAGACACAAGTCTCATCCCCTCTAGATGTTCTAATGTTCCAATTGAACACTTAATTTCCATTTTTGATTAATTTCTCAAAGGACTAGAAGATATGAGACACGAGTCTCATCCCTTTCATATGTTTTCATGTTCTAATTGAACACTTTCCATTTTTGATTATTCTCAAAGTAAATGACATGAGAAACGGGTCTCATCCCCTTCAGATGAATTGCTAGATCTATTAATTGGACGTTGAGATCCATGTTGGAGGAATTTAGTTGATCAATAATACTAGACTCACACAAAATTTCACACAAAACAATCACACCTCTTGATACTAGTGGGCCCCCTGTGAGAAAAAACATAAATCACACATAGGACCCTCTGAAATTAAGGGCAAGAATTATTTTTTTGTATGAGTCTTAACATTACTCTTGAGTTGATACATAGTCTGTTGTTTTCCTTCATGTTTTTATACTCTATACCTATGACCAATCAAAGGACGCTTATGCCTGGCCCATAGTCTCAATTTGTTTGTTTTGAATTGCTTGACAAGAGAAAGAAGAATAAGTTTTGTTGAAAATGAGTACCTGCGAAAGATCAAAGATGTAAAGAAAGTTCGAATTTTGTCAAACGACAGAAAGTTACTCGTTCGCATAGAACACCATTCCACTTTTACCTTTTTCGCCACTTGGGCCCACTTCTAATCTAGCAAGAAGAGAGCAATCTTTCGGTAGTATTTCTCAATACATGTGACAGTAGGACCCACTTTTATAATGGTGAGACTAATTAATATCAATCAATCAAAATCAATTGTGTCCACTAACACATGTATTTGAAAACACTTTCGATAAAAAAAAAATATTGAGATGCATAACATTACTATTTTTAAATTTTGGATGATTATTTTTAACAATACTCTTTGGTGAGACATTGCACACTTTTCAAGTTACCATTAATTATATATAAAACTCATCAACTTTTCATTTGATGTAATACTACTAGAAATTGCCTATGCCTAAAGGCACTATCTATTAATTTACTTGGGCATTCTAATTTAATTAAAAGTTTTAATTTTTAAAATTACGGTTGGGTATCCTAATTTTATTGAAAGCTTTTGTTTTTTTTTTTTTTTTTACTTGGGCATCCTAATTTAATTAAAAGTTTTAATTTTTGAAGTTACGGTTGGATATCCTAATTTTATTGAAATCTTTTGTTTCTGATTTTTTTATGGGTTAAGTAGTATTAAATCCATCTTAGTGCACCTTTTTAAAAATTAATCCAACCCAATAAAGCTTTTCGTATTAGGTCCACAAATATATATAATACACAAATGCCCATATTAAATTCTTACTATAATAAAGTCATCTGCAAATTAGAGATTTCAAATTTAGGTTTGAAAAAACAAAATCATGCTATTATCTATAAATGTATATCTAATTGTTGAAAAGTTTATATATACACTATATCCTCTCTATCCTCTCTCTCTCTCTCTGTCTCTCTCTCTCTCCTTGTCCAAATTGCATCTCCGATCTGATCTTTCTCTCTCTACAATGGCCCAACCATCGATTGCTCCGACACCCCTCCGGAAAGGCAAGCTAGACATAGTCATACCCACAATCCGAAACCTCGATTCCTTGAAGTGTGGAGGCCATTCTTTCAACCTTACCATCTTATCATCGTCCAAGACAGTGACTCATCAAAGATCATCACAGTTGTTGACCCATCTTTCTATTTTTTAAATTTTTTTTCTTTTCTATTTTTTTCCTTTTGGTCAGGATCTTTTTCATCGGAGCTCCGGAGTACTGTCACGTGAACTTTAGCAAGTATTTAACGAAGAGTTTCTGGTCGGAGAAGCGGTTCTCCGGCACGTTCGCCAGCCGACGACCTTGTTATTTCAACGCGGGCGTGATGGTGATGAATCTGGTCAAGTAGAAGCAGTCCGGGTACACGAAATAGGTCGAGAGGTGTATGGAGATCCAAAGAGTATATGGATCTACGAGATTGCAGTTTTTTGTAGTGATAAATTCTGCACTGCATGTAGTGATAAAGGGTTTTTGGTTTGGAGGAGTAGTGGAGTTTTTTTTTTTTGATCACTCATGTCTTTTTCTGTTTTTTTGATTTATCAGTTTAGTCCTGTAATTTGGTCGATCTTCTGGTTGAATGTTCATGTGATGGTTGGTGTCCTTGGTTTGGATTTTTGATTTGGTCAAATTCTGAAAAATTAGGTTCATGCAAAATTTTATACTCACACTTTACACTCAGATTTCATACTCAATTTAAATTCTACACTCAAAATTGTTAGCATACCTACCATAGCAACACCCACATGATTGGTATAACAACTCTATATGATCAGTGTTAAAATTTATACATAATTTGTAATTTTTACACTCAAATTTTACGCATGATTGGTAAATTTTACACTAAAAAAGATTCAATCTTTCAGTGGGGCATAACAAATTCATATGGGTGTTAATTTTTGGTTTGGTCAAATTATGAAAAATTGGGTTCTTACAAAATTTTACATTATAATTGTGAGTAGGATTCTGGAATGCAGTGAAAAATTCACACTGATAATGTATAAAATTATACACTGATAATTAGACTAGTCATTGCTGCCAAAAAAATCTGC
The DNA here is from genome assembly GCA_033977485.1 of Hydrangea macrophylla. Classification (NCBI taxonomy): domain Eukaryota; kingdom Viridiplantae; phylum Streptophyta; class Magnoliopsida; order Cornales; family Hydrangeaceae; genus Hydrangea; species Hydrangea macrophylla. Next base: position 96,943,663 of record CM066995.1, read on the forward strand.
CATGCTCACCAAAATTACATTGAACGAAAAAAATGGCAATGGATAATCTAACAAACTATTTGACGTGGCACTAAAGATTTAGAAATCAATAAATAGCAAATTTAATGGCAGTATATGTTACATATTGTGATGTTAATGCTATAATTAAGGGATTTTATATCAGAAAGCAGTTATACCAACAACTTGCAAGATAGTTGGTTGATTGATTCATATAAATTTGTATATCTACATGTGTATCTATCTATATACGACTTAAATGGTGACTCCAACAATTTAGGGATTAATGATCAACATTAAGATATGCTAAAAATAAGGGATATTTTTAGTTAATAGAATCCTACATGTATGTATATTTCTATGTGTGTGTATATATATATCTAGGGGTAAAATCATAACAATATTGACACTAAATTGGGGGGATGGACTAATCACAATAAACTTCTTATTTTTTTTGGACTTCAACACTACAATTAAATCTTCAGTGGACCTAATAAAAAAAGTTTAATAGATAGGATTTCTGGGAAGATTTTAATTTATTTTTTCTTCAGATTTGGTTATAAGACACAAGGGAAAAATATTTTGGGGATAAGTCCATGATTAGTGGACATTAATAGACATAAGTCCTTTGACCCATATAATACCATAGTTTATGACCATTACACCCTTTATACATTTCCCCTTACTAGTTTGTAGTTAGAGAGAGAGAGAGAGAGCACCAACCACCGCCGTCATCAACCACCGACCATTGAGAACCAGAGGCGAGACCGCAACGATGACCACTATCATCTCTGGCAACTACCACCATCCTCTCTGTGCTCACCCAAAACGAAAGCCATTGTCGCGTCGATCTCCATCCATCGCCATCGCCGACAACCACCACCGACTACGTCCATCGCCGACAACCACCACCGACTACGTCCATCGCCAACAACCACTAGCCACGGCCATCAGCGACCACCATGAATTCTAGATCTACCACTTCCGTGAGCAGATCCACTAGCAACCTTCCTTCGCAATCATCGTCGCCGCTATGTACCTCCACCTTCCTTCGAGATCGTCGTCGTCACCTGTAAGTCATTATCCGGTTACCGACGTAGAGTTGGAGGCTTAGAGCATTCGAGACACCCATATTTCTAGGCACAGTATATGAAAGAACTATCCAATATGCAGCTTATCATAGGACTCTGATTATTTGCTTATCGACCAAACCCATCGGGATCACTTATTGACATAGACATCGCCATATAGAATCAAAACCCTATAGTGGAATTCAAAAATGTAATTCAACTATGAATAGGAAATCTAAAGCCCTATGATATTAGATTCAAAATACACCCATTGACAAAGCAATACATTTAGAGCAAAGCTTTTAACAGGAAGACTAAATCATGCATTAAACAATTACCCACTCCACAGGAACCTGATTCTCAGTAACCAAGTAGATGGCTATAAAACCACATTGTAGATTATGAAGAGAAAATAATTCAATCGTTTTGTAGAAACACAGATAACCTAGTCCCTTCTCAAACAAACTGAAACGTAATGATTCAAAACTTCAGAGAGAGGGAGAGAGAGAGAGAGAGAGAGAGAGAGAGAGAGAGAGAGAGAGAGAGAGCGAGAGGAGAGAGAGAGAGAGTCCATAGCTGTAAATAGCAATACCTACATACAATATAATCTGAGAATACTTGATCCAAAATCAACAAAATCAATCAAGATCAAAGTAGAAGGTATATGATCCTTTCAATCGAAGAAGAAGAAGAAGAAGAAGAACAAAAGTAAGAACAGACACATTTAATTTGAGTTAGTTAAATTGCCTCATTATGCTTTCTTTCTAGCACCAACACGACAACTAACCTAACATTTCCAATCCAACAAATCAATTGGAAATTCGCAAACCAATGATCATAAAAGGCTAAAAGACAATTAAACCCAAAAGTTTTTCGTAAAATCACTCAAAAGGACATAGACCTGAGGCTCAAATTTCTATCTTTGATGCCAATGCTAGTCTCTTTGGCAGCTTTCCAAAATTGGGGATTTGTCATCAATAGCAATGATGTTGCTATGTACATTCATGTAATGAAATCTGAAGTAATATAATTTAGAGGAAGAGATAGAGCAATACAAAAATAATTAAAAAAGGAAAAAATCCAAATAATCTCAATAGCTAGATGGATGGTCAATCCGAAAATGGAGGTCACACGCATAAAAGCGAAAAAAAGGAAAAAAAAAATCTTAAATGCAAGCTCACAATTTGAGTATAACCAAATATCAGGTCTAGAAAAATCGATTCCTGCATCCATTTATGAGTGTAGGAGGTGATGATCTCGATGCTAAAGGGGGCTGCTGAAATTAGTATAGTGAGCTAGGGCTTTCATTAGACTACATGTCATTGCCCCATAGAGAGGAACTACAGAGACACAACCCCAAAGTTATATGATATTTACACGTTAATTGACTTACGCATAAACAGAAAGAGAAAGGGAGAGTTTAACTGAAAGGGGTTTTGGAGAGAGAGGGGAGGTGGGTAATCAATCAAGATCAAAGTAGAAGGCATATGATCCTTTCAATCGAAGAAGAACAAAAGTAAGAACAAACACATATTTAATTTGAGTTAGTTAAATTGCCTCATTATGCTTTCTTTCTAGCACCAACACAACAACTGACCTAACATTCGCAATCCAACAAATCAATTGGATATTCGCAAACCAATGATCATAAAAAGCTAAAAGATAATTAAACCCAAAAGTTTTTCATAAAATCACTCAAAAGGACATAGACCCGAGGCTAGAATTTCTATCTTTGATGCCAATGCTAGTCTCTTTGGCAGCTTTCCAAAATTGGGGATTTGTCATCAATAGCAATGATGCTGTTATGTACATTCATGTAATGAAATCCGAAGTAATATAATTTAGAGGAAGAGATAGAGCAATACAAAGATAATAAAAAAGGAAGAAATCCAAATAATCTTAATAGTCATATGGACGGTCAATCCGAAAATGGAGCTCACACGCACAAAAGCGAAAAAGGAAAAACAAATCTTAAATGCAAGCTCACAATTTGAGTATAACCAAAAATCAAGTCTAGAAAAATCGATCCCTGCATCCATTTATGAGTGTAGGAGGTGATGATCTCGGTGCTAAAGGGGCTGCTGAAATTAGTATAGTGAGCTAGGAATTTCATTAGTCTACATACCATTGCCCTAGAGAGAGGAACTACAGAGACACAACCCCAAAGTTATATGATATTTACACGTTAATTGACATACGCATAAACAGAAAGAGAAAGGGAGAGTTTAATTGAAAGGGGTTTTGGAGAGAGAGGGGAGTTGGGTAATCAATCAAGATCAAAGTAGAAGGCATATGATCCTTTCAATCGAAGAAGAAGAAGAAGAAGAAGAAGAATAAGAACAAGAACAAAAGTAAGAACAAATAATCTTAACAGCCAGATGGACGGTCAATCTGAAAATGGAGCTCACACGCATAAAAGCGAAAAAAGAAAAAAAAAAAAAAATCTTAAATGCAAGCTCACAATTTGAGTATAACCAAAAAATCAGGTCTAGAAAAATCGATCCCTGCATCTATTTATGAGTGTAGGAGATGATGATCTTGGTGCTAAAGGGGCTGCTGAAATTAGTATAGTGAGCTAGGGCTTTCATTAGACTAATGCCATTGCCCTAGAGAGAGGAACTACAGAGACACAACCCCAAAGTTATATGATATTTACATGTTAATTGACCTACGCATAAACAGAAAGAGAAAGGAAGAGTTTAATTGAAAGGGGTTTTGGAGAGAGAGGGGAGGTGGGTGTGGAGGGTGACGATGGTGATTGAAGCGGTGGGATGTCGGTGGTTGTGGTGTTCGGTGGGATTGGCGAAGGAGGTGGAAATGGTGTAAGGGTTTGTTTGCCAAGGAGAGGAGAAAAACGGAGAGGTTGGAGCGAGAGAGGGATTGAAAATATAATGCATGAGAGGGGGAAAGAGACGGGAGATAGAGGTAACGTCTGGGTTTAGCCTTTTAGGGGAGTGAATTTTTTGCTAAGATTAGGGGAGTGAATTACTTGAGTGAGTTATGGAAGAGAGAGAGAGAGAGAGAGAGAGAGAGAGAGAGAGAGAGAGAGGGGGGGGGGGGGGTTGTTATCCAATCAGCTACTTTTTAAAAAAATAATAAACAATTTTTTTAACATTGTGCCACGTGAGGTATGAAACAATTTTTTTTTAACAATTTTTTTAACTTTTTTAAGATTTGGGCAGCGCATATATCTTGATTTACGTGAGGTGGGCCAATGATGACATCTTGGACCAGGTTTCCACATATATAATTATTACTGACTGGTATGAAACTGGGTATATATATACCAGCTACTCCCCCCCTAATCCTCTAATCCTAGCTGTTGGTAGATGTGTCAAACGGGCCGGGCCGGGCCGGGCTCGGTCAAAGCGGGCCCCGAGCGGGCTTCGGGCCGGGCTTCACCAAATATTGGGTCGGGCCGGGCTTGGGAGTGGAGGGGGTGTGTCCGCCCCCAACCGGTGGCCCGGGCCTAGCGAGCCAGACATCGGGCCGGGCCGGACGGGCTAGCGGGCTTTCTTCTATTTTTGAAGTGAGCCATGGCGGGCTTCGGGCCGGGCCGGGCTTTCTCACCATTTCGGGCCGGGTCGGGCCGGGCCATGGACGGAAGAATGGGTGTCCACCCCGGCCAGGGGTATGTGAACCAGGCTTTGTGCCGGGCCGGGCTTTTAGCCCGAAAAAAGCGGGCCGAGCCAACCCCACCCGATTGACACCACTAGCTGGTGGATAGAGGTTATTGATGGAAAGCGAATTCAAAAAGATTTTTCATTAAACGCCTCTCCTTCCAGCAGTTACATCCATGTTTGAGCATCTGTGTCTGAATCGACACCTTTATAGTGCTATATTCACGCCTGCTGGATCAAAATCATAAGGTTTGGAACTTTACTTCTTCATTCTCTTTACTCTTTGTTTGGTTCACCGGTGTGCTTAGGATTCCTTCGCTCCTTCATTCATAAGTCAGTGATTTTCCACCTTTTTCCTTTTTGTTTTCCTTTTGTTTCTATGTCTTCATCTCGTACAGAAAGCATGGAAATTTACGACCCTATAAAAACTATAACTGTAGAGGGTGTGGAAATGGATTCCCAATCCTCTCAACGACGTCCAATCAAACCTTTGCGTCCCTCCAAACCCTCAACATTAACACCCCAAGTGTTAGAACGGGTCAGGGCAAGATACTTAGGGTGCGTTTGATTGCATTTATTTTCCATGGAAAACGTTTTATTAATCAATTTTCCACCAAAGTGTGGTGTTTGATTGGATAAAATTTCCATGGAAAAATTTTCCCCCAAATCTCATTTTCCCCTATTTTCCCTCATTTTTGTGGAAATCAAATTCCAAACCCCCCCTAAAGAAATGAATTCCATGGAAAATTGAATACGGGTTCTAATCTCTTTTTCTCTCGACTGTGTGATCTGAGGATCTGAGCTCCCTCTCTCAAACTTCAGGCGACAGATCTGAGCTCTCTCTCTCTCTCAAATCGGTACTCTCTCTCTCTCTCTCTCATTCTGAAGTTAGCGATATACTTCATCACAGAGTTCATCGTATATACAGATCGCTGTACATATACATATACATATATATATTGATACATATATACATATACCATACATATATCGATACATACATCTAGATCTGTATATATCAGAATACATCACATAGTTCATCGTATATACAGAGCTGTGCATACACACACATACACATATATATATATATATCGATACATATATACATATCCAGATCTGTATAAAGTTGCGATTCTGTGTGTTTTTCTAGGGATTTCTAGGGTTTTTCTTTGATATTGCTTGATTTTTGATTGGTTTAGTAATTTGGGGGTACAAGCCTGCAATTAAACTGATAATGAATCTAGTTTAGTACATAGACGGATTATCTGTTGTGAGGCTAGGGAACAATTCATTTAACTAGAGTTTCCCTTTACCAGTTAAAATCCTACCTTAATGGAAACAATACACATAAAATGCACCCACAAGCAGAATCTACAATCTTCTGTACTTCAATTTATTTATTGCAATTGATTGTTATTTAATTCTTCAGTTCTTAGGGTGGTTTTCTTCCACTTTTTTTATGTTGTCTCTCTACTATTTCAATCGGCTTCCTGTTATTATGTTTTGAAATGTGTAGACCACCTGTTTGTGCTGTTTCCTGAGACAATATTCTTGGTTCTATTTAGGGGGGGTATGTGATGCGAAATAAACCCAATATAGTATTCTACGGTTTCTTTGATATGAGGCAACATTCCAGAGATGGGCAATACTAATCTATTCTACGAGTAAGGGGTCCATTTTTAATTATGTGCAGAGGGTTAAAATGTTCATTGGAGGTTGGTCATTTAGAAACAATGTTAGAATATTAGGAGAGTTTCAATTTGCTTTTTGTGCTGTGTATTCCATTTCCATCAATAAAGTGAATGCTTATTTTACAAAGAAGAAAATTATGGCTAGCTACAGACCTATGATACCAACTTTCTCATCTTTATAGACAGGGTAAAGAGAACAACAAGAAATTTGTGTTCCAAGGTTAAAATGGGTAACCAGTTTTCTTTCACAAAGAAATAAATTATGTGATCCATGTGCTTTTACAAGATATTTCCATTTCAACTAACATGGCAGATTATCAGAGAATGGTTAGATAGCCACTTGGTAAGTTCATTGTATATGTATGGTTAGCTAGGCTATAAAAAAAATGTATATGTATGGCTAGCTAACCATTCAACCAATCTGGTGTGCCATTCATGGTAACCATGTTGGAAATTATTTGGCCATTTCAATTGTTTAATGGTGAAAGAGGGAAAAACATAAGACAACATAAGGCTCTCTCTTAAGGGATTTTTTTTTTCTTCAAAATATTCAACCAATCTGCGAGAAGCTGCCCAAGAGAGTATTGCATTGATATATGGCTTTACATCATACTCTGCAATATGCTCTTTTTGGTTAATGCCTAGTTTGGTTAATGTGCTTTTCATGAATATAAACTCACCAAGTTAAGTTGCTTGGCTTGATGTGGTTTAGAAGATCTTTTATAATACTAATAAATGGAGTTGTTCCTATTCCCAACCTAATGAGTAGAAGAATGTCACATTTCTTGTAATTCTAGGAAATCTGCATGTTTGCTGATTGACTTGGCTCATACTCTTTAATTTGCTTTTTATGCTTGTTTTTCTTTGTCTAGGGATGTAGTTTGAGTTGCTGATTGACTTGTGAACTGTTTGCAAGTGGCCAAATTGAATATAAAATATATATATATATATATCTATAAATATATAGATAGCAATGTATTTGCTATCCCATGTGGCAATCCTTATACACTTTAGATGCCACATGGCATCTCATTGGCCTACTGGATATCTATACATATTGCTGTAAATATATATATATATATACACGAAAAGAATGTGATTTAAATACACATTTTGTTTCATCACATCACAAATCTCATAACTGCATACCAAATCTCATAACTGCATACCCACTATTGAGATTTTCAAAACCCACCAATAAAAACTGCCCTTCTTTATTCACCCAATAAAAACTGCCCTTCTCCCTCACACGATTTCAAAAAAAAAAAAAAAAACTAACACTGCATTCACATCTCTCCCATCTTTCTCTTTCCCAAATTCTTAAAACTGTTCCATCTCCAACTCTCTGTTCCTTGCGGCTGTCCACCCCCATTCTAAACTCAAGCCTTGGTGCAAAGGTAAGTTTGTATATATATTAATATCTACCTCTGTCCCTCCAGGCCTTAGTGCAAATGTGTCTCTTTCATATTGGTAGTAATGCTTTGGAGCATTGGACTATTTAGTCCATTTTTTTAAAAAACAATTGTGTGCTAATTTAGGTTAAGAATGCCGAGAGCACGGACCCAAAATCAACTGGTGGCTGTATTTTGGACGATGGTCATGCAGGCCGTAGTGATCTACACTACTATGAGGCGTTACCATCGTAACCGACTTCTCCTTAGGGTTCCTCACAGGAATTGGAATGCTGACAGAGAGTTAGTACTAAATCGAATGTTCCACTCCAGCGACAGGATTTGTCACGAGCAACTTAGGATGAAAATGGGTGCATTCCACAGGTTGTGCAATCGCTTACGTGCTTACGGGTTAGCTGGTAGCCGATTTGTGAGTGTTGAAGAGCAAGTGGCTATTTTTCTAACCACGGTTGGCCACGACCATCGCAATAGAGTTGGAGGTTTTACATTTTTTAGGTCTGGCCAAACTGTGAGTTATTATTTCCATAGGGTGCTAAATGCATGTCTTACTCTCTATAGAGATGTTGTCACCAATGCTAACGCTCAGAATTCCCCCAACGATAAGAACAACGTCCAAGATTGGTTCCATTACTTTCAGGTTAGATGTTTATTACTAATAAGGTTATACTAACAACCTTAGATGTTTAGTACTAAAACGAATTGCGTTTCTTGTAGGATGCTGTGGGTGCCATAGACGGTACTCACATTGCTGCGAACGTCCCTGTGGAGGAACAACCTAGGTATCGAAATAGAAAACAAGTCATATCTCAAAACATTTTGGTGGCATGTACATTTGATATGAAGTTTACCTATGTGCTTGCCGGTTGGGAGGGATCAGCACATGATGGTCGATTATTGAGGAGTGCAGTCTTACGGCAAGGATCTAAGTTAACAGTTCCTCTAGGTATGTTATACATCCCCCGACCTCTCATAGTAACCTTATGTAACTATGCTAATAACAGTTCCTTCTATTAATAGGTAAATACTATCTTGCCGACGCGGGGTTCCCCTTGGTCCCAGGTTTTCTTACACCGTATCGTAGTACACGTTATCATCGTAGAGACATTGCGGGACTACTTCCAGAAAACAGTAAAGAGTTGTTTAACTTTCGACACTCATCTCTTCGTAACGTTGTTGAAAGGACTATCGGGTTGTTGAAAAAGAGGTTTGCCTATCTTAGGCATCAACCCTTCCATGATATAGAAACTCAAGCGAAGATAGTCCTTGCATGTTGTGCCTTACACAACTTCTTGCGAATTGATGATACGGACGATCTTTGTAGTGATGATGAAGTTAGTGACACCGATGAAGTTAACCCCCCACATGTCGATGTACCTGAAGCTGCACCCACTAATGCCAACATCACTATCACATCTCAAGCAGCATGGACACATCAGAGAAATGTAATGGCTAATGTTATGTGGACTCAATTCGATACCAATAATTATGCGGGGGTCGAATTCGATTGAAGACTTAACATTTACAATTAGTTTGTGTCCCTTCTAGTTTACATTCATAAACTGTTCTTGTAGTTGAAGCACTTGTTCTTTTTTTATATAGACTTGTTCTTGTTAATTGTTGCTTATACTAATTTTTGCTATACATCCCCCGGCCTCTCATAGTAATCTTATGTAACTAGACTTCTTCTTGTTAATTGTTGCTTATACTAATTTTTGCTAGTTCCATGTTATATGTACATATTTTTTTAAGTGAAACAGTTAATATGGCAAGTCGACGAGCAGTAAGTCAAGGGTCATTTCGTGCTCCTAGGCCTACTACGGTCTCAAGCTCTTCTCAACCTGAGATTGAGGAAATCACTCCAGCCTCCTCTCAAATAGGATTGCAAGCAAAAAAAGGACAACTTCGGTGGACCGACGATATGGATCAAGTACTAGTTGACTCTCTTCTAGAAATAGTGGTTGCAGGACCAAGACGAGGGGAGAATGGATTCAAGGCTGAAGAACTATCAAAGGTTGCACATAAAGTACAAGAATGTTGCCATGTTGATCAAGTACTCATTCCGAATGTGAGGGCTAGATTGAAGACTCTCAAGAAAGATTGCACGGATATCACGGAGTTATTGAAGAATGGTAGCGGTTTTGGATTGGACGGGACCGGCCGAGTCTATGCGGATCCTCTTGTTTGGGAGACGTACCTTAAGGTAAATAATTACTCTTGATCAAAACCTACACTTTGTGCCACTTCTTTCTCAGTTGCCCAAGATGGTCCCTTTGTGCATTTGAGTATAGCATATATATGCTTTTTGAATTTTTATAATGGCCATTAGAGTTGCTTCAAAAACACTTTCTACCAACCTAAATTAGAAATAACTTTCCTTTGTCTACCAACCAATTTGTAATACAAGTTTAGGTGTTAAGATTATTATCCAAAACCTAAATTAGAAATAACTTTCCTTTGTCTACCAACCAATTTTTTAAAATATGCACCTAAATCACTACTAGCTTGTTATGGCAGAATAGTTTGATGCATAAAATGTAGATTTAGGTACAAGAAACACCAACTAGACCGTATGGATTTCTGTGATATTGGAGAGTGAGAGAAATGGGGAGAAGAGAAACTAATTAAACATCTTTCTTTTATGTTCTCTTGTTTGGTATGTTAAGCTGGGAGTTGTGGAGAAAAGAGTTAAATTTTTGTTTCTCTTCAAATTGGACAGATTCAGGATAAGGGAAGAGTAGAAATAAATCATTCTTTTGAAGTACTAATATATCCCTGGTTATGTCAAGCTTTAAAATCTTTATTTCCTTTTTTTTTTTACTCGGGAAATACATCACACAGCAAGTCAATAAATTGTCAAGCCACTTCATTCTCTGCAATATGCTCTTTCTGCCAGGACCATGTGATAGCCTTATTGTAAGTGACATCCACTAATTAAGTCCCCCCAGCAATATTTATTTATTCTGTGTAACAACCTTTTTCTGTGACAATTGCTGATTGGTTAGGTTCTTTTAAATTTCAAATTCTCACTTTAATTTGATCCATCTTTTGTCTGTGGTTAATGTCTAGTCTGGTTAATCTGCTTTTCGTGAATATAAACTCACCAAGTTAAGTTGTTTGGCTTGATAATCGGTTTTAATATGCAAGTCTTCAACATAAAGGAATTCTTGTTTGAAAGATGAGGATTAGAAAAGGAATTTAGCAACCTACTTTATTCTATTTTGTTGGATGCCTAAACAAAAGATAGCAAAGTTTATGGATTGGAAGTTTTAAGCATTATACTTGTTGGAAATAAACAAGTTGAAACCTCTAAGTCTAGGTTTATACTGCTTTTCTTTAGTTATAAATGGATGTCAGTATGGTGAAAAACTCTAGTTATAAATAAAACCCATTCTTTCCCTTATGCCATTCAGTGACGATGCATTGTTGAATTGATTATTTTGACTATTTTTGCTCATAGCAGACACATGCCCTTCTTGTTGAACTATAGCTAGAGTAATTGCTTGTGAGAGTGTCCTAGGATTGAACATCAAAACTAGGTGCCCAATTTCAGTCACTTTTCACTTCATAGCATTATTTTGTGATAGAGAGCTAAGCATAGCAAAAGTAATCAAGCTTAGACAGTCAGCCAATAATGATTAGTTATATGACTAAACTTAATTTTAATCCCTTTTTATTTTTTTAATGTTGTTTTAGGATAAGCCTGATGCAAGAAATATGAAAGGAAAATTATGTCCTCGTTACTATGATTTGCTTACCATTTTCGGCAATGATTATGCAACGGGAGACCGGGCAGTCACGGGGAATGACTTTCCCCAAGTGAGTGAAGCCGATATTAATAATTCGGTGAATGCCGCCTTAGGGGATGAAAATGACGTGGAGGAAGCACAACCAAGTCATTCAAGCACATCCAAGCGAGCCGCGCAAGGAGGAGGCCCGAAAGCTCGACGTAGACGTGGGCATGCCATAGATGATGCTGCTTTAGCCCTTGCCCGTATTGCCCAATCCTCCGAGAAGATTGCCATTGCTTTCGAAAAGCAAGCAATTCAAAGTCATATCAATGGGCAAGAGATCCTGGAGAAGCTTCGAGCATTGGGCATGGAGGAGGGGGATACAATGAAGCTTATGGATTTGTTTGAGCAAGATGAAAAATCTGGACGGTTCTTCCTTGGTATTACTGATGATACTTTTATGCGTGCTTGGGTGTATCGTAAGCTTGGAAAAGATCTGGCAAATTAATTTTGGCTTTTAGTTGATTAAAACAATCATGGAGACTTTTCAGTTTGATGAGTATTTTTTTTATGGATTACTTTGATGAGTACTTCTAATTTTACTTTGATGAGTATTTTTTTTTTTTATGGAACTTTGATGAGTACTTCTAATTTTACTTTGATGAGACTTTGGTTTTAGTACATTAAAAAATCGTTTATGAAATTGACTATTGATATAAGAAGTTGTCTCTCAATTGCTTGAATTTGTATCATTTTGAAACTGTTTGTTTGTGATTCATACGTTCATTACTTGCAAAAATGCAAGTTTTCAATGGAAAATGTTAATTTTCCATGGAAAATTATTGCAATCAAACAACAAAAAATGTATTTTCCATAAAAAATGACAAATTTTCACTAGAAAATAGTGACAATCAAACAGCAAAACTACATTTTCCATGGAAAATGTTAGATTTTCCAGCTAGAAAATAATTGCAATCAAACAGTCCAAATTTTATTTCCATGGAAAAAATTTCCAAGGAAAATAATTCCATGGAAAAATTTTCTTTTCAACCCATTTTCTACCGTGCAATCAAACGCACCCTTAGTTCCTTTCGAACTTTGAATGTAGAATTCTTGGTCCCGGGGAAGTTGTATACAAACCACGAGAAAAGGAAAAATTGCTTTTTACGCTTACTTTTTCCATCTAGGTGTTAGAATCCCTCTTTACCCACTCTTTTGTGATTTTCTAAGATTTCAACATCTCTGCCCTTCCCAGTTGTCCCCTAACGGGCGGTTGATGTTAATTGGTTCTATGATCTTGGCTGACCGAAATGGGGTAGACCTAGATTTAGGGACCCTCAGGGCAATAATGTAGAAAAAACCAAAGTAGGGTTGTGGTTATTATGCCAGCGGTGAGAAAAATATCAGGCTATACTAAAAATGAAATTAATACCCAAGAAAATAATAAAGAGGTCAAACTTTGGGTATGGCTTAAAATCTTCCTTCTACTTCTCCTTCACTATATTCGTTTCCTCTTTGTAATTCCAAAATGCGTTTATGTGTGTTTGATATGTGTGTGCTGTAAATGTGTACTGCGAGTGTTAAGAATTTGAGTAAAGATTGAGACACACTCAAAGACACAATTTTTGGGACACAATTTTTGGGACACAATCCAAGAGATGTGTCTATCTTAGTAGAGATAGACACATCTCTTGGGTTGTGTTCCAAAAATTGTGTCTTTGAGTGTGTCTCAATCTTTACTCAAATTCTTAACACTCGCAGTACACATTTACAGCACACACATATCAAACACACATAAACGCATTTTGGAATTACAAAGAGGAAACATCTCTTGGATTGTGTCCTAAAAATGGTGTCTTTGAGTGTGCCCAAGTATTACCCTAAGAATTTATAGCATTTCAAATGCTACGAAGCCATCATGGATTGTACGTGTAAGTTGAACACACCCAACACTGCATGTTCTCACTGATGATCTTGCAATAATTCATTGTAATGATGCGGGTCCAATATTAGCTGGTTTGATTGCATTCAATCAGTTTGCGAAATAATGCAACTGATTGATTGTAATTAATCACTTTAACTAGTTTGATCTGGTTTGGTCAGTTAAATTAGTTAAATTGACTTTATAAAATATCTGAAATATAAATATTAGAGATAATAATGTAGGTGATGTGATGTATTTTATTAAAGACTTTTATTTTAAATTATGGGGTATCTTAGGGTGCGTCTTTGCATAATAATATAAGTAGAAAATACTAAAGGTTACAAACTTAAAATATTGGACTTACAGTTAACAACACGGCTCCAAATCATTGACCAACTGCCACATCATTTAAGATTACATTTTAGAATTAGAATTTGATAAACATAACACGACTCAATGCTATATTATCTATTCAACACCTTGATACACTTTATCACTTCTCTTTGCAAAAGTATTGCCCAAGACTTTGTAAACAATACCACTCAAATTGTTGACTATTGACCAAAAAAAAAAAACACCTTTCCTTACCGAATCTAACTCCCACTTTCCATTTCCCTCTCCCCAGAATCTATCTATATTCTATACATCCATACAAACTATAAATGCGTGCCACCTTCCCTCCCCAAACTCAGAGAGAAAAACTCTGGAGAGAGAGAGCAAGAAACACTGAACATAATGCATAAAATTCCTTCATCATCCACATTGGGCCCCGGACCCGGAGGCCTAGACCTATCCCAAGTCTTCTTCACTCCGATCCAGCAAACTGCCCCCCCGTCTCCGACGAAGCGCCACACCAAGATCTCCGTGATCGGTGTCGGAAATGTCGGGATGGCCATAGCTCAGACCATCCTCACACAAGACCTCGCCGACGAGCTCGCGCTCGTCGACGCCAAGCCCGATAAGCTCCGCGGCGAGATGCTCGATCTCCAACACGCCGCCGCGTTCCTCCCGAGGACCAGGATCATGGCCGACGTGGACTACTCGATCACCGTTGGATCCGATCTCTGTATCGTCACCGCCGGCGCTAGGCAGAACCCTGGCGAGTCCAGGCTGAACTTGATACAGAGGAACAAGGCCTTGTTCTCAATTATTGTGCCCGAGCTTGTGAAGTACTCGCCCGATTCGATTTTGGTAATTGTTTCAAACCCGGTTGATGTTTTGACTTATGTTGCTTGGAAGCTTTCTGGGTTTCCTTCCAATAGGGTTATTGGGTCGGGTACGAATTTGGATTCGTCTAGGTTTCGGTTTCTGCTTGCGGATCATCTCGACGTTAATGCTCAAGATGTGCAGGTAATTTTTGATTTCTATTTTTAATTTTGTTTAACATTCTGAATTTTGTTACTAGAAATTCAAAATTGAACCTTTAATTGGTGGGGACTAACCGTACTATAGAGTAATCAACTACTGATTAGGGGGACATTTCAGAGGTTTTAGACCAAGAGGCAGTTGGCCTGAGTGGAAGGGGCTCTGGTCGCTTAAGCAAGGGGTCTCAAGTTCGAGTCCTTATGGATGCAGAAAACTATCTTAGGAGAGGTCTCCGCATCGATACTAGACAGTACCTCGGAGGATTAGTCCTGGACGAAAGATTTAAGAATACTAAAAAAACAAAAAAGGAAGGAAGAGGTTTTAGATATGTCCGTACAAAAACACCCACTTAGCTTAGTCCGTGAGTCCTGACTTTTTGGGCTAGCTTAAGCAAACTTCGAAGTTCGGATTTAAATAATAAAAAAAAAATTTCGTTCATTTTTAACTGCAAAATTATTAATTGTATACATGTATGGGCTTATATATACTATTAGAGTATAGTTTTAGTTGGGGCCCAGAACGACTTACAGACCAGCCCTGGGCTTAGCTGAGGACTTCTAGCACACACTAATAATTGTTACTTGTTAGAGCTTGTAGAGGACTGTATAGTTTAGATGTAAACTTTAAATCTTCCATCAGGGAACTCTAGTTCAGGGGACGATAGGGTAAAAGGCAATACACGAGGAGGTGGCTTTCACAAAACATACTGCATATCTTGGAAGAACAAGGAACTTGATTTCTCTCTAACCTCTTCACTTTAGTATCACAATTGATGGGATGTACATATTTATATTCAGTGGCGTAACCAGAAAATTTTTACTGTGATGTCATTTCATGCCTTGAACATCTTATCAAAAACATCTAAATGCTAAAATTGTATATAAGAGAAACGTGAGTACTTTAATATCATTACTTCAATAAAATATATGTATATATTGGTAATGATATTGTAAGTAGTTTCTTATATAAAAAAAATCAGTTTTTAACCGTTGGATAAAGATTTAGTAACTAAAAAATATTATTAAATAATATAAAATCTTCATCCAACAGTTAAAAACTGCTTTCTTACATGAGAAGCTGCTTAAAATATCATTACCCTATATATATATACACTATAATAAAAACACCTTTTGACAATTGTCTCCGGCGATTTTTCATATCTTGAAGCCATTGCATGATTGCCTTGTTGCTTATAGCGTCAAATGCATTTTCCCAATGTAATGGTTAATCGTGCATGTTAATTGAGTTGTGAAAGATAATGAGAGTCACTGTCTAAACTTTTAAAAATAAATTTGACACCCCTCTTTTTATTTTGCCCTTATTTTAATGGGTTCAACTTACTAAGAGATCATTCCCAAATAAAGTAATAAATAATAATAACATAAAAATCTCTCCACTCTAATTTCAATAGATTCAATGGATCCCACTCCCAATAACCACCCATGGAAGTATCTTCTCTTCCACTACATGGTGGTTTTTCCGACAAGTGCCACTATCACATTACAAATCATGTGAGACATTAGATTCACTACCATTATTTATGAAATCAATTCAGTACCTTTGTGTTTATTCCCATGCACAGTTTTAGACGTGTAGTGGGACTTTAATAGTTTACTACTACACGTGTACATGTCTGATCAATAGAATAAGGTATTATAGAGTAAAGGGGCACATGCAATGCTATGATTGCTATCTTACGCAGAAGTAGGATAGCAGAAAATCAAGTACCCTGTTCATATAACGATATAAGACAACACTACATTACATTTGTTTGGTAAGGTTTGTACTATTCCCGTATACTATCAGTTCACATACTTGTCGCACAATCAATTAGTCACGTTGTCATTCTTGTAAGAGTAATATTTAGGATACTAACAAATTTTATTAACACTCACACTCATATTTTATCTTTCTCTTAGTGATACTGTGGAGCCCGTTCTTATAAAAGTAATATTTAGGGTACTAACAAATTTTAATAACACTCACACCCACATTCTATTTCTCTCCTAGTGGCACTGTGGAGCACGCAGTGGACTCCACAGTACCACTAAGACTCAAGAGAGAGATAGAGCGTGGGTGTGAGTGTTAGTAGAATTTATTAGTGCCCTTAACATTGTTGTTCTTGTAAAGTTGAACTAATCAAATTTCAAAAACATCAAACACTTCATTACATTTCTTTTGTACTACTCCGGAAGGGAATTGTTATTGTCACCCCGTCATTGAACCAAGACATTCTATGGTACTATTCTCAGAGCATATGGTACCACGTATGCAATGCATGATATGCATGGTACCGCATGCTCTGAGAGTGGTACCATGGAGTGCCTTGGTTCAATAATAGAGTGGCAATAGCATTACCCTTCCGAAATGCTACTGGTTTACAAATTTTGCCACGGATAATACTTAGGACACACCCAAAGACCCAATTGTTGGACACAACCCAAGAGATGTGTCTATCTCTCTCCTGTGTCACTGTGGGGTCCAGTGACATCACAGGAGAGATATAAACACAAATTTTGAGTTGTATTCCAAAAATTGTCTTTGAATGTGTCCCAATTTTTACTCTTTCGCCACATGGACAATCTTTTACACTTTAAACTATCGCATCTCAAAAACACTACGAAATGTTAGTATTAGTAATAGATTTTCCTAGTGTAGTTGCACTACAGACTTAGTGTAGTCCAACTCTGTCTTTGTCCTAGATTTGGTTGGTTGCTTTTGGACTAATCAAGGCCAGTTTGTGTCTATCATATTCAAAATGGTTCTCAAATTTATGTACTGTTCTTATAATTTTCATTCTTCCGTTCTTTGATGTTCAAACTAGGCATACATAGTCGGAGAGCACGGCGACAGCTCGGTGGCACTATGGTCGAGCATAAGTATTGGAGGAGTTCCGGTCCTGAGTTTTCTAGATAGACAGCAAATTCCATACGAGGAGGAAAAGCTCGAGAAAATTCGTAAAGAAGTTGTACAAAGCGCTTATGAAGTGATAAATCTCAAGGGCTACACTTCGTGGGCAATCGGGTACTCTGTGGCTAACCTTGCTCGATCCATTCTCAGGAACCAGTGGAGTATCCACCCGGTCTCGGTCCTCGCAAAGGGGTTCCATGGCATAAAGGGAGAGGTGTTCCTGAGCTTGCCTACCCAGCTTGGTAGGAGTGGTGTTTTGGGTGTGACTAATGTTCAACTTACTGATTTGGAGGCTCAGCGTCTTAGGGACTCTGCTAAGACAATCCTGGAGGTTCAGAGCCACTTGGAGATTTGAGATAACTTATGAGTTATATGATATGATTGCCATTAGTACCATTTATACAAGAATTTTGATAGGGCAAATATGGGCTTGTAATGTTATTTTGTTTACTTTGGACTAATTTCTGATTTTGGGTTTTCCCCCCTTTTGGGGGGCAAACTTGGGCTTGTAATGGCTCTTGGTTATAAACACCTTAAATATCAAAAAAAAAAAAAAAAAAAAAAATTCCACTAACTCCCATCTTTATTACCATCTCCAACCCAAATAGAATTTGAGTTAATGAAAGAGTGCTAGCTACCTCAAAATGAAATTTGCTACTTCAAATTTTGCCCTCCAAACCATAATAGCAAGCTCCAATATTCTGTTTTTTTTTTTTTTTTTTTATTTAATTTTACTTTTTTAATTTTTTATTTAATAACTCTTACCTACTTTGGGTGGCGGCGGTGGCCGTGGTGGTGTCACGCTCTGACGAGTCTGACATAGTAAATATAGGAAAAATTTGAACTTCATTTTTGGATTCATAGGCCGTGACTAGTTGAGTTACCAATTGTTTGTCATACAACTTAATAATAAGTTAAAGAAGAGCAAAAAACACAATCGGAAGCTAGAACATACTAGAACTTCTTATTTATTCATAATGGTCCCTATAGCAACTATTACATCAATAGAGTTCGGGCAACAAAGTCACTTGCAAATATAGTCTTAAATACACATTGAACAAAGACAACTTAATAAAAATAGAAACATAAGTAAAAGCCTTTTTTCGGGGGTACTTGTGCCTGTAACTGGCATAGCCATACTCCTTGGTACAATTTTTACTTGGATAGTCTAGACATGGATTATCCGGTGCATAAAAGTCATTAGCTATTGAAGGTTGGTGAGCATGTAAAACATACACACATAATGTATAAAACTATACTTAAAGTCATTGTGGTTTAGCATTTTAGAATGCAATTAATAGCTTATTCGAGGCATCATCTAAAATTAAATAAGATATAAAACATGTAAGCATTAATCTTGATTCATAAACATGATTTCATTCTCTTCAACATGCATACTTTTAAACATGTGACCGTGCATGCACGATGAATGATCCGTTTCTCGCTGACTCTTTTCTCTTGACAACATTCCCACAACGTATTAGGTTCGTCAGAACCTCCGACTAACAACCGTTGATTTAGAATAGCGTGCTCTACATTCGAATGATTGGTATGTTACGTAGCGATATGGCACTAGGTAACAACGTGCTCTAAAGACAACCAATCAAGATATTCAGGGCAATATCCATACTCCATCGGTCTCATTCTCATAGACTCGACACATACTATGCATGCTGACACCACTCGTGAACATGATAAGATTTTAACAGTAATTGGTCATTTTCATGCTTACAAACATGCGGTATAATTACACTAACCATGAGGTAATACATAGTTAAGCATGAAGTACATCGTGATTAAGCATGAGTTTTGTTATAACTAAATAGGAGGTACAACACGACTAAACATAAGGTACAACAACGTTAAGCATGAGAGTACATCATAACTAAGCATATTTACAATATGATATAGTATACTAAACTATGGCGTTGATACGAACATTGATACTATAACATGGGCATTACATCTTTTACGGGTCATGAAAACATTTCTGGTTGAAAAGGTACTCACGAAGGAAGAGATAACAGTAGTATCTCGTAAGGCCCATTTGGACTTTCAAAACATCAAATAATTTAGATGGTCACACAATAAAAAATGAAGCTTGATGAGTAAGCGACATGTGGTCACAAACCGTGCATTAATCCGACGTCCGAGGAGAGAGACATGACAATTCTCCCATCAGTGCGCAAAGCTATCAAAAGCAAAACATCACTAATCGATTGCTAACATCATTAGCAATCGATTCCTAACTTCAACAATCGATTGTTAAGTATCTTCATCATCAAAATTGGCAGGTTTAGGGTCTACAAGCTGTTTTTGGAGCTTCGATCATCCAAACTGGGTCTTCCATTTTTCTGGTACATCATGAATTTATAAAATTTTTAAACTAAAACTCATCGTGGGTCACTCAAAATGGGAGAAACCACGAGTTGACGAAAATTTTAAATGCATGGTACATGGCATACTTATGAGTTATCAAAAATCGTTCAAACCCTAACTAATACAGACCCATATCTTTCATTTTTCATTCTCGAAACGCATTTTGGTTAATGTTTTTACGTAACTCATTTTTACATCACCATATATATATATATATACACACATACGGGTCTATATGTATAGCATACAAAGCTACATATAAGCCTTAAAAACACTTAAATATACAGTAAAAGTGAGTTTAATATACTCATAGAGGGTTGGGGTGAAGCGTGTGAAGAGTTGGAAGCTTGGCCAAGCTATAATGGAGAGTTGGAAGCATGACTGAGCTTTAATGGCCACTTCCTCTCTATCTCTCTCCGGACTGTTCCGTCTTTCTCTTTGAATATTTCAATGTGTGTGAAAGGAGTGGAGTGTTGCGAAGAGATGGGGAGGGTTCTATTTATAAGGAAAATCCTACACATATTAATACACACATATGGACACACACACACACACACACACACATATATATACACATATAAACACATACACACATGTGCACATTATCAAGTGGGGTTTTGGTTATTTTTTTAATTAAGTGGTACATTATGAAATGCTCTAAAAAAATAAGTGCCGAAAATTTTCATTTTCTGTACTTAATTGGGTTATCAAACGCACCCTTAGTTTCCTGCAATTAGTTATTACTTTTATCAAACAGACCCTTAAAATTTAATGATTTGGTAGAGTTGTATCTATCAAATATTTGAATTATAGCAACTCCTCCGTGCATTGCACGGGCTACAAATCTAGTGTATTATATAAAACTCATTAACTATTCATTTGATGTACGACTATTATAATTTGAACTTGAAACAAAGACAATTATAGAAAGTTGAAAAAATTTACAACAACAAATAAAAATCCTTAAATGGTTGGAATTTCCATTTTTAGATGTAAAAGAGAGCAGATTTGGACTAAAACTAAGACTAATTACCATAGTTATTAAACCCTGCCCCGCCTGCCCGGTCCGACCGATGAACCGGTGACCCGGGCTATGATACAGGCTGAGTTTTTAATTTGATAAAAAAAAAATGAATGAACATGGATTGGACTGGAAAACCTGGACGGTTCAACCAGAAATATTGAAACCCGACCGGTTTACATCGACCCACCCCAGTTCATTAATTCCATTTTTTTTATGAAGGTTCATTAATGCCATTTTTAAAGACCAAGACAATAAATATGCTTATCAGGGGAGGTTTTAGGGTCCATTATGTCTTTTTAAAAATTAAAGGTGAAAAAAAACCCTAAAAATCCACTAATTCAATAATATGTGTTTACGAGAAAGGGAAAAAAGGAACAACATAGACTTCCCTTGTACCGATGAGGACTTGAAGAATACTGTAATGGCCGAACAACTGTAGGTCCTATAGTTAAAATGTAGTTTTAAGAATTTTTTTTTTGCTAAGCAATAATTTTTATTATATCAAGGGCACAAGTCCCAATTAGTACACCCAAAATCCAACACCCTACCGGTCAACACAAAACCAAACAAACCAGTTGAAACAACAATACCACAAATGGGAGATAAACCAGCTTAGCAGCATAACCATACAACAAACAAATCAAAACAACATACTGCATATTTTTTTCATATTACAAATGGAATGTAGTTTTAAGATTTACATAGTACATCTTACATGATTTTTTTTTATACTCTTTATTTATTTACTATTATTATCATATTTCATTCTTAAGATACATATAACCGGTTTGACCAATTAACTCGTTGGTTGGACCAATGACCCATCGACCCGCTACATTACTGGGTTGATGCATGGTCTAGTTCTGATAACTATGCAAAATTACCCCATAGAATTATTAATGGTCCACGACTTATGACTATTGTCTAGGGGTATCACACCCCAACCCGGCTCAAGCGGATTAGGACACGTGTAACAATGCTATAAGTGCTCGAATACACTAATTAGCAAAGAAAACATGTAAATCTTTAAGAAAAACATGAATTTAACAACATAAAATGACATTAGTTTGATAAAACAGCCTCAAGGGCAAAATGGTCATAAATAAAGTATGGTCAAATTTTATATCAAAAGATAGCTTTTTGAGTCCCGATTCCAACGCAAAAAATGGAGCGCGAATCCGAGTTTCGTTTCCGTAAAAGCCGACGTGCAATAGATTTGAATGCAGATCGATCCATCCTTTAAAGCCGGATCGATCCGTCTTCAATATTTAAGGCAGAAAGTCCCCGAAAAGGGCCGGATCGATCCGCCCTATAACCTAGATCGATCCGGGTCTGCAGAACTTGATTTTTACTGCCAAAAACCACTATTTTTCAAGCCAAAACACCCCAACCTCAAATCAAACTTCATGGAACTTTGACAAAACATTTCAAACACAAATCCAAACTCTTCCAAATGTTAACCAAACATGTAAAACCCCATTACCAGTATAATTGGATCATAACAAATCATCAATACTAGTTCATTTGAATCAAAACAAAGTTCTTAACATTCAATTCTTGTCAAAACTAACAAATCATAGAAACTTGTTGAAAATGAGTTCATAAACTTTGCAAATAACTTGATCACAACCAAAACTCATTTATAACATACACACAACTTCTTTTGAGTCAAAAGAACTTATATGAAAACCTCCAAATTATTTCAAAAGTGTTCCCAAATGTCTCCAAACATTAACCAAACACCATGAGAGACTTCAAAAGCATTTCAAAGTAGTTGAGAAGTTGGTTTAACACTCAAAGCACATTAATTCTTTACTAGCAATGTAAACTTGCATCAAATTGGACTTGATATACTATACCCTCCCAAAACTCAAGTTATTTAAACATTGGAGTTATAAAAGATCATTTTGCCCATACTTGATTAGTTATACACACACAAAACTCACAATGCTCCAACTAAGAGCTTAAACGTGCATCAAACCACATTTCTCCAACATAAGTATAACTTGTCAAACAAAAGACCACAAATCTAGTTTGCCTTTCAAAGTTACATAATCTATAAAATTTCCCCCATACATACACAACTTATGGATAACATATTACAACCTATACCATAAGATATAACCAACACCAAATTGAAGCTTACAAATTACAAGTTTTCCAAAACATGAGTTAACTAGGACACTTCAACGTCTAGATTTATGAACGTATTAACACACATCTCATAACCCCCACACCCAACCCGTCGTATCGATCATTTCCTTTCCTCCTCCCGTGCCGTACCTGCGGTGGTTATTCAATAACCACAACAGAAAATAGTATTTGTTTAAGCTTTCGCTTAGTGGGTAAAACTAATCACATGTATGAGTGTATGTCATATACAATGCACAAGTCCACAATCAACATATCATTTAGTCTCCAAAAGACCAAATATCAACTCACCGTGACGTCACTCTTGCCTTTTGCCCTTATGTGCATATAGCACCTCTAAATCACACCATCTCACATACCCTTCTATAGCTGGGTCGTCACCCACACACCTTTACACAGTTAAGTGGTGAGTACCCTTACACCGTTGGGTTTTTCCACGTCTCCTTATTATGGAGTAGATCCACGGTGAATCAACATAAGGCTTTCTTCAACCTACATAACACATAATCACATAATCATCTCAACATGGCAATCTTTGTAAAATTAGGCATAATAACTTCTAATTTTGAGTAAAGTAATCAAAGCCCACATAGATTCACATGCTAATATTCACAATTTCATATCCATGCATTAATCAACAAGAGTTCAACATGCTAGCATAAAGATTAACATATTAAATATGATTTACATTCAGCCCATGAATTAGAGTCACTCACCTCTTATAGATTTTACCCCAATAATCAAATTGCTTAATGATTATTGGCCAAATCCTACTCTGGAGTGGTTCCTACAAGTTTTCGGCAATCGCTTGTCACCGTTTAGAGTGAGCTACCAAAATTCAATGATTAAAATGTAAATAAAAGGTATAGAAACGATCGTCTCACCTCCACGAGTCTGAATACGGCTTCGATTCGTGAATTGGACGACGAATGGCGATGGAACGGCGAATTAACGGTGTCGAAGACGTATTTCCCATTCTCTCTCTCAATGTCTCTCTCTTTCTTCTTTAATTTCTATATATTTTGAGAACAAAGCTCTCCCCTATGACACCTAGCAACTCATGCATTGAGTTGTCAACAAGTTTTGGTTTTCTTTCATTTGCACCCCTACTACCTCTACTTCCTTATTATGAGATTCCCCAAATATTCCATTAACTACCCAATTATTTAAATGGGTGTTTGTCCAAGACTGGTATGGGTCCCTCACATGGTCCCAAATATTTGTGAAATTGCTAACGTACATACTAATTGTGCCCTTTTTTTTTTTTTTTGGGTGCAAAAATGCCCTTATTGGGTTAATAAGTAGATATCAAAAGCTAACTTATGAACTATGTGATGTGGAAGCAACTAAACATATACCAAGTAGTCATATAAAAAAAATGCATATAATAATTTGTATGCAAATTATGTTATATTTTATTCGTGCCCTTTCACTGGTTTCCACTTCCAAACTTGTCCCTCCTCACTGGGGACTTTTCAATGGGCGAGCCCAAGCCTCCCCTTACCTATTCCTATACACTAATTAACATTAATTAATGCATATTACGAGATAGTTAAACCTTTCTCTCGGGTACGGGTGTTACACGGGGTATTCAAGAAAATCAAAAAATCGAAAACTGATTCAAACCAAATTGACCAAACACCGATTGGTTGTTTTTTTTTTTAAAAGTAGCGCACAAGTTAGAACTAACCGAAAACCAACTGACACCGCCTAAGACTGACCTACCGAAATCGATTGGTTGGTTTTAAAATTACTAAAAAAAACCGACCACGAACACCCTTACTATTGTCCATTTTAATTGACATAACCAAATCTCCCTATTTCTCTCTTAATCCTACAAAAAAGAAAAAAAAAAAAAAAAAAAAAAAAAACGGACTACTGAATTTGGGAAAAATTGAGTAAATAAATTCGAGTTGGGCTTCATTTTCCAAAATATATTTATTCGTTTAAATTGAGTATGGTAAAAATTTTTATTTTTTATTATAAAGGGAATGGAAGGCTTCGAACCTTCGCTAAAGAAATGAGAGGAGTTGGTGTCTGTCAAATTGTAGCATTATCGAAGGAGTTGCTATGCAATTTTGAATCACAAATACTTCCCAAATATCCTCTAACCAAAATCCAATGGACCCATTGCCGCATGTATTTGAGAAGCATAACATTACTCTAATTGAAGGTGGTCTCATTGACTTTAAGTTTGGAAGCATAACATTACTCTAGAGAATTTGAGGGAGAGGGAGAGATATGCTATATTCTTTCTACTACACCTTTCTAGCGTCCCACTTCAAATAAAGATGGGACTGGTTATGGCTAGATATATATATATATATATATATATGTTGGGCATCTCTACCTAATAGCTTAAGCTTTTGGGTTGGATCCAAAATTTCTTCATAACACAAACAAAAATGACTCACACTCTCACGATGACAGACCCAACAAAAGGCTGCACAATGATAAGACCCAAAGAGGTGCACATGATAGACCCAAGAAAAGGCTGCATGTGAGGAGGCGCGTTAGATAATGTATCCCACATTGAATAAAGATGGTGTTGGCTATGACTAAATATACATGTTGGACATCTCCACCTAAATAGCTTAAGCTTTTTGATTGGATCCACGTAGTTGATACTTCATACGCCCTATCACTCCTACTTGAAAAAGTATTTCCCACGGCTTTAAACAATAATAGGAGAAAAAAAATTGTAGGTTTTTTCTCCCTTCTCTCTAATTTCTGTGTTCTCCTAGCGGCCGCCTATTAGGGGCTCTCCTATCCACCAAGGGAGAGCCCTCAATTAATTTTATTTTGCTATTTTTTATTGCTTACAATAATATGTATCCTCTTGTGAGGGGGTTTGTCCCTCTTTGTTGGGGGTTCTGTCTCTTTTTGTTGGGCGTTTGTCCCTCCTTATTGAGGGTTTGTTTGGTGTTTGTTTAATTTGGTTGATTGATGCGGCTAGATCTCTTTGTCTCTGTATTTCGTGGTTAGATCTGGCCCTAATCTACACAGACCTGCGTTAAATGGGTTGTTTGTTCGTGTCCTCTTCACAGTCACGGTGGTTTTGAATCTTGGATCTTTGTTGCGGTTGTTGGCAGCTTTTTCCTGCAAACGGCTCATTGTTTGAGCTACGCCACAGTCCATGATATCATAGTTTTGGAGATTGCAGTACAAAGCAGAAGATTGCTTTCATTTATCATGTATTTTTTCCTTCTTCTATTTTGCATTTATTCCTTGTGAACTTGCCTTTTGGAAAATGGCATTTTCATGCTTTGCGATTAAATTTTTTTTTTTTATGACTATATTGACCAAAAAAAAACCTCTTATTACCCACTTTCCATTTACATCTTCCCTACTCCCAAAACCGAGAGAAAGAAAAAATCTGGAGAGCAATAAACACTGTACACAATGCATGAAATTCCTTCATCATCAACTGTCACACCCCGGAACAGCAAAAATAGAGAAAAATAAATTTCCTTTTTGAGTCCATAGGGAATAACGGGTGAATGTCACTAAATTGTCCACATCACACAGTACTAGTCCACAAGATAAACAGAAACAATAAACTGCAATAAAATAACAATATTACAATTACCAACATTAGAGTGGTCCTCAGGATCCCAACAGGTTTGGAGACAGCATATGCCCAAGTACCCGTTAAACTAAAGTTCAACAGAAATAAAACTAAATATAACTATCTTCAGATCTTCAGCTGGCGTAAGGATAGTCGTCAGCGTAGTAGGCATCTTCGGCACAACCGACATTAGTGGGGCCACCCTCTGCATATTCCCCTTTCGGGTAGTAGCTGTCATCATGAGCTCCCTAACCTGTATCGAAAGGGGCAGGGTAGTCTGGATGGGAAATGTCTAGACAATAATAGCCATCAGCTTACTGAGAGCTGGGTGAATAGAAACTCACATGGTACCAATGATATAATGAAATAACAAGATATTGAAGTGTCTATGATATAGTGTTACAATAGTATCTTTCTCTGTATTTCGTCACCGTTACTCAACCCTTATCGTCTTGTTAATAACAAACTCAGTACACAATTAACTCTTGGAAACAAACTTGACTGTAAACTCCTGGATACACCAATGCTCTGTTTACTGTGTCATCGTAAGTCATAGATTCCTTCTACCGCGTAACACCGTAAGTCATAGAGGTCATCTACTGCGTACACCGTAAGTCATAGATAATACGTTTGTCCATCCTCCGCTTTTATGAACATATGCACAGTCCATCGCATGTCAGGGATTTAACGCTTCAAGCATCGATACATCAATTCTATTACCACGTCCTATCGTCAGATCTACCGCGTACTTATGATCAAGGTTCACCGCAAGTCATGGACACAATCGTCTGTCCACCGCGTACTATGATCAAGGTTTATCGCATGTCATAGATACTGTATCACCACAGTCATAGATACATACGTCTGTCTACCGCATTCACCAGTTGATCAAGGTTCACCGCATATCATAGACACCTTCGTCTGTCTACCACGTACTTATGATCAACTAGTATGCATCCCTGTTCTCTTCCCAGAACTTATCAAACCTACTTAACATTATACCACTAACGATTACACGACAGCCCCTTTGTGGCTTGAGTATTCCGAGTAAAAATGAATGGATACCGAACTTATACATAAACTGCATAGTATCTAACGTTATCACATTAATCCATTATTTTTAATCCCACTTATCTTTGTTGTCACATTATCTCCTGATCAACCCAAAGTCGTAAAATAGAAGTCTGAATCGAGAATTGAACATCCAATGTCTTATATAGTAAACAAAGAACTAAACCATATTTTGCAAAGTTCGATCGATTGAACTGAGTTCGATCGATTGAGAAAAGTATTGTTCGAGCAATTGAAGTTGCTTCGATCAATTGAAACTTCAATCGATTGAACTCAGTTCAATCACTTGAGAATCATCTTCTCCAGCAGATTTGTAAACAACAATATAAAAATATCTTACGAACGTGTTTAATATGTCTAAACATACCAAAAACTTGTAAAACATTATAGTAAAGAAACCAAGTGAATAGAAACTCACTTACGGTGTGTTTGGCTTGAGCTTCAAGCTTGAGCTCCTCCAATGGTGGCACCTCTTCTCTCTCCTCAGTCTCCGTCTCTCTCTGCCTTCTCTTTCTCTCCTTCTTTTCCTTCCTCTTCCTCTGCTTCTCTGTCTCTCTCTCTGACTGTGTGTATATCTATATGGATGTGTGTGTATATCTATATGGATGTGTGTGCATATATATGTAAGTGTGTATGTATATATATCCACCTCTCTCCCTCTCTAACAAAGCTTGGGCACCAACAAAACCTCACACACACGAATACCAAACATATATATATATATATATAGAGGGGGAGGGGTGCTGGTGGCTATTTCTGCGTAAAACCTGGAAATCCTGATGATTACAAGTTCGATCGATCGAAGGTAGTTCGATCGCTCGAGAGCAGATTGATTGAAAAGATTTTGATCGATTAACGTAGGGACCATGTATTAAATTTATGTCGGCAGGGTTTCAATCGATTGAACAAGGTTCGATCGCTTGTACTTTAAAATGCTCGATCGCTCGAAAGAGCTTTGATCGATTGAAATTAGAATTTTAGGTATGGTTAAGGGAAGTATATAGAATCTCTGTGCATAAATAATTATTGAAAATATAGGATATTACATCAACATTGGCCCCTGGACCCGGAGGCCCTAGACCTTTCTCAAGTTTTCTTCACTCTGATTCAGAACCCCCCCCCCCCCTCTAATGAAGCGCCATACCAAGATCTCCGTGATCGGTGTCGGAAAGGTCGGGATGGACATAGCTCAGACCATCCTCACCTAGGACCTCTATGATGAGCTCGCGCTAGTCGATGCCAAGCCCGATAAGCTCTGCGGTGAGATGCTTGATCTCCAACACGCCACCGCGTTCCTCCCGAGGACTAGGATCACGGCCGACGTGGACTACTCGGTCACCGCCGGCGCTAGGCAGAACCCTAGCGAGTCCAGGCTGAACTTGATACAGAGGAACAAGGCCCTATTCTCGATTATTATGCCCCAGCTTGCGAAGTACTCGCCCGATTTGATTTTGGTGATTGTTTCAAACCCGATTGATGTTTTGACTTATATTGCTTGTAAGCTTTCTGGGTTTCTTTCTAATAGGGTTATTGGGTTGGGTACGAATATGGATTCGTCTAGGTTTCGGTTTCTACTTGTACACACACATAGTTATGCTCAGTTTGGAATGACATTTGTAAAATGCATTGTTGTCAATTATAATTACATTATTGTCTTTTATTCTCAACCTATTTACAACTATTTTACAGCCTTCAACTTTGTATTTTAGATATGAGTTGGGGGTAGACGAAACCCATATTTCTTTACCTTTACAACAACAAAAAACTCTCATTCTATAGTGTTTCATCCTCATCTCTACCATTCTTTTATTTTTTTTTCTCTCTATATATAATATACATAAATAATTATACATGTGCTGTGGGAAAAAGTTACTTTTGTACCAAACGGAGCATTACTACACTGGCTAATAGAGGACATGTATAGTTAAGATTTAAACTTTAAATTTCCCGTTAACGAACTGAGCTTTTTATGACTTTCAATGTTCCACATAACATATTGCATATCTTGGAAGAAGAAAGCAACTTGATTTCTCTGTCTAACATCTTCATATTAGATGTACAATTGATGGGGATGCACATATTTATATCACAGAGAGAGAGAGAGAGAGAAAGAGAGAGAGAGAGGAACAACTCCCAAAAACTTCATATACCATCCATCAAGTGGAATGTAATGTATGAAAGTAACTTCTCTTGCCCACTACATGGTGGTTTTCCCTCATAAGTGCTCAGAACCCACTACTACCACATACTACATGAGTAAACATTGGGTATAACAGAGATATTACGTCATATCTATAAAGTTAATTAACAAATTTTGAAGATTTTGCTAATATGGGATAATAGTAGTATCTCGTTTAAGGCCCATTTTGACTTTCAAAACTTCAAATTATGTAGATGATCAAACCATAAAAAATGTAGTTCGATGAGTTAGCGACGTGTGACCACAAATCGTACGTTAATTGGACGTCCGAGGAGAGAGATACGACAATTTTCCCATTGGTGCGCAAATGTGTCAAAAGCAGAACATCACCATGATGGATTTAGTTTTCGAAAGACTTAAAAAAATGCACAGTGGAAAAATAGTTTAAAAACTTTATTGGTGGCCTTGGATCTACTATTTATCAATTCTATGGATGCGTAAGAAAAAGGGGACAAGAGTATTACCTTTGTGTCTGGCACCCAATTCTAATTTTTTTTCAACTTCTAGCAGTCTCCTCTAGATGGTCTTCAATGACTCCTATGAATACTTGTCGGAGAGACTAGAGTTAGTGGGGACTCTAATAGAGAGAGAGAGAGAGAGAGAGAGAGAGAGGAGGGGGGAGGGAGGAGGCTAAAAAACCCTAAATTGTTTTTTCGGGAACTAGGGCAGTAAAATGACGTTCAAACTTATTTTGGATGCAGTTCTCCTATTTATTAGTTTCCAAACCGACCTTTGGGTTTCGATCGATTGAAACACTTTCGATCGATTAAACTTTTAATCGATTGAAGCATGACTTACCAAAGATACCCAAGTGTTGATCTCAAAGACCTCACTAATTTGTAAGTCAAAGCATTCACATCTATAGTTTGTGTCCATAATCGTCTCAAGATCAAGAACACGTACCTTATACAAGTTATGAGTTCTTATTGACCGTTGACAGTTTTATATATCAATAGGAATTTCATGGTTCGTCAATGCACTATAAGCATTAGCATATTAACCAAGAGTCATACTCTAGTGATTGAGATTCATCACTCCATCTAATGGTAGTTAATCATGCTACAATGTATACCTGATGAGATATCCAGTCTCATCATCCACTGTGACAATTCTAAATATTAAAGACTAGCAATTCGTATCTCATGCGCATGTATATCATACATACATGAATTACTTACTGTGATATTTAAAGATCACAAGCATTCATCTCATGAAACATATACAATTAAATGTATAAATGATATCTATATATAACATGCCAAATGTTATGTACATAAAGACCGGGTTTGAGGGCACAATCCCAACACACCAATCGATTGCTAACTTCAACAATCGATTGTTAAGTCATCTTCATCATTAGAACTGGCGGGTTTATGGTCTACAAGCCATTTTTGGAGCTTCGATCACCCAAACTGGGCCTTCCATTTTTTGGGTTCATCATGAATTTGTAAAAATTATAAACTAAAACTCATCGTGTGTCCCTCAAAATGGGAGAACCCACTAGTTGACGAAAATTTTAAATGCATGGTACGTCGTAATACTTATGAGTTATAAAAATCATTCAAACCCTAGCTAATACAGACCCATATCTTTCATTTTCATTCATGGAAAGCATTTTGGTTAATATTTTTACGTAACTCATTTTTATACCACCATATATATATATATGTACACATACGAGTCAATATATATCTACATGCAAAGCTATATATATGCCTTGAAAACACTTAAATATACAGTTAAAGTGAGTTTAATATACTCACAGAGGGTTAGGGTGAAGCGTGTGAAGAGTTGGAAGCTTGGCCAATTATTGGCCACGTTATCTCTCTCTCTCTCTCTCTCTCTTTGGACAGCTCGATCCCTCTTTCTCTTTGAATTTTTCAATGTGTGTGTGAGAGGAGTGGAGTGTGGTAAAGAGTTGTGTGAGAAATAAAATGGGGAGGGTTCCATTTATGGGAAAAATCCTACACATACTAATACATACATATACACATATATACATATACACATATATACACATATAAACACATACACACATGTGCACAACTTAAATGAATGGAAGGAAGTGACTTAGGGGGTAAGGGTCTAGTTAGTCTAGGGGGACAAATTGAGGTAATGTAGACATGTTCTTGCGAGTACGTACGAGTGATGTAAGCAATGATGTCACCCATGAGCGCAAGTTAGTCGACTGTCGGGTATATACGCGAAGCCTGTGTGCCGCAAGTTGTATTTATTTGTGTACGGGTCCAACGTGAGTAAAATAAGAGAACAACCTAAAGAAATATAAGTCGTATTATTTATAACACTATATAAAAATATAATGACTGGTACTTATTAAAATAAAATATGTAAAATTACAGGGTGCTAGAAGTGGTGTTGAGGGTGGTAGTGGTAGAGGTGGAGGTAGAGGTGCTAATGTAGATGCATGTTAGTGGTGGAGATGCATGTAGCATAGCAATGAGTTAAAAAGTAATTATTAAATATTCGTTTGCTACCTCGGATAGTATTTGTCAAATTTGTTCCCTCAAAAAGTTTAAAGTTCTAATCGACGGATTAACCCGTGAACCAATTTGAGAACCAACCCATGAACCCAACTCGCGAGTTGCTTGCCCTAGCTCACCCTGCCGTGTAGACCCACGAACTAGTGGGCTGGGTCGAGTCACCCTTCTTGACTCATCAACTAGTCCTGTGACCTGTCAACATTTGCCCAACTCATTGCCTATGCGGGGCGGGTAAGCGGCCTCATTTTACACCTATACTCGAAAAGGGGTCTCAAATTTTACATATAGGTTCGCTACTTAGGTTGGAGCCCAAAACTCTTAAAATTGCTACCTCCTTAAATATTGTCTAACATTGCAATTTTTTTAGGGTGGCTCTATTGCCAGAGCAAAGAAGATTAATGCCAGAGCAACCCATGGTGAATGGACAAAATCGCCCTCCCCTTAGGATCTCTCTCTTCTATCTTTTCTTACTTCTCTCATCTTACCCCAACACAACAGATCCTATCCGCACCCAACACTAGACCACCGCCGCAGTTGCCGCCACCACAGGACACCACCGGCACAACCCAACCCCCAAAACCAAAGCAACCATGTCTTCTCCCCCCCCCCCCCCCCCCCCCTCAAAAAAAAAAAAAAAAACAAAAAAAAACACATGCACCCAAATCAACACAAATTTCTTTTTTTCTTCTAATTTTAACCTTGTCTTATTTGATTGAGCTTCATATGAGTTCTAGAGAGAGAAAATGGGTGGATGGCATTAAACCCAAATCAAGCTTCTATCCAATTTTTATTTTTTTCCCCATGTAATCCAAATCAAGCTTCTTCAGCACACTAGTTTGGTTTATCCAATTGACACCTTAACCTCAATGAGTCACTGATATATATATATATATATAGACATGTATGTACAATCAATATCTACAGACAACAGACAAACCACCAATGTTCTGTAATACTTCGATTGAAGACGAAGGCACGTAACCTCCACAACCACACTCACCTACCTCTCATCGCCATCGCCAATCAATTCTAGGATTAGGGTTTCGGGAGCGGCTCAAATGGGACGGAAGCTCCAGCGACTATAATCACATTCGCGTCGAGATGAACTGCCCTCGTTGTTCGAAGCTCATGAATGTTGTCTTCTCCAATTGACCATTGTCGATAACCGATGGCGAGGCTGGTCTTTGGTTGACAGGGTAGAGAGAGATGAGATGAAGAGAGAGGAGACTGAAAAAAGATATGAGAGAAGAGGAAGGAGGTGGTAGTGGGTTGCCCTGGTGGAGGTGACGGGTGCAGTGGTCTGGTGTTGGGTAGGGTCTGGTTGGGGTAAGATGAAGGAGAGAGAAAAGATAGATTTAGAGTCAAAGAAAGAGAAAGAGAGATTCTAAGAGGAGGGCAATTTTGTCCAATCACCATGGGTTGCTCTAGCATTCGTCTTCTTTGCTCAGGCAATAGAGCCACCCTTTTTTTATCATAGAAAACACAAGAAAAAGGAAAATAACTTGCCAAAAAAAAATGAAGTTCACGCTGTTACACTTTTCTTCCTGTTTTTCTCGAGTTTTCTTATTAATTAACCATATAAAAAAAAAGTG
Organism: Hydrangea macrophylla; assembly: GCA_033977485.1. NCBI lineage: Eukaryota > Viridiplantae > Streptophyta > Magnoliopsida > Cornales > Hydrangeaceae > Hydrangea > Hydrangea macrophylla. The sequence goes on from CM066995.1 coordinate 96,977,866, forward strand.
TTTTCCTCAAAAATATATATATATATATTATTTTTTTCCCTCACCAAACTTATAAACCAAACAGGGCCTTAACTTAAAGATTCGGAGATCTGGTTTTGCAGCCAAATAAGGCAGAGTTCAAAGCAACTAGTCCTCCCCAACAATCTGCACTGGTCCTGTATCGTAGAACATTCTGAATTTCTGATACAATAAGAAGAGCTGGTTGGGCTATCCATTTAATGGGCCTGAAGAAGGCAACTATAGAGAGACAATTTGAAATCACATTATTGTATAGTGTTGAAATAAGTCTCACACAATTTGAAGAAGGCTATTTCATAAATTCCTGAATATTCTCTGTATACATGTATCCATAGATCTATTAGAACATCATCGGCAGTGAAATTGTATATAGTCTATTATTTTACCCAAAAATTATTTTAGCTATTCAATATTTAACCTTCAATTCCAGTACTGATGTTCTTTATTTTATTTAGTTATTTTGATTTACTATATTTTCTATGGTTGAGATTTGTGCTATTTGACAGTAATGGAAGATTTAAATGGTGAGATTTGGAGAGAGAATATCGATAGTCACTTCTAATTAGACAAATCTGTCTAGTCAAAAAGATAAATGTTAGATTAGCTTATTATGTGGCTAGCCTACTAAAGCCCAAAAGACTACATTTGACTAGCTATTTTGTCTGAAAAGTTAAAATAACTAAATCTAGAGATGATCTTATCTTATGAACTATATGTATATTCAAAGGCGATTTTTTTTTACTCCATTGTAGAGTAAAAAGAAAGGAGGAAAAAAAAAATTTCAAATTGTCAGGTTAACCTGGTTCTTAAGTTGGGCTTGACTATACATGATACCCAGAACACACGACTCAGATCCATCTTATTGTAAATGGGCTGGGTTTAGTTTGCTTCGTGTGATGCCAAATTTACCATGACATAACCCATTTAATATTTTATCCCAAAAATAAAGTCATTCTGGCTCTGGGTTTTAGGCCCTTCCATTGTATAGGTCGAATTTTTTACCCCTCTCTTTTCTCTTGTAATCTTAAAAAAAAATGCTATATATATAAAGTAGTAATCATACTGTCATTTTTATCGATTGGAAGTAACTTTTGCTTGGGTGATTCAAAATTGCAAAAAAAGTACTTTTAGCCAAAAGCTGTCTAAGGTAGTTTTTGACAATTGCAAATTTCTACGATGGCCTCAAACTTTTTGCAATTTAATTGGAGAAGCTGGATTGTCAAACAATTTAAATTTAACTTTTGAAGTTTCATAAACCCCCAAAACGTTACTAAGTTGGTAAAGGTGGGTATTTGGTCAGTTCGATTTGGTTTTGAACATTTTAGTTCGGTTCGGTTTGGTTTGAGGAATTCAGAACCGATAACCGACCAAAATATATTTTGGTTTATTCGGTTCGATTAATCGAAAATTTCGATTCATTCTGTTCAGTTTTTAAATTTGATTAACAGAATTATAAAAAAAATAGCCCAAACTAGCTAAATTTTCCCATTATTCTCAATTTTTTTTTTCATACTGCAAAGAAAACGTATTTTTCTTTTGTTTTTAATTGTAAAAATACTTATATAATTATATAAAATATATATAATTAATATATTACACTCATACTCTAAAGAGGGCTCCCTTTCTTTATTTAAGAGAGGCCCTCTATTTTGGCCGTCAGAACTAGTTTTTAAACACGATCTGACGGTCAAAACAGATGCCCTCTTTGGAGAATTTTTGTAATATATTAATATCAATTTGATTTTTCGGTTCGGTGCAGTTTAATTACCTATAGGAAGCTGAACCAAATTTCAAAATTCGATTCGGCTTTTAACCGAACCAAAATAGTTATTTTAATTCGGTTCAATTTTTGATTATTCGAACTCTTTACCTATCTCTACAAATGGGGCCATACTGTGCTTATAAATCCTTACTAATTAAACTTCATCTCTTTGACTCTCTCCATGGATAGAGTTGTGCTTTACACCACCACTAATATTGCATAGTTCCTTAGAGCATCTACAATGGGACGATAACTTTGGATAACTTTGTGGTATAGGATAGTGGAATGCTTGCAATGGTGTAGATATAACTGTGGTATAGGATAGTGAAACTTAGCTGAACTTAAATTTATGGTATGGCTAAGTTTTTGCTAAGTTTGGCCATACGGCAAAGGGTGCGCCGTCCCACTCCACACGACACATGGTATTCAGTGTGTTACACCACTCACTACCACATGGCACACCCTATGCCGTGCGTTTCCTAAATGACATAGGTTGTGTTGTTTGGTGCATGTTTGTTTGTTTGTTTGTTTTTTTGTTTGGCAATTAAGGAATTTTCTTGGGTGTATGTCACATTTTTTTTCACTTCCAAACAGCCCCTAAGCAAGCCCATGCCACGGCACATGTTGTGTCATTTGGTGCTCTCATGGCACTGAGTATGCCGTGTGCCCAGCTACATCACTGTAAGCTCCATCGAACCTGTACCACAACTTATCTTAAATTTAAGTTAAGCGTCCTTTGCCCATTGTTGATGCTCTCAGGACCCATTTCGCAATAGCTTTTGATATTTTTGAAAAGGTCGTGATTGGTCAAAAGTTACTCAAGAAAACTTCTTGTCAATTGTAAATTTTTGCGATTGACTCTGTAATTAAATCACATACATACGCTAATTTGTCAAATAATTTCATTGTAGATTATGGAGTTCTATGCTCACTTATGCACTCAAAACATGGCTCGAATCAGTGGTAGCAACATGGATGCTACTCGGTAGGCAGCACCCCTAAGACACTGGTAGGATCACATATATTTTTTTTTCCTTTTAAAAAAATATAATTTTTTGTGTGACACTGCCAGTGTCATATGGATGCTACCCACACAGCAGCACCCCAAATTGTGGCCGACGATTCTCAGTCCTCAAAACATCTTGACAAACGTGGCCTTGGTATTTCAGAATCTTGAAGCAATTTGTAAATATGTCTGTACTTAAGTTGACTCTTATGGTTGAAAGTACACGTACTTTTGGCACGACTCTGTACATCATGATCTTTATTTGGGGTGGCAATCGTGTTATGTCAAATTATATTCGTGTCGTATCATAATCATGCACTACACTAAAATGGTCAAATTGGCACTCTTTTACGAATTTCATCTGGCACTATTGTTGACACGCTTTTAGGCCAATCTAGCACTGTTTAAAACAGTGCCAAATATGGAACTGTTTCAAATAGTGCCAGTCTAAAAAATTTAGCGTGCCAAACAAATCCTAAAATATTTCCCCCAAAATGTGCGTTGATTGAACAAAAATATCCTTTCATCGAAAAAAAAAAAAACAAAACAAAACATATCCCCCAAAATCGATTTTCTCTCTCTCTCTCTCTCTCTCTCTCACACACACACACACACATTCACACATTCACACACACACACACACAGACACACATACACACACACCTGAGAACCCTAATACAAGGGAGGAAAAAAATCCCCAAATGTGACCTTTACCACCGTCGCCCACTAACTCACCCCACCACCGCCGACGACACTTGCGTCATCGATGGCAGCTCTCTCTCTCTCTCAAACTCTAAGGTATCAACAGGCTTGTCTTGTCTTGTTTTCTTTTTCTTTTTTACTTCTCTTTTTCCTTTTTTTTTTGGTAAACAACTCTCCGATCTTTAGTTTTTCTTACATTCATGGCATTTTCATTCATGTATGTACAAGATTATTCCAAAAACTTTGACTAAAAAACTAATTTGTTGAAAAGGGGTACCCCACTTGCCTCACAAGTCATGATAAGCATCATGGTTTGTTATTTTTTTGGGGGGGTAGCCCGATTGTCTCACAACTTTGACTAAAAAATTATCTTCTTTCACTTTCAGCAAAACAATAAATTGGGGATGAGGACTTAGATAGATCACTTCCATGTGGCATTTCCCTATTCCTCCTCCTCCGTGGCTATAACCCAACCTGCCAAGCATATGTTTTTAATTTTTTTTCTTGGTGGTACACACAAAATAATGGCATGATTCTCTATTTATTAAAACAATATTTTAATTTGAACTGGTGATAGTGAGATCACTAAAAAAACAAAGCCTGGTACTATGACTCTATATGCATCTATTGGCCAAAAGTGTAGGATGGATGCTATCCACCTCATGCCAAAGAATTTGTGGTAAGTTCAATTGCAAATGTATTTTTTTTTTCTTTTACTCCAAACATGATAGAATGATCAGTAAAATGTCTCTATATGCAGGATAAGGTTGAAATGCTTGTAAAGTTGTTTCAAGAGAACGGTGAGGAGGAGTCATTGGATGGTGGTCCCATCTTTGACACATTTAGGAAAGAGACGAAAGAGGGAGTTTATTGTGTTGGGTCTACAATTTCAATGAAAGCTATGATGGCTTCCGCATTTGCGCGAGAAATGCTTCAAGAAGTCAATACGGATCATGATGACTGGAGGGGGAGGTAGATAGCCTCAAAGAAGAGATGGAGGCATTGAAGTCCACGGTCATAGATTTTGTTATAGATTTCAAGAGCGGAAAATTTATGTTTGGTAGCCACGACATTCACACAACTCATACAAGTGTTGCAACTCCCACAAGTGCCACACCTACCTCTACGCCTTAGTTTTCTAGTGCCGATGAATTAGTTCCATGGAAAATACTATCTTATTTGGGTGAGCTTTGTGGTTATGGTAGGAAAACACAGCTCAACATTGTCCTTTTAGTTTATGGCCATCGCTTGAAACCGAGAGAAGTGCGTGTTATTCTTGACAAGATCATAATGCACGATTGTTGCTTTGGGGAGGTAAACAATCCTCTTGTAGCAAATGGAGAGATGTGGGTGTAGGTGAATTTTTGTTTTGGCACGATGACCTATTCCCCCTCGCACTCCACGACGACATTGATCAAGGATGAAGCAGTTATTTTGTATTAGGAACTTTATTTTGGATTATATGTTGTTGGTTTATTATGTTTGATGCATACACTATACGTTGGATTACTATGTTTTTATTTTCTATTGGGGATTTATTATATATATTGATTGCTACTTGTAATTGTGATAATAAGTTACAAGTGTTATTGGTATTTTATATATTGGTGTTATGATGCTACCAAATTTTAGTTCTCCTTGAAAATAAATCTGGCAGTGCTCAAAACAGCGCTAGATGAATTTTTTTTTATACTTAATAAAGACTAGCACTGTTTTAAGCACTTCCAAAAGCGTGCCAGATTAATGTACCCAACATTACCACGTTCGACAAGTTATTTTGAAATTCTGGCCCTTTTTTAAACAGTGCCAAAAAAGGGTGCCAAATTTCTAAATTTGGTACCCTTTGACCAGAATCTGGCATTGTTTTGAACAGTGCCAAAAAAATTGAATCCCCTATATTTGGCACTTAAAAAAACAAAGCCATATTTGGTCAGGCACTGTTTAAAATAGTGCCAATTTAGCGTTTTTGGTGTAGTGATGTCGTGTCATAATTGTGTCATTTCTAAACGTGTCAAAAATCTAAATCCATACTCGACTAATGCAATTCACAAGTCACCCATTTAACCCACCAACCCATGTAATGAGCAAGCCGTTTCACTAAGATCTTCTTGTACGTGTGACGTGCCTCAAGATTTCTTCACTAATGATAATATTGAGTCTTGACTCTTTCTCGTTGTCCTCAAGCTAGCACTTCGCAGAGAAGAGGACTGGAGTGTGGCGAGTCTGTGGAATATAGACTGTGAGTCTGTGTTGTGAGCGGTGACTATATTGTGATAGAGATGATTTTTCCCTAATTCACAGTCTGTATACATAGTCATTTTGTACTACTGTCAAATTTTTTTAACTGCTAAGATGATTGCAATTTTTTACTCATAAAATAAATTTAAAAAAATGACTGATTCTTGAAAAAAAAAAAAAGAAGAAGACTATAATGCTTTTTTTTTTAAATATATATATATATATATTTCTAAAAATGCCCTCTATAAATGTATAATCAGGTTTAACGGGTTGACTCAATTAAAACATGACCCAACGCATTTATTAAATCGTGTTAAATGGATCAACCTGTTTATGACTCATATCCGTAAATCCAAACCCATTAAATTTATATCGAGTTCGTGTCGTATCGAAAATTGCAACCCCTAATCTCTATTACCCTGAGTCATTTTGTTAAGTGTAAACTCATGCCATCTTGCGCATGAAAACTTCTCTACGAGCCAAAAAAAAAACAAACAAACAAATAGACAGTTTGTGGATGACATGTGTAGGGATCGATGGTAACAACCATCTCACTCAATGTCAGTAGTTCTCTTCATGAATGGCTGCATATATTCTATTTCATTCTCAAGTCTTCTCTGTCTGTGTGTACATATATGTACATATATATATCTATACATTTGTACACACACATAATCACAAACATACACATCTTTGTTTGCGAGTGTGTAATGTTTTGACTTTTGAGTCATACCCCCAACTAAAATCTCATTGATTCCCCAAATGAGGAAAAGAATATTTGGAAGATCACTAGGCTCCCCAATATTGTCAAATATAACTGCAATATGCACTTGGATTTACGAGTCGTGATTTGGAGTGGATGTGACCTTTCTTAAGGTCTGTTCGGTCGAACACCCCTCAAACTTTGGCTTTATATTTTGATTTTCTGCAAGTTCTATCTTGATGAAAGGGTATCCCAAAAGTCCTATTAATCCAAGAAAATACTGCTTTTAATTTCAAAGTTTGGAGATATTTTAAAATGAATTCGTCTACCGGTTTTAACATGTACGTGTTAGTCTTGAAGTAACTGTATCAAGTTTAAATAGTCTTAAATTTTATTTGGGAATGTTAATAATTAGTTATTTAGATGTTAAGCACCATTGTTACATATCCTAATCTGCGTGGGACTGGTTAGGGTATGAAACACATGCACTGGCATGTGGTACCATCACTCATTGCCACAATATTTGGTGCAACTAAATCTATTTAGGAATCATATTTAGGAAGCATATCATTATTATGCAAGAAATGACTAATATTCCCAAAATATTAATGAGTCGGTTTGTCTTTGTGATTTATGAATTGTTGATTAATATATGCACGCAAGCATACTAGTCGGGTTTAGGTCACTTACCTAGAGGAACAACCCAACAGATCGCCGAACGGTGTTGTTACGAGCCCGACATTTTCACCCACGAACTGCTGCTCCATGTAGCCTCCGTGTGCTCTCTTATGCTTCGTATTAGTCGCAGAGAAAGCTTCTTGAGCAATTTTTGATGATGCCACATTCTAAATCCCAAGCTCCTTGGTGATTAGCTAGAGAGAGAAACCGAGTGTATGAGGGAGAGAGAGAGGCTGCTGGAAGTCTATCTCATTAGGTCTTTCCATGTGATATATATGCATATATATAGGCACATAAAACCTATAAGGCTTGGGACTCCAAAGCCCGTTACTTGGTGTCCAAGCCAAGCCTCTTTGGACCCAGTCCAATATAATGTGGGTGCCCGTATGGCCTGACCACAATATTTGTTACATCTCCCACTCACCCACGTAGGGTTGGTACTAAAAACTAATCTCTCAACACAACGGAACTTTTCAACTCTTCATACAAGGAAATAGAACATGCGACCTTACAAAAAGAAAGTACAGTGATAGGAGTGTAATGCCAAATCATCACCATAACCAGCAAGACATATCACTCAGAAGTTTCTCGCGTATGCCTTAGACGATTCAACCACACCGGACACAGCATTCTCAATCCCTCAGTGAAAAGAATTGCTGCACCATTTTTACACCATGAATAAGCTTAAACAAAACATGGTGTATTATTGAATAGTCTTCCCTGAGCCCACATGTCAATCGACTAACTTGATCGCTTGTCCAGACACGCCTCATAGAACGGAATTGTCTCGTCGTCATAGGATAGCATGCTAAAGTAGCTGTCATCAAGCATCCTCTTCATGACATAGTCTCAAGTCGTGAAGGCAACCAGTTTGTAGGATAACCAATGTCTTGGATATGCTACACGGCTCACACAGCAATGAAAAGGAATCCATTCGCTACTCCACAGTCGATCGCAAAAGCACATACAGTATGAAATGTATGCTATGGCGCTCTTCCATAAAAATGGGCATGTCACTCTATGTTTGGAAAAATAAGTAACGCCATACGAATCTTAGTCTAGACGTTACACAAAACGTCTAACCTAAGTTTTCCAGCACAGTCGCCCCTCTTGGCGCCCGTCTGAAAACTCACATTCGGCTATAAACAAGCTACATAGAGTCGTGGGGATCTCTCTATGTTCGACCAATTATAAAGGTCTCATCTTAGCTCCATCTAAGGCGACATATGAAAATAGTAAGAGTTTATATCTAGCTCGCTGTTCTTACACTGCGTAGATATAAGTGTTCAAGCTCACTTTCTAAGCGCTATGGACACAGATGTCCTAGCTAGTTATCTAAGCACCATGAACACAAATGTCTCATCTCGCTCACCGTCCAAGAGCCATGGACATACATGTCCTAGTTTGCTATCTCGGCGCCAAGGTGAATCACCCGTGTGAGCAGGTCGATTCAAGCCCGGTGACATATAAGAAATGTGCATTCATTCCATTCGTATAACAAACATATATGTATGGAAACCAATTAGTTTATTATTAACTGTTAATAAAACTTGAATAATAATGTCATTACCACAATAAAATGTCTAAGCACATCAAATCCCCCAATGGAGATGTGCCTTAAGACAACTTCCCTTTTGCGCAAACCACATATCAAATGTGACACGTGCTAGAATGGTTTTTGAAATCTTTTGCATATGCTCAGGCTTACGTGCTATCACCCTAGATGTGCACAACCTCATCACTTATGAGGTGAAGTGCCTAGCCAATGCAAAAACTCTTCAACCAAAAAATAGCTCCTCAAATAGCTGCAGAGCACACGACATATTATGCTTCCATCGTGGACAGCATAAGGCAAGGTCCATAGTCCTGCGAACATATCGCAAGATACTCTTCACTACTCTCTAGTGACAGACCAGGGCTGCTACAACAATGACTAATTAAACCAACCGCATAGCAGACATCTGACTGAGTACACACATTAGCATACTTCAGATTCCCTATTGCAGATGCATATGGTAAACTGGACATTTGTTTCCTCTTCTCATTATTCTTAAGACATTGATCTAAGGTCGGGGAGAGTCCCTTTTAGGATGTCAATAAGTAATTAAACTTTTCATGTGAAAATGTTCAAGAACCTACATCTTGTAAGTCCCTCAAGAATAACAGAGGAGATTCTGAGAAAAATATCTCACAATCTAAACTCCCAACACATAGTTGGCATCACCCATGTCCTCAATCTCAAACTGAAAGGACAATCACTCTCTAGTGGCGACAATGGAACTCATCTCATTCCTACCTGGAAGGACGTCATCAACATATAAAGAATTAGAACATTTTTCTTGGATCGTTTAATGTACACACATTGTACCACTGCCTAGACGATTGTTAACTTGAGATAATAAACAGATCGTTTGAGACAGCACACTTTTGCCCTCATTCCCTTTGGTCACAACACTAATGGGATTGTCACGCCCCGACGTAGCATAAATATGGAAAGTGTTTAATTTCCTTTATGGACCTGTAGGTCGCGACAGTTTGAAGGATCGATTTCGTCCCAAACGTCGAACAACATAAAACCATAATCAGAGTAGATCAACCAAGGCTTATAAAACTTTCTAACTTAATAAATATTATGGCACGGGATCAACTAAGGCACACTCCGCCTGAAAACAAAATTATATCTATTGTCTATTACAGTCATCCTTATTACAATAACAGTTCATAACCAAAGACATGTAATAATAATAAATTCCTCCTCAGTATTGATTCAATTCACATAGTCATAAGGTCCAGGCTGATCATAACCTGAAAAGCCTAGACACGAATGTCCAGGACGCATCAACGTCGCCAGCTTCGAGAAGCTGGTGAGTATTAAAAACATATGCTTGAATGTAAAACATACTCATTTATTATTTTCCATTTTCTATTATTCAACAGATTAATATCATAGAAGTGAGTCCGCATGATGAACTAATAAAAATAACATTAGTAAAACTTTCTTTCATGTTATATGTGACCATGTATGAAAACAATGCACCAACTCATCTTACTGACTCTTTTCTGTCGACCACACACCAACCCACTCTTTCACACCAGTATCTTTGAAACACTAAGATGACCACACTTTAGTAACGGGGTACCAGGGAGTGTCCAGTTTGCCTCACACTTTAGTACGGGGTACCAGGGAGTGTCCAATGCCTCACACTTTAGTACCTAATCCGCCTTGCAAATACCGGAGAAACCTCATGCAGTATCCAGACTCGGGTACCAGGGAGTGTCCGTAGGCCATTCTTTAGCACTACCATGGGTGCCAAGGAATGTCCAAGTTTGGCATCACACACATTAATGCTACCATGGGCGCCAGGGAGTGTCCAGTTTTGTCACCGTCGCACTTCAAAGATACTCTAGCCGTAATCTCAAACCTCACACTTTGGTACACAATTACCAGGGACTGTCCATAACACAATCTTAACCACAAGCTCTTTTTATACAGACCACTCACATACCATGCATGTACAACTGACTCCACATGAATGACATGTGACTTAATACAAAATTATAAAGTACATGAAATGATAACCATGGATATACGAGAAGAAATCAGATATTATATGAAACAACAAGTGAATTCATCAAAGAATACTTTAATATGGTTTTATCGCTACTAGAACACAAATGGGTCTACTTTGAAGCAATGCCCTAAAAAGTGAGTTATAATTTTTAGGCATGAATTACATATCAAAAGAAAGATCTTTGAGTCTAGTTTCCAACGCTTTAAATGGTGCGCATTTTCGAGTTTTTTAGAGGAAGTTATAGTCGTTTTACTAAAAGTCGTCAGTGCTGAAACATGCCAATCGATTGGTAAACATGCCAATCGATTGGCATCAGCAATTTCTCCCCTGTTATGAATTTAAAGGTTATTCAAATCCGAATGCAAACATGACTTGTAATATATGGTTCTCTCCATTTTTCTGCAAGGATTATGAATACGCGATCGGTTTTAACTAATTTTAATTGTAGCTCTCGGATTTTACGGAAAACCGAGGGGTGACAAAACTTCAATTCTAATATACTTTCATATACGAATGAACTAAGCTCCAATACTTTAAAAACAACCTCTAGGGACTGTAATCTTTCATTTTTATCAATCAAAAACGATTTTGGTTAAGTTTGAAAAATCACCATTTTTACACGATGAATAAGCTTAAACGAATTTCATATAAACATATACTAATTCAAGCAATATAAACTGTAATTAAGCATAAAATTACATTACAAGTGAGTTAGTAATACTCACTGTGATTGAAGGTGGTGTGTTTGTTGAGAAAGAAGATCAAAATAACCAAACCCACTTGTAAGCTTGTGGCTATGGAGTTAAGCTCTTTCTTTCTCTCTATAATTTCTGTAAATTCTCTTCTCTCTCTCTCTATTTTCTCTGTATTTCAATTTGAAAACCTTCCCAGAATGTGTGTGTGAGTAGTGTATATAAAGAAATCAAAACCAAGAACTTGGGGGCCAAGTTCTTTGCTCCTCACTCAACAAATTAGTTTTAGTTTACTAATTACATCTAATACACAACACACACATACGTATGTATACACATATATAATCAGATTATATACATATACCTTCTAATTGGGTTCATAAGGGTTACTAGGAATAGTAGGGGCCAAATCTAGGTATTTGGAAAATTAAGCTTATAGCACTAGTTTAATACACATACTATAAGCATTGCCAAACAAGGCACAAGTATGTTGTCTAGGAATCTCTTAGAGTGTTTGAAAAAGTAGCTTATGGCATGTTATTAACTCACATAGAAAGGGCATTGCCAAACAAGCCCAACCAATTGTTTAGTTGCTATAAATGTTTAAAAGCAAAAGTCTAATACTGCTTTACGTAGATTCCAAAATCTGCGAAAATTCAAATGCGGCGTGAACAGTTTTGAACATGATCTGGTATTTTTTTTGCGGCGCGGTGATCACAACAAAAATACAGAAAAATTATTTTAACATAAGAAATAGTTTTCTGGTTTCACAAAAATACAGTTTGAGTCAAAAGTACATAATTTCACCGTTTTGAAAGTACAGATTTGAAATCCAACACAGGTATCGCTAAATTTATAAAAATTATAGTTTGACCCCAACAAGAATTTTAATATGAATTAAACAAGTAATAAGATTCAAAACATGAGAATCGTAATTTAAATAAACACCAGGAATACAGATTAAAATATGGAAATGCAAATCTAAATTAAATGAAAATGCAGGTTGTTTGCAGGGTTGATCCATATTTATCTCATCTTGTTCTCCACTGAGAAAAGAATAGTTTAAACATCTAACTAAAAAGGTTCCAAAACTAAATATGCGACGATTGCTAGGATAAGGCGAATGGAGTTAGATCTCACCCTTTGGGAGAACATATTTCCATGGTCTATACCCTTTCTGGGTACAAACTATCGCCACAAGGTGCTCCTAATACTTGTCAATTGAACCATTTTCTTTGCGTTAGATTTTGAAAACACACTTGTTTTCAATAGTCTTACGCACAGGTAGAATGTCAACTGACTCCCAGACTTTATTCGCGTCCATAGAGCTCATCTCATCTGGCATGGCAACTATCCACTCAACTTCAGTAGAGGAAGAAAAACGCTTCAACAAAAGAAGCAGGCTCATCCTCATCCACTTGTGCACACATTTGCACATATATGAAAATGTCTTCCTCAATTTCAAAACAGCGATAGGGAACTTTTTCCTCATCACCATACAGTGTACTACCTGAGAATCTTGAGTGCCTAGTGGTGCACTCCTACTATCTGGTACACTCCCACTAGCGTCTAGAGGTGTACTCCCACTCGGGTGGAGACTAGTACCATTTTACAATGATTATTGGATGCAGATTCTCAATATCCCCACCCTCGCTTAAAGATGGTATGTTGTCTTCAACATCCTCCAACTCATAGAGGTCAAGATATCTCTTAGTAATACAAATCTGGGGAAGTCATTCTCAATATCATGTGGCACCATTTCTGTCATTCCTATACCCGTTTGTTCATTATACGTGACATAACCTATCGAGCTATTAGAATACCTTATAAAGGTATACTTTCTAGCTCTCGGGCGTAGTTTCTCGCACTTATGCGAGGTATAGTGAACATAACCTCCTGAGCTCCACAGGCATAAATGCTCCAAAATAAGCTTTCCGCCTTTCCATAGCTCATAAGGGGGTAGAAGGAACTGACTGAGGAGAGGCACTCTCGTATGTAGGCAGCAATCAAGAGTACATCCCCCCAAAACAACATTGGGAGGTTGACTTGCGCCATCATAATCCTAGCCATATCTAGGAATGTCTTATTCCTTCTTTCTACAACACCATATTGTTGCAGAGTTTTCAGAATAGGAAGTTGTCTGCGTTTCTCCTTTCTCCTCATACAGTTCTCAGAACTGATTAGATAAGTACTTACGATCCTCATATCGCGCGAAATCATATATAAAAAAATGAGAAAATAAGAGGCGCCATGACGTGCCTTTACAACCGTAGGTCCACAGATATCTGAGTGAACTAGCTCTAATGCTTAAGTAGCTCTAATAGCCTATCTAAAAGGCTTTCGACATGCTTTTCCAACTAAACAAGACTCACACATAGGCAGGTCAACCTCGGTGGGTGGGCCCAAAAGGGCTTCTCGAGTTAATCAAGTCATCCTATTATATCCTATGCGTTTAAGTCCAGCATTCATGTCTCAGAATAAATGAATAACAGTGGAAACTAGAATTATATAAAACAACTCTTAAGCAGTTATCCCCAGATAACCATGTCCTAGTAACACTGCCACCAAAAAGTATCCATCCTATTTATACCGAACTGGAGAATGCCCTCGATTGCGCTCTTCCAACTTGTTAGCCTTAGGCGCAAACTTGCTAGCCCCACCCTGCCTCTAGGCGAGTTTACCCTTACTATTGCGTTTAGGCCCATTGGCCTTGCGCTTACTTCCACTTATGTAAGTTGTGGTCAAGAGTGTAGCTATACGGTTCGCCTTACCTTTTGGCGCTCCGTATTCAACTCAACATGTCAGAAAATATCAAAACCAAAAATTTAACATTTCCGTTGTGGATCGTGATTTGTTTTCTATGGACCCGCGAATCAAGCAAAGAACTAATCATAGCCTGAAACTGTAGTTTGCCAGTAAAGATGTTCTGAGTATTCTGAAATCACGAATCATACCTATCATCGACCTTAGATGTCCAGTCATTGTGTACTTAAAACGTTTCCTTTACTTTCCCGAACTTCATAATTAGATGCTTAATCTAGTAGTGAATGTGCCATCGAAAACAAATTTGAGCTGATCTTATAATACTTTGGCTATTGGGTAGTACATATACTTTCCAACAAGATCATGATGCGTGCTGCTTGTCACAAAGCGCGTGCTATGATCCTTCTCGAGCCAAGTGTCATAGGCTTTCAAGGTTTATAATGAAATTGGGCCGGATGCCTATTATTCGGTTTAATGAGTTGGACTGTAGAATAAGTCCAAAGCCCATAAGCTCTTACTTACTCTGTAGGTGTGTTACTTTGCAGTGCCATATTACAAAAATTAGTCCCTTTTAAACTTGTTACTTATAAAAATTGATAAAGTGTGGTTTGAAAAACATTTGTTTTTGTAAATCCAGAAAATTTGAAGAATAATATTTGAGAACATGCGCAAGAGATTGACATTATTATTTGCACATTTCATAAGGTTTGTTTTAAAATCCAATTACAAATTAGTTTTCCCCTTTCTACAATTTAAGACAAAAAAATTCACTATTGCTCATTAATCAAATCTTAATTTTGTAAATCAAGAAAAACCCTTTTATAATTGATTTTTCTAAACAAACATCAATTAGATGGTACAAATACCTATCTAAGATCATCTACAAGATATAAAGTGCGTCATACAACAAAAGTGCGCATGGACCCCTACGTGGGTCCGAATTTACAACTTAGAGCTCATGTTAAGTTAATTCAAGTATATGATTTATGAATAAAGAAAATCATCCCTTTACAAGAAATAAAACCCTCGTCCTTACATTACATTTATAGCCCATAAAAAATAGGGATGCTTTGTTCATAATCATATACAAGAACAGCCTTAAACATATATCGTGAGGACACAAGCTCCATAAATTGTCAATTAATTGTCCATTCATTAATCCAGATTAATGCATTAATCACATAAGCACTCATGCGATCTATTTAAAAATGAATGGACTAATCCATCACACCATTTAAGGAAGAGGATTAGAGGTCTCGGGTCATCCAATCACAAACAGCAGTAATACAAACATAACCAACAATGCAACGAGCCTCTAAAAATAATAAAATGTGCAATAAAATAATTATTGCACAGCTCGGATAGCTCCCATAAGCTAAAGTAAAATCAATGAAAAATCATGAATTTTTCACTAATTTTAACACAATTTTCGGTCTTAAAACATATTTTAAAACCAATTCATTAAGGGCTTTTAAATTAACAAATTAATTTAATACCTCATGGAAAAATTTAAATAACTGAAAAATTGACTTTTCATTATAAAGAATTTTCCAAAATTTATCAAGGCCCAAAAATATTTTTGAATCAATTTAACAAAATAAATTGATCTAGTTAAACAAAATTAACTATAAGCAACAAATTCCCAAAAATGCAAAAAATTTTGAGGTATTTGTTCTCCAAAGATTTTTAGTGGTCTAGTATGGTGTTCTAAACACCCCATATTAATTTTAAAAATTAATAATCTATTTTGGCTATTTTAATTAAATAAATGCCCATATGCATAAATTTTATGCTCTAAAATATCAAAACAAAAATGAGATAATTCATACAATTTTCTAAAGTCTCCAATCAGTGTACAAAAACACTAGACATCAAATTCAAGAATTAACAACTTTAATTGGTTATATTTTAAGCAATTAATATTGCGTATTCAACACAATATATATGATCTAAAATATGTCCCAAAGAGCGAGAAAATACACTAATATAATTTTCTCAAGCTACCACTAGTGTTCTAAACATATTGTGTTAATTCCCTAAACAAATAATCAATAAAGATATTTTAAGCAATTTAATACGTGTACAAAAACACACAATTATATGCTCTAAAATATTAACATGATTGAGATAATTTACCAAATATTATATATAGGTCCCACAAAATTTTACATGGTCTTGAAACAGTGTCCCTTATGTCCCTGATTAATTACAAAAATTAATAATTTATTATGGCTATTTTAAGCAATCAAATAAATGTCCACAAACATTATTATATGCTCTAAAATATCCATAACTACATGATAATTTACACAAAAATTATCTTAGAGTCCCTTACAGTATACTAAACACTATATATTAATTTCAAAAATTAACATTCATTTTTTGATATTTAAGCAATTAAAAACATATATAAACATATATTTTATGCTCTAAAATACCAAAAATCAATGAAATAATTTACCACAAAATTATTTCTGGTCCCACATAGTGTCCATGATATAGGAAAAATAAAAATAAAAATTTCTACATTTTTCCAGAATTTTAAAGCAATTAAAACAATTTAAAACATTAAAAAAACACATTTTTTTAATAACCAGAAACTGTTTTAATTAGAAAAAAAATTATTTTTTATTCTGGAATATTTTAATAAAAAATATATTAAAATACTATGGGCCAAGAGGGACCCACACTCGCCGGAGTGGGGCCCAAACCACCACCAGCGCCGCCGTATGTGCCGAACGCGCCACCGGCCTGCGTGGGCTTGACCCGTGCCTGGTTCATCTTCAACATTCCAACCCTAAAACCAAAAACGCAGCAGCACTTTGCTGCACGATACCAACACTATAACAAAAATGGCCTATAGAGACATTTGTTTTGAGACAAAAAATAAAAGTGTCTTTAGAAGGTACTTGTAACGACACATAATTTTTCGTCTCTACAAAAGAAAATAATTGTCTTTAAAAGTAACTTGTAAGGAAACATAATTTTTTGTCTCTACAAACGAAAATAATTGTCTTTAGAAGTTACTTATAAGGACATATGATTTTTGGTCTATAAAAAAGTAAATAAGTGTCTTTAGAAATTCCATGTAAGGACATATAATTGTTCGTCTCTAAAAAAAAAAACCACGACTTTAGAATTTACTTGAAAAACACATAATTTCTTGTCTGTACAAAAGGAAATAAGTATATTCAAAAGTACAAAATAATGACATTTATTAATTTTTTTCTTTATAAAGAGATAATTATCTCAATAAACAAGAAAAAAATTAACATAACAAGAAAAATGGCATATCCCCACATTTAATAATATACCTTTAATTACTAGTATTTATTTATTTTTAAATAAATGTTGTTCATTGCCAAGATTTTAAAGAGCACTCACAAATACCAGCACTTGGTAGTTAAATGCCGATACTTAACATCGTTTTTATACAAAATACCGATAATTAGCGGCGTTTGTAAACCAACGTCGTTAATTAACAGCATTTGAAATTTAAATGTTTGCCCTCTGTCCTACCTTAATAAAAAGACGTCGGTATTTCTGTCTAATTTTTCTAATCTTTAATGTTATTTAAGCATGAAGGACAACACAAGGAAAAATATACAGCTCAATTTAGGGTAGTTTCTGTTTTGCTATTGCGATAGCTTTGAAATTGCTTTTGTCAGAATAGATTATAATAGTTGTGGTGTTTGAATAATGAATTGTAAAAGTGGTTACGGTGGAAGAATAAATTATGTAGGTGTTTGGTGACATAAAAATAAGGTGGCTTTAAATGTTCAAAAAACAATTATACCCCTGGACTGTATTGAATACATAGTTATTTTGTATACATAGTTATTTTAAATAGTTCTCTATAATATTAATTTTAGTAAAAATTAATTAATTAAATAATTAATTAAATAAATGTATTCGATAATAATAACTATAGTAATACACTACAAGAAAATTGACTATTAGTGACGAAAATTTTCGTTGCTAAAGGTCAAATTTTCGTCACTAAAGCTCTTTAGTGACGAAAAAAATTTCGTCACCAAAGAGTATCATTTAGCGACGAAATTTTTCGTCGCGAAAATTGTATTTTTCCCAACGAACAAAATTTCATCACGAAAGAGTCCTACTATTAGCGACGAAATTTCGTCGCTAAAAGTACCCTTTAGTGACGAATATTTCGTTAGGAAAAGTGTATTTTTTCCAACGAACCAAATTTTGCCACAAAAGAGTTCTACAATTAGCGATGAAATTTCGTCGCTAAAAGTATCCTTTAGTGACAAAATATTTCGTCGAGAAAAGTACATTTTTTCCAACGAACCAAATTTCGTCACGAAAGAGTCCTACTATTAGCGACGACATTTCGTCGCTAAAAGTACCATTTGGTGACAAAATTTTTCGTCGGAAAAAAAATATTTTTCCCAACGAACCAAATTTCGTCACGAAAAAGTCCTACTATTACCAACGAATTAAGTTTCATCGGCAAAAAATCTCAATTCCAACGAAATATTTCGTCATTAAAAAGTAATCATTAATGACGAAATAAGTTTCGTCGGTAAAAAGGTTTAATTAGTGACAAAATTTTCGTCGCTAAAGATAAAACTAAAAAATACAATTTGACTATTAGTGACGAACAATTTCGTCGCTAAAAGCATTTCTATTTTTTTAATATATATTTTATTCACACAATATTTTTTTTGGGTCCACCTCCTAACGAGTAATCTAAAACATCCACAACATACATATTCACCAAAAAAAGTTTCATTCATTAATAAATTACCTACTCAATCCAACAAAACAAAGCAAAATAGTATCTCCAAACATCCAAAAGCCATATAGAAAACACAAATTCCAAAACAATATAGTATCTCCAAACATCAATGTAAATTGCTCCAGAAAATGAGATCAAAATCATGCATAGCTTTCATTCATGCACTCCAGATGCCCGTAAATCTGCAATACAAAAATATACAAATCAATTTTAAATAAAGTATAAGTAAAAAAAAAAAAAAAAAAAAAAGAAGTGTGCAACAATTCGTTAAAGAAAGGATTTAGATTTCAAAATGCATTTTTGTGTCACTCCTTAACCGGGACTCGGTTTTCAATTCCGTTTCTTCCTACAAGTTTTTTCAAGCACAAGTGAGTTTTTCGAAGTGCTCCCGGTCCATTCGAACCATTATTGGACAATTTTGACCCCCAAAACCCCCGTATGCCCTTTAATGAAATAGTTGAGGTTTCAAAATGCATTTTTGCGTCATTCTCCCTAACCAGGACTCGATTTTCAATTCCGTTTCTTCCTACAACTTTCTTTAGGTACAATTGAGGTGCTCGAAGTGATCTTGGTCCATTCGAACCATTATTGAACAATTTTGAACTCCAACACCCCGTATGCCCTTTAATGAAATAGTTGAGGTTTCAAAATGCATTTCTACGTCATTCTCCCTAACCGAGACTCGATTTTTAATTTTGTTTCTTCCTACAACTTTGTTTAGGCACAATTGAGGTGCTCGAAGTGTTCTTGGTCCATTCAGACCGTTATTGGACGCTTTTGACCCCCAACACCTCGTATGCCCTTTATTGAAAGAGTTAAGGTTCGGGACTCAGTTTTCAATTCTGTTTCTTCCTACAACTTTGTTTAGGCACAATTGAGGTGCTCGAAGTGGTTCCGGTCCATTTGAACCACTATTGTACGATTTTGACCCCCAACACCCCATATGCCCTTCATTGAAAGAGTTAAGGTTTCAAAATATTTTTTGCATCACTCTCCCTAATCGGGACTCGGTTTTTAATTTCATTTCTTCCTACAAATTTTTTAGACACAATTGAGGTGCTCAAAGTGGTCTTCGTCCATTCGGACCATTATTGGACGATTTTCAAAGTGGTCTTGGTCCATTCGGACCTACAAATTTTTTAGACACAATTGAGATGCTCAAAGTGAACTTGAATTTTCATTACTACTATCACCTTTCAATTGCATACATCCAACGGTACTGCACTGGTCCTGCAAGCATTGCCTCATGTGGAAGGTGAATGGCTAAGTGGACCATGACATCAAAAAATGCAGGTGGGAAGATCGCTTCTAGCTTGCACAATATCTTTACAATATCGTGTAAATTGGTATATAGTCCTTTCCTAAATTGGTATATAAGTTTTACTTGGTTTCCGAAACTACCCTTCCTTGAAATCTACACTAAGACAAAACTAAGAAAGTTGTTGTAATGATTAGGGGCAATTATGGAAAGTAGGTGTAGATTCTTTTTGTCCCCTTAATAAATTGAGTTCCCAAAGGTGGACTCAAAATATGATACGGAGGGAGTACAATATTTTTTTATCCGAGCAATACAATACAAGTCTTATCTTCATATTAAGTGTCCAATACTCAAATTATTATACTTCTTATAACAGAGATTGGCTAATAAATGCTAGATCCCAATTCCCAAGCATGTGTAAGTGTAACCATGCAATTAATGGCATTACCAACTATACGGAATCAAGTTTTTGTGTCTTTATAAAAATATTGTGAATTATAAGTAGTGTTACAGACTGTCGGTTAATAATTTTTTTTTTGTTCGTGAATAAAAATCAGTGAAGATAGAGCTGTCGGTTACTAATTTTTTTTTTTGTTCATGAATAAAAATCAAAATGACAGTTTGTCAACACTATATTAAGCTTTATTCAACCATAATAAAACTTTTAATGTAAATACCAACTGCATTAAATATATATATATATATATATATATTTTCATGTCAAACCACATTATGCAAAAGCAGTAATCCACGAGAAGAAAACAACAAAGCAGTAGGTCCATTAAGATTAAGGATTCCTAGTGGGCACTGTGGGGTCACTGGCAGTGTGGGACCCATCAAGAGAGAGATAGATACAAAATAGAGGTTGTGATCAAAAGGTTGTGGCTTTGGTTGTGCCCCAAGTATTACCCTTTTCATTTTTCCTTTTCTCATTTGGTTCCCAAATATGCTAAACAATTTCCAATGAATGTTCAACGTTCCCTACTCTAATGAATTGTGGGAGCCACATTTGGGAATCATAGTCCCAATTCCATTGTTAAACTGCTTTCATGCCTAGCTATATGTAGAACCCATTTCAGCCATAGAAGAAGTATTGTTAGCTACCTCACTGTGAAAGTTCGATGGACATGGACTAATGGCCTATAATTAATGTCAATTGAAATTTTCATGCACCTTAACTAATCAAACCACATGCACTTGAAAATAAAGACTATCAATGCTGGACATGTATAGTTTCCCAAAGATTCTTAATAAAAAAAAACAATTATGGAATTCATCAGAGACCTAATGGATGGGATAAAAAATTTCCTTCTTTTTTCAGTAAAAGGAATGAAAAAAATAAAAATAAAAATTATAGGGATTGGCCAATTGGGTCATCCACTCAGCTTTCAAGTGCTTTTGGGACAATAGAGAGACAACATATATAAAGTCAGTGCAGCAAAAGTTTTCCACAGAGTATAATAGTGAGAGCCAGTTGGACTACAAACCTAATCACAAATTGAAGATTCAAAAAAACCTAATCACAAATGACAAACCTAATCTCATATTACAAACAAAATATAGAAAGATTGAGAAGGTGAGTGCGCAAAAGAGAGAGAGTGAGAGAGAGAGAGAGAGAGAGAGAGAGAGAGAGAGAGAGTTGTTGGTATATAAGTTTTACTTAGTTTCCAAAACTACCCTTCCTTAAAATCTACACTAAGACAAAACTAAGAAAGTTGTTGTAATGATTAGGGGCAATTATGGAAAGTAGATGTAGATACTTTTTGTCCCCTTAATAAATTGAGTTCCCAAAGGTGGACTCAAAATATGAGACGGAGGGAGTATTGGGGTTTTTCCTTTTCTAATCATTAGGATTATGCGGTGTTTAATTAATTAAATTCTACATTGTCTATGAGCAACAATTTTTGACGAATGAACAACAATTTTCTTTCCAAGAGGTAGTAATTGAGACTTTTTTTTTGGTAAAAAGTTTGTTGAGACTTTGGTCCTGGTATAATTGAGAGTTTGATCCTGGTATAGTTGAGACTTTATTGAATCCTGGTATTGTGGTGAATCATAAATAGATTTAAGGAAGACAGTGAATTTTAAGTTCACACGGTTTAGCTTGCATTGTGTCACTGTGACAACTCATTCTTTAAGAAATTAGAAAACATAAACTTAAACTAGCCCTTCTTATTTTTATTTGATCGGTGTGTTGTATTTGGTATAGAAATAATACTTTTAATGGTAATATCAAGTAGAGGTAGAGATAGATATAGAAACACGATAAAATGAAAAATATTATGGAGTAGCATGGAAACCTATGAACTTCACACTTTTTATTTCAATACAAAAACTAGAAAAATTGAAGGCGGGTAAGAAGATGAAACAAATATTACATTTTTTCTATGGTGTCAGCTATCTATTTTTAAATCTATAATGCCAACACTTACAGAGAAAGGGTTTATTTTGAAGAACCAAAAAAAAATAAATTTATTCTTGTCCTTAATTTGCAAGTTGCAAACCCTCCATGACCTGTCCTTAATTTGTACGTGTCTCTAGACAAATTTCAATAAACATTTTTTTTGTTCTTCAAAATAAATCCTTTATTTCATTTGTACATCGAATCTTTTAATTGGAAAGGTTATGGATCTCTGTCATTACTTTTGTCTCAAGTTGAATAAAGTTACTATAATTCATCTCCGGCTAACACATTTTGCACAAATTTTATGAACAAAAACCTTTATTTTAATATCTGATAGTTTAGTGATAGCCTTGACCCAAAAAGACAAAAAAATTTAACCCTCTGATTTACAACTACGGAAAAGAACAAGAAGAAAAAATGGGATTAAAAGGTGAATGATCACATTAAACTAAAATTACCTCAATTTTAACACAAAGACTCTTCCTTAGTTTCAGCTTTAAGTGCCTTGTCTTCCTCAATTTCACCAACAACTACAAAATCTGCAGCCATGAAACAAAATCTGAGAAGTTAGGTCTAGGGTTTAATTTATGTAAATATGTTTTTTTCTATCAATTTGTAGTAGAAGAAGAAAAAGAAAAAGAAGAAGAAGAAGAAGAAGGAGGAGGAAATATCTACCTTTTCCGGCGGACAGTTCAGGCGGCGAGGGGGCGGCCAGGGGTGCCGATCTCTCTCTCTCTCTCCCCAGACCTTCTCTCTTCTCGTTTCACGTCTCTGTCTCTGTCTCTCTCTCTCTCTCTCTCTCTCTCTCTCTCTCTCTGTCTCTCTCTCTCAACTCTTAGGATTAAAAAGTAAGGAGGCAAAAAATGGTGGGAAATATTTTAAGAGGGAAATTTTGGGAGAAAATTTTGATGTCTGTTATTAGGGTAGTATTTGTTTTAGCATAGTGATAGATATTCCTATGTTCTAATACTCATTATAATTACTAGTAGGGTCCACTCATTTTGTGAGTGGAGAGATTTTAGGGAAGTTAAAAGTAGTTTTTCTTTGATATTTATGACATTTTTAATCCATTGTATACATTTATTAAGAAAAGAAATTTAATGATTTTACTGTAGTTATTGATGATAGAAAAAATTCTCATGGTACCCCTCCCTTTCTCTTTATATATGTATATAGATTTGAATGCTAGTAGTGTTATATTATCCATAGAACATCACATTTCTTACTCTAATTAAAAAGGAAAAGGGAGGGGAATCCAACTATTTAAGGGAGACAAAAAGAATCTACACATACTTTTTAGTTTTGCCCCTAAGCATTGCACTTTTTTTTTGTTTACAATTAAACCAAATATGCTTTAGTAAAAAATATAAATTAAAGGGTATTAATATGTCATAAAAATTATTAAAACAAAACCATTAATAAACTACCAAAAACCATCTTCAATTAACATGTAGACTTTTTAAAAGCGATGGTCATAAATTGAAATATATTGACATGAGACATTCATTAAAATCGATTTAGAAACCAAGGACCATAATCAACTATTTTAATTGATACTAAAGTGAAGGACAATAATTTTATCATTTTAATCGTATACAAATGCGTGTTTCTAGCATATGCAGGAATGTCATTTATAGTCCTTCCCAGGTGCAGTTGGTCCAGTATAAGTAATGACATCAGAGAAAATGGTTCCTTCATACATTTTTCTAATTTTGAATCTCAAATGCTTTGTGAGTTATATCATATGGTTCAGCTGATCACTATCACAAATACGTAGTACAACTAACAATGCATCTAAAACTTAGTAATCTTGTTTAATAATTATTATCAACTTATCGATAAATTGATATATCTCTAAATTAAAAGCATCTATGTGGTCCTTGTGGACTATTGAAAGTAATGGTCGTACCCTTAATTCTCAAATGCTTTATCAGTTATATACTATGTAGCAGTACAAACTATCAGCACTATCACAATATGTTATATACTATGTAGCAGTACAACCTATCAGCACTATCACAATATGTGGAACATACAATTAGATAATATATTATAAACTTCGTCGCATAATACCAGTTATTCTAACATTAGCACAGTACGTTGTGATCCTTGTGGAATAGATTGAAAACAATGGTCATAAATTGAAACAAATAGACATCTATTAAAATTGATTCAGAAAACAAGGACCTTAATTAGCTAATTCAATTGGTACTAGAGTGAAGGACATTAATTAACTATATGAAAAGGAAAACAATTTTGTAGTGTATCTTGATAACCGGGACTCCGATTCCCGTTCTGTTTCTTCCTGCAACTTTCTTTAGACATCTAGAAGGTGCTAGTTAAGTTTCGTGGTTACTGGATCGACGGTTTACATTTTGACCCCCCCAAACCCCAAAAACATTGTTTTTGATAGTGTACAAGGGGAAAAAGTTGTTTTGTAAAGTATCATGATAACCGAGAGTCCGATTCCCGTTCCGTTTCTTCCTACAACTTTCTTTTGATGTCTGAGAGGTGCGAGTCAAGTTTCGTGATTACCGGATTGACGATTTGCATTTTGACCCCCCAAACCCCAAAAACTTTATTTTTGATAGTCTACGAGGTGAAAAAGTTGTTTTGTAGTGTATCTTGATAACCGAGAGTCCGATTCCTGTTCCGTTTCTTCCGGCAACTTTCTATGGATGTGTGGGAGGTGCGAGTTAAGTTTGGTGGTTACCGGATCGACGGTTTGCATTTTGACCCCCCAAATCCCAAAAACTTAGTTTTTAAGAGTTTACGAGTTAAAAAAGTTGTTTTGTAGTGTATCTTGATAATCGGGAGTCCGGTTCCTATTCCGTTTATTCCTGCAACTTTCTATGGACATGTGGGAGGTGTGAGTCAAGTTTCGTGGTTACCGGATCGACGGCTATCATTTTGACCCCCCAAACCCCAAAAACTTAGTTTTTAAGAGTTTACGAGGTAAAAAAGTTGTTTTGTATTGTATCTTGATAACCGGGAGTCTGATTCCTGTTCAGTTTCTTCCTGCAACTTTCTATGGATATGTGGGAGGTGCGAGTTAAGTTTATACTCATGCCGGATCGACGGTTTTTATTTTGACCCCCCAAACCCTAAAAACTTAGTTTTTAAGAGTTTACGAGTTAAAAAAGTTGTTTTGTATTGTATCTTGATAACCGGGAGTCCGGTTCCTGTTCCATTTCTTCCTGCAACTTTCTATGGAAATATGGGAGGTGTGAGTCAGGTTTCGTGGTTACTGGATTGACGGTTTGCATTTTGACCCCCCAAATCCCAAAAACCTAGTTTTTAAGAATTTACGAGGTAAAAAAGTTGTTTTGTATTGTATCTTGATAACCGGGAGTCCGGTTCCTATTCTGTTTCTTCCTGAAACTTTCTATGGATTTGTGGGAGGTGCAGGTTAAGTTTCGTTGTTACCGGATCGACGGTTTGCATTTTGACCCGCCAAACCCCAAAAACTTAGTTTTTAAAAGTTTACGAGTTAAAAAAGTTGTTTTGTATTGTATCTTGATAACCGGTAGTTCGGTTCCTGTTCCGTTTCTTCCTGCAACTTTCTATGGAGATATGGGAGGTGTGAGTCAGGTTTCGTGGTTACTGGATTGACGGTTTGCATTTTGACGTCCCAAACCCCAAAAACTTAGTTTTTAAGAATTTACGAGGTAAAAAAGTTGTTTTGTATTGTATCTTGATAACCGGGAGTCCGGTTCCTGTTCCGTTTCTTCCTGCAACTTTCTATGGACATATGGGAGGTGTGAGTCAGGTTTCGTGGTTACTGGATTGACGGTTTGCATTTTGACCCCCCAAATCCCAAAAACTTAGTTTTTAAGAATTTACGAGGTAAAAAAGTTATTTTGTATTGTATCTTGATAATCGGGAGTCCGGTTCCTGTTCTGTTTCTTCCTACAAGTTTCTATGGATGTGTGGGAGGTGCGGGTTAAGTTTCGTTGTTACCGGATCGACGGTTTGCATTTTGACCCGCCAAACCCCAAAAACTTAGTTTTTAAGAGTTTACGAGTTAAAAAAGTTGTTTTGTATTGTATCTTGATAACCGGTAGTTCGGTTCCTAATCCGTTTCTTCTTGCGACTTTCTATGGACATGTGGGAGGTGCGAGTCAAGTTTCGTGGTTACCGGATCGACGGTTTGCATTTTGACCCCCCAAACCCCAATAACATAGTTTTTAAGAATTTACGAGGTAAAAAAGTTGTTTTGTATTGTATCTTTATAACCGGGAGTCCGGTTTCTGTTCCGTTTCATCTTGAAACTTTCAATGGATGTGTGGGAGGTACGAGCTAAGTTTCGTGGTTACCGGATCGACGGTTTGCATTTTGACCCCCCAAACCCAAAAACTTAGTTTTTAAGAGTTTACGAGTTAAAAAAGTTGTTTTGTAGTGTATCTTGATAACCGGGAGTTCGGTTCCTATTCCGTTTCTTTTTGCAACTTTCTATGGACATGTGGGAGGTGCGAGTCAAGTTTCGTGGTTACCGGATCGGCGGTTTGCATTTTGATCCCCCAAACCCCAATAACTTAGTTTTTAAGAATTTACGAGGTAAAAAAGTTATTTTGTATTGTATCTTTATAACCGGGAGTCCGGTTCCTCTTCCGTTTCTTCTTGAAACTTTCAATGGATATGTGGGAGGTGCGAGCTAAGTTTCGTGGTTACCGGATCGACGGTTTGCATTTTGACACCCCAAACCCAAAAACTTAGTTTTTAAGAGTTTACGAGTTAAAAAAGTTGTTTTGTAGTGTATCTTGATAACCGGGAGTCCGGTTCCTATTCCGTTTCTTTTTGAAACTTTCTATGGACATGTGGGAGGTGTGAGTCAAGGTTCGTGGCTACCGGATCGACGGTTTGCATTTTTACCCCCCAAACCTCAGAAATTTAGTTTTTAAGAGTTTACGAGTTAAAAAAGTTGTTTTGTAGTGTATCTTGATAACCGGGAGTCCGGTTCCTATTCCGTTTCTTCATGCAACTTTCTATGGACATGTGGGAGGTGTGAGTTAAGGTTCTTGGCTACCGGATTGACGACAATCATTTTGACCCCCCAAACCCCAAAAACTTAGTTTTTAAGAGTTTACGAGTTAAAAAAGTTGTTTTGTAGTGTATCTTGATAACCGGGAGTCTGATTCCTGTTCCGTTTTTCCTGCAAATTTCTATGGATATGTGGGAGGTGCGATTTAAGTTTATACTCATGCCGGATCGAAGGTTTTCATTTTGACCCCCCAAACCCCAAAAACTTAGTTTTTAAGAGTTTACGAGTTAAAAAAGTTGTTTTGTATTGTATCTTGATAACCGGGAGTCCGGTTCCTGTTCCGTTTCTTCCTGCAACTTTCTATGGACATATGGGAGGTGTGAGTTAGGTTTCGTGGTTACTGGATTGACGATTTGCATTTTGACCCCCCAAACCCCAAAAACTTAGTTTTTAAGAATTTACGAGTTAAAAAAGTTATTTTGTATTGTATCTAGATAACCGGTAGTTCGGTTCCTGTTCCGTTTCTTCCTGCGACTTTCTATGGACATGTGGGAGGTGTGAGTCAAGTTTCATGGTTACCGGATCGACGGTTTGCATTTTGACCCCCAAACCCCAAAAACTTAGTTTTTAAGAATTTACGAGGTAAAAAAGTTGTTTTGTATTGTATCTTTATAACCGAGAGTCCGGTTCCTGTTCTGTTTCTTCCTGTAACCTTCAATGGATGTGTGGGAGGTGCGAGTTAAGTTTCGTGGTTACCGGATCAACGGTTTGCATTTTGACCCCCCAAACCCAAAAACTTGGTTTTTAAGAGTTTACGAGTTAAAAAAGTTGTTTTGTAGTGTATCTTGATAACCGGGAGTCCGGTTCCTATTCCGTTTCTTTTTGCAACTTTCTATGGATGTGTGGGAGGTGCAAGTCAAGTTTCGTGGTTTTCGGATCGACGGTTTGCATTTTGACCCCCCAAACCCCAAAAACATAGTTTTTAAGAGTTTACGAGTTAAAAAAGTTATTTTGTAGTGTATCTTGATAACCGGGAGTCCGGTTCCGATTCCGTTTCTTCCTGCAACTTTCTATGAACATGTGGGAGGTGTGAGTCAAGTTTCGTGGCTACCGGATCGACGGTTTAAATTTTGACCCCCCAAACCCCAAAAACTTAGTTTTTAAGAATTTTCGAGGTAAAAAAGTTGTTTTGTAGTATATCTTGATAACTGGGAGTCTGGTTCCTGTTTCGTTTCTTCCTGCAACTTTCTATGGACATGTGGGAGGTGTGAGTCAAGTTTCGTAGTTACCGGATCGACGGTTTGCATTTTGACCCAGCAAACCCTAAAAACTTAGTTTTTTATTGTTTACGAGGTAAAAAAGTTGTTTTGTAGTGTATCTTGATAACCGGGAGTCCGGTTCCTGTTCCGTTTCTTCCTACAACTTTCTTTGGACATGTGGGAGGTGTGAGTGAAGTTTCGTAGTTACCGGATCGACGCTTTGCATTTTGACCCCCCAAACCCCAAAAACTTAGTTTTTAAGAGTTTACGAGTTAAAAAAGTTGTTTTGTAGTGTATCTTGATAACCGGGAGTCCGGTTCCTGTTCTGTTTCTTTTAGCAACGTTCTATGGACATGTGGGAGGTGTGAGTCAAGTTTTGTGGCTACCGGATCGACGGCTATCATTTTGACCCCCCAAACCCCAAAAACTTAGTTTTTAAGAATTTTCGAGGTAAAAAAGTTGTTTTGTAGTGTATCTTGATAATCGGGAGTCCGGTTCCTATTCCGTTTCTTCTTGAAACTTTTTATGGACATGTGGGAGGTGTGAGTCATGTTTCGTGGCTACCGGATCGACGGTTTGCATTTTGACCCCCCAAACCCCAAAAACTTAGTTTTTAAGAATTTTTTAGATAAAAAAGTTGTTTTGTAGTGTATCTTGATAACTGGGAGTCCGGTTCCTGTTCCGTTTCTTCTTGCAACTTTCTATGGATGTGTGGGAGGTGCGAGTTATGTTTCTTGGTTATCGGATCGACGGTTTTCATTTTGACCCCCCAAACCCAAAAAACTTATTTTTTAAGAGTTTTCGAGTTAAAAAAGTTGTTTTGTAGTGTATCTTGATAACCGGGAGTCCGGTTCCTATTCCATTTATTCCTGCAACTTTCTATGGACATGTGGGAGGTGCGAGTCAAGTTTCGTGGCTACCGGATCGACGGTTTGCATTTAGACCCCCCAAACCTCAGAAACTTAGTTTTTAAGAGTTTACAAGTTAAAAAAGTTGTTTTGTAGTGTGTCTTGATAACCGGGAGTCCGGTTCCTATTCCGTTTCTTCCTGCAACGTTCTATGGACATGTGGGAGGTGTGAGTCAAGGTTCGTGGCTACCGGATCGACGGCTATCATTTTGACCCCCAAACCCCAAAAACTATGTTTTTAAGAGTTTACGAGGTAAAAAAGTTGTTTTGTAGTGTATCTTGATAACCGGGAGTCCGGTTCCTATTCCGTTTCTTCCTGCAACTTTCTATGGATATGTGGCAGGTGCGAGTTAAGTTTATACTCATGCCGGATCGACGGTTTTCATTTGACCCCCCAAACCCCAAAAACTTAGTTTTTAAGAGTTTACGAGTTAAAAAAGTTGTTTTGTATTGTATCTTGATAACCGGGAGTCCGGTTTCTGTTCCGTTTCTTCCTGCAACTTTCTATGGACATATGGGAGGTGTGAGTTAGGTTTCGTGGTTACTGGATTGACGGTTTGCATTTTGACCCGCCAAACCCCAAAAACTTAGTTTTTAAGAATTTAAGAGGTAAAAAAGTTATTTTGTATTGTATCTTGATAACCGGGAGTCCGGTTCCTGTTCCGTTTCTTCCTGCAACTTTCTATGGATGTATGGGAGGTGCTGGTTAAGTTTCGTGGTTACCGGATCGACGGTTTGCATTTTGATACGCCAAATCCCAAAAACTTAGTTTTTAAGAGTTTACGAGTTAAAAAAGTTATTTTGTATTGTATCTTGATAACCGGTAGTTCGGTTCCTGTTCCGTTTCTTTCTGCGACTTTCTATGGACATGTAGGAGGTGCGAGTCATGTTTCGTGGTTTCCGGATCGACGGTTTGCATTTTGACCCCCCAAACCCCAAAAACTTAATTTTTAAGAATTTACGAGGTAAAAAAGTTGTTTTGTATTGTATCTTTATAACCGGGAGTCCAGTTCCTGTTCCGTTTCTTCCCGCAACTTTCAATGGATGTGTGGGAGGTGCGAGTTAAGTTTCGTGGTTACCGGATCGACGGTTTGCATTTTGACCCCCCAAACCCAAAAACTTAGTTTTTGAGAGTTTACGAGTTAAAAAAGTTGTTTTGTAGTGTATCTTGATAACCGGGAGTCCGGTTCCTATTCCGTTTCTTTTTGCAACTTTCTATGGACATGTGGGAGGTGCGAGTCATGTTTCGTGGTTACCGGATCGACAGTTTGCATTTTGACTCCCCAAACCCCCAAAACTTAGTTTTTAAGAGTTTACGAGTTAAAAAAGTTGTTTTGTAGTGTATCTTGATAACCGGGAGTCCGGTTCCTATTCCATTTCTTCCTGCATCTTTCTATGGACATGTGGGAGGTGCGAGTCAAGTTTCATGATTACCGGATTGACGGTTTGCATTTTGTCACAAATTGTAACAATTCCTGACGAAAGTTTTTCGTCACGAAACCTTAAATAATTCTCGATGAAATATTTTGTCACTAAAAGTAAAACAATCACCGACGAAACAATTTCGTCACAAATTGTAACAATTCTCGACGAAAGTTTTTCGTCACGAAAGCTTAAACAACTCCCAAAGAAATATTTCGTCACTAAAAGATAAACATTTACCGACAAAATAATTTCGTCACCAATTGTAACAATTCCCAACGAAAGGTTTTTGTCACAAAAGGTTGTATAATTCCCGACGAAATATTTTGTCACTAAAAGTAAAACAATTACCGACGAAAGTATTTCGTCATTAATTGTTACAATTACCGACGAAAATATTTTGTCACGAAAGGGTAAACAATTCCCGACGAAATTTTTCGTCACTAAAAGTAAAACAATTAACGACGAAAAAAGTTCGTCACCAATTGATAACGTTTCGTCGCCTAAACTTTTCCCACCAAATTTTTGGCGGGGGAAATTTCCCGCCAACTATTAGCGACGAACTTTAGTGACGAAATGAATTGTCGTCGGTAATTGTTCGACTTTTACCCGTGAAAATTGGTTTCATCGAGAAAGATAAAGACTTTTGTTGACAAACGTTGATTTCGTCACTAATAGTATACTATTAGTGACGAAAATAATTTTGCGGGTAAAAGTTTCGTCACTAAAGGTCAGATTTGTTGTAGTGATATATAATATAAAAATAAGTAAATATATTAGTAATATAAAATATATTACTACTGGTGTTTAATACTTTAAATATATGTGAATAGTACATGATTTTATTATATACAAATAAATAATTTTCTTACTTATAGTTGAAAGTTGGCTACTTGGTCAAGCGGATTCAAGAATGCAACATATTCAAAGAGGTCTTAAGTTCAAAACTTGGTAGACTGTTAGGAAAAAAAATTAGTGCAATTTCTAGTGACACTCATAGCGACACAAAAATAAATATGTGTTAGTAAAAGTAGCTTCTAGTAACAGTTCTAATGACACTTTCGTTTTGTCGTTACTCACGATTATATGTCACTTCAAAAGTAACATTTAGTGACACTTTTAATGACAATTTTTTTTCTGTCGTTACAAAATAACCTTCACCGACAGTTTTACCAACACTTGGGTAAGTGTCTCAACAAGGCTTAGCGACAGCACCTATTATGACACTTAAGTAAGTGTTGGTAAAACAACTAGTGACACATTTTATGACCTATTGCAACACTTTTTTCTGTCTTAAAAAGCCTATTTTGTTGTAGTGCAACTTCGACAGTCCATTGTGGCTTCGATTTTCATTCAAATCTCTTATGTAATATATCATTGTAAAGCCCTCATGGCATAGAATGGATTTGTGCCAAAAAACAGTCGGATTGGACGAGTAAACTTCCAGAAATTGAGGGCAAATCTGCTGGAAAAATTCAAATTTTTTATACCCAGAAATTAGGGTTTCAGATTTCGCTTTCGTTTGAGATAATCAGGACTTTGGACTTTATGGGGGGACTCTAGGGATCATACGGGACACAACTATATCAAAATTTTGGACCCCTATTGGAGTTTTGTACTAAACTCACTTAAAAATTAAATTTTCAAAGTTTTGTGAAAAAGCTTGAAAAACTTCAATAGCAGATTCGTTTTGAGTGATTAAACAGGCGAATCAACAACCTACAAGCTCTGATATCAATGTTGACTAATATATGCATGCAAGCATACTAGTCGAGTGTAGGTCACTTACCTAGCGGAATAACCCAACGAATCGCCGAACGGTGTTGTTACGAGCACGACGTCTTCACCCACGAACTACTGCTCCATGTAGCCTCCGTGTACTCTCTTATGCTTTGTATTAGTTGCAGAGAAAGCTTCTTGAGCGATCTCCGATAATGCCACGTTCTAAATCCCAAGCTTCTTGGTGATTAGCAAGAGAGAGAAACCGAATGTATAGAGAGAAAGACTAACGTGAGGGGGAGAGAGATGCTGCTGAAAGTCTATTTCATTAGGTTTTTTTATGTGATATATATGCATATATATAGGCACATAAAACCTATAAGGCTTGGGACTCCAAAGCCCGTTATTTGGTGTCCAAGCCAAGCCTCTTTGGACCCAATCCAATATAATGTGAATGCCCGTATGGCCCGACCACAATATTTGTTACATGGATCAAAACTTCATATATGGGCTGATCAATGAATAGCTAATCGTAATTAATAAGTCTTCCTCACATTACGGTCATAGGTAAGTAGGGGGTCCTTGGGTACCAATTTGATGTTTGTATGTATTACTGTAATTAAGTTTATTGTCTACATGCAGTCAACACAAAATTTTAGATTTGATGAATCCAAGGGACAGCTTTCATATGGTTGTCGCTTTGTTGCGTACTTTTAATGCCGCGTTTGCTGTTTTGGCTGTGTTTTAGAGTTGATAGCTCTGAAACCGCGTTTCTAATCAGTAGTACTCGATCTCACCAATCGGGCGGATAGCACTAAAACCGCGTTTCTAACCAGGAACAGTGTAGTACTCTCACCGATTATGATAGCTGAGTTGATCTGATGTTAGTAAAGCAATGTAAACGCAAGGTGTTAGCCAATTAACCCAAGTCAATTGAAAAATCATTTGAGATTCAACTGATAATCACTTACATACACACCTTTGTTTGCGAGTGTGTATTGTTTTGACTTTTGAGTAATACTCCCCCAACTAAAATCTCATTGATTCCCCAAATGAGGAAAAGAATATTTGGAAGATCACTAGGCTCCCCAATAGTCAAATATAACTGAAATATGCACTTGTATTTACGAGTCATGATTTGGAGTGGATGTGACCTTACTATACTTAAGGATCTGCTCAGCCGAATACCCTTTTGATTTTGATTTTCTGCAAGTTCTATCTTGATGAGAGTCCTATTAATTAACCCACAAAAATACTATTTTTGATTTTCAAAGCTTGGAGGTATTTTAAAATGAATTCGTCTACCGGTTTTAACATGCAGGTGTTAGTCTTGAGGTAACTTTGTTAAGTTCAGTCTTAAACTTTGTTTTGGAATGTTAATAATTGATTATTTAGTTGTTAATATTACATGTCCTAATTCGTGTTGGGGAATGTTGGAGTATGATACACATGCACTGGTGGCATGTGGTACCATCACTCATTGCCATAATATTTGGTGCAATTGAAACTATTTGGAAACAATATTTAGGAAGCATAACATTATTATGCAAAAAATGACTAATATTTCCAAAATATTAAAGAGTCCGTTTGTCTTTGCGATTTATGGATCAAAAATGCAGATCTAGGCATCAAACACAGTTCGCAAGTATTTATTTGCCAAACTCGCAAAGATCTACTATTTTGAAGGGGCAAATTTGTGTTCGCATTAAGTGAGGTTCTTCAACCAAACAGTTAAACCATTTTAACAATTCTGCTTTTAAATAAATCTACCAATCGCGATCAAAATCACACAAGTATAATATCTGACAAATGGACTGATCAATGAATAGTTAATGGTTGTTACTAAGTCTTTCTCACATCACGGTGGTCCGTGGGGACCAATTTGATGTTTGTGTGTATTATGGTCACCAGTCAACAGAAAATTTTAGATTTGATGAATTGAAGGGACAGCTTTAGTATGGTTGTCACTTTGTTGCGTACTTTTAATGCCGCGTTTGCTGTCTTGGCTGTGTTTTAGATTCCACCAAACGGGCTGATAGCTTTGAAACCGCGTTTCTAATCAGTACCCCTCTCACCAGTCACCACCAATTTGGGCTGGTAGCTCTGAAACCGCGTTTCTAATCAGTAGTACTCTCACCAGTCACCACCAATCGGGCTGAGACCACTGAAACCGCGTTTCTAACCAGAGTAGTAGTGTAGTATTCTCCTGATAATGATGACAACTGAGTTAATCTGATATTAGTAAAGCAGTAAGTAGCCAATCAATTTTCAGTTAGGATGCATTTGAACCCAATTAAGTATTGAAAATAAAATACTTTAATATTGGTTTTTTTTTTTTAGTGTATTTGATAATATACCACTTCACTAAAAGAAAACAGTCAAAACCTACTGAAAATTGTAAGTAAAAAAGTTCTATTTAAAAAACAAGGGTTATTACATTTTCACTTTACCCTTTGTACTCCAAAAGTGGAACACTTATCACCTCTAATTTCAGACTAAAGTGAAATTGTAAAGATTTCTCTAAATACTTATTAAATTCTAAAATTAGCCAAAATATTAACAGTACTTAAACAACTTTATGAGGTTAATTTGGAATTAAACCCTTATGTGACGGATTTACTTTCACACAAATCAATATATCCTTACGATGTATAGATAGATATATGAGTAATTATGGTGTAGTGAGGGCAAAATAGAAAGTTCATATTTTTTGACGTGCTGGCTTATTTGTACTATAAAATTTCAAAAGCTGACTTGAATGTAATTATTTGTCTAAAATGACAGATTTACCCTCACACAAATCAATATATCCTTACGATGTATAGATAGATATATGAGTAATTATGGTGATGTAAAGGGCAAAAGAGAAAGTTTATATTTTTTTACGTGCTTGTTTATTCTTTTGACGTGCTAACTTATTCGTTCTTATAGTATAGTGTATATATATATATATATATTGCTGAAGTTCAGTATTTCATCGAGCACTAGAGAAGTGATCAAACTAAGGACCTGTTGGATGAAATTAAAAATCGAGTTAAGAAGGGAAGTAAGGACGGGCTGGACAGCTGAAAAAAGAAAGAAAATGAATAAATGGGGAAGATGAATCCTAAGGTTTTGTTTCGTTTATGGATTTATAGTGGGGGAACGAAATAAAACATGCAGGAAAACTTCTTCTTTGTTTGATTGGATAAGAAACCAGTGAGAAAATTGTGGGAATGAAGAGAAAATATATACAGGAAAATAAACTAGAGCTTTTGAATTTTGCAAATCACTTACTCCATTGTTAAAAGACACCCAACAATAATAATACCAACATTGAACTTTTGACTTCCTTAAGTTGTATTGCAATCCTTATAATGAATTTTCTCACTGCTGAGCAGAAATAAAAATAATAATAAAAAAAAACTCGCTCCTTTTTTTTTTTTTTTTTAAACTCAAGTTCCAATACCATTTCAAATTTTTTATTTTATTTTATTTTAGTAAGAATGGAGAAAAATAAAAGACAAAACACAAAACAACTAGTAGTTTGTCTTCTTGTTTTCTATTCTCATTTCTTTTCTTTGTCAAAATCCACAAACCAAAGTCGAAGGGCCTGTTTGGTTATTCTTGGATGAAATAATTTCAATCCTGATTCCGTACACAATTTTATATAATGAAGAACTTGAATTGTTTCATTTAGAAAACGGATGCTCGTCTCAAAAATGAGGCTTGCAATCATGAATTTTGGCATTCTAGAAAAATGAACAAATTGCCTCATAAGAAGAAATATGATGAAATCTCCCATATTTGTAAATAGATTCAATTATGGTGATGAATTTTGCCTTTACCTTCTATATAAAATTTGAATGAAACCATTCAATTTGAAAGGACAACCAAACAGTCTCTAAAATCCACACGTACATTCCTCGTCCATCCAGAAGTGGATGGATGAAGTGGCTTACACTTCTTCGACTTTTTTGCCCTTAAAAAATTGTCAATTTTCCATGCAAGGCAACAAAAGTAAAAACATATATTGAAATAATCCCTTTTGAGAACTGTGTTTGGATATGGGATTCGGCTTCCAAAATTGGCTCACAAACCGTTTGACAAAAGCAGATGTGTTTCACAAATAGGATTAAGGCCTTCGTCATTTCATTCTTATTTACCTTAATTAAAAATTCTCTTTTTCAAGGACCAGAAAGGTGACATCTTTTACTTAACTAACATAAAAAAGAAAATAAAGGAGAGAAGATCCTCTTCATTTTTATAGGGATACTACGTCTTCCTTCATTTTTTCTTCTTTCTATTTGTACTGATTTCTTTTGGAGCCTGCCTCAATTGTAAAATAATGAAATACTCTTGTTATTAAACAAAAACTACTATACGCTACCTAATACTTATGGCCAAGAAGGTCATAGTAACTAGGGTTAGGTCAAATGGGAACCTTAAAAAGTACTCTAGTAAAATACTACTATGGAAAGAAAATAGAAGATCGCACATTGGATTCTTCATAAAGAAATGATATGTGCACCGAAAAACTGCACATAAAGTGTGCATCGAAAAATCCTGACCGCAGGATGTAGCGAGCCCCACTAATTTTGGCAGCTGGCCACACTGATCCTGCTACCAGGATTTTTCGGTACACACTCTATGTGCAGTTTTTCGGTGCACCAACAAAGTCTTTCATAACTTGGTTGGTTAGTTTTTTTTGCTTTTTTTCACCACAAGAAAACAAGGTGCCAAGCACCAAAAGAAAAAGAAAAAGAAAAAGGAGTGAATCTGGAAATATTGGGACTTTCAAGTAAGAGATTATTAATATCCAAACAGCCTCTTACACCATCATATATGTTCATCCCGCCCAAAAAAATCAGTGTACCTTGATGAATATGATGCATGAAATGCAGCCAGAGATTATTGAGAGAGAGAGAGAGAGAGAGAGAGAGAGAGAGAGAGAGAGAGAGAGAGAGAGAGAGAGAGAGAGAGAGAGATGACAACTAATCAACATAAAACTCCAAACACTATAATCTCTGAGGCTTATCCTCCAACTAGCAAAGCCAACTTGTCCCTTATATATCCCCTATTTTTAATTGAATCCCACATGGATCTCTCCATATTTCTCATTCTTTTGGGAAAAAATAAAAAAAATGAAAAAAGAAAATAAAAGAATACTCTAATTTCCATCTATAAAAGCCTAACTCTCTTCACCAATTTTATCACCACTAGTCTTAACCACAAACTCATACATATATCAAAAATCATTTTAAGCTTCTAGAATTCTTTGACATGGCTTC
This sequence comes from Hydrangea macrophylla, assembly GCA_033977485.1. Lineage (NCBI taxonomy): Eukaryota > Viridiplantae > Streptophyta > Magnoliopsida > Cornales > Hydrangeaceae > Hydrangea > Hydrangea macrophylla. The sequence continues at coordinate 97,015,983 of CM066995.1, forward strand.
AAGGGCTCTAGCATCAACTTGTCTCCTTGTCACCCTCAACCTTCTCTTCTTCACTTTGGTGACTTCAACATATGTCCCATGCCCCCCACCGCCACCAAAATCCCCTAAACCTCACCCCCACCCCCACAAGGCCACTTGCCCGAAAGACACCCTAAAATTGGGAGCTTGCGCGAACCTCTTGAATGATTTGTTAAATCTTGTGGTTGGAACCCCACCAAAGACGTCTCCATGTTGTAGTCTCATTGATGGGCTAGCCGATCTTGAAGCCGCGGTTTGTCTTTGCACCGCGATTAAAGCTAATGTCTTGGGAATTAACCTTAATGTTCCTATTTCATTGAGCTTGTTGCTGAATTATTGTGGGAAGTCGGTCCCCAATGGCTACCAATGCGCATAAACAAGTTCAATTTCGCACTATTTATCAAAAATTCTAAGATATCCTATTGTGTCTTTTATGATGTGTTTAGTCGTTGGGCATTGTCATTGTGTTATCGTCATGTTTAGTAATGTAATGTATTGATTTTAATGGAGGAAGGCTTCTCGCCTTCTCTCTCCAAGTATTGTATCTTTCCATAAGTTTTTGACAATAAAATGGTATATATTTCTATACAAGAGTACTTGAATTGCATACTTATAGACTTGTAAGCACACCCTTACTCTAATAAGTTCCTCGATCATGAAAAGGATTGCATCGCAATAAAATGGTGACTGGGACAAGTTTCTGCTATTCGTTTTATTTTCTCCAATTTACAAATTTCGAAAAGAAGAAATAAATTTCCGATGATCCCATGAATCTATATTGGGTTCTTTAGATTTCAGTCCTTTATTGTAGTATTTTTTAAAAATTGATCCATTCTATAAATCAACTTAGAAATTAGTCACTCACCTATTTTATGACTAAAATACCCTCACTCCCACAAATCAGGATTTTTAAATACCCACTCCCACAAATCAGGGCTTTTAAATGCAAAACCATATAACTATATATAATCAGGATTTTGAAATTCAAAATCCACAAAATACTTACATATATATATATATATATATCTTATAAAAATCTAGAAATTAACCAAACCAGTGAGAGATAAATAAATAATTAAATTTCTCATCGACCATAAATGAGAAATTATATATATTATGGTGAGAAATTCTCACCAAATCACGAAGAGAGAAATATGGGCTTGAAAGAAAAATTTGTCACAAAAAAAAATCATTTCTCACTGATCATAAATGAGAAATTACAGTATATGTTATGGTGAGAAATTCTCACCAAATCAAGGAGAGAGAAATATGGATTTGATGAGAAAATTTCTCACGAAAAAAAAAAAAACAAAAACAAAATCTCACTGACCATCGTTGGGTTTGAAGGGAAAATTTCTCACCAAAAAAACATAAAAATCATTTCTCACTAATCATAAGTGAGAAATTACACCATATGTTATGGTGAGAAATTCTCACCAAATCAAGAAGAGAGAAATATGGATTTGATGAGAAAATTTCTCACAAAAAAAAAATATATATCTCACTAACCATCGCTAGAAGAGGTGACCCACATCTCCTAATCTCTCTCTCTAAAACTGGGGTTGCTTTTTCTTTATCTCTAAAACTGTTGAAGGTGGGATGAGAGGAGATATATATATATATATATATAGATACATATAAACAGATAAAGGAGAGGAGAAAGAGCCGTGAGATGAGAGAGAGAGATTCGAAACAGTCACTATATCTCCTAATCTCTTTTACATGGAGGAAACCCATGTGGACACAGGTTTGAAAAGGAGAGGAGAGATATATGTATATATATAGATACATATAAACAGATAAAGGAGAGGAGAGAGAAAGAGAAACCCATTCCTAATCTCACTACCATTCTAGAGAGAGATTAATATAGAGAGAGATGACCCATTTAATGGGTAGTAAAGGAGAGGAGAGAGAGAGATCGTGAGATGAGAGAGAGATAAAACTGCATTTAATTATCGCTCTCATCAATTTAAAATTTCTAATTTAAAATTAATGATATATATAAATATATATATTTAATGATGAGGATAATTTTGTCCATAAAAAATACACAGATTTGGGGTAAAGGACTAATTCTTATATTTCTTAACAATTAAGGATGAATTTTAGTGTTTAAAAAGTCAAATACACTAAATCTATTTTTGACCCATTATTAAGGACTAAATCTTATAATTCTAATCTATATTTGGAAGAAACGTGGATGGATGATTATTCCCATGACTTTAATTATTAAATTGACCTTATTCTCTTTTTATACCATGCCCCACAGTACTCTCCTTAATTATTAATCGTTCTTGCAGTGAAATTACTAATGAATGGTTTTTGACCCAAAAAAAAAAAAAAAAAAACTAATGAATGGCTCTATTTTTCACATTTGGGGATAGCTAGTTTCCTTCTATGTATCTTACTAATTTTTTTGTGAATCCACAAAATATGGTCTCTTAAATTGGAAAGTGGTAAAAGTTGAGGAAGGAGAGGGTAAATAGAGCCAAGAAAAATCAACCAAAATGCAATGTACGTGGTGCCTTCATAAGAAAAAAAAATATCACTATGATCATGCTAGTAAATTCTGTCAAGAAAAAAAAAAAAAAAAAAAAAGGTCTAATAATTAATTCACGATGGTGCAAATTTTAAAAATCAATTAAACTGACTTTTGTTATACATCCAAATGAATTGATCATTACTGCATTTCTAAAAGGGGTAATGCTACATGCACATAAAATGTGCACATAAAGATCTAGGTCATTCATTTCGGTGGAGCCCATGCCTACATACATGGATCCAGCAAATTGAATAGCCTAGATCTTTATGCGCACAATTTATGTGCACATTTTATGTACACCAATCATTACTCTTCTAAAAGATCTTCCATTCTCACCGCTATCTATATAATTATTTACAGTATACTCTATGTATGTGGATGATATGTACCATCATCTAAAACACAACAACAAAAAAAGGGTCAAATGTATTTTGCACCATCAAACTATACCATGTCCTTCAACTAATAGTTTGTGGCAGTTTGCCCCTCCACCACTTTTGGCATCACTAAAAATGATGGAGGGGGCAAATTGCCACAAAATGTTAGTTGAGGAACCAAAAAATGAAAAATAAAAATAAAAATAAAATAAAATAAATAATAAAAAAGAAAATAAAAAAATTTATTTAGGGACCAAAGTGCCAAACAGATATAGTTTGATGCATTTTGCCCTAAAAAAAAAAAAAAATCAAAAATAAGTTTTAGACCCTAATTAATTAGAATTTAAGGAATTCTTACTCCTAGTTATAAGATCTTATAACTAGAATTTTTTTGGCGTTCTATACTGGTGCTTAATTATGTGTACTGTGAAGCTTTTTGGCTCCATAAATTCTATAGTAATGAATTTTTCTGTTCAAAAAAACAACCACCACCACCAGCACAACAACAACAAAAAATACTAATGTGTAGGGTTTCATAGTACTGAGATTTCCACGAGCAGTCCATTGTTTTGTGGTACTTGCTAGTGCATGTGTTTCATGTACGTTGGTCTACCTATCTGGTTTTGTTCTTTTTTTAGGAATATTTTTGACGTAACGTAAGTTTAGTGATTGGCCCAATTGTTAATACCAATTACCAAATACCTAGTCCAGCTTCATTCATCTATGAACCATTTCTAATGGATCCAACCATGTCCTACACAATTGTACTGCACAAAACCTCGTGATAGGCATTTTCTCTGGAATTGGAACAACGAAAAATGATAGATGCACAACAAAAACTCACAACCAATTGCACAACCTGCTTAAAATTGTTGGACTTCGTGCTGAAAAAGCTGTACACACAAAAAGACAAAAAAAATGGATGTACAGTTTTTTCAGCACGAAGTCCAAGAATTTTAAGCAGGTTGTGCAATTAGTTGTGGGTTTTTGTTGTGCATTTATCATTTTCCTTGGAACAACATATTTGTTAGACCACGGAGAAGTAGTCATGTTTTCTTTTCTTTTCCTTTTTTTTTTTGTTGGGAGAAGAGAATTCTATGCTTCTAGCTGAAATTTTACTAAAAATTAGGAGCATATGGATTGGTAATGATCAACATAGAATTATTTCCTCACGCTCATTCTATATTATTTTTCTTAGATATATGTAACATTATATTCATAATTTATTCTATAAATTTTACGTATAAATCAACATTTTTCATGGTAGTCCCCTTACATGAAACAAATGATACTCTTCCTAATATCTAGTTAATTAATTTGTTAACAATTGAAAAATATTTTGTTAAAAAGGGGAAAAAAATTACTAGTAATCAGTGGTAGCCAGAATTTTGTTCTAGTGGTGTCAACTAATAACTTAATAAGTAGCATATTAAAAAAAATGCTTTTAAACATTAAATTTTCTCTTAAAAAATCAACAAAAAAGAAACATTTCTAAATTTGAATATTATATATAAAAGAAAAAAAAAAAAAACTTGACTACAATTGATATCGTTATTTTAGCAAAATATTCGTTCAATGATTAAAAGAGACCTTTCACAATTCACAGCGATCTTCAACAAAATTTCATATTTTGAGACTGTTGAATTATAGTCAGCTAGACGCATGGCTTTTGATGTCAAATACATTTTTCTCAATATATGAAACCAACTCATCCCTATTTGGTTGAAAGCGAGAATCAATGATTATCCCTAATGGATAATAATTGTATGATTCATCAGGTTACAAAATTTGACATCACTTCTCTTATTTCTCTTTTATCTTAGTACGATCAACTTAGAAAAGAAAATTTAAGATCAACTTAGAAAAGAAAATTTTCAAGACATATAGATATGCATATAAATCTTTCTTCTAACAGTTAAAGGCTAAGGCTAGGATGGATCCAAAGAGGGGGCAAGTAGGAGCGACCGTCCCATTAAATTTGAAAAAAAAAATTTATTTATGGTTGTATTATACATAAATATAGTTTAGGTATACATACGCACCCCGTATTTTTTTTAAAAAAAAATTATTTAACTTGCCCCTAAACTTGATTCTTGAATTCGTCCTTGCAAATCGTTAAAATGAGCCTACTCAACTACATGCATGTAAGCTTCGTCCTTGGTACTAGTTGATAGTAATGATTTGATTATGATTGTTTGTTAATGATAACCAAAAGGAAAAGACTTGGCTAAAATTCTATTTTATTTTTCATTTTTTACGTATGTGCTCTAATAGAACAATATTTAAAAAAAAAAAATGTTATTCCTTTATTTGTATTAGAAAGAAATTGAGGTATATCCTTTGAATTTCAGCATTATCATAATTTGGCATGACTTTAACGTATCATTTGAGCAGTGTTTTTTGGAGGGTCATGTGATTAGTTAAGCCAACACGACAATATTTTCAATTATTCTAAATACAAAAAAAAAAAAAAAAAAACTAGTATAACATTTGTTTTGCGATCTATTAATGGAACACATATACAGCGGCGAATGCAGAAACTTGAGATAGTCTAGTTTAGAGCGATTCAGGGCAGCACCGTTGGGGTGAATTTTTTTTTTTTTAGGTCTATTTATACATGTTTTTGATGTAGATGGTATAATTATGCTAGTGCTGTAACAATGAATACAAAAACTTAAGAAATATTCTCTCATTATATGATACAGATATCTCACTTACAACACTTTGGAACATTTTACCATCAATTATAAAATTGTAGCTTCCAAAAGGTACCTTAAAGCTACTACCAAATGGCATTAGAAAATTTAATACTGACTAAAATGACACATTGTTATTAAAATTGAGACTATGGAATGGAGTGTATTATACTTAGTTGTGTTGTAAAAATTCTCAAAACTCAAATACTAATAAAATATTGAATTTTTGAATTTGGAAGACGGGGGCTTAAGTGTAAAAAGACATGTAGAAAATTTTGACATGGAAAAAAGACATGTAGATCATGAATTGTCACTGTTCATGGAGAAATTTTTGGGTACCTTTAGGTATCACGTGGTATGTCACTTGGTATCTCGTACTCAATAGAAGCGCGTCACACGAATAATGGAACCCACCACAAAAAATTTAAACAACCCAACAATCATATGTGGTGCTACCTCATTGAGTGTGGGACACCACATAGGCACTACCTTAAAAGGTACACAAAAATTTCTCATGTTCATGACCTGTCCTTTACCCACAATGAACAGGTCATGTAGTTGTGTCAATTGACCTTATTACCCCTAATGTCTCCTCTGCATTGTTCACTACCTTCTCACAGTGACAATTCACGATCATATAGGATTTCGACTCTGAAAGAAAAGTATATAATAATTAAAAAGAAACAAAAGGCTTCACGTGTTGTGAAACGAACTCAAATAGTAAAATACTTGATCTTCAATGCCAAACCAAGCCTCACACTCTGTTTATATCCAGACTCTTCCATGTATATAGACCATATCTGTGTTATCCACTTCACATAGGAATTATTGTGTTGTTAAAGGACCACCGTGATGTGGCTATTCAGACTATTAATGGGATATATGTCATGTGTTAGAAATATCACCTCATAACTTTATAAATAATATTGTTCATTGTGTTAAATTTTTTGATTTTTGCATAATAAAGCTGTGACGGGGTAGGGTTAGCTTTCAATATCACATAAATCAATTATTGATCCAGACTACCAATCACATAGTAGTGTAAGACCACATTATGATCTGTCCAATATCTCCCCTACCCCCATAATAAAAATGGCGACCCAAGGAGTAAATTTTTTTAGGTACTTTGAAGCGTCACATGCTATTTAGTACCCTTACCCAATAGATGCGGGCCACACGAATAATAAAACTCACCACAAAAAATTTAAATAGCCCAACAATTCTGTGTGGCGCTCTCTCATTGGATATGAGGCACCACATATACGCTACCTTCATGGTACACAAAAACTTCTCGTTTATAGGGGCATGAATCCAACCTGAATAACCCATCTCAATTGTTGCTGGGTAGGCCTGCATGCAAAGTGGTATATATCCTCAAAACTATCTAAAAATTTGTCAAAAAAGACCTCCAGGCATATATAGCCATATCATGAAATGCATGAAAAATACTCTTTTTCAAGGACAGCCCAAAGGCAATTGAAATAGAAAACCAATCCAACTCACAATTCTTGAACGAAAAAAAAAAAAAAACCCACTTAGAAACTGTAGCAAAACAACAAAGAGATTTAGCCATGAAATCCGTGCCACTAAGCTTGGTTCTGAAATCAAACATACCCTCTTCACGGATTGAATATGTAGCTCAGTAGCTGTCAGTCACGGATTAAATTTCCTAAGTGATCCATACTAGGGTTTCTACATACACACTGCCCTTTCTTTCTCTTCCATTCTAATTTTCCTCACAAGTTTCACCTATAAATCTTAGTACCAAATACCAAAAAAAATTGGAACTCCAAGTACTCATGGATTCACCAAATGTCAGTGCAACGTTTCTCATATGCATGATCATTATGCTAATGGCATTGCCACCCATATATGCGTGTGGGTACTGTGCACCCCCTTACCACCTCCCGGGCCCACCAACCATCCCGCGGCGGCCATACCCACCAATTATTATGCCTCCACCGGTCATAACTCCTCCGGTGACACTTCCGCCACCTTATTCTTCATATCCGCCTTATACTGGAGGCGGTGGTGGCAGTGGTGGAGGTGTTCCTAGTCTGAATCCACCACCTACTACTACACAACCCACTTGTCCGATAAACGCGTTAAAACTAGGGCTTTGTTTAGATGTGCTTGGAGGGTTGGTCCATGTGGGACTAGGGGACCCAGTTGAGAATGTGTGTTGCCCACTGATTCAAGGGTTGTTAGAGCTTGAAGCAGCTATTTGTTTATGCACTACTATAAGGGTTAAGCTTCTAAATCTCAATATATTCATTCCACTTGCACTTCAAGCCCTAATTACTTGTGGGAAGACACCTCCACCTGGTTTTGTATGTCCTCCTCTCTGAGTGTATGTGCTTTAATGTCAATGTAAGCTGTGAATTAGTTTCTTGTTTTTGTGCTCTCTTTGTTGTGGTTTACAATGTTGTTTAAGTGTAACTTGGTTTGGGGTATGGGTCTTTAATTTTGGACCTTTTGGTCTGTTTAAGATTTGACTTCTCCCTAGCCAAATTAAATGTGCAATAAGTCAATTAAGTGCTCTCTCTCTCTCTCTCTCTCTCTCTCTCTCTCTCTCTCTCTCTCTCTCTCTCTCTCTCTCTCTCTCTCCAAAATGACCAATTGAATGAATGAGAGAGAAAAAAAAAAATTTGGATTCCAAATGTTATGGTAGAAGAATACTGGGAATAACTTTCCTTCAGAGTACTGGTATTACAGTCAAAAATACGATTTGGTCATTTTTTTATAAAGCTTCTCGATACTTTTTGAATTTTGGTGAAAAGTTCCTCGCTGGAACAGAAAAATGGCTAAGACAATATTATCTGTCAAAATTAAACCACCATAACTCACTAGTATTTTTAGCCTTTTGGAGTGATTTTTATTTTAATTTTTTATTTTATGTATTTCTTCGAGATCTATGTAATGAAGTTGAAAATTGTTAAAAAAAAAAAGAAAAAAAAAGGGTAATTTGGAACCACATTTTTTAATTTTATCTGTCAAAACAGATGATATTATGTGTATTGACAAATAATATTTAATATTATCTGTCAACTTTAAATCGCCATAATTCACTCGTTTATTTAGCCTTTTTTTTTGTGATTTCTTTATTTTATTTTATTTTTATTTTATGTATTTCTTCGAGTTCTATGCAATAGAGTTGAAAATTGTACAAAAGAAAGTAATCTGAAACCTTATTTTTTTAATATGTATATATATATATATATATTTTATCTGTCAACACAGATGTTATCATCTGTTTTGGCAGATAATATTTAATATTATCTGTCAACTTTAAACCACCATGACTCACTCGTTTATTTAGCCTTTTTGAGTGTTTTTTTGTTGGTTTTTTTTTCATGTATTTCTTTGAGATATACGTAATGAAGTTGAAAATTATACAAAATAAAGTAATTTAAAACCTCATTTTTTGATTTTATCTATCAAAATCTGTTTTAACATGAAATTGTACTTTAAATAAAAAGAGAAGCACCAAAATAGGAGCCAAACTAAGCCTAAGCACAGTTGTCGATCTAATACACTCCACAAATAGTTTAAAACAAGCTTATCTCAATCACATGCATTCCATAATATCATTACCGACTTGATGTCCCCATAGATTTCAAAAGAAATTGAGTAATGCATTCATTTATGTCGACTACTCAAAAGGAAGGGACATTATAATGTCAGTTAACAAATGGATATTAATGTTATTATAAGATATTTAATCTGCCCCCACAAAAGTAGACAACTAAATAAAATAAAAAAACAATTAAACAAACAAATAATTGTCCATTGGACCCCAACAAAGAAAAAGATTGTGCCAAAGATTGTTCACGGTGTGAGATTTTGGTTAATGATGGGACAATTGGTAATGATAGATATATGTTAGAAGGGCCATTTAATTACAGACTAATTCATGGAAAAGCATTTTTGCTCACTCATTTTTTTTCATCCATGGATCACTCGGAATGACGTTTGTCTTATTATAGTAATTATTATGATAATACAGGGGCAAAATGAAAATAAAATGGGATAAATGTTATCTATTGGAGACCAGTGTGAACAACGAGTGAGAAAAAATACTCTCAAATTTATGGGACGTGGCAGAAAATTTTTGCGTGACCTCAATTATCATAGCAGAATTAAGAAATCCTCAATACCACGTAATTTGAATAAGATTGCACTTTTTTGTTTTTTAATTTGCGGATTTGGAGAAGAAGGTATTAGAGCAGTTTTTAGATCATTTGCTGGTAAATCTAGTGAGAAGCTTGTGACCTGTCATTTTTCAAATTGTTAATTTGGCGCAAGTTCAAGTACGCCCCACTCCATCTAAATGTGATAAGTTGTCACATCATTTGAGAATTTTGATCTCTATTTTTTCTCATTGTTTTCTTTAATAATCATATACAGGAAAAGTATTTTTAATTTGTTTTTCCCCTTTCTTTTACTTCCTCCGTGACTCCTTCCATATTAAGAATCCTTTTTTGAGAATTTCAATATTCATGGCCCCTTCTTGATGGTTGTAAAAACTTTCAAGTTTTCATTAATTATTAATTTTTGAGATTCACTAGATTGTGGGTCTCTGTATTTAGTTTCTTTTTTCGTTGCCATGGCTTGGTCTGACCTTTCTTTCTGTTCCCACTTGACTGCGTAGTTGGGGCTTCTTCCCCTTGTTGATTCAATACACAACTAACTGCCCTATATGAAAGGGTAAATTCTTGTTTAGGAAGGAAAACAAAAAAGTAAAAACCTAACTTCCATCAAGGAAATTAGGGTAATTTGGTAAGTGGTTAGTTAACGTACGTTGATTTTTTTTTCAAGAGAATGTCTAAAATGGGACATCTCAAAAATACCAAAAACTGAATAAAGAACTCTTAATTTGAGATAGAGGAAGGCTTAGTTTGGCCCCCATGTGGCTTTTTAAAAGGAGCTTATGAAATTTACTACTAAGTTGTTTGATAATTTTGTACAAGTGACACACTACACTTCAAAAATATATCATGAAACCAAAAAGCCACCTTGAGCTTTTAAAAGCTTCATTCTAGAGCTTTTAAAAGCTTTATGTGGCTTCCAATAATTCTACAGTGCTGATATGGTATTGATTGGGGCGACAAAATGGGTGTTGCTGTTCGAGTCTTTTTACAAGTGTATTGGGGAGAATCAGTGTGTTTGAATCGATTGGGCGTCTAATTTTGAATTCAGATTTTTTTCTGCAAAATTGGATGACTGGGCAGCATGGTATTATAATTGTCCAGTTCTGTTTTTGTATGTATGATTGGGGCGGGGGTGGGCTTTGGCGTGAGTTTCCTTTCGGGTTGCTCTTTCTAAGGTATGGAGTGCTTCTCACTCCTTTTGGTGTGTGTTCGGTGTGTGTTTCGGTTCGTGTTTGGGGTTTTTCGTTTCGCGTGTGTTCAAATAATCCCCTGCTTGTATTTTGGGGTAGCAGTTGGTCTTGGTTGAATTGGCAAATCAGGTTTGGAGGGTTGGATCCCTCTGATATGGTTGTCTATTACTGTATGGAGTTATGCTTAAAGTTGTAAGAAGATTGTTCCAATTATTTGCTTCAGCTGGTCGTGTAACTTTCCGGTTATTTGGAGTGCTGCTTAAAGAAGATGGGTGTCTACAGGTGCTGAAGTCTCGTGCAAGTTAACAGACTCATTGTTCGCGTGAGTTCGCGTGAGTTGAGAAAGGGGGGGGGGGGGGGGGGGGGGTGTGGTGGTGGATGCTGATCTATGTGCATCCCCTTACTGATTTTGATACATTAGTAGTGATCAGAGGAACTTGGAGCGGCTGATTATGGATTATGGCAGTCAATTGGTTTTTCGGACTGCTTTGGAATTGGCTCGATAGATTTGGAAGCAGTGTGGAGTTTTAAGGAAGATCAAATGGTTGCTGGTTATTTTGGGTTAACAGAAGGATTGATTGAGAGTTTTTATCAAAAGTCAGTAGATCAAGATGGAATGATCGACTCGGCATCATGGAAAATTCTTGATACCAAACTGAAAGCTGTTGCTATTCAGTTTCGTGGGTGTTGATACTGTCAAAAATCTGCTGTGGGTGTTGATGCTGTCAAAAATCTACTGTCAAAAATTCTGATATACATATACTGTCAAATATATGCTGTGGGCAAAAATCTACTGTCATAATTCAGATTCAGAGTTGATCCGCATGGATTGGGGCTTTGTTCAAGTCTTGTGGAATTTCAATCCTCTGTCAAAAGTATGCCGATGCTGTCAAAAATGTGCAGCTGCTGCTGTCATTATAGTGCTGATTCTATTTTTATTTTGGTTCTTTTTCTAAGGAATGAAATAGCTCATGTGCTTTGAAAAGGGCTTCCTGAGATTCTATGGAGAGAGGGGCAAAGTGGACAAAATTATTGATCTTGTGGAGGAGTTCAACAGTACGTAGTTTGGTGATTACCTGCGGCAGCTTGTTGGGAAGATCCGCAACTAAACTTTGTTAAAGTCAATTGCGACGTTGGAGCTTTAATCCAAATGATGGCAAAATCTCTCTGGTATCGGAGTTGTTTTCAGAAATCACAATGGAGAGGTTCTGGGAGCTTTAGCAGCAAAATCATACCCTTTGCATATTCTCAGTAAATTGTATTGAAGCTTTGGCATCTAGACAATGCAATTGGATTTGCATGGGATTTATTATATTTGTGTTTTGAAATGCCAAAAGCCAGTAGGTGCCATATCCATTACGAACCTTTCATTTGCTGCTAGTTTGGATTTGTAAGTTAATTGGGGGAAATCAAGTATTGGTTTTAAAGATGGGAAGAGTTGCTGCTGGAATATGGAAATCCAGGAATATTGCTGCTGGAGCTTAGGTGCCAAGTTCTACCTCTTTTTGTTTCTGATAAAGTACTTCCACAACCTTTAGTGCTGATATAAGTACCATCTCATGAATCTCTATGGGGTGGATTGTAGTTCTGGGGCAATTTTTGGTTAGATAATGTGTTTTCCTAGTGTTTTTAGGGGCTTTTGATTGGATACCTTTGGAAATATAGTGTTGGAGCATTGTATTCCTTGGCTGGGGTGTTTGTAGCTATCTTGGCCTATTGGCTATTTTAATGATATTGACTTGCTGTTCAAAAAAAATAAAAGCTCCCCCAAAAAAGCCCTAAGTTCCATTTTTACCAAGCGCATAAACTAGTTACCAAATGAATTAACATGAAATTGTGCTTTAAAAAAGGAGAAGCACCAAAAGGGGGGCCAAACTAAGCCGAAGTATATCACCGAATCCATAAATCAATCAGAGTGTATTAATTAATTCTTACAATAAAAAAGAATTATTGGTGGCTGTTTTATTTATCATAAACACCAATATATATCTTCAAAAGAGAGGTATGATAGAATAAAGTTGAATATGCTACAATATATAACAATAGGATAGTAAATTACATAAGCATAGGTTAGGGGTTGTGAGAAAGACATGGTTGAAATGGAGAGATGGATTGGACCGACCGACATTGAAGAGGGTTAGGACCTCCATATATGCATGGTTGTGTGGCCAATTCCCACTTCTTGACTTCTGTAGAATCCAAACAAAGTGATTCCTCTGTACCTCTAGCTAGTTTGTCTTATTGACTATATACATTGGCAAATTGGCTCTGGATGATCGATCATAAACTGATAAGACCTAGTTCTTTTCTTCACCAATAGATATCAATCTTAAGTAATTTTATTTATTCATTTATTTTATTATTTGGTGTGAATTAATGACCACAAACTATTGCATTGTTGATTGGAACATTTGCAAGTTAATTTCCAATGTAGACTATAATAATCAAATTTCTCAAACAATCACCAATAGAAACACAAGGTAACTACTAATTACACACCCATAGCCGGAGGGAATGCAAGGTCTACAAACCCCAACCCCTCCCTCCTCCTCCCCGCCGCCCCCCCCCCCCCCCCCCCCCCCCCCCCCCCCCCCCCCCCCCATCAAAAAAAAAAAGCCACAGTTAACTAGGTTTGTTGGTTGATTATGAATAATGTTGAGTGTATATTTGATAGGGTTTGTTAGTAGACCCAAAAAAAATCTCCTCAAGTGGCACTGCACCCGAATCACCATATAGCTTAGGCCCTCCTGACCAAAAATAATGGCTCAACCGCTGATTACACCTATCAAATTATTTTTTCACACGCCTTAATGTGCTAAGTAGTTGTATATTCAACATCACTAATTGTTTAGGTATAGGTGCAGAGAGTAATTAGGGATATGTATTTAATTAGTAGCTTTAGACCACACACCCCACACACGCCTAAATGTGCTGAGTAGTTGTATATTCAATATCACTTTAGGTGGGTGCAGAGAGTAATTATGAGTATGTATGTATTTAATTAGTAGCTTTAGAACCCCAAAAAAAGAGAATAGACTCTATGCTAATGATTTTCAAATAAATGTGCAGCCTGAGCATATTATGTTTTTTTAACACACAACTTTGAATGCATGTACCTGTGCAGTATAAGTGGAGCACAAAAAAGTATAAAAAATTCAAACAACACAAAGAACAAGAATTTAAAACTGTGTGTGAAAAAAATGTGTAGTTCACTTTGTGGGTTTAGTATTTTCCATATATTAATCATGATCGATTCATATTGCTTCATATTCCCAACATTCTTTTTTATTTCTTCAAACAATGCAATGCAAAATTAAGAGACACGTTGATACTCTAAGTCAGTAAATGTGGGGGACAGGGACAGCTATTATTTAGCGGTGGGATTGCAAACATGTGATTTTGACCCATATGCTCAGTAAAATAGGACTTAATTACTTTGCGTCTGCACGTCCCTTTTTGCGAGTTACTTGTCAAAATGAAGCTTATTTAGAGCTCCGCGACATGATTAAAGCTTTGGATATAAATCCTAAACCACTTGGCCATTAGTTTCAATTTTTGGGCCCATAAAGTTTCTAAAGCATTTCCTATAACCAATTTTTTTGGCACTTTTTTTTTTCTTCATTTTAGAAAATTTCACTTTGGGTAATTCCTCTTTCTACAAGAATTTGATTTCCATTCCGTAAATTGAATAATTCTTAAGAACATTGGGAGATGTGATTAAGGAATTTTATAAATTTGCCATTAATGATAATTTTTCGGATTTTTCCTTTGTACAGTACTATTAGGGCTTTGAGGAGTTTATGTGAACGGTGTAAACTGACTTAGTGGAGTAACTTTGGTTTAATAAAATCCGGTCTCCTTGAGAGTTTCTCCTTTTTTTTAAGTTTACCAATTCTCCTTTAATTTTTCTCTACTTCACGATCGATAAGTGATACGACATTTGTTCCTGGTATTGTATGACAGTCAATAAGTTTAGAAAAGGCATTTAATTTTCATTTGAACCTACATTGTGATTTTGTATTCGATGGTTTATTATGTTCCTAGCATTAATATGAAAAAATTTAAATATTTGAACGTCAGAGTTTATTTAACATAATCAAGGTACAAATCTAACGAAAGTAACACAAAGGAACACCGCACTACTAAACAGAACAAACCTAACAAGCGACACGAAAGCATCCGTTACAAAAAGCCAAACAAGGAACTACCATAGATTCATTACAAAAACCAAACAAGGAACTACCATTGTCTAAATCAAACAATTGGGCATGAAATTTTGACCATCACACATAGTGGAAGTGATATGAAATGACAGGATCTTTCTTTTTTCTTACCTTTTCCCATGTGGAGGGTGCATTATTTTCACCAAACTAGCAGTCACGGGACTAACAGTGCCGCAAAATGCTAAATGGTTTCTTCCAAAGGTACTCAGTCATGGCCCAATGAGCACGCACACGCATAGATATGTAGATACTTATACACTTATATATATATATATATATATAATATGTATCTACATACTTGCATGCGGTACTAGTCATTATATTTTGGACAATTATGGTATCTTTTCTACACACTGCATAATTCCAACCATTTTCTAGTTGCTAATGGACAAATTCGATCGCATTTGGGACCAAGGCATTTATGTGAGGATGCCTAGCTGGTGTCCTACTTCATAATGGTTACATATATATAGTTCCAAATCTTAACTGATACATTTGATTGGAACTATACATATATGTCCATAATCTAATGATATTTCTTCCAAATTTTTATATGTTTTTTGTAAGGAAATTTTTTTTTTTAATTTTTCTTTGAGTTTTATTTTAACTTTTGAGAGCAATCCTTAAGCTCCATTTGGTCTGTGAAATTTTAAACAAGGAAAAAGAGGAAAGAAAAGAATGTCTTCTTTCTGATGTTTTTTAATTAACATTAGAAATCAAAATTTTAAGATTCAAAAAATAAAAATAAAAATTTGAATTTAAATTTCTTTCTCTATTTTCCTAATTAATTAACCAAATTAACAAGCTAACACGGTAAGATGCATTGGTATGTAAAAAAACATTGTATTAATTAAGTACGTAAATCTTTGCATACATCATACAAGAACAAAGTAAATAAGTAGGGATCTTATTTCATTAGAAAGGAAGTTACACATCATCTATAAACATAAAAACAAAAGTAATCACTTGATGATTTTACATAGCTAGTGAAACTTATTTCAAATCACACACTCACAATTGCATTTAGCAACAATAAGTTACAATATTGCACTTAATGACACAACACTATTTGTAGTAAAAGAAACCCATTCTTAAAAGACATATAATGTAACTAAGAAGAGAAACTTCTTTAGGCACATTGGAACCCGTTAGGAACACTCCTATCGCAGACATTAAGAAGCAAGCTAAGTGAAATTGGGATATTTAGGTTAATGCCCAAAATGTTTGCTTTAAGGGCAGTGCACAGGCAAACGGCGGCTTCAAGGTCGGCGAGCCCTGTTAGGAGAGTACAACATGGCGCTTTTGGAGGTGTACCCACAACAACACCAATCAATCCCCCAAGCAAATCAGCACAAACGCCTAATTTTAGGGTGTCTCTAGGGCAAGTGCCCTTGGTAGAAGGGCTTGGAGTAGAAGGGCTTGGACTTGGAGTTGGCTTTGGCTTTGGCTTTGGCTTTGGCTTAGGAGAAGGGCAACCACAAGAACTCACAAGGGCAAAGAAGAGAAGGTTTAGTGTGAGAAAGAGAGCAAGTGAAGCATTGGTCTTGGAACCCATCTCTCTCAAATTTGTTTGAAAGTGATAGTACTTGAAACTAGCTGATGTAATTAAGAGAAGGGTTTTTGTGATGGTGGTGAGATATGTAGTGAGGGTTTGATATTTATAGGCTGCACGTGAGATTCATATCTATGAATTGAGTTAAGGACATACACAATAAAAATAAAAATAAAAATCAATGGACCCATAAGTATTAGCTGGCAATATGTACACGATCACATTTTAGCTAAACTTTTGTATGCTTGTGACGGGGAAGACAAATTGTCATGTTATCTTCTCTACCATAGTCTATAGATAATCATATCTTATGGCATATGTGCAGTGTCTGCAAATTTGTAATTTTTGGGCTTGCATATAGATAATCATATCTTATGGCATATGTGCAGTGTCTGCAAAATTGTAACTTTTGGGCTTGCATATAGATAATCATATATTATGGCATATGTGCACTGTCTGCAAATTTGTAATTTTTGGGCTTGCATATATATTAGAACGTATTGCGGTTTTCAGTTTTTGTTTTCATAAATCAACTATGAGAGAATTTACTCCAAAAATGAAAACAAAAACCAAAAACTGCAACAAAAACTAAAAATAAAAGACCGTAACGTTACCATGTGAGCCCAAATGTACGAGTTTTAGAGAATGTACAAAACAAGATCCATTCCGTCTTACTTTCATTTTCTATTTGTAAGCCCTTGGGAATTCCAACTATTTAAGGGTCATTGTTTATTTTTGTGAAAATTTCAACTTTTTATGATCAGCAACATTCTTTCAAATTCGAAGTTTCAATGTCAAATCAAATTAATGAGAAGTGAGCGCTTTATATACTAATACAAGAAAGTGCATAGTTAAACTAGCTACATTGATTTTTCCAAAAGTACTCCTAAAAATGAGACATCCTAAAATGAAATAAATGAATTATAATTTGGGACTGAGTGAGTAAAAATTAGTGTCATGATATTTTGACGGAACCTATCTTAAAAGTGATTTTAGATCGATCCGGTAAAGACCCTTTAGAAATAAAAGAGCATACATTGAAAGTTAAAACATATAGAACCCTATTGATCTCTTGTGATCAATCACAACATCCGTTACAAGCCATCCCAAATAGATCCTAAATCCAGGTCATCTAGTGACCCTAGATTTTCAGCTGTTTTGTGCTTCGTTTTTGATATACTAACAAAAGATTTTAGGAAAGAACATGCAAATCAGTCCTATATTTTCATTTGTTCTGCACTTTCGTAGCTGATATTTTCATAAAGAGTTTTGGAAAAAACACAAAGGAGTCCTACGTTTTCATTCAAATCAGTGATAATTCTGAATTGTTTACAAGTCTGTTCATCTTTCGTAAATGCCAATATATATACAAGTTCAACTTTTTAAGATAAATAATCCTTTACCCTACCCTCAAAAAAAAAAAAATAATAATCCTTTACCCTTATGATGTATTGATTATTACAGCTTTGCCATTAAATCATATCAAGTGGTCACGGTGGTGATGTTTAAGAAGAGTAATACTAGATACAATTCAAAAATATACTTAAATAAAACACCTGCTTATATGTTGTCATTGACATATAATTCAGGTCTCACAAACTGAGTGTACTTACTTAACATTTTCCATTTTAAAAAATATGGTATTCCAACATTTCAGTCCTTTGGTGAATAAGGAAAATAGAACATCTTCGTAGTTTTCCTAATTAAGAAATCTAGTAGAGATGGCCAAAATCATGCCATCTGTGAGGCGTCAATTGCTCTCTCTCTCTCTCTCTCTCTCTCTCTCTCTCATCAATCAGACAATCACTCCCAACTTGAGCATCTCTCCTAAATTCCTTTTGTCAACGTTTGTGACCTAAAATTCCTAAGTAATTTTATGACACAAATCAACAAGACATGGCAGGGATATAACTCAGCGGTAGAGTATGAAATTGTCATGATAGTGGGATATCATTGAGAAATAGCTAAAAATCTGTGTTATCAAAGGATTTCCTGAGATTATTTCTAGTATGGAATCATTTGCTTCTCACTTTCCGCGAATAGCCGAGACATTGATGAATATCTAGAAAAGCATTTCAGGAATTGGTCTGATTCTATTTTTGTTCATTCTGCTTGAAGAAAGGAAGGGTCCCAAAGAATCAATCTTTCTTTTAGTTGTTAAATCTCACAGATTAGGATAACTTGAAAAGTTTTGACATAGATCTGGGAAAAAAAATGGTACATATGTATGGTGCTCCCATCCCATACTTTATTCCATTATGGAACCTTTTTTTTTTTGTAACCATGGGTGTCCGGGCCAGCTTGCGCGCACCTCAACTAATTCCTCGAGATCAGGGTGTCCGGGTGAATCACCTGTGGCCACTCCCTTGAGATTCGAACTTGAGACCTCTGGGTATAACACCCAGAGGCCTTGCCATCCGGCCACAAAGGAAGTGGTTTATGGAACGTTACATTTTAAGATTCTTCTACTCATCTTTGAAACAATGTATGTTAACTATCACTACACCATATGGGCAAATTTGTAACAGACAGGTTTTATGATTTGTAACGGGTGTACCCGTTACTAATTTGTAACGGATATATCCGTTACAAATTTCATAAAAACGTTACTAATTGCCATTATTTTTGTTAGTTAATTTATGTAATGGGTGTATTTATACTTGTAACGTTTATACCCGTTACAAAATTGTCTCCAAAAAAAATAAAAAATAAAAAGAATTTTAACAAGAGTAAACCATCGGGCTCTATTTCTTTAGTGAGGGGATTTCATAACAAGAGAAAGGAGATAGAACGGAGAAAGGGGGAAGAGCACCCCGATGCAACCACGCCGCCCAACCACCACCCTGACGCAGCCACGCCGCCAATGACCCAAGGCCGTCGCCGACCTCCTCTCGGTACACACTTTCCTTATTCTCCTCCTCCTCTTCTTCCTCCCCCTTCTTCTTCTTCTTCTTCTTCTTCTTTTACTTTCTTCCTTATATTTATTCTTCTCTCTTTCAATTTGAAGACCTAAATAGAACCCCAAGCGCAAGAAGAAGAAGCTAGGGTTTTGTGGATCTTCAATTTGAAGACCTAAATATAGAGGAAGAAGCTAGGGTTGTGGATCTTCAATTTGAAGACCTAAATATCACCCCCAAGCACCAGATGTGAAGTATGTTAGCGAATTTCTTAGAATTTCTGAAGTTATTTGTTTGATTCTTTGATTCCAATGTCCAGATCTGTGGCAATCGTGAGAAAGACATGTGCATCAGGTTAGGGTTTTTGTTTAATCACCGATTCTTTCAGCATTGCCCTAGAAATCAGGTTAGGGTTTTCATTCAAAGTCCCTTGGCGTGCTTCGTATCACTGTGATGGGAAGAACTTGTCTTCATCAATACCTCTTTTTTGGTTTTCTTGCTTCTTCCGTAAGCTAGTTGTGCATTTGATTTTGGTGACTGAATTCATGCAACTTAAAAAGCTTATTTATTCACTCTTAAATGCAATTACTTCTATATTTTTACCGATAAATGGTAATTCAAATTCAACTTGGGTAAATGCATTTTAGTTTGGTTGGCCTAATAGATCTAGGAAAATCATACTTTGGTTTTTGTGTTTTGGATTCACTTTCAATGTCTTTCTTTTTAGGGTTAATTGCAGTCGATTTGGAATTGGGGAAGGTGATTTTGGTGCGGGTAATGTTGCTTCTAGAGGATCTTTATTCTTTCCAAAAAGTTGCTTACTTTTCAACATCAACGTGTAAGACTAGATGTTCTACATCTAGTAATCTATCTTGAATAGCTTAGGTTATATCCAATTGTGGCTAGAATTTTATGGATTCACGTTTTGCTTGGAGGAGCGTATCCTACTTTTAAGTGATTGAACTATTTTTTTATGACCAACTTAAGCTGCAATAAGTTGGGTTTACATGTTTATGTATCTATCTTCTTTGCTTTCCCTAATCGCCTTCCTAAAACACCTTACAGTTTTTGAGAATGCAATTTAATACTAAGAAAAATTACTCCGGACATCCCTGATTTGAAGGCTATTTTCATAGAAGGTGTAAGCATATCAATATTGTATCCTGGAAAAATTAAATTTTGTTTGTTGCTCTTTGCCAATTGGAACAACCCCATCCCACCTTTTCTAAATACAAGTTTGTAGCACCCTTTTTGTTGCTCTTTGCCAATTGGAACAATCCCGTCGCACCTTTTCTAAATGCAAGTTTGCAGCACCCTTTCTTATTCGTTCTCCTGAATCAGGTTAGCGTTTTGTCGAACCATGTAAATCTTGGGATAATTTAGTGACAAATTTTAAGTGAAATTTCACTTGACCTACATGATTTTAAAGTGAAATTTCACTGAATCTTAGATGAATATTAAGTGAAATTTCAACTTTGAGGGGATTTTTAAAAAAACTACGAATCAAATTGATCTTTAAATCGTTGACAATAGCATCTAGGGACTTTTCCCTACATTTCTTTACATCTTATCTCATTTGATTGTTTGTCTTTCTTTTTTGCACTTTCCTATTCTCGTATTATTGCTTGCTTTCACAATAAACAACTCCAAAATCATTAACATTGTACTTGATAAAGATTTGAGGTTGATTGAGGCTTACCTTAGTCGTCTTGTTTCATCTCTCTCTCTCTCTCTCTCTCTCTCTCTCTCTCTCTCTCTCTCTAAGTGATTGCTCACTATTACAATTTATTTATGAGAAAGCTCTTTTTTACGGCTTATTATGTCTGGGGTTTTAAAATTTTCAACTCAACACATTTTAGGGTGTGAAATGGTGATACATCATAGAGTCTAGGAGCATATTTTGTATGTCCGGAATTTTATTGCTTTGTGGTTTATTGTGGAGACTGGAGAGTTGTTTTACATGAATTTGTGGTGTATATATTGTCTGAATTTTTTGTCCAGTTTCAAGTTTCTTTAAATATTGGTGGCAGAATTCTAGGGGTTTTGTGATGTTGGTGTTTTTTTAGGGTCCCCTGTGTGTATCATCTTTGCTCACTTTGTGGTTATAGCCACTTTCTTTAATATTTTATACTTTGTTGGATTTGGTTGGACCTTAGAAGCAAAGCAAGGGTATTAGTTTGTTTGTTCATTTTTTAAAAATATTTTTTATTTATAAATTACATAATTTTGATATGCGCATATTTATGTATTCATTCTGTATGTTTGATTGCCTCTCAAATTTTGAGTTTTGCTTAATAGGATTATATCTAAGTTATTGAGGATTTCAAATATGTGATATTTTCTCAAATATCTTAAACGTCAGGTCGATTCACTCAGATATTGCATACATAGCAACCAAAGAAAGCATTGGCTTTCCTTTCTGTAGACGTTTCAAATAGGTACGCTTGTTCGTTTCCCCAATCCTTATGTTATCTATAGATTTTCCTCTTTTCTCAGAGCTAAATTGTGTTTTATTGATTCTTGCTTTCAGTTGAACTCTATGCGTTCTTGCCTTTTAGATTTTTGTTTGTGCTTATTCATGCATACTGCACCCAACATGAAAACCTATACTGTCTTTGGCAGGGCCGGCCCTGAGATAACCAAAATTGGCCGAGGCCTCAAGCGAATTTTCAAAGGGGCAGAAAAAATGAGGCCTCTATACTAAGTTTCATTGAAATTATAAAAAAAATAGGCCTAAAAATGATAAGTTTAATAGAAATTAGAAAGAAAATAGGCCTAAAAATGATAAGTTTCATAGAAATTTCATAAAAATTAGAAGAAAATAAGCCTAAAAATGATAAATTTCATAAATATTAAGAAGAAATTAGGAAAAAATAGGACTAAAAATGAGACTTAAAGTCGAGGCCCCATGCGATTGCTTTGAGAAATTGGCCCAGGGCCGGCCCTGGTCTTTGGTTAATGTGAAGCACCACTAACGAATATTTTTTATAGAAGAAAAAGTAGGGCCTATGCTACTAGATTCTTCACATGATAACTTCTTGAGACCACTACTATTTCGGCTTTAACGTCATTATTGAAATCGACAATGGGAAATCCCTCACTATTGATGTCCAACCTTAGCTGGAATGTTTTCACTTTTACGATGGAAAGATATTTGAAAAAAAAAGTGGAAACATTGGGAGAGAAATGAAGCTAATCTTCAACAAAGATAAGAAAAAACAAGCTAATCATCAATGGGTTCCTTTTTGCTTAGATTTGTTTAGAATGTGAATAGGTAGGCCTTATTTCATTGCTCAATAAAGTCTTCACTGTGTTTTAAACACAGGATGGAAATACACGAAGTTCAGTGTTTTTTTTCTTCCTATTTGATGGAGTATTTATTACTCCTTCCGTCCCTTTTTTTGAGTTTTTTATTCCATTTTGGGATATCCCAAAATTAGTGTCTACTAACCAAAATTGGTATACAATTTTTACTTACTTTCCAAAACTACCCTTCCTTGAAATCTACACCAAGACAAAATTTAATAAGTTATTATAATGATTATGGGAAATTGTGGAAAGTAGGTGTAGATTCTTTTTGTCCCCTTAATAAGTGGAGTTCCCAAAGGTGGCCTCAAAAAAAGGGACGAAGGGAGTACATGTTATTCTTGCTTTAAAGCTATTTTGAAGATTGGGATTTACACACTGACAACATCCCAATTGGCAAGCACAATGCACACACATGGTCCACATCCCAGCAGGGCCTTGAAAGCATTAAGGCTTAGTTCATCCCCTGTACATAAATATTCAAATCTCTTCATGAGGTTCTCATTTAGTGCTGACCATGCAAATTTATATTCCATAATTTCTAGCCTGTTTGTTATTGCATAGGAATAAGAGATTTTTTATACGGGACCATTTTAGTTCTAATTGAATTTAATAGGGTCAGTCAAGTAAACCTTAGTTTTTGAGGTTTCTGCCATTTAACTCAAGTCTCTAGTTGATGCTTTTTTCTTGTTACCTCTAATCTCTATGTAGGCGTTGGAAGCACTTGTGACAACCAAATAATGCTAAATCTGCAAAGGAATAACCACCCTCTAAGTATATATAGGGGTGTGCTTAGTGATGCTTTTTCTCTCATGGTTTTTTCTTTTTATCATGTTTTCTATTTTTGCGATGGTAATTTAAACACCAAGATCTGGGAAACAGTTCGAGTGGATCTGCAAGGAACTGCTGACCTGCTAGATAGATAGATCATCTGAAACTTTTGATGAAAAACAAAATGGTAAGATTTTTTTCTTATCATCCGTAGCGTTTCTATTTCTATTTCTATTGTTGTAGTTAAAAAATAGCAATTTCCTCTTCCATTTAGAAAAGCTATTTACAATGATAATAAATCTAAGAAGGTACTGCAAAGCGGGGGTATTTGTAAAATACAACCGCGCTAAAAGGATGAATTGCATTAATTTTTATCACAACTTCCTGTGTTATCCGCAATTTGCATTGCAAGGCTAATTTTTATACACTATGATTAATCTATGATAAGTTGTATTGTTTTAGCTGTTGTTTGTGCAGATTACTGCTGTGTGGACTAAACAGATGAACATCAGAATAAATGGAATGCTGGAATGAAAACAAAAGAAGTCAAAGCTGAAGAGTGAAGTTCGATCGATCTTAGAACGTTCGATCGATCGAGCGTTCGATCGCTCAAAGAGAGAAGAAGCGCTTGAGGCTTAAGGGTTCGATCGATCGAGAGCAGTTCGATCGATCGAACGGGGTATTTCCAGTAACATTTGCGTGCGCAGCAGATGCGGGTTTTAACCCTAGTGTCTTAGGTTTTCTTATATATAGGAGTATTGTGCACGTCCATAAGGACGCCCACTTTACATTTTAGCAGTTTTATAGAGAGAGATAGAGAGTTTGTTTGGTTTTGTAGGTTTTTCATTGAATTTTCATATTGTGGATTGGATTTCTCGAAGTTTATACAAGTATCTTCTATTCCAGGTTATCTATATACTGTTCATTCATATTCTGCACGTGGTAGTCGTAGTTTAATCAATCATCTCGTGATATTACATGTTAAATATTTACAAAACCATAGTTTTTAGATTTTTTATGAAAAACTCACAACCAAACAGGGTATTAATGTTTTCTTACGTTAAAAATCAATCTTTGACACTCCAGACGATGTCTGAGTAGTCCCAGGTTGGGAGAACACGATGAAATAGTGATCTCCAGCCTCTGCCATGCAGCAGAATAATCGCTGTGTTCGATCGATCGAAGGTAGTTCGATCGATCGAACCAGAGATAGTCAATCGATCGAAGTCAGTTCGATCGATTGAGGGATGAAGGTCTTCGATAGATCGAAAGCGCGTCGATCGATCGAACTCTCAGATTCTTGAGGATGTTCCCTGCAGTATTCCAGGACCTTTTCTTTTAAGATGTGTTATCATTCTGTCCCAAATAAATGCTCAGTTTGTCAGAACAGTTTTAAAACTAAGGCCCTAAGGCATTTTCTTTCAATACATTTTGCAAACCATCTTCAATGCTAACACCATTGAGGATGCGAGTCTTAACTATTGAATTAAACCGCTTTTATGTATTCTAATTTAATTGTGATGATATGGTCCCGGTCATGAAAGGGCCATAGAATCTCCATCTTTAGAGGAATACGGAAAACTGTGGGTAATGTACTTTGTTGTGTTTCAAGGTAAATGCATGGTAGATGGCTAGGTTACTGCGAATTCGTGTAATCCCAACACTTTCTTTTAAAGTTAAACATCTTAATTTCAAGTACTGTTTAATTAGCTAGTTAGATCATTAGTCATTTTCTTTAGTAATTTTAGCTGTGGAACTTTGTGTTCCACACCATCGTTCAATCTTATTCTTGTTATTTTATTTTCTTTAGAGGTTAGTCTAATTCGATAGGTCAACACCTTCCCTGTGGGATCGACCTGGTCTTACCAGATATTACTTGCACGTCTACTTACACTTGGGTATTGCACAAGAGCGCACAAGATTTTTCTCGTGTCAAGTTTTTGGCGCCGTTGCCGGGGAAGGCGACGATCAATTCCTTAGATTACCTCAGTCTCTCTTCATCACTTTCTGTTTTTATTTTCTCTTCTTTTCAGTTCTTTTGGGTAAACACTCACCTTAGGGACTCTCCTAGTTCATGTCTGAGAATTCTATTGAAGGAATTTTTGGAAATCCTTTCTATCTGTCTGACTCTGATAGCTCCATCAACCCAATAGTCACTCCAACTGCATCAATGGATGATCATCAGAGTGAAAATGATGACAATGTTGTGGTACCAATTGATGAGGCACTCCGTCCTCTTTGAGATCTCATGCAACCAGAACATGCACCTACGCCCTCTTGCATTCAAATCCCACCGCATAATGGCGAATTTCAGTTTCGAAATGGGATGATTCAATTGCTTCCCACCTTTCATGGGATGGAAAGTGAGAAGGCGTATTTACATGTCACCGATTTCGAGGATGTTTGCAAAACATTCTCGCAAAATTGTCCTAGGGAGGTGACGCATCTAATGCTATTCCCCTTCACTTTGAAAGATAAAGCGAAGGCGTGGCTCCACTCCCTAAAACCTAATTCAATTTTCACCTGGCATGCGATGAGCACTGCGTTTCTGAAGAAATTCTATCCTACTCGCATGACCACAGACCTTCACCGTCAAATCAATTCCTATAAACAAAAGAGCAATGAAACCTTCACACAAGCATGGGAGCGTTTCAAAGACTTGCTTTTCTCGTGCCCACACCATGGGTTTGAGAAATGGCGAACTATCAGTTTCTTTTATCAGGGATTGAATGGTGAAACAAAGAAGTTGGTGGAAACGATGAGCTCGGGACCATTTCTGCGTAAAAACACTGAAGAGGCCGAAGCCCATTTCGAATGGTTAGCTGAATACGCTCATGAATGGTCAAATTCTGACAATATTTCACGCTCACAGATATCCTGTGTAGAGGAGAAAAGCCTATACCAGCTAACCAATGAAGATCACCTCATGACTAAGTATGCAGAGCTAGCAAAGAAGGTAGAGGAGTTAAGCATGAAAGGAGAGAGCTCTAGGCAAGTCATGCCTGAAGAACCATGTGGCACATGCAACATGTTGGGACATACAACTCAATATTGTCCTAATGTGCCATATTTTCAAGAGCAAGCCCCTATAGAGATGAATGCCATGCAAGGTTTTCGAGGGGCGGGGAATTCCAACAATAACTTCCAAAGTAACAATAGATGGAATCACCCCGGTTTTGATTGGAGAAATAATGCTGGGGCCCAAAATCAATATCAACAGCAGCCCTACAATAACAATCAATATCAAGGGCAAAACAATAGGCCAGCCCAGCATTATAATCAAAACAGAACCAATAATTACAATCAAGCTCAAACCTCCAATGCACCACAAACCAATACCTATGTGCCACCGCACAAGAAGGTACAAGAAGAAGAGCCACTTGCTAATGCCAATCTAACGCAGCAACTCATACAGATGATGAGTAGAATGTCTGCCACATTAGAAAGGATAGATGCACGGCAAGAAGGTTCAGGAGGAACATTCCCTGCCCAACCACTTCCAAATCCAAAGGGACATAACAATGGTCCTAACAAGAACATGCGAAAGCTGTGACTACACTGAGAAGTGGAAAAATCATAGGGAAAAGCATACCTCTGTCCACTCCCGAAGTGTACGATGAGGAGGAAGTGGTGGATAAAGAAGTTGAGCTACCATCTACTCAAGAGGAGGAGCAGTCTACCAATGACGAACCAATCAAGGAAAACATTGAAGCTCCTAGAGTAGAGGAAGAAGTTGAGCGAAGGCCTGGGAAGGAGTTTGTTAAGGAGGAACCACCAAAATGCCCCTTTCCTGCACCCTATCCTCAACGGTTGAAGAAACCCAAGAATGAGACAAAGAATCAGGAGTTTCTGGAATTGTTTAAGCAAGTTAAGATTAATCTTCCACTCCTAGATGCTATCAAGCAAGTGCCGGCCTACGCTAAGTATCTCAAAGATCTATGCACGGTCAAGAGGAGGCAAAGCGTGAAGAAACATGCTTATGTCGCGTGCCAAGCAAGCGCGATCATTCAAAATGAGTTGCCTCCAAAACTCAAAGATCCCGGTACACCTACTGTCTCATGCCGAATTGGGAATCAAAAGATAGACAACGCACTCCTCGATTTAGGAGCAAGCGTGAACCTGCTGCCATATTCGGTCTATAAACAGCTAGGGTTGGGTGAACTCAAACCCACCCGAGTCGCGTTGCAATTGGCAGACAGATCTATGAAGTACCCTAGAGGGGTATTAGAGGACGTCCTTGTCCAAATAGATTCTTTTGTCTTTCCGGTTGATTTCGTGATATTAGACACAGAACCTGTGGCTAATCCTGGTGCACACATTCCGGTTATATTTGGACGGCCGTTCCTCAACACTATTGATGCCACAATCAAGATTAGAAGTGGTATCATGACTATCGTATTCGGGAACATGACATTGAATGTTAAGATCTTTTCTAATTCCCGACCTGAAGAATACGATGATGAGGAGGAAATCCATTATATAGACACGGTCATTGAAGATGAAGTTGACTTGGTCGACTACAAAGATCCTTTGGAAGTTGTGATGACTCAATTTGGCGATATCTATCAGCCTGCAGAGTCAACTCCATTGGATGCTGACTTGAACCAGACGTGTCTTATGATGGATACGATAGAGGAGGATAGAGACGATTGCATGTGGGTAATGCCATATGAACAACTGCCTCCTAAAACCAAGTTGGTAATGCCCTCTAGTTTCCAGTTTCCGGAGTTAGAATTGAAGGAGCTTCCCAAAGAGCTAAAATACGCATTCCTAGGGACTGGAAAAACTTATCCTGTGATCATTTCAGCTGCTTTAACTCATGAACGGGAAAGTAAGCTAGTGGAAATGCTTACCAAGCATAAGGATGCTATGGGATGGACAATTGCTGACCTCAAAGGCATAAGCCCATCCATATGCACGCATAAGATATATCTCGAGGAAGACGCTAAACCCTCAAGGCAAATGCAAAGGCGTCTGAACCCCAACATGCAAGAAGTAGTTAAAAAGGAAGTGCTTAAACTACTTGATGTTGGGATGATATATCCAATATCTGATAGTCCTTGGGTTAGTCCTACCCAAGTAGTTCCAAAGAAAGCAGGCATAACGGTCATCCCGAATAAAGATGGTGAATTAGTACCGACACGTGTCCCCACTGGATGGAGGATGTGCATTGACTACAGGAAGTTAAATACTGTGACCCGAAAGGACCATTTTCCTTTTCCATTCATGGATCAAATGCTAGAACGTGTGGCGGGTCACAAGTATTACTGCTTCTTGGATGGATACAGTGGATATAATCAAATTGAGATTGCTCCTGAAGATCAGGAGAAAACCACATTCACGTGTCCATTCGGTACTTTTGCCTACCGACGAATGCCGTTTGGCCTATGCAATGCACCGGCTACCTTTCAGCGGTGCATGCTGAGCATCTTTAGTGACATGGTCGAAAGCATCCTTGAAGTCTTCATGGATGACTTTTCAGTATTTGGCCATAGCTTCGAGAATTGTCTCAGCAATCTCGAGCAGGTTTTAATGAGGTGTGAGGACAAACACCTAGTCTTGAATTGGGAGAAGTGTCACTTTATGGTGACCAAGGGAATAGTTCTCGGCCACATAATATCCGATGAAGGAATCCAAGTGGATAAGGCTAAAATCGACATAATCTCAAATTTACCTGTTCCCCGTACAGTAAGAGACATTCGTTCATTCTTGGGGCATGCAGGTTTTTATCGTCGATTTATCCAAAATTTCAGTGCAATTTCTCGACCCCTTTGTCAACTTCTTGTCAAAGATGCACCTTTCGAGTGGTCAGAGAGTTGCCAAAAGTCCTTTGAGGATCTAAAAGATCTCCTCACCTCCGCACCTATAATACAGGCACCCGACTGGAGTTTGCCCTTTGAATTAATGTGCGATGCTAGTGATTACGCCATTGGCGCAGTCCTAGGCCAGAGGAAGGACAATAAGCCATATGTGATTTACTATGCTAGCCGAACTTTAAGTGAAGCTCAGATGAATTACACTACTACTGAAAAGGAGCTGCTGGCTGTAGTATTCGCTTTGGACAAGTTTAGATCTTATCTGATAGGGTCACCAATCGTCTGTTTTACGGATCATTCGGCCCTCAAATATCTTTTGTCAAAGAAAGACGCTAAACAACGGCTTATTCGCTGGATACTCTTACTCCAAGAGTTTGATTTAACAATCAAGGACAAGAAAGGAGTAGAGAATGTGGTTGCGGATCATTTATCCCGGTTGACTTTTATCGATAACACTGAATCCCAATCCATTAAAGATGAGTTCCCAGACGAACAGCTACTGGCAGTAAGTAGTCTGCCTTGGTATGCTGATATTGTAAACTACCTTGTCACGGGTGAAACACCAACTCATTGGTCGAACCAAGATAGGAAACAGTTCCTCTCGTTCGCGCGTCACTTCTTCTTTGATGACCCTTACTTGTTCAAGTACTGTGCTGATCAGGTCATCAGGCGTTGCGTCCCCAATGAGGATATAACCGTAATATTAGCGTCATGCCATTCTGAGGCATGCGGTGGCCACTTCGCGTCACAGAAGACCGCACAAAAAGTCTTACAAAGCGGTTTTTATTGGCCCACAGTCTTCAAAGATGCTTATTCCTTTTGTAAGACATGCCAACGCTGTCAAAAGCTTGGAACCATTTCTAAAAGGAATTCTATGCCTTTAATCCCTATCATCACAATTGAGATATTTGATTGTTGGGGCATAGATTTTATGGGCCCATTTCCCAAGTCGAATAACTGTGAATACATACTTCTTGCTGTGGAGTATGTATCCAAATGGGTAGAAGCGATACCAACGAGACAAAATGACCACAGAACGGTCATGTCATTCCTGAGAGAGCATATTCTGTCTCGTTTTGGTACTCCGAAAGCTTTATTAAGTGACCAAGGCAAGTATTTCTGCAATAGGCCCTTGGAGTCACTTCTCAAGAAATACGGAGTCCATCATAAAATCGCTCTTGCCTATCATCCACAGTCAAATGGGCAAGCAGAATTGGCTAACCGAGAAATCAAGCATATTCTCGAGAAGACGGTTAGTTCCAATAGAAAAGACTGGGCATACAAATTGACTGACGCGTTATGGGCATACCGTACTGCCTATAAGACGAATCTTGGTATGTCCCCGTATAGACTGGTTTACGGGAAAGCTTGCCACCTTTCTGTTGAAATTGAACATAAAGCTTATTGGGCGACACGCTCATTGAACTTTGACATTCAAGAGGGAGGTCAGCTACGCAAGCTCCAACTTGCAGAGTTAGAGGAAATACGACGAGATGCGTATGACTCTGCGAAGTTGCACAAGGAAAAGTTGAAGGCTCGCCACGATCGTACGATTTTTCGTAAAACATTTGAGCCGGGGCAGAAAGTCTTGCTGTATGACTCTCGCCTCCACCTTTTCCCAGGAAAACTCTGTTCCCGTTGGACAGGCCCGTTCATCATAAAAACTGTTTTTCCACATGGGGCGGTTGAGATTGTCAATCCAAAGAACGATGAGTGTTTCAAGGTCAACGGCCAAAGATTGAAACCGTTCTTGGAGAACTTCCACTCTGAAGTTGAGCACATCCAGCTGGATGAGCCCAGCTACTCTCATACTTAAAAATCCAAAGTGAAGTTCCAATTGTTGTTGTATTTCTTTTCTTTCCCTGCATTTTAGTTTTTCTCTCTTTTGCTTCTTTTTAGTTTTTGTTCATTCTTTTGTGTTTGTGATTTAGTTCTAATCCATTATTCCTTAAACCACTCTGTTGCAGGTGCGTAGATGCGAGGTGATGATGTTCACTCTGTCGGTTCTTGGGCTGATTCAGAATGTCGCTGTGGCACCTGGACTGAGGGTGAACTCATACCCTGCCCCTTGCTTCATCAAGATCCTGAAGCTCATTCTCTCATTGATGCTGCTCAAGGGTACATTCCATATCCACCAGCCCTCCTGGACATCAATCCATACGAAAATATGGGATTTCAGGATTATGAAGAGGTGGATGAGGAAGAAGACCTATACATGGGACGAATGGTGGATGACGCACTCATGGCGCAGTGGGAAAACGATGATATGTGGGAGCCATGGGAGGATCATGACCTTCAGGATGTCGTCCCAGAACGCCACAATGCCGTCTTTGTTTTCGTGGACGATTTCCTCGTGCTTGAGTTGGTCCCATACCGCTATGTGCACCTAAGCTACTTGCTATTCAGGCTCCAATGCCCCTTACCAACTAGTGCATTTTGGGAACCTATGCCAATAGTGAGGTTGGAACTTGTCACAGTTCTTTGTATTTTTTTGTTTCTATTCTTTGTTTTTCTTTTTGTGTTAATTCGTGTTTCTTGTGTTCTGTTGTTTTAATTTCAGTTTGTTGTCTTTTGTCCAGGATTGTCACTATGTTCCTAAATGGCATCCCGGTATTCCTTCCACATCAACTGATTCATGGTCTTGGCCCCTACATAAGGCCCCCACACACTCCGCCGCGAGAGGACAGTCCGTTGCGAAATCACACTCCTTTATCCTTGTCTCCATCCGGATCACCTCTTGCATGGGCTTTCAATTCTTTGGAGATGCCAGACTTATTTGATGATGTCCTTGCTGCTTTTTGATTGTTCTGGGAAAGGGAATCATCGAGTTTGGACTTCACTTCTGAAGATTCGGCGGATTATGAAGAGATTGTGGAAGAGGAAATCTTTATACTCGAAGATTAGTGCTACATTTCAGTTGTTTCTGTTCATTTTCATCTTTTGTCTATCAACTGGAGTGTAATCCTTGACAGAGTTTTTATTAGTTTTAGTTTTTAGTTTTATTTTCTTTAGTTAAATAAGGTTCTAAATACCATGTGGGAGAATTTGGTTGCAATGTGGATATTTTTTATAAGATTTTGATTGACAATAAATTACAAATTTCTATTCTGAGGATGAATTTCTGTCCCACATGCTTGTTATTCAACTGCTTGTCAGTCTTTTTGCATGTCCAAAATGGTTTATGATAGTTGGGTGTGATGTTTCATGTTTCCCATTAAATTCTGGAATTTTTGTGTTCGATCGATCGAACCCAGTTCGATCGATCGAAACCTGGATGTTCAAGCGCTCGTAGTTTATGTTCAATCGATTGAGGGATTTGTGTTCGATCGATCGAACATAGTTCGATCGATCGAACGAAGCATTTAAACGAGGCGTCTTCAGGACACCTCTTCATTTCCCTCACTCTCACTTTCAATCGCTCGAAGACAGAGGGAAGGCGACTGGGCAATTTTCGATTTCTGGCATCCAATAAGAAGCCCTGATCACCTCTCTGATCATTCTCATCGTCATATCATCATCACTTCCATCTCCACTGCGAGTTCTACACTGAGGTAGACCCCACTTGTTTGTTTTTCCTTTTCCTTAATGTTCGTGTTAGAAAATCCCAAGGGGGTGTCCCCTTGGTCTTAGGATCTCTTTTTGTTAGTTAGTTGTTCGTATACCTTTTGTTCCTTTTCGTTTCTGCGATCGCTGTGTTCGATCACTTGAACTGGTTTCGAGCGATCGAAGGGAAGCTGTTCGATCGATCGAACAATGTTCAAGCGATCGAAGTCTACTCCAGTTCAATCGATCGAACCCAGTTCAATCGATCGAACTTCAGCAGTGTTAGTTTTGTTTCTTTTTCTCCCGGTCCTTATCTGTATCTTGTGTGGTCTTATTTTCAGGACTGCCAGATGAATCCAGTGACGGGCTACCATAAGTCTAAGCCTCTCAGCCGTATTATACCAGATCCGGTACCCGCACACGGGTTCCGGAATGACGAGGACAGGCTATGGTTTGAACGATATTTTCAGACACGGATGGTGATGGTCGAGCGCCCTATTGAGCATATCTGGACAGAGAGCCCATGGTTCCTTACACGGATTCGCTCTATGCCTCACTGGTTCCATCTCCTGTCGTTGGCCAAGAGCGTCAACCTATCCTGGATTAGAGGTGCGTGTGCGACTATGATCAGCGACCCATATACACCATTCACCTACCATGCCTTCTTCCGGAGCCGCCCGTTCATCATCAGTCCCGCCACTGTTTCAGCCGCGTTGGGGGTACCAGAGGTACCTGATTATGTTTGCCCCCACCGGCCTGATGCACCAGTGACCCCACCATCCACTATTATCCGGGAGCTCACTGGAGGCGCCGTTCCGTCTTGGGATGGTGATGCTCTGATCGAGGACCATTTTCTCACTGATGGCTACCATATGATCCACTTGGTCCTCAGCAACTGCCTCCTAGTGACCTCTTATCGAGAGAAGATCGCGGCTTGGTATGCGCGAGTCTTATATGCAGTGGGGACGGGACAGCCAGTTTGTATACCACGCCTATATATTGATTTTATGGTCCACCCCACCCGTTATATCTCGTCCAAGAAGCACCTGAAGGGTGCTTGGGCGATTCAGAGGGTGATGGCTGAGGCCGGTTTCCCCGTGCTCGCTGGTGACGATGTTCGCCCTTCTCCCCGTAGATTTAGCGAGGCGGCTGCTCGCCGCTCCGATGCCCAGAAGAGGAAGCGAAAGGGGAAAGGGACAGCGAGGGTGAGGGGGAGGAAGATGAGGCGTGGTGGTACAGACACGGAGGCCGGAGCTTCAGGGACACCTACGGAGGTGGAGGAGCTTGATTCGGATGATGAGGATGATCCAGTTGCTGCGGTTCAGCAGTTTGAGCTGCGACAGCGGTCGCAGACTCGTGCCCAGGGAGAGTCTTCTTCTTCTGTGCCTCTCCCGACAGTTCACGAGCTCTTATTGGAGGAGAGAGAGGCCAGGATTAGACTCGAGGGCCGGATGGATCAGATACAGACCTTGTTGGAGTCTATATTGATTCAGATAGGGGTTGATCAGGCTGTTCACTCTGCTCACCATCCCACAGCCACCCCGTCTGCTCCGCCTGCTGCTGATCCATCACATGTTTCTACTCCTACAGATCCACCACTTACTGATCCATCATCTGCTGCCCCGGATTCTGAGGGTGCTGATCCTGTTTCCACCGTTGCCGATCCACTATCTACTACTGCTCCTACTACTACTGTATTACCGCCTGCTCCCATCGACATCCCTTCTGATGTAGCTGATGATACGCCGTCTGGGGTCGATTAGTTTTAGTTGGGGAGGTGGTATTTATGTATTTTTGGTCAGTATTGTACTGATTTTTGAGTGTGGTTTTGGTTGGTTGTATATGTTGGTGGTTTTGGGTTGGATGATGTAGTTAGTTTGTTTTGCATGGACAGTATTTATCACTGCTTTCATTTTATTCTGTTCATATTACAGTGGTTTAGTTTGTATGGATCATGATTTTTATTATATTATTTTTATCTATTGATCCTGTTTGTTTTGGAGATTGTGTTTTACTTTGCTATGCTAGGTTGCTTGCTTGAGATCATCAATTTGCTCCATACAGGTGATACCCATCTATTTTATTTATTGAAAATCAACTTCTGGGGACTTTGTTGTTTTCAGTTGGGGGTAGGAGATAATAGATAGGTATACACCCGTAATAATCAGGTTTTGCACTTAGATATGTTTTAAATTTAATGAGAACACAATCTGTTAAAATTTTGAAAATTTTTGAATCGTATTGATAGAATAACTCTGAATAACCTTTCCTGCTTGTTAATTAGACAATGACACATTTGTAGTGTTCTTATCTTTTTATGGATTAAATCCACGCGTTTTTTTTCTGTATCATTGAAATGAATTGCATCTGTAAAGCTATTATGTACCCAACACTTTTGTGCACTAATTGGCAACCATGTAGAAAACTTGAAAATTGAGTTAATATGATATTGTGCGAAAAGAACAAGTAGTGGAGGCTAATAACCCTTTGTGAGCTATTGAGCCAGTCGTCATTTCTGAGGGGATTCTCATACATTGTCGAATGGTTTTTTCTTGCATATACTTTGTGAATTCGTTGTTAAGTCTCAGTTTTTTTTTTTTTAAATTTTGACTGCCTGTTAGAGGAGAACGTTCAGGATTTACCAATTAAACTTGATGAACACTTAAGTGCTAAAAATTGAAAGTTGAGAAAATGATTCAAGCCATCGTTTACCCATTCTTTTACCTGATATAACTATCACCTACATTTATTGAATGATTTCATCCCTGATCCCACACCTTAATTAAATATTTCCAATATAATCATAAGAATTCATACCCTTGATCTATACCTTGACCTCATCGAGCTGTTTGAAATATTTGTTGGGAATGAGTCATCAAAGTATGTGAAATGGAAGGAAGTTGTTGTGGGATGTTGCAGGTTAAAAAAAAAAATGAAATGTGAATGAATGATGAATGAAGGAGAAGAGAAAAAGAGTATAAGAAATGAATGGGAGATTGGGTGGAGAAAAGAATAAAGAATAAAAAAGAGAAGTGGAAATTCCATCACATACTAAAGAAGCACACTCTTCTCTACAACCCTCCTACCTACTAAATAAAAGCCGCAAGTCAAAGTCTTGAAGATTCTCAATAATTGATTTGAACATGGAAGTGTGAGTTGAGTTATCCACGGTATTTCGCTCCTCTAGTAAGTAGTGTTCCATTCATGAGACTATACACTCTTAAAAGTTCGTTTTTCATAGAGTCGAGTATGAAAGCACTAGTACTTAGAATCTCATCCTTATCAAAGCTTTCATACGATGTGCGATCATTGTAAAGCAAGTTTCTGAGAGACGTTCTTTTCGAGTGCAACCAATGTGAGAATTGAGCTAAAACTGCAAGTTTTCCAAAGTACAATAGTCTAGATAACTCTTAATAGGGTTGGACGCATGGTTGTTAATTTCACACACACACGGGTGCATGATGGTAATACATGTGTTATATTTTACTTGGTGATATGGGGGAGAACGTGGATATCTTTTATGGGTTGATAGAGGATATTATATTATTGTAGAGTTGAATTAACAATTTAATGGAAGGGTGAATTCTACAAGTTATTCTAATTCTTTTTGAGCTTAAAATTGAGAATTTTGTGGGTATATTCACTGCAAACCCTCACGAGACAACACTCGTCCACTAGGGGAAACCTAGGGGTTTAACGGCTTGTTGCATTCGCTAAATGCAACCGCGATTCCTGCGAAAGTGAGTTAGGATTTTTCTTTTTATCTTAGTTTAGGTTGTTTTTAGTTTATTTTATTTTCACTTTATCGCTAGGGACTAGCAATAAGCTAGTTGGGGGTTGTGCAAAGCGGGGGTATTTGTAAAATACAATCGCGCTAAAAGGATGAATTGCATTAATTTTTATCACAACTTCCTGTGTTATCCGCAATTTGCATTGCAAGGCTAATTTTTATACACTATGATTAATCTATGATAAGTTGTATTGTTTTAGCTGTTGTTTGTGCAGATTACTGCTGTGTGGACTAAACAGATGAACATCAGAATAAATGGAATGCTGGAATGAAAACAAAAGAAGTCAAAGCTGAAAAGTGAAGTTCGATCGATCTTAGAAGGTTCGATCGATCGAGCGTTCGATCGCTCAAAGAGAGAAGAAGCGCTTGAGGCTTAAGGGTTCGATCGATCGAGAGCAGTTCGATCGATCGAACGGGGTATTTTCAGTAACATTTGCGTGCGCAGCAGATGCGGGTTTTAACCCTAGTGTCTTAGGTTTTCTTATATATAGGAGTATTGTGCACGTCCATAAGGACGCCCACTTTACATTTTAGCAGTTTTATAGAGAGAGATAGAGAGTTTGTTTGGTTTTGTAGGTTTTTCATTGAATTTTCATATTGTGGATTGGATTTCTCGAAGTTTATACAAGTATCTTCTATTCCAGGTTATCTATATACTGTTCATTCATATTCTGCACGTGGTAGTCGTAGTTTAATCAATCATCTCGTGATATTACATGTTAAATATTTACAAAACCATAGTTTTTAGATTTTTTATGAAAAACTCACAACCAAACAGGGTATTAATGTTTTCTTACGTTAAAAATCAATCTTTGACACTCCAGACGATGTCTGAGTAGTCCCAGGTTGGGAGAGCACGATGAAATAGTGA
The DNA here is from genome assembly GCA_033977485.1 of Hydrangea macrophylla. NCBI lineage: Eukaryota > Viridiplantae > Streptophyta > Magnoliopsida > Cornales > Hydrangeaceae > Hydrangea > Hydrangea macrophylla. Next base: position 97,053,726 of record CM066995.1, read on the forward strand.
TCTCCAGCCTCTGCCATGCAGCAGAATAATCGCTGTGTTCGATCGATCGAAGGTAGTTCGATCGATCGAACCAGAGATAGTCAATCGATCGAAGTCAGTTCGATCGATTGAGGGATGAAGGTCTTCGATCGATCGAAAGCGCGTCGATCGATCGAACTCTCAGATTCTTGAGGATGTTCCCTGCAGTATTCCAGGACCTTTTCTTTTAAGATGTGTTATCATTCTGTCCCAAATAAATGCTCAGTTTGTCAGAACAGTTTTAACATTTTGCAAACCATCTTCAATGCTAACATCATTGAGGATGCGAGTCTTAACTATTGAATTAAACCGCTTTTATGTATTCTAATTTAATTGTGATGATATGGTCCCGGTCATGAAAGGGCCATAGAATCTCCATCTTTAGAGGAATACGGAAAACTGTGGGTAATGTACTCCGTTGTGTTTCAAGGCAAATGCATGGTAGATGGCTAGGTTACTGCGAATTCGTGTAATCCCAACACTTTCTTTCAAAGTTAAACATCTTAATTTCAAGTACTGTTTAATTAGCTAGTTAGATCATTAGTCATTTTCTTTAGTAATTTTAGCTGTGGAACTTTGTGTTCCGCACCATCGTTCAATCTTATTCTTGTTATTTTATTTTCTTTAGAGGTTAGTCTAATTCGATAGGTCAACACCTTCCCTGTGGGATCGACCTGGTCTTACCAGATATTACTTGCACGTCTACTTACACTTGGGTATTGCACAAGAGCGTACAAGATTTTTCTCGTGTCAGGTACCATTGTATCATCCTATAAATTGTAAACTATGACCAGCCCCCAAACAGCCCTTAAATCAGCCTATAATCATCCCTTAAACAGCACCCAAATCAGCAATTAGCCCTTGAATCAGCCCCTATAATCAGCCCTTAAACAACCACCAAACAGCCCTTAAATCAGCCCCTATAATCAGCCCATAAACAATCACCAAACAGCCCTTAAATCAACCCCTTCAATCTTCTAAGAAATCATTTGGGCAAGGCCTTCCTTTGGTTGTTTTTGTTGATAGCAATACATGGCTTATTTTGCAGGAAGTTAACCAGTCAGGTAATACTACTTCGTTTCCTCTCATATGATTATAGGAGGTTTATGCGTTTTGATTCACCATGCCATCATGTTTATTGGCTATGAGTTTAAAAAAAAAAAGGGAAAAAAAAGGAAGAGAAAGTCATTTATATACTTAATACTTCTCAAGAAGGCCTATGAACTCTCTTTTGCTCTCATCCTTAATTTCTCGATACACTCGTAAGAAGGCATATGAACTCTCTTTTGCTCTCGTCCTTAATACTTTGTTTCCTCTCATCATGTTTATTCCTTGATTTTTTTTTTATTTTTTATTTTTGGTCGTGTTTACTTTATATTCAGGCACTGGAGTGATTGGTGCGGCTGGCTTCTGTGAGACGTTCTTTGTTCATAAATGATGCTGCCCGATCAAAGTTCTTGGTGCTGGTAACAGAGAAAAACGGTTTGAATCAAAGTTTAAACGCGCAGCGGAAAAAGTCCAATTATAAAAAACTTTTGGTATCCCCGGATCTACTACTCGTCAACTCCTTAGATGTGTACAAGGGTGCAAGAATAATATACCTTAGGTCTTGAACCCAATTCTGAATATGGCTTCCTTTAGCAATGTCCAGTAGCAACCTCTAGGTGATCTTCACTCTTATGTCTCCTCGAACGCTTCCCAGAGAGGCTAGAGATGGTGGGATCTCTAATGGAGAGGATGAAGAAGGTTTGGGAACCCTAAAACAGTTTCAGCAGCTTAGGGACGTTAAAACGACGAACTTCTTTCCCAGAACGCAGCTGCCCTATTTATAGATTCCCAGAACCGACCTTACTTTCAATCGATCGAAGTGACTTCGATCGATCGAACCTTCGATCGATCGAACCTGTCTAGACTTCAATCGATCGAACCAGTCTTGACAGCATCCTCAATTGCCTTTCCAAGCATTCTGGCAGAGCTAAGAGTGGGACCTCCTAGGTTCTTAATTACTGGCTCTGATTAATTATTATTCCATCTAGTCAGTACTCTTGACTAAGGAAACAATAATTAATCAATTATCATTAATGCCACTATAAAATGATAATTGCACTCCAGTGCATAAGAACATAATCACACTTACATAAGTGATTGCTAGACTTGTATAATATGATACGGATGTCCCTCTACCAGGTAGTATTCGTATCTATCATTGGGATGTATGTGTTAAGATACTGTCGACCCAATAGATAGTACATCTTATATTTCTCAAGTATCATTCACTACGCTTGGATTACTAAACATGTCAACAATAACACTTTGTTGACAAGGCTGGCCAGCTCTCAGTAATCACTCCTAATGACATTCTCGAGGGAATACTTACTCTTCGTTTTATAGAAAAGGGTAGAATTCCATCTTGACAATATATGTTCGTAACATTGTATACCTAATTTACCCAAGATACCCAGGTGTTGATCTTGCAAGACCTCACTGATTGGTAAGTCAAAGCAATCAAGCATACAACTTGCGTTCATAACTGTCTCAGGATTAAGGACATGTATCCCTATACAAGTTTTGAGTTCCTATTGACGGTGACAGCGTTTAGGTGTCAATAGATTTAACTCAGGTCCGTCAATGCACCGAGTGCACTAACATATTAACCAAGAGTCAAAGACTCTTATGAATGAGATTCATCACTCTACCCCGTAGACGTTAATCATGCTACAGTGTATACCTGATAAGTTATCCAGACTTATCATCCACTGTGACTTATTTGAAACAACAAGGATTTGTGATTCATATCTCACATGTGTAATCGCATACACAAATGAACCACATGCAATGTTGTTTAAGGATTTCAGTCTAATATTCATCTCATGAACTAACATGCATAAATGCATTTTAATATTCCATTATCCATCTAACTGGTTTGAGGGCATATTCCCAACACTTGGCCCATCTAATGACAGGAACGAAAGAAATTTTGCAAACTGGGCAAGGTGTGTAGTTTTGTGCATTCGTACATTCCCTCTTTTAATGTGCTTCATTCAGCTTTGGGTTTTAGAATATAATAAGTTTTCCATTTCATTCAACTCTGGGTTAAGTTTGTATTAAAAAAAGACTTACTACAACTTGGAAGCTCAAAATTCAAAGCAGCACAACACATCATACAACCATTCACTTTACTCCATACAAAACATAAGCTAGTTTATTTAGTTAAATTGACTAGCTAATATAAAAGGAAGGGGAGGGGGGATTAGTGAACTGACAGTGTAAATATACATACAACACAAACTAGAACACATGTAGTAGATCCAATCACTTCGTGATTTCTACATTGTGGCCAAGCAACTCATTCAATAATTTAGCGTTTAATTCCAACTAAGGTTTACAACTTCTATCAAATAATTGAATTTTTTATTGCATTTTGAATAGAGATATTCAAACTCTTCAAAACTAAGTTGAATTAAACATGACAAGTTCAAACTCAACCCTCTACTGCATCTGGAATTGGGAATAAAAGCAAAGACCATGGGTAGCAAAGCTAGACAACCAAAGACTTACATCCTGTAAATATAACGAACGATGGTCAGCTTGAAAATGGATAGGACTTACCTTGTCAACATCATTGTTGCATTGTTAATAATCACGAACATCTTTGCATAAGCTTCAACAAGCACACGCACAAATTTAGGGAGATCAATAGCTTCAACAAACACACGCACGAATTTATCAAGAGAAAGAAAGTTATGGTTTAAATCTCATTTTCTATAGGTGGATGTAATCAATGAAAAAAAAAAGTATTGATAGTGAGATGAAAAAAGGTGATGTAGAAAGTGACCAGAGAAGGTATTGGTGAACATATACATAATCACAAAGTTATGGTTTAATTCTCATTAACTTAGCCATAGGAATGCAAGTAGCTTTCGTTAATGGCTGAAAAGTGAGTCAAGAAATGGGGAAACAACAACAATAGGACATACAAGAACCAAATTAGTTTGTCATGTTGATGTAGTGAGCAATAACTCGCTTGTCATGCAAAGCCATAGATGAGTATACAATCTAGTAAGGGCTCAAAAATCTAGATTATCCAATACACTTGCTTAATACAATGACCTCCACATTATAAATTATCATTAGACAGAGAAGCTAATGGTATAGTCCTAATCTCTACATTGTGATAAATGTTTAGATAACTAAAGAAGAATTGAAGTGTTGGGCAGAAGAGAACTTCCCATCTCCTGAAAGGCTAAAACCAAATAAAATAGAGATTCCAGTTAAATGTTCAAATTAGAACAAAAGATCTTAATAGTATTTAGATTAGATAAAGATGAGCTGAGATTGAACCAGCCATATTATAAGGGGACTGGATGTGGGTTGGGCTAAATTAAGTAAATTTGTGAAAGACACAACTAAAATAGAGTTTAAAGCCATATAAGTAACAAGGGAGTGGACTGTGGGCTAGGCTAAATTGTTTTGTTCATGTACTATGATGTATACTTATTGCTCCTCTTAACATATTTTTACATACATGTTATTCAAACAAGATTTTTAAATAGGGTGTGATCGCAAACAATATGGTGAGTTTCACATTCACTTTCCCTTATTTATTAAAATAATATGATTACTATTCTTTTGTGATTTTTTTTCTAACACCATCATCAATTATGGTGAAAAACAGGGTGGAGATGATTCCAAGCAATGAAGAAGGAAGAGATTGAAGCAATATTGTAAAAAGTTAAAGTTAATGAAATTGTTTATGGACATAAAAAGATTTGTGTAGTTTGTCTTTCTAGATTTCATTTCATGTGTAAGATGTAATGTAGTTAAACTAAGAACTTAGGTGTGGTCCGTGTGAACAAAGATTTATAAGATGAAATATTTTGTATTTTACTTGTATTTGGTGTAGATTGAGCTTATATTTTTGTGTTTGTTAGGATTATTTTCCTTGTTAAGGTGCAAAAAAAATTTATTTGGGGAATTTATTAGATAAATGCTTTTTATTTTTTAATTACAATTTGTAACGGGTATATCCGTTACAAACTCCGTTACTATTTTTACGCATTTTGGAAATTTGTAACGGGTATAACCGTTACTAATTCGTTAACAACCGTTAGTATTTTTTTCAAAAAATCAAAAAAGTTGATATTTATCTGTTACTAAACTAATTTGTAACGGGTATAACCGTTATAAAAATTATATTAGTAACGGGTATATCCGTTACAAAAATCTGTTACTAATTAGTAACAGATATATCCGTTACAACAATCTGTTACAAAATTTGCAACGCCCTATTTGTAATGGGTATATCCGTTACAAATAATTTTTGTAACGGATATTTCCGTTACAAGTCGGGCCATATGGTGTAGTGTATACACTCTTTAAATTTACTATCATTCATTTTTAGTAAAGCTAGGAACACCTAAATGGGATATCTAAACTATCCACCTGCTGATATGGATTTCCAAAGCAATTCATCTGTTACCAAACAAAGTTGAATTAATTTTAAAACTGCCACGACACATCAACAAATAGATGATTTAGGTGTCCCGATTAAATATACCTAGCATTACTCTTAATTTTATATAGAATCTCTCACTTTTATTTAACGTAACACTAAAATTTTAAACTTAATACAAAGGGAACCAAGAAAAGTTAAAAAATTTCACATCAATAAAAAAACGGGCCTTAAATATTTAAAATTCCTCTCACAAGGGAAAGGCAAGGCGAATGCGTTGACGTTTGATGAGATTTTTAAGTGATGAAATGGATTGCTACTACTAGGATTTTGTTCTCGTAGTACCTCTCCAATTATGTCGGTTCAAGTAGAAGTGCTGATGTGTTAGTTGCTGCTCTAAATTTTGGCAGTAATGATTCTTGTACTGAAATATGTACAGAATTTGTAAACCGAAATGATTCGGGTCATTTATTTCGGTAGCTTCTATAGTAAAATGTGCTGAGTCCACTGAAATGAGTGATCTGGATTATTTCAGTGCACAAATTCTGTACAAATGTTCGGCGCATGTAGCATTGTTCTAATTTTGGTTTGCAGAAAGTTTTACTTGAATTGATAGAATACTTTATGCTCCTTCATTGCTTCAAGAGTTGACCATGGATGAAGTTAAGTATGCAATTTTTTTTCTTTTTTAATGTTTGATTATGCATGTCTAATGGTAGAATTTTAGAATTAATTTATCCATTAGTCCCTTCAAAACGTTAACTTTCAGAAAATAATAAAGTTATACTTTTCAAATGTGAATCTCAAATATTTTGTTAATTGTATCATACATGTGCAATGGTATGTGGTACCATTAATCACTGGCACTTAGTTTGGCCCCTACTTTGGTACTTCTCCTTTTTTAAAGCACAATTTCGTGTTAATTCATTTGGTAACTAGTTTATGAGCTTGTAAAAATTGAACTTAGAACTTTTTTGGGGGAGCTTTTAAAAGCTCTAGAATAGAGCTTTTAAAAGCTAAATGTTGCTTTTTGGATTCATGATGTCTTTTTGAAGAGTAATGTGTCACTTGTATAAAATTATCAAGTAACTTAGTATTAAATTTCATAAGCTCCTTTTAAAAAGCCACGTGAGGGCCAAACTAAGCCTTAGTATAAGTACTGGTATGCAATTTAGGAGATTCAAATTTGGAAAGTGTAGCATTACTCTTTTGACAAGTTGTTCATGCAGGCCTATATACAATACAAACTCACTTTGATAGACCATAATTACAATATGCAATAAAATTTTAGTACAACAATTTATATGATACAAAAAATCATACCCAAAAATATATATAAACTGGACAAAAAAAATATTAGAGCCGCTGCTTCCCCCTATGTGTAAACTTGGTTTCGCCCTTGTAGGTATCTGCTATCATGGACTGTACAATGGGATTGGTGGACTATGGCGATTCACTGATCTGGTGCTGGCAATTGTTTATTGGGGAATTTCGATATTTGGGATTGGCTCCGCCCTTGAATTCATTGGTTAGCGACTTTCATCTCTAAGGTGGCCTACCGACTTGTATAGAAAATGATCTTGTTGTGTCAGTTTGGTGCTGATTTAATAGCTTTCTTTTAAGTTAATTGGTTTGATTTCCTCAAGTAGAATTTTAGGGGTAACAATGAGATGGATACACACCAAACGACACACTGTACGTACTTTAAATGTATATACTCGATCTGTGTTTTTGAATTTTTTTATACTTTTCTGTAAAATTAGTGTGTCGTTTAGTGTGTCGTGTCATTTGATGTGTATCCTTATCATTTTTGTTTTAGGGTTGGTCTTGTTTAATTTTGTGGCAAGTTTTTGGATTACCGTTGTGTTATTCAAGTGGTCTGTTTTGTTTCTGGGTGCTGATCCTATATTTCATGATGGAATAAAAAATTCCTTTACTTTTCAAAAAAAAGAAAACATAGTTGGAATTATTAAATTAAAAGGGCTCTGAATTTGGAATACACGGGGTTTATGAATTGGACAATTTCAATTTTTTTTTTTTTTTTTTTTTGGGTGTGTGTGATGTAATTGAACAAATCTATTAACAGTAATGCGATGCTTCTCAAATTCTAATCTCAAATTCACGTGATGTGTTAGTGGGCTCATTGATAATAATGATGGGATAATTATTTCAACATCATCCAATCAAAATTCAGTGACTCAACTATTACATTATTTTGGAATTAAATTTTAAGAAAGAGACTATTACTCATCTACTGTATTAATTTAGCTTGTTCTACAGCTAACTCTCTTCCATCTTGGAATGTTATGCAGAGTTTCATACAACTTGCGTGGTGAGATGGGGAAGTGTCACGGGCGGCCCCTACAAATACAAAGTACTAAGGGCTCCACCGGAGAATTATATGAAATTTAAGATCCGGTCCAGAAGAAAGTTCCAAGTCAAAACATTGTCGTGACTACTCATTGTTTTCTAGTTTTCACACCAATGTCACAATCTTGGAACATATCGATTCTTGCATAGGAGAAGCATACGGAATGACTACTCCTTGTTTTTGATCCGAAAAATTTTAATTTTGACAACATAAAAGTAATTTTAATTTGAATTATGAAATTTCAATTTTCGGAAATTTTGAAAAAAAAAAAAAAAAATCGTAATGGAATCGGAATAGTTCTGAAATTTTCGAAAATGCTAAATTTTCGATCCAAAAATATTTCGATAAAATTTTGAAAAATATGCTGATACATTCCGAATATTTTGACTTTTTTAATGGTATATACAAAAATACATATATCCATTCTATATCAAAACAGGGGTTTGACTATAATTTAAAAAACTTTTGTCCTAAAAATCAATTTACAAAAAATTTACTAATCAAATTTTGAAACAATGATATATTGAATTTTTTTTTTTTTTTTTTTGCCTGAAAATTCCAAAATTCCAAAAATTTCGGAAAAAAAAAAAAATCCAAAATTTTCGGATTCGGAAAAATTCCGTTATTTCTGAAAATTTGGAATTGGAACATAAAATGAAAATTTTGGAATTGACATTGGAAGTGCTTTTTTTGCATTTCGAAAATTTTGAATTTTTTCTCAAAATAGCCACCGATTCGTTCCATCCGAAACACATCTCTAGTGCACATAAAGCCACTATTGCTTTGGCAAATTGTACCGGTATATATAAACACGAGCATATAAATAGTATTTACATAGGTTACCACTATTGCCAAAGTAAACTGTCACATATATAGCCTATTTACTTTTATATTAGCCACTATTACTTTGGCAATAGTAGAGACTTATTAAGCACAGACACAGATATGCCGATACGGACATGAAACGATACAACAAATCCTAAAAAAAATGATGACACAACACAGCGGGATACGCAATTTTTTTCAAAAAATTTTTATTTTTATTTTTATTTTAAGTTCATTTCTTATGTTTTTCCAAAATTTTATTCAAATATTATCTACAGGATTTTCACTTCATATTTTTCGAACGTTATTGTTTAATATTAACAAAAGGAAGAGAGGGAGACGGTCAAAGATGATCGAGAGAGATGAGATCGGACAAAGAGGGTCTTGCGAGACTAATATCGGGAGAACGTGAGAAGATAATTAAGCGACGAATGCTTGACAAAATCAACTCAAATGTAACTTTTTGGACATAAAAGAATTTTTCCTCATGTCCCTTGAAATGTCCCAACATGTGTTGGTGATGTGTCCGTCTCTAAAAATTACATAACAAAAATAAAACACATATTTACCGCGTTCGATACATGTCAAAATTAATTATGCCAACGAGTGTCAGTGTCCGATACTTATTGATAACTGGTACCAAGCCCTTATCGAAACATGGATACTTCCTGGATGGTAGCCTGTACATAAAGTCAAGCATATAAACCAACAGTACATGGCTCACTTATTTTGTGGTGATGATGTACATGCTGAAATCAATGTCTCTCACACGACGCCGATAACAAATTTGTGTAAATATAGATATAATAGGGGTCTATTTTACAATGCATGACATACATGGTACCACGTGTTCTAAGAGTGGTACTATAAAGTGCTTTAATTCAATGATAGAGTGGAAATAACATCACCCTTGAATAATTACTCGTACTATTTTAATTTTACAACGATGACATTAAGAGTCTATTTGTATATCCCATTATTCTGAATCCACTTATTCACAATTTGCAGCGCACTCAACGTATTAATCCATCATTTTGAATTAGGTCACTTGGAATAACGAAAGCCTAAAGGTATGCTAAAAGCAATGCCTAAACTCATCAATTAAATTATTTTTAAAAAAAAACCTAAGAAGGAAACATGATGAACTATTTATGTTTCACAGTGAACAAATTAAAGTTGATTAGTTTTTATGTGAAAATGCTTTACAAATAATAAAGTGATCTCATTCCAGCTCATAGACGCATAACCAGACCTTAAGGTTTTCCCCCTTTATATTTTTGCAAAGGTTTCTCCTTTTATATTTTTCTTTTTTAACAACATTTTTTGCACTGGCATTAGTCATTGCTGCTCTAGCAATAGAACTAGCCTATTGCAAAAAAAAAAAAAAAAAAAACTATAGTATCTTCATTTTTAATAATGTCCTCAGTTGAAAAAAAAAATTGCACTTCAAGTTTTTTGTGAAAATAAAAAAAAATGTATTGACTCTGTTTGATGCATAGATTTAGTGAGGGAAAAGAAGGGGAAAAAAAAAAAAAAACAAACAAACAACAAAAAACAAAATACTTATTTTGTTTAATTACCAAAGAAAATAGTGAGAAAAATAAATTACAGTGAGACTCAAACTAAACAAAATTTTGAATTTCGCGAGTCACATTCCTCCCTTTTTTGTGAAGTTACAATAATATTTTGCAAATTTCTAAGTTTTAATGTTATTGAAACAGGTAGGAAAATATAAGGGAAATTGTTTTCCTTCTTATTTTATTTCACCCTTTAATTTCTTCTTTTGTTTTTTCACCATTTTCCTTTCCCTCAATGAATATGTATATCAAACAAAGCCTTTGTGGGCCTGATGAATTATGTTGGAATCGGAGAAGAAAATTCAAGTAATGGGAAACCAAAGGATGAAGTGATGAACCTAATATTAGACGGGACCAGGGATTGGGCCACATAAAAAAAATAAAAAAAATAAAAAATAAAAAATTTGGATTGGAATTGGAATGGCCCCCCATGAATCCAGGGTTTTTCTTAACCTATTTGAAAGTCAGAAATTTTCGAAACTTCTAGCACCATTCTCATTTCAATCCAATTTTTTATTCATAATTTTTGGATTTCGGAATTGGAAATTATTTTTATGTTGCCAAAATTGAAATTTTTCACACCGGAATAAATTAGAATCGAAATTTCCGTTACAAATTGCTCCATAACCACACCACATATCAACACAGTGATATGTTACCCTAAATAATTTCTCATTTATACCTCAGAAGTTTGAATCTACACATGAGCATGCCTTTAAGTAAATCTACAATTGTTATCCTACTATGTGAACTATAGTTATATTATAGTTTTGTGCCCATTTGTAAATGAGCAACGAAAGTATATGACGCGCGTTTGGTATCTCGGATAAAGGGACGTGATAAGAAATGTCTTATAATATTCTGCGTTTGTCATAGTCTATCCGCAAGATAAAATCAGAAACATTCTTTTATATCGCGAATAATGATGATGAAAAATAGGAACATTTTCAACGAACTGACATCTATCAGCTTTCTTTCCAAACAATTTCAAACAAGAAAATATCTCACTCAACTTCTATGTTTGAAATACAATTGAGAAGTGTTTAAGGTGAACTTCATTTCACACTATACAATATATCTATCATACATATTGGATCATTTGCGTTTTAAAATCACCGTCCAAATTTACAACCACAAATTTGAAGGAATAAATTGCAAATGGTTTTTTAAATTAACAATACAAGAGTTAATTGATATGATTGGTGTGTCACACCTAGGGGTGTGTTTCAGATGAAATGGATTGGAAAATATTATTTCGAAAAGATTTCCAAAATCTCAATTCTGAAATTTTGGAATTTTCATATTATAATCTGATTCTGAATTTTCAGAAATATCGGAATTTTCCAAAAAAAAAAAAAGAAAATTCAAAAATTTTTGAAATTTTCAAGAAAAAAAATCTGATTCCAATCTGAATTGTTTTCGAAAGTGTTCAGAATTGTTTTTGGAATTTTTGGATTGGAGAGTTGGAAATTTCAAAACTTCCAGCACCATTCCGATTCCAATCTGATTTGTTTATTTAATTTGATTTTTTTTTTTTTTCAAAATTTTTTATTTCAGAATTGGGAATTATTTTTATGTTGCCAAAATTGAAATTTTTTAGATCAGAATCGGTCAGAATCAAAATTTCTATTCCAAATTGCCCCCTAATCATACCATATCAACGCAATGATATTATATGCATGTTACCCAAAAAATTTCACCTTTATACCTCAGAAGTTTGAATCTACAAATGAGCATGCCTATGAGTAATCTACATATGTTATCATACTTTGTGAACTGTAGTTATATGATAGTTTGAGCCAATTTGTAAATGAGAAACAAAAGTATATGACGCGCGTTTGGTATATCAGATAAAGGGACGTGATAAGAAATGTCTTATAATATTCTGCATTTGTCACAGTCTGTCTGCATGATAAAAGAATCCAGAACTTTCTTTTATATCGTGAATAATTATGATGAAAAATAGATACATTTTCAATGAATTGACACATAACAGCTTTCTTTCCAAACAATTGCAAACAAGAAGATACCTTACTCAACTTCTATGGTTGAAATCCATTAGAGAAGTTGTTAAGGTGAACTTCATTTCACACCATACAATGTATCAATCATACATATTGGATCAGTTGCTTTTTAAAATCACCATTCAATTTACAACCACAAATTTGAATGAATAAATTGCAAGTGGTTTCTTAAATTAACAATAAATGAGAGAATTAATATGATTGGTGTGTCACACCCACGGGTATGTTTCAGATGAAACGGATTGGAAAAGACTATTTTAAAAATATTTCCAAATTTTTTGGAATATAAATAGTCTGTCAAATGTCAATTCCGAAATTTAGGAAATATATTTTCATAAATTTTTGCATTTTTTTTTCGAAAATTTTCAAAATTTTGAAAAAAAAAAAAATCATTGTTTCAAAATTTTGATTAGAAGATTTTTTGTAAATTTGATTTTATGACAAGTTTTCAAAACTATCGTCAAACCCCCGTTTTGATAATATGTATATATATACATATGTGTGTGTATTTTTATACATACCATTAAGAAAGTCATAATACTTTGGAAATTTCATATCCAAAATTATTAGGAATTTTTTTTAAGGAATTTCTGGATTAGAAAGTCGAAAATTTTCAAAACTTCTAGCACCACTCCGATTCCAATCCGACATTTTATTCTTTTAGATTTTTGGATTTCGGAATTGGGAATTATTTTATGTTGCCAAAATTAAAATTTTACAGATCAAAATCGGTCAAAATAAAAATTTCTATTCCAAATTGCCCCCTAATCTCACCATATCAACGCAATGATATTATACACCTCTTACCCTAAATAATTACTCAGTTATACCTCAGAAATTTGAATCCACACATGAGCATGCCTATAAGTAAACATACAATTGTTATCCTACTTTGTGAATTGTAGTTATATAATAGTTTGTGCACATTTGTAAATGAGAAACAAAAGTTTATGACGCTTGTTTGGTACATGTGATAAAGTGACGTGATAAGAAATGTCTTATCCTATTCTGCGTTTATCGCAACCTATCTGCAGGATAATAGAATCCTGAGTTTTCTCTTATATTGCGAATGATGATGGCAAAATATAGGAACATTTTTAACGAAATGACACCTATCAACTTTCTTTCTAAACAATTTCAAACAAAAAGATACCTCACTCAACTTCTATGGTTGAAATCCAATAGAGAAGTTTGTAAGGTGAACTTCATTTCACACTATGCAATGTATCAATCATACATATTGGATCATCTGCCTTTTAAAATCACCATTCAAATTTAAAAAATTCTAACATGTCATTGTTTCAAAATTTTGATTATTAGATTTTTTTGTAAATTTGATTTTATGACAAATTTTTAAAATTGTAGTCAAACCCCCATTTTGATAATTTATATATATGTATATGTGTGTGTGTGTATGTGTGTGTGATTATACATTTCATTAAAAAAAAAAAAGTCATGATACTTCGGAAATTTTAGATCGGAAAGTGTTTAGGAATTTTGGATTGGAAAGTCGGAAATTTTCAAAACTCCAACACTATTCCGATTCCAATTAGTTTTTTTTTTTTTTTTTTTTTTTTTTTTTTTTTCAGAATTGGGGATTATTTTTATGTTTGCCAAAATTGAAATTTTCGGACCAGAATTAGTCAGAATCGAAATTTCCGTTCAAAATTTCATCCTAATCACACCATATCAACAAAATATTATTATGTGCCTGTTACCCTAAATAATTTCTCATTTATACCTCGTAAGTTTGAATCTACAGATGAGCATGCCTATGAGTAAATCTATAATTATTATCCTTCTTTGTTATATAAAAGTTTGTGCCCATTTATAAATGAGAAATAAAAGTATATGATGCACATTTGGTATGTTGTATAAAGGGACGTGATAAGAAATGTCTTATCTTATTCTGCGTTGGTCGCAGCCTATTATAAGGATAAAAGAATCCGGAATTTCTTTTATATCGCAAATTCTTGGGATAAAATTATCCGGGGGTGGGGGGTTAAATTAAGAGCAGTGAGGTAAGAAAAATGACTAAATTAATATGATAAAATTAAATATTCATAAATATTTAGTTATCAAAGATCAAAATATGTTTAGAAAATAACAAAGATTATTAAAATATTTAACTATTCATAAAATAAATAAATAAATAACACTCATAATATTAATATGTCAAGTATAAAATTGTACTTTAAACATAGAAATGAATATCTAAAAAATTGTAACTACAAGTAAAATTTATTATATTACATATTTTAAACTTTAACAATATCAAGAGATACACTGCTAAACGCATAACATGATTTATGATCATCTGACAAAATTGCTTATCTTATCTGATCATGTCTTATCCTATCCTATTAGACAGTTTTATCCACCTGTCAAACATGGCCTTAGGGTAGTAGGATAATTTCACACTGGAGACAAGAAAGTAAATAAACTTTAGAACACTTCTAATTTTATAAAATTACTTAGTGTTACGTACACACACAATCGCTATTCATACTCTTGACTCTATATTTCTACACCTCATACAAGTGGAGTGGAAAGGAGAAATATGGAGGACAAATATAACCTATATATATTGATGATGCCTAAAATTGATAAGAAAGGTTTCGAGATAGAAAGAGATGAGAACAATTTGTGTGTGGTTCGGTCCCGTTAACGAGGTAACCTACATCCACGGTTGCGTCTGTGCGCTCTCACTAGCAAATCATCGGCGGGCCTGGTGAGCCAACAAAGGTGGGCGGCACTACCAGTAATACCGGCCGGGTGTATGCGTATCGATGGTGAATTCTCTGTTGAATGCTTAAGCTTAGAGAATAATTGTTGATTGGGAATTCGGATCCCTATAAACAGGGTAGGTGGGCTCTTTTATAGATGCAAGAGTCCACCCTTACATGGTAAGTTGATAGGATTAAGAAGCCTAACCTAATCACAATAGATTTGCATGATTTTAGGAGAGTTTCCTAAGTGATTTAGGAAACTGCCATATCTCCATCCGCAGACTTGTAGTTGATTTAGAAAACTGCTGGATAGGTCAGGATCGCGGGACACCATGACCTTCATGCCCGGTCCGTTGGCACGAACCGCGCGGTCTGCTCGAACGCCTCGGGAATAGTCGGTCCCACGGGGTGCGCCCTTACAGGGATACCCGGCGCCTCTAGGTGTCGTGGCACTGTCTTCTTGGCAAGATTATTTTGGACATATCAGCTGCCCCCCATTTTCGGAACTGGCTAGATGAGTCATCAGGTGAGGATTTGAAAATCAGTATTTCCTTGGTAACCGTCCAGAAACGGTCCGGTAGCGCTACTCGGGATGGGACCCACACTCCAGATTCCCCGGTGGAGTAACTGACCGATACAGGTGGGAGCTCAGGGTGTGGGTATTGCCACGTGTCAGGGAGTGATTGGCCTGGCCAGGATCTAGCGGAATTGGTTCGGATGTAACCAAACAGTTGCGTAGTAACCGGACCGTCACGTCACGCATTTAATGCGCGCGAGATTCGAGGCAACCCTTCACGTGCCCGAGGTGACAGCTATTGAAGGTTCTTGGCGGGAAAAATCCTGAGTCTTTGGATGTGATTGATCTGGACCGTCCGCTGTTCCTATATAACGAACACTCGTTCATTCCATACATTCCTGCTGTTTGAAGACTGAATATACCGAGCGGTCTTTGAGAGCGAAGTATTCCCGAGCTCCTTCCCTCTTCTTTTTTACAATCTAGGCTTCTCCCCAATGGCCTCTCACGTCGACCTGATCTCCAATGAAGGACTTACCACTTTCAGGAGGGGCTGCGAGATCCCTGATGACGTCGGGATCCGTTCTTACGTTGAAGGAGAAGAGGTGGCTTTCCCTTCAGCCATTATTAGCAGCTATCTGTTGCTAATAGTGGGACTGCGTTTTCCTTTCTCTGCCTCCTTCTGTTGATGAGGTTGGCGGTGAGGTTCCCATTGCAGTTCCCGTCGTGGCTGCATCCGGGTCGTGCTGCTTTACCCGGTTCATGGCTTCAGGTCTGTACGCCATAAGAGGGGCCGCCTTGCCAGAAGGGCCAATTGCTCTTTCCACCAGTGCTGATTCGTCGTCGTCTGGGGATACAGGTCCGCCACCAGGCCCGTCCAGGAAGGGTAAGGAGAAGGCGGTCGAGGAGGAATCTCAGCCCCAAACAAAAAGGGTCGGCTGGAAGCACATGCCGGCTCTCGTATGCCAAGCTCCTGGACAGGCCTCTCTCTTGCTAATCTGGAAGGTCTTTTGCAGGAGGTGGAAAAGCAAAGTGCTTTTCTACAGACGGATTCTGTCATGAGGGATGTGGACTTTCATGCTCTGGAGCTCACTGTCAAAGAACTGGTGGCCAGGACTGCTGCCATGGAAGAGGAAATCAAGGCTCTAAAGGGCAAGGGAACCTGAAGACTCTCTCCTTTTTTTTTTTGCTGAGCTTGCTAGGGAAGCTACTAAAACTACCCCCCAATGTACAAAATACTTTAATTAATGAAAAGGTCCTCTGAGGCCACCTTTTTGCATCAATTGTATTGTTTGAGATTGCCAATACCCGGCCTGTTGTTAGCCAAACTGAACATTTAAGGGCTAACTGAGATAGGAAACTGTTCGAGGACTTGTTGGGCAAGTAGCCGAGTAGCCTAACGGCGTGCTCATGTAGGACCATTCTGGAGCGGACGTCCGATTGGTAATACCGTGGGCCTAAGGCGGGATTAATTTTGTTTAGTCGGGATATAGCCCGGGCGGTAATATCGTGGGCCCAGGAACTACCGATGCCACGTGCCAACTGGTCACTGGTTTGGTCAGGATGCAACAATGATAGCGTGTCCGTAACCAAGCCGTTTGTGTGCTAACCAAACCGTCCTGTCACGCATTTAATGTGCGCACCTTTTGAGGCGATGCTTCACGTGCCCGAAGCGACAGTTTCGGCGGGAAATCGCTTGGACCATTGGATCTGTCCTGATCTTGGCCGTCCACAGTTCCTATATAAAGAACACTTGGCTCACTTCTCCAGTTACTGCTGCCATCTGAGAGATTTTACCAAGCGGTTTGAGAGAGACCAAGATTCCCGAGCAAGGTTCCCGAGTCCTTTTCTGCGCTAAATTTTGTAAGTCTTTCCTTTCTATCCTCAGTTCTTCACTGTCTTGTTCTTTTCTTGAACTAAGCTGGAGGGAGTGAACCCGCTTAGGTTAGAGCGAGCTTGGGATTTCTTCTTCCTTCGGTTCTGTCACTTCTTTCAGTCTGGGGGTACGCTAGAGCAGTTTGACCGAACGGGTATTCCCGGGACACTCTTGAGATAGAGTTGTATTTCTTCTCGAGTCTTGTATGACCTACCCTTTAGGTTGTTAGATTTACCTCCCCTGTACGTCAGGTTCGGAGTTCTTGACCCATTCTTAGGTCGTCTGCCCTTTAGGCCCTCCACAGACGCAGTCATGTGTCATTCGGATTTTAACTCGTCGTTCCGGTCGGAAGACGAGCAGCTGAGATCCGAGTCTATGAGCGCAAGCCCGGATCCTCCATCTTTAGCCACCTCTGACCAGCATAGTGAGGGAATAATCCCCACTTGGGCATTTCACAAGGAAGCGCACCGGGATTCTCCTGTAGCCTCGACGTCTCGAGGGTCAGGCGACAAAGGGTCCATACCGAACAGCCTGGGGTCATCTTTTTATGCGAGTCTATTGTCAGTATTCTGCGTGGTCCTGATTTGGAATGAATCAGGCACCGGTACGATCTTCCCGACCCCTTCTCCCTTGCCGTCCATGATTGCAGAGCTCACTTCCATGAGTCGGGCTTCGTCACGCTGTATGAGGATGCCTTCATGGCGGGCCTTCGCTTGCCTCTTCACCTAGTTGGCCGGGACGCGCTCATCTACCTTAGGATCTCTCCCGGGCAACTCGCCTAGAATAGCTGGCGATACTTGATGGGGTGCATCCCTTTGTGGCCCCAAGTCCTCGGGTATGAGCTCACTCTGCAGGAGTTCTTCTGGACCCACTGGCGTTTCCCAGTTCATGGGGAGGCCGGCTTCTTCTTACTCTCAGCTAGGCAGGGGCGGAAGATAATTGTGAATTGCCCGAGCAACAACAAAGGGTGGAAGAAGAAATTCTTCCATGTGTCCACCCTGGGTCTGTATGAGAAGGCGCCGGGTATCCAACTGACGACCTCCTGGGCGAGTAAGCTGAGGAGTAAGCCTAAGCACTCTTTCATCCTTACTTAGTTTCCTTACCTGGCCTTGACTAAACCATTTGTGTGTTTATTTTGCAGTGGGATGGACCCGCCGAGTCTTCTCGACGAGCTTCAAGTGCGGGTCTTATCTCTAGCAGAGGATCCAATCGACATTAATAAAGTGCTGACCCGGTCGGGGAGCCCGAAGGTCTATTATAAGCCCCAGCACGACTTCACAACTCCCATCCTCCCGGTGATCATTCCTGGTAAACACCATCCGGTTTCCTCTACACTGCTGAACCCTGATATGCTTCTGGTCTTGCAGAAATGGCTCCCAAGGACGCGGCGACGTTGAAGGAGAAAGAGGCAGCCTTGAAGGCTCGGGCTGGCCAGAAGAGGAAGAAGCCGGAACCCGTTGAGGGCCAGCCCCTCAAGAAGATTTCCCGGGGGATCTCCATCCGGGCTAGGAAGGAGGCGGCCGCTACCTCCCTGCCAGTTGTCACAGTTGCTGCACCACCACCATCACCTCCTACTGCCAAATCGACCGGGGTCTCCTTCCCAACCATGAAGGAGGCTCGTGCTGGCCCCTCTTCGCTGCCAGAGACCAAGACGGCAGACAGCGTCCGCGGAAGGGTACAGCCCGGGCTGTTGCAGAGTCAGGTCGACAAGTACGCCTTGATGAGCCCTGAGACCACTATCGGTTGGCTATATAGCATCAGCCACTTAGTAAGTTTCTTTGCACATAAACCTTAACCTTTTTCCCTTGCATGCACTGACGTTTCCTTGTTCTTGCAGATTTGCTGTATGGCTGCCGGGGCTGAGACAACCCTTCCTGGTGTTGCTAAAAGGTTGGCCACTGCTAAGGCCAACCTCTCCGTGGAGAGGGCTGCTCGGGAATCCGCAGAGTTTGCCCTCACTGTGGAGGATGAAAGATCTCGGGCAACGACCCTGGAGCTGGGGGAAGTCTGTGACTCCCTGTCAACCGAGCGGGCTGCCCGGAAGGCTGCGGAGGCTAAGGCTGCGGCTGTGGAGGTCAGGAGGGTCACCGCCGAGAAGATTGCTGAGGCTAAGATTGCAGCCTTAGAGTCTGCGAAGATCTCTGCCGAGAAGGACCTCGAAGCTATGACGACCACGCTCTCGGAGCTTACTACTGCTCGGGAGGCTGAAGCCAAAGAAGCTGAGGAGGAATTCGAGGCTGGGTTCCTCACAAGCTACCCTGACCTGGCGAAGCGGGCTACTGCTGACCATCCCGACTAGGATCTGTCCGGGTACTCCTGGGCTCAGTCCAGTTATTGGAAAGAGGGCCAGGCTGACTCTGAGGTCGCTGCTGAAACCAAGGTCACCGCTGAAGCTGCGACGGCCGGGGCCCCCTTTTCGTTGATGAGCAGTCTGCAGGGGAGGAGGAAGTGGAGGTTGTAGATTAGTTTTTTTGTTTTTTGTTGTAGTTTTTTCTTTTTGTGGGGAGGCTACTACAACTGCCCCCCAGGCTTTGTACAGTTTCATCTTAATTAATTAAAAGGCCCCTGAGGTCAAATTTCCTTTCCATTAACTGTCTTCTTTCTCTGCACTGTGCCTGTTTATAGTTGCTGGTATCCGCTCGGTTTTTGGCCAACCTAACACCTGCCTTAGCAAATGTTTTAGGACCGTAACTAATGGAATACCTAGTCTTCCTGACCTGTCTAAAAGGTAATTGCCCGGAGTGCTGTAAGAACTGGTCCTGTTTAGCGTTCGGGATCGCCCGGTGTATTATAGGAGTAACCTGTATTACCGTCCGGGATATCCCGGTGTATCATAGGTGTATCCTGTTTTACCGTCCGAGACATAACTCTGATCACTGTAAGTACTTGGGAATAACTTCCAAGTTCTTATAGTGATAAGTGTGATTCCCTATTTTAGCCTAATATTCCCCTGCCCCCCAAGCATTTTGCTAAGGCGGGAGTGTGGGAGTTAGTAGCCATAGGAAACTGACCTAGAACATGGGTGGTTACTGGGTCCTTTGAAGCTTGCCATCGTCGGCCACCTAGGGGTTTGGCCCCATCGTCGGCTGGACCTAAGCGAAGCTTTAAGTAATTTCCTGTTTAGATCTAGTATTCCCTTGCCCCCGAGCATCCTGTGAAGGCGGGGGCGTGTTGGGGAGCGACCATAGGAAACCGACCTGGAACATGGGTGGTTGCAGGGTCCTTTTGTGCATGGGTTCAGAGCCCAAGGTCTTTTTAGTGCCTTGGGGTTAGGCCCAAGGTCTTTGGTGCCTCGGGGTTATGCCCGAGGTCTTTTGTGCCTTGGGGTTAGGCCCAAGGTCTTTGGAGCATTGCACGGTGCATTGATAGGAGTAAATTTTAAGGTAAACTTTGTAATTTTATTCAAAACAAAAATTTGTTATGATTGCTCAATCAGAGCTTACAAAAACAAATTTCTCTACCAATACCAAATTTCTCCCGAGGTCAGATGCTACTGATAGTACTTGCGGAGGTGTTGCACATTCCAAGGATAAGAGAGATCATGTCCGTCCATGCTCTGTAGCCAGTAGGTTCCCGGTCGGTTGACCTAGGTTACCTTATATGGGCCTTCCCAGTTTGGTCCCAATTTCCCATGGCTCGGGATCCGAGTAGACTGGTTCACTGCCTTGAGGACAAGGTCTCCGACTTGAAAACTGTGATGCTTCACCTTGCTATTGTAATACCGCGAGACCCTTTACTTGTAGGTTGCTACCTTTAGGTAGGCCCGATCTCTTTTTTCCTCTACCAAGTCCAGTTCGGACCGGAGAGCTTCTTCATTATCCGGCGCACTGAAGGTGGCCACCCGGTATGTTGGCAACCCGAGCTCTGTGGGGACCATTGCCTCAAATTCGTAAGTTAAAGAGAACGGCGTTTCGCCTGTTGTTGCTCGGGGTGTAGTGCGGTAGGCCCACAGGAGGGTTGGTAGCTCTTCAGCCCACAGCCCTTTGGCGCCTTCAAACCTTGTTTTGAGTGAGTGCAAGATTGTTCGGTTGGTTACCTCGGCTTGACCGTTGGCTTGTGGGTGCTCGGGGGAGGAGTAATGTTCAGTATCCCGTAGCTCGAGCAGAATTGTCTGAAGATAGCAGTGTCAAATTGTCTGCCATTGTCACTGACCAGGACCCAGGGAATACCAAATCTACTAAGAATATTCCTTTCCACAAAGCACTCCATTTTTCGCTCAGTTATTGTGGCCAAGGGTTCAACCTCTGCCCATTTGGTGAAGTAGTCAATAGCTGTCACGGCAAATTTGACCTGTCCTTTTCCCATCGGTAAGGGGCCAACAATGTCAATTCCCCACTGGGCGAATGGCCAGGGGCTGTGGATTGGTGTCTGGAGTTCTCCCGGTCGGTTGATCATGAGAGAGTATCTTTGGCACTTTTTACACCTCCGGATATACTCTTGGGAATCCCGGTCCATAGTTGGCCAGTATTATGCTTGTAGTAGGGCCTTTCTGGAGAGTGCCCGGCCTCCGATGTGATTCCCACACACTCCCTCGTGGATTTCGAACAGTATTGCTTGGACTTGCGCAGGGTGAACACAGCAGAGGTAGGGGATAGTGAATCCCCTCTTGTAGAGGATGTCATCTAGAAGATGATATCGTGCCGCCCTGTATTTAACCCGGCGGGCTTCTTCTTTATCGTCTGGTAGCATCCATGTTGTCAGGAATGTCACGAGTGGGTCCATCCAGCTGGGTTCCAGAGTGACCGGGTCTACCTCCATGCCCTCTAAGTTGATCACACTTGGCTCGGGTAGGTATTGTATCCTTATTCCGGGCAAGTCTAACTCAGAAGACGAGGCAAGGCGAGCCAACTGGTCGGCTCTGGTATTTTCTTCTCTGGGTATCTGCGTGAAGGAGAATCCCCAGAGCTGCTTGGAAACTGCTCGGACAAGGGCCAGGTAGGCTACCATGCTGTCTTCCCGCGCCTCGTACTCTTGGTTAACTTGGTTGACCACGAGCTAGGAGTCGCTGTATCCTTGAACCTGTTACGCGCTCATAGAGATGGCCAACTGTAACTCGACCAAGAGGGCTTCGTATTCTGCCTCGTTATTGGAGGTGCGGAACCCAAACCTTGGTGCATATTTGAGCTGGATACCGTCGGGGGTAGTCAGGATGATTCCTGCCCCACTGTCTTGCTGATAGGATGAACCATCCACGTGCAGTACCCAGGTAAGGATATCAGAGTTTAACCCGGGCGGTAAGGTCGGTGGCTCGGACTCTTCAACTGGGTCTTTTGGATATGTGAACTCAACCAGAAAGTCGGCCACAGCTTGTCCCTTGATGGCTGTCCGGGGTCGGTAGATCACTTCGAACTCTTCTAACTCTAATGCCCACTTGACGAGCCTCCCGGACGTGTCTAGATGGCTGAAGATCCTGCAGAGAGGTTGATCTGTGAGGACCACGATGGCATGGGCCTGAAAGTAAGGGCGGAGCCTCTGGGCCGAGGTGATAAGGGCGAATGCCAGTTTTTCGATGCGGGAGTATCTGCTTTCTGCGCCCTGTAACGCCCGGCTGGTGTAGTACACGGGGAACTGTATCCCATGCTCTTCCCGAATGAGTGCCGAGCTAACCGCCGATGGCGACACTGCCAAGTATAAAAATAGCTCTTCTCCGGGCACGGGTGTTGAGAGTAGAGGAGGGGACGCCAGGTACTTCTTGAGTTCCTTGAATGCCTCTTCGCACTCTTCTGACCATTGGAATGCTTTGCGGAGGATTTTGAAGAACAGCAGGCACCAGTCGGTAGCTCAGGAGACAAATTTGTTTAACGCGGTCACCCGTCCGGCTAAGCTCTGAACCTCCTTTGTTGATTTGGGTGACCGCATATTGATGATGGCCTTGATCTTCTCGAGGTTAGCCTCAATTCCCCGTCTGCTGACTAAGTGGCCCAGAAATTTCCCGAACGATACGCCGAAGGTGCATTTGGCTGGGTTCAACCTCATCCTGAATTTTCTCAAAATGCTGAAGGCCCCGGCCGGATGCTCCAGGTGGTCGGGCTCGTCCTGGCTCTTGACCAGCAGATCATCCACATATACCTCCATAGTATTTCCAATGAGGTCTTTAAATATGTAATTGACCAGGCGCTGATAGGTAGCCCCGGCATTCTTGAGATCGAAAGGCATAACTTTGTAGCAGTACGTGCCTTAGTCAGTGATGAACGCCGTCTTCTCTTCGTCCCCGAGGTACATGCTGATCTGGTTGTACCCCTAGTAAGCGTCAATGAATGAAAGGAGTGAGTGACCCGCCGTGGAGTCCACAAGGAGGTCTATCCTAGGTAGCGGGTAGCAATCCTTGGGACAAGCTTTGTTGAGGTCGGTGAAGTCCACGCACATCCTCCACTTCCCGCTGCTTTTCTTGACAAGTACCACGTTGGCTAGCCAGTCGGGATAGTGGACTTCTCGTATGGAGTTGGCGTTAAGGAGCTTCTCGATCTCTTTACTCACTACCTTTTGTCTCTCGGGGGCCATGCCCCTTCTTTTCTGCTTCACCGGCTTGCAATCTGGACTGACGTTGAGGCGATGGGACATTACCCGGGGGTCCATCCCGGGCATTTCCTCGTGACTCCAAGCAAAAACATCCTAGTTTTGCCTCAAGAACTGGGTCAGTTTTTCCTTTAGGCCAGGATCTAGTAAGCTACCAATGCTGACCGTGCGGTCAGGGCACTCGGGATTCAGCACTACACTTTCCAATTCTTCCACTGGACCTACCGCATTGCTCTGGTCCCGGGGGTTCATCTCTTGAACGATTAATGTCTCGGTGATTGCCCCCTGGCGTAATGAGCTGACGTAGCAACTCCGGGCAGTGGTTTGATCTCCACGCAAGCATTCGGGTCCCTGGGGGTTCGGGAGCTTCACTATTAAGCTATAGGTGGAGACGAGTGCTCTGGCCTTGTTGAGGGTCGGCCTGCTGAGGATGACATTATAGGCCGACGGGGCTTCTACGATCACAAAATTAGTCAGTACGGAGGCCTGCTGAGGGTAGGTCCCCATGAGAACTGGAAGCTCGATTGTGTCGAGCGGCTGTGTGCTAGAGCCATTGAATCCAACCAGGGGTGTAGCAACCGGTCGGAGCCGATCCCTGGCGATCCTGAGTTGTTCGAATGCCGACGTGAACATATTGTCGGACGAGCTGCCTGTGTCCACTAGCACTCTCTTGACCATATTGTTTGCTATAGAAAGCGTCACTACTAGCGGGTCATCATGGGGGCAGTGGACACCCTGCAGGTCGTTGGACGTGAATGTTAGAACATCGGTTGGGGAGGAGCCGGTGGATTGGACCTGCCAGACATCCGCTCGGGATGCCCGAGGATGCCTCTTCCGGGCCGACTGTAAATCACCTCCGCCGAACGTTCCTCCAGAGATCACGTGGATGTGGTCGAGTGGTAGAGGCTGATCGGGAGCTCGGGCATCCTGCCGAAGTCGTCTGTCTGCTGTGACGAACTCCGCGAGGTGTCTTTGCTCGATCAGTTTCTCTATTATTATCTTCAATTTAAAGCAATCTTCCATTTCATGGCCATGATCCCTGTGGTAGCGGTAGAATTTATCCTGGTTCCTCTTACCGGGCGGTGCTCTGAGTTTTGAGGGCTGCTGAAGCAACCTCTGCTCTTCTGCGACGGCCATGACTTCATGCATGGGCCGGGAAAGGGGCGTGAAAGCGATCGGGGGCTGACCCCGGGCTGACCCCGGGCATCCTTCTGATCTGGCTTTGGCTTCTTTCCTGAGCCCTTCTCGAATCCTTCACGCTTGCGCTTGGCCTTCGGGGATTCATCTCCCGCCTGGCCGACACACTTTGCCTTCAGGAACTCCTCGGTATCAATGTATTTTTCGGCCCTCTCCGAGAGTTCCACCAGGGTTGTCGATCAGTCGCGATGGAACGACGTGGCAACCTTGGTGTGTTGGATCCCCGAGCAGAAGGCCATGATCGCGGCCGTTTCATTGAAGTTGCAGATCAGGAGCCTTTATTGGTTGAAACGGTCCACGTATTCCCTCAAGGACTCCCATTTGCGCTGCTAAACGGTCAACAGCTGAGTGTCCGGCTGCGACCAATCGAGCATTCCGACAAACTGACTGATGAACAACTTGCCGAGAGCTTTGAAGTTGTCGACTGTCCTGGGCCTCAAAGCGTGGAACCATTGTGCGGCCAGCCCCTTCAGGGTGCTAGGGAAGGCCAGGCACATCAGCTCATCCACCGTAGTGACCAGCGCCATCTGAGCCTTGTAAGTGCAGATGTGGTCCACCGGATTTCCCGTGCCGTCATAGGAGCTGAGGTGAGGGGGTTTGAACTTCCGTGGAATCAAAAACTGTGTCACTCGAGCGGTATAGGGTGATTCAGTCTCCGTATTAGTGAGGTCGTGACCGGACTTGCGGTTCAACCTCTCGATTTGCTGCTGTAGTTCCTCGACCTGGGCCTTTACGTCATCCCTCTCTGTGTCTGAGTGGTAGGTTGGGTCGGACGACGAGGCCTCTTCCTCAAAGTACGTCGACTTCAGGGATAGGGCCCGGCTCTGGGTCCGGGAAAGCTTATGCCTAAGATCCCCCCGGCTTAGGACCAAAGGGTCCTCGGCCAATTCCCAGGTTCTCCGTCCGGACTCCTCCCCCCTGGCCGCACGCTACCGATCGATGATTGTTATGGCGTCCTCCACTCGGCAAGGATTTGGCTGAGGTCGTCTTTGCGAGCGCCTGGTGGCCTGGCTGCGCTTTCCATCGCCGTGGTGTTCCCGGTCTAGTGGGGACACGGGGGCAGAACGGGCTTGCCTTCGTGCCCGAGCTGGCCTATGAATGGGGGTGCTCTTTTCAGGCTAATTCTCTGATACGGGGCGCTTCTCCTGTAGGGCTATAAGCGCCTCTATCTGTTCTTGTGTTCGGCGCTGGCCCTCCACGAGTTACGTCAGCGCGACCGTTATCTGCTCGGTCGTCATAGAGGCAGCCTGCTGTTCAGGCTGTGGGTTCTCCTGACTGGTCGGATTGGCAGTTTTCTTACCCGTCTTTGGCGGCATGTTGATCAGTTGAGAATTTGTTGATGAGAAGACTCATTCATTTCCCACAGACGGTGCCAAACTGATGATGCCTAAAATTGGTAAGAAAGGTTTTGAGAGAGAAAGAGATGAGAACAATTTATGTGTGGTTCGGTCCCGTTAACGAGGTGACCTACGTCCATGGTTGCGTCTGCGAGCTCTCACTAGCAAATCATCAACGGGCCTGGTGAGCCAACAAAGGTGAGCGGCACTACCAGTAATACCGGCTAAGTGTATGCGTATCGATGGTGAATTCTCTGTTGAATGCTTGTAAGCTTAGAGAATAATTGTTGATTGGGAATTCGGATCCCTAGGTGGGCTCTTTTATAAATGCAAGAGTCCACCCTTACATGGTAAGCCAATAGGATTAGGAAGCCTAACCTAATCATAGTAGATTTGCATGATTTTAGGAGAGTTTCCTAAGTGATTTAGGAAACTGCCATATCTCCTTCCGCATATTTCTAGTTGATTTAGGAAACTGTTGGACAGGTCAGGATCGCGAGACACTATGACCTTCATGCCCCGGTCCGTTGGCACGAACCGCGCGGTTTGCTCGAATGCCTCGGGAATAGTTGGCCCCACGGGGTGTGCCCTTACCGGGATACCCGGCACCTCTGGGTGTCGTGGCACTGTCTTCTTGGCCAGATTATTTTGGACATATCATATATAATGTTGCAGTTAACTTTGCTTTTAAAAATGGATGTGAGTAATAGAGGTTTAATAGCTAATTAATGAGTTTGGTTTTTAAATAGATGGCTAAGGTCAATTCATTTCCCCGCCCCCAAATTTGTACTTATTCAAAATTTGAGATCCGTCCTAAACTCGCGTTTAGTTTTATTGCATGACTTTTAACTTAAGGTCTATGTAGGGTTTTGGTTTGAAAATAAAAAAATTCTGCTGAATCTAAGCGACTCATTGTTTGAAAATAAAAAAATTCTTCCAAGTCTAAGCGACTCATTTGTTTTGAAAATAAGAAAATTCTTCCGAGTCTAAGCGACTCTCCGTTTGAAAATAAGAAAATTCTTTCGAGTCTAAGTGACTGTTTGTTTGAAAATAAGAAAATTCTTTCGAATCTAAGCGACTCATTTGTTTTGAAAAATAAAAATCCTTTCGAGTCTAAGCGACTCTTTGTTTTTAAGAAAATTCTTTCGAGTGACTCTTTGTTTGATAAGAAAATTCTTTCGAATCTTTGTTAAAATCTAAGCGACTCATTGTGTGAAAAAAAAAAAGAGGAAAATTCTTCCGAATCTAAGTAACTCATTGACAATAGGTTTTAGTTTAGTAAAAGCATAAGGTCGGTATAACCCTCCTTAACAGTGGACAAATGTAATAAGGGAATTTATGAGCATGGAAAATTAATGAATCCAAATAAGGGCGATAAGCAAAAAGCACAACACCCAGCATTGAACCCCAAAATCATGACCAGAAAATCAATTCAAGAAGAGAGGGAGGCCATAAATAAGTTTTAATACATTCGAATACACAAAGGCATGGGGACACTCATACATGCATTGTTCATCATGGGTTGTATTGTATTGCATTGCATTACTTTATATAAGCATAAAAAAGAGGGGTTTTGAGAGTATACCAATCTGTTGAATACTCGTGCCGAGATATGCGCCCCGGGGTCGGCAAGTAAAACCGATGAGTTATGGCCAGGGTGGGGCTTATACTTCTTCTTGGGAGGACCATAGGACCCTGAGCCACTAGCCATTGTAGGATCTACAAGCAAAAGAGGAAGAAAGCTAAAGTTTCATATGGAATTTATGGGGGAAACATGAAGATGATCATGATTTCGAGTGTAAAATCAAGAAAAGTGGTGACCTTGATGATTATTGGAGTAGACATACCTTGTTTACTTGATGAATCTTGAGCAAAGAATCAAAAGGAAGAGAGTTTTGGAGAAGAAACCCGAAATAAAGAGGAGAATATAATGAAAAGAAAAAAAGAAAATCAAGTTTTAAACAAACTGCTATACAGGCTGGCACTTGATGAAAAGGCGTCGGCACTCAGTGAGTGCCGCGCGGCAATTGATGGAGTGCCGGCCGGCACTCGGTGAGTGCCACTCCTCTTCACCGAGTGCCACTCCTCTTCACCAAGTGCCGCCGCGTGTGCCAAATCACCCTTTTCCTCCTAAATTTCATATTTATAATAAGTACCACCGAATTTTGCTCCCATGTCCTCAAAGTTTTTCCCTCATTTCGAAAGGACCCCCGGAGTTTGAAAAGTGAGTTCTTAAGCCCTTTCGTAAATCAAAATGAGCCCTGATTGTGAGGAGTTTTTGTAAAAAACACCCAGTTTCAGCAAATAAACTAAATTGAGTCAAGTCGACTCCGGATATTGAAATTTTGATGTGATTGGAGTCTAATTGACTCCAAAATTTTGAAAATTTTAATTTTGATTGGAATCTAATCAGGCTCCGGATTTTTTTATTTTTTATTTTAAAATGAATTTGATTAGGAGTTTAACCAACCCCGATTTTCGAAAGTTGAACTAATTAGAGTCTAATCGGCACCGAATTTTTGGCAATTTAATTTGATTGGAGACTGATTGACTCTAGATTTTTTAAGATTGGTTTGATTGGAGTCTGAATAACTCCGGATTTTGTAAATTGAATAATTTGGGGCTTAACTGACTCCAGATTTTGAAAATAAGTCTACAGGACTCCGAAGTTTTTTTTGGAATTTTGATTAAATTGGAAATTGATTGATTCCTGAATTTTTTTTTTTTTTTTTGAAAATTGATTTGATTTGAGCATGATTGGCTCCAATCTTTTGAAAATTTATTGGACTTGAGCTTAGTTGTCTCCTGATTTCGCAAATTGAAAAGAAACTGGATCGATTCTGGATTTTGAGAATTAGATTGAATTGGGGGTTTGATTTGATCTTGAAAGTAGAAAGGATTGAAATTTGATTGACTCCAGAATTTGAAAATAGATTTGGTTTGACTCCAATTTATGAGAAAATTTAGCCGATTTTGAATATGACTGATCTTTGATTCCAGAAATTCAAAACAGATTTGAATCTGAGTAGTTCCAGATTTAGGAAAGTTAATTCGAAGTTGAATCCCAAAAAAGTAACCCCTAAAAAGAGGGAGGAGGGGGGGGGGAGAAATTGGGAATTATGAATCGAATCGAATCAGCATTGACTTTGCCCCGTGAAAAATGCGTGTCCTCGATTTTCGTAATCTTTCAGCATGCTACCTGATTTGACTATGGAGTGTAAGGTGTGAAGCGGCTTAGTCGATCGGATGATTTTTGGAGGATTATGGAGTGTAAGGCGTGAAGTGACTCAATCTTTCAGTGTGCTACCTGATTCGACTATGGAGTATAAGGCGTGAAGTGTCTTAGTCAATTAGATGATTTTTTGGAGGATTATGGAGTATAAGGCATGAAGCGACTCAATCTTTCAGCGTACTACCTGATTTGACTATGGAGTGTAAGGCGTGAAGCGGCTCAGTCGATCGGATGATTTTTGGAGGATTATGGAGTGTAAGGCGTGAAGCGACTCAATCTTTCAGCGTGCTACCTGATTCGACTATGGAGTGTAAGGCGTGAAGCGGCTCAGTCGATCGGATGATTTTTGGAGGATTATGGAGTGTAAGGCGTGAAGCGACTCAATCTTTCAGTGTACTACTTGATTCGACTATGGAGTGTAAGGCGTGAAGCGGCTCAGTCGATCGGATGATTTTTAGAAGATTATGGAGTGTAAGGCGTGAAGTGACTCAATCTTTCAGCGTGCTACCTGATTCGACTATGGAGTGTAAGGCGTGAAGCGGCTCAGTCGATCGGATGATTTTTCGAGGATTATGGAGTGCAAGGCGTGAAGCGACTCAATCTTTCAGTTTGCTACCTGATTCGACTGTGGAGTGTAAGGAGTGAAGTGGCTCAGTCAATCAGATGATTTTTGGAGGATTATAGAATGTAAGGCGTGAAGCGACTCAATCTTTCAGCGTGCTACCTGATTTGACGATGGAGTGTAAGGCGTGAAGCGGCTCAGTCGATCGGATGATTTTTGGAAGATTATGGAGTATAAGGCGTGAAGCAACTCAATCTTTCAGCGTGCTACCTGATTTGACTATGGAATGTAAGGTGTGAAGCGGCTCAGTCAATCAGATGATTTTTGGAGGATTATGGAGTGTAAGGCGTGAAGCGACTCAATCTTTCAGCGTGCTACCTGATTTGACTATGGAGTGCAAGGCGTGAAGCAGCTTAGTCAATCAGATGATTTTCGGAGGATTATGGAGTGTAAGGCGTGAAGTGACCCAATCTTTCAGTGTGCTACCTGATTTGACTATGGAGTGTAAGGCGTGAAGTGGCTCAGTCGATCGGATGATTTTTGGAAGATTATGGAGTGTAAGGCGTGAAGCAACTCAATCTTTCAGCGTGCTACCTGATTTGACTATGGAGTGTAAGGTGTGAAGCGGCTCAGTCAATCAGATGATTTTTGGAGGATTATGGAGTGTAAGGCGTGAAACGACTCAATCTTTCAGCGTGCTACCTGATTTGACTATGGAGTGCAAGGCGTGAAGCAGATCAGTCAATCAGATAATTTTTGGAGGATTATGGAGTGTAAGGCATGATGTGACCCAATCTTTCAGCGTGCTACCTGATTTGACTATGGAGTGTAAGGCGTGAAGTGGCTCAGTCGATCAGATAATTCCTCGAAACATATGTTCCCAAGAATAAAACTATAACATAACCAGAGAATTTTGAGCATAAGGCACATTTTTGATAATAGGAAGATCAATATGACTCCGGATCATCACATTTGGGGAGCATGAGGCATGAAATTCGAGCATATGCATCACGATAAGATAGGAGTACATCTGTGTGGTTATTTGCATTTATGTGTTGTCCTTTGCCCAAACTACGTCCTGGTCTGATTCCCCGATGGGATACGTAGGCAGCTCACCATTGAGCACGACCAGTTTTTCGCTCCGCGCACCCGACTTTTGCAACGCACTTTTTGTTTTTACCTGGACTCGACTGCTTGGTCAAAGGCTTGTCTTTCACACAGGCTTCGACATTCACTTGTGATACGCATTGCTTTACAAGCTCTGCCGAAGAGGGGCAAACTGTGGACACCCCGATTTTGACCAAACGTCAAATCCAGGGATTGGTTACCTCTTAAGACCGATAATGACGATGACCGGTGAAATTTGAAGATTTTCCAGAAGATTCAAATTCTTCAAAGATTCTTTAAGTAAAGTTTCAAAATCAAAGAAAAAATTTAAAAAAAAAAAAAAAAAAAGGAAAACTTGGGTATTCAAAGAGAAACCTGAACGTTGAAGAATGTGTGAGGAAATCAATCTGAGAATACCTTAAAAATGATAATAAGATATATAAAATAAAAAGAAGAGAGAGAGAGAGAGAGAGAGAGAGAAAAAAAAAAGGAAGAGTTCTAAAAAATATATATATAAGGAGAAAGTGAAAAAAAAAAAAAAGAAAAAAAAGAATTTTGAAAAAGTCTTGAAAAGAAAAGAGAAAAAAGAAGGAAAAAAAATAAAAAATAAAAATAAAAGGATATATGGGAATGTATGCCATGCATATGGGTACATTTTAATAAACTACATTGCAAATATAAGTACATTAGTATATACTTTACTAGATAAATTAAGTTTATGTTAATATATATGTTGAAATTTAAAAAGAGGGCAAAATTCTGTTAGCCGCGGCACGCGGGAAAGCCGGCGGCACTCACTGAGTGCCGCGCCGGCACTCACTGAGTGTCGCCCGGCACTCAGCGGGTGCTGCGAACTGTAACATGCTGCTTTTCTCACATATTCTAGAAGGAAACTTTGACCATGAGTTTCCACCCGAATTTACCCATTTAACCTTGTCATGTTGGTCTATATAAACAAACCTTCATCTCCTTTGTTGGGACTTTTACTCTTACTTTTGAATTTTTCACTTAAAATCTTAGAGAGATACAAGGGAGAGATATAATAGAGAGAGAATTGATAGAAGAAAGAAGAGTTTTCTTGAAGAATTGGAAGAAGAATTTGAAGATTGTGGAAGAGCTTCCCAAGAAATTGAAGAAATCCTTGAGGTCATAGAGATAACCTCTCAATCATTGGTAGAATTAGAGAAATTCAATCACAAGTTCATAGTTCTAGGAACTTTACACATTTTCAAAACCTCTCTTCTTACCTCATTTCATCACACACCACATAGAATTTGTGATTGAATGATCATGTGTTATTTTCATGGATTTGGGTCTAAATAGAGCTTTGGATTTAAGATTAAAAGAGTTTTAACTTGAAATTTTCAAATGACCTTTGATTTCATTTCTCTTGTTTATACTCTTCTCATAGGATCTATGAGATCTTCAATATCTCATTAGATCTCTTTGAGTTTGATCCTCTAGTCCCTTATGATCCTATGATTTATATGGGGATTAAGATTGGTCATGGTCATATCTACACATAGTTGGTTGAATTCAAGTCTTAATTCATGACTTGGATTTCCCTACTAGGAATCTTATGGAATCCATACTATATTCCATAGAGATTTGAGTAGATTTGGGTATCATTAAGTCTTCAAGGACCATTAATTGAGAGGAGAATAGTATATTATAGTTCTAATTTCCTCAAGGATCATCTATTTGAGAGGGGATTTAGATGTAAGTTTTCATAGTTTGTTTGTTGAACTTTAAGGAATTTGAATATTCAAGAGTTCATAAGATTGAGTAAGACCTTAGGACTCACTTCTCTCATGAGATTTATGATGAGGTTTCCTTAAGGCTAAAATCTATCAATCACTTTATATTTCATCACTCATTTTAAATGGCTATAATCATACTTGATCCTAGTTCTCTCTAGAATCATGGATCAAGTTTGACTTGAAAAAAAATGAACACTAATCTAACAAAGGTGCAGTGAATCCATAAACCAATTGTGATCAAAGATTTTGTAAAATCATGGTTCATTGGAAATTGGATGAGACCAATTGGAGAATGTTCATAACTCATTTAAGCACCTCTGTAATTTTTGTTTTGATGAGATTCCATGTCTAAGATGGTTTAGTCCTATGATTTCAAAACAAGCAACTCTCTGTCCAAAATTTCAAAATAGTAAGTCCGTTTTAAAATTAATAAATCAGAACCTTAATCGAACTTCCTTGGCCTCTAATATTTTTTTCTAAGTACCTTAATATATTAGGAAGATACCCTAAAAATATCTAAGTGTTTCTCATTTTTTTGCTCTTTTTAGAAAATCGTACAAGATCTCTGGACAGAGAGTTGCAAATTCCTGAGTGATGTCTAGTGTTTTCTATATTCCCAGAGATCTAACCGTTCAAACCTTGATTTTCTTTTTGGGTTAGAAACTAGACTCACAGAGGCATGTCATATCCAAAAATCATTAAGATCCAACGATTGGAAGTATGGTTTTTCTACCTTTTAAAATCTGGTCTGTTCTTTGTAATTTAGGAAAAACAGTCACTGTTTTTGTCTAGTCTCATTGATTTTAACTTAGATGGTTTCTGAATGTCTTGGAACCCAAATCATGTTTTGAATCATGATAATTTAGCTTAAATCCAAAGGCTAAGTGGTCCAAATTAGTGAATAAATTCATATCTCATTCTTGTTCATGATCATTCATTCATTCATGTATGATGATGCTTATGATTAGAACTAGTTATTGGATAAAGTTGGACTTAGTTGAACCTAATTGAACATAACCATGGATTCCTTATGATCATGTCGGGATTATAGCACCCCTATATGGACATTACATTGGCTCCTATTGAGGCTTGTATATCTATAAAGGTGCTATGACTCTAACTAATCAAAAGGAATTCATAATTTTGTCAATTCTTTCCATGCTTGATAGATCTAAGCTAGAGATTTAGGATTGATTATTTGATGTCATATTATTGTGTGAAGCATGTGAACTAACCCTTGCTTTATAGCGCATTTGAGGTACAATTTCTCAACTCCTTCTCTAGTTTATTTCATTCCTTGATTTTAATTGATTTTTGACTCCATGCATGCGCGACACCTTAGCTTAGGTCTTGCCTTATGCGTATATGTGATTAAAGACATTTTTCCTAGGATTTCTATTCTTTGTATGTATTGCACGTTTCCCATTCCGCGGCTGGATCCCGGGTAAGTTCTTTAGTTCCCTATTTGCACATCATTTTACTTGCTACTTGAATTATGTGGCTTATAAATGATATTTTATCATTAGCAATTTTGTACCCTTTTTGACATGCTTGTGATATGTATACTTATATCTATGTATTAGTTGAGGGCATGCTTAGATTATTAATTCGATTAAATAGGATGATGAGTAGAAACCTATCACGAGATAGGATGAAAGGGGTGTTTTAGTCCGCCGGGCTCCTTCCCCTTTCATTCCATAATCCCCGGACCCGGATTATCTTTGGTTTCGCAAAAGATCGGTTGCTTTTAAAAATGGTTTCTTAATTTTCTTAAAAAAATTAAGTGACAACTCGTATTTGAATTTGAAATTTGACTAAGAAATTGTTTTAAAATTAAAAGTGGGCCCAAATGCCGGTATCCACAATATGCTCCAAAGATAACTCAAGAACATGAATCAGGAGGCATTTTGCATGTGACTAGCAAAATGAAGAAACATATGCTAGAAATTTAAATCATAAATATGCTTCTTTTGTAGATCTGAGATCTGAGTTAATGGTTGTAAGTCAAAACCTAGAATTTAACTTAGTCCGTCCATATGGATTCACAAAAAATAGGGAAAGCTCCTCTGAATATGGAACCTCTTTTAGCCAACCATAAACACTAGCAAATGATGAGGATACAAGCTGCAATGTTGCAAAAAATTGAAATGTAGTCCTTCAGTGAAGTAAATGATTTGAAAAGATCAAACAAAAATAACAAAGAGGAAAAAAGAAGAAAATCATAGAAAAAAAAAACAAATTTACACAATTCCAACCAAGTCAAAATCTGATCCTAGAGTGTTTGTTTGATCTGATCCTTGATGATACTCTTCCTGATTGCCTTGATCGGTATTTGGGACCTTCTGCTAGACATCTCATAAAAAATATATATATATATATATATGAAATTCTCAAATTCAAAAACTCAGATCTAGAAGCTTGTAAAAACTAAACAAATTAGATCTAGACGCTTTGTTAAAAAAAAAAAGTCATAGATTCAAGTTCAAACAAACCACATCTAAAAATCTTGAAAAAAAAATCACAAATCACAAATAGATCTGCAAAATCCAAAGTGATTCAAGAAAGCACGAGAGGACTTACCCTAGATTAGGATATGTGTGATCTTTCTTTCGAGTCTTAAATCTTCATTTCTTCATCGATAGGGAGTTAGGGAGGATGGTGGGGAGGGGAGTGGCGGCGGTGGTTAAGGGTAGTGGTAGGGGCGAAGGGGTGAGTGGAGGCGGCTGCAACGGGTGGTGGTGTTGGTGGCGAAAGGGGTTTGGGAGGGGAGTGGTGGTGGTGGCGTTGATAACGATATGGGTGTGAGAGAGTTGGGGGTGATGCGGTGGGTGAGTGTGAGGGGGCGGCGGTAGGTGAGGAGATCAGAAGAAGGGGAGAAGAATGGAGGTCTCACCTGAAAAAGAAGAAGAGAGAAGAAATGGAGTTAGATCTTTAGGGTTTTTTTCTACAAGTATGTAAATACAAATATTATTATATTTATTAGGGTTTTTACAGGCTTGTCATTGTTTTTGTTTTTATTTTTACTTTTCTTCTTTTCTTCGTTTTTGTATTAATCCATTTAATTTTGGTATAAAAAATTTCTAATGGATATATTCGTTAGTATTGTTTTTAAAACAGTTAGGAAAAATGTCTTTATGAAGGGTCATTACTAACAGATTATCCTCTTTTCTAATGGATATATCTGTTAGAAATTAGTAACGGAAATATCCGTTAGAAAACTTAAAACCTGTCCGTTAAAAATTGGTCTATATGGTGTAGTGCCTAAGGGAGACTATTCCGAAGAGTACCCTGATAAAGGGCATGGATATGCTAGCTGAACAAAAGAATCTAGTCTATTATCATATTAGGATTTCCTTTACGCTTTAGAGCTATCTTTTATCTATTGTAATAACTTAAGTGGCGTTGCCACGCCCCGAAACCACCTAGATGATCCTAGGACATGTGACATGCCACCAAGGCCTTACACCAGTGATTAAAGTTCCAAAATAGGTTTAAAATAAGCTTAAACCAAAGAAGCTCAACCAGCAAAGGGCAAAATTCTTTCTTTGCAATCAGCCAAAAACCCTGTTTTAGCAAATAGTAAATTCTCAAATAATATTACCAAATCACAAGTTGAAATCAACAATAATGCTTTAAACCATTTAGAATAAAACCAAAGTCACAAACATGAGCTTCTAAGTTCAAGCAAGAGTTTTTAAATACTCTAATAAAAGTACTAAATATAACCATTAACCGATCAAACCCAAAGAGTAAAACTTCAAGATGACGTCTCAAACCAACCCAAGCTCTATACATAAACATTTAACCACCAAACCATATATTACAAGCATCAAGGCTACCAACTCCTATCATACAAATTTTACACCTACTATGTTACAACATACACTACCATCGAGATTTGAAACTAATTACAAACATATTACAAGTTTAACACTAAAAAGCAGGTAACTATTAACAAAATTACAACAGCTTCCCAAATCCATAAACTAGCCAAGTCACTTCCCAGTTCACTATCCCGATTCCTTGCAGTGATCATCTACGATGGTTATTCAATAACCACTACAATATATAAGCTATATGTTTGTGAGCAATGCCAATCATGAACATGGATAATAAACACACTCAATTCAACATATTACAAAGAACTATAGTCTCTGACAATTATTAGTTCACTCCTAGCACTACTGGCTAGCCCACGGCTCCACTCTCCAAGCCCAAGTGACTAGTCATGACCCACGCCCTCACACGTATGGTCTCATAGGCCTCTGGTGGCCGTGGTCGTCACCACAAAGATTACCTCATGGTGGTATAGAACTAGAAATTTCCATTGACCTAAATAGACAACTCAACATGCTCATTTAATCACTACACCGTGCTTTCACAAATAAATTGGGCCTAATTTAGCCACATGATTTTTTCTCAATAATAAACTATATAAGTTAAAATAAGCAAATTAGGCATGACTTGGCATCAGAGTTGAACCTAACATGAAAATCATTCTATTATCAAAATTAATATCACTCACCTCTTGCGTTTCGCTCCTAATCACAAGATTACAGTCCTAATATGAGGCAGGTACAAATCCTATACATAAATTACAAGTTTATGAGCTAAAACCCCAAAATGGGTCGCGAAAAAACTGCCACAGAACTTAATAAAATTGGTACCAACGAGTTAGACTCACCTCCAGGAGTCCGAATATGTAACATATTTTAAAAACCAACGTCATTCGACGTGTCAATCGTCGTCGTGAATGTCGACGAAACCCGTGCTCGTTCTCGTCAATTCCAGACAGTTCTAATGAAAAGATGATTACTACATCTTCTCTTTTCTCTTTGTTTATATACTAAGTCTATTCTTAGTATTTATTATGAAGTCCCTAAAATTTGGGTAGATTACTGATACACCCCCACAAGATATAAAACTATTATTAAAAATTATCCCAACTTAAATAGGTATTTTGTCTATGTCTCGCATGAGTCCCATAAGTGGTCCCATATAATTATATGAAGTTGCTAATTAACCTACTAATTATGTAACGTGTTCAATTCGTGCTCACAAAGGTACCCCTAATTGACCCTAAAAGTGGTCACTACCTAATAATATGATATTATTAACAATAAAATAATAAACCATTTAAGCCTTAATAAACATTTAGGCACATAGGGTATTCCATATATAATGTCCAATTCCAACTGGGACCCACCAACACATATCCCAACTTGAGATTGTCATACTGGCCATAACTGGGTTCCTAACTGGACACCCATAATCAACTTAATGGGTTAATCCCACCTCCAATAAGTGTCACATAATACATTAATTAACATTAAGTCATGATTTTGCATGCTAAAGAAATATTAAATATAAACCGCGAGAGTGGGTGTTATATCTCTCCCCTCCTTAAAAAGGAGTTTGTCCCCAAACTCATAATACCTCAAGTTTCGAACAAGAACGAATGTTTCTATTTCATTTCATCCTCTCTTTCCTACGTGGCTTCCTCAACAGAATGATTTCGCCACAGCACCATGACTAAGGAAATAGTCTTTGTCCGCAAAACTTGCTCTTTTCTGTCAAGAATCTTGATTGGATGCTCGATATATGTAAAATCTTCTTTGACTTCCAACGGCTCTGGAACAATTACTTTCTTCGGATCTGATACACATCTTCTTAATATTGATATATGAAATATATCGTGTACATTAGACAACTCCGGTGGCAACTCCAACCGATAGGCTACTGGTCCAACTCTACCAATGATCTCAAATGGCCCAACATACTTTGGATTCAACTTCCCATGTTTTCCAAACCTCATAATACCCTTTGAAGGTGATACTTTCAAGAATACAAAATCCCCAACTTCAAACTCCATCGGTCTTCTTTTCAAGTCTGCATAGCTTTTATATCTACTTTGAGATGTTTGAAGCCATTGTTGTATTCTCCTTATCTTCTCCGTAGTCTGCTGAACAATTTCAGGCCCTATCAATCTCCTCTCACCAACTTCGCGTTAACAAAGTGGAGAACGACACTTACGCCCATATAAAGTCTCAAAATGTGTCATCCCAATACTCGATTGATAACTATTATTATAAGCAAATTCAGCCAATGACAAGTGCTCTTCCCAGTCACCTTTAAAATCCAAAACACAAAGTCGAAGCATATCTTCAAGTATTTGAATTACACATTCTGATTGTCCATCGGTTTGAGGATGGAAGGTTGTACTGAAACTCAATTTAGTATCCATCGCTTTCTGTATTCCTTGCCAAAATCTTGATGTAAATGCACTATCCCGATCTGAAACTATAGATACTGGAACTCCATGAAGTCTCACACTTTCTTGAACATACAATTCAGCTAATTTCTTCGGATCATTGTTCTTGGTTATTTTTATTTTTCTTCTTTTCTTTGTTTTTGTATTAATCCATTTAATTTCGGTATAAAAAATTTCTAACGAATATATCCGTTAGTATTGTTTTTAAAACAGTTAGAAAAAATGTCTTTATGAAGGGTCATTACTAACGGATTATCCTCATTTCTAATGGATATATTTGTTAGAAATTAGTAACGGATATATCCGTTAGAAAGCTTAAAACCTGTCCGTTAAAAATTGGTCCATAGGTGTAGTGCCTAAGGGAGACTATTCAAAAGAGTACCCTGATAAAGGGCATAGATATGCTAGTTGAACAAAAGGATCTAGTCTATTATCATATTAGGATTTCCGTTACACTTTAGAGCTATCTTTTATTTGTAATAACTTAAGTGGCGTTGTCACGCCCCGGAACCACCCAGATGATCCTAGGACACGTGGCACACCACCAAGGCCATACACTAGTGATTAGAGTTCCAAAATAGGTTTAAAATAAGCTTAAACCAAAGAAGCTCAACCAACAAAGGACAAAATCCTGTCTTTGCAATCAGCCAAAAACCCTGTTTTAGCAAATAGTAAATTCTCAAATAATATTACCAAATCACAAGTTGAAATCAACAATAATACTTTAAACCATTTAGAATAAAACCAAAGTCACAAACATGAGCTTCCAAGTTCAAGCAAGAGTTTTTAAATACTCTAATAAAAGTACTAAATATAACCATTAACCGATCAAACCCAAAGAGTAAAACTTCAAGATAACGTCACAAACCAACCCAAGCTCTATACATAAACATTTAACCACCAAAACCATATATTACAAGCATCAAGGCTACCAACCCCTATCATACAAGTTTTACACTAACTATGTTACAACATACACTACCATCAGGATTTGAAACTAATTACAAACATATTACAAGTTTAACACTAAAAAGCAGGTAACTATTAACAAAATTACAACAGCTTCCCAAACCCATAAACTAGCCAAGCTACTTCCCAGCTCACTCCGCTGATTCCTTGCCGCGATCATCTACGATAGTTATTCAATAACCACTACAATATATAAACTATATGCTTGTAAGCAATGCCAATCATGAACATGGATAATAAACACACTCAATTCAACATATTACAAAGAACTATAGTCTATGGCAATTACTAGTTCACTCCCACCACTACCGGCTAGCCCGTGGCTCCACACCCCAAGGCCACGTGACTAGTCATGACCCAAGCCCTCACACGTGCGATCCCATAGACCACTAGTGGCCATGGTCGTCACCACAAAGATTACCTCATGGTGGTATAGAACTAGCAATTTCCATTGACCCAAATAGTCAACTCAACATGCTCATTTAATCATTACACCGTGCTTTCACACATAAATTGGGCCTAATTTAGCCACATGAGTTTTGTCTAATAATAAACTAAATAAGTTAAATTAAGCAAATTAGGCATGCTTTGGCATCATAATTGAACCTAACATGAAAATCAGCCCATTATCAAAATTAACATCACTCACCTCTTGGGTTTTGCTCTTAATCACAAGATTAGTCCTAATATGAGCCAGGTACAAATCCTATACATAAATTACAAGTTATGAGATAAAACCTCAAAATGGGTCGCAAAAAATCTGCCACAGAACTTAATAAAATTGGTACTAACGGGTTCGACTCACCTCTAGGAGTCCAAATATGTAACCTATTTTAAAAATCGACGTCGTTCGGCGCGTCAACCGTCGTCGTGAATGTCGATGAAAACCGTGCTCGTTTCGTCAATTCCAGACAGTTCTAATGAAAAGATGATTATTACATCTTCTCTTTCCTCTTTGGGTATATACTAAGTCTATTCTTAGTATTTATTATGAAGTCCCCTAAAGTTTGGGTAGATTACTGATACGCCCCCACAAGATATAAAACTATTATTAAAAGCTATCCCAACTTAAATAGGTGTTTGTCTATGTCTCGCATGGGTCCCATAAGTGGTCCCATATAATTATATGAAGTTACTAATTAACCTACTAATTATGTAACATGTTCAATTCGTGCTCACAAAGGTACCCCTAATTGACCTCAAAATTGGTCACTACCTAATAACATGATATTATTAATAATAAAATAATAAACCATTTAAGCCCTAATAAACATTTAGGCACATAGGGTATTCCACATATAATGTCCCAACTGGGACCCACCAACACATATCCCAACTTGGGATTGTCATACTAGCCATAACTGGGTTCCCAACTGGACATCCATAATCAACTTAGTGGGTTAATCCCACCTCCAATAAGTGTCACATAACATATTAATTAACATTATTTCATGATTATGAATGCTAAAGTAATATTAATATAAACTGCGGGAGCGGGTGTTATTGGCATCGATCGTCCAAACTTATATTTTTGTGGTTTTCATTCGGAATTGTTGTAATAGCCTAGTTGCAAAATCCCCCATGAATACCATTAAACGTTTTATAATTCCTTCTAATGGTATAATCCCATTAGAATACTTGCAAGGACATGTCAGTCTTATATAACTAGCATTAGTTCACGGATTTGGAAGAAAAATTTTATTTCCCTCTAATTTTCACTACTCCGGGGCGTGATAGTGACAACATGTAAAGTATTTTTAACTCTTAACTTATACTTGAAAAAAAAAACAAAAATATAAGAATGAAAAACATGGAAGTTCAAAAAAATAAAATAAATAATTAAATAAGAGGCATCAAGTTATTGCGAGAAGCATCTCATATGAAAAAAAAAACACTTTATCATCTTTAGATGAGAAACCAACCATTGAATTTCTGAGGATGTAGTATGCTCTCTATATTTATTTTAAATCTAATCATTATCTTGAGCATGTGGTGTGTGTAATCTGCATTTATATCGAGAAATTATTATATGGTTCTGGACCATATGTTATGTGGTGGTCTTGACTAGTAGTGAACTGTCATGTATAGGGGTGTGTTTTGGCCGAAACGGGTCGGAATAACCTCTTTCGGAAAGAAAGGGAAAAAAAATGAGAAATTAAATAGGTGTTTAGATTTCCGTTCCGATTTTTTTGGAATTTTATTTTCTTTTCCGATTTTGGAATTTCGAAAATTTCAGAATTGGAATTCTTCGAAAATTTTTAGAAATTTTTTCAAAATTTTCGGAATTGGAGTCGGAAATTGTCATAATTTTTGTAATTTTTAAAATACTAATACTATTGAAAGGGTAAGTCATGCTTTTATAGAGAGTCCCTTGCTCTCTCATTTATCTTCTTATTCGATGTTAGACAAATAAATCTACATTCGTCCAAATTTTCGTAAACTATTCGGATTTTTTTGGAAAAATTTTCACAAAATTTTCGGAAAACATATTTTCGAAATTTTCTAAATTTTCGGAATTCTCAAAATAATTCCGATCCAATTTTTTTTTTCGGAATTTCAGAATTTGAAATTCAATTTTTGGTGCCAAAATCGGATCAGAATCAGAATTCCGTTCCAAATAACACCCCTAGTCATGTGATAAAGTGTAAGTTTTTTGTCCATTAAAAAGCTGACAACGTTATCACATGACATTCATGTACTGACCAAGACCACCACATATCAAATGGTACTGGACCATTGAATAACTTCTCATTTATGAAACTGCTATTGTCAGACCAGGAAAGTAGTGAATACCAATCAGTCTCAAGACTCTCTTCAAAACCACATACCCATGTCTGTTGGCTCTGCTGGTTTTCATTTTGTCCAATGCCTGCTTGAATCAACTCTCTCTCTCTCTCTCTGAATAACCCGTGAGTTCAATTTGTCAATTAACTAACAAATTGTGTATTTTTATTTTTATTTTTTACAGTAATTCCTTTTGAAGCTAGTGTATCCATTCATGTGGGGATTTTCTTTGTCTCCGTTGCTTGTGGTTGTGGTTTTCCTGTGCAACATATATGTTGACTTCAAGTCTTCAAACCTTGCAATTTCTCACTTGAATCCTTTAGACTTCTACCATAAATCTGTACTATATGTCCAGGATGGAATATCCTTTAGATGTTAAATTAATTTAATTTTAATGGTCATTTTGTCTAAAGTATAATATTTTTTAGACGTCAAATTAATTTGACTTTAATGTTTAATGGTCATTTTGTCTAAAATATAATATTTTTTAGATGTCAAATTAATTTGATTTTAATGGTCATTTTGAGTTTATAATTTAGTTGTTTGGTAATTTTATTTCACATTTATCTATCTCAAGGTACTAAAAATAGTAACTTGAGTCTTGTTTGACAAAATTTAATTGTTTTGAATCTTAAGGCATCTTTCAAAGAATATTTGCATTACCAAGCAAGTCTCAAGCTAATTTTGTAGATTAAGGCTTGTTTGGCAAAGCTTGTTTGACCCTTAAGACATCTTTTA
Organism: Hydrangea macrophylla; assembly: GCA_033977485.1. Lineage (NCBI taxonomy): Eukaryota > Viridiplantae > Streptophyta > Magnoliopsida > Cornales > Hydrangeaceae > Hydrangea > Hydrangea macrophylla. Next base: position 97,097,585 of record CM066995.1, read on the forward strand.
ATAATCTTATAATTACCAAACAATCCTTAAGTTACTTTTGTAAATTACCATTTTGTGTATATGTATATATACATATGCATACATACATACATATTATAATTTATTATTATTCTTAATGTATTTAAAGTGTGTATAATTATAAATTTAATTATCGAATTACTCTTTTGCCTTTTGTTATTACCCTTGTGTGTATACATGTACATGTACTATTATATTATATATATATACTATTTTATTGTAATATTAAAATTACAATTTTTCCTTTTTGTAATTTGTTAAAGTTGAAAGAGTGTACAATTATATATTGAATAACCAAATTATCATTTTGTTAAATTGAATTAACAAATTGCTCTTTTGCCTTTTGTAAATTACCTATTTGTATATATGTATACTAGCGTTGGCTCGGGCTATGCACGGATATCATTGATTTTGTTTTCTTTTCTTTTTTTTTTCTTTTTTTTTTAAAATTTACTCAGGAAGTCTGAAAAAAAAATTTTAATTAAAAAACGTACAAAAAAAAAAAAAAAAAAAAAAAGATATATAGTGGGAGAGAGGCGGTTACAGTGAGTGTGAGGGAAGTTGCTACAATTTTTTTGTAAGAGTGTAGTATGCATGTAATTTTTTTTTTGTTTTGTTTTGTTTTTTTGTTTTGTTTTGTTTTTTTTGTTTTTTTTTTTGTTTTGAATATTATTTATTTTTAATATTTATATATATATATATATATATATATATATATATACAGTTTTGTATCTATACTATACTATTGTGTAGTAATGCCATATGGCGTCCCAACAATAAGAGAGTACCATGTAGCACCTACATTGCTATTTATAGATATATATATATACATATAGATCTATAGATATAGATATTATAATTTATTATTATTATTATTTATGTATTTTAAACTGTGTACAATTATAAATTGAATTACTAAATTATCATTTTTTCTTTTTGTAAATTACCCTTGTGTGTATAAATATACATATATATATATATATATTATTTTATTGTATTATTATTATAATATGTAAATTGAATTACCAAATTTTAATTTATGCATTTAAAGTGTGTAAAATTATAATTAAATTATCAAATTACCTTTTTGTCTTTTTGTAAACTACCATTGTGTGAATAAGTATACATATATTATTTTATTATATCATTGTTATTATTATTATATGTATATATATAGAATATATGATTATATGCATAAAATTGAATAAATATGTACAATTATAATTTGAATAACAAAATTAACGGTGTTAGTAATCGTCCTTGATTGAAACAAAAGTGAAACTAGAGGGCCTTAAGTGTTACAATTGGAAGTACAGGGCCCAAAATGAAATTTCGGTGAAAGTATAGGGTACCAAAGTGTATTAGCCCCTATATATATATAAATAGAGCCTTAAAGTTTAAAACGTTTACAATTATGAATTCTCTTTTATTAAATTGAATTACCAAAAACTAGTTTATATTCTATAAATTACGCTTATGTGTGTGTGTGTGTGTGTGTATATACATATATATTATTTTATTATATTACAATATATGTATATATATTGAATAACCAAATTACCCTTATGCCTTTTGTAAAATTATTCTTTGTTAAATCGAACTACCAAATTACCCTTTTGTCTTTCGTAAATTACCCTTTTGTATATTTGTGTGTGTATATATAAATATATATATATATATATATGTTAAATAAAAGAGCCTAAAAGTTTAAAGTGTGTACAATTATTAATTGAATAACCAAATTACCCTTTTGTTAAGTTGAATTATCAAATTACCCTTTTGCATTTTGTAAATTATCCTTTTTGTATATACGTATATATACATATATGTATATATATACGCTAGCGTTGGCCCGTGCTATGCACAGATATCATTGAATGTTTTTTTTTTAAATCTATATATATATATATATATATATATCTACCCAATAAGTCTGCAAAAAAATTTAAAATTAAAAAAAGTGAAAAAAAAATTGGACATATCGTCAGAGAGAGGTAATTACAGTGAGTGTGAGGGAAGTATTGCAAAAATGTAAGAGTGTAGGAAGCATGTTTTTTTTTTAATTTATTTTTTGAATATTATTTTATTTTAAATCTATATATACAATTGTATATTTATACTATAGTATTGTATAGCAATGATATGTGGCAACCCAATTACATGGAGAATGTCACATCACACCTACATTGTTATATATATATATATATATATTATTTATACATTAAAAAATAGCGTTAAATTGTAGGTTGAATGTCAATTAATATAGTTGTTTAAGTATATTTTTTTCTAACACCATCTTAATAATTAATAGAACATGTTTCTCTTTCTTGTACACAAAAGAAAAAATACATTGCATTTTTTTTCTATCAAATCCAATGCCCCGTGCCTTGCACAGACGATCTTCCTAGTAAAAAATAAAAGAAAGCTCATGAAAGGTACTATTAATAGAAGAGTATATACAAAATCCATTATGTAGTATCTCCCAAAAAGGCAAAATGAAATTATTGCCATGGGTTTTTTTTTTTGGTTGATTGTCCCACATCGTCCGGACATAGTTTTCGCTTATGCTTATTATAAGTCTGGGTATTCCTCCCCTTATAAAGTATCTTTTGAGAGAGAGTCGGGCCCAATAGTTTTTCTATTTGATATCAGAGCTGAGTTTGGCTCCCTTCCCTTGTTAGAGTACTTTCCGTGTTGATGTGATCCACAGGATATGCTAGATTGTTCACATCGCCTGGGCATAGCTCTCGTTTGTGCTTCTTATAAGGCTGAATAATCCTCCTCTCATAAGGTATTTTTTTAGAGTGAGTCAGTTCATTGGTCTTTCTTTTTCTTTTTCTTTTTCTTTTTCTTTTTCTTTTTCTTTTTCTTTTTCAAAAAAAAATTAAAATTGTTTTCGTGTAACAATAAACAAAAAAAATTAAGTTTCTTTTGCACTTTCTTTACCTATACCTTAGTAAAGTCATGAATTACATACCTAGTAACATCACAAATGATCAAAAAGAGTATATTTGCTTATAATACACTTTATAGTTCCTTTAGAAAGAAATAACGAAAGAAAGAAAGAAAAAAAAAAAAAAATTTACTTAATTTTAATTTGTGAGTGTTAATGGCTATCATAAACTAATATAATTTCTGTAAGCTTTTCTTCAATATCATTTTTTTTTTTTCAACACATGCTTGGACTCATTTAACAATACTTTAGTCAAGGAAAATAAAAATCATAGGGCTTAAATTTAAATATCGGTGATCCAGTAAGAAGGCTACTGAAGAGGGCCGTAAAAACTACTTTCTGGGCTTATTAAGAAATCCTATTGGGATCTGCTTTCCATCTATCCCATAATAGGCCCGATCTTCTTAGCTAAACGTAATACTCCACCCTCGGTCCCTCCTTAGTAGTCAACGGTATATGGAAACATAGCTATAAACAACACCATGTCCGTTTGATCAAAAATTAAGTTGAATTTTAATAGATAATTGTTGGAAAACCCCTCAACTAACTCTCAAAAGTTTTAAACTCTAATTAGTTTGATCACTTTTTAAAAAGAACAAAAGGAATCTAATCCAGTGCTCACACGGTACAAGTACATGCACTATAGGAGATCCCACATATTCCCCAGCCCTCACGCGCGCATTTTTATGGTTTCAGCCACTCACACCGTGTGAGTGGCTGTACCATATAATATCCATTTCGAAAATGCATTTTTAACCTTTAAACCTCCATAACTTTTGATCTATAACTCTATTTTTTACAAATTTTATACCCTTGGAACCGTGTCGACGAGAGCTATAAAACTAGTACCATTATTGATACCTTTTGAGCACAAGAAAAAAATTCTTATTTTTACACATTATGCTCCAGACGAACCTAATAAAATTTTCACATAATATTTGTGTATGGGTTATTGAATTTTCACATTATATTCACGTATGCCAAGTTGATATGATGTGAGGAAAAAAAAAACCGAATGTTCACTTTGTTCTTAAGGAGAGTTTTAGTGAATTTTTACAAGAATTTTGCATTTGTTTGGATTGAAAAACTATGTTTTATAATTGATTTGTGAAATTTGATTTTTTTTTTTTTTTTTTTTTATAAAGGAAATAATCATTGTTTAATATGAAAGAGAAAAAAAAAGAAGTAAAATTTCACTTCGCATATAAAAATATTAAGTGAAATTTCACTGAACTTGTATATGAATATTAAGTGAAATTTTATTTAAATTGACACTTGAAAACTTTGTAACAAAGTATCAAATTATACCTTAAACTCTAGAGAGTTACTTCTAGCGACCTTTGGGATAGTTAGTGAATTTTCACTTAACATACTATGTGAAATCTCACTAAACAAGTACGGGTTCATTGAATTTTCACTTAATATTATGTATGCCAAATTTATATGTTTTGAGAAAAAAAAATTAAAAAAAGACGAATAGCAATAAAGTCATTGCTACCTCATTAAGGCTTAGTTTGGCCCTATTTTGGTGCTTCTCCTTTTTTAAAGCACAATTTCATGTTAATTCATTTGGTAACTAGTTTATGAGCTTTGCAAAAATGGAACTTAGGGTTTTTTGGGGAGAGTTTTTAAAAGCTCTAGAATTGAGTGAAATTTCACTTAATATTTTATGTATATCAAGTGAAATTTCACTTAATATTTATGTATATCAAATGAAATTTTACTTATTATTTATGTATGTAAAAACATGAAAATCTTTTTTCTCAAAACATATCAACAATAAATTTAAAAAAAGACGATTTTTAACAAGAATTCTTGCATTTGTTTTGGTTGAAAATTTGAGTTTTATAATTGATTGTGAAATTTGCTTATTTTAACAAAATATGTATTGTTTAAAAAAAAAAAAAAAACACCATGCCAACATGAATATTTATTGAAATTTCACTTAACTGATGAACATTAAGGCTTAGTTTGGCCCCCATTTTGGTGCTTCTTCTTTTTTAAAGCACAATTTCATGTTAATTCATTTGGTAACTAGTTTATGAGCTTTGCAAAAATTGAATTTAGGACTGTTTTAAGGAGAGCTTTTAAAGCTATAGAATTGAGTAAAATTTCACTTAATATTTTATGTATATCAAGTGAAATTTCACTTATTATTCATGTATGTAAAAACATGAATTATTTTTTCCTCAAAACATATCAATAATGGTACTAGTTTTGTAGCTCTTGTCGACACGATTCCAACGGTATAAAATTTACAAAAAATGGAGTTGTAGGTCAAAAGTTATGGATGTTTAAAGTTTAAAAAATATTTTTCGAAATTAGAAATACTACAGTACGCTGCTCGCACGGTGCGAGCAGCCTTTGGGAGAGATGGGCGAGTGGGGGTGCGTGGGAGCGTGTGGGCGGGCGCGTGGGGGCTTAATTCATGCACGAAAATTTCTATGGTGTGCGCATTTATACCGTACGAGCACTGATTTAGATTCCTTTTGTCCTTTTTAACAAGAAAAATTTAGTGAAAAATCTCATTCTACATATGTTTGTTGTAATAGATCCACCAATTGGTACTTTCTAATGATAGACCCTATAATTTTAAATGTTGTTAGAGATTAGTCCAAATTTTCCTATTATAGAATTATTAGATGTCTTTTTTACCCCTAACCTATATATACAAAATCGTATATATACATATATACATATATTTAATTCAGATTTAATTGAATCAGTTACCAAATCTGACCAAATCTTATCTAATCGCAATTCATATTGGTTACAATATATATAGAAATTTTATCCTAATATTGTAGGATATTACTTTACAAAACGTTTACAAACGAATTTCACTATTTCTAATTCACAGTGTATTGTATATTCAATCTAGATATCACATCATACACGAGTCTTTCAGCGGGTATTGAATTTTACACTACAAATAGATCATTTATATATTGTAACTGGTTTATTAGTGTGAAATTTTACACTGCAACCAGTTTATTATTGAAATTTTACATTGCAAAATTTCACTGCTTTCATTAAATTTGATTTTGATTTGACATATATATACATTAATTCTGGTAGTTATGATAGCATTTTGACTTGCCAATATCTCATTTTGAATTAATATCCCATAATTATAGTGCTTTCCGTTTTTTGTGTGTGTGCCATAAATCAAGTTAGGTTTTGAAAAAAAAAATTTTGTTTCACCATTTCTAATTCACAGTGTATTGGATATTCAATCTAGATATCACATCATAAATGAGTCTTTCTGCGGGTATTGAATTTTACACTGTAACTGGTTTATTAGTATGAAATTTTACACTGCAACAAGTTTTATTAGTGAAATTTTACAGTGCAAAATTTCACTTCTTTCATTAAATCTGATTTTGACTTGCCATATATACACATTAATTCTGTTAGTTATGGTTGGATTTCGACTTGACTTGCTAATATCTCATTTTGAATTAATATCCCATAATTATAGTGATTTCCGTTTTTTGTGTTTGTGCCATAAATCAAGTTAGGTTTTGAAAAAAAAAATTGTGAAAAATTATGATCTCCTATCCCTTTATTTTTGGATATCTAATAAACGAAAATAAGATCCCAGGATTTTACGTATCTACATTATGGGTTTGTCACATCTTGCTAATGTCATCCATGGATTTTCTCTTCTACCAATAATCATTCATGACAGTATTTATTATACTGCATTCGTGAGAGTTTTAAGATTGAAGGAGATAACAATAGATCGAGGAAAAGATATCAACTTAATTGGAATAAATGAACGAATTTTTCACTGAGAGTAGTGTGAAATTTCACACTACTGAATAAAGTTTAGGTTAAATTTTTCACTGCGACTAGTATGAAATTTCAAACTGATACAACGAAAACCCTATTAAGATCAAAAATGTTTTACATACTGCCACAAATCAAATTTGTTTCTCTAAAACAGAAAGATTAATAACAAATTAACCCAAAAGCCACTCTCAAATATCCAGTTAAGAGCACAAGACAAACTATTCAACAAAACACCTTACATACATCCAACAGGACCATGCTAATCCACTCCATACACATTCAAAAATAAAACCAATACAAAGGCAAACAATTTTAAATAAAAGAAAAAACCATCAATCCCACAATAAAACTACAGCATATAACTCCATTTCAAAAGCACCACTATGAAGCTATCATATCCCTGCGAAGATTGTGAAAGCCTCCAACACATCCAATAGAGAAAAGTAAAAACAAGGCTCTTGCCGAAAAAAGTTGACAAATCTGTGTTGGTGATCTTCTCCAAGATAGCTGCTTCTTTTTTGGTCTTCATCAAAGCCATGCTGCGAAAGAGCAATAGTGTGAAATTTAATACATTTGCAGTGTTAAATTTTGCACTATGGAATGAGCGATCCATCAAAGTCAATTATTGTTGGGGAATTTTTACACCACCGAAAGTTCTGGTGGAATTTTATAATTTTCCAAACATGCAATAGTGAGTGCTAAATTCCAAACTGCAGTCACAAGCAAAAACCAATTTTTTCCCAAATCTTGTCTTCAATGCCACAATGATTGATCCGTTAAAATCATACATCAACATGTAGTACCAAAATTTCACACGATTGGAAAAAAAAATTCTCACATTTTCTCCCCATTGTCGTTACTCGTCAGAGCCATTCGGCCGGAGCCTCACCGTCACGTTTTTGGACGCCTAGGAAGTTTTTTAGCTTGCAATTGAATATAGAACCCTATATGTTCTTGGAAGGAGGTGGACAATCAATTGATATGTAGTACACTTTTTTTTAGAGAAAGAGAGAGTATGAAACGTTGGAGAAGATGAAATATATATATATTATCTATATTTAGTGTTTAAAATTTAAAAACCCTTGATTTTGGGTGAGTTTAAATGGGAATGATTCTTTTGATGAGTCATAGGGGTAGTTTGGTCACTAAATAAACATATGGACCTATCATTTAAATGTTGTATGGGTTGGGTCAATTACAACAAGCTTAGAGTAGATTGGATTTATTACTAATTAACTCTTTTAACAAATGGTCAAATAAATTGGAGTTTGAAACTTATGAGAGTTACTTTTAGGATTTTCTAATAATTCCCCCAAATTAAATTAAGGCTCCGTTTGATAAAATTAGAAATTTTAAGTAATTGAATTTGTAGTTCTAAAAGTAATGTTTCAATTACTAAAATACACTACACTCAGCGATTTTTTTTTTTTTTTCAACAAGACTTTTTTTTTTACTGATAATGTATCACTTAATTAAAAAATCAGTGAAAAACTCACTGAAAACTTTAAATGAAAATTTTCTACCGAAAGAATCACTAAAAGCAATCTACTTCACTACTTGAAACACAGTTTTCAGTATGACAAGCTCAATCGGTTAAAATTTCCATAACTTAAAATTCAGTACTTAATTTTGATTAGTTAATTTTCATTTTGTTCAAATGGACCCTTAATGTTTCAGTAACTTTGTTGGGTGCTTTTTTCAGTGAAGTGGTGTGTTATCAAACACACTGAAAATTGATTAAGTGCTGAAAAACCTAATTCGTTGATTTTAAGTACTGATTATTTTAAGCTAGGATGTAATAATCAACAAGTACATAGCTTAAAGGTCATGTGCCTCCCACGTGACCAACTTACGTCAAATTTTTTTAGACAAATTTTTACACAGAGTTTACATTGCAATGCGAGTAATAATATAGGGTTGACATAGCAACATTTTGAAGTGTAAGGACCAAATTGCAAACTGAAGTATAATTTGAGTGACACAATACCTTTACGGTTTTACTGTAGACACCCCATTTTGTCGGCTATCAGATTCAGGAGACCCATAGCTTGGTGGTTCACAATGATCGTAAAAAGACTCAAAAAGGATTCTCGGAAGTCAGTTCTATCTCTCATAATGCCCCGAATGACCAAAATGCCCCTGAAAGCCCGAAAACTCCCAGATTTGGTCCCAAAGTTCTGAAAACATGTTATGTCGTAAGAAAAGCGATAAAATGAGTTTTTAAGAGAAATCGGGTGAAATCGTCAGCTCCCAGAGACCCCCGGAAGTCCCAGAAGCTCCCGGAAAGTCCCCGTTGACCGGTTTGACCAAGGTTTAACCAGGTTTGACCAAGGTTTGACCAGATTTGACCAAGTTTGACCAAGTTTGACCAAAATTGTCCGAATTCACCAGAATCATTTTAAATCATGAAAAAAGTGTTAAAACAAGTTACAAAAAAAAAATCGAGCGATAACATCAGCTCCCGGGAACTCCCGGAGGTTTCCAGAACTTCCCGGGAATCCCAGGTTTGACCAGTTTGACCAAAATTTCACTTTGGAACCGGGGCACCGAAACAATTTTCAAATATTTTTCATGGATACTGGAGGTCAATAGCTTTCCAACGGTATATCGCACATAATTTCTGGATTTAAAACGAATTTATTATGAATTTTTAAAGGCGAAAAAGGCGATCAAATCGGCTTTTATCGCGAATACCGCAAAAATTTTCAAAGTAACCTATCCCTGAACTATTTTTTTTTATGTAAAGTAGACTCCATTACCTTTCCAACGGTATATCACAACCTCAATTTGGAGTTCGTATGCATTTTCTGTGAATTTCGGTCGAAATAGGGCCTTTTCGCGAATACCGGAACTTCAGGGGGCCTAAACAGCATTATCTAGACGAAGGAGGAGCACTGCCGCCGCGGCACTGGCCCACTGCCGTCGCGGCACTCCCCTCCAGAGCAGTGTATTTTTGTAAATAGTTTTGTGGTCCCATTTTGATTAATTAAAAGCCAAAACGACATAGTTTTATGATTTCAGATATTTGGAGCCAATGGGAGTACTTTCTAAATCCCAAAACCACCCCAAGTTGGCCTATATAAACACCCCATTACTCTTCATTTTGGGGGAGTCAAATACAAGTTTGAGAAAAGTTTGGGAGAGAAAGTTGTAGAGATAAGGTTAGAGTAGAGAGAAACGAAGCTTTCTTCTTTGGTTTTCAAAACAAAAGTGAGTTCCAAACTTTGTTTTTACTACATTACTCCCATTTACTTCAACATTCAATACACCCAACCACCATTTTAGTGAGCATTGAAGAGAGTGGAAGCTTCTTCCATGTCCAATGTCATTACATATGAGTGAAACACCATGCTACAAGTTCAATACTTCATGAATATCATCTATTGATCATCATCTACTTGCTTGTTTATTCATTGTTTATCTCTTCTTATCTCATTTCTTTTTTATTTTCTTTATTTACTTACTAGTTCATCATCATCTAAATGATGACATAAAGTTTGGGGTGAGTGAATCCTTATGGATAGTAGCTCTTGACCTCAAAAACATGTTTGATAGATGATGATCATAACTTCAATACCTCCAAGGTATCCTTGAAGTGTATTGAAGTTATGCTCAAATAAAAATAAGTTTCTCCAACAATCTTGGAGGTTCTTGATGATGAGTTGAATGTTGGCATTTTAAGTGGCTATAATCTTTATTGAGTATTAAAAATGCACTTTCAAAACCTCTATTTCAAAACCCTCCTCAATCCCTCTCATTTTGATTTCAAGAAAGAAAATCTTATTTTCCCCAAAATCTTCAAAACAGTGAGTTAAAACAGTGAGTGAGCTGAGTTCAAAGATTTCTATAGAACTCAATACTCAACATATAGATGCAAGGCCACTTGGAAAGTCTTACTAACTCATTGGAGAACACCCATGATTTTTTGTTTGACTTGGAAGTACTTGAAAATGGTCCATTTGGACCCAAACATTCCTTCCAAACATTCTGCCTCTGCTGTCACAGCAGCTTGACTAACTTCCAACTTCTTTTTCAGAAATATTTTACAAAAGGGGTGGTCCCAACTTATTTTCCCCTTAAACTTCAATGTCTTAGGGAACTTTTTGTATAAAATGGGCCCCTAGATCATTCGTTTTCATTTTCTAAGAGTTTTCAACATTTCAGTCGACAGTACGGACTCTGTTTCTGAGTGACCTCTGTTGTTTATATGATTTCTCTCAATCTGTGATAGTTATTAAAGATTGGTTTTTTGGGTTGTATTCTAGACACAATAAGGAACATCTCCATAAAAAATCATGCATTTAAAACGTTCCTAACCCCTCTTTTCAATTTTCCGAAGATCATGTTACTATTCTGTCCACTATTCACAGCAAGCACATTTTAACTTTTATTCTTTGATTTGATGCTTATATGTATTCCAAATTAGTTCATATCTTAGGAAGTACTTCATACTACATTTGTACACATCCCATGTTGATTTCATTCATCCATTCATAAACATTTTAGACTTCTAAGTCATTCTAGGAATCCATGAACACAAAGCACACTACAACCTTGACACATTCTAGATACATACATTGCATCCATGCAAGATTTGGGGCCTTCATGGCTCCTAATCTAAGAAGATTATAAGGAATGAACTTGATCACACGTTCATGCTTTCCCTCGATCTAATCATCCTTTCTCATCCATCCCGGGGATTGAGAGGTCTTCTTTTCTCAAAGATTAACATACATCATACTAGCTTGCTAAGCATATTTTGATTTCTTTGTTTATTTGTTTCAAGAACAATTCATGCCCCCTTTAGATTAGGAAGTCTTGATTATTTGATACATGATTAGACGATTTTTCCTAGGTTTATTTGTGTGATTTTCACTTTGCATTGTATGATATTTGACTTAAATCTTATGAATGATATCTTATCTTTTGATTTTCAATTTCAAGATTCTTATGTGATGTAATATACTATCATAGTATTAATTGCCGAACCATACATAGTATAAGATGATTATTTGGATGCTAATTGAGGCCCGTCGAGAGACAAGGCGAGTTGAGGGTGGTTTAGTCGTGACAAAGGCTCCTTCCTCTCTCGTACCAAAACCCCGAGCCAAGTTCTTTGGTTATGAAGGACCGGTGCCCTTTATCCATTTGGGTGAGTCAAAATAAGGTTTCTTGGTTCCTTAAAGACCAAGTGGTGACTCTGTATCTGTTTTCAACGGACCTTTTCTCTTTCCTTGATTCAAAAATCAAAACAAGTTTCGAAAACAAAACGAAGCGGTGGAAACCCGGTGTCCACAATCTGGCGACTCTGCTGGGGAATTTATTTTTAAAACAAAATAATACAGAGGTTTGACTCATAAGAAGCATCCTTAAAATCATCTTTTTACTGTGTTTGGTTCACCGCATTACACTCTTGCATTTCCCCCTCCGACTGTGTCTGAAACGCGGCGCTGACATTGTTCAGGTCTTGCTGTGCCAGGGCACAAGTCACCGTTGATACTGTACCTTCCAAGGTATATCAAAAAGAGTAAAAACCTCCGTACTGTCTCCCCGACGGTATATTGGAACTCTCGTCAATGGACCCTCTTTGACTAAACCCAGCCTTTGCATATAGATTCCTGTAGAACCTTTCATAGGACTGTTCATTTATCTTTTCAGATAGGACAATGTGATATAACTGTTGTATGCCCTGACGGGATTACCTGCGCAGTGTAGACGCTTATGTGGCATAGAACAGAACCTCTTTCTTATGATTCTCAGGGCAATCACTCACATGTGATTACATTGAGTTGACCTGCCTAGGCACCATGACAAGGATGTCTGCTCCATGCTCACGAAGATATACACCGCAAACCTTATTTATTGGTCCTAAGACATAGGAGTATGAAAACCTGCTAGATGGTGTGATCACTATAACCATATCGACCCATTTCTCCCAGAAACTCTGTCCAGATATCCCAGATACAACCATATCGACCCATTTCTCCCAGAAACCCTGTCCAGATATCCCAGATATAACCATATTGACCAGTTTCTCCCAGAAACTCTGTCCAGATATCCCAGATATAACCATATTGACCAGTTTCTCCCAGAAACTCTGTCCAGATATCCCAGATATAACCATATTGACCAGTTTCTCCCAAAAACTCTGTCCAGATATCCCAGATATAACCATATTGACCAGTTTCTCCCAGAAACTCTGTCCAGATACCCCAGATATAACCATATTGACCAGTTTCTCCCAGAAACTCTGTCTAAAATTACCCGAAGTATCCCTGTTATCCCTGTTATCCCTTGGTGATCACACTGGAAAGTGAGGTTAGCACACTCTATATGGCTAGGACCTTATTTGTTTAGCTGCTATCTGTTAAAAATAGAAGCATCATATAGGTTAGGGCTTACATCCGCATGCTTGTCCCATTTGCATGCACCATTCCCCATCAATCTGCACGCACTGTTTTGAGCTGGTCCACGTCACTATCTTTGTCTGTCTAGAGTCATCACTGTCAAGATCTAATCTAGTCCTCTCGAAATTTGTCAGGTCAGTATAGATTCCCAAGGTCAGCAGTCAGGGTCCTCTTCGTGGGTCAGGAGTTCGGATAATCGATTAATCAGAATCAGTCCGACAGCTTACTTCAGCAAGAATAGGGAAGAGTTGGAAAACAAGGTTACTGAATTGGGAGCGACCATAAGCCAGCAGTCCGACAGCCTAGCCCAAGTTCTGAAGTTCATGGAAGAACTGAAGCAGCGGCGGCCGCAACCTCCGCCCGGGTTTCCACCACCGGAATTTGAACTACCCCCACCTGAGAATAATGGGGAAGAAGACTGGTTTCAGGGGGTCCCACCGTTCGCATACGAGAAAAAGCTCCAAGAAAAGATGGACAAGGCTGACAAACTGGAAAGCGTACTGAGAAAAAGCAAGGGTATCGATGACTACATGCTAGACCTGGAAGGCCTCTTCGAGCCTGTCAAGCTGAAACTGCCAAAGAATTTCAAGATGCCTGCCATCGACCGTTTTGACGGAACTAGGAATCCGAAAAGTCATGTGAAGCTATGTATGAGTATCTTCCAGTCCATGGGTTGTACCCACGAACACATTGCAATGTTGTTCCCGCAAACCCTTGCAAAGTCTGCACTATCGTGGTTCCTAACCTTGGAAGCCTCCAAAACCCGGGCCTGGGAAGACATCGTTCGAGTCTTCGTCGATCATTACTCCTACAATCAAGAGCTGGATCTCACCATCAGGGATTTGGAAACAACCCGGCAAAACAACAATGAATCCTTCGCTGCATTTCTGAGCAGATGGAGGAACAAGGTAGCCCAAATGACCCACCGGCCAATTGAAAAATAACAAGTAAGGATGCTCATCCGGAACCTGCAGCCCCTCTACCATGAGAAATTACTCTACCATTCCATCTCCACCTTTGAGGAGTTGTTTGAAGTCGGAACCCGGATTGAAGACGCTATCAGAGAAGGAAAGATAAAAAAGGAAGAACCCCCGAGTCAGTCTAGAAGGCCTAACTACTCCCGAAATCCCCCGGATGTCAATACCCTCAGTAGCCAACCCATGGCGTACCCTCTTAGGTCGTACCAACCCCCCAGCCAGGCAAACCCCTCCAATCGCCCCTTCCAGAAAAAGCCCCCTCGCAACTTCTCCAAGTTAGAAATCTCTCTCTCCTCAGCTTTGGATCGCCTCCTCAAAAAAGGCCATCTCCAACTACTCCAACCCCGAAACACCCCCCTCCCGCCTAACTGCGATATGTCCAAGCGGTGTACCTACCACCAAGCCCCGGGCCACAACACTGATGATTGCGTGCGCCTTCACCATGACATTCAAGACCTTATTGACCAGAACATCATCGAGCCGCCACCAAAGCAGCCCCATATCACCCAAAATCCTCTACCAAACCACCAAAATGTCAACCTCATTGAGTCCAACCCCGTACCCTTCAACCCTGCTACTTATATCACCCCCCTAGGACAACCCTTGCCTTTCATTGACATCCTAGATCCTGTGGGAATTCATCTGATTGAAGGGGAGAATGACGAGTGGCAGCAATAGCTAGACGATGAGCAAGACTTGTTCTTTCTGGAAGAGCATGATCTGGGGGTGGTAGACCTCAAATGGTATGATCCCAATGATGAAAGTGACGCTTCTATCTGGGACGAGCCGGAGAAACCATATGTGGGAACGGATTGTGATTGGTTCAAAAAGGATGGGACTGTAGAAGGGCCTACTCCTGCTGAAATTGATCACCTGACCAGGTCAGGCTGTCACTACCAGCCTTTGCAGCCTACTACCGAAGCCGTCGAAAAGGGTCCAGTTAAAGACAAGGGGAAGGGCAAGATGGATGTAGTCATTGAAGAAGATAACGAGTTGATAAAACAGCTAAAGAAGACTCAAGCGCATCTCTCGATGTGGGACATTATGGTGACGTCCTATAAGCATAGGCAAGCTGTGTTGAATGCTTTAGCTGGAATTGAAGTCCCCATCGACGCCGCGCCGGAGGACATGGTAGCTTTCTTGGGTGCGCTCACCCCCGACTCGATCATTACATTTTCCGATGAGGACCTGCCACCGGAGGGATCCGCACATAACAAGGCATTATATATCACCGTGGGATGTAAAGGACAACAGGTGCCGTTTTGTTTAGTCGATACGGGCTCAGCCTTAAATGTCTGTGCCCTAAGGACTGCCACCGCCTTGGGGGTCAATGTCCTGGACATCACACCATCTGTGCAATCCGTAAGGGCCTATGACAACACCAGGAGAAATGTAATGGGGACCGTTTCTCTCCAAATCCGGGTAGGATCTTTGGTGAACACCAAAATCTTCCAAGTTATGGACATACCTGCCTTTTTCAACTTGCTAATTGGAAGGCCCTGGTTGCATGTCAACAAAGCTGTATCATCCACTGTGCATCAAATGATCAAGTACATCCATGAGAAGGAAGTGAAAATCATCCTCGGTAATAATTGGGGTAATAAAGCTTTCCCGAACTATGCTCCCGTCTTTGAAATCCAAATACCTGAGTTAGAAGAAGGAGAAATTGGAGGATTCTTCATGGAAGAAGTCCACATGATCAATGATGAAGACAGGTTCCCTGAGATCCACTCTGCGGTTGTCAACATCGTCCGCAAAATGAACTACTTCCCTGGAATGGGATTGGGCCGACGCCAGCAAGGGATTCGAGAGTTCCCTCAAGATCAAAGGACAGCAAGGTACTTTTGGGCTAGGATACAAGCCCACTGAAGAAGACATCGAGCTACAGAGGCCGTGGAAGAAAAGGGTAAGGGGCCTCCCACCATACCGCAAGACCTTGAATGGACAATTCATCAAAGAGGGGGATGACTTCCCTTACTTCGGGTTCCCCGAACCCTGGATCCATCAAACCACTGGGAAAAGGCACCCCGGACTTGAAATCTTCGCTGACTGCGAAAGGCCTCCATATCAAGATCCGTTCTATCCCGAAGAAATTGAGAAAACCCCAGAGGAAGACTGGATGAAATACCTTGACACTGAAGCCATCGAAAAAATGTGGGAGGAATCTGCTGAGAAGAAGGATAAAAAGAGGGCCAAGAGCCAAGATGATCAGATCAAGCCAACTGAGGAGGGTCTGAGCAACCAGGCTGTAGAGTCATCTATCTGTGTCTCCCTATCCCCTATTCCCCCAGAGTCTGTACTGCCGATTATCGAGTCTGTACCAGAGTCGGCTGCTGTAAGCCAACCACTATCCAATGTAGTCACTTCACCTATCATGAATGAAATGAAAGACGATTCTGCTTACTCCTCTGTGTCTAATACTTGTGAATGCACAGATCCCTCCGAGGATCTCCCAATTGAACTTAAGCAACTAATTGAAAAACCACCTGCTTATGAAATAATAGAAGATACTTTATCGGTTAACCTAGGTGAAACAGATAATCCCCAAATTGTGCAAATTGGCTCAACTCTTAATAAAGAAGAAAAAGAAAAATTAACCCTCTTGCTAAAAGAATTCAAAGATGTTTTCGCTTGGTCTTACGAAGACATGCCTGGGGTCGACCCCGACATTGTCCAACATCATATTCCCCTCCTCCCTAATTCTAAACCTGTCAAGCAGAAACTGAGGCGCATGAGGCCGGAGTGGGCATTCAAGGTTAAGGAAGAAGTGGAGAAGCAATTCAAGGCAGGATTCATCATTGTCACCGAATATCCGGAATGGGTTGCCAATATCGTGCCAGTCCCGAAGAAGGATGGAAAAGTTCGTGTATGCGTCGACTTCCGTGATCTAAACAAGGCCAGTCCCAAGGATGACTTCCCGCTTCCCCACATCGACGTTTTGGTAGATAACACCGCAGGACACGAGCTACTATCATTCATGGATGGTTTCTCAGGGTATAATCAGATTCTTATGGCGCCAGAAGATCGGGAAAAGACGACATTCACCCCCCCTGAGGGACCTACTGTTATAGAGTAATGCCTTTCGGACTCAAGAATGTTGGGGCAACCTACCAAAGAGCTGCCACCACTCTGCTGCATGACATGATTCACAAGGAAGTAGAGGTGTACGTAGACGACATGATTGTGAAGTCCAAGGATAGAGAAGGACACCTAGTGGCATTGGAAAAGTTCTTTGAAAGGTTACGTAAGTATAAGATGAGGTTGAATCCAAAGAAATGCACTTTCGGTGTGACCTCCGGTAAACTCCTGGGTTTCCTCATCACACAAAGGGGGATAGAGGTGGATCCCTCCAAGATCAAGGCAATCCTAGAAATGACACCACCACGAAATGAAAAAGAGGTAAGGGGGTTCCTCGAAAGAATCCAATTCATCAGCCGCTTCATTTCCAAGCTCACAACTACATGCGATCCTCTGTTCCGATTGTTGAGAAAAGGGGAGAAGTTCCAATGGGATGACCAATTCCAAGCCGCTTTCGACAAAATAAAAGCCTACCTTCAAAACCCACCTGTCCTCTCACCACCTACGCCTCATAAGCCCTTATTCCTTTACCTATCTGTCTCCGAAAATGCCATGAGTTGCATGCTAGCCCAAGAAGGAGAAGAAAGCCACTCCAAAAAAACCATATACTACCTCAGCAAGAGGATGACTAGGTATGAGCTCAACTACTCTACCCTTGAAAAAACATGTTGGGCCTTGGTTTGGTGCACCCGCCGACTGAGGCACTACATGCTAGCCTTCCCGGTTGTGCTCATATCCCGCATGGATCCTCTAAAATACCTCCTCGAAAAACCCGCCCTGACCGATCGTATATCCCATTGGTTACTTCTACTATCCGAATTCGATATCAAGTATGTTACAAGCAAATCGGTAAAAGGGAGAACTGTGGCCGAGCATCTTGCGGAACACGCCATTGACTCCGAAGAAAGTGGAGACTTCCCATTCCCGGACGAAAATATCATGGAAATCAAGGAAGAACAATGGAAGTTGTACTTTGATGGAGCAGCCAACATGAAAGGTTACGGGGTAGGAATAATCCTAGTATCACCAAACGGGGACCACACCCCACTGGCAGTCAAGCTCAATTATAACTCCACCAACAACACTGCTGAATATGAAGCGTGCATTCTGGGGATGGAAGCGGCCATAGAATTGAGAATTCAAAAGCTAGATGCCTTCGGAGATTCGAATCTCATTGTGTCACAAGCCAGAGGGGAATGGAAGGTGAAGGAAGAGAGGTTGAAGCCCTACCATGACCATCTCGATGGACTTAAGAAGCACTTTAAGAGCATAACGTTCTTCTACTTGCCTAGGGAAGAGAACCAGCTAGCTGATTCGTTGGCTACCTTAGCCTCCATGATCAAAATTCCTGTGGGAATCAGGATGATGCCTTTGGTAATTGAGCAAAGGTACCAGCCTTCGTTCAACATGATCGCCACAATCGAAGCAGAAGAGAATGAAACACCATGGTATCGGGATGTCTGGAACTTCATAGAAAATGGAACGTACACCCAAGAATCTACCGAAAAAGACAAAAGGGCCATTCAACGATTCACAGCGCAATTCATCATTTGCGGTGGGAAACTGTTGAAGAAAGGATACAACGGTCACAACCTTACTTGCTTGTTTGGGAAAAGCCACAGAAGAATGATGGAGGAAATACACGAGGGGGTATGCGGCCCGCACATGAACGGTCACATGCTGGCCAAGAAAATCGTAAGACAAGGATACTACTGGACAACATTGGAGAAAGATTGTTGCGAATACGTGAGAAAGTGTCACAAGTGCCAGATTCATGCAAACATGATGCATGTACCACCATCCCTTCTATATAGCATGACCTCACCTTGGCCATTCTTCACTTGGGGAATCGATATTATCGGTGAAATCATTCCGAAAGCTTCAAATGGAAATCGGTACATTCTGGTGGCCATAGACTACTTCACAAAATGGGTAGAAGCTGCATCCTACACCAAGTTAGGGGCCAAGGAAGTGGCCAAATTCATCAAGAGAAATCTCATCTGCCGTTATGGAGTTCCCCATGAGGTTATTTCGGATAACGGAAGTCATTTCAAAGCAGAAGTTAGGGATCTGTTCGAGGAATACAAAATCACTTATCATAAGTCATCACCGTACATACCACAAACTAATGGGGCAGTCGAAGCTGCAAACAAGAATGTTAAGGCCATACTGCAGAAATCAGCCGATACTTACAAAGACTGGCATGAAAAGCTATCGTTCGCACTTTGGGGGTACAGAACCTCGATAAGGACATCCACAGGAGCAACTCCTTATTCACTAGTGTATGGGATGGAAGCGGTACTTCCGGTCGAGATAGAATTACCATCCCTACGCGTGATGGCAGAGTGTGAAATTTCGGAATCAGATTGGTTGAGAGAAAGGTATGAAGAATTGGCCCTCATAGATGAAAAGAGCCTAGCGGCAGTCGACCATGTTCGAATCTATCAAAAGAGGATAACCCGTGCTTTCAACAAAAAGGTTCGTCCGAGGAAGATTGTCAAGGCTGACCTTGTCCTTAAGGAGTTGCGAGCTCCGATCTTTGATCCCCATGGGAAGTTTTAACCTAAATGGGTCGGCCCTTACATCGTCAAGACTGTTCTTTTCGGAGGAGCAACTTATCTCATGGACCTCGATGGTGTCGAATTCAAAGAACCAATCAACATGGATCGTTTCAAAAAGTACTATGCTTGACTATTCAATCCAATTTCTTTCAAGACCTTACCTTGAACTACACTCGACCTAATTCCCGCTCGGGGATACGTAGGCAACCACAACGGTTCGGTCACCTCACCTACCTAAAAATCAACACACTTCTTTCCGACCATGGCCCGAACTACGTTGGACCTGATCCCCGCTCGGGGGTACGTAGGCAGACTTTCAAAAAAAAAAAAAAGGGGGGGATGGCTCGCTAGGTCGAAAATCCGAAAGGACGCCTAGGCAAAAGTTAGAGCTAAATCCAAGGTGAGCAATAACAAAAGAGAGAAAAGAGCTCGCTAGGTCACCTAACTGGTGCCTAGGCAAAAGTTATGAGCATTTGAGAGAATAAAGTTGCGGTCCTTACCATAACCCAGAAGTCACCCTCCACACTAGGGGCAAACTTCGGCCACTCGCCTCGTTTGCCTGAACCTCTTCTAAACTAGGGGAAACGTCGTTCATCTACCTCGTTTGCCTCACAACCATATATATCCTAAACTAGGGGCAAGCTTCGGCCACCCGTCTCGTTTGCCTCTAATCGTCCTAGCATGTCCAAACAAGTACCAAAAGCAACATCTAGTTGAAATCTCGGTTACGAAATAATTTTGGAAAGTTAAAATGCATAAAATGAGATTCCCAAAGTAACCAAGGTTCACCTATAAACAAACTCTGAATATTACATAAGCAGGAAAAAAAAATCAAAAATAAAAGTCTTTCGAAAGGCAATCACACACTATTCAAAGACACTGGGAGGAATGAGCAGAATCAGTCAGGTCTAGTTTTATCTTTATGTCTTTTATTTTTTCAAAGGTCTTTAGAAATAGGCCCTTGCTTGGCTGGCCCAGCCCCTGATGAAAGCAGCAATGGTAGTGGCTCTGACTCTGGAAGCAAAGACCCTCTCAGTAAACCCCCGGGGGACCTCTTGAACTTGCCCATACTGTCTGGCCAATCGACGAGGATGATAGAAGGAGGTCTCTCTCAATCCCATCAGCCACACCCTCTGAAAATCCCCAAGACTGGTGGTCACAGCATAAAGGCCCCAACGCCTCACAATCCAGTAAATGTCAGCCTCAGATAAGGCGCCCATCATACCCACCCAATCAGCAGAAGTAAAATGAGTATGAAGCACAGCTTTGCAAAAATAAACTGGCGGCACATTACCGGTCCATAACTGAAGACGCTCGTAGAGCCAAGCCTGTAACACCAAAGGTGCCCCAGAAAGTAGAAGCATTCCCTGGCTTGAAGCTTGATCCAAACCATTCAGGGTCTCGGCCAAAACCATGGCCATGGGGTTCTTACCTGCCTTCAGCCCGAGACATACATGCACTAAGTCGCTAGAAGTGCTCAAAAACAAGAAGTGTGAAGTCATAGATAGAATCAGAGCAGCCCCACGAGTAGCATCATATACGCTGGGATTCCCAGGACTGGCATATCGAGCAATTATGGAAGCAATGTCGAGAACCTCACCTTGAAGCAGTCGGCGGGAAATAGTGATGGAACAATTCAGATACTCAGCCAAGCCTCGCGTAGGACTGAGGGTATCAACAGAAGGAAGAATCAGGTCCAAATCAGGATCATAGCCGAGGATGGCACAAAACTCCTCAAACAAAGGGCATATCTCCAAGCCATTGAAGTTGAAGACATGGTTCACCAGGTCCCAGTGAGCAATGGCAGCGCGCAAGAACTCAGTGTTCGGTATCATCTGGCAAAGAGAGAATAGCTCGGTTAGGCCGTAGCTAAAGAGGTTGATCTGTTCCACACCATCCGTGATGTTTAGCCAAGCTGTGAGCTGAGCGGGATCATACAAAGCCATGTTTTCGGTTGCGGCTCTAGGAAAATTTGAAATTTCTGCAGCACCTCCCCGTTTCACGGACTATCCCACCTGCAAGGCATAAAACACTCACTATTACAAAACTGCCCATCTCGGTAACACCCAACAATCACAGTGCACATGTATCATCATCAACTAAAACAAGCACACAACCGCGCCTCCAAACCGGAAGCTATCCGGCCTAAAAGGCAAAACATCATAATAATTTGTCAAAGGTCACAAAATCTTCCACACATCATCCTACACTGTCCAAATAGTCACATCACCAGTACAACCCGATCGAAAACACAAAAAATAATAATAAAGCAAAGTCCCCGCTTGAGGGGCAGCCTCAGTCCTCCTCTTCTTCGTCCTCCGTCGGACCGCCCGGAGTGTATGTCGGCGACGGCCTCCTCCTACCGCCCCTGTACCTTGGACCAGTCCTCGATGAGCTAGCTCTGCCTCCCCGGTACTGCACACATAGATAAAATAAAGGCGATCAGTGGAGGAACAACAAAAAATACAAAAACAGAGTCGAGTCAGGGACTTACCAAAGACGCCATCTGATAGGCAACAAACTGCCGCATGCCATCCATCTATCAAGGGTAAAATCCAGGGTTAGAACCTCATAACCTTAAGGAGTGCAAGAATTAAGGACATACTCGGTGGTCTCGTGTGAGGACCAAGGACCGTAGGCTAGCCGCCAAGGCGTGACCCTCCTCGGCGTAACTCCAAGGAACATTGAGGACTCCCGCTGGCTGAGTAGGGTACCCGCATGTGACTCGTGGCACCTCCATCACTTGGGGAGTGCCATCAGTGCCTAGAATATTGACGGTCCAATCCCAAGGAGGGATAGAGTCGGGAGCCTGAGGAGCCTGTCTCCTGTACATCTCGCGAAGCTGTAGGCACAGAATAAGTTAGGAAAGAATGAATAAAAGACATAGGCAACTAATAAAGACAAAAATATGAAAGGAAACTCACCTCCAGGAGTGGGAAGTTAGGCATCAAGAAGCGGCCATGGTAAGCCTCATAGCCGGTCTCAGAGAGAAAATGATCCCAAACATCGGTGCCGGCTAAGGCCGCCAGCAGAGCATCACCAGAGAGGTCACTAGCATCCATCACAGGGGGATTATGAGGAACGCGATACCTGGAACCACCGACCACCTGCCGAGACACCCGCTCACCAAGGAACCACTGCCTGTACTCGGTACTCTCCATCAGAAGGCGGCAAGAGGTAAGAGATTTGACCGCTTGTATCTCCTCTGGGGCGGCATAGGCGACGCCCTCCCAAGGCGTCCAATCAACACTAGAGGCCGTCAGCTCAGTTAAGAATTTTCTAAGCAAAACAATCCGGTGGGCCCCGCTCTTCACCCCAACAACATCCCTCCTCCATCTCAAGCCTCGTGGGAACAAAGGCACAGGAGCCATACCATCCTCGTCTTCGCCTGATTCATCCGCAGGGGAGGGAGCCAACATCTTCAGGTACTCGAAGCTCCAAAGCTACACAGACAAAGGAAAAATCAGAAAAAAAATACAGAAACTAAAAAGTCAGAATATAAAGCAGGATGCAGCATATACCTCCCAAGCTCGCCAAAATCCCCCTGTTGATTTAACATCACCTCGGGATACCTCACCCATGTGCTTGTAAAGATGGGCCAAGGCAGCACCGCCCCAGTTGTAGGAAGGGATCTCATCAATGGTCGCCAGGAAAGAAATGAGCCTCAAGCTCACCCGGTCATTTCCGTCGCAAAGATTGAGCAACCCAGGACATATAAAAGATACACTCTCAGGAGCTGGGAATTGTTCAAATTATGATTCCCTCTGCCATAGGCCGGGTAAAGCCAACCGTAAGGAAACCAATGCCTCTCCAGGTTAGGGGGAACAGCCCCAATCAGTATCTCTACAGCCTCCGGATCAATCTCATAAAAGTAGTCCAGAATCAGGGGCTTCCCGCCAACCCTCAAGCCCGTGATCATGAAGAAATCAAAGGGCGTCATGGTCATCTCACCAAAAGGCAGGTAAAAAGTGTTGGTGGTGTCCCACCACCTCTTGGCCAGTGCATAGAAGTGAGCCAAATCATTGTTGCTTTTCGAAACCAAACGGACGAAGCCTCCGAACCCGGCATCATCAACCATCCTCTTGACGGTAGGCGAGAGTTGAGTATACCATAAGAAAGCATGGGCGAGGCTACCATGGCCCTTCAATGCCACTTCCGGCACCTGCACACAACAAAAACGACAAAGAGATGCACAAAATCACTATTCACAACCCGAGAGCCGAAATCACAAAATCAACATTTAAGCACAAATCGGACTTCTAACGATCTCTAGGTGCACACTACGGCTCACAAAACTAGCATAATACATGAAAGCGGTCCTAAAATGTCGAAAGTTTCACATATCAAGCTCGCTAGAGCCGCAGCCAAAAGATGGTATTGGGGGTCCCGTAAAATCAAGTCCGGGGTTTGCATCTCGGCCTTCATCCGTTCCTTGGCCTTCTTAGACAGTCTCCTCGAGCTCGAAGCCATGGATCTACAAAGAAAATGGAAGTCAAAGTTAAACTTTCTTCTTGAAAATTTGGGCTAACCAAAACACCAATCAAAAATCCAACTACGGGGAAAGATTACTCACCTGAGCACGCACAAGCTACGTTTTGATGAATTTTGGCTCCTAAAACACCCCAAATGGCCAAGAATGAGCTCTAAAAGCTCAAAAACCCGAGATATACAAAGTTGAAGTCTGGCCACCCAGTGCCGCCGCGGCACTGGCCAACTATCGCCGCGTCAGTGGCCCAGTGACGCCGCGGTAGTGCTCCCCGTGGGCCCCGCTTTGCCCCGTTTCGCCCCGTTTTGGCCCATTTTTGGCCCCGATCAGCCCCGATGGCCCATTCCAGTCAAGATTTATGAGGTTTTACCCCAAGCAGACTAAAAGTTGTCAAAACTACCTCCAGCAGGCAAAAACTGGGAAAAATCGGCTCCCGAAGACCCGAATCTGCCATTTCAGGACAACCGTCGCAAATTTCGATCAAACGCGAGAATTCTGGTAATGGATCCTGGTTTTCAGTTAATGCACCAAATAATCAAGAAAAGAGATTCCCCGAGAACCCTGCATTATCCCCCGAGGACAGAAGCAGAAAGATACCAGCTCCCGGAGGCCCTGACCGGCCTCTTGGATTGAGCACCGCAAGATTTGATCAACCGTGAGAGATTCAAAGATGAGTCCTGGTTCCCGATCAAGGAAAAAAGATTCCCCGAAAACCCTGCATTATCCCCCGAGGATAGAAGCAGAAAGATACCGGCTCTCGGAGGCCCCGACCGGCCCGTAAGATTTGATCAAAAGAAGCAGTTGAAGAGAGATCCTAGAAAGAGTCGCTTCATCCCCAGCAGATTCAGATTAATCCTCAGCGGATTCATACACCGTCAGTTCAATCACAGTAGCCCATTGTCGACTCATCATCTCGATGCAAACATCGTCTGTTCATTAATCATCATCGCTCTCATTCAAAATATGCCATGGGACTTCCATGTTCATCATGTGACATCTCAGGATTTCATGATCATCCCGTGACTTCTGTGTCTGTCTCTTAATTTCCAGGGCTCCCGTGTCTGTCGGTTATTTGCCAAAAAGCGTCTTCGATTATAGTCCTCTGAGACCTTACACCCAATTACGTTTGTTTACGAAGCACACTTCCCAAAATTCCATAAGTTTGCCCCTAGACCCGGAGTCTTTTAAACCTCAATGTCCTTATCCGAGTCATCCATCACATCACAGTCGCAAAACACCAGCCCACTCGGAGTGGCACACCCCACAGCACTTGCTCATACTAGGGTCATAACACTAGACATGATAGGACTCATGTCACAATTCACATCACATCCATGCATTGCATATCACTCTTATAGCATGGCATCCGCATGTCTTGTTGAGCATATGTGATTTATTTCTTTGTACCCCGAACTACGTACTGGTCTGATTCCCCTTGGGATACGTAGGCAACTCACGCAGAGCACGACCAGCACTAACCTCATCATCCTTGCATCTTTTGCAACGCTTTTATCCTAAATCTATAGCCTCCAAAAAGTACTGTCTCTTCAGAGCTTTGGCACTCGCTTGCGACACGCGTTGCCTCGCAAGTTCATGCCAAAGAGGGGCAAACTGTAGACACCCCATTTTGTCGGCTATCAGATTCAGGAGACCCATAGCTTGGTGGTTCACAATGATCGTAAAAAGACTCAAAAGAATTCTCGGAAGTCAGTTCTATCTCTCAGAATGCTCAGAATGACCAAAATGCCCCTGAAAGCCCGAAAACTCCCAGATTTGGCCCCAAAGTTTTGAAAACATGCTATGTCATAAGAAAAGCGATAAAATGAGTTTTTAAGAGAAATTGGGTGAAATCGTCAGCTCCCAGAGACCCTCGGAAGTCCCGGAAGCTCCCGGAAAGTCCCCGTTGACCGGTTTGACTAGGTTTGACCAAGGTTTGACCAAGTTTGACCAAGTTTGACCAAAATTGTCCGAATTCACCAGAATCATTTTAAATCATGAAAAAAGTGTTAAAACAAGTTCCAAAAGAAAATCGAGCGAAAACATTAGCTCCCGGGAACTCCCGGAGGTTTCCAGAACTTCCCGGGAATCCCAGGTTTGACCAGTTTGACCAAAATTTGACTTTGGAACCGGGGTGCCGAAACAATTTTCAAATATTTTTCATGGATACTGGAGGTCAATAGCTTTTCAACGGTATATCGCACATAATTTCTGGATTTAAAACGAATTTATTATGAATTTCCAAAGGCAAAAAAGGCGATCAAATCGGCTTTTATCGCGAATACCGCAAAAATTTTCAAAGTGACCTATCCCCGAACTATTTTCTTTATGTAAAGTAGACTCAATTACCTTTCCAACGGTATATTACAATCTCAATTTGGAGTTCGTATGCATTTTCTGTGAATTTCGGACGAAATAGGGTCTTTTCGCGAATACCGGAACTTCAGGGGGCCTAAACAGCATTATCTGGACGAAGGAGGAGCACTGCCGCCGCGGCACTGGCCCAGTGCCACCGCGGCACTCCCCTCCAGAGCAGTGTATTTTTGTAAATAATTTTGTGGTCCCATTTTGATTAATTAAAAGCCAAAACGACATAGTTTTATGATTTCAGATATTTGGAGCCAATGGGAGTACTTTCTAAATCCCAAAATCACCCCAAGTTGGCCTATATAAACACCCCATTACTCTTCATTTTGGGGGAGTCAAATACAAGTTTGAGAAAAGTTTGGGAGAGAAAGTTGTAGAGATAAGATTAGAGTAGAGAGAAATGAAGCTTTCTTCTTTGATTTTCAAAACAAAAGTGAGTTCCAAACTTTGTTTTTACTACATTACTCCCATTTACTTCAACATTCAACACACCCAACCACCATTTTAGTGAGCATTTAAGAGAGTGGAAGCTTCTTCCATGTCCAATGTCATTACACATGAGTGAAACACCATGCTACAAGTTCAATACTTCATGAATATCATCTATTGATCATCATCTACTTGCTTGTTTATTCATTGTTTATCTCTTCTTATCTCATTTCTTTTTGATTTTCTTTATTTACTTACTAGTTCATCATCATCTAAATGATGACATGAAGTTTGGGGTGAGTGAATCCTTATGGATAGTAGCTCTTGACCTCAAAAACATGTTTGATAGATGATGATCATAACTTCAATACCTCTAAGGTATCCTTGAAGTGTATTGAAGTTATGCTCAAATAAAAATAAGTTTCTCCAACAATCTTGGAGGTTCTTGATGATGAGTTGAATGTTGGCATTTTAAGTGGCTATAATCTTTATTGAGTATTAAAAATGCACTTTCAAAACCTCTATTTCAAAACCCCCCTCAATCCCTCTCATTTTGATTTCAAGAAAGAAAACCTTATTTTTCCCAAAATCTTCAAAACAGTGAGTTAAAACAGTGAGTGAGCTGAGTTCAAAGATTTCTCTAGAACTCAATACTCAACATATAGATGCAAGGCCACTTGGAAAGTCTTCCTAACTCATTGGAGAACACCCATGATTTTTGGTTTGACTTGGAAGTACTTGAAAATGGTCCATTTGGACCCAAACATTCCTTCCAAACATTCTGCCTCTGCTGTCACAGTAGCTTGACTAACTTCCAACTTCTTTTTCAGAAATATTTTCCAAAAGGGGTGGTCCCAACTTATTTTTCCCTTAAACTTCAATGTCTTAGGGAAATTTTTGTATAAAATGGGCCCCTATATCATTCGTTTTCAGTTTCTAAGATTTTTCAACATTTCAGTCGACAGTACGGACTCTGTTTCTGAGTGACCTCTGTTGTTTATATGATTTCTCTCAATCTGTGATAGTTATTAAAGATTAGCTTTTTGGGTTGTATTCTAGACACAATAAGGAACATCTCCATAAACAATCATGCATTGAAAACGTTCCTAACCCCTCGTTTCAATTTTTCGAAGATCATGTTACTATTCTGTCCACTATTCACAGCAAGCACATTTTAACTTTTATTCTTTGATTTGATGCTTATATGTATTCCAAATTAGTTCATATCTTAGGAAGTACTTCATACTACATTTGTACACATCCCATGTTGATTTCATTCATCCATTCATAAACATTTTAGACTTCTAAGTCATTCTAGGAATCCATGAACACAAAGCACACTACAACCTTGGCACATTCTAGATACATACATTGCATCCATGCAAGATTTGGGGCCTTCATGGCTCTTAATCTAAGAAGATTATAAGGAATGAACTTGATCACACGTTCATGCTTTCCCTCGATCTAATCATCCTTTCTCATCCGTCCCGGGGATTGAGAGGTCTTCTTTTCTCAAAGATTAACATACATCATACTAGCTTGCTAAGCATATTTTGATTTCTTTGTTTATTTGTTTCAAGAACAATTCATGCCCCCTTTAGATTAGGAAGTCTTGATTATTTGATACATGATTAGACGATTTTTCCTAGGTTTATTTGTGTGATTTTCACTTTACATTGTATGATATTTGACTTAAATCTTATGAATGATATCTTATCTTTTAATTTTCAATTTCAAGATTCTTATGTGATGTAATATATTATCATAGTATTAATTGCCGAACCATACATAGTATAAGATGATTATTTGGATGCTAATTGAGGCCCGTCGAGAGACGGGGCGAGTTGAGGGTGTTTTAGTCGTGACAAAGGCTCCTTCCTCTCTCGTACCAAAACCCCGAGCCAAGTTCTTTGGTTATGAAGGGCCGGTACCCTTTATCCATTTGGGTGAGTCAAAATAAGGTTTCTTGGTTCCTTAAAGACCAAGTGGCGACTCTGTATCTGTTTTCAACGGACCTTTTCTCTTTCCTTGATTCAAAAATCAAAACAAGTTTCGAAAACAAAACGAAGCGGTGGAAACCCGGTGTCCACATTTACCCTTCTATTTTTTTTTCTTTCTTTCAAGTGACAGCATTTCTAGGGGGAGGCATTTTCATTGTTTAACTGCCCAATGTTAATTGACAGAGAAGATGAATATTCTCTTTCTCAGGCAGAATCAATTGCATAAATGAAAGGTAAATCTATCATAACTGTTCTTTTCTGTCTTAATTTCTTCTTCTTTTTTTTCCTTACTTGGATCTCAATATTACAGATGTAGCACAAAACTATATTAATTGAGTCTTGGAAAATCTATAAAATAATATATGTTTTTTTTGCTTAATACATTGTTTCTAAGCACGATACAAAATTCACTACACCACCATATGACCAAATTTCTAACGAAAATCTTTTATGATTTTTAACAGATATATCTGTTACTAATTAGTAACTGATATATCCATTAGAAATAATAAAAAAAGCTATTAGTAATTTGAATTATTTTGTAGAGTTGATTTTTCTAAAGGTTGTATTAATATTTGTAACAGATATATCCGTTACAAATATCTGGAAATTTTTTTTTTTATAAAATAATTTATTTTACAAAACCATTAGACTCTCATTTATCTCTCTCATTTTCACAAAGAGAGAAAGAGAAAGGAGCGAGGCAGAGCTCCGCCACTGCCGGTGCCACCGCCGCCAGAGAGAGGTACGACAATCTTCCTTTTCAAATTGAAACCCTAGATCGATCTTCCTTCTTCCTTCTTCTTCTTCTTCTTCTTCTAAACCCTAGATCTAGATCTAAGCCCTAGATCTTCCTTCTTTTCCTTATTATCTCTCATTTTTTTTCCTCCATTCCAAACACATCATTAGTGTCTACGTTGTGTGCGTGTGTGCCTCTAAAATGATAGGTGGATGATTAGTGTTTATGTTGTGTGTGATTCTTTAAAATTCTTTCTTGTTTCATAATTGCTACTTGTGGATAAACTGAAAGCAACGGGTAAGTGTAGAAGTGAAATATATTTTGTTATCTTTTCTAGCGTATAAAGTAGTCTTCGAGAAAATCTTATCTGCATACGGAGTCTAATCTAACTAATATATAAATATAAAAGCAGATTTGCTTCTGCCACGTGGCAATTTCTGAGCATTTTGATCATCTAAATATATTTGTTTTCTTTTTACATGTATGTGTTAATTAATGATTAACCAATTTAATGTGGATTAAATTTGATGACCAATTTAATATGGGATAGATTTGATATTTAATTTATTATATACCTTTGAATTTGTATTAAAGAGATATGTATCTAATATTTTTGACACATCCTAACTAAATTTAGATAGCAATTACTTAGCCAATAATTTTAGATTCAAAATTGAAAATTTGTTCACATTAGACATCTACTGAGAATATATAAAAAAATCTACATGTATATATAAAGCATCTAGTATGATAAAGAATTCATGTATTGTTTGATATGTCCATCGACATTGTATTCATATTAGTCAAACAAAAAACTTGCTAAAAAGTCAAACAAAAAGCACCATAGGTTTTACATATGCAAGTGCAATTATATATGTAGACGTGTGCTTCTACATAAAGAAGTGCAGTAATATACGTGTATATTTGCTTCTACCATGTGGTAATTTTCTAGAATTTTGATCATTCAATAATTTTTTTCTTTACATTCTTGAGTTAATATTGACAAAGATTGACCAATTTTTAATGTAGATTAAATTTAATATATTTTTTATCTTCTGCCTTTGAATTTCTATTAAAGAGATAAGTCCCTTAACATTTTTGATATATCCTAACTAAATTTACATTTTTGATATATCTTAACTAAAGAATTCGTGTATTGTTTGATCTGTTCAACCACATTGTATTCTTATTAGTCAAACAAAAAGCTTGCTAAAAAAATCAAAACAAAAAGTATCATAGCTTTTACATATGCAAGTGCAATTATATATATATATATATATATATATAGACATATGCTTCTCTATATGGAAGTGTAGTAATATACATGTATTCCCAGAAGATTTGTCGAGTGTATTAATTGAGATGGAGTTTGAGATTGGCATAGATGTGATGCTGGGAACACAACCTATCTCGCGGGCACCATATAGAATGGCTCCGGTGGAGTTGAAAGAGTTGAAGACTCAGTTGCAGGAGTTGTTAGATAAGGGTTTCATTCGGCCTAGTGTTTCACCATGGGATGCACCAATTCATTTTGTGAAAAAAAAAAGATGGGACTATGAGAATGTGTATTGATTATCGTGAGATCAACAAAGTGACTATTAAAAATAAGTTCCCATTGCCTTGGATTGACGATTTATTTAACCAATTACAAGGGGCTCAAGTGTTTTCGAAATTGATTTGAGATCAGGATATCATCAGTTAAAGGTAAAAACTAAGGATGTTGAGAAGACAACCATCAGAACTCGATACAGTCACTACGAGTTTCTTGTAATGCCATTTGGGGTAAACAATGCACCATCTACATTTATGGATTTAATTAATCGAGTCTTTAAAATGTATTTAGATGAATTTGTTATCATTTTTATTGATGATATTCTTATTTACTCAAAAAGTCTGGAATAACATGATAGGCATCTGAGAATGGTATTGCAACATCTTCGGGAGAAGCAATCGTTCGAAAAACTAAAGAAAAGTGAGTTTTGTTTATCATGTATTACTTTCGTTTTTCATGTAATTTCTAAAGATGGTATATCAATTGATCTACAAAAAATAGAAGTCGTTATGAATTGGGCGAGACCAACTATTGTGTCTGAAATTCATAGTTTTATGGGATTAGCTGGGTATTGTAGAAGGTTTGTTCGAGATTTCTCAAAGATTGCGACTCAGATGACAACACTAATGCGAAACGTTGTTCTAATCGAATGGGGTAAGGAATGTGAGGAATGCTTTCAAACATTGAAGAATAAGTTGACTACCGCTCTGATTGTTGCAATTCCAACAAGCACCTGGGGATTTAGTATTTACAGTGATGCTTCTCATCAAGGCTTGGGATGTGTTCTTATGCAAAGAGATAAGGTAATAGAATATGCTATGAGGCAATTGAGAACTCATGAGAAGAATTATCCATCCCACGATTTGGACCTTGCCGTGATAATCTTTGCTTCAAAGATTTGGCAACATTACTTGTATGGGAAAACTTGTGAAATTTTCACTGACCACAAGAGCTTAAAGTTCTTGTTTACTCAGAGGGATCTAAATATGCAACAACGAAGATGGTTGGAGTTATTGAAGGACTACGACCTAAAAATTTAATATCATCCGGGTAAGGCGAATGTGGTCGTCGATGCTTTGAGTCAAAAATCGTCAAAAAGTTTGACATGTGTTTTGATGGCACAAGAAGGGTTAGTGAAAGAGTTTGAACGATTAAAATTGGAGGTGATTCCTAGAATTGAAGGTGGTCTGATGGCTACAATTTTGGCACAACCTGATTTGATCGGAGAGATTAAAATGAATCAGCTTTTGGATCTAAACTTGAGTAAAGTTGTGGATGAACTACCTGAGGGTAAACGAACAGAGTTTAGTTAGCATAATGGGGAGCTATAGTATATTAATCAGTTATGTGTGTCGAATGTTGGCAATTTAAAAGAAAGAATTTTGGAAGAAGCTCATGGCACTCGGTATTTCATGCATCTGGGTAGTACGAAGATGTATAGAGATTTAAGGGATGTCTATTGGTGGAGTGGGATGAAACGTGAAGTTGCAGAGCATGTAGCTAGATGTATAACTTATCAATTAGTAAAGCTTGAACATCGACGACCTATGGGGGAGATACAACCATTGGAAATACCGGAATGGAAATGGGAGCACATTACGATGGATTTTGTGTCTGGATTGCCGAGGTTTCCTAAATCTAATGATAGTATTTGGGTGATCATTGATCGATTAACTAAGTCAGCCCACTTTTTGTCGATTAAGACCACTGACCCGATGAGGTTAGCAGAACTCTATGTTAAAGAGATAGTAAGATTGCACGTGGCACTAGTATCTATAGTATCGGATCATGACACAGGTTTTGGGAAGGGCTACAAAGAGCAATGGGATCAACTTTGCATTTTAGTACGGCCTTTCTTTCGTAATGACGGAGAGTTAGAATAGGTTATTCAAATTCTAGAGGATATGTTCAGGGTCTGTGTTATGGACTTCAAAGCTGATTAGGAAAATCACTTGCCGTTAATTGAGTTTTTTTTTTATAATAATAGTTTCCAGACACGCATTGGAATGGCGCCTTTTGAGGCATTATATGGAAGAAAATGTAGATCACCCGTGTATTGGACAGAGGTTGGAAAAAAGCAACTTCTAGGGCCGAAATTGTTCAAATCACCACTGACAAAGTCAAATTGATTAAGCAACGCTTACAAGTGGCACAAAGTCGCTACAAAAGTTATGCCAATATAGGGAAAAGATCGTTATAGTTTGAGGTTGGCGACTACGTATTCTTGAAGGTTTCACCATCGAAGGGCATTATGCGGTTTGGTAATAAATATAAGTTGAGTCCAAGGTATGTTGGACCTTTTCGATTCTGAATAAGGTGGGACCGGTAGCTTACAGGCTGGATTTACCATAAGAGTTGGCACATGTTCATAACGTGCACGTATCTATGCTCAG
This sequence comes from Hydrangea macrophylla, assembly GCA_033977485.1. Taxonomy (NCBI): domain Eukaryota; kingdom Viridiplantae; phylum Streptophyta; class Magnoliopsida; order Cornales; family Hydrangeaceae; genus Hydrangea; species Hydrangea macrophylla. Next base: position 97,131,337 of record CM066995.1, read on the forward strand.
TCGTTGTGTATCAGATTCGAGTCATATCCTTGAACCAGAATCGTTGGAAGTACGAGAAGATATGACTTATGTTAAACATTCGGTACGGATTCTAGACAGGAAAGATCAAGTGTTAAAAACAAAGACAATTCTGTTGGTCATGGTCCTCTGGCGTAATCATAGCGTTAAAAAGGCAACTTGGGAATGAGAATGTAACAACCTGCATTTTCATTTACTTATTTGCTCATATTGAAATTTTTATTAAAGGCGAACTATAATTTTATAAATTTAGTAACGCCTGTGTTGGATTTTAAAACTGTATTTCAAAGGGGTGGAAATGTTTGCTTTTGACTCAATCAGTATTTTTATAAACCCAGAAAACCATTTCTTACGTTAAAATGAATTTTCTGTATTTTTGTGGTGAACACCGCGCCGCGAAAATAACAATTTGTGTTTAAAACTGTCCGCTCTATGTTAAACTTCCACAGATTTTTGAAGTGATGTAAAGCAAGATTTGACACTTATTTTACTTTTCATTTATGGCAAGTGATCATTGACTTAGGCCTTGTTTGGTTAGACTTGTCTTGAGTGTGTTAATAATGTACCATAAGTTCCATTTCCCAAACACCTCAATTTGCCTCCTATACACCTATAATTGACCCTTGGTAAACTGTGGAGTTAATAATCTGTGTATATACGTATATGTATCTGTTAATTTCTATGTTAATTAGACATCTTAACCCCTTAATCTAATTGTTGAGTGTGGAAGACTTTCTTGGTCACCAAGTTCACCCAATTGAGTTCCTATTTATACAACACTCTTATTCATACACTCTCACATTCTGTACACATACAAACACAGAGAGAAGAGAGTGAGTTTGAGAGCTTATCCAAAAAATTTGTAGAGAGAGAAGCTCTTAATCCCCATAGCCAAAGCTTGGGTTTGAAATTCTTAGCTTGCTATTCTTTCTCAACAAGCTCTCTGTTTTTAATCTCAGTGAGTATTCTAAACTCACTCCAAATGCAATTTCATGCTTAGTTACTGATTGTGTATAGGTATTGATAAACCACCATTACTAGTTCCTCTATGGGAGCTTGAGTTTGAAAAACATGAGTTTTCCTAAACTTAACCAAAATTCGTTTTGAAAGTGATAATGAAAGATTATAGTATATATAGACTATGGTTAAAGTACTTAAGCCTAAATCATCCATTTGTGAAAGTATATAAGAAATTAAGTTTTGTCAACTTTTAGTTTTTCATAAAATCCGAGAGCTACGTTTTGATTCATGTAAAATTAATTGTAGATTCATAATCCTTGCAAAAAATCGGAGAGATCCATATATAATAAGGCTTGGTTATTGTCAAATTTCAAAATATGTCAAATTGACATCAAAATCGGAAACAGGGGACTTTTCAGCGAAGAAGACGAAGTTACTGCCTGAACTCGCACGCGCGATCGCGCTAGCGGCCCGCACGCGCGAGCTGTGTGTTTTCTGGCAGAAAGAAAAGTTTTAAAAGAAAACAAAAATTGAGCGAGGATTACGCGAGCAGCCCACGCGAGCGGCCCGCGCGTGCGAGGTGGCTGGTTTCAGGCAGACAGAAAAGGTTTTAAAAAGAAAAATAAAAAATGGGCATATCGCGTGAGTGGCCCACGCGCACGACTTCTGAAAGTTTTTGGTTTCTGTCTGTTTTATGCTAAGAGACTATTTAGTTGATATTTCATGAGTTTTTAAGGCTCTGTTTAGAAGTTATGTTTAAGATTACGTTTTGGTTGTTAAAGGACGATTATGCTTTCGATTCTTTTCAACTATACATGGTAATCGATCCCGACATTTCATATGTTCTGTTGCACGACATTCATATGGTGTCAGCTGTTCATGCATGGTATGTGTGAGTGTTCAGTGTGGAAAAGAGTGATGATCAGTATGGTAAAGAGTGTGTGGTTGAGATTGTGTTGTGGACACTCCCTGGTAAGTGAGTACCAAAATGTGTTGTGGTTAAGATTGCAGCTAGAGTGTCTTTAAAATGTGATGGTGGTAAAACTAGACACTCCCTGATGCCCATGGTAGCATTAAAGTGTGTGACGCCGAACTTGGACATTCCCTGGCACCCATGGTAGTGCTAAAGTGTAGCCTACGGACACTCCCTGGTACCCGAGTCTGGATACTGTGTGATGTATTTGCGAGGCAGATTATGTATTAAAGTGTGAGACATTGGACATTCCCTGGCACCCCGTGCTAAAGTGTGAGGCAAACTGGACATTCCCTGGCACCCATGTGCTAAAGTGTGGCTATCGGAGTATTTCAAAGATACTAGTGTGAGAGAGTTGGGTGTTGTGTTTGTCGAGACAAAAGAGTCAGTAAGATGAGATGGTGCATTGTTTTCATCCACGGTCATATATATGTAAATTACAGTTTTCAAATGATATTGTGGCCGTTTTCTACTCAAAGTTATGTTTTTAATACTCACCAGCTTCTTGAAGCTGACGACGTTGATGCTTGCTGGACATTCGTGTCTAGGCTTTTCAAGTTTTAATCAAGCGGAACATTATGACTACGCTAACTGAGAACGGCTGCTTTTGGAAGATAAAACTGTTATCAATATCCTATGCTTTAGTTTATGAACTATTTTGTAATAAGGATGACTGTAATAGATGTTAAGTTATTATTGTGATTTAAGGCGGTTTGTGCCTTTAGAGACCCCGTGCTGTAATAACTATTAAGTTAGAAAAACATTATAAGCCTTGATTGCTCTACTCTGATTATTATGTTTTTGTTGTTGACGTTTGGGATGGAATCGATCCTTCAAACTGTCACGACCTACAGGTCCATGAAGGAAATTAAACGCTTTCCATATTTATGCTACGTCGGGGCGTGACAGAGAAGATTAGATTAGAGAGAAATACCTGTACTTGTTCGACTGATGAGGTAAGATTAAGTCTGGGGACAAACTTTTAAAAGGGAGGGAGATATGTAGCACTTGTACCCAGAAAAGAAGGTTAATGTGGTATTAATATGTGTTAATTAAAGAGAATTAATGCATAAGATGATTTAAGGTGGGGTTATAAACCCATATGTGAAAAGGTGTTCAAATGTGAACACAGATGAAAGTCCTGCGAAAGCAGGACTGGTATAAAAGTGGGGCGCAATGAGGGTCTAGTTAGAATAATTTGCATTTAGATGCTATTATATGTTTATATGAATACTTGTTTAAATGTTTAAAGATATTATTATGTCTTATGATAGGTAAAGGGGACCAGTTTTGATATCCATGTGAGGGCGTATTTGATTATGATTTATAATTGGTAGGTTTAATAGCAACCTCACATTATATGGGAAACCACGTTTGGGACTCACGCGGGACTTAGATTAAATCCATAAAGAAAAGGTGAGTAGTTAATGTAATTAACATGGGGGTTTCATAATAAAGCTTAAAGAAACTAGGGGGAGGTAAATGTAAATAATGCAAATTGTGCTAATACATATGCATATAAGCATATGTGTCTCATGGACATAGTTCACAGCTGGGTTTTATAGAAAATAGAGAGACGAGAGCTTTGGCAAAGATGACAGGGGTTTCTAATGATGTTTCTTGCTGTATCTTCGTCGTCCGACGTTCGTTTTGCGAATTGAGACCATTTTTAGATTAGTGGAGGTAAGAGGATCACATGCATGTCCTTTATTTTCTTTTCGGGAACGTTCTTCCGACGACCGTTCTTGGGTGTTAACTTTTGGTGTATCAAAACTATATAAGACTAACACTAGTAGGATTTGAGTTGGGAATTTGCAAGAGGTTTGGAATTCTAGGCTTAATTTGTTAGTAAATTGAAGAGGTGAGTGTTCTAATCCCAAAATTGGGTGTTTATTATGATAATGTGATAGTTGTTTTTAATAGTTGCTTAATTCATGTCTATGTGGATAAATGTTGATGAATTTGGGATAGGATGTAATTGTCAACAAGTACATAGCTTAAAGGTCATGTGCCTCCCACGTAACCAACTTACGTCAATTTTTTTAGACAAATCGTTACAGAGAGTTTACATTGCAATGCAAGTAATAATATAGGGTTGACATTGCAACATTTTGAAGTGTGGGGACCAAATTGCAAACTGAAGTATAATTTGAGCGACACAATACCTTTTACAGTTTTACCCTTCCATTTTTTTTTTCCTTTCTTTCAAGTGACAGCATTTCTAGGGGGAGGCATTTTCATTGTTTAGCTGCCCAATGTTAATTGACCAAGAAGATGAATATTCTCTTTCTTGGGCAGAATCAATTGCATGAATGAAAGGTAGATCTATCATAATTGATCTTTTCTGTCTTAATTTCTTTCTTTTTTTTCTTAGTTGGATCTCAATATTACAAATGTATCACAAACTATATTAATTGAGTCTTGGAAAATCTATAAAATAATATATGTTTTTTTTTTTTTTGCTTAATACATTGTTTATAATCACGATACAAAATTCACTACACCACCATATGATCAGATTTCTAACGGAAATCTTTTATGATTTATAACAGATATATTTGTTACTAATTAGTAACTGGTATATCTATTAGAAATAATAAAAAGCCATTAGTAATTTGAATTATTTTGTAGAGTTGATTTTTCTAAAGGTTGTATAAATATTTGTAACAGATACATCCGTTACAAATAACAGGAAATTTTTTGTTATAAAATAATTTATTTTACAAAACCATTAGACTCTCATTTTCACAAAGAGGGAAAGAGAAAGGAGCGAGGCAGAGCTCCGCCACTGCCGGTGCCACCTCCGCCGGAGAGAGGTACAACAATCTTCCTTTTCAAATTGAAACCCTAGATCGATCTTCCTTCTTCCTTCTTCTTCTACTTCTTCTAAACCCTAGATCTAGATCTAAGCCCTAGATCTAAACCCTAGACATAGATGTTCATATATACATATGACAGTCTTCAATATTTGTACTTATAAAACTTGTTTTGTTTTGGATTGCAAACTCATGATACTTCAAATTCATTTCCAAATAGCCTCTCAGTATGAGAAAAAGTGATTGATTATGATTGAGTCCATAACTTTATAGCTTAAGCTTGGTTCTAGTTGAGTTGCAACATGAGTGTTTAAGGTTTATTTGTCTCCCTAGAGTCCAGAATCTTCAGATTGAGATACCACACAGAGGAATATGAGTAGAAAAAAGTATTATTACCTCTGTGGATATGGTTAATGCTTGGCAGTTTGAGTTCAAAATGACATTTTTTTTCTACCGATTTCTCTTACTATATAGTGGGAAATATAAATTAAGTTCAAAATGAAACAGCAGTGTCTTTACATTTGGTGGATTTGTTGGGGCTTACTATTTTGTGTGGTTGGGGTCAAAGGAATCTTCATGTTAATTTTAGAATTATTGTTATTTTCTTAGAGTTCAAGGTAGGGACAGGTATATATAAAGCACCTGGTATGGTACAAAATATATAAAGCATCTACATGTATATATAAAGCATCTGGTATGGTACAGAATTCATGTATTGTTTGATATGTCCATCAACATTGTATTCATATTACTCAAACAAAAAAACTTGCTAAAAAGTCAAACAAAAAGCACCATTGGTCTTACATATGCAAGTGCAATTATATATGTAGACGACGTGTGCTTCTACATAAAGAAGTATAGTAATGTACGTGTATATTTGCTTTTGCCATGTGATAATTTTCTAGAATTTTGATCATTCAAAATTTTTTTCTTTACATTCTTGAGTTAATATTGACAAAGATTGACCAATTTTTAATGTAGATTATATTTAATATATTATTTATCTTCTGCCTTTGAATTTCTATTAAAGAGACAAGTCCCCTAACATTTTTGATATATCGTATCTAAATTTATATTTTTGATACATCCTAACTAAAGAATTCGTGTATTGTTTGATCTGTTCAACCACATTGTATTCTTATTAGTCAAACAAAAAGCTTGCTAAAAAAATCAAAACAAAAAGTACCATAGCTTTTACATATGCAAGTACAATTATATATACAGACATATGCTTCTGTATATGGAAGTGTAGCAATATACATGTATTCCCAGAAGATTTGTCGAGTGTATTAATTGAGATGGAGATTGAGTTTGGCATAGATGTGAGACTGGGAACATAACCTATCTCGCAGGCACCATATAGAATGGCTTCGGTAGAGTTGAAAGAGTTGAAGACTCAGTTGCAGGAGTTGTTAAATAAGGATTTTATTCGGCCTAGTGTTTCACCTTGGGATGCACCAATTCATTTTGTGAAAAAGAAAGATGGGACGATGAAAATGTGTATTGATTATCGTGAGATTAACACAGTGACTATTAAAAACAAGTACCCATTGCCATGGATTGACGATTTATTTGAGCAATTACAAGGGCCTCAAATGTTTTCGAAATTGATTTGAGATCAGGATATCATCAGTTAAAGGTAAAAGCTGAGGATGTTGAGAAGACAGCCTTCAGAACTCGATACGGTCACTACGAGTTTCTTATAATGCCATTTGGGGTAAACAATGCACCATCTACGTTTATGGATTTAATGAATCGAGTCTTTAAAATGTATTTAGATGAATTTGTTATCATTTCTATTGATGATATTCTTATTCACTCAAAAAGTCTTGAAGAACATGATAAGCATCTGAGAATGGTATTGCAACATCTTCAGGAGATGAGACTGAGAAGATGAGATTAGAGAGAAATACCTGCACTTGTTCGACTGATGAGGTAAGAGTAAGTTTGGGGACAAACTTTCAAAAGGGAGGCAGATATGTAACATCCGTACCCAAAAAAAAAGGTTAATGTGGTATTAATATATGTTAATTAAAGAGAATTAATTCATAAGATGGTTTAAGGTGGGATAATGAACTCATATGTGAAAAGGTGTTCAAATGCGAACACAATTGAAAGTCCTGTGAAAGGCAGGACTGGTATAAAAGTGGGGCGCAATGAGGGTCTAGTTAGAATAATTTGCATTTAGATGCTATTATATGTTTATATGAATACTTGTTTAAATGCTTAAGGATTTTATTATGTCTTATGATAGGTAATGGGGACCAGTTTTGGTACCCATGTGAGGGCGTATTTGAATATGATTTATAATTGGTAGGTTTAATAGCAACCTCACATTATATGGGAAACAACGTTTGGGACTCATGCGAGACTTAGATTAAATCCATAAAGAAAATATGAGTAGTTAATGTAATTAACATGGGGGTTTCATAATAAAGCTTAAAGAAACTAGGGGGAGGTAAATGCAAATAATGCAAATTGTGCCAATACATATGCATGTAAGCATATGTGTCTCATAGACATAATTCACAGCTGGGTTTTACAGAAAATAGAGAGACAAGAGCTTCGGCAAAGACGACGGGGGTTTTCGATGATGTTTCTTGTTGTATCTTCGCCGTCTGACGTTCATTTTGAGAATCAAGACCATTTTTGGACTCGTAGAGGTAAGAGGATCACATGCATGTCCTTTATTTTCTTTTCGGCAACATTTTTCTGATGATCGTTCTTGGGTGTTAACTTTTGGTGTATTAAAACTATGTAAGACTAACACTGGTAGGATTTGAGTTGGAAATTTGCAAGAGGTTTGGACTCTAGGCTTAATTTGCTAGTAAATTGAAGAGGTGAGTGTTCTAATTCCAAAATTGGGTGCTTATTATGATAATGTGATAGTTGTTGTTAATAGTTGCTTAATTCACGTCTATGTGAATAAATGTTGATGAATTTAGTAAAAATATGCCAATTAATTGAAATTTGCCATGTTATATGCTTTGTTGCTTTTATGCTTATGTCGATCAAAGGAAAATCAAGTAGTGGTCACCATTTAAATGTCACATATATAAGGGATAGGAAGCCCTTAAGGGAAAGGGCGTAGTGACGACCACAATGATAAAATGGTGATGCCTTCAGGGTCACAAGAAGGTGTGATACGCTATATGCGACAAAAGAGTGAGAAGGACCCGGGGGTGGTGGCTGGAGTTACTTGACTTTTCGGAGATCAACTTATTGATGTTTATGATGATTGTTGCATTTACATACTTAGCATTCCAAAAACATAATTAGTTCTCTCACTAGTGAAAGCTTAAACGAAAATATATTTTCTATTGTGGTTATTGAATAACCATCGCAGGTACCAAACGGGAGAATGAGAGGAAATGATCCGTGCTACATGTTGGGCTTAAGAGTTGTAAATATGTGTGTCGTGTCCATATGCCTAGATGGTTTTAATTTCAAATGTAACTTTTGTACTAGGAATGTTAGGGATAACTTGTGTTTTGGGGAGTTCTTGTAATAAGTCAAGTGAATTTAATGTGGGTTGTTTTAGAACCTCACAAGTTATGTATGTTTAGAGGGAACTTGAAAGGAATTTAGTAACTTTTGAATGTAAAACTAAACCTGACTTCCATTTGTTGGAAGATTATGCATATGTTGGGCAAAATATGGATTTTGGGAGCAAATTCATGATCCTAGGAATGAATTTATGAGTTTGGTGATTGTAGCATGCTTAGATATCTTGTGTTGATGTTTAGAAGCACTTGGAAATGTTTTTATGATGGTTTTTGATGTTTCCACAAAGTTTGGTTGAGTTTGGGTATGTTTTGAATAGGTAAAAACATAGTTTTTAGCAATAGAAATGCATTTTGCAGAACTCGGATCGATCCGGGTTAAAGGGCGAATCGATTAGGACCTCTTGGGGAACACTCTGCGGGAAACTGCTTAAATCGGATTTATCCGACTTAAAGGGCGGATTGATCTGTGTACAAAATTTTTAGAGCGTCAACTTTTACAGAAACATGCATAACTCTTTCTAGAAAACTCGGATTTGCGCGCCGTTTTTTGCATTAGAACTGGAACTCAAAGATCTATCTTTTGGTATAAAATTTGTCTATACTTTATTAATGTCCATTTTTCCCTTGGGGTTGTTTTGTGTCAACAAAGTTGTGTTATAAGGTCTAATTTATGTTTTTCTTAATAAGTTGAGGTTAATTTGGTGTGTGGGCTTTGTTACACGTGTCCTAATCCATCCGAGGTGAGTTGAGGTGTGACAGCTTCAATATCATAACTTCAACATTCAGCTTAGTGTTTTTCTTTTAGCTCTTTGTTTTTGTTTAATGTGTGCTCTTATTGTTTTCTTGTTTTAGATTTTATCTAGACAACTTGAAAAATTTTGGTTTTGCACTTGAGAAAATTTCTAAGTACCAACAAAACATCCAACTGTCCATTTTCTAAATTTTATTGTTTCACCTCGTTATATGTCAATAATTTCTTTTTTTGCCTAAAAAATTCTTGGCTGTTTTGATTGAGGAGCTAAGTAATTGCTTTTGGTGTATCAAAATTGGGAACTTGCTGTCTAAAAAGACAAAGTGAGAAACTATCTCAGTCTCTCTTAGTACACAGTGCAGGCTGTCAATCGTTGCTATATACAATATTGGCAATAGATTTTTTCTTCTGTTCCCCTTCTCCCTGAGTTTGAGAACTTGAGGTTTTGCATATGGAATTAACTAAAATTGTTGAAGGTGCAAGAAAAGCCTAGTTAGTAATCATTCTTGAGGTATTCATATGGGAGACCTAAGATTAAATAGTACCTTCATCTAATTTATGGGGGAACATGGAGGAGTGGAATTGTCAGTGTGGGAAAGGGCTCTCGCCTCTCTGTTGTATAACCGACTGATGTGCTCCTTAGTGTTGCACCTTTCATATTTCCATCAGTAAACACATAAATTCTTTGTCTGCTATAGTGATGGTGAATGCTTTATGTGATTTAAATCTCAATTTCTTGATGTTCGTTGAATGTTAGGACGGGCCGCAGGCATGGTAGACTGTGCCCTATGTGCATATCCACATTATCCCATGCAAAAGTACGATGACTTTGAGAAGAATGATAAGATCTATGAAGCTATAAGATCTAAACTTTCCATTTATGTTTACTATTGATCTTCTCATTCTTAAACTTGAGCTTTCGGAAGTATACTTTATTTGTTGTCTGCTTGTCATTCTTGTTACGGATAGATGTGAAGGAGGAAGAAATAAAGCAGGCGATCGACTTATATTGGATACGGAAAGAATAGACAGAAACCTCAAAATATGCTTGAGTCCATTTATCTTAGTTTTATATAATTATTCCAGACATATTTGGTTAGTTAGTTTACGATTGAATGGAAGAACTCTTTAAATTTAAGACTTTGTTAGACATGTATGAACTTTTTACTTGTTATGATTATTATGGATTATTTTTGCTGTGTTGGGTATAGAGATAATGGTTAGACATAGATGAATGATTTACTTTTTATGATTACTTTAGATTAATTTTGTTAGTTTTTGTGTTTGGTGTATTTGGTATAGATTAATATGCTTGTTAATTAGGTGCAAAAAAAATATTAAAAAGCATATAAACAAATTATTTGTTTTAGATTTATGCATATTTCTAACGGATATATAGTAATTGTTGACAAACTATTAGTATTCAATATAAATATTTCAAAATCAGTTCGAAACCTAACCGTTAGCAACAAGATTTCTAACGGATATATACGTTAGAAAATTTTTATTTACTAATGAATTTACTAAGGGTTATATCCATTAAGATATTGTCACAGCCCGGTCCCACAATAGCGGAACCGAAGCCCGTGGCACGCCACCGAGGCTAAACCAATTCATTAACGTTCCCAAAAGTTTAATTTGAAGAACACACGCAGCGGAAAACAAAACACATTTTAAAACCAGAGGTTCAGTCGACTGCTCAGTCGACGGAGGAAGGCAGGGAATTTAATAGCAATTTCAGTCGACTGAGGCTAGGGGGTCCAGTCGACTGAAGCGTGGTCCAGTCGACTGCTTTTGCTAAAATAAGAAGTAGTAGCTAGCAAACACAGGGGTTCAGTCGACTGAACACAGGACCAATCGACTGCTCCCCTGACAGCAGCCCAATCTGCAGAATTTCAAGTTGAAAAGTTTCCTAACTTCAACCAAGGATCAAACACACATTTCCAAAAGCACTCCAAAGTAATTCTAGCTGTATTAAAACATTTCTAAAGCAAGATTACAACATGTCACTAACTATTACAACGGTTCTAGATCCATTCTATCATACGAAGTTAAACATGGTTAAAACACCCAATTTCTTATTACAACATTCCTATTATCCCAAAACTACAAGATTAACATTTCAAGTTGCCTCCCAAGTTAAACTCCCAATCCTCGTGCTCACTTCTCCGATTCCTCGCCAGCATTAACACCTGAAATGGTTATTTGAATAAGCACACATATTTCGATTTGTTTAAGCTAAAGCTTAGTGAATAAAACAACATATGTACATGAATGATAAACATGTCCGCATTCACATCTCTATATTTCATACTAGTCGCGGAGACTCACGTGCCCGTCCATACTCCCAATCCGCGACTCCTCGCCAATAAGTCCACGCAAAAGGGTAAGACCCACGATTCTTCTCTTCAATTGTGCGACCTTAATGCCTATATCGGCTCCACAAAATGGCACGGTGACCACGTGCTCCTTCTGACCCAAATAAGCAACTTAACATGCTCAAATACATATCACCATACTCGCGGTAATCAAAACATATCACCGTGATATTGAGCCTACTAATCAATAAAAATCCCCAATATGAACTACACAATATATCTCTAAGAATTAATATATGCTATTCAAACATAACATGAATACATGCCAAGAAATCATTCCAAAACATAGTTGAATCACTCACCTCCAAATAACGCTCCTATAATTCGATCCAAAGAAAACCCGTGTACAAAGAACGTGTAGAAGTCCGTCTAGTACAATTCCTATGAATCAAAATTCCATTTATCAACTTTTATGAAAAATCTTAGAAAATAACTTTTTGGAAAACTTAGCCAAACAGGCCCTAATAGGTATCAAAACGAAGCTCTTACCTCGAGGAGCTCGAATATGAAATCTGGGAGAAAACAAACTGACGGAAGGTCGTGGTTTGGCGTCGCAAAGCTTGAAGCAACTAAATCTCCCTCTAGCCCCCTTTTGGCCTCCTTTTGGAATTTAGGTTAGAAGTTATGAAAAATATCTCAACCATCTCTATCTATATATAGGCAACTCTTTTGGAAATTACGTTTACTTCCCCACGAGTTTTCAAAACTCCTAATTAGTCTCTGAAACTTTCTATACAGCTTATTCTTAGCTTTATAAGTGAAACTTCAAAATTATAAAAGTTTTCGACTAAGTTTCGTTTGGTCGCTAAAACGCGAATTTCTATATGACGTTTCCGAAGTTGCTAATTAGCCTACCAAATTAATAGCGTGTTAATTCGTTCTCACCAGGATACTAAATCTAACAACAGAAATAAATTCTAAGCCAAAAAATAATACAGATATTGAAATACACAGGTAAACATTTATTTTCAGATAAACATTTAAAGTGTTCCACAGTGACCGTCTTACACTCGGAGAGACTTCACAAACAATAAATCCTCAATCACAATAGTTTCAAAGGGTTCTCTAATACAGACACCCAAATCAACTCGTGAGTCAAAACTCACTCAACCATGTGTCATAAGACACGCCACATCACACTATCATGCATGACAATGAAATGCAAAAGCAATAACACAATTGTGGGTGTTATAGATATATCCATTAGTAAATCCATTTGTAATATTACTCATGCCCAAATACTAACAGATATATCCGTTAGAAATAATTTTTCCCTACGGAAATTTCCGTTAGTAATAAGGCCATATGGCATAGTAATTTTTACATTTTTACTTATAAAAATGTCAACTTCCACATTTATTTATTTATTTATTTTTAATGGGATGCTTAATATATAATCTATTATAGCTACCCTTTTTAGAAATTGGTCCCTAGTATAACACAACTTAAGAATTAGACCCTCACCTATTTTGAGGACCAAAATACCTCCATATTATAGAAAATTAGAAATATATATATATATGTGGTAATTGTCATCCAAATTTCACAAATCAAGTCTTCCTTCAATTATCTCTCTCTCTCTCTCCAGTAACAGATCATCTCTCACCCATCGCCGATGTTGATACGCCATGTTACCAACGCACAAATCCATCGGACCACCAACCAACCATGTACCAGCGTCTCCACCAACGCCATCGCACTACTGATCATTGTCTCCCTTCCATCGACAACAATCTATACGCAGTCGTTACATGCTCCGTGTCACGCCCCGGAGTAGCCAAAAATAGGGAAATTTTAAAATTTCCTTTCTGGACCCGTAGGGAATGACGAGTTACATAAAACTGACCTGTCCGTGCAACATATTAACATAATTATATATCAGAGTAAGGAATTGCAAAAGCGTCTAATGGTATTCATGGGGGAACTTAAAGTGTTTGCTACTTAGGCTATTACAGAAGTTCCAAATGAAAACCATAAAAGATAAGTTTGGGCGATCGACGCCATTTAAATTATTACATAACAAAAGATAGCTATTTAAAACATAAAGGAAGTCTTAATACGAAATTAGGCCAGGGTCCTTCTTCTAGTTGGCAAACCCATAACCTTCGTTATCAAACTCTTCCTGATAGTCTGCCTCAGGATCACCTTCCTGATAGTTCCCATCTTGAGGATAATGATATTCACCTTCAGGGTTACCTTGATAGTCCTCCTCATTATAACCTAGACGTAAAATGTCCAGGGCAGGGAATGAGCCATTAGCTTTTAAAGCTAAGTGAAATTGTCTTAACCGATCACTCCTAATACATTTAAGGATATACAGGTACAGCCATATCTTGAAACAACATCAATGAGCATATGATATGGTAGTATGACGACACAATGGAGTATCTATATATTTGACTTTTACTCAACCCTGGACACCACAACTGACTCATGTAACTTGTTACATTACCAGTGTAACGCCGTTAGCTTAGAGTAGAATGATCGTTGCTATCGTCGCCTAGCAGGGCCCTATAGTAGTTTTGGTTTTAGAAAGAGTGTAATCATTGGACTCTTAGGTCCTCGTGACCTTGCTTGGAGAATAGAATAGTTACAGCGCTATCGTCGCCTAGCATGGCCCTATAGCATTCAAAAGGTAACTATTGTATTCAGATGAATACTTTGCTATCGTCGCCTAGCATAGCCCTATAGCGTATCAACCATCAATTCATACATAACTTCAATGATTTCAATGAAAACTCTGGCTATCGTCGCCTAGCAGGGCCCTATAGCAGTTTCATCGTTGTTCCCATTTACTTGACTGTACCACTCAGACCACTGCGGTCCATTCAATATGTATGATAATATGATTAGGTTAGTCCCGGTGACTAACCATGTAGACGTCAACATTGACATCATGACTCGACCATGTTTATATGAATGTTCATGTGATTGTATAAATGGGAAATCATGATAAACAAGAATATCAACGAATATTAACTAAACATGCAGTATAGTTAACTAACATGCTTTCATCATATAAGTAGGAATCTCAACATTCACATAACTAATACTTATCAGTATCGTCCACACAGGACGCACTGGGTATACACATATGGACAAAGAATAATTCTATAATATACCAAGTGAGTTAGGACGACTCACCTCGAAGCGGGTGCGTAAAAGCAAGTGTAGTGGTGGTTCCTACAGAGTATATAAATTCATAGAATGTTGATTAATAAGCGTACTAAAATCAAGGGCATAATGGTAATTGTGTCGAGTGGATTCCTAAACATCAACATAGTGATCTAGGCATCATTCTGAGTCTAACGCCATTGACTAGACTCAAATCGGAGTCCATCACATAAAAAGGCTGGATTTTCTATACCAGTTTAGAAAAGCGAGCTCTGGCGAGGGAGCTTTAATGGCTACCCGGGGCTTATTTTGAGCCTTAGGCTCTATTTGGGGTTCTACTAATGGATCTGGAAATGTATGTGAGGGTGTGTGAGGATACAAAATCACATAGGAGTATGGGTTTTACCTCAATGTAGTCTCGGTCCTCTCTCTTCCTTCTTTATCTCCTGCGAGCCCTCTCTCTTTCTTACTTTTTCGGTCTTTTTGTTTGTGTGATGTTGTGTGTATAAAGGTGAGGCAGAGAGGTGAGACAGTGTGTGTGATGTGTTACTTCTCTAACTCCCTCTCTATTTCTCGGTTCTACTCTCTCTCTTTCTCTCTCCTATCATATATGTAAACACACACATATATATATGTATGTATATGTACATGTACCTACAGTCATGCAGATTGGGAATTTGTAGGAGGTGATGGAGAGGATTGATTTAAATGGGCATCTTAGGGAA
Organism: Hydrangea macrophylla; assembly: GCA_033977485.1. Classification (NCBI taxonomy): domain Eukaryota; kingdom Viridiplantae; phylum Streptophyta; class Magnoliopsida; order Cornales; family Hydrangeaceae; genus Hydrangea; species Hydrangea macrophylla. The sequence goes on from CM066995.1 coordinate 97,146,578, forward strand.
GTAGGAGGGAGGCCGGTGGCTTGGGTGGGGTCGTGCTAAACCCGGCGGGTTTGTGGGGGTTGATTGGGTAAAGCTTATACCCAATGGATTTGGGTAAGTTAGGTTAGTACACTTGCCATATAGGGTAAGATTTCAACTTCCCATTAATGTATGAGTTAGTCGTCGCTTAGGTTTACGTGAAATCCAGTCTAATTTACACAGATTTTACGGGTTAACGTCCTGGGTCAGTCCGAGCTTGTAACTTATAGTCTAAGTTATTAAATACGTATTATTCGTATAGACATTAACAAAAATACGAGCTAAAATACGAGGCTCGTCTATTATCAATGAAAGTTTACAAGTATTACATCATCCACCTACTATTAAAGATTCCGTCCCCGGAATCGGAGCTAGCTATACGTTAAAAAGGTAAAGAAACTTCTCACACATCTCTGATTCTAACTCCCAAGAAGCTTCACGCTCATCATGATGTTTCCACTGGACTTTCACTAGTGGGATCTCCTTAGTCCTCAGCTTTTTAGTTCCTCGTTCCATAATCTTCACCGGTCCTTCATTATACGTTACATTATCATTCACTTCAATATCCGTAAAGTTAATCTAGTAAAACGGATCGTGCACGACTTTCCTCAACATGTTAATAAGAAAGACAATATGAACTCCTGACATCTTGGGTGGTAGTGCGAGTCTATAAGCAACTTTTTCCACTCGTTCCAAAATTAAAATGGTCCAATGTATCTTGGTGAAAGCTTTTCTCTCTTCTGTCCAAATCTGACTACTCCACGTACGGGTGATACCTTTAGAAACACGTGATCTCCAACATTGAATTCTAAGTCATTTCGGTGTTTATCCGCATAGCTTTTCTGTCTGCTCTGAGCTGCCTTCATCTTTTCTCTAACGATGTTGATCTTTTCGTTCGTTTCTCGAACCATCTCAGGTCCTAGAAGTTTGTCATCTCTGACTTCTGCCCAACACAAGGGTGATCGACACGGTCTTCCATATAGAGCTTCAAATGGTGCCATCCCTATACTCGTATGGTAGCTGTTGTTATATGTGAACTCCATCAACGGTAGGTTCTCTTCCCATAAACTTTCAAAATCTATCGCATAGGCTCGAAGCATGTCTTCCATGACTTGATTAACTCTTTTGGTCTGTCCGTCGGTTTGGGGGTGAAATGCTGAACTTAACTTCAACGAAGTTCCAAGTGCTGTCTATAAGCTTTCCCAAAATCCTGACGTGAAACATGAATCACAATCTGACATAATTGACACGGGTACTCCATATAGTGGAACAACTTGTATATACATTCTGCTCAATTTCTCAACCCGGTAGGTCATACTATAAGCGATAAAGTGAGATGAGTTGGTGAGTCGATCTACGATCACCTAAACGGCGTCATGATTCTACCGTGACCTTGGCATTCCTACGACGAAATCCATCGTAATGTGTTCCTATTTTCATCCAGGAACGGGTAGCGGCTGTAACAGTCCTCCTGGTTTCTGATGTTCTGCTTTGACTTGCTTGCAGGTTATACACTTGGATACATAATCTTCCACTTTTCTTTTCATTCCATCCCACCAGAAGTTCATTTTTAGATCCTTGTACATTTTTGTTCCTCTGGGGTGAACAGTCATTCTTGACTTGTGTGCTTCATCCAATATATCTTTCCTTAGGTTGTCCTCATCGGGTACATAGAGTCGATTGCGACATCTAAATCCTCCATCTGCTCCTATATTCCACTCGGTGGGGTCCTTTGCCGATGCTTTTTTGAACCATTGACGGAGTCCTTCATCCTTTCCTTGAGCTTCGAGGATACGACTTATGAGCGTTGGTTGTACTACAAGACATCCAAAGAGTTATTCTTTGCTTGACTCAAAAATCTAAAAATCAAACTCCGTTAATATCTCCAATGCTTTCCATTCTCTGACCATGAGAGAAAATACAATGAGCTTGCGGGGTTTTCGACTTAGTGCGTCAGAAACAACATTTGCTTTGCCAGGGTGGTACTGTAACGTGAAATCGTAGTCCTTTAACAATTCCATCCATCGTCGTTGACTCATGTTCAACTCCTTTTGAGATAACAGGTATCTCAGGCTCTTGTGATCTGAAAATAGATCGAACTTTTCTCCGTAGAGGTAATGCCTCCAAATCTTGAGTGCAAAGACGATTGCAGCTAGTTCCAGATCGTGCGTAGGGTAGTTAAGCTCATGTGGTTTCAACTGCCATGATCCATATGCTATCACCCTTCTCTCCTGCATCAGTACACAACCAAGTCCTTGGTGTGATGCATCGCTGTAAATGGTGAATTATTCATCGCTCTTTGGTATTACAAGCACTGGCGCTGTGGTTAATCTCTTCTTTAATTCTTAAAACGCATGTTCATGCTTGTCGTTCCATTCGTACTTCAGGTCCTTTTTGGTCAGTCCAGTAAGACGGGCTGCGATCTTGGAGAATCCTTCCACGAATCTCCGGTAGTATCCAGCTAGACCAAGAAAACTTCTGACTTCCGTTGCTGTGGTCGGTCAATTCCAATCTAAAACAACTTCAATCTTTGATGAATCCACTACTATTCCTTCTTGCGAGACAACATGTCCTAAAACTTTGACTTCCTTTAGCCAGAACTCGCACTTGCTGTACTTTGGATACAAGTGGTTGTCTGGGAGAGTCTGAAGTGCTATCTTTACATGTCCTTCGTGTTTTGCCTCTGTCTTAGAGTAGATGAGGATATCATCTATGAATATAATGATGAACTGATCCAAATAAGGTCTGAAGACTCGATTCATTAAGTCCATGAATATAGCAAGGGCATTGGTCAATCCGAACGACATCACCAAGAATTCATAATGTCCATACCTGGTTCTGAAAGCTATCTTGGGTACGTCCTCAGGTCGAACGAGCAATTGATAGTATCCAGATCACAGATCTATCTTCAAAAATGTCGTAGCTCCTTGTAGCTGATCAAACAGATCATCGATCCTCGGTAGTGGGTACCAATTTTTTATTGTGACATTGTTCAATTCTCTGTAGTCGATACAGAGTCAAAGTGTTCCATCCTTCTTCTTGATGAATAATACCGGTGCTCCCTATGGTGAAGTGCTTGGATGAACAAATCTGAGGTCCTAAAGTTCTTGCACTTGCGTCTTTAGTTCTTGCATCTCCATTGGGGCCATTCAGTAAGGTGTCTTTAATATCGGTGAGGTTCCAGGAATTAACTCAATACAGAAATTGATGTCTCTCTTGGGTGGTAATCCTTTAACTTCTTGGAAAACATCTTCGAAATCTCAGACTACGGGAATTTGGTTAATAGGAATCTCATCACTCGTGGTTTCAAGGGTAGCTAGGCAGTTGGTGAAGAAAACATCATACGAGGGATTGCACTTGAAATCAAATGGTTCACCATCAAGTGCTGAAAAGGATTTGGACTTGCTAGCACAATCTAACTTGGCGTGGTATTTCTCGAGCCAATTGATTCCTAGGATCACGTCGAATTCCTTCATCGACAAAACTATCAAATTAGCGGGGAGATTCTGATCTTTCAAGTTTAGAGGGAAGTCCTTGCATACTTTTTCCAATTTAACACTCTTTCCTAGAGGTGACATAGCATTCAAAGCTATATCCATCGTTTGGGGTATTAAGCCTAAGTGTTGCATGATTCTAATTGCAATAAATGAATTAGATGTGCCAGTGTCGAACAAAGCTTTCACTTGACTATTAAAGAGGGTTAGAGTACCTTCTAGATTCTCCTGTTCTTCTTCGTCAAATCCTGCCTCCTCAAGAATAATAGCATTGAGGCAAGCCTGTCCTTGAGTCGACGCTCCATAGTAACCGCCTTGGGGCGCTTTACTATCTTTAGACAGATGTCCCTTCTTGTTGCAGTTGAAGCAGACTACATCTACACGACTGTTCCTCTTCGGGACACGACAATCCTTAGACATATGTTCGGGGAGTTCGCAATTGAAGCAGACTCTGGGGTTATTACTTGTGGTTCCTGATTGTCCCTGGGGTGGAGTTGGTTTAAATGACACAGCTGGTTTGTTGCGGAATATAGCTGTCTGCGGCTTCTTCTTACCATTCCAGCTTCTTTTAAATCCTTGGTTGCAAGCCGGGGCTTGTCTCGGTCCCTGATTAAATCTCGGAGGGGGTGGTCGATTTACGAAACGTTTATGTTCACGACCGGTGATTTCCTCAAAGCCATGGGCCATTCCTACTAAAGCGTTGAAAGTTTGATTAAGGTGGCCATAGGTCAGCTTCTGTAGAGGTAGGGAAAGTCCCTGGTGATACTTCCAATTCTTCTTCTCTGGGGTGTCAATCATGTGGTGCGCAAATCGAGAAAGACATTCGAATTACACTGTGTACTCCCGCACAGTTCGGTTTCCTTGCACCTGGTAAATAAACTCTTTCTCCTTTTTATTCCTCTCAGTTTGGGGGAAGTAGTTTTTTAGGAACAGTTCCTTGAATGTCATCTATGACATCCTTTGTGCGGCTCTTCCCAGTGTTGCTTTCTCTGATTCCCACCAGTCTGGTGCAGCATACGTCAACTGATACGTAGCTAGTCGATGTTTCTCAATTTCAGAATATCCCAGGGTATCAAAGATGATGTCCAGTCCATGAAGCCACTGCTCTGCTTCCTACGGTTCAGCCATTCCATTATGTATTGCACGGAATCGTTCTACCGTACGGTCCTCTTGTGGCCTGGGTGGAACTATGGGATCGACATTAGCATTGTTGTTTGGGCCATGATTATTTTCGATGTGCTCCAAGCGTTGTAAAAATGCTCCAAATACTCCAGTAGGATCCATTCCAGCAAGGATGGGCTCCGGTGCTCCTTCAAATGGGTTTGGGAGTCCTAAACGTCGATTTCTCCTTGGTCGGTCTGCCATTGGGTATCTAGTTTACCTACAGAAGTCTTCTACTCAGAACGTATATCCCGAATTCATCTAGATATTTGCTAACATATTTATAAGTCAACTAAACAATCCAACAAATATGGAGACAAGTATGGTAATAAAACATCTGTTTTATTTAATATTCTAATAAAAATTTCATAATTGAACTGGCCGAGAATACGTGATTACAAAAAGGGAATATTATCCTATTACACGTATTCATACATCATAAAGGGTCATAAGCCCAAGTTAACCTAGTACATACATAAACTTAAAATAACTAATACACCATAATAGGTTATCTTAGGCTAGTCATCCATATCTGACTCAGATGTGATTTCTCCCATATCAAAGTCGTTAGGCCTATCTTCATCCACAATGGGTTCACCCGAATCCCAATCTTCAATTTCAACATTGCCTTCATCTTTTTCATTATCATCATTATTCATAGGCTCTTCTATTATAGGGTGAACCTCCATAGGTTGATGGGGTGCTTCCTGTTCTGGTTCTTCCTCGGGATCCTCTTCTTCGTCTCCCTCGTCTCCCTCTTCTTCTAGATATACACCCGGTTCATCATCAGACATTCCTGCATTATCAGGATCGGCAGCAGGTTCTTTCACTAGGGGTGCCACTTCTGCAGGGGCATTCCCATTAGGTGGCCAAACCAGGTGGTCTTCTGGGTGAATGGAAGGTTCTTGTAGTATCTGGTTCACTAGTGGTTGGAAGACTGAATCATCCATCGCTAGTCTCCTTATCTCTCCATGCATTAACTCTTAGGTGTATGCAGTATGGATGGCTTCAGCTTGAAGTCGGTGAGGGTCGGAGATATTGTATACATGCCGCTAAACTCTCAGTCCTCCTCGAAGGAGTTGGCGGGCTCTCAGTTGCACATTCTCAATGAATCCTTCCGGGTCGACTGGTTCGATGCCATCTGGGTAAATCATGTGACCTCCAAAATCATCACTGACATAGTGCCCTGGTTCTCGAGACTGAGTTTTATGCATAGGCACTCCTTGGAATGGCGGGGGTTGTTGGAGGGGTACAAGAGGTGGTGGGGCCATTTGGTAGGCACTATCGTGCATCCTTTCAAAGTCTTCAGGGTTCTTAAGTAGCATGACCATTTCGTCCTGGACTTTCTTGATGATTTCAGCCTCATAGATTGCCTCTAAGCGTAAGGTATCATAGTTATAAACGTTACTCTTATTTATTTCGACCCATAAGTTTCTCTTCCCTCCGTCTTTAGCTAGTTCCCGAATTTGGCGATGGTATATATCTGGGTTTGCTGGCACTATGCGGTCAGGGAAAATCAGACGTCCTCTAAAAGGATCTGGAACATAGTGGGGTTCCATATTACATGTTTCATCAGAAGAACTATCTAATTAAGGTATTGGTTCGAATTGTCTTAAGGTTTATCACTTAAAATTTAACTTATTAAATCGTAACGAAAATAATACAAACACGGAAAATCAGAAAACTAATAGGTAGGTTTTCATTAATAAAAGGGTTTTACATAAGAGAGAATTGAATTACTACTTTTATAAATATATATATACATATATATTCGTCAAAATGTGGGATTATAATCCCAATACAACATTAATACGACATGAGCTAACTAGGGCGTACTAATCCTCTAGTTATGGGAATTCGTCTGAGATATCCATTTCTTCAGGCGGGGTAAATGACATCCATCGTTCATTGTCCCACCCTATCGGCCAGTCAGGGTCGTATGTGTACAGTGTTCCTTTCTCTATGAGGTATTCATCGGCCAGGTCTATCTCCATTTCTTCGTCATTAGAGCTATCAAATGGGTCGACAGAAGTCTCTAGAGGTGTTATCTCAGTCTATGCTTCCTCTAAGTCGATCACCGCAGGGTTATCAAGAATGTCAGGGATTCCATCCACCTCTATTAGTACTAGGCGGGGTGCTATGACTATATGACGCACGGTCGTGGGGATCTTTTTTTTTCATAAAGAAGAAGCACTTCATCAACCTTCCTATCTTTTTACAAGTTTGATGTCTGAAAGCAGCACCAATGCAAACTAGACCTTGGGGGAAGGCTTCCTTGTGATTCTCCATACTACCTGTTTGCAAAAAGGCTATTTTAGTATCGGTTGTTGTTTCTAAAGTACCTTAAGGTTCTTAACTTAAGGGTGTCGGACAGTCAGCGAGCACAACTAAACCTAGTGCTCTGATACCGAAAATCCTGTCACGCTCCGGAGTAGCCAAAAATAGGGAAAATTTAAAATTTCCTTTCTGGACCCGTAGGGAATGACGAGTTACATAAAACTGACCTATCCGTGCAACATATTAACATAGTTATATATCAGAGTAAGGAATTTCAAAAGCGTCTAATGGTATTCATGGGGGAACTTAAAGTGTTTGCTACTTAGGCTATTACAGAAGTTCCAAATGAAAACCATAAAAGATAAGTTTGGGCAATCGACGCCACTTAAATTATTACATAACAAAAGATAGCTATTTAAAACATAAAGGAAGTCTTAATACGAAAGTAGGCCAGGGTCCTTCTTCTAGCTGGCAAACCCGTAACCTTCGTTATCAAACTCTTCCTGATAGTCTGCCTCAGGATCACCTTCCTGATAGTTCCCATCTTGAGGATAATGATATTCACCTTCAGGGTTACCTTGATGGTCCTCCTCATTATAACCTAGACGTAAAATGTCCAGGGCAGAGAAGGAGCCGTTAGCTTTTGAAGTTAAGTGAAATTGTCTTAATCGATCACTCCTAATACATTTAAGGATATACAGGTACAACCATATCTTGAAACAACATTAATGAGCATATGACATGGTAATATGACGACACAATGCAGTATCGATATATTCGACTTTTACTCAACCTTAGACACCACAACTGACTCATATAACTTGTTACATTACCAGTGTAACGCCGTTACCTTAGAGTAGAATGATTACGTTGCTATCGTTGCCTAGCAGGGTCCTATAGTAGTTTTGGTTTTAGAAAGAGTATAATCATTGGACTCTTAGGTCCTCGTGACCTTGCCTGGAGAATAGAATAGTTACAGCTCTATCGTCGCCTAGCATGGCCCTATAGCATTCAAAAGGTAACTATTGTATTCAGATAGATACTTTGCTATCGTCACCTAGCATAGCCCTATAGCGTATCAACCATCAATTCATACATAACTTCAATGATTTCAATGGAAACTATGGCTATCGTCGCCTAGCAGGGCCCTATAGCAGTTTCATCGTTATTCCCATTTACTTGACTGTACCACTCGGAACACTGCGGTCCATTCAATATGTATGATAATATGACAGGGTTAGTCCCAGTTACTAACCATGGAGACGTCAACATTGACATCATGATTCGACCATGTTCATATGAATGTTCATGTGACTGTATAAATGGGAAATCATGATAAACAAGAATATCAATGAATATTAACTAAACATGGAGTATAGTTAACTAACATGCGTTCATCATATAAGTAGGAATCTCAACATTCACATAACTAATACTTATCAGTATCGTCCACACAGGACGCACTGGGTATACATATATGGACAAAGAATAATTCTATAATATACCAAATGAGTTAGGATGACTCACCTCGAAGCGGGTGCGTAAAAGCAAGTGTAGCGGTGGTTCCTACAGAGTATATAAATTCATAGAATGTTGATTAATAAGTGTACTAAAATCAAGGGCATAATGGTAATTGTGCCAAGTGGATTCCTAAACATCAACATAGTGATCTAGGCATCATTCTGAGTCTAACGCCATTGACTAGACTCAAATCGGAGTCCGTCACATAAAAAGGCTGGATTTTCTATACCAGTTTAGAAAAGCGAGCTCTGGCGAGGGAGCTTTAATGGCTACCCGGGGCTTATTTTGAGCCTTAGGCTCTGTTTGGGGTCCTGTTTGGGGTCCTACTAATGGATCTGGAAATGTGTGTGAGGATACAAAATCACATAGGGGTATGGGTTTTACCATAGTGTAGTCTTGGTCCTCTCTCTTCCTTCTTTATCTCCGGCGAGCCCTCCCTCTTTCTTACTTTTTTGGTACTTCTTCTTTTAGTTTGTGTGATGTTGTGTGTATAAAGGTGAGGCAGAGAGGTGAGACAGTGTGTGTGATGTGTTGCTTCGCTAACTCCCTCTCTATCTCTCGGTTCTACTCTCTATCTCTCCTATCATATATGTAAACACACACACACACACATATATATATATGTATATGTACATATACCTACAGTTATGCAGATTGGGAATTTGTAGGAGGTGATGAAGAGGATTGATTTAAATGGGTATCTCAGGGAAGTGGGAGGGAGGCCGGCGGCTTGGGTGGGGTGGTGCTAAACCCGGCGGGTTTGTGGGGGTTGATTGGGTAAAGCTTATACCCAATGGATTTGGGTAAGTTAGGTTAGTACACTTGCCATATAGGGTAAGATTCCAACTTCCCATTAATGTATGAGTTAGTCGCCTCTTAGGTTTACATGAAATCCAGTCTAATTTACACAGATTTTACGGGTTAACGTGCTGGGTCAGTCCGAGCTTGTAACTTACAGTCTAAGTTATTAAAAACGTATTAGTCGTATAGACATTAACAAAAATACAAGCTAAAATATGGGGCTCGTCTATTATCAATGAAATTTTACGGGTATTACACTCCAGGGAATGCTTCCCAAACAGTGCTTACCTTTCTTTTTTTCTCATTTTTTTCCTTCTTCCCATCAATTTTTTTTTTTTTTTTTGTAGATATTCCAAAAATATGTATTTGTAAAACTTCTTACAAAAAAAATGTGAAAATTTCTTTTTGAAAATGAACCAAAAAAAAAAAGGTGAGAAATTTCTTACAAAAATCTCCTTGAATAAACTGATTGTCAGAATTAAAATAAGAAATTACTCACTTTGTTATAAATCATTCTGTCACAAATATTTTATTTTGTTTCCCTTTTTTTTCCTTCTTCCCAACAATTGTAATTTTTTTATTGATATTCTAAAAATCTATATTTATAAAACTTCTTACAAAAAATAAATAATTAAAAGGTGAGAAAATTATTTTTGAAAATAAAGAATAAAAAAGGTGAGAAATATCTTACCAAAATCTCCGTGAATAAACTGATTGTCAGAAGAATAGTGAGAAATAACATAGAAAAACACAAAGTGATGAGGCCAAAAATTGGTAAGAATAAAGTAGAGCAATTTTAAGAGAGAGAGAGAGACTATTTTTTGTATGTGGTTCGGCCCTGTTAATGAAGGTACCTACGTCCACGTGTGTGTCTGAGCATGTTCACTAGCAGATCACCGGCGGGCCTGGTGAGCCAACAAAGAGGGGTGGCACTACTAGTAATACCGACCGGGTGTATGCGTATAATGGTGAATTTTATAGAGGTGCTGTGTAGACTAAAGAGTTGGCGGCCCCTTCAATGGGGGATGAGAGGTCGCTTTTATAGATGTAAGAGACCTACTCATACATGGATAAGGAAATATAATCCTATTGATATAGATTGGCATTAATTATGGGGATTTCCTAATTGGATTAGGAAATAGTGTGCACTTTTCATTAGTCTTCTAGCTTGAGTAAGAAACTGCCCATAATGCTCGGGATCACACCTGTGGGCTCGGATGAGCTGTTCTCGCGGTGGGATGTGCCTGTGCGTTTTTCCCGACCTGTTGGCGGGGTCATGAATGAACCGCTCGGGCTGATGCTTCTGAGGAGTTGTGCATGATTTTCCCGGGGCATGGACTAGCTGCTGATTTTGAACCGCTCGGTCATAAGATAGAGCCAATTTTGGGCGTATCAGCTGCCCCCCATATCCAAGATTGGCCAGATGCTATATCGGGGCAAGTTTGGAAATCAGTTTGATTTTACTTGCCGTTGTCTGAGTACTTGTGGAAGTTGCCTCGGGGCTTCTGAGCCTGGTGAGTCCTCGGGAACTGGCTGAGAGTTGAGACCCAGCCTAGCTCGAGACTTTTAGGTGCTCGGAAACTGACTGGGAGTTGAGACCCAGCCTAATTCGGAGTCTTTGAATGCTCGGGAAGTGACCGAGAGTTGAGACTCGGCCTACTTCGGAGTCTTTGTTTGCCTGAGTTAGCTCCCAGGATGGATATCTTCTACCCGTAAACCTTCGTCAAAGCTGTGGGTAGAAGGATTTTACCATGTTGGAAAAGCCGACCTAAACCGTATTGCTCTAGGGTCCTTTTTTTTATGTTAACTCCCCAGGATGGTTGTCTTCTGCCCAGCCAGCCTTCGTCAAGACTGTTGGGAGAAGAGCTTGACCATGTTGGTGGAGCCGACCTAAATCACGTTGCTTTAGGGTCCTTTTGCTCGTCTATCGTCGTCCAACCTAAGAGATTTTAGTCACCTCTATCGTCGGTCTGGACCTAAGTGGAGTTAATGCCTCTGAGTACTGTAGGTGCTCGGGTTGTCCAAGATTTTGACTTGGTTATCCGCGAGGCTTGTAGATACCCGGTGTGATTACCTATTTAGTTCACTGCGCCGTCTTGCCCCCCAAGCTTTCGCTAAGACGAGGGTAGGTAACCGACCTGGAACATGGTGGTTGCAGGGTCTTTTGAAGCTTGCCATCATCAGCCACGTAGGAGGTTTGCCTCCATCGTTGGTTGGACCTAAGCGAAGCCGGTGCCTCGGGTGTGACCCCAAGGTCTTTAGTGCCTGGGTTCGGAGCCCAAGGTCTTTTGAGTGCCTGGGTTCGGAGCCCGAGGTCTTTTTAGATGCCTCGGGGTCTCTCTCTTAAAATTGCTCTACTTTATTCTTACCAATTTTTGGCATCATCACAAAGTGATAAAAAGATCCCAAAAAATAAGTGAGAAATTTCACCATAAATTAATACAAACAAATTGTAAACATCTTCTTTCAACAAGCCTTCACACTTGAAATAAGTGTGGGTTTCAGTGTCTAGTGTGGGGTTCAATGTTTGCCTCCTTTGTTTATTTCTACTTTTGGAACCTTAACATGGGCACATGTTAACAAAACCCATAACCAAATTACTCCCCCCCGTACCATTTTATATGTCCCTCTTTCTATTTTGGGTTGTCCCAAAACTATTGTCCACTTTTAAATTAATTTCCAAAACTACCCCTAATGAGTGAACACATCAAATTACTCTCTTAACAAAGTATGGGCAATTTGGTAAAAACTCTCTCTTATTTAAACCCATGTGGGTAGTAATCATTATGTTCCCTTAAAAAGTTGGAATCCCCAAAAGGGACACATAAAATGAGACAGAGGGAGTATTAAGTAGCCATTATTAATCGTCAGTCAGGCTCTAAAGAGGGCTCTCTCTCTTTATTGAAGAGAGGGCCTCTGCTTTGGCCATCAGGTCCAGTTTTTAAACACAATCTGACGGTCAAAATAGAGGCCCTCTTTTTAATAAAGAGAGGGCCCCCTCTGTGGAGAATTTTCGTATTAATTATATATATATACTATCTATATAAAAAGAAAATAAGTGTCTATGGTTGCGTGCAAACTGAAATCGATTTCTCCAATTTCAGTATTTCTCTATTTATTTTGTCTTTTACGGTAATTGTATAATTAGTCAAATACCATAAAACCCTTTTACTATATATACCATAATTACTCGTACATGTGTACAACGACATAAGGATATTTATAGGTTTGTATGAGGGTAATTCTGTCATTTTAGACAAATAATTACATTGAAGTCAACTTTTTAATTTTAATTAATATAATAATCACGATTCAATCAACTTTGACTTCAATATTTTAGGTTTTTTGCAACCATAATTACATTTAGCTTAAAAAAAAAAAAAGCAACAAAAATGGCTACTTACATAATATTTACATATATGTCATTTTTTGTAAGAAAATTTACAAAATGGTCATCTTTTGGCACAACCGCTTTTTTTTTCTTTTTTTTTTAATGGTTAATTTTATACTTTGATTACACACATGTGCACACACATGGTTATATGGTTGTATTTTGCTCTTTTAGTTTTAATTTGTATCATAATAATTATTTTGGTCATATTGCACACATATGGCAATATAATATAATTTGAGTATTAATGATATGCTTTTCAAATCTTATGTGTCAGGATTATGATTCATTTTTGCATATAAGTCTATTGAATACCTATTTTGATACCCTAAACTCTAAACCCTGAGTTTAAAAGTCATTCTATGCATTTTTAACATCACTATGTTATTTTCTATTGCTAAGTTCTCAGACCACAACCTAGTTTCAGTTTAAACTAAGTTCAAACCACAATTTTGTATGGTATTTTAATTTTTTAAAATTCAATTTTATACAATTGCATATGTTAATATTACACACACAAATACCTATAAATTGAATTCATACACACAACATATGCTAGTATTTTGATCTTTTAGTTATAATTTGTATAATCATAGTGAATTTACTAAATTCAGTGTGATTATACAAATTATAGGAAATGAGTTAAATTAATACAAATAATATAGAAATACTGACATTATTGTTTTTTTATTAAATTATTACACAATTGAGAAAAGAGATTTAAAATTGCCAAAATATAAAAGTAGTCAAATTGCAAAAAATGAACAAAGCTAATAGAAAGGGGATTGGCATGTGCAATGCACTTGCCTGTACTCTAGTATATATACATACAGTCCGAATCTCCGACGGACTTAAAGGGACGGGTTTGGGACGGACCGCTTATTAGCGACGAAATTTTCACTTTTAGCGACGAAAATTTTTGTCACAAAAAGTGATCACATTTTGTGACGAAAATTTTCGTCGCTAAAAGTGAAAATTTCGTCGCTAAAAGTGGTCCGTTTTTGGTCCACACGTTAGTGGTCCGCACTTGATTGCCTCCGTATATATATATATATAAACATGATTATTGTATCCTTAATTCATTGATAATCTTAATTTGAGCAAACTGATACCCACATACGTTTGCTCTTTTGGCATTTTAAGAAATTGTATATACCTTATGTGGATATCGCAATTTTTCTTACCCACAGCTTTTTCTTTTAAAGTTCTTTTAAAATTTCAAATTCAAAACAAATGAGTCGCCACTTAATTTTTAAAAGGAAAAATTAAGAAACCATTTTTAAAGCAAACTGATCTTTTTAGAAACTAGAGATTAACTAGGTCCGGGGATTATGGAATGAGAGAGGAAGGAGCCCGTCGGACTAAAACACCCTCTCTCATCCTATCTTGCGATAGGCCTCTACTCAACATCCTTTTAATCGAATTATTAATTTAAATGTGCCCTCAACTAATACATATGTATATGTATACATTACACAAACATGTCAAAATGGTGTAAAATTACCAATTTACAAAATATCATTCAAAAGCCACGTAATTCAAGTAGCAAGCAATATGATATGCAATAAAGAACAAGAGAACTTACCCGGGATCCAGCCGCGGATATTAAACGTGCAATGCATGCGATTTAAATAAAAACTAGGAAAAGAGTCTCTAATCCATATATACAAGTAAAGCAAGACCTAATTCTAAGGTGTCGCGCGTTAAGTTGAAAAATTGATAAAATAAAGATAAACTAAAGAGGAGTTCAAGAAATCATACCTTAATAGCGCTACAAAACAAAGAGTTAGTCCACATGATATGCAAGATATAAAGTTAGAAATAACAATCCTACATTTCTAACTTAAATCTATCAGATGCAATTGAATCTAAAGCAAATAAATCCTAATTACAAGTGTCAAGCCATATGGATGAATATGTTCATGAACAAAAATAAATTATGAAATACCTATCATTTAGATCACTTAAACTTTGGTTTCAAGCTTAACTAATCATTATTAAAACATGGTTTGAGCTCTAGGTCATAGAAAAGTCATTTGGACCATTATTTACAAAGTTGGTCAAATCTGTCATAAAATTCTGAAAATTGCAGAGAGCAGACCAGATCTTTAAGAAAATAAAAAGCATGATTCCCATTGTTTGATCTTGATGATTTTTGGACACAAGATGTCTCTGTGTGTCTAGTTTCCAAATCAAAAAGAAAATCAAAGTTTCAACGGTTAGATCTCTAGGAAAAGGACAAACACCAAACATCACTCAGAGATGTACAACTCTCTGTCCAGAGATTTTGTTTGATTTTTGAAAAATAGAAAAAAGATCAGAAATGCTTTGTTCTTTTTAGGGTAGCTTCCTAACACATTAATCTACTTAGAAAAAAATTATTTTGGGTCACAAATACTTGATTAAGGTTCTGATTTGCTTATTTCAAAAGGGTATTGCTGTTCTGAAACTCTGGGCAGATTGTAGTGTCTTCACAAAACTCATGACCAAACCACTTTAAACATAAAATCTCCTTAAAACAAAAATTGCAGTGGTAGAACTTTGAGTTATAGACATTTTCCCATTGGTTTCATTCAATTCCAACGGTTAGATTTCCAACTAAAAATCCTTGATCAAAAACAGTTTATGAATCCACTGTTTCATTGTCAAGTTCAACTTTTATTTGTTAACCCCAACTATTAAACCATGAAGTTGGGTTTAAACCAAACCACTTCTCCTATCACTTGATCGTCATTAGAGATCAAGACATGACTAAAACTCATGAGTTTTCAAGGAATATAAGGAGACTCCATGAAAACTCAAGCTTAGAGGACCCAAACCATGGTAGGGGTTTGGATTCATCTACTTGTTCTTAATAAAATGATGACCAACTTTAAATCTCATGTGAATCATAAGCTTACATGAGACTAAAAGATCAAACTCATGAGATTCAAGTGAGATATGGAAGATTCCCAAGAGTCTCAAGGGCGGAGCATAAACAAGAAAAAGAGAAGAAGAATCAAAGAACTAGCCCATGAACTTCAAGAGCATATAAAGAAGATCCCATGAAATTCCAAGTTAGAGAATCCAAGTCATGAATATGGACTTGGATCCATCTATTTGTTTACAAAGTGAAGTGATGATCAAACTTTGACTCCCATGTGAAGCATAAGCTTACATGAGATTCAAAAGATCAAACTCAAGAGCTTTCAAGAGAGATATTGAAGATCTCCAAGAATCTCAATAGAAAAATATAAACAAAAAGAAGAAATGAAATCAAGAAAACTAAGTGAGCAAGTGCTCTAAATCCATAAAAGAAAACCAACAAGAGTAGAGTATCACCTCCAACTATCCTCAAAATTAATCTATATTTTGAAGATCTTCCAAGCTCTTCTTTCAAATTCTTCTCCCAATGTTCTCTCTTCTACCCAAATGTTCTTCTCTCAAAAGTTCTCCTAAATGCCTCTCAAATTCCCCCAATATTTTTTTTGTCTTAGTCCCCTTCCTCTATGAAGATACCTCTTCTTATATAGACAAAAACACATAGGTAATTTCCAGTGAATTCGGAGTAAAAGATAGGTGTAAATGTCTTATTTGGTGGTACAATACGTACTTCCTGAAAATAGACAGACTGCTGCACAGGGCGACAGTCAAAAATCTCTTGCGGCAGTCAGTGGATGCCGCAACGGCACTCCGTGAATACCGCGGCGGCATTACATGACTGCCGCGCGGCACTTATTGAGAGCTGCGGAAAATTATTAATGGCCACGTTTTAGTCAGCCTTACTTTATCAATTTTTTGTTTTTATCCGCATACACATACGTATTGTACCACAAAATACGGACTATTAAAGCAAACGGCAGTCAGAAATTGTCGGCGGTACTCAGTAAATGCCGGACTGGCATTCTGTGAGTGCCGTCCGGCACTCACCGAATGCCGTTCGGCACTCACTGAGTGCTGCAAAATTCTGTCGTGTGCCGATTTTTGTTGAACTTCCCCTTTTAGGTCTTTTCCTTCCTCCTTTTTCTTAAAGAAACTTATTTTTGAAGATTTTTTCCAAAAGTGATGTTTTATACCTGAATTCTCCTAAATACTTGGTATTTCAATCTGTGAAAATTTTACCACGTTTGGAGAACTTTCTGAAGAGCTTGGAATACTTCGAATCTTTCGGTCCTTATCATCATTGGACGTGGAGGTGACGCTCTCCTAAATTTGACGTTTGGTCAAAATTGGGGTGTCTACAGTTTGCCCCTCCTCAACAGAGCTTGTGGAGTAACGCGTTTCATAAGCGAATGTCGAAGCCTGTGTGAAGACAAGCCTTTGACCAAACTGTCGGATTTAGGTAAAAATAAAATGCGTTGCAAAAAAAGAACATGCGCGCGGCAATGGTTCACGCTGGTCGTGCTCGATGATGAGCTGCCTACGTATCCTTTCAAGAATCAGACCAGGGCGTAGTTCGGGCAAGGGTCAAACACACACAGGCATAAATAGTCATACGGATTAATGCACCTATCTTATCGTGATGCACGTGCTCAAGCAATCTCGTGCTCCATATAATATCTCAGCAACATATTGTTCTTTCTTAGTATCAAAAATGCACCCTATGCCATTCTACTTATGATGTCATTCTATTCTGGGAAAGTCACAACCATCATAGATGCGCTTCCTATGCTTAATTCCTCGACATTCTTCAAGAGTCATCTAATCGACTAGAATGCGCTTCGCGCCTTTATACCTTGGTGTCGAATTAGAAACTACGCTTTCCAAAAGACTGAGATGCACTTCACGCCTTATACTCTGGTGTCTTCCAAGAATCATCTGATCGACTGAGATGCGCTTCGCGCCTTATACCCCGGTGTCAAATCAGGAACCACGCTTTTTGAAAGACTGAGATGCGCTTCGCACCTTATACTCCAGTGTCTTCGAAGAATCATCTGATCGACTGAGATGCGCTTCCTATGCTTATACTCCAGTGTCATCCAAGAATCATCTGATCGACTGAGATGCGCTTCGCGCCTTATACCCCGGTGTCAAATCAGGAACCACGCTTTTTGAAAGACTGAGATGCGCTTCGCGCCTTATACTCCAGTGTCTTTCAAGAATCATCTGATCGACTGAGATGCGCTTCGTGCCTTATACTCCGGTGTCAAATCAGGAACCACGCTTTTTGAAAGACTGAGATGCGCTTCGCGCCTTATACTCCAATGTCTTCCAAGAATCATCTGATCGATTGAGATGCACTTCGCGCCTTATACTCTGGTGTCGAGCGAGTTTGCTCTAAAAAATCTGCAGCCCTTCGGCCTCGTCGGATTTGTTTTCTCACAATGATCCGGCAGCCCTTCGGGCTCGTCGAATATATTTGCTCTGAATTCGGGGTCAATAAGACTCAAATTCATTTCAAATTTCAAAACTTGGAGTCGAACAGACTCAAACCCATTTTATTTTTCAAAACCTGGAGTCAGACAGACTCAAATGTTTTTTTTTTCAGCATTGGGAGTCAACCAAACTTAACTCAATTTAATTCAAAATTTGGAGTCAGTCAGACTCGAATTCGTTCATTTCCAAAAATCTGGAGTTCTTCAGACTTAATTTGATTTTCTAAAATCGAGAGTCTATTAGACTCAACAAATTCCCTTCTTAGTGAAATAAATTTCATTCCATTTACTTTCAGAAATTCGGGGTCTAGTACTTCAGACTCAAATTATTTCAAATTTCTACATCGGGAGTCCGATGGGCTTAAATTATTTCAAATATCTAAAGTTGGGGGTCCAATGGACTCAAATCCACTTTAATTTCCAAGATCGAGAATCAGTTAGACTCAATTTAATTCAATTTTCCAAAATTGGCAGTCAATCGAGCTTCATAAAAAAAATTCAAAATTTCGATCAGGAGTCAGTCAGACTCAAATAAACTCAATTTCACCAAGTCCAAAGTCGATTCGACTCAATTTGAGTTCAAATTCAAATGCTAAATTAGGAGTCGCCTAGACTTCGACTTAATTCTGAAATCAGGAATCAGCCAGGCTCAAACAAATTCAATTTCACCAAGTCCAGAGTCAATTTGACTCAAATCAAATTCAAATCCTAAATCAGGAGCCAATCAGACTTAAATCAATACATATTTCGCAAAATCGGACAAAACCAGGAGTCAATCAGACAAAAGAATTTTTACAAAATTGGGAGTCAATCAAACTCAAAGAATTTCTATTTCACAAGATTGGGAGTCAACCAGACTCAAAGAGTTTCTAATTTCCAAAAACATGAGCCTATCAGACTCAAAAGAATTCCCGATTTCAAACCATGAGTCAATCATGCTCAAAAGAATTTCTAATTTCAAAGTCGGAGACAAACAGACTCAAAATCATTTCAATTTTCTAGAACAGGAGTCAATTGGACTCGAATCGGATTTTATTTCACAACAACGAGAGTCAATCAGACTCAAATCTAAAATTAGGAGTCGATCAGACTCAAAGAATTTCAAATTAAAAAATAGAGTCAATTAGACTCAATTCTATTTAAAAACTCTAAAATCTGGAGTCAATCAGACTTAAATGAATTTTCTAAAATTAGGAGTCAATCAAACTCAATTCAATTCAATTTCTAAACTCGGGTGCTAAGGTAGACTTTCATGAATCGGGAGTCAGACGGATTTAATGATTTTAATTTCTGGAATCGGGAACCAATCAGTTTCAACTTAATTTAACATTAAAATCTAGCGATAGTTAGATCCATTTTATCCCAAACTTTCGAAAGTTCGGAGTCGGTTAGACTCAAAGAATTCAATTCCAACAAAATTCGGAGTTAAGCAGACTCACAAATTCAAAGGGAGTCACGTGGACCCAAAAATTCAATTTTCTTATACAAGGAGTCAATAGATTCACATTTTAAAACAAAAGAGTCATTCGGATCCATGGACCCATATTTCCACAATAACAGAGTCACTAGGACTCAAAAACTCGCATTTTACAACCACGGAATCATTCGGACTCAAAATTTGCATTTTTCGACAACAGAGTCACTCGGACTCAATGAAATTCACGGAGTCACACGGACTCAACAAAAATTCACTTTTCATACAAATGGAGTCACACGGACTTAAAGAATTTCTTATTTCAAAATCGGGGGTTAACATTTCAAATTTTCTTAATCAGAATCAATTTTGACTCAACAAGAATCTCAAACCTCAAAATTGGAGTCAAATCGCCTCAACAAAAATTTCAATTTTCAAAATCAGGAGTCAATCAGACTCAAAGAATTTCTCTTTCACAAAATTGGGAGTTGATCGGACCCAAAGAATTTCTTCTTCACAAAACTAGGAGTCAATCAGACTCAATTTATTTCAAACTCATGAATTTGGAGTTAATTAGACCCAAACAAATTTGAATTCTCAAAATCCGGAGTCTGGAGTCGGTTCAACTCAACTCAATTCCCATTTCCAAGTTGGGAGTCGATTCGACTTGAAGCAGTTCCTATTTCCAAAGGGGAGTCGCACTGACTCAAATAATTCACATTTTATGTCACGCCCCAGCGTAGCAAAATAAGGAAAATTTTTCATTTCCATTTTGGACCCGTAGGTCATGACAGGTGAGGGATCGCTTGTCCTGTACTTAGCTTAACATGTACCAGAAAATAGAGTATATAAAGCAGTAAGGAAGAGAATATAGATCAACATTACAAACTTAATTAATATTACATTGTCTCAAATAAAAGTATTTCTTAAGGCACAAGCCGCCTTATTCAAATTAAAACATTATTCATATCTTTTATTACAACTTTAATAAATTATAAAAGCAGCTCTGCAGACTTCTCTAGCTGGCATAATCATATAACCCTGCATAGCCATCTCCTGGACATTTTGGGTGTCCAAGACAAAATAAAGTCATCAGCTAATGAAAGCCGAGTGAGCATAATGAATATACAAGCAATGTATATAAAAGCACATTAACTGTCTTTGCATTTAGTATTTTACAGTACTGTTAGTCCATTATTCTAGTCGTCACATATAAACAATAAATGAATAATTAAATCAATTATATAAGACCGTGCATGAACAATGTAACCATCTCATCTTACTGACTCTTTTATCTCGACCACAACCTCTTGACTCATTCGGTTCGCCAGAACCATCCGGCACGAGGCCGTTGTTTTAGATCGGCCTACCATATCCGAGTCGGCCTGGACACGACCTGATTGGCCTGCCGTATCCGAATCGACCTGGGCTCAATCCTTCCTAATTAATCTACCGTATCCGAGTCGGCCTGGAATAATTAAGGTGACACAAGACTTTGATTGACCTACCGTATCCGAATCGGCCTGGGCTCAATCCTTCCTAATTAATCTGCCATATCCGAATCCGCCTAGAATAATTAAGATGACACAACTCAAAACAACCTTTCATTACTTATTTCTCACAAGACATACATGTCGACCCAAACGAACCCTTACCAACATGCCAACTCGACTATCCACGTGTATGACTTATTCCATTTACGATTTTCTTTAACGTGACAGTGGTTGTTTTAAACATGTGATTATTATCAAGTGAACCAATTTAGCTTAATTTGATTTTAGGAAACTGACGGCGTAATTTTCGGTGGCATAGAATTTTTATTACAATTTTTAGAAGATAAAATAATATATAAATTTAGTCACAAGGCCCTTCTTAATGACATAAATATATAAAAGTAGAGGGTACATGCTTTGACATTATTTTTAATAAAAAATAAGGCATTAAAATACAATTCTGCTATTTTTCCATAAATTTAGAAGTACCAAATGTATTTTGAAATAATTAAAATATTAGTTAAACGACCACTAATTTATTTATTAACAACATCAAGTCCTAGTTTTATAATTTGATAAATTACAAAACTATATAAAAATGACCTCTAAAATGTTAACAATAATACAGAATTTGATAGAGTCAATAAGTACTTTTAACACTTATTTTATACTAATATATTTACTATTTATTTTTATGATAAAAATAATAATTTACAAACTTATATGTAAGTAGCAAGTATTAAACTCTCAACCTTGGGGTCAAGGAACTAACCAATCAACAAACTATTTCAAGGGGGACTAATTGGGATGCTAAAATTTCATTGTTAATTTACCGAATGAGTTTTCGTTAACATTTTTGGTACCGCTAATTTTGTACCTCCATGGCTATATAAACATATCTATACATATTCACTTATTTTCGAAACCTACGGATAGCGCGTAATGACTTAAAGTACATTAAGAGTGGGTTCAAAAGACTCACCGTTCTTCGTAGTGGCTGGACTAAGAGAGCGAGAGATTCCGTAAATATCCGTAATAAAAGCTATGGCTTTGAGCTTTGGACTCCCCTTCTATATAATGATATTATCCTTTCTATATTTCCTTTCTTAAATCTCTAGAATAAAAATGTGATTGTGTGTGTGTGTGTGTGTGTGATTGAGAGTAAATGAGAGAGAGAGAGAGCTCTAGAGAGAGAGAGCTCTAGAGAGTGTGTATGCATTTACTACTAAAATGTGTTTATATAGGATTTCAAGGGTGAAGAGTTTGGTAAGGCATGTGGTTAAAATGCAAGCACACTACATACATAATTTGAACCATGCAAATTAGGCTTGTGGTAAGTTAGGCTTGTGGTAAAAAATCAAGCACACACTAGTCTAAATCTAAGCCATGTAATGATCTCAATCAATAACTAACTTGTGGTTTAAACATCAAAGAGGTAAGTAAGGCATGTGGGTTGATACATAAACACACAGGTCATAATTTATATCCACATGATTTTGATGATTCAACATCAATCAGTCAATTGATTAGTTATGTTAGTCAATTCAGTCCAGTAAGTCCAGTTTGGTCAGTTAGCTAATTAAAATGTCCCAAATAAAATTATTAGGGACAAAAATGTAGGCGACGTGATATTATATTTTATTAATGGTTCTAATCCCAAATCATAGGGTAACTTAGGGGCGCAGTCTTAAGTAGTAATAACAAAATTAAAATTACTAAGGGTTGTAAAATTAAAGGCATTGCATTATTAAATGTTAACACAAACATTATTTATTTATTAAAAATAATACCATAACTACAAATAGTACACACTAATAAAATAGAAAAAGGCATTTTATTTATTATTAGGGACGCGAAAGTACAGGTTGCTACATTTTACAAAAGGAGAGTCATATGATCTTAAAAATTTCACATCTCTTAAACACAGGTTTATACGGACTCAAAAATTCACATTCTATAAACCCGAAGTCACATGGACTAAAAAAGAATTCATATTTTACAAAGACAGAGTCACGCGGACTCGAGAACACAGTATTTTACATAAATGGAGTCCCATGGACCCAACAAATTCACATTTTTCACAAACGGAATCACACTGACTCAACAAATTCACATTTTACGCAAACGGAGTTATACAGACTCAAGAGTTCATATTTTACATAAATGGAGTCAAGTGGATTCAAGAATTCATATTTCACGCTGTCACGACCCATCCCACTACGTGTGGAAATAGGACACGTGGCACGCCACCGAGGCTCAACCAAACAACAATATAATTATACGCAGCGGAAAGAACTTTAAAACAACCCTGGGTATTTTAAAACTTAGGAAACATTCCCCTCTGAGTTGTAAAAATCCATTGAAATCAAAGTTACAAAAAAATTTGTTCAATTAAAAGTGTTCACAAGAATCCATTAAAATACAGAAGTTCAGTCAACTGCCCAGTCGACTCTACTAGGGTCCAGTCGACTGTGTCTGGCAGAAACTAAAACCCTAAACCTTCAACAGAGGTCCAGTCGACTGCTCAGTCGACTGGGTTAAGCAGAACCCAAAATGTAGCATATAACACAGAATTCCAGTCGACTGACATGGGGACTCAGTCGACTGCTTTTCTATTATGAGAAGCAGTAGCCAAAAATCTACAGTGTTCAGTCCACTGACAAAGGGTCCAGTCGACTGCTTTTCTATTATACACTTACAATGTCTCAAACCCACGAGATCCAGTCGACTGACCCTGGGTCCAGTCGACTGCTCGCCTGCTGGCAGCCCTGTGTTGAAAACTAACAACTCATGCTTCTAAATTCCAACACCAATACAACCACAACTAATTTCAACATATTAAACATAACCATAGGCGTTCAATTACAAGATTACAATACTGCGAAACTAATCCATGTTTATATTACATCATATTACAATATTCGAATCCTTACACAAGTTTAGGATTTAAAACAAAAACATATACAACTGTGGTTCCCCGGCGTTCTTTAACGGCCTCACTCATCGCGCTTCTTCTTATCTTTCTTCTTACCTGTAATGGAGTACATCTCCACTGCTCAGCTATATGCTGAACGTACAATTCTAAATGTATGCTTATATGATAATTCATGGTTTAAGCATCTAAAACACATAAAAATAGTCTCTAGGGTGAGTGGTACGCATTCATCCGGTCGATGCCGTAGGAGGCCCACCTCTCCCACGCATCTTGTACACTGGTTGGGCCTTCCTCCATACCAGGTACTGTGTACTGGTTGGGCCCACCTCCAATCCAGACACAACCACAATTTCCAATTCCAACAAGATCACAATCCTCAAGGTTCGAGGAGCTTACTCCGGATGAATTTGCACCAAACTCCCCTTTGACCCAAGTAGACACATAACATGCTCACATAAACAGTTATACGCGCTTTTATCATAACTTCACGTGCATAATTAACGGGCCTAACTAACACATGAATTTCGCCCGGATCCAAGAATATCAAAAGTGATGTCCAAAACATGAAAATCCATATATTTCATAGATCTAGAATTCATACATCGTGCGAATCTCTTCAAACTTTGAAGGATCGTCTAGGGGGCTAAATAATCGTCGGATTTCAATTTATATGCGATTCCCACAAGTTTTACCTAATTTTTCCCAAAAGTCTAGAATTAATATTTTTACAAAAATTGGCCAAACATGACCTAAGTGGTATCAAAACGTAGATCTTACCTCCACGAGTTCAAATCTGAAATCTGGAGAAAATCTGACGGACGAACGGTCGTCGTATGTCGTCGCAAAGCCCGGAGAAACTAATCCCCTTTTTTTCTCTCCTCTCTCTAGATATTTGTGAGTGTTTGGATGAGATTGAAATCTCATCCTCACCTATATATAGGCAAGCTTTCGGGGAATTACGTTTACCTCCCTGTAAGTTTCTCAAACCTCTAATTAACCCATGAAACTTCGCACACGTCCATTTTATGCCTTTACGAGTGAAAACTATAAATTCCAAAAGTTTTCGACTAAGTTTCGTTTGGGTCCGAAAATAACGTATTCTATGGAATCTCTACGCAACCTACCTTTTTAATTAACATGTCACTCACGTTCTCACCACAGTTCTCAAAATGATATATAACAATATCGAAACTATCAGAAATTATACTACACAAGTATAATTACTATTCACAGAAATACCAGATAATGTCAAATAACATTTAAATCATATAAATGTCATTTACTCGTGCCAATGAAAATCTCAATTACCAATTTCCTCGTGTCCTTACTGACACTTCACCGTTGACCGCAGTCAACCTCAACCTAATATTGATAAATATTAATATTTCAAAATATCAAATGATGCATGTTCAAAAACGTAAATTTCTGGAACAGGTGTGACACACGCAGACTCAAAAAATTTATATGCAGACTCAAAATTTTGTATTTCACAAAGGCGGGGTCACGCGGACTTGAAATTTCATTTCTTTATTCGAACAAAGTCACACAGACTCAACTAATTCACTTTTTACACAAACAGAGTCATACAGACCCAACAAACTTTACTTTTATACAAATGGAGTCACACAGACTCAAAGAATTAGTTTTACAAAGATGGGAAGCCCTCAGACTCAAAGAATCAATTTTACAAAAATGGGGAGTCCACGGACTCAAAGAATTGATTTTACAAAAATGGGGAGTCCTTGGACTCAAAGAATTTGAACAGAGCTGACGGGGTTTGTGCTGCCCTAGTAGTCTCTTAAAAGCATGATTTCTGCACTTGCAGACCATTTGGAAGAAATGTAATGGTTGCATTAAAAGAGGGAAGTCACCTTTGCCCCTAGTCTTGGACCATTCTCATATTTCCACTTTTAGCATTGTGTCGTGATAGTGTTTTAAACTCTTGCTTGCATTGCTCGTGGGATGCTTATGGAGACTTTTCAAATCTTTATTCATCATCTTAAACCCACACATTTGAGATCATTACTGACTTATCAAGGGAGGACAGACCTGACATAGCCAGTTATTCAAGATGACTGACGGAAATTCTACATTTATGAATCAATGTGCTTTTATCGTGAATAATGTATCATCTCACCTTTCGTTTACTCATCATCTTACAAGTGGTAGTACTTTGCTGATAAATCAAAACTTTGAAAATTTCCCCTTTATTGAATTTTTTTGCCTATCTAGAGTATGCTTCAAATTAGTGCTTTAGCTTATAGAATAAAAAACACTCCATTTCAAAGCGTTTCAAAACAGACTTGGTGGCTTGAGAACTTGCATTTTGGCAAACAGAGTTTTGCCCCTAGTTTGAAAGAGACTTGGGGCTTACTTCTAGGGTAAAATGGGGCTTTCAACAAATGAAGTTTCCCCATAGGCTCATCCCAAGGGCCTTGAGAACATGTTGGTACAGGATGCTTGCAATGCATCATCATGAATGTGATGGTGCTAAAGGGTGATGTCCCAATGCTGATCGGCAAACTTTGTTTGCCCTTAGTTTGGCAATACATATGTGGTCCTAAGCAAATGTAAGTTTGCTCCTAGTTTTAACTTATTCCTGAATAGGAATCAGGTCCAAGGTAATATGGCCAAGGCCTGAAAGAGCACACCATATTATGACGATGGTAGTGACCGAACCAGATAGGTTGCCTACGTATCCCCGAGTGGGAATCAGGTCGAGCGTAGTTTAAGTACTCTGAAGGTCTTGAAAGAATTAGGCTTCAAGAATTGGTGGGCTTTTCGAGCCATGTTGCCATTTGGTTCTAGGGAGTGCATGTCACTTGTGGTAGCCCTTGTGTAGCATGATGAACTACTTTTTCCTTTTACTCTCTTTTCTCTTTCTTTTGTTTTCTTCTCCTCTTTTTTTATTTGACGGTTGATTCTTTAACCTTTTCACTAGCCAGTTAATCATGTTTCATTCATATCATACTTACAAAGTAATATCAGCTCTTTCAAATCACTTTTATTTTCTCAAAGATACCTTTGCGTTTTTTAGGCCCACTTAGCCATTGAGCCCCTCACGAAAATTTTGAAGCTGATAAATCTCTCTTTTCATTTCTAATTTCTTTCCTTTGTTTAGAACAACGCAAAGTCTTGAGATAATTCCTGTGTTAATGATCTGCTCAACAATTCTCAATCTTATCTATTCTCTGCCTTTTCTTTTCTCTTTCCTTTCCTTGCTCTTCCTTACTATCTCTTATTCTCTCTATGATTTTGACTGGCTAGGATTAGGAGTTTTGAAATCAACACGCATTTTATTTTTGCTCTAACTTTTGCCAAGGCGCCCTTTTGGGTTTTTATCCTAAAGAGCTTCTTTTTTTTTTTTTTTCTTTTTTTCTTTTCTCTTGGAAGAACTAGTTCATTTAAAATGTCTGGCTACCATCAAGGACCAAGTTTATGACTTTAGACTGGTTGGGCTCGTTTTTGAGGCTCGGTAATTGAGAAAATGAAATGGTGAGCAAGCTTCAAGTTCCAATTTTATCTTTTCAAGATTGAGCAAGTGTATCTTTAAATTCTTAAAGTAAAGTTAATCAATTCTCTACTCATCCTTGGTTTTGGCACAAAATTTGCTTTGATCACTTGGGGATCCTTTTCAATGCAAAAATTTATTAACAAAGTATTTTCCATGATTGTTTGAAAACATGATTTTTTTTTTGGCTTAATGATCCATACATTCACGACTTGGCACACTAAATCAAGCAGAATGCGATTTTATTCAACTAGCAGCGAATTACACCACCTAACTCGATTGACTCGATAAAGACTTGACAATAAACTCGGTAACAGACTAACTAGAAGACTCGACTGGACTCGACATTTGACTCCTACTTGATTACAAACTAGACTAGACTCGACTTTGGTCTCAACTGGAGTGTCACAGATGATCTTCAATTTATTACATTTCCAAGAGCATCCACATTCGCTTTAGTAGCAGTATTCCCAAACATTATCACCTCACTAGCATCATTTGAGCCTTCGGGTTCACCACCCGTGTTTGCGGAAACATTATTCATTCTATGGCCAATTTCTCAGTTAAGTGGCCCTTCTTTGATTCATTAAGCTCCACAAGCTAATCAACCTTAACATAATCCTTATCATTATCTTCTCTCTTCTCACGCTTGAATTGCCAACCCAAACTGTTCTGGGTTTGGTGCTATCTCGCCTACAGTCATGTTTCATTTTTTTTTAATCAATTTTGATTGATTTCAAAAGAAAGTTCATCTTGTTATTATTTTTCACATTTTCTTTTGCAAATGCTTAGTGAAATGTTCATGAACGGTTCATATGTCACACGGATGCAATGCATGTGTGTGTGTGCCTATCCTATATGCCAAAGAAACAAAAAAACTAATCTTAACACATAAAACACATAAGCACATAAAATCCTCATTCATGTCAAATGGGCCAATTTCACCTCTCATTATGATCCTCACTACCCTTTTTAAGGTCGGGTGTTCAAAATTTTTTGAAAGACATTTCTTAAAATGATGAGATCTTTCAAAAACAATTCTCAAGGATTTAGAATGAGAATGTAAAAATATTTCTCAATAAAGATGATTGGATTGAAATTTTGCTTTGAAATTCATTTAAAGAGCATTTCTTCCAAAAACAATTCCCAAAATTTTTGATTTTTCCTTAGAAGATGATCATGTGAAAATATACCGTAATAGAGGTTAGTTTGGAGCTTTATTCAAAAAGTGAACTCCAAAGATTTTTTTTGAAACAGCGATTGAAAACTTTGGAATAAAGATGGCAAGAACCGTTTGCTTTCAAAGATGGATTTAACATTCTTCTGGTAGAAGGATCACATGATCATATTATCACCGTACTTTCCATGAATTCGGATGCATACAAGGTCAATGATGCTTAGCTAACATGATATAAGAAGTATAATCTTATAATCAAGGTTCGGCATGTTCTCCAAATATCGTGGAACATGAGGAGAAATTGCTAAAAGGTGATTAAAAGATTATACATCTTTCATCAAGCAAGTATCATCATCATCTCAAGTAATCCCTTCCGGGCATACAAAACTTCCTAGCATATAATCCTAATCAAGAGTTGATTTCCTAAGATTGAAAGGTTCTATAGAAACTACTATGCAAAAGCTGAGTTTTGGTCAAATAAGGGACCCTTGACACACATCCGATAGGATGCTTCATATACCAAATCATGTTACGAGATCAAGGGTGATCACACAGTCCCATGATAACTTGACCGACCGGGTTGCCCCGAGCCTCCAAGGTCATAGTTCCGTGCAATCGACTGGCGAGACATGCAAGTGCAATGCAGCAGGCACACAAAGATTAATTAATTCGATTAAAAGGTTGCTTTCAAGTCTAATCCTCGAGTGAACCCAAAATCAAAATTCTGGTCTGCAAAACCAGAGATTCTGGGTTCGATCCCCAGCAGAGTCGCCAGATTGTGGATATCGCAATTTTTCTTACCCACAGCTTTTTCTTTTAAAGTTCTTTGAAAATTTCAAATTCAAAACAAATGAGTCGCCACTTAATTTTTAAAAGGAAAAATTAAGAAACCATTTTTAAAGCAAACTGATCTTTTTAGAAACTAGAGATTAACTAGGTTCGGGGATTATGGAATGAGAGAGGAAGGAGTCCGTCGGACTAAAACACCCTCTCTCATCCTATCTTGCGATAGGCCTCTACTCAAACGTGCAATGCATGCGATTTAAATAAAAACTAGGAAAAGAGTCTCTAATCCATATATACAAGTAAAGCAAGACCTAATTCTAAGGTGTCGCGCGTTAAGTTGAAAAATCGATAAAATAAAGATAAACTAAAGAGGAGTTCAAGAAATCATACCTTAATAGCGCTACAAAACAAAGAGTTAGTCCACATGATATGCAAGATATAAAGTTAGAAATAACAATCCTACATTTCTAACTTAAATCTATCAGATGCAATTGAATCTAAAGCAAATAAATCCTAATTACTAGTGTCAAGCCATATGGATGAATATGTTCATGAACAAAAATAAATTATGAAATACCTAATCATTTAGATCACTTAAACTTTGGTTTCAAGCTTAACTAATCATTATTAAAACATGGTTTGAGCTCTAGGTCATAGAAAAGTCATTTGGACCATTATTTACAAAGTTGGTCAAATCTGTCATAAAATTCTGAAAATTGCAGAGAGCAGACCAGATCTTTAAGAAAATAAAAAGCATGATTCCCATGGTTTGATCTTGATGAATTTTGGACACAAGATGTCTCTGTGTGTCTAGTTTTCAAATCAAAAAGAAAATCAAAGTTTCAACGGTTAGATCTCTAGGAAAAGGACAAACACCAGACATCACTCAGAGATGTACAACTCTCTGTCCAGAGATTTTGTTTGATTTTTTAAAAATAGAAAAAAGATCAGAAATACTTTGTTCTTTTTAGGGTAGCTTCCTAACACATTAATCTACTTAGAAAAAATTATTTTGGGTCACAAATACTTGATTAAGGTTCTGATTTGGTTATTTCAAAAGGGTATTGCTGTTCTGAAACTCTGGACAGATTGTAGTGTCTTCACAAAACTCATGACCAAACCACTTTAAACATAAAATCTCCTTAAAAAAATTTTTACAGTGGTAGAACTTTGAGTTATAGACATTTTCCCATTGGTTTCATTCAATTCCAACGGTTAGATTTCCAACTAAAAATCCTTAATCAAAAACAGTTTATGAATCCACTGTTTCATTGTCAAGTTCAACTTTTATTTGTTAACCCCAACTATTAAACCATGAAGTTGGGTTTAAACCAAACCACTTCTCCTATCACTTGATGGTCATTAGAGATCAAGACATGACTAAAACTCATGAGTTTTCAAGGAATATAAGGAGACTCCATGAAAACTCAAGTTTAGAGGACCCAAACCATGGTAGGGGTTTGGATTCATCTTCTTATTCTTAATAAAATGATGATCAACTTTAAATCTCATGTGAATCATAAACTTACATGAGACTAAAAGATCAAACTCATGAAATTCAAGTGAGATATGGAAGATTCCCAAGAGTCTCAAGGGAGGAGCATAAACAAGAAAAAGAGAAGAAGAATCAAAGAACTAACCCATGAACTTCAAGAGGATATAAAGAAGATCCCATGAAATTCCAAGTTAGAGAATCCAAGTCATGAATATGGACTTGGATCCATCTATTTGTTTACAAAGTGAAGTGATGATCAAACTTTGACTCCCATGTGAAGCATAAGCTTACATGAGATTCAAAAGATCAAACTCAAGAGCTTTCAAGAGAGATATTGAAGATCTCCAAGAATCTCAATAGAAAAATATAAACAAAAAGAAGAAATGAAATCAAGAAAACTAAGTGAGCAAGTGCTCTAAATCCATAAAAGAAAACCAACAAGAGTAGAGTATCACCTCCAACTATCCTCAAAATTAATCTATATTTTGAAGATCTTCCAAGCTCTTCTTTCAAATTCTTCTCCCAATGTTCTCTCTTCTACCCAAATGTTCTTCTCTCAAAAGTTCTCCTAAATGCCTCTCAAATTCCCCCAATATTTTTTTTGTCTTAGTCCCCTTCCTCTATGAAGATACCTCTTCTTATATAGACAAAAACACATAGGTAATTTCCAGTGAATTCCGAGTAAAAGATAGGTGTAAATGTCTTATTTGGTGGTACAATACGTACTTCTTGAAAATAGACAGACTGCTGCACAGGGCGATAGTCAAAAATCTCTTGCGGCAGTCAGTGGATGCCGCAATGGCACTCCGTGAATACCGCGGCGGCATTACATGACTGTCGCGCGGCACTTATTGAGAGTCGCGGAAAATTATTAATGGCCACGTTTTAGTCAGCCTTACTTTATCAGTTTTTTGTTTTTATCCGCATACACATACGTATTGTACCACAAAATACGGACTATTAAAGCAAACGGCAATCAGAAATTGTCAGCGGTACTCAGTAAATGCCGGACTGGCATTCTGTGAGTGCCGTCCGGCACTCACCGAATGTCGTTCGGCACTCACTGAGTGCCGCAAAATTCTGCTGTGTGCCGATTTTTGTTGAACTTCCCCTTTTAGGTCTTTTCTTTCCTCCTTTTTCTTAAAGAAACTTATTTTCGAAGATTTTTTCCAAAAGTGATGTTTTATACCTGAATTCTCCTAAATACTTGGTATTTCAATCTGTGAAAATTTTACCACGTTTAGAGAACTTTCTGAAGAGCTTGGAATACTTCGAATCTTTCGGTCCTTATCATCGTTGGACGTAGAGCTGACGCTCTCCTAAATTCGACGTTTGGTCAAAATTGGGGTGTCTACAGTTTGCCCCTCTTCAACAGAGCTTGTGGAGCAACGCATTTCACAAGCGAATGTTGAAGCCTGTGTGAAGACAAGCCTTTGACCAAACTGTCGGATTTAGGTAAAAACAAAATGCGTTGCAAAAAGAGAACATGCGCGCGGCAATGGTTCACGCTGGTCGTGCTCGATGATGAGCTGCCTACGTATCCTTTTAGGAATCAGACCAGGGCGTAGTTCGGGCAAGGGTCAAACACACACAGGCGTAAATATTCATACGGATGAATGCATCTATCTTATCGTGATGCACGTGCTCAAGCAATCTCGTGCTCCATATAATATCTCAGCAACATATTGTTCTTTCTTAGTATCAAAAATGCACCCTATGCCATTCTACTTATGATGTCATTCTATTCTGGGAAAGTCACAACCATCATAGATGCGCTTCTTATGCTTAATTCCTCGACATTCTTCAAGAGTCATCTAATCGACTAGAATGCGCTTCGCGCCTTTATACCTTGGTGTCGAATTAGAAACTACGCTTTCCAAAAGACTGAGATGCGCTTCACGCCTTATACTCTGGTGTCTTCTAAGAATCATCTGATCGACTGAGATGCGCTTCGCGCCTTATACCCTGGTGTCAAATCAGGAACCACGCTTTTTGAAAGACTGAGATGCGCTTCGCACCTTATACTCCAGTGTCTTCCAAGAATCATCTGATCGACTGAGATGCGCTTCCTATGCTTATACTCCAGTGTCATCCAAGAATCATCTGATCGACTGAGATGCGCTTCGCGCCTTATACCCCGGTGTCAAATCAGGAACCACGCTTTTTGAAAGACTGAGATGCGCTTCGCGCCTTATACTCCAGTGTCTTCCAAGAATCATCTGATCGACTGAGATGCGCTTCGTGCCTTATACTCCGGTGTCAAATCAGGAACCACGCTTTTTGAAAGACTGAGATGCGCTTCGCGCCTTATACTCCAATGTCTTCCAAGAATCAACTGATCGACTGAGATGCGCTTCGCGCCTTATACTCTGGTGTCGAGCGAGTTTGCTCTAAAAAATCCGCAACCCTTCGGCCTCGTCGAATTTGTTTTCTCACAATGATCCGGCAGCCCTTCGGGCTCGTCGAATATGTTTGCTCTGAATTCGGGGTCAATCAGACTCAAATTCATTTCAAATTTCAAAACTTGGAGTCGAACAGACTCAAACTCATTTTATTTTTCAAAACCTGGAGTCGGACAGACTCAAATTTTTTTTTTTTTCAGCATTGGGAGTCAACCAGACTAAACTCAATTTAATTCAAAATTTGGAGTCAGTCAGACTCGAATTCGTTCATTTCCAAAAATCTGGAGTCCTTCAGACTTAATTTGATTTTCTAAAATCGAGAGTCTATTAGACTCAACAAATTCCCTTCTTAGTGAAATAAATTTCATTCCATTTACTTTCAGAAATTCAGGGTCTAGTACTTCAGACTCAAATTATTTCAAATTTCTACATCGGGAGTCCGATGGGCTTAAATTATTTCAAATATCTAAAGTCGGGGGTCCAATGGACTCAAATCCACTTTAATTTCCAAGATCGAGAATCAGTTAGACTCAATTTAATTCAATTTTCCAAAATTGGCAGTCAATCGAGCTTCATAAAAAAAATTCAAAATTTCGATCAGGAGTCAGTCAGACTCAAATAAACTCAATTTCACCAAGTCCAAAGTCGATTCGACTCAATTT
The DNA here is from genome assembly GCA_033977485.1 of Hydrangea macrophylla. NCBI lineage: Eukaryota > Viridiplantae > Streptophyta > Magnoliopsida > Cornales > Hydrangeaceae > Hydrangea > Hydrangea macrophylla. The sequence goes on from CM066995.1 coordinate 97,180,470, forward strand.
GAGTTCAAATTCAAATGCTAAATTAGGAGTCGCCTAGACTTCGACTTAATTCTGAAATCAGGAATCAGCCAGGCTCAAATAAATTCAATTTCACCAAGTCCAGAGTCAATTTGACTCAAATCAAATTCAAATTCAAATCCTAAATCAGGAGCCAATCAGACTAGATTCAATACATATTTCGCAAAATCGGACAAAACCAGGAGTCAATCAGACAAAAGAATTTTTACAAAATTGGGAGTCAATCAAACTCAAAGAATTTCTATTTCACAAGATTGGGAGTCAACCAGACTCAAAAGAGTTTCTAATTTCCAAAAACATGAGCCTATCAGACTCAAAAGAATTCCCGATTTCAAACCATGAGTCAATCATGCTCAAAAGAATTTCTAATTTCAAAGTCGGAGACAAACAGACTCAAAATCATTTCAATTTTCTAGAATAGGAGTCAATTGGACTCGAATCGGATTTTATTTCACAACAACGAGAGTCAATCAGACTCAAATCTAAAATTGGGAGTCGATCAGACTCAAAGAATTTCAAATTAAAAAATAGAGTCAATTAGACTCAATTCTATTTAAAAACTCTAAAATCTGGAGTCAATCAGACTTAAATGAATTTTCTAAAATTAGGAGTCAATCAAACTCAATTCAATTCAATTTCTAAACTCGGGTGCTAAGGTAGACTTTCATGAATCGGGAGTCAGACGGATTTAATGATTTTAATTTCTGGAATCGGGAACCAATCAGTTTCAACTTAATTTAACATTAAAATCTAGCGATAGTTAGATCCATTTTAGCCCAAACTTTCGAAAGTTCGGAGTCGGTTAGACTCAAAGAATTCAATTCCAACAAAATTCGGAGTTAAGCAGACTCACAAATTCAAAGGGAGTCATGTGGACCCAAAAATTCAATTTTCTTATATAAGTAGTCAATAGATTCACATTTTAAAACAAAAGAGTCATTCGGATCCATGGACCCACATTTCCACAATAACGGAGTCACTAGGACTCAAAAACTCGCATTTTACAACCACGGAATCATTCGGACTCAAAATTTGCATTTTTCGACAACAGAGTCACTCGGACTCAATGAAATTCACGGAGTCACACGGACTCAACAAAAATTCACTTTTCATACAAATGGAGTCACACGGACTTAAAGAATTTCTTATTTCAAAATCGGGGGTTAACATTTCAAATTTTCTTAATCAGAATCAATTTTGACTCAACAAGAATCTCAAACCTCAAAATTGGAGTCAAATCGCCTCAACAAAAATTCCAATTTTCAAAATCAGGAGTCAATCAGACTCAAAGAATTTCTCTTTCACAAAATTGGGAGTTGATCGGACCCAAAGAATTTCTTCTTCACAAAACTAGGAGTCAATCAGACTCAATTTATTTCAAACTCATGAATTTGGAGTTAATTAGACCCAAACAAATTCGAATTCTCAAAATCCAAAGTGTGGAGTCGGTTCAACTCAACTCAATTCCCATTTCCAAGTTGGGAGTCGATTCGACTTGAAGCAGTTCCTATTTCCAAAGGGGAGTCGCACTGACTCAAATAATTCACATTTTATGTCATGCCCCAGCGTAGCAAAATAAGGAAAATTTTTCATTTCCATTTTGGACCCGTAGGTCATGACAGTTGAGGGATCGCTTGTCCTGTACTTAGCTTAACATGTACCAGAAAATAGAGTATATAAAGCAATAAGGAAGAGAATATAGATCAATATTACAAACTTAATTAATATTACATTGTCTCAAATAAAAGTATTTCTTAAGGCACAAGCCGCCTTATTCAAATTAAAACATTATTCATATCTTTTATTACAACTTTAATAAATTATAAAAGCAGCTCTGCAGACTTCTCTAGCTGCCATAATCATATAACCCTGCATAGCCATCTCCTGGACATTTTGGGTGTCCAAGACAAAATAAAGTCATTAGCTAATGAAAGACGAGTGAGCATAGTGAATATACAAGCAATATATATAAAAGCACATTAACTGTCTTTGCATTTAGTATTTTACAGTACTGTTAGTCCATTATTCTAGTCGTCACATATAAATAATAAATGAATAATTAAATCAATTATATAAGACCGTGCATGAACAATGTAACCATCTCATCTTACTGACTCTTTTATCTCGACCACAACCTCTTGACTCATTCGGTTCGCCAGAACCATCCGGCACGAGGCCGTTGTTTTCGATCGGCCTACCATATCCGAGTCGGCCTGGACACGACCTGATTGGCCTACCGTATCCGAATCGACCTGGGCTCAATCCTTCCTAATTAATCTACCGTATCCGAGTCGGCCTGGAATAATTAAGGTGACACAAGACTTTGATTGACCTACCGTATCCGAATCGGCCTGGGCTTAATCCTTCCTAATTAATCTGTCGTATCCGAATCCGCCTAGAATAATTAAGGTGACACAACTCAAAACACCCTTTCATTACTTACTTCTCACAAGACATACATGTCGACCCAAACGAACCCTTACCAACATGCCAACTCGACTATCCACGTGTATGACTTATTCCATTTACGATTTTCTTTAACATGACAGTGGTTGTTTTAAACATGTGATTATTATCAAGTGAACCAATTTAGCTTAATTTGATTTTAGGAAACTGACGGCGTAATTTTCGGTGTCATAGAATTTTTATTACAATTTTTAGAAGATAAAATAATATATAAATTTAGTCACAAGGCCCTTCTTAATGACATAAATATATAAAAGTAGAGGGTACATGCTTTGACATTATTTTTAATAAAAAAACAAGGCATTAAAATACAATTCTGCAATTTTTCCATAAATTTAGAAGTACCAAACGTATTTTGAAATAATTAAAATATTAGTTAAACGACCACTAATTTATTTATTAACAACATCAAGTCCTAGTTTTATAATTTGATAAATTACAAAACTATATAAAAATGACCTCTAACATGTTAACAATAATACAGAATTTGATAGAGTCAATAAGTACTTTTAACACTTATTTTATACTAATATATTTACTATTTATTTTTATGATAAAAATAATAATTTACAAACTTATATGTAAGTAGCAAGTATTAAACTCTCAACCTTGGGGTCAAGGAACTAACCAATCAACAAACTATTTCAAGGGGGACTAATTGGGATGCTAAAATTTCATTGTTAATTTACAGAATGAGTTTTCGTTAACATTTTTGGTACCGCTAATTTTGTACCTCCATGGCTATATAAACATATCTATACATATTCACTTATTTTCGAAACCTACGGATAGCGCGTAATGACTTAAAGTACATTAAGAGTGGGTTCAAAAGACTCACCGTTCTTCGTAGTGGCTGGACTAGAGCGAAAGATTCCGTAAATATCCGTAAGAAAAGCTATGGCTTTGAGCTTTGGACTCCCCTTCTATATAGTGATATTATCCTTTCTATATTTCCTTTCTTAAATCTCTAGAATAAAAATGTGATTGTGTGTGTGTGTGTGTGTGATTGAGAGTAAATGAGAGAGAGAGAGAGAGAGCTCTAGAGTGTGTATGTATTTACTACTAAAATGTGTTTATATAGGATTTCAAGGGTGAAGAGTTTGGTAAGGCATGTGGTTAAAATGCAAGCACACCACAAACATAATTTGAACCATGCAAATTAGGCTTGTGGTAAGTTAGGCTTGTGGTAAAAAATCAAGCACACACTAGTCTAAATCTAAGCCATGTAAAGATCTCAATCAATAACTAACTTGTGGTTTAAACATCAAAGAGGTAAGTAAGGCATGTGGGTTGATACATAAACACACAGGTCATAATTTATATCCACATGATTTTGATGATTCAACATCAATCAGTCAATTGATTAGTTATGTTAGTCAATTCAGTCCAGTAAGTCCAGTTTGATCAGTTAGCTAATTAAAATGTCCCAAATAAAATTATTAGGGACAAAAATGTAGGCGACGTGATATTATATTTTATTAATGGTTCTAATCCCAAATCATAGGGTAACTTAGGGGCGCAGTCTTAAGTAGTAATAACAAAATTAAAATTACTAAGGGTTGTAAAATTAAAGGCATTGCATTATTAAATGTTAACACAAACATTATTTATTTATTAAAAATAATACCATAACTACAAATAGTACACACTAATAAAATTGAAAAAGGCATTTTATTTATTATTAGGGACGCGAAAGTACAAGTTGCTACATTTTGCAAAAGGAGAGTCATATGATCTTAAAAATTTCACATCTCTTAAACACAGGTTTATACGGACTCAAAAATTCACATTCTATAAACCCGAAGTCACATGGACTAAAAAAGAATTCATATTTTACAAAGACAGAGTCACGCGGACTCGAGAACACAGTATTTTACATAAATGGAGTCCCATGGACCCAACAAATTCACATTTTTCACAAACGGAATCACACTGACTCAACAAATTCACATTTTACGCAAACGGAGTTATGCAGACTCAAGAGTTCATATTTTACATAAATGGAGTCAAGTGGATTCAAGAATTCATATTTCACGCAGACTCAAAAAATTCATATGCAGACTCAAAATTTCGTATTTCACAAAGACGGGGTCACGCGGACTTGAAATTTCATTTCTTTATTCAAACAAAATCACACAGACTCAACTAATTCACTTTTTACACAAACAGAGTCATACAGACCCAACAAACTTTACTTTTATAGAAATGGAGTCACACAGACTCAAAGAATTAGTTTTACAAAGATGGGAAGCCCTCAGACTCAAAGAATCAATTTTACAAAAATGGGGAGTCCACGGACTCAAAGAATTGATTTTACAAAAACGGGGAGTCCTTGGACTCAAAGAATTTGAACGGAGCTGACGGGGTTTGTGCTGCCCTAGTAGTCTCTTAAAAGCATGATTTCTGCACTTGCAGACCATTTGGAAGAAATGTAATGGTTGCATTAAAAGAGGGAAGTCACCGTTGCCCCTAGTCTTGGACCATTCTCATATTTCCACTTTTAGCATTGTGTCATGATAGTGTTTTAAACTCTTGCTTGCATTGCTCGTGGGATGCTTATGGAGACTTTTCAAATCTTTATTCATCATCTTAAACCCACACATTTGAGATCATTACTGACTTATCAAGGGAGGACAGACCTGACATAGCCAGTTATTCAAGATGACTGACGGAAATTCTACATTTATGAATCAATGTGCTTTTATCGTGAATAATGTATCATCTCACCTTTCGTTTACTCATCATCTTACAATTGGTAGTACTTTGCTGATAAATCAAAACTTTGAAAACTTCCCCTTTATTGAATTTTTTTGCCTATCTAGAGTATGCTTCAAATTAGTGCTTTAGCTTATAGAATAAAAAATACTCCATTTCAAAGCGTTTCAAAACAGACTTGGTGGCTTGAGAACTTGTATTTTGGCAAACAGAGTTTTGCCCCTAGTTTGAAAGAGACTTGGGGCTTACTTCTAGGGTAAAATGGGGCTTTCAACAAATGAAGTTTCCCCATAGGCTCATCCTAAGGGCCTTGAGAACATGTTGGTACAGGATGCTTGCAATGCATCATCATGAATGTGATGGTGCTGAAGGGTGATGTCCCAATGCTGATCGGCAAACTTTGTTTGCCCTTAGTTTGGCAATACATATGTGGTCCTAGGCAAATGTAAGTTTGCTCCTAGTTTCAACTTATTCCTGAATAGGAATCAGGTCCAAGGTAATATGGCCAAGGCCTGAAAGAGCACACCATATTATGACGATGGTAGTGACCGAACCAGATAGGTTGCCTACGTATCCCTGAGTGGGAATCAGGTCGAGCGTAGTTTAAGTACTCTGGAGGTCTTGAAAGAATTAGGCTTCAAGAATTGGTGGGCTTTTCGAGCCATGTTGCCATTTGGTTCTAGGGAGTGCATGTTACTTGTGGTAGCCCTTGTGTAGCATGATGAACTACTTTTTCCTTTTATTCTCTTTTCTCTTTCTTTTGTTTTCTTCTCCTCTTTTTTTATTTGACGGTTGATTCTTTAACCTTTTCACTAGCCAGTTAATCATGTTTCATTCATATTGTTAGAAGTATATAAGAGAGAGAGAGAGAGTGAGACAATATTATGAATTGTGTATTGAATGGTGTGATTAAACCTTACAATGAGTAGCCTTTATATAGGCCAAGAGAGAATCCTAAAAGGGAAAGAAAAGTACCTAGGCTAGTAGTACAACTGGTAGTACAACTGATAGTACAATGTATCTAGACCGTAAGCATAGTAAGATACAATAGGTACAAGAATGTAGACAAATATTCTAACATTATTCTAACAGCCCCCCTCAAACTCAAGGTGGTAGAATGGAAACCAACTTGAGTTTGGAAACTAAATCCTGAAGACGTCCCGGTGGATGAGCTTTGATGAATATGTCAGCAGTCTGATCGGTGGAGGAGACTGATTTAAGTCGAATGGTACCGCAAGAAAGATGATGACGAACAAAATGACAATCGATCTCAATGTGTTTTGTACGTTCATGGAAGACATCATTGCGAGCAATTTGAATGGCACTTTGGTTGTCACAACTGATGGTTGTAGCAGTTGGATGATTTACCCCCATGTCCTCAAGTAACCAGCGTAGCCAGAGAAGTTCCTGAGTGGTATCAGCAAGGGCACGATATTCAGCTTCTGTACTAGATCGGGCAACAACAGTTTGCTTCTTACTACACCAGGAGATGAGAAGTCACCCAAGAAGAAGCAATACCCAGTGGTGGAACGACGATCAGTAGGATCTCCTGCCCAGTCTGCATCTGAGTAGGCACGTAGCTCAAGAGATGAGTGAGCAGAGAAGTGGAGGCCATGAAATAATGTCCCTTTGATGTACCTGAGAATGCGGAGAACTGCTGCATAATGAGGAGATCAAGGAGCAGATAAAAATTGACTTACAATATGGACAGCATAAGAGATATCAGGTCTAGTAACTGTCAGATAAACAAGACTCCCAACAAGCTGACGATATAGAGTAGGATCATCCAAGGGTACACATCCATAGGAGTGAGCCTACAGTTAGGCTCGAGAGGAGTGGTACTTGTCTTGTTGTCTGTAAGTCCCGCCCGTGTAAGCAAGTCTGAGGCATACTTGGCTTGAGAGAGATAATATCCGTCAGAACTAGAAGTGATCTCAAGGCCCAGAAAATAATTAAGTTTACCGAGATCTTTCATTTCAACATGTTGGCTGAGATGGGTTTTGAGATCCAAGATTCCAGATGTATCATCTCCTGTGATAATCATGTCATCCACATAGAGGAAAAGTAGAATAATGCCCCGGTCAGTTCTGCGGATGAAAAGAGCTGAATCATAAGAGCTGTCTGTGAACCCAAAGCGCTCAACAATGCTGCTGAACTTTGCAAACCAAGCTCGAGGAGCTTGCTTGAGACCATATAGAGCTCGGCGGAGCTTGTAAACTTGATGAGGATGATGATGATAACCAGGAGGAGGACGCATATAAACTTCTTCAGTGAGGTCACCGTTGAGGAAGGCATTTTTTACATCCATTTGGAATAAGTCCCAACGGTGAACTGCAGCAACTGCAATGAGGCTGTGAACAGAGGTAAGATGGGTAACGGGGGCAAATGTTTCCTCATAATCAATCACATACTCCTGAGTAAAGCCCTTGGCTACTAGGCGGGCTTTGTAGCGATCAATGGATCCATCTGATTGAGTTTTGATCTTGTAAACCCACTTGCATCCCATAGCATTCTTGCCACTTGGCAAGTCCACCAAATCCCATGTGTGATTTTGTTCAAGTGCTGTCAATTCATCATCTATTGCTTTCTGCCAAAGAGAATTGGAATTGGCCTCATGGTAAGATTGAGGCTCATGGTGAGAGAGAATTGTAGAAAAACAATGGTAATCTCGAAGATGAATCGGAGGAGTTTTTACTCGGTCACTACGTCTAGGAAGAGGGTCAGGGTTTGATGCAGATCCATCAGATGGAGCAGGCAGTTCAGTAGAGACTGTGGTAGACAAATCAGATGAAGAGTCTGTAGATGTGGATGTGGGTAGAGGGGCATGCAAAGTTGCTGATTCAGAGTGAGAACTTGTATCAGGAGTGTCAGGAAATAGATCTACTGAGGGGTCAGTGAAGTGGAAAGGAGTACTGGGAGGAGATAGATGAAACTGGGACATGGATGAGAACATTTTATGTTCCCAGAAGACAACATGACGAGACACATGAAGACGTTTGGAGTAAGGGTCCCAACATCTATAGCCTTTGTGTTCAATACCATACCCCAAGAAACAACATAAGCGAGCTCGAGATTCTAGTTTTGTGCGCTCATGTGGCTGTAGTAAGACAAAGCAGGCAGAACCAAAGACTTTAAGGGTAGTATAGTCAGGAGGGTGGTTATATAGACGCTCATATGGTGACTGATTTTCAGTAGTGGGAGAAGGGACACGGTTCATGGTATAAATGGCAGTGAGGGCAGCCTCTCCCCAAAATTGTTCAGGACATGAAGCAGATGTGAGAAGAGCTCGAACAGTATTAAGAATATGTCTATGTTTACGCTCGGCTCTCCCATTTTGTTGGGAGGTGCCTGGACAGGAACGATGGGGAAGAGTGCCATGCTGGCGAAGAAAATTTAGAACACCTTTTTCTCTGTATTCTTGGGCATTATCAGCTCGAAACACTTTGATATTGCAAGAAAATTGAGTTTTGATCATGTTAGCAAAATCAAAGTAAATCTGGGGTAATTCAGATCGATTTTTCATTAGATATAACCAAGTGTATCGTGAAAAATCATCGACAAAGATTACATAATATCTAGATCCTCCCATTGTGACAGTTGGAGAGGGACCCCAAACATCAGAGTGAATTAGATCAAAAGGTGCAGAGGAAACTGAGTCACTGTTATTAAATGGTAAAGCTGGTTGTTTAGCAAGTTGACAAGGTAAACAGTCAACATTTTCGACTTTAATTGAACCTAATTGACCACTTGACGCTAAGGATTTTAACCGACTTAGCGAAACATGACCTTAACGAAAGTGCCAGAGGTGAAAAGGTGAGGTGGACGATACTAAAGCTGCAGTTTGAGTTGGTGAAATTAAGTGTGATGGAATATGCAGATTGTTAAGTTCAAATAAACGTCCTATTTTACGACCTGTCCCAAGAGTCTGTCCCGTTTTTGGATCCTGTACTAGACATCCAGAATTAGAGAAAGAGACGGTAAGTCCGAGTTCGCACAATTGACCAACAGATATAAGATTTAATGTGAGTTTAGGAATGAGATAAGTGTCAGGGAGAGATGTGTGAGTGGTGGAGACTTGCCCTATGTGACTGACGTTCATACGGGAACCATCAGCTGTGTATATGGATGGTGCATTAAGAGTAGAATGTTTGGTAGAGAATGTAGTAGGATCAGAGGTCATATGGTTACAGCAACCAGAGTCAAAGAACCAAGAAGATGTATCTGGGGCAACAGATAGAGCAGTAGGAGACGTGTTACTAGAATGATCAAGAACTCTTTTGATGATGTCCACAAGGAGGGAAGCAGAGATGGATGAAGGGTTAGACGACTTAGAAGATGATGACCCCTTGGTAGAAATAGCAGTGGATGATGTTGAACAACCTCGGGACCGATTATCCTGTGAATATCTGGTAGGATTCTCATTGCAATCAGCAAGATAGTGCCCTGGTCCATGCTTGTGACAGAAAGTACACACTCTGATAGGACAATGCAACAGAATATGTCCTGGTTTGTGACAATATCTGCAGGAGGGATCTGTGAGAGGCTCCATGATGTGTGACATGAGTCTGAGAGTGGTAGAATTGATCTGGGTGGCAGTGGCTGAGTGATGATCTGACGGAGGGAGCCTGGATGAAGAAGTGGCAGCCAGCAATGGAGGCAGCTGGGTGGTGGTGACCGACGGTAGAGATGGTAACCGAGCAGCGAAGGCGGTGACAGTGGCAGAACCCAAGTTGAGGCGGCGAGGTGACCGGAAGAAGGACGTCGGGCAGAGTAGATGTGGATGGTGGTAGCTGGGCAGGGCTGAGGTAGCGCGATTATGAACTTGAGGCAACTACAAGAAGGATTTTTGATGTAGAGGATCCACTATTGTGGCAACCACAGAGCATACTTTCCTATTGAAAGGCCACTGGGAGGAAGAAAAGGCCACCAGAAGCTTATAGCTCTGATACCATGTTAGAAGTATATAAGAGAGAGAGAGAGAGACAATACTATGAATTGTGTATTGAATGGTGTGATTAAACCTTACAATGAGTAGCCTTTATATAGGCCAAGAGAGAATCCTAAAAGGGAAAAAAAAGTACCTAGGCTAGTAGTACAACTGGTAGTACAACTGATAGTACAATGTATCTAGACAGTAAGCATAGTAAGATACAATAGGTACAAGAATGTAGACAAATATTCTAACATTATTCTAACACATATCATACTTACAAAGTAATATCAGCTCTTTCAAATCACTCTTATTTTATCAAAGATACCTTTGCGTTGTTTTAGGCCCATTTAGCCATTGAGCCCCTCACGAAAATTTTGAAGCTGATAAATCTCTCTTTTCATTTCTAATTTCTTTCCTTTGTTTAGAACAACGCAAAGTCTTGAGATAATTCCTGTGCTAATGATCTGCTCAACAATTCTCAATCTTATCTATTCTCTGCCTTTTCTTTTCTCTTTCCTTCCCTTGCTCTTCCTTACTATCTCTTATTCTCTCTATGATTTTGACTGGCTAGGATTAGGATTTTTGAAATCAACACGCATTTTATTTTTGCTCTAACTTTTGCCAAGGTGCCCTTTTGGTTTTTATCCTAGCGAGCTTCTTTCTTTTTTCTTTTTTTCTTTTTTTCTTTTCTCTTGGAAGAACTAGTTCATTTAAAATGTCTGGCTACCATCAAGGACCAAGTTTATGGCTTTAGACAGGTTGGGCTCGTCTTTGAGGCTTGGTATTTGAGAAAAGGAAATGGTGAGCAAGCTTCAAGTTCCAATTTTATCTTTTCAAGATTGAGCAAGAGTATTTTTAAATTCTTAAAGTAAAGCTAATCAATTCTCTACTCATCCTTGGTTTTGGCACAAAATTTGCTTTGATCACTTGGGGATCCTTTTCAATGCAAAAATTTATTAACAAAGTATTTTTCATGATTGTTTGAAAACATGATTTTTTTTTTTTTGGCTTAATGATCCATACATTCACGACTTGGCACACTAAATCAAGTAGAATGCGATTTTATTCAACTAGCAGCGAATTACACCACCTAACTCGATTGACTCGATGAAGACTTGACAATAAACTCGGTAACAGACTAACTAGAAGACTCGACTGGTCTCGACATTTGACTCCTACTCGATTACAAACTAGACTAGACTCGACTTTGGTCTCAACTGGAGTGTCACATATGATCTTCAATTTATTACATTTCCAAGAGCATCCACATTCGCTTTAGTAGCAGTATTCCCAAACATTATCACCTCACTAGCATCATTTGAGCCTTCGGGTTCACCACCCGTGTTTGCGGAAACATTATTCATCCTATGGCCAATTTCTCAGTTAAGTGGCCCTTCTTTGAATCATTAAGCTCCACAAGCTAATCAACCTTAACATAATCCTTATCATTATCTTCTCTCTTCTCACGCTTGAATTGCCAACCCAAACTGTTCTGGGTTTGGTGCTATCTCGTCTACAGTCATGTTTCATTTTTTTTTTAATCAATTTTGATTGATTTCAAAAGAAAGTTCATCTTGTTATTATTTTTCACATTTTCTTTTGCAAATGCTTAGTGAAATGTTCATGAACGGTTCATATGTCACACGGATGCAATGCATGTGTGTGTGTGTGCCTATCCTATATGCCAAAGAAACAAAAAAACTAATCTTAACACATAAAATACATAAGCACATAAAATCCTCATTCATGTCAAATGGGCCAATTTCACCTCTCATTGTGATCCTCACTACCCTTTCAAAGGTCAGGTGTTCAAAATTTTTTGAAAGACATTTCTTAAAATGATGAGATCTTTTAAAAACAATTCTCAAGGATTTAGAATGAGAATGTAAAAATATTTTCCAATAAAGATGATTGGATTGAAATTTTGCTTTGAAATTCATTTAAAGAGCATTTCTTCCATAAACAATTTCCAAAATTTTCGATTTTTCCTTAGAAGATGATCATGTGAAAATATACCGTAATAGAGGTTAGTTTGGAGCTTTAATCAAAAAGTGAACTCCAAAGAATTTTTTTGAAACAGCGATTGAAAACTTTGGAATAAAGATGGCAAGAACCGTTTGCTTTCAAAGATGGATTTAACATTCTTCTGGTAGAAGGATCACATGATCATATTATCACCGTACTTTCCATGAATTCGGATGCATACAAGGTCAATGATGCTTAGCTAACATGATATAAGAAGTATAATCTTATAATCAAGGTTCGGCATGTTCTCCAAATATCGTGGAACATGAGGAGAAATTGCTAAAAGGTGATTAAAAGATTATACATCTTTCATCAAGCAAGTATCATCATCATCTCAAGTAATCCCTTCCGGGCATACAAAACTTCCTAGCATATAATCCTAATCAAGAGTTGATTTCCTAAGATTGAAATGTTCTATAGAAACTACTATGCAAAAGCTGAGTTTTGGTCAAATAAGGGACCCTTGACACACATCCGATAGGATGCTTCATATACCAAATCATGTTACGAGATCAAGGTGATCACACAGTCCCATGATAACTTGACCGACCGGGTTGCCCCGAGCCTCCAAGGTCATAGTTCCGTGCAATCGACTGGCGAGACATGCAAGTGCAATGCAGCAGGCACACAAAGATTAATTAATTCGATTAAAAGGATGCTTTCAAGTCTAATCCTCGAGTGAACCCAAAATCAAAATTCTGGTCTGCGAAACCAGAGATTCTGGGTTCGATCCCCAGCAGAGTCGCCAGATTGTGGATATTGCAATTTTTCTTATCCACAGCTTTTTCTTTTAAAGTTCTTTTAAAATTTCAAATTCAAAACAAATGAGTCTCCACTTAATTTTTAAAAGGAAAAATTAAGAAACCATTTTTAAAGCAAACTGATCTTTTTAGAAACCATAGATTAACTAGGTCCGGGGATTATGGAATGAGAGAGGAAGGAGCCCGTCGGACTAAAACAACCTCTCTCATCCTATGTTGCGATAGGCCTCTACTCAACATCCTTTTAATCGAATTATTAATTTAAATGTGCCCTCAACTAATACATATGTATATGTATACATTACACAAACATGTCAAAATGGTGTAAAATTACCAATTTACAAAATATCATTCAAAAGCCACGTAATTCAAGTAGCAAGCAATATGATATGCAATAAAGAACAAGAGAACTTACCCGGGATCCAGCCGTGGATATTAAACGTGCAATGCATGCGATTTAAATAAAAACTAGGAAAAGAGTCTCTAATCCATATATACAAGTAAAGCAAGACCTAATTCTAAGGTGTCACGCGTTAAGTTGAATAATCGATAAAATAAAGATAAACTAAAGAGGAGTTCAAGAAATCATACCTTAATAGCGCTACAAAACAAAGAGTTTGTCCACATGATATGCAAGATATAAAGTTAGAAATAACAATCCTACATTTCTAACTTAAATCTATCAGATGCAATTGAATCTAAAGCAAATAAATCCTAATTACAAGTGTCAAGCCATATGGATGAATATGTTCATGAACAAAAATAAATTATGAAATACCTAATCATTTAGATCACTTAAACTTTGGTTTCAAGCTTAACTAATCATTATTAAAACATGGTTTGAGCTCTAGGTCATAGAAAAGTCATTTGGACCATTATTTACAAAGTTGGTCAAATCTGTCATAAAATTCTGAAAATTAAAAGAGCAGACCAGATCTTTAAGAAAATAAAAAGTATTCTTCCCATGGTTTGATCTTGATGATTTTTGGACACAAGATGCCTCTGTGTGTCTAGTTTCCAAATCAAAAATAAAATCAAAGTTTCAACGGTTAGATCGCTAGGAAAGGACAAACACCAGACATCACTCAGAGATGTACAACTCTCTGTCCAGAGATTTTGTTTGATTTTTTAAAAATAGAAAAAAGATCAGAAATGCTTTGTTCTTTTTAGGGTAGCTTCCTAACACATTAATCTACTTAGAAAAAATTATTTTGGGTCACAAATACTTGATTAAGGTTCTGATTTGGTTATTTCAAAAGGGTATTGCTGTTCTGAAACTCTGGGCAGATTGTAGTGTCTTCACAAAACGCATGACCAAACCACTTTAAACATGAAATCTCCTTAAAACAAAAATTACAGTGGTAGAACTTTGAGTTATAGACATTTTCCCGTTGGTTTCATTCAATTCCAACGGTTAGATTTCCAACTAAAAATCCTTGATCAAAAACAGTTTATGAATCCACTGTTTCATTATCAAGTTCAACTTTTATTTGTTAACCCCAACTATTAAACCATGAAGTTGGGTTTAAACCAAACCACTTCTCCTATCACTTGATGGTCATTAGAGATCAAGACATGACTAAAACTCATGAGTTTTCAAGGAATATAAGGAGACTCCATGAAAACTCAAGCTTAGAGGACCCAAACCATGGTAGGGGTTTGGATTCATCTACTTGTTTTTAATAAAATGATGATCAACTTTAAATCTTATGTGAATCATAAGCTTACATGAGACTAAAAGATCAAACTCATGAGATTCAAGTGAGATATGGAAGATTCCCAAGAGTCTCAAGGGAGGAGCATAAACAAGAAAAAGAGAAGAAGAATCAAAGAACTAGCCCATGAACTTCAAGAGGATATAAAGAAGATCCCATGAAATTCCAAGTTATAGAATCCACGGCATAAATATGGATTTGGATCCATCTATTTGTTTACAAAGTGAAGTGATGATCAAACTTTGACTCCCATGTGAAGCATAAGCTTACATGAGATTCAAAAGATCAAACTCAAGAGCTTTCAAGAGAGATATTGAAGATCTCCAAGAATCTCAAGAGAAAAGTATAAACAAAAAGAAGAAATAAAATTAAGAAAACTAAGTGAGCAAGTGCTCTAAATCCATAAAAGAAAACCAACAAGAGTAGAGTATCACCTCCAACTATCCTCAAAATTAATCTATCTTTTGAAGATCTTCCAAGCTCTTCTTTCAAATTCTTCTCCCAATGTTCTCTCTTCTACCCAAATGTTCTTCTCTCAAAAGTTCTCCTAAATTCCTCTCAAATTCCCCCAATATTTTTTTTTGTCTTAGTCCCCTTCCTCTATGAAGATACCTCTTCTTATATAGACAAAAACACCTAGGTAATTTTCAGTGAATTCGGAGTAAAAGACAGGTGCAAATATCTCATTTGGTGGTACAATACGTACTTCCTGAAAATAGACAGACTGCTGCACAGGGCGGCAGTCAAAAATCTCTTGCGGCAGTCAATGGATGCCGCAACAGCACTCTGTGAATGCCGCGGCGGCATTACATGACTGCCGCGCGGCACTACATGACTGCCGCGCGGCACTTATTGAGAGCCGCGGAAAATTATTAATGGCCGCGTTTTAGTCAGCCTTACTTTATCAGTTTTTTGTTTTTATCCGCATACACATACGTATTGTACCACAAAATACGGACTGTTAAAGCAAACGGCAATCAGAAATTGTCGGCGGCACTCAGTAAATGCCGGACCGGTATTCTGTGAGTGTCGTTCGGCATTCACCAAATGCCGTTCGGCACTCACTGAGTGCCGCAAAATTCTGCCGTGTGCCGATTTTTGTTGAACTTCCCCTTTTAGGTCTTTTCCTTCCTCATTTTTCTTAAAGAAACTTATTTTCGAAGATTTTTTCCAAATGTGATGTTTTATACCTGAATTCTCCTAAATACCTGGTATTTCAATCTGTGAAAATTTTACCGCGTTTGGAGAACTTTCTGAAGAGCTTGGAATACTTCGAATCTTTCGGTCCTTATCATCATTGGACGTGGATGTGACGCTCTCCTAAATTCGACGTTTGGTCAAAATTGGAGTGTTTACACCTTATAATCCTAAACTGGCCTTTTGAACATTATTCTAAATGAATGCAACAAAAAATCAAAAAACTCTAAGAAGAGTTGGTCTTAAAAGGATTTCAACGACAATTTTTAATTCTTATCCAACTTGGGGATAAAATAATGTGTGTATAAGTGTTAATGTGTGTGATTTGGATGCATGTGACAACAATGTGGGTTTTTGTTCTTCTTTTTATTTATTTATTTAAATTATAGTGGTTGGTCCCATCTTCGTACATTGATATTAATTAAAATTTTAGTAAAAAGTCTCTTATTGTAGACTTATTAAGTTTAAATGACAATTCGTTTTTTTTTTTTTTGGTTAAAACTCTATGACTAGTGAAACTTAATCGGTCAAGTCCCTATAAAAGTTATGCGAATTTTCACATAACTAGACTAGTTTTGTTATGTGAATTTTCACATAATGTTAAAAATTAAACTAGTTTTGTTATGTGAAAATTCACACATGTGGAGTTTGTACTAAAATAAAGAACGGATTTGACCTAATTCAAAAAAAATTAATTTGAGAGGACTTTTGACTAAAATTTCCTTGATTAATTAAACCTAAAGTTTCTTCCTTTCATCTTTTTTTTTTTTTTTTTTTTATATATCGTTTTCCCAATTTTTCATTCTTTTATTTTTATTATCATTATTTCTTTACTTTAAAAAAAATATCATTCATTTTTTTTAAATTTCTGATAAAATTTCTGGCCATTTCACCAACTAAAACTAGCTAGCCATATTTAATTAATTAATGTTATAGTTCTTAAATTATGTATCTCAAATGGTTCCTAAACACATATAATAGTAGGACCACCTTCAATAATAGCACGCATATATAGCTAGCACTACCCGTGATAATTATGTTTTGCCACCAACTAATTTCCATGCTTATGTGCCAACAATCTAAGGCACTTAATTAGAACATGGGGAGTAATGCTATACTTTCGAAATTGGTCACATCTACATTTTTAGTTGTACCACATACAGTGACTTGTATTGATACATCAATTACTATCACAGCAGATAATACAAATGTTAAGAGTATTTCAAAATTAATTTGAGATTTAAAACTTGAAAACCATAACATGAGACACCACATCTTCAATGACATATTGGGCGTTCTATTTAGCCACACACATAAAAAGGGATTTTCTTTTTTGTAGAAACACCTAAACAGAATAAAAACAGAATTAAAAGTAAATAATAACTAACATAACGACCAAGTATACCTTGCATTATATTTAGGATTACGTATTTCTTGAACTTTACAAACTCGATAATGTTTTCATAACATGGGCAAGTCCTTACCATTCAAAAAAAAATTATTTTGCAGTCTCTAAGTACACGTAGAATGGATAAAACATGGGACAACTTTCTTCTGCATCACACAAAGTTTTATATCTTAAACAATTAGACTGAAATTTATATTTCTATTAGTGGATAAGAGACATTCTGGTAAGGCTCATAACCTTTTTTTTTTTTTTTTTTTTAATCAGGTAACTTTGTTCATAAATGAACAAATTTTTTTTTAAACATATAAATTTTAAAACCCTTCTTGAAACAAGGTTTTTATCAAACCAATATAATGCCAATTTTTTGTAAAAAAATATAAAATAAATAAAGGGTGATATTAATATTGCCACTTCATCATTGAACTAAGGCACTCTATGGTATCACTCATAAAGTATGTGATACTATGCATGTCAGGCATTGCATACATGATACCACATACTCTGAGAGCGGTACGTACCATAGAGTGTCATGATTCAATAATGGAGTGCAGGGCTAGCCCTAAGGCAAAGCGGCGAAGCCGTCACATGGGGCCTCATTTTTAGGCCTATTTTCTTCTAATTTCTTCCTAATTTCTATACTTATCATTTTTAGACCTATTTTCTTCTAATTTGTACTTAATTTTTATGAAACTTGTCGTTTTTAGGCCTATTTTCTTCTAATTTCTTCTTAATTTTTATGAAACTTATCATTTTTAGGCCTAATTTCTTCTAATTTCTTTCTAATTTCTATAAAACTTATCATTTTTAGGTCTATTTTCTAATAATTTCTATGAAATTTATCGTTTTTAGGCATATTTTCTTCTAATTTCTTCTTAATTTTTATGAAACTTATCATTTTAAGGCCTATTTTTTTTTTCTAATTTCTATAAAACTTAGTATAGAGACCTCATTTTTTAAGCTTTCGTTTGAGACCTTGGCCAAATTTTGACATCTCAGAAAGTGGCAATAACAATTCCCTAAATAAAAATACAGCAAAACCTAATCTAATCTAATTTACGCAGTCGTGAACAAGTACGACAACACAACATAATTTTCTACTGCAGTCGTATGCACTCTACCTACTCAGACTTTTTTTTTTGGTAATCGGGGGTGTCCGGGCCAGCTTGCGCGCACCTCGAGCAATCCCCCGAGCCTTGGAGGCACCGGATGAATACTCCTGTGGCCACGTTCTCCATGACTCGAACACTAAACCTCTTAGGTAATACACCCAAAAAATTTACCACTCGACCACAAAAAACTTGATTTACCTACTCAAACTTATCGTCCACATAGTTCACTCTTTTTATTTTCTCTCTCCACAATTATGGAGAGGATTTTTATTTTTTATTTTTTATTTATGTAAATCATTTAACCAAATTATTGGTATTACATGCAAGACAAGTTGTTTGGCATGTATTATTCGGCCACTTGTCGTACCATGTCTGGTGGACTGGCTCTTGGAGCTCATGAAAGAATACTGAAGAGAATTTTGTTTAGATGCACTTTGATTCCTTTTGACTTTTGTTCGTAATCTACAGTGTTTCATGATACTATTTAAGTAATGAGATTATTTTCAGGATTTTATTGAGTGACATTTACGTATTCCATATATTTCAGATGACTATAAAGGGGCAAAATAATAATAGAATAGAATACAAGTCATTCAGTGAAGGTCTGAGTGAATAATGAGTAAATATTGATTGTAACGAGTATACTATGTCACTATTTATCACACCACTAATAGAGAAACTGTGTTTGCTTATGTGGGCTAACACTGACGGAGGCAGTAATGGATGAGGGGGGGCTCAGGCCCCCTTTGAGATATTGAAAATTAAAATTTTACTCTAAATTTTTTATTTTTTTTGTAGTATTTTATATTTAGGTCCCTCTCAACTTATGCTTAAGCCTCCCATAGGGGTCAAGACCCAATTTAATGTCATCAACTGCATGTATATTAATATACATGCATATACAACTCAATAAGAAAGACGTGTAGAATTTTAAAATTTCACTTTTAGTGTGAGAATTTAGACCCCCTAGAATTTTAAAATACACTATACAATATTTACTTGTTACCAAATAGACTCATATTATAAGCATATCCCAAAAAAATCCCAATTATATATAAGTAGAGCAAAAAAAAAAAATACCAATTATGTATAAATAGATCATAAAATAATCGCTTCGGAGGCGATGCCTCTGAACCCACGTATAGCTTAGGCCCCCTTAACCAAAATTCATGACTCCGCCTCTATGGACTGAGATTCCCCTAAAACTAAGGAAGACAACGCCTCTGTGGACTGAGATTCCCCTAAAAATAAGGAAGACAAATAGACAAATAAAAAAATATGATTGATTTAGGATACCACATCACCCTTACTAACCGTTTTCATCCAAGATTTCTTCATGAATAGACAACTTAATGATAATGTACCACGTGGCATGAAGCTGCAAGGAAGTTGCATGAAGCATTTGATTTACCTAATGTACCATTTAAAAAAAAAAAAAAAAAAAAAAAAAATAGTATGTGATTGGCCAAAGGTGCTCCCGATCAAGATGTGGTCAAGTGTAATTCATTTTTTTTTTAATTTTTCCTTAACCAGATAATTGGACTATATGACTTTTTTTGCCTTTTTTTTTTGTAATATTTATTTAGATTCGGACCGGATAGATACACACACCTCACACACACTTCAGTTTCAACTCAACTTTAATGCTCTACACTGATCCACAGTAAAACTTAATAAGGACCATTTATTCTAACAGAAGAATAACTGGAGGAACAAACAATTAGAATATCCCTTGTGAAAATTCGAACCCACTCTTTCGCTAAAAAAAGAAAAGCTATGCCAATTGAGTTATAATCCGTTCGATCACGTAACTGTGTTTTGAGACTATATAATAACTCCTGGTGATTGGCATTTATTTCCAACTTGTAGTAATTGGATTTTGAACAATGAAACAAAGATGAGAGATTCGCTTTTAAAAGATTGGTCCTCAAAAGTTCAAACCGTCCAATTATGTCTTCTTCCAATCCCTTTTTTCCTTGCGTTTTTGAAAAGAAATTAACAAAAAAAAAAAAATAAAGGTCAAACACATTAAACTTAAGCCTATTACTTCACTTTAAAAGTTTAAAGTCTAAAGGAAAGTATGTGGTCCAACTCTAACACAGAATTTCATGATTGGATCTTCAGAATCAATGTGTCAAATATTATTGGGAGCCATATGATTTTCTTCACACCTCTCGCCTCTAGTCTAAGGTGAGTGTCTCTCCCCCTCTCTTTTAGTAATCATCATGTTTTAAGTGCGCACGCACCTATCTCAACAAGGATGCTAACCAACCAAACAACACATAACTTTGATTTAGTTACCAACAAAATTTTCAAATGCAAAATCAACAAAATCAAATCACATACAAATATTATAAAATGGGGTTGTAGCATGCCATAATTTCTCTTTACACATGTACAACAGGAGATACTACAAGTACTACTCTCATTGGATAATGTTGGTGTGAAGAGCAATTAAGTGAGTATATTTAGCGGCTCGTATTATTCAAACCTTAAAGTCATGTATGCTTCGTAAGAAGAATTTAGAGGCGGACTAATCAAGGGACAAGGGGAGGCTTTAGCCCTCCTAGGTTTTTGAAAAATCTCATATTTACGCTAGGAGAAAAATATTTTTATCGTTAAGTGCCGCCCCCCTCCCCCCCTGAAAATTACAAAAGCCCACCCTCGGATTATAAATAATCATATGAAGCCCCCTCTCTCTCTCTCTTATGATTTTGTGCGAATGGTATAAAAACTCCTCCCTCTTCTATTTTTGTGATGACTTTTATATCATAAGTTTATATCATCTACACAAAATGTACACAAAATATGTAGGCTTTATCAAGCTCCCTTGAATTGATTTTCTAGATCCGCCCTAGTAGAATTATTGGTATTGTTTATCCCCTTTGTTGTTAAAAGGAACTAAGCTCACACTAGCTATTCAATTAGAGTAAGTCTTTAGGCACAAACAAATCTCATAAATGCAATCCACAATTACCAAAATGTGTATCTCTCTTGTCTGTGGAACCCACCAAGAAAGAGAGAGACACATTATGATATTTGTGAGATTTATTTGTACCCAAAAACTTACTCATTCAATTATTAAACAATTACTTCCACAATATTTAGCGAACGTACCCAAAAAATAGACTATCAAATTATATTAGCTCAGTCTCTTCCAATTCCTCGTTTAGTTCCACGAAACAAACTAATTTTACATTTCTTCATCCTTCACAGTCTTTATTTTTCATTTCAAAATTGTATGCCCCTATTTTGTATAACTAAGGTTTTTTTTTTTTATAACTATTTTACTAATCTGAACCTAAATAATTTTATTTTACTTTTTTCGAAATATTTTCCTTACAATTGCACGAGTTTAAGGCTAGTAATTAATAAAATGAGACAGTCTGTGCGACCAAACACACCCTTAGTTTTTTTTTTTTGTCATTTCAGATACTTGGTTAATAGTGATGATTCAGATGCTGAGTAAAGAGGGACCCAGATGAATAACAATGAAGTAATGTTAGACTTATACAAAATTTCGTATAAAAATTTACACAAAATAATTTTAACCCTTAATTCTGATAAGTCCTATATGAAACTCATAAGTTCCCTACGTGAGAGCCAATGAAATTAAAAATCAAAATTATTTTATATAGAATTTTCTGTAAATCTAACATTATTGGTTACACTGACGTCTAACTGACTCCATGACTAATACTTGGCTATTTTTGAAACTCCACGGCTAGTGAATTATATATTCAATAATGCATAAAACTTGACTATTTAGATGAAAATGTGGGACTCAAATGACTTACAGTGACATGTGTACTTTCTGGCTCAAGAGGTATTGCCTACATAGTTATTCTGAAGAGAATTAAAAATCAATTAATAATTTGTTGATAATTTAAAAGTTAATTATGTACTTTTTTAAAATTAAATATACACCAATTTTTGTATAAAATGTCAAAAATATTCCTCTCTTTGGCCTCTTCTCTCTCTTCTCATTAGCCACCACCACCATCACCTGCCGCCGCCGCCACCACCACCAAACCCAACCCAAACCCCAACCCCAACCCCAATCCCAACCCCAACCCTCTCTCTATATATATACATGAGTAGATATACCTAATATATGACTACCACTACCCAACCTCTCTCTAGCTCCTCTCTCTCTTCTAAC
Source organism: Hydrangea macrophylla (assembly GCA_033977485.1). Classification (NCBI taxonomy): domain Eukaryota; kingdom Viridiplantae; phylum Streptophyta; class Magnoliopsida; order Cornales; family Hydrangeaceae; genus Hydrangea; species Hydrangea macrophylla. The sequence goes on from CM066995.1 coordinate 97,202,979, forward strand.
CACCACTATCACGGGTCTCCTCCCTCATTCTCCCTGTCAATGCAAATAGAAAAAAAAAATAAAAAAATAAAAAAATTACAGATTGGTGCAACTCTCCAAACGGCACTAGCAACTCACCAAATGTATTGAGATTAACTTACCAAATGTAAAGGAGCAACTAACCAAACGGAAACATCGAGCAACGTTGCTACTTACGTTTGGTGAGTCGCTCCTGATACGTTTGGTGAGTTACTCCTTCAGTTTGGACATTTGCTTAAAAAATTTACACGTTTTTTTATAGTGCCAACTGTGGTTGAACAAGGTGACCTGTGGTAGTGGTGGCTTTGAGAAGAGATCAAATAGATAGAGAGGTTGGGGTAAGGGTAGTGGTGCCACCACCAACACCAACCTAAACCCAAACACTAACCTCTCTCTCTCTCTCTCTCTCTCTCTCTATATATATATATATATATAATACATGGCCACCACCCCAAACTCTCTATCTCTTCTCACCACCACCATCACGGGTCACCTCCCCCATCCACTATCGTCTCTACAAAAACAAAAAGAAAAAAAAAAGTGTAGATTTTTGGAGCAATTGTCCAAATAGAAAGAGTACTAACTCACCAAATATATCGCGAGCAACTCACCAAACGTAAAAAGCAATGTTGCTAGCACTTTCTGTTTGGTGAGTTGCTCCCAATACGTTTGGTGAGGTGCTCCTGTCATTTGGACAATTGCTCCAACCTACAAGGTTTTTTTTTTTTGCGATCTGCAGTGGCAGGGATGGATGAGGAAGAAGGCCCATGGTGGTAGTGAGAAAAGAGAGAAGAGATAGAGAGAGTTTAGGGTGGTGGTAGTTATATATTAGATATATTTATACTCATATATATAGTGAGAGAGAGAGAGAGAGAGAGAGAGAGAGAGAGAGAAAAGTGGGGGTCGTCGTGGTGGTGGTAGTAGTGGCCATTTGAGGGGGGTGGTGGTGGTGGTGGCAGCGGCGGCAACGGTAGGTGGTGGTGGTGGTAGTGGCCCTTTGTGGGGGTGGTGGTGGCAGCGGCAAGTGGTGGTGGTGGTGACAATGGTAGGTGGCGGTGGTGGTGGTGGCAAGTGGTGGCGGTGGTGGTGTTGGTGGCCATGTGAGATAGAAGAGACCAAAGAGAAAGAGCGAATCAGTTTAGACATGGGATTATTAAAAATCAGTCTACTTTTATTTGAAATATTAAAGTACAGTCACCTACTTTTTCAAAATGAAAAGGAAATCAAATTAAAACTAAAAATTTAAAAACACATCAACTTTTTGATATTTTTAAATTAAAAAAAATAAATTAATTACATTTACCCCCTATCTTCTTCCTCACCACCACCTCCACCAGCTGCCACCACCATGGATGGCCACCACACCACACCCTGACCACCACGACCCCCACCACCACCAGCCACCCCCAACACAACCCCTCTCTCTCTCTCTATATATATATATATAATATATGACCACCACCACTCCCAACCTCTCTCTATCTCTTCTCTCTTCTTAGCATCACCACCACAGGCCTCCTTCCTCATCCACCCCTGTCATTGCAGAAAATTAAAAAAAAAAAATAAAAATTATAGTTTGGAGCAACTGTCTAAACGGCAGGAGCAATTCACCATACTTATTGGGAGCAACTCACCAAACGTAAGGAACAACTCACCAAACCGAAAGAGTAAAGTTGCTCCATACGTTTGCTGAGTTGCTCCCAATACGTTTATTGAGTTGCTCCTTCTGTTTGGACAATTGCTCTAAAAACCTACACTTTTTTTTTTCTTTTTTTTTTTGTAGTGGCGATGTGGATGAGCGGAATGGCCCGTGGTAGTGGTGGCTATGAGAAGAGTGAGAGAAGAGATCAAAGAGAGAGAAGAGATAGAGAGGTGGGGGTGGGGGTGGGGGTGGTGGAGCAAGGTGTAGATTTTTGGAGCAATTATCCAAACAGAAGGAGCAACTCAATAAACGTATCGGGAGCAACTTTACTCTTTCTGTTTAGTGAGTTGCTCCTTACGTTTGGTGAGTTACTCCCAATAAGTTTGGAGAGTTGCTCCTACCGTTTGGACAGCTGCTCCAACCTGCAACTTTTTTTTTTTTTTTTTTTAATTTCCTGAAGTGGCAGGGTTGATGAGGGAGAAGAGCCGTGGTGGTGATGGTGAGAAGAGAGAGAAGAGATAGAGAGAGGTTGGGGGTGGTGGTGGCCATTTATAAGATATATATACTCATGTGTATATATATATATAGAGAGAGAGAGAGAGGTTGTGGTGGGGGTGGCTGGTGGTCGTGGTGTGGTGGTCGTGATCGGGGTGTGGTGGCCAGCCATGGTGGTGGAGGTGGTGGTGAGGAAGAAGATGGGGGGATAAATGTAATTAATTTATTTTTCTATTTTAAAAAAATCCAAAAGTTGATGTGTTTTTAAATTTATTGTTTTAATTTGATTTTCTTTTCATTTTGAAAAAGTAGGTGACTGACCTTTAATATTTCAAATAAAAGTGACTGATTTTTAATAACCCCTTTATACATTTAAGAAAAAAAGTTGATTGATTTCTAATTTATATATTTATGTAGACTTTCTTTCACTTTTAAAAAAACACACGACTAACTTTTAAATTATCAATAAAGAGAGCATTTTTGCTCACCCAAAAAATGGTACACCAATGCTCATGCACCCAAGCATCCTATTGGCCAATGCAGTGGATGTTGGATTAATATGTGTTTTTGGCCATGTTTGAGGTCAAATGAATGTGGGAACCATTTAGAGTTTGAATGGGGTCCTTGTGGATTTGTGTTCTCCTCCATGAGGAGATGAACTTTGGATATTTACATGTCCAAAATTATTATTGAGTGAATGAGAAATTAATCCATTAAATACATTTATATAATGTACATACATGAATGCATGGGAAATGCATGGAAAATGTATATACATGAATGTATTTATTCTCATTCATGGATAATGCACATTCGTAGATGAATCTATAGATTCATAATGAACATACATGGATGAATCCACATATACATAATGTACTCATGTATATACATGGATGAATCTATAGATTCATAATGTACATACATGGATGAATCCACAAATTCATAATGTACATCCAATGAATCCTCTCTCCCCTTAGTCCTATATAATCTGAGCTTTCTCCTCAGAAATTTTCAGAGTTAGGAAAACAAGAGCTATTTCCTCCCTTCCAATATTCCTTCCTGAAAGAGACATAGAACACAGTTGGTTCGCCGGAGCAGTCGAACACCGTGCTTGTCTACAGCTGGTTATTGCCGCTGTATCCTGGGAGACAGACGCCGGAGATATCCTCAAGCACTTCTGGTGAGGCGGCGAATCTGTTTTAAGGAAACTGTGAAACTTCACAGGCCTCGGTTTGATCTTAATTCAGTTTTTTCAGTTTTGATTTCTGTTTACATATTGTAATTCTGATTTCTATCCATTTGTAATTTTTCCTGTTTTCAATAGTTGTAATCCAGAATCTGTTTCTGTTTATATCAATAAATTTTCCAACAGTGGAATCCAAGATTAAACAAATTTTTTTAATCCTGGGTCTCACTGTATTGACCAATGAGATACTTGGGTGAGCATTGATGTACTATATTTTGGATGAACAAAAGAATTTTCATCAATAAATTATTGACTGATTTTAAATTTTCTCCTACACTTGTACTAATCATCATCAATAAGTAAAATGTCCCTATACCATAAAACAGATAGGGACCATGAATATTTGCAATCTACTTAGAATTGGCTCCATGAGATAACCAAAGGTTATAAGTTCACAACTTGCTCATTCACATTTCACAATCACGGGTTTCAATCTGTTCAAACAAACGGACAAACAACATATCAAATGCCATACACTCGTTACATCGTATTCTATACTACTTTTGTGTAATCTCGTCTGAAATGTTTAAAAAATCTTCAAAAATGCATATGAAACTTACAAAGAACCAAAATATACATCTATATTTCTTAGTTTTTTAGGACTATACCACACATTTGGGAATATTCAGTCTTGGATGTATCATCTACTTATTTTGTTTCTTTCTTCGTCAAGTGCAAAAAATTATTGGTTTCTTTTTTAAGTATTTTAGCACACATTGCATGAAAAGGCATCCAGCCAAACCATTAAGTATTCATTTTCTCAAACGGCATCCAAACATCCCTTAAACTAGCTATTTTAAGTTTAAACAAGGCGAAAAAAGAAAGTGTAAAAAATCGAGCCCGAACCTTTAGAGCAACCCAACCACATTTTGGTATCCAATTCATTTTAATTTGATGGGGTGGCCCCACCTTTTTCAAAAATGAACTTCAACTCCTTCATTTGAATATTCATTTACTCAAATCACTATTTTTTTCGGTTAAAAATATTAAAGATTGCATATTTTCTTCATAACTTTGTATATAGTTTGATCATTTACCATATTTTTATTCAAACTTGATCTGTTCATTATTTTTATTTTAAAATTGAATATCAATCATGCTTCTATTTGTACCAATTTATTTCCACCAATTAAATTTTAAAAAAAAACAGATAAATCTTAAAGTTATTTCTAGATTAGCTAAAACCAATTAAATTAATATTTCTAAAAAAATATTATTACGTATATAACAATTAATATACCAAATTTTGGATAATCTAAAAAATAACATTAAGTGGTGAATAGTGAAATGAAGGAATTTGCGATATGATGAATTTTTTTAGAGTGAATAGTAGAATGACGGAGTGCTTCCTTTTCTTCTCTTTTTTTGAAGCAACACAAAAATTTTTTTTTGAAGCAACACTATTCAGTCCTTAATTTTACTATTATTATTATATTATTATTATTATTATATATATTTTTTTAAGAAATGAACCATGGGATGAGTTTTTGGGATTTTTCCTCCTTTTTTAAAAAAATGGAGGATGGTTCGAGATGCTCTTATAATTTCAAAGATTTTTTTTTCCTTGGAGGAACATTAAAACCATTAAGATTAATTAGTGGTTTTTCTACTATGCGCACATGGTAGTTTGATCGCACCATGCGCTTGAGAGAGAGAGGGGGGGGGGGGGGGGGGGGGGGGGGGGGGGGGGGTTGGGCACCACGACGGTTTTGGAGGTGGTTCTGAGGTTTGAAGCGCATATCACCTAGACCCCCTTCATCAATTCACCGTTTAAAAAGTGACGGGCTGACATAAATAATACAAAACAGACCCCTGAAAGTTTGATCCTTGTGTCATTTTAGTCCCTATAGTTTTAATTGAGTCAATTTGGTCGCTACAGTTTTAAATTAAAGTAATTTAATCAAAATGCCCTGTTATGTGAGAAAAATTGACAGAATTTACCCACTCTTACGCACAATTACGCTAATAAACAGGTTGGGAGATTGGTGGTGTTTCATTTTTTTCCCTTTAAAAGTGTGACAATGCATAATATGTGAGTAAATTCTGTCAATTTTTCTCATACAATTGAACATTTGGATACAATTGTTTCAATTTAAAACATCAGGGTCTAAATTGATCCAATTGAAACTACATGGACTAAAATGACAAAAGGACCAAACTTTCAGGGGGGGTATTTTCTGTATTTGTTTATGTCAGTTCGTCACTTTTTTAATGGTGAATTGACGGAGGGGGTCTAGGTGATAAGAGCTTCAAATATCAGGGGGTGTACATGATATTACTGAAACGTGAAGGAATCTAAATATGATTAGAGCAAAGCTTAAAGAATCTAGGTGATATTTTACCCATATATTTAAAGGATAGCACTTCAGTGCAGTTAGAACTGTCCAGTTTGTGCTGTTTCCCTCACAAGTGAACAATAAAATTGGGCAGTTTTTTAAAAACTGCTTTTACAAAAAGCAATTTTATTGTTTACTTGTGAGAGAAACAGCACCAACATGACAGTTTTTACTACACTGATGTGTTGTCCATATTTAAAGCTCCATTTGGAGGAATTACTAGTTCTATTTGACAATATCATTCTTTGCCTTTTTTTTTTTTTTGACAATATCATTCATCATATAAAGATGATTTGTGTGCATATAGATATGTCATAGCTCAAGTGGCAAAGAGTTTGATATATATAAGATAGGTTCGATTCAAACCTAATCCCCTCCTCCAAAAAAAAAAAAAAGAAAAAAGAAAAAAAAAAAGATGATTTGTGTGCAATTGGTTATGGAAGAAGGAGACTGATTGGTCTCGATAAGAAAAGCATATACAACACCATTAATCCTTTTGGAATCTGATAGCATGTAGCTGCATATTTAGAGAGAGAGAGAGAGAGAGAGAGAGAGAGAGAGAGAGAGAGAGTCTGACACATGCATATATATATATATATGGATAAGTATATATTGTCCATTAGGTGTAGAATCTGTAGATCAGTCCCCTCAGGCAAAGTGGACACAGGATCACTCTCTGATACCTTGGAAATTGGGGAATCGACTAAAATGTATTACCATCTATCAAAATAAGTGTCCATTATCAATTTACATATTGTTTAAGTAATGTATGGAGTACTCTGTATGTATTTATTTTTTTTGTCCTTCAAATTTTTTTTTATTGTACTTTTGATGTGACATTGACTTTGTTATTTATTTCCCTTCTTTTACTCTCCTAAAAATTGATGTTTTATTTTTATTGTGAGGGTATTATAGGTAGTTTATACAATAACTATATTTTACTTTCAAAGTGGATACTTATTTTGAAACATCTAAAATAAAAAGATGAACACTTATTTTAAAACGAAGAAAATTTATTATCTCAAGTTGTTCCAAAATACTTAGTACAAATTTTCCACTCATATATCATAGGAGTATTACTTTTCCTTTCTCAAAATTTACTTTAGGTCTTCTTCTCAAAAGCAGCACATACATTTATAGATAGCTCAATTAATGGTTAAAGTTTTTTGTCAAAAGCACGTGTTTTTTAATATTTCAGACCTCAAATTTGTCAATTGGGTGACGGTTTGAGAATTAAAAAAAAAAAAGTAAAGAAAAGAAGAAGAGCAAGAAAAGACAGATAGAGAACGTATATGCTAGGGCCATGAATTTGGTTCATTGAACATTGCACCAAGTCACCAACTAGGTAGGCGTAAAGACATATGACCCCATACGTCATCAAATGAAATGCAATAAAGTGCTCCCACCGTCCTACTTTTTTTTTTTTAACCATTAATTTTCTAAATGGCACTTTTAAAAAAATACAGTAATAATAATAAAAAAATAAAATTGGACCCTAAACTCCATGCCCCTAAGTAGAGGTGTCAAACAGGCCGGGACGGGCCTGACCCAGTCAAAGAGGGCCCAATCGGGCTTTCGGGCATGGCCAGGCCGAGCCTAGCTTGGAAGGAGGGGGTGTGTCCGTCCTGGACCGGTGGCCTGGGCCTACTAGGGTCGACCCGAGCGGGCTTTAGGGCCGGACTTTTGGACGGACTGGGACGGGATTAGTTGGAGAAAGGAAATGTTTGAATTTGAAATTTTGAATTAATGTATTTTGGGAGAAAAATTGGTTGAGAAAGTTTATGTGCATCATATTATCATATGTAAACTTTGCTTGTTATTAAACTTTATTCTTTATTATTATTTTATAAACTTTACTATTATTATGAGTACGTAAATTTGATTGGGAAAGTTTAGGTTATTAGGTATATCATATATGAGTATATCATATGTAAATTGTAAACTTACATTTTTTATTAAATTTGACTCTTTATTATTATTTTATAAAAAATAAAGATTATAGTGATTACTTAAGAAAATTATTTATTATTCAATAAATATTAAGGATTACTAATAAAAACTAAACATTTAAGATTAATAACATTATTCATTTAAATTCAATTCTATTAAAAACTAAAGATTACAATAATTCATAAAATAAAAAATTAAGATTACATTTTAAAGAATTGATTTTTTTTTTTTTTAAGTCGTTCACAGTTTATACCCATACAGACCAGGAGTATTACATTTGTTTGGGACTGGTTGATCTTCAATTCTTCATTCTTCAATTTTCTTCAGCAACATCCGATTTTTTGAATTCCTCAACAAAATAATCTCTTCAGTCTGGACTTTGATATTCTGCAGCCTGCCAATCCTTTAAGCACATCAAGCAGTACTCAAGCATATCAGGAGATAATCTGCACCTCCTTTCCTCAAGAACTCTTCCACTTACACTAAAAGCAGACTCCGATGCAACTATAGAAGTCGGAGGAGCTAGTAAATCACGAGTCATGATGGAAAGAATAGGGAAAGCTCTTACATGTTCTTTCCACTATGTCAAAAGATCCAAATTTATCATTTCCCCAAGAGTTGATCGCATATCCCACTCGGTTTCTCTATACTTATATAATTCACCAAGGATGTTAGAACTACTACAATTGATTGACCAAGGACCCTTTTGTTTCTTTCGACTGAGAAACCGGCTCGCATAATAACTGTTAGAGAAATATAGTCTATACATTGTACTACAACTTGTACTACACCTGTACTTCCCTTTTGTACTCCCTCTTTAGGTCATTCATCTAGCCTATATAAAGGACACCTCTATAATGTAAATAATGAGATATACAATATATACATATTTTTCGATACAGTCTTCTCCCAATTTTAATAAGGTATCATAGCCCTAATCCATCACCAATCATCTATTCATAATCACAAACCCGCCGCTGCCAAATCAATCCAACCCTCTCAGTTGACATTCTCACCTCATCAATCCAACCGGATCCCATCATCAAACTATAGCCAACATCATCATCATTCCAATTCTAGCCGACATCATCATCATTCCAATTCTACCATCATCAATCATTCAGCCACATTATAATCAACATAGTAGGCATCCAACCTTATCACTCAGATCACAATCAACTTTATCATTACAATCCATACAACCACGCTAGATCCGACCCCACACCACACCAATCAACACTTACAAAAGACCACACCACACGACACCAGATCACAAAAGCCCCTCACGCCGACCCCACCACTGGTCAACTCTCTCCACACCGGCCTCACTACCATCGGTTAACTCTCTCCTCACCGGCCTCACTACCACCACCTTAACATACAATCTCTGTCCAATTCAACTACCACTACACTACCATACCCTTTCTGTCCGTATCAACTCTCCACCATAATCACACAGCTCTTCACTTTTCCTGTATGGAGCGTACCGAGACTTCCCAACCCATCTCCATCATTATGGATGGTACCAACTACATCATTTGAGCTCAAGCCATGTCTAGTTTTTTACGGGGGCATAAACTTTGGTGCATCATCACTGGTGATATCACTGAGCCCACACCGGCCGAAGGAGAAGATAAAGATAAATTTAATTACAGTCTTGAGGATTGGGATAGCAAGAATCATAAAATTATTACTTGGGTCCGCAATACTTGTGCTGCTTCTATCAGTCTCCAGTTTAGTAGATTCACCACTGCCAAATCTCTTTGGGACTTTCTGGCCAAGCGTTACACCACCGCTGATCTTGCTCACCAATACCAACTTTTAACTACTTTTCATCGCATGAAGCAACAACCCGGGCAATCAATCAACATTTCCTCTCCTAGATCCACTATGTTTGGGATCAACTCACCTCCTCTGAACCTGAATTTACCGACACCACCAATGCTGAGAAGTTTGCTTCCTATCAAGATCGTCAGCACCTAGTTCTTTTCCTAATGACTCTTACTGATGATTTCGAGCATGTCCGTGCATCTCTTCTTCATCGCAGTCCTCTGTCGACCTTAGATCAAGCGGTCTCTGAACTTCTCTCAGAGGAAACTCGTCTTGGCCATCGTAAGTCAACATCTACTGATAATGTTCTCGCTACTCCTAAAGGACCTCCTTCTGATACTGTTCTCGCTACTCCCAAGGGATCTCAACCCAAAAATTATTATAACGCATCTGCCTCTGGGACTTCCAAACAATGGTACAACTACTGCAGGAAACCCAGACATACACTCTTAGACTGTCGTGCTCGCACTTGCAAATATTGTCATAAACAAGGCCCTAGCCATCTACAGTATGACTGCTTCCAGAATCCTGCACGACACTCCCAGAATTTTATGAATCGAGGAGGTTCTTTCAAATCCGCTGCTACTACTGTTGAACATTCCACATTTAATGCTTATGCCGAAGGGATTTCTGCCTCTCACATTGAGGACATTGTCAAACAAGTCCTTGCTTATTCTGGTAATCAATCCTCTACCGCTTTATCCGTCATTTCAGGTAATTCATCCTGGTTCTTTGACTCTGGTTGCTGTAATCATATGACACCTGATCCCACTCTCTTCTCTACCACACATTCTGTTATTCACACCCCAACCATTCAAACAGTTGATGGCACTCCTATGACTGTTAGCCATATCGGACAGATTTCTACATCACACATTTCACTTCCAGATACATATTATATACCCAAGTTAACTCTAAATCTTATTTCTGTTGGTCAATTGTGTGATTTTGGTCTTACAGTTCTTTTCTCGCCTTCTGGTTGTTGTGTGCAGGATCCACAGACGGGACAGACACTTGGGATAGGCCGTAAGGTTGGACGACTCTTTGAGCTCCTCAACCTCCACATACCATCACACCTCTCCACACTCACTCAAACAACTGCTCCGGTCACCTCCAGTCCATCACTCAGTCTCTGGCACTCTCGTCTTGGGCATGCCTCTGTCGAACGTTTACAAACTTTAGTGTCTAGTGGTCAGTTAGGCGCTGTTAATAAGGAACATTTTGATTGTCTTCTTTGTCAAGTGTCAAAACAATCAGCATTGCTGTTTAATAAAAGTGATTCCTTTTCCTATGCTCCTTTTGATTTAATTCATTTTGATGTTTGGGGCCCCTCACCAACTACCACTATGGGAGGCTCTAGATATTTTGTGATTTTTATTGATGACTACTCTCGTTATACTTGGATATTTCTCATGCGTAGTCGGTCTGAATTATCTCAGTTATATTTTGATTTTGCTACTATGATTAAAACTCAATTCTCATGCAATATCAAAGTGTTTCGTGCCGATAATGCAACTGAATACACTGATTCAAGAGTCATTAATTTCCTTCGACAACATGGGTCTCTTCCACACCGCTTTTGCCCCGGCACCACCAATTCTGATGGCTACTATCTTTCTCAGGCCAACTGTGCTTCTGACCTACTTATTCGGGCAGGACTTACCGACAACAAGACATGCAGCACTCCTCTCGAGCCTAACTGTAGGCTCACACCTATGGATGGTGTACTCTTAGATGATCCTACCTTATACCGTCAGCTTGTTGGGAGTCTTGTTTATCTAACAGTTACCAGACCGAAGATCTCCTATGTTATCCATATTGTTAGCCAGTTTATGTCAGCTCCCTGTTCTCCTCACTATGCTGCAGTTCTCCGCATTCTTAGGTATGTCAAGGGCACATTATATCATGGTTTTCATTTCTCTACTCATTCCTCCCTTAAGCTACATGCCTACTCCGATGCAGACTGGGTAGGAGATCCTACTGACCGCCGTTCCACTACTGGTTATTGCTTTTTCTTGGGTAATTATCTTATTTCTTGGCGCAGCAAGAAGCAAACTGTTGTTGCTTGATCTAGTACAGAGGCTGAATATCGTGCTCTTGCTGATGCTACTCATGAACTTCTCTGGCTACGATGGTTACTTGAAGACATGGGGGTCACTCATTCTGCTGCTTCATCTATCAGTTGTGATAATCAAAGTGCCATTCAAATAGCCCACAATGATGTCTTCCATGAACGTACAAAACATATCGAGATGCCACAACCCATCGCGCTACGCGCAGAAATAGGACACATGGCACGCCATTAAGGCTTATCCAGTTCCATTAAAGTCAAATAGCAGCGGAAAACATTATTAAAATCCATTAAAATCAGAGTTGTAAAAAGTTTTGGCCAATCGAAACCTTTCAAAAGAAAACAGTTTTTTTTAAAACATAGGTTCAGTCGACTGTGCCTAGGGTCCAGTCGACTGTTCCTAGCAGAAACCAAAATCCAAAATTCTCAACAGAGGTCCAGTCGACTGATCAGGGAATCCCAGTCGACTGTGTTAGGCAGAAACAAAATGCAACACTTTCAAAAGGAAATCCAGTCGACTGATCTGGGGACCCAGTCGACTGCACTGGTTACTATTTGGATCAGTAGCTAAAATCTACAGTGACTCAGTCGACTGATCAAGGGTCCAGTCGACTGTTTCCATTACTATTCACTTTCAGTGTCTCAATCACACGAGATCCAGTCGACTGACATAGGGTCCAGTCGACTGCTCCCCTGCTGGGCAGCCCTGTTGTGAAAATTAACAACTCATGCTTCTCCACACTAACAACAAACACAACCATAACTGAAATACAACATTTAAAACATAACCACAGACGTTCAAATACAGGATTACCATACTACGGAACTAATCCAAAGATCTATTACAACATATTACATAACCCAATTCCTTGATACCAGTTTAGGAACTAGAAACAAAAATATAAACAAATGATTCCCCCGGCGTTCTTTAACGGCCTCACTCATCAGGCTTCTTCTTGTCTTTCTTCTTACCTACAATGGAGTACATCTCAACTGCTCAGCTATATGCTGAGCGTACAAGTCTAAACATATGCAATATATGACAAAACATGCTTTAATCTCATAAATCATATCAATAGTCTCTAGGGAGAAAAATACGCATTCATCCGGTAGCAGCAAGTCCAAGCCTTAAACCGCGATGTCAGTGGCAAGTCCAAGCCTACAACCATTACATCCCCACAAGTGCCATGGCAAGTCCAAGCCTACAACCATGCACAGTAGTCGTCGCTACTAAAATTCTCAAACAACGAGAAGCTTACTCCGGCATGAATTTGTATAAGACTCCCCTTTGACCCACATAGACAACTCAACGTGCTCGCGTAAATTTAGACATGCTTTTCACAATTTAGCGTGTGCATAATTAACGGGCCTACAATTAACACATTGATTTTGCCCAGATCTCAATTTCGTCGTTGAAATATAAAATATGTATTTCTCTATATTTCACAGGTTAGAACTTCATACCTCGTGCGATTTTTCCCAAACTTTGAAGGATCGACTAGGACGTCAATTAATCGTCGGATTTCGAATTTGAGAAAATTCTAACAAGTTTATACCTGTTTTTTTCCAAAAGTCTAGAATTAAGATTTTTACGAAAATTGGCCAAACACGGCCTAAGTAGTATCAAAATGTAGATCTTACTTTCACGAGTTCAAATCTAAAATCTGGAGAAAATCTGACGGATGAACGGTCGTCGTTTGTCGTCGCAAAACCCGTTGGCCCCAATCTCCCTTTCTCTCTCCTCTCACTAGATATTTTAGAAGGATTTGGATGAGAATGAATCTCATCCACCACTATTTATAGAAAAACTTTCTGGGAATTGCATTTACCTCCCCACGAGTTCCTCAAACTTCTTATTAGCTCTCGAAACTTTGCACACGTTCATTTTATAACTTTACAAGTGAAAACTGTAAATTTCAAAAGTTTTTCGACTAGGTTTCGTTTGGGTCCAAAAATAACGTCCGAAACTATATTCTGTGGGATCTCTACACAGCCTACCTTTTTAATTAACGTATCACTCACGTTCTCACCACAGTTCTCAAAATGATATACTAAAGTATCCAAATACCAAAATTATACTACACAGGCGTAATTACTATTCACAGGAATACCAGATAAAGTCGAATAACATTTAAATCATATAAATGCCATCTACTCATGCCCATGCAATATGAACTGTCATGTTCCCGTGTCCTCACTGACACCTTACCGTTGACTCACAGTCAACCTCATCACCATTATCAACTAACATTGATAAACTCCCAGATTATAATATGCATGATAAAATTATAAATTCCTGGGACGGGTGTGACAACTCTCCCCTCCAAAAAGGAAGTTTATCCCCAAACTTATACCTCATACGTCGAACTGGTACGGATACTCATTCCTCATGTCTTCCTCACTTTCCCATGTAGCTTCTTCTACCGTGTGACTACGCCTCAATACTTTTACCATCAGAATCGTTTTAGTTCTCAAGACTTGTTCCTTTCGATCTAGAATCTCGACCGGTTGTTCCACATAAGTCAAGTCTCCCTGAATTTGCAGCGGTTTAGGTACAATGATCTTACTCATATCGGTCATACACCGTCTCAACATCGACACGTGAAATACGTTATGCACATATTTCAACTCTGATGACAAGGCCAATCGATAATCCACTGGACCTACCCTCTCCAGGAACTTAAAAGGTCCTATGAATCTCGAATTGAGCTTTCCCCTCTTTCCAAATCGTACAATGCCTTTAGAAGGTGATGCTCGCAAGTATACAATATCTCCAACTTTAAAATTTATCGGTCGTCATTTAGAGTCCGCATAGCTCTTATAACGGCTCTGAGCTACCTTAAGTCGCTCCTGAATCAACTTCACCTTCTTAGTAGTCACCTGTATTAACTCAGGTCCTAGTAACTTCCTTTCTCCAACCTCGGTCCAACAAACCGGTGATCGACACTTACGGCCATACAAAGCTTCTTATGGTGCCATACCAATACTTGACTGAAATCCGTTGTTATGCGCAAATTCAATTAATGGCAAGTGGTACTCCCAATCATTCCCAAAATCCAATACACACAATCGTAACATATCCTCTAATGTTTGAATCATACGCTCCGACTGTCCATCAGTCTGAGGATGAAATGCGGTACTGAAACTCAATTTCATACCCATAGCTGTTTGTAGACTTTTCCAAAACCTTGACGTAAAACTACTATCACGATCTGATACAATCACAGCTGGTACCCCATGTAGTCTTACAATCTCTCTCACATACAATTCTGCTAACTTGGACGGTTTAGTCATCTTGATCGATAGAAAATGAGCTGACTTGGTTAATCGGTCAACTATAACCCAAATCTTATCATTCTTGTTATGCGATCGCGGAAATCCAGAAATAAAGTCCATCGTGATCTCGTCCCACTTCTATTCCGACACTGGCAATGGCTGTAGTAACCCCGCGGGTACTTGTCTCTCTGCTTTGACCTGTTGACATGCCGAACATTCAGATACAAACTTAGCGACTTCACGCTTCATACCCTTCCACCAGAAGTTTTCTCTCAAGTTTCGATACATTTTGTTGCTTCCTGGATGTACTGAATATCGAGTACTATGCAATTCTTCAAGAATCCTCTCTTTCAAGTCTTTCATATTCGGTACACATAATCGATTTTCCAGTTTCAACGTCCCTCGTTCCAACACAAAACCAGGTCGTCTCCCTAAAGGTATTTCGTCCCTCATTTTGCACAAATAGACATTGTTAAATTGTTCTTTCTTGATCTCATCAATAATATCTGGGTGTGCTACGATCGCCATCATTAAGCCACCATTGGTCCCTGGAATCACATCCAATTCTAGGCGTTCCATCTCTTTTATCAACTCTTTTTGTTGTGCTAGCTCGTCGGCTAAATTCCTAGGCGTCTTTCGGTTTAACGCATCGGCTACTACATTCGCCTTTCCCGGATGGTACTCAATCGAGAGATCGTAATCCTTCATTAACTCCAACCATCTTCGCTGTCTCATATTCAAGTCCCGTTGGGTGAAAATGTATTTCAAACTCTTGTGGTCAGTGAATATCTCACACTTTTTCCCGTACAAATAATGTCTCTAAATTTTCAAAGCATGAATTACCGCGGCCAATTCGAGATCATGAGTCGGATAATTAATCTCATGTGTCTTCAACTATCTAGAAGCATAAGCAATCACTTTACCACCTTGCATCAACACGCATCCCAACCCTTTGTGTGAAGCATCACTATAGATTACAAATCCTTCGGTTCCAGATGGTATTGTCAATATCGGTGCTTCCGTCAATCGTGAATTCAACTCTTGGAAACTGTCTTCACATTCTTGACTCCATTCAAAGGTAATCCCTTTCCTCATCAACTTGGTCATAGGTAAAGAAATCTTCGAGAAGTGCTCAATAAAACGACGGTAATATCCTACTAATCCCAAGAAACTTCGAATTTCAGATACGGATGTCGGCCTCTGCCAATTAGATACAGCTTCTAGTTTGTGAGGATCAACTGATACTCCATTCTTGTAAATCACGTGACCAAGAAAAGTAATACTAGACAACCAAAATTCACATTTCTTGAATTTACCAAATAATTATTTCTCTCGTAATCTCTGAAGTATCAACCTCAAGTGGTTCTCGTGTTCTATCTCACTCGGTGAATAGATAAGGATATCGTCAATGAATACAATCACAAAGTCATTCAAATAATCCTTGAATACATCCATGAACGCGGCTGGTGCATTCGTAACCCCAAACGGCATGACTAAGGACTCATAATGTCCGTAGCGCATTCTAAAAGTTGTTTTCTCAACATCTTCGACCCTCACTTTCAACTGATGGTAACCTGATCTCAAATCTATCTTTGAAAATACTTGAGCCCCACGAAGTTGATCAAATGGGTCATCGATTCTCGACAGTGGATACTTATTTTTAATCGTTAACTTATTCAGTTCTCGGTAATCAACACACATACGCATTGAGCCATCTTTCTTCTTCACAAACAATACTGGAGCTCCCCATGGCGAAATGCTTGGTCGAATGAAACCCTTGTCAAGTAGCTCTTGTAATTGGATTTTCAGCTCTTTCAATTCTATGGGTGCCATTCTATACGGTGCCTTTGATACGGGTCTTGAGTCTGGTATAACCTGAATAGTGAATTCAACCTCTCTCTCTCAATAAGAACATCTGGTAGGTCATCAGGAAATACATCTGGATATTCTCGCACTATCAGAATGTCTTCTACTTTTAATTTGGTTGTTGAGACATCAGTTACTGAACATAGGAATCCTTGACATTCCTTTTTTTCTTGGATAGCTGAAATCAAATACGGCGGCGGTATAACCCCACTCCCTTGGAAACAAAAGTTCCCATGTACCGGTGATCGAAAATTAACCTCTTTCCGTTCACAGTCTATTGTGGCGTGGTTAAGAGCTAACCAATCCATTCCCAGTATCACATCGAAATGGGTCACTATAATCGGTATAAGGTCTACAGTCATCAACTTCTCGCCTAGTTTGATCTCACAGTTTTTATATATAGTAGACGTCATTATTGATTTACTAAGTGGCACATCAATAGACAATGCGTATCCTAACGGTGCCGATTTAATATTCAAATGTTCAACAAAAGGCATGCGATATAAATGAATGCGTAGATCCCGAGTCGACGAGTATGCGTGCTAAGTGTGAACATACAAGCACCATACCTGAGACTACTGTCTTTGAAGCAGTCATATCCCCTGGGTTCATCTGATATGCTCTTCCTTGACATTGCTCCATCTTTTGTCCCTCGTCATTGGATTGCCTAGGCTTCGACCCACTGGAAGCCATAGAACTAGCTCCTTGCTGAGGATACTTCCTCGGCCAATCCTTGGCTTGGTGCCCAAATACTCCACAATCATAACACTTGCCTCTCATGTCGGGTGTCAAATTAGCACTACCTCCTCCTTGATTTCTATTCTGGGATTTGGTCATAAAACATCAGCCTGAGTGTGGTCGGTTGCAAAGTGAACACAATGGTATGTTACTTGGCGTTCTCCTGAAATCACTGAAACTAGAACCAGAGCCTCTTTGAAATGGCCTCTTAAAAGATCCACCTTGGTTCCTATCACCACCCTCATTGTTTCGTTTACCGTGCTGATTCTGCCTTGACCTTTCCATCCCACTCTCGGCCACTAGCGCCGTTTGTTGTACTACTGCCACAGTCGAATGCTCGTAGGTTTCCACTCTTAGACAAATATTTTCCCTTAAACCCTCTTCGAATTTCCTTGCTCTATCTTCCTCCTCTGGTACGAAACCCTTTCCAAATCTCAACAAAGCGTTGTACTTGGAAGTATATTCGGTCACAGTCATATCTCCCTGCTTCAAGTTATCAAACTCTCTCTTCTTTGCATTGTAGGTGGCTCTCGGAAAGAACCGGCGATTGAATTTCGCCTTGAACCCTTCCCAAGTAATCGGTGCCTCTTGATCCAGAACATTTACCCACCAGTTCTGGGCTTCACCCTTCAACACATCACTTGCATTTTCCATTTTCTCCCTGTCGTTCATCGGAATAGATCGAAAAATCCTCTCCATGTCCATAATCCAGTGTTCTGCGAGCGTTGGATCGGGTGTCCCATGAAATTCCATTGGTTTCTTTCGAGCGAATTGTTTGGATACGGATCTTATGCCTCTAGTTTCGGGTGCATGCACTACAGTTATTGGTTCCACTTCAATTTGGGGCGTAGGAGGCAGTCGCTCCACTATATTTCGTATCATTTCCCCCATGTTCCCCATCATTTATGCCATTTCATTCATACGTCGAGTGTGTGGTAATAGGTTTCGCTCTTCGTCACTCATGATTACAATCCTGTAGTTCTCAATGCATAAATACTATGCATGTACAACAATAACAATAGCATGTATGTAAAACAACATACATCTGCATCAAACATCTCTAATATATATGGATGCAATTTAGAATATGTGACAATTTACTCAACACTCCTCTCGTCGTCGAACGTTTCCAAAGTTTTGTTACCTATTGATCTGATACCACTAAATGTCACGACCCTTCCCGCTACGCGCGGAAACAGGACACGTGGCATGCCATTAAGGCTTATCTAGTTCCATTAAAGTCAAATAGCAGCGAAAAACATTATTAAAATCCATTAAAATCAGAGTTGTAAAAAGTTTTGGCCAATCAAAACCTTTCAGAATAAAACAGCTTTTTTGAAAACATAGGTTCAGTCGACTGTGCCTAGGGTCCAGTCGACAGTTCCTAGAAGAAACCAAAATCCAAAATTCTCAACAGAGGTCCAGTCAACTGATCAGGGAATCCCAGTCGACTGTGTTAAGCAGAAACAAAATGCAACACTTCCAAAAGGAAATCCAGTCGACTGATCTGGGGACCCAGTCGACTGCACTGGTTACTATTTGGATTAGTAGCTAAAATCTACAGTGACTCAGTCGACTGATCAAGGGTCTAGTCGACTGTTTCCATTACTATTCACTTTCAGTGTCTCAATCACACGAGATCCAGTCGACTGACATAGGGTCCAGTCGACTGCTCCCCTGCTGGGCAGCCCTGTTGTGAAAATTAACAACTCATGCTTCTCCACACTAACAACAAACACAACCATAACTGAAATACAACATTTAAAACATAACCACAGATGTTCAAATACAGGATTACCATACTACGGAACTAATCCAAAGATCTATTACAACATATTACATAACCCAATTCCTTGATACCAGTTTAGGAACTAGAAACAAAAATATAAACAAATGATTCCCCCGGCGTTCTTTAACGGCCTCACTCATCACGCTTCTTCTTATCTTTCTTCTTACCTGCAATGGAGTACATCTCAACTGCTCAGCTATATGCTGAGCGTACAAGTCTAAACATATGCAATATATGACAAAACATGCTTTAATCTCATAAATCATATCAATAGTCTCTAGGGAGAAAAATACGCATTCATCCGGTAGCAGCAAGTCCAAGCCTTAAACCGCGATGTCAATGGCAAGTCCAAGCCTACAACCATTACAACCCCACAAGTGACATGGCAAGTCCAAGCCTACAACCATGCACAGTAGCCATCGCTACTAAAATTCTCAAACAACGAGAAGCTTACTCCGGCATGAATTTGTATAAGACTCCCCTTTAACCCACATCGACAACTCAACGTGCTCGCGTAAATTTATACATGCTTTTCATAATTTAGCGCGTGCATAATTAACGGACCTACAATTAACACATGGATTTTGCCCAGATCTCAATTTCGTCGTCGAAATATAAAACATGTATTTCTCTATATTTCACAGGTTAGAACTTCGTACCTCGTGCGATTTTTCCCAAACTTTGAAGGATCGATTAGGACGTCAATTAATCGTCGGATTTTGAATTTGAAAAAATTCCAACAAGTTTATACCTATTTTTTTTCAAAAGTCTAGAATTAAGATTTTTACGAAAATTGGCCAAACACGGCATAAGCAGTATCAAAACGTAGATCTTACCTTCACGAGTTCAAATCTAAAATCTGGAGAAAATCTGACGGATGAACGGTCGTCGTTTGTCATCGCAAAACCCGTTGGCTCCAATCTCCCTTTCTCTCTCCTCTCTCTAGATATTTTAGAAGGATTTGGATGAGAATGAATCTCATCCACCACTATTTATAGAAAAACTTTCTGGGAATTGCATTTACCTCCCCACGAGTTCCTCAAACTTCTCATTAGCTCTCGAAACTTTGTACACGTTCATTTTATAACTTTACAAGTGAAAACTATAAATTTTAAAAGTTTTCGACTAGGTTTCGTTTAAGTCCAAAAATAACGTCCGAAACTATATTCTGTAGGATCTCTACACAACCTACCTTTTTAATTAACGTATCACTCACGTTCTCACCACAGTTCTCAAAATGATATACTAAAGTATCCAAATACCAGAATTATACTACACAGGTATAATTACTATTCATAGGAATACCAGATAAAGTCGAATAACATTTAAATCATATAAATGCCATCTACTCATGCCCATGCAATATGAACTGCCATGTTCCCATGTCCTCACTGTTGGGAATATGCCCTCAAACCAGTTAGTTGGACAATGGAATATCAAAATGCATTTATGCATGTTAGTTCATGAGATGAATATTAGACTGAAATCCTTAAACAACATTGCATGTGGTTCATTTGTGTATGCGATTACACATGTGAGATATGAATCACAAATCCTTGTTGTTTCAAATTAGTCACAGTGGATGATAAGTCTGGATAACTTATCAGGTATACACTGTAGCATGATTAAAGTCTATGGGGTAGAATGATGAATCTCATTCATAAGAGTCTTTGACTCTTGGTTAATATGCTAGTGCACTCGGTGCATTGACGGACCTGAGTTAAACCTATTGACACCTAAACGCTGTCACCGTCAATAGGAACTCAAAACTTGTATAGGAATACATGTCCTTAATCCTGAGACAGTTATGAACGCAAGTTGTATGCTTGATTGCTTTGACTTACCAATCAGTGAGGTCTTGCAAGATCAACACCTGGGTATCTTGGGTAAATCAGGTATACAATGTTACGAACATATATTGTCAAGATGGAATTCTACCCTCTTCTATAAAACGAAGAGTAAGTATTCCCTCGAGAATGTCACTAAGAGTGATTACTGAATGCTGGCCAGCCTTGTCAACAAAGTGTTATTGTTGACATGTTTAGTAATCCAAGCGTAGTGAATGATACTTGAGGAATATAAGATGTACTATCTATTGGGTCGACAGTATCTTAACACATACATCCCAAAGATAGATACGAATACTGCCTGGTAGAGGGACATCCGTATCATATTATACAAATCTAGCAATCACTCATGTATGTGTGATTATGTTCTTATGCACTGGAGTGCAATTATCATTTTATAGTGGCATTAATGATAATTGATTAATTATTGATTCCTTAGTCAAGAGTACTGACTAGATGGAATAATAATTAATCGGAGCCAGTAATTAAGAACCTAGGAGGTTCCACTCTTAGCTCCGCCAGAATGCTTGGAAAGGCAATTGAGGATGCTGTCAAGACTGGTTCGATCGATCGAAGTTGTTTCGATCGATTGAAGTCTAGACAGGTTCGATCGATCGAACTTGATTCGATCGATCGAAGGTTCGATCGATCGAAGTCACTTCGATCGATTGAAAGTAAGGTCAGTTCTGGGAATCTATAAATAGGGCAGCTGCATTCTGGGAAAGAAGTTCGTCGTTTTTAACGTACCAGTTGCTGCAGAACCTGTTTAGAGTTCCCAAACCTTCCCTATTCTCACTATTAGGGTTCCCACCAACCCTAGCCACTCTGGGAGCATTCAAGGAGACATAAGGGTGAAGATTTCCTAGAGGTTGCTGCTGCACACACAAGGAGAAGGACAAAAATCAGAATTGGGTTCTGGACCTAAGGTATATTATTCTTGCACCCTTGTACACATCTAAGGAGTTGACGAGTAGTAGATTCAGGAATACCAAAAGATTTTTTTTAACTGGACTTTTTCCGCTGCGCGTTTAAACTTTGATTCAAACCGTTTTTACCAACACTCACTGACACCTTACCGTTGACTCACAGTCAACCTCATCACCATTATCAACTAACATTGATAAACTCCCAGATTACAATATGCATGATAAAATTATAAATTCCTGGGACGGGTGTGACACGAGATCGACTGTCATTTTGTACGTCATCATCTCTCTTATGGCACCATTCGGCTTAGCTTAGTCTCCACCACTGATCAGACTGCTGATATTTTTACCAAAACTCATCCGCCTGGACGTCTTGAGGATTCGATTTCCAAACTCAAATTGGTTTCCATTCAACCACTCTGAGTTTGAGGGGGGCTGTTAGAGAAATATAGTCTATACATTGTACTACAACTTGTACTACACCTGTACTTCCCTTTTGTACTCCCTCTTTAGGTCATTCATCTAGCCTATATAAAGGACACCTTTATAATGTAAATAATGAGATATACAATATATGCATATTTTTCAGCACAGTCTTCTCCCAATTTTAATAATAACAACCTAATGCTCTCAAGCTTAACTCAACAGTAGGAGTAGAAGAAGTAGTACTTTCTTTATTTGCATGTATTTCATAGTAAATACGAAAATAAAGTTTCCAAAGTATTTTTGATCTCAAATTAGTTATTTCTAAACCAGGTCCTTCCAACAATTCAGGTATTTGTTTAAACATTTCACAAACACCATCGAAATTGAGTCTAGGATCCAAGATTGCAGATAAGTAAAATACAGGTGGAAGGTCAGACCAATATTTTTTAAACATTTTTTTTTTCATATTCTTGCAAATCTCAATAAAAACATAATTTTTTTTGTTTATAATAATTAAATTCATGAGACATATTAAGTAATTCCATAAGAGCTAAACAAGAAGTGGAATAGTAAACACCAGAAAGATGATTTGTAGCCTTGTAAAACACCTCTGAAAATTCATGAAATTCAAATGTCATATCCCAATCATGAGAAGTCAACCCGAGTGCTGGATAATTAACATTATTAAATTGAGTAATAATCCCACTATACTTTTTACAAGATTGTATCATAAGATAAATAAAACTCCAATGAGTTTTAATAATTGTTTGCAATTTACGATGATTAAGACGATTTTGTTTACAAAGATGAAGAAATGCTTGTACACGTATGGGTAGGCGTTGCAGCACAATAGACCACTGTCTCTCTATCTTTAGATATATGACTATTAATTTTTGATAATCCATCTTGGATAATCAAATTAATGATATGACATACACAACGACCATGGAATAATTTTCCATTCATGATTGGTTGAAGATGATCTATAAACATATTAATAGCACTTGTATTAGCACTAGCATTGTCAAAAGTAATGCTCATAATATTTTTCATAATATCATACTCTTAAAAAACATTAATTATGTAATTATAGATATTTTCACTAGTATGAGGATAGTCTAATGCACGAAAGGCAATGTTGTTTTTATTCATTTTTCAATTTTTATTCACAAAATGTGTCATTATAAATATATATATCATGTTTTATTACAACCACTCCATAAATCAAAAGTGCATGCAATTTGCATATTATAAGTAGAAAAGTCATCAATTAATTTTTTTTTTTGATTTGTTGAAAAATAGATTGTATATCACTTCTAAAGGTATTTCTAGTAATAGGTTGGTAGGCGGTTGTAAAAAAGTTTGAATAAAATTCTTCAACCACAGTAAAAGGTCTATCGGATGCACAAACAATCTTGCTAAGCCTTCCCTCATTTTTTTTTTTTTTTTTTATAAAGAAAAGTTCTGTAACTTATGCCAGTAGAAGCAAAAATTTGGGATTGTGTTGGGCCTTCCGCCTTAGTGGTATCTGCCTCCCATGCAAGATTATGTTTTCTAATGATGTGCCTTTTAAGTGTTATTTCCACCACCTTTATAAGAAAAATCATGTTTACATGTTACAAATTGCTTTAGATTTATCCTCAGATTTTGTAAGAAAATAACCAAACTTTTTATTTTAATTTTTTTTTAGTGGTGGTGGGATTTGAAGAAGTTAGATTAGACCCTGTAATTTCGACTTCATCATTATCCTCATCCAATTCCAAATCATTAATCTCATTTCTTTCCCCATAATCTAAAATTTTAAAGTCATAAGTTGGCCCTTCTCTATTTTTTTGAAGATCTTCAATGAGATGCCATTTTTTTTTTTGAAAAAAAAATGGGGAAAGAAATATAAAAGATTTAAAATAACAACAATTAAATAAGCAAGAAGTGAAATAATAAATTTTTTTTTTAAAGTTGGGGAAAGAAAATGTAAAAGATTTAAAATAGCGACAATTAAATAAGCATGTGTGCATATGTGTCTCAAGCACATATTGCAGCTGGGATTTACAGAAATTCAGAGAACCGAGAGCTCTCGACGAAGACAATGGAGTTCTAAGCGATGTTTCTTGCCGTTCCTTCGCCGTACGACTTCGGATTCACGATCCGAGACCATATTTGGACTCGTGGAGGTAAGAGGATCGCATGCATATCCTTTATTTTCATTTTTTGGCAATATTTTTCTGGTGACCGTTCTTGATAGATAACTCTTGATATGTAAAAACTATGTAGGATTATCACCGGTAGGATTTGAGGTAAAATTGGCAAAAGGTTAGGATTTCTAAGCTTAATTCGCAAGTAATTCGAAGAGGTAAGTGTTCTAATCCCAAAGTTAGGTGTTTAGTTATGTTAATATGATAGTTGTTGTTAATAGTTGCTTAATTCATACCTATGTGAATATATGTTGATGAATTTTGGGAAAAACATGCCAATAAAGTTAAAGTTGCCATGTTATATGCTTAGTTGTTTATATGCTTATGTGGATCAAAGGGAAGTCAAGTAGTGGTCACCATTTTTAGGTCTCATATGTAAGGGATAGGAAGCCCTCAAGAGAAAGGGCATGGTGACAATCACAATGATAAAACAGTGATGACTCCAGGATCACAAGAGAGTGTGATACGCTATATGCGACAAAAGAGTGAGAAGTTCGGGGGTGAGAAGGACCTGGGGTGGTGGCTAGAGTTACTTGACTTTCCGGAGATCATTTTGTTGTTGTTTATAATGATTGTTGCATTTGTATATTGAACATTCCAATCGCACGATTAACTCTCTCACTAAGTGAAAGCTTAAACAAAAATATATTTTTCTATTGTGGTTATTGAATAACCATTGCAGGTACCGAACGGAAAAATGAGAAGAAGTGATTCGCACGACGGGTTAAGCGCAGAAGTTGTGTATATGTGAATATGTCCATATGCC
This sequence comes from Hydrangea macrophylla, assembly GCA_033977485.1. NCBI lineage: Eukaryota > Viridiplantae > Streptophyta > Magnoliopsida > Cornales > Hydrangeaceae > Hydrangea > Hydrangea macrophylla. The sequence continues at coordinate 97,228,393 of CM066995.1, forward strand.
TTGATGGTTTGAGTCTTAGTTGTAACTTTGTATTAAAAATGTTGAACTTTGGGTTTTAGGGAGACTTGTAATATTTTAAGTTGGATGGTGTTGTTGATTATGCACCAAATTATGAGTTGCATTTACAATTCACAAGTTATGTATAAGGTTGGAAAGGAACTTGGACATGTTGAGGTAATTTTGGGTTGTAAACCTTAACTTGGTTTCCTATGCTGAATGATCATGTGTATATTGGGAGAAATGTAGATTTTGATGCATATTCTTGTCAATGAGAGGAATTGTTGTTTAAATTGTTATAGCACACACTTGGATGTGTTGTATTAATGATTAGAAACTCTTGGAAATGTTTTTGATGTTCCCATGAAGTTTGATTAAGTTTGGTTTTGATTTGAACTAGTAAAAGTGATGTTTTTAGCAGTTTGAAACTGTTCTGCAAAAGCCAGATCGATCCGGCCTCTGCCGCGAATTGATCCACCTCTTTTCGAGGACATTCTGGTAGAAAATGCTAATTCGGATCGATCCGGCCTGAAAGGGTGGATCGATCCACCCCTATAAAATCTGACTGTCCACTTTTATGAAAACGGACATAACTCTTTCTAGAAAACTCGGATTTGCGCGCCGTTTTTTGCATTAGAATCGAAACTCAAAAATCTATCTTTTGATATAAAATTTGGCTATACTTAATTAATTACCATTTTGCCCTTGGAACTGTTTTGTGTCAACAAAGTTATTTTATGAGGTCTAATTCATGATTTTCTTAATAAATTGAGGATAATTTTGCGTGTGGGCATTGTTACACGTGTCCTAATCCGCCCGAGGCGGGTTGGAATGTGACATTAAAAGTCTATTTTGTTATAGTGATAAAAATAATTCACAATTCCAAAATCCAAAAATTCATTAAAAAAAATCGAAAAAAATTCCAAGCATTTTCCAATCTAAAATTTGCGTAGTATTATGACTTTTCTATTGGTATGTATAAAAATAGATATACATACGTATATATATTATCAAAACGGGGGTTTGACTACAATTTTGAAAACTTGCCATAAAATCAAATTTACATAAAATCTACTAATCAAAAATTTTTGAAACAATGATATGTTAGATTTTTTAACTTAAAATTTTGAAACTTTCCAAAAAAAAAAAACCAAAAAATTTAGAATCGGAATATAATTTGAAAATTCAAAAAATTTTGAATTGACATTAGAAAGGCTATTTACATTCTAAATTTTTTGGAATTCTTTTCAAAACAATCTTTTCCAATCCGTTTCATACGAAACACAACCCTATGTATAACACACCAATCATATTAATTCACTCATATATTGTTAATTTAATAATGCACTTCCAATTTATTCCTTCAAATTATTTGCAGTTGTAAATTTGAATGGTGATTTAAAAAAGTAGATGATCCAATATGTATGATTGATACATTTTATAGTGTGAGGTGAAGTTCACCTTAAAAATTTCTCAATTGGATTTCAACCATAGAAGTTGAATGAGGTAACTTTTTGTTAGAAATTGTTTGGAAAGAAAGTTGATACTTAGTAGGTGTCAATTCGTTGAAAATGTACCTATTTTTCATCATCATTATTCACAGTATAAAAGAAAGTTTCAGATTCTTTTATCATGCGGATTGACTGTGATAAACGGAGAACAGCATATGACATTTCTTATCACGTCCCTTTATCCAGCGTACAAAACGCGCGTCATATACTTTTGTTTCTCATTTACAAATGTGAACAAACTATCATATAACTACAGTTCACAAAGTAGGATAACAATTGTAGATTTACTTATAGGTATGCTCATGTATAGATTCAAACTTCTGAGGTATAAATGAGAAATTATTTATGGTAACAAGCGTATTATGTCATTGCGTTGATATGATGTGATTAGGGGTAATTTGGACCAGAAATTTCGATTCCAACCGATTTCATTCCAGGAAAAAAAAAAATCAATGTTGGCAAAATAAAAATAATTCCCAATTTCAAAATCCAAAAATTCTGGGGAAAAAAAAATTGGATTGGAATTGGAATGGTGCTGGAAGTCTTGTTAATTTCCAACTTTCCAATCCAAAAATATAAAAAAAAAAAAAAAAAAAAAAAAAAAAAAAAAAAAAAAAATTAATTCTGAATAGATTCCGATATGAAATTTCCGAAGTATTATGACTTTTTTTTACTTGTATGTATAAAAATAAACACACACACATATATACATATATATATTGTAGACACTTGATTTTTGCTCATCCCACTAAAAAATGTCAAAAACTTGCATCAAGTCTGACAGATGTGAAGAGCCTATCAATACAAGGTCCCTGGACTTCAAATCGGCAAAATCGGACCATGGATGAAGAAACGATCGCATTTTGAAGTTTCAAGAATCTGTGATTTGTAAAAGAGGGGGCATATTTACTTTTTCGGTATTTCGGAGGGCAGAGCATACATTTTTCATGCCAAAATTGAAGTACATGCTAAAACCGACAAGCCTGTGAAATTTCATCATATTCCAGCACCGGATCCAAAAAAGTCACTTTTTCAGACGTTGATTCCAAACGGGAAAAAATCCATTTCGTCACTTGACAGCTCTCAGAGGCTCAAAAATGATGCCAAAAATTCACATTTGTCAAGATGAAGGACTGTCAAAAATTTCATCGCCATCCGACGACGAAAGTCAGAAAACTACGGTAAGGACAATCGCAATTGCGTCAATTTACACTGTTAATTCATCCAAAAGCTTTATTCTTTGAGTTTAGAGCGCCTGTGCTATTTTCGGACTGAACCAAAATACTTTTCACATCGAGACAGAGGGATCCCTAAAATCTCGTCTCATTCTTCTGACTCCAGATTTCGGAAAAAGTACTTTATCTGGTAGTTTCGGCACAAACTGATGTTGAATACACACCTAACAACGTTTGAAAAATCACATTTTTACATCACAATTCCGCATTTGTTGAGGTGATCCAGTGGTCCAAATCTCAGTCGCGCTATAGTCCGAGAATTCAGAAAGTGCAGGTGCATGTACAAAATATCTGATTTTTTTTATTATTCAATCCATTTTTCTTACTTTAAACCAAAAAAAAATGATGGCTACTGACCAACCCTTTCTACTGAATGAAAAAGGCATTGGGGGGGGGGGGGGGTTATATTTATATATACACATATACAAATATACAATACATGCATAGATAAATACATACATACTATATATATGGGGAGGAGAGAGAGAAGACAAGGCAAAAAAAAAGGGAAGGTCTCCAAAAAAAATATATCAGACTGAGAGGAGAGAAGAAAAAAAAAAAAAAAGACAAAGAAGGAAGGGGCAACAGCCCCCTCCCCTTCCAAACTCAGATGGCAGATGTGTACACTAAGATTGTCGGATTGGAATCAGGATTTGACTCTAAATTTGCCAATCTTGAAGCTAAAATTGATGCAAGGCTCGAAGACCTAATGAGTAATCTGAATCGCACAAATTTGTGCCATAAAATTCCCAAATTTGTGCTACAAAGGGAAGGATCAGTTCATGAATATATTAGTAGTTTCAAAGATTGGAAAATATGGGTTTGTGCAGGACAATTTGGGGTTTCTGAAGAATACTTAGTATCAGTGTTTATCTATGGTTTGAGAATTGAAATCAAGAAATTAGTGCAATTGATGAGACCTCAGACCCTCGCACATGCTCAAATCATTGCTGGGTTGCAAGAGGACTATCTAAAATCCATGCAATAGAAATCAGAAAATGGGTTAATTCCCCCTTCAAGAGACAAGAATCAGTCCTCAAATTTTTTGGAGAACAAAATGGCTTCTAAAAAGGAGGTTCTTGCTATATGCACTCCTTTTGAAAAGATGGGCTCCAACAATTCTTCACAAGAAGTACAAAATTCTGTTCAGTTTGAATTAGAATTGGTATTGAAATGGTGGAAACTGAGCAACATTATCAAGGGAAAGTTGAAGATACTGGGTCATTAAGGGACAAAGGATTGCAATGTGGTTTTGGTGAAGATATGGCCTTAGTGAAGCTACAATTATGCCAACTATGGTGAAATTAGCAGAAAATGTAGCAGAGGATCTCTTATGTGACCAAGTGCCGGAGCAACCGTAGAGGATCCTCAGCATATTGAGGCTGCAGATGAGTTCACACGTGTCTAGTACTATCAAGTTTACTTTTGTTAATTGGAGAATGGTGAACTTCATCCAATGCAGATTGACCAAAGCAACCATTGTTTGGGTGAGGGGACCGGACCCAGGTGGGACAAATTGGGTCGCATTGGCCAAAATGTTGAGCTTGTCCATAAGCTTCCTCACTTGGGGTTGCACCCTATGCTATTCTTGCTCAAGATAAGATCTCTTCTGGGTTTGTTCAGTCCTTGAGGACAAAGGATAATTTCACGTGGAGGGTATTTGTCATGACCCGGCAATTGCTGGAGTAATGGTTATTGTAAATGATAAATTGGTTTTTAACTAATTGCAAGTGTCATGTTATGATTAGTAGATGAGTTTGTTAACCATTTTGAGTGGTTGAATTAGTTGTATCATCAAGCTTATAAAGAGCCGAGGAAGCTCTGTTTGAGGCAGGCAATTTGATAATGAAATCCGTTTCTCTCTCTAAATTTTCTCTCTTGTTCTTCATCTCTAATTCTCTCTGTCTAACCTCTCTATTTCTTCCTTACCTATTCCCAATTTCTTGTAATTGTTTGCATAATTCAGTGAGATTCAGCAACTCCACAGCTGAGTTCTTACACACTTCCACCCTGACGCCGGCCACTATCACCATCATCCCTCTTCACTCCTCCAATTAAACCACCACCAACCTCACACCATCACCACCACCACCACCCCCACCACTACCCAAGCCCTCTCCACCTCTGGCCACCACCTCCCCTCCGGCAACACCATCTTCGGCAGCCCAAAACCCAACCCCCACTGTCACACACACACACATATATATAGATTTTTTTTTCTTTTCCTTTTTGTGTTTATTTTTCTCTCTCAAACCCCTCTTCCGAAAAAAAGGAAATGAAAGATTTTTTTTTTGTTTTACTTGTGATCAATCCATTGGAAAACATCTATTTAAATCACACAACTTGTTAATTTTTAATCATTCACAATTGAGCCCTAGTTGGAGTAGGTTCAATTAACTTGTTTTGTTATTTCTATTGATTTTGATAGCATATTAATCATGTTTGGTATATCACATAAGCTTGTTTTGACTATGAAATCAATGCTTGTATTTCAAATGACATGTTGTTTTGATGTTCTTAGTAATCCCATCCTCCTAAGGAGATTATGCATAATTTTGATCATATAATTGGTATTTATTAATATATGCATATGTTGAGGAGGAACATATCATTATGTTTACTTTAGTTTATTCGGTATCATATTTGGTATTTGGTAATTTGGTATCATTATGTTGCCTCCATGATATGTTTGCTTATCTTGAGGGGAAACTTTTAGTTTAAACCCCCATCTTTTTGTTGTTGTCAAAAAGGGGGAAAATGAAAGAGATAGAGAATGTAGAGATGATATCAATAGAGATCTTTAAGAAGATGGAAAAATGATAATAGAGATTTTTTTTAAGAAAGTTATCATTCTTAGATTCATACTTTGTATTTCTTGTTACTTTGAATGATAACATGAAGCATAGGTTGGTATAGCTCAAGTGGCAAAGAGCTTGGCATTTATAAGTCCCCTCCAATGCATAGGTTCAGAGTTCGAACCTCATCCCCTCCCGCATATAAAAAAAAAGAATGATAACATGAAAATGACACTTATATGCTTTAATTGCTATATCTCTATTGCATGTTTTGACATCATCAAAAAGGGAAAAATTGTTAGCCTTGAAAGAAAACTAGCTGTTATGCAGAAACTGCACAATCCAGTCGACTGAAGCCGCGACCCAGTCGACTGATGCCTTTTTTAGTCGACTAAAAAGTGGTTCGGTCGACTAAATGTGGTAAAGTAGAACCTCTATTTTTCTTGCAGAAATCGGTCAACTTAAAGGGGGTCCAGTTAACTGAAAATTGAAGCGTCCAGTCGCCTGGGAAAAAGTTCAGTCGACTGTTTTTCTTCTGAAAAAAAGTTTTCTAGTTTTTGAAAGGTTTATCCAAGTTTTAAACATTTAAGCCCTTTATGAGTGATAATCAAAATGTTTTTACAAGAAAACCTAGTCTTCAACTAAGGATAAAAGATCTTCAAATCTTCAAGCTTGATCCTTGTTGAGCTCCATCACTCTTAGACTTCACCATATGCTATCTCATGATCTCAAACAAAGTTAGAACATCTAAATGCATAAATCAAGAGATTAACACAATGAAAATGACTTGATAATTGATTGGATAATCACTACAACAAAAATGGGCTTTAGCGACGAAACATGGCAACAAAATTTAAATTTCGTCGCAAAAAGTCTAGATTTAACGACAAAATAAAATTTCGTCGCCTAAGAGGCTGAAAAAAATATAAATTTGGCGACGAAATTTTGTTTCGTCGCCTAAAGTGTCAATTTTGGCGACAAAATATTATTTCGTCGCCTAAAGTGATGTGTATGGCGACGAAATATTATTTCGTCGCCAAAAGTGATGCCTATGGCGACGAAATATTAATTCGTCGCCTAAAGTGATGCCTATGGCGACGAAATATTAATTCGTCGCCTAAAGTGAGTTGTAATGTGATGTCTATGGCGAAATATTATTTCATCGCCAAAAGTGATGCCTATGGCGACGAAATTTAAATTCGTCGCCTAAAGTGAGTTGTAATGTGATATCTATGGCGACGAAATAATATTTTGTCGCCAAAAGTGAGACCTATGGCGGCGAAATATTAATTCGTCGCCTAAAGTGATACCTATGGCGGCGAAATATTAATTCGTCGCCTAAAGTGATACCTATGGCGGCGAAATATTAATTCGTTGCCTAAAGTGATGTCGTGAATCTAATATGAAAATATCACATTTGAATTTGGACCAATAGTTACAATGGAATGACTGAAAGTCTATGAAAAAATAATTAGGAGGAATGACTATAATAAAAATTAATCATGATCAATAAAATTAAATTCATAAAAAATGTGTGTAAATTTAATTTGTAGGCATGTGTGTGTAAATTTAATTAATGGGCATGCGTATAATAAAATTAAATTCATAAATATGTGTGTGGACCCAACACATGTGGCAGTGGACCCAGTTGTTTTTGATTGTTTGTGATGTTGAAGTGATTTTACAATGATCCCACTTCAACATTATTTGGGATGAAAATTGGGAAGCATAGCATTGCTCTAAATAAATGTTCTAATATCTTTCACCAACTACTTGGACAAAAAAGTTAATAGCTTAATATTAAAAAACTAAATTTGTAAACTATTGTAAGTTATGCTAAAGATTATATAACCTAAAGCTGAAATTTTTATAATTAATTTTTTCGAACAACAAATTTTTATAAAGTTAAGGCTAAGTTACCATTTTACAAATTTTGATTGTTTGAGTAGCAATTTCAGTTTCTTTGTAAGTCGGTTATTTGAGTTTCTTTGAATAACCAAATTACGTACCCTTATGCTTTCAGCAAATTACCTTTTATTAAGTAGAATTATCAAATTACTATTTTGACTTTTGTAAATTATACTTTTTGTATACATGTGTGTATATATATATATTTTATCTATATATTACTCCCTCCGTCCCTTTTTTTGAGTCCTATATTCCATTTTGGGATGTCCCAAAATTAGTGTCCACTTTCCTAAATTGGTAAACAATTTTTACTTACTTTCCAAAACTACCCTTCCTTGAAATCTACACCAAGACAAAACTAAAAAAGTTATAATAATGATTAGGGGCAATTGTGAAAAGTAGGTGTAGATTTTTTTTGTCTTCTTAATAAGTTGAGTTCCCAAAGGTGGACTCAAAAAAAAGGACGAAGGGAGTAAAAAAAGAGTTTTAAATTGTAGATTTAACGTAAATTAATATAGTTGTTCAATCAACTAATAGAACATCATTTTACTAATTAATAGAATATATTACATTACATTTTTCTTTCAAGTTCAACGTCTGTGTCTTGTACGGTCCGTCTTCTAGTAATATAATAAAATAGTAATGATATACTTCCCAAATTTCTATCCCAAAAGTGCTTCCCAAATGATATGATAGTAGGGTCAGATCTATTACAGTTAGATGAGTTAAATTATGATTAGAAATGTTTTACCTAATCCCACTGCCATATGATTTAGAATGCACTTTTAGACTAGAAATTTGGGAACACTACAAGAAATTAAGGGGTGGGAAAAATTTGGGCAAAACACTACTGTGTTCCTTTTTCATACGCAAAAGGGGAAAAAAAATAAAGAAATCCCTTCATTTGGTGTTTACAAGAGAGAGAGAGAGAGAGAGAGAGAGAGAGAGAGAGAAAGAGAGAAAAGAGGATAGGGCTAACGTCGTCCACCACCGCGCCGTCGACTACCACCGTCCACCATCGCCGTCCTGTTTCTTGACACCATTTCTCGATCCAATGCATTTCCCAAATGGTTAGGGCTCTCTCTCTGTATCTGTATTTGTACAGTATGTATTGTCTTGTATCTCTCTCTGTATCTATATCTGTATCATATGTATAGTATTGTAATATATTCTTCTTTGTTTGACCAATTCAGGAAAGAAATACGTCTAATTTTGCTTCTACCATGTTTCTAAAAAAATTTTCCATCAAAACAAACAGTGATATAGTGTAAGCAGCATAAAACAAGAGGGAAACTTGAAATCCAATTAAATTTTTGTCTGAGAAGATAATAAGCTTCCTTTGGATTTAATTCACTTTTTATATTCTAGTTCTTACCTGTCTTCTGGTATTTTTAATTGAATTTTGTGCATTGTTTCTTGAAAGCTGTTAAAGCAGTGATCCAAAAATGGGTTTAAATAACTTTTTCTCCTCCTCAAAATCATTGGCCACGTGGGTGTCTAACAAGACTAACCTAATCTTGTGTTTAGAAACTAAAGTACTTTGCAAGAAGAATCTCAGATGCCATGGACTGTGTGTGTATTGGAGAAAGTAATTAAAATAAGGGATATATGTTAATTTTTGTAATCCACAATTTATTTTATATCACTTATCCAACTCAATTATTCATGAAGGAAACTACTACTCCCTCCGTCCCATTTTGTGAGTCCATCTTTGGGAACTCAACTTTTATACTATTTCTATTTTGCTTAGGTTGTGTCTTTGAACATCAGATGTTTGTTGTTGGGTCTCTTTGGACCCTGTTTTAATGAGTAATGCTATGGCTTCCCAATTTGTATCTCAATTGTGGTTTCCAACATGTGGGGAGTGAGACCACTTGATTTTAATTTGAGGACAATGAAGTGGTCTCATCATTATTCAATGGTGATCCAACTGCCACATGTGTGGGAAGCACATTTGGGGTAGAAAATTTAGGAAGCATAACATTACTCTAATTTACTTGCCCGAGTGGGGTTCAATTCAAAATTTAGGAACCATAAGTCTTTCATGACTTTCTTGGATGAATCCTATAGTGGCATTGGATATATCATACATCCAAGCGATTTGGTCTCAAAACATTGTAAATTATCTAAAAATCAAAGTGTTTTTCAAATATTAAATGTGTCGTCTAATTGAGATATATGATCATTTCTTAAAACTATTTTTTTAATTAATGGTAACAACATACTAAACACTTGTCTATAATCATTAGAAATTCTTTTGTGTCAAAGTACATACTAACCAAATCAGTATTAACTCTACATTTATATATATATACACACACACACATACATATATATAAGGAACGAGATATTAATGATCAATTATTTTTCAAAGATTAATGGAATTAGTAATTGAGTTAAATTAAGTATAATAAGCCAACGATTTTTCAATTTTCTGTTTATGATCATGTGTATCTCTGTGTATTAGTGGCTTGGCTCTCTTGACTAGCTCTATATATGTTGATATTTAATTTGTACTAAGCTACAGAATGAGTTTCAAACTAAGTGACATGGCTGAAAATCAGGAGTAATGCTACACTTCCTAATTCTGTATCCCAAATGTGTATATGTTACAAGTATGTACCTCAAAGGATAGAAATTAACATACAACATAGATGTGATCTCCACATGTGGTCCAAACACGTGTTTGTCTCCAAATTTAGTAGAGTATTGATATGCTTTCCAAGTTTGTATTCCAAATGTGGTTCCCAACATGTGTTTTGCCACAAATTTTAGAAAAGTAGTGCTATGCTTGGAAACCTCTTTTTATGTTTGTTGGCCATGCTTGAGACTTTGATAGATGGGGAATGAATAAATTTATAATCACTAGATTTTTTTTTAGTTCCTAATCCTTTTTTTTTATGAATAAATTTATGATCACACGACCGGCCCCCTAGATTTGGAAAAAAAAAACTTAATTATACTAGTATTATTCGAAAATGCACGTTAAGAATATACACCATAGCCCCCCCACCCCCCGCACTTAAATTTTTTCTAAATTATTAAGCTCGCCCCCCCCCCCCCTTATGAATTTTATTGAACCCAAATTTTTGCTGCTGATTGGAGTTTACTTTTAAAACAAAAAAAGTGTTGACAGAAAATTAAAAAAAAAAACTGTGAGAAAGTAAAAGAAAAAAATAGTGAGAAAGAAAAGAAAAAAAAATCAATCTCTTTATCTCTCTCCCTAATCTCCCTCTCTCTCTCTCTCTCTCTCTCTCTCTCTCTCTCTCGGGTCTCTACCATCACTCACCACCATAGCCACCACCCTAATACCTCCCAAAACAGTTAACAAATTGTTGTTTGTTTGTTATATTTCTTGCAGGTCTAGCGTGAAACCTTCTTGGTAAGACTTCAATACCTTTTCTCTCTGATTTGAAGATCTTATCTCGTCGTCCGCATACGGTTGGCTGCCTTATCTCTCTCTACACTCCATCCTCAACAGATTTAGAGCTTCAGGTAATTTCCTCCTCTTCTATATCTTTTATTTATGGTTTGAAATAGTAGTTGCTTCTATCCTATGGGTAGAGACAATGTTCGAACAAGGACTAGTAGTAATAATGACTTATCAATTACTTTGACAGAGTAATTTTAGTTGAAATAATATAATCAACATAAAATTTAGATTGACCTCGTAAGTGTGATCAGATATGGACAAGGGTTGGATAGCATTGACTGACACAGCAAATGGGAGATTAAGTGAGCGCTATATCAATGGGGTGAAATCATTTGTACAGTTTGCAAAAGGGGTTGCGGACCAGGAAGGCAAAATTTCGTGTCTTTGTAAGAATTGCGTGAACAATTTAAGGCAAACAGCTAGAGCTATGAATGCTCATTTGCTCCATGTTGGGATTATGAAAACATATGTTCAATGGGTGGAGCATGGGGAACCCCGAATCTCAGCTAGTAGCGGCGGCAACCGGGGTTATGATTATCAAATGGAAGAGAATGACGATGAGGGTATGGGTGGTATTGATGCCTTACTCGAGGATAGGATGAGGGGTGAATTGACCGATACAGCCCAGAGGGAAGAAGTTTGAAACTTTGATAAACTCTTGGATGATGCGAAACATGAGGTTTACCCAGGTTGCCAGGATTTTACCCTATTGAAGTTTGTTATTTCTATTTTGAATGTCGAAGTGATGAATAATTGGAGTAATAAGTCACTTGATATGATTCTAGTGTTTCTTGTGAAACTTTTGCCTAAAGGTAATTTGGTTCCAAGGTCAACTTATGAAGCAAAGAAGATATTGCGTGACTTGGGCATGTCATACGAGCACATCGATGCATGTAAGAACGATTGCGCTCTCTTTTGGAAGGAAAATAAAGACCTGGATAAATGTCCAAAATGTGCCGAGTTCAGATATAGGCTAAATAATGGCAAGGGTAAGAGGATCCCCCATAAGGTTTTGCGTTACTTCCCATTAACACCGAGGTTGAAGAGATTGTACATGTCTAAAAAGAGAGCCTCGGATATGAGATGGCACAAAGACAAACGGCTGGATGATGGGGTAATGAGGCATCCGGCGGACAGTGCTGAGTGGAAGGATCTAGATCTGCAGTATCCTGAGTTTGCTCGAGAGCCTCGTAATGTAAGGTTAGGGCTAGCTACTGACGGGTTTAACCCTTTCGGCAATTTGAGTACCTCCTATAGTATGTGGCCTGTGATACTCATGCCATATAACCTGCCACCCTGGATATGTATGAAAGAGCCTTTTTTCATGATGTCATTACTTATTCCTGGGCCATCGCAACCAGGAAAAGAGATTGATATTTATTTGAGACCCTTGGTAGATGAATTGAAAGAGTTGTGGGAAAATGGTGCATTAACTTATGATGCCTCAAGTGGTCAAACTTTTCGAATGCATGCAACTTTGTTGTGGACAATACACGATTTTCCTGCATATGGTAATGTATATGGGTGGAGTACAAAGGGTTATCATGCTTGTCCTATTTGCAATGACAAATCATTTTTAGAACGTTTGAAAAATAAGATTGGGTACACAAACCATCGGTGCTACTTGGATGAAAACCACCCTTGGCGAAGAAGTAAGGACTTTAACGGTAAGTTTGAAAGAAGGACAAGGTCCCTTGATTCACCGATTGAAAAGATACAAGAACAATTGAACCAGATGCCGGATGTTAGCTTTGGCAAGAATTCAACTAACCCGAGAGTATTAAATTGGACCAAAGTAAGCATCTTGTATGAGCTTCCGTATTGGAAAAAATGGAAGCTCAAACACAACATCGATGTGATGCATATGTAGAGAAGAATATTAGTGAAAGTATTTTAGGAACCATGTTGTCCATTGATGGGAAGAATAAGGGCACATATAAGGCACGATTGGACTTGGAAGATTGGGGCATAAGGAAAGAGTTGCACCTAAAAAAATGCCCTGATGGAACTGTTGTCAAGCCTCATGCAATATTTTCATTGACCCCAAATGACAGGGAGGGTTTTTGTGAATTTCTGAAATCTGTTAAGTACCCGGATGGATATGCGGCGAACATATCAAGATCAGTGAGCACAAGAAATGGTAGATTATCGGGCCTGAAAAGCCACAATTATCATGTACTCTTACAGTGGGTTCTAGCAATTGGGATGCGTGGTTTTACTGATAAGACTATTTGTACAACGCTATTTGAGTTAGGCAACTACTTCCAGGATTTATTCTCTAAAACACTAAGGTTGAGTGATTTGGAAAAACTAGAGGAGAGGATAGTTCTCATACTTTGCAAGCTCGAGAAGATCTTTCCTCCAGCTTTCTTCGATGTGATGGTCCATTTGGCTATTCATTTGCCACGTGAGGCAATGCTTGGAGGACCTGTGCAATTTCAGTGGATGTACCCCCTCGAAAGGTAATTCTTTCTTCTCTAAAGTTAGCATAGCTTTCTATGCCATTATGGTATTTACGGAATGGTTTTACAACTCTTTTTTGCTAAGGTATCTCGGAACTCTAAAAGGGTATGTTACGAACCGTGCTCGTCCAGAAGGTTCAATTGTGGAGGCTTATATTGTCAAAGAGTGTATTACTTTTTGCTCTATGTATTTGGATGAGATGGAAACTGTGTTTGATAGACCTAAACGAAATGAAGATCGTGGTGAACGTAGTAAGGGCATCATGGTTTTCTCAGACGTGGCCCGTCCTATTGGTTTAGTGTCACGGTCATCTAATCTCCCACAAGAATTTATTGACAGTGCTCACTGGTTTTTGCTCTTCAATAGCCCCGAGGTGGAGCCATATTTGGAGCAAGTGGTATCCTCAATTACTGATTAATAATATACCATTAGTTATTTATAACTTACTATTCCTATTATTTTGAGTAGGGAACACAAGAATTTGTTACAAATTCCAAATGGACAAGACATTACCCAGATACAACAATAAGAATTTCCTATATGGTTCAGAGACCGTGTAAGACATCCTCAATTTGGCGACAATCCAAATACTATTAAACTTGTAGATAATAATACAACATATATAATTAACTTTTATGTTTTGCATGTGTTTGTAGATCAATACAATGAAATATGAGGGGTCCAAAGAAGTTACTGACCAACTTTGGTCATTGGCGAATCAACCAAATGTGTTAGTGAAACATTACTCGGGATGCATAATCAATGGTGTAAGATTCCATACTAGAGACCTTGATAACTGTCGTAAGAGCCAAAATAGTGGCGTGCATGTAGAAGGGGATCACGAGATGCAAATGCATGACTATTTTGGCCATTTGTGTAACGTTTGGGAATTCGAGTACATGCTTCAGAATAAAGTTGTTTTTTTCCAATGTGAATGGTACAACACCAGTATCAGTAGCAGAAAAATAATCCAAACTGATGCACATTGCATAAGCATTGATGACACTAGCCGGTGGTACAAAAATGACCCTTTTATACTACCTAGCCAAGCGAAACAAGTGTTCTACCTCAATGATACCAAGTTTTGTAAACCTTGGAAAGTCGTGCAACGGGTGCAACATAGAGGTGTGTATGATGTACCAGAGATGGTTGATGGAGAACCTAGAGATTTGCAAGAACCAGATGATGCATTCCAACTAGATGAAAGCACCGAGTTTACACCATTCGTCTTTGATGATAAAGATGTTCAATATTGTAGGGAAGATGTCGAACCAGAGGTCATTCCAGACGTGAATATTGATATGAGTAACGATATACATTACGACAGAGATGACGAAGTCGAAGCTGAAGATGACCGTCGTAATGATTCAGACAATGAGATGGATATTGATACAGATAATGAAATTGATAACGACATGGATTATGAAATGTAGTTTTTTATTTGTATTATGAATGTGGACAATGGGCTTAATATAATTATTGGTTTGGATTCTGTTTGTTGGTTTACATTTGTTGATTTTCTTTACTCTCCATTTGCATGCCTCTATATTTTTAAATTTTAATTCTGTGAAGTTACGATTCATAGTTGCAAAATGCCCAAAGACGGCAAGAAATATGTCAAACCGGGTTACTTAGCAGCAAACACTGCATATGAGAGGCTAAGAGAGAAAAATATCAATGAGAACAATGAAATTTTAAAAGCCTTGGGATGTAAGCAATTGGCAAGATCTCACTTTGGTTCGACTCGACCAAACTGCACAAATAAGGACAAGAAAAGTATGGATACTGAATATGACGAGGACTATATACCGTCCGATGGTGAGGGTGACTGTGATGATGACGATGATTCATCTGATTCTTTAGTACACGAGGTATAATATGTTTGTTTTATATTGGGTTTGTAACCAATGTTTAATTGCTACAATTCAAATTATAAGCATGTAGCGTTTTTTTTTTTTTTGATGAAAGACATTGTTGTATATTTATCCCCATTGCATTATGTTTCAGGTTAGTGAGATGCCACCCCGAAAGAGGCTTACATACTCAGAACCTTTGACCTCATTACCGGATCAACAGAGGGATCCAATACCTGAGCAGGGTATCTTGTGTGTTGATCAGGTGAGTTTACAGCATGTTGATGAGAGGGGCAACCTTCCAGACGATTCGATGGAGACTCCATCTAGTGAGCCACAGGGCAGTAGCGTTGGTAAGATATCAGCATAATCTAATGTGATCATTTGAAAATTTATCTAAATTCATTTGTTCAATTATGAACCAAAACAATGTTATGCGATAATAGGATCCACTACTAGGAGAGGTGCTACACGAGGGACAGGGGTTCAACGCAGCTTGAAAAGGAAGGCAAGCTCCTTGTGCCAATCCCTCTGGAGTTCAGGCAGCCGGTAGGGAAGTATGCAACTGCTTTCGCCAACGCCGCTGGTGTACAAATCAGACAGCATTTAGCAGATGTGGGCGTCCGTCGATGGTCCAAAGTGCCTGTCACTTCTGCGGAGCCGATAATTCAACGCCTTAATGTAGTTGCTATATCAATTTATTTGTTTATTTACTTTGTGAAATGCAATTTATTAAAATAGTTTATATACTTTGTGAAATACTATAATATGGTTGTTTCAGGATAAGTTCGAGTTACGGGGAGACCCGGTTGATGTGAAGAAGGCTACGAATTCGAAGATAGGTAAGCGACTTAGCGATTGGAACTCCAAAAATTACAAAAAATACCAAAAGTTGGTCAATGAAAAGGGTGAGCCTTTTGCTAGGAGTCACCCACCGAAGGGTGTCACACTTCAGTAATGGATACAATTTATTGACGGAAAGTGGAATAATCCAGAATTTCAGGTAACATGTATTTCTATAAGTTTAGCCTCGAGCATTAATGTACAATCTTATTATGTTACACTTTATTATTTGTTATGTTATTGTTCTTTAATTTTTGTAGCGCCAATCAGTAATAAACACCGCTAACCGAGCACGTGTAAAGATGAATCACTCATGTGGCTCGAAATCGATTCCAGCTAGGCTACATAAACTGGTGTGCATTCTTTCATTTCAAAATTTCTGTTACCATTGCACATAGTTTGTTACTAAATTCTTAAAAAAAAAAAAAAACTTTACGTCTTAGGTTGAAGAAAATTCGGGCAAAGATGTTGTTTTTGAAGAGTTTTGGCGTGACTGTCACTTAAATACCAAAGAGAATAGGTGGGCAAATCCGGAGTGCAAGAGCGAATTTGTAAGTATAATTTCTTTAATAATGACAGTAAGTTGGAGTGTTGAATATCTTATAATATATCTACATATATATTGACAGGAGAAGATAAAAAAGGCAAGGGAAGACCATCTCTCTCAACCAAATGCGACCCAACCAACTGCCATAGAGCTATCTGTTAAGGCTTTTGGTACTAGATCGGGCTGCTTGAAAGTACTTGGCATTAGAGCTTCCTCCATTAAGACCATTGTTGCATCTACTCAGGAAAGGGAACATGTAAGCCATCTCGAGGAGAGGATTCTTCAATTAGAGGCTGCAAACCAGAGTAAGGATGAGCAGTTGGCTGAGAAGGCTCGATTAGAGGAGGAGAAGGCTCGATTGGATGCGGAGAAGGCTCGAGTGGAGGAGGAGAAAAGTAAGAAGTTGGAAGAGCAGATGAGAAGTATGTTGGACTGGATGCGCAGCAAAGGTTATGATGGTCCAGGGAGCTAATCTAGTCTTAGTGGGAATTCTTGGTCAGTGAGTATTTCTAACTACTTATAATTATCAGAGTTGATAATTTAACACAATAACTTAGGTTTGAAAACTTCACTCAAAACCTTATAATTATCAAATGCATCCATTTCTTTTCCTTTCTGTGCAACATATATGATGCCTAAAGTGGATATAACAACATTCGATATAGAATCTCTAGCAAAACGGTATATGTTCCTTTCATTTCTTCATCTTTTGTTCCTTTTTTTCTGTTGTTGACAGAACTAGCTTCGTATTCCAACACTGAATATTACATTAGCTAGGAAAAGCAAAATTGAGAGGCATGCTGGTCATTTTAGTATAAGCAAGAAAAGTCAGAGCAATGTTGCTGAGCTTAAGGCTTTGTTTTTGGTTTGTGGATTTAGAAAAGGAAAACATAAGGGAGAGGAAAATTAGAAGGAAAACTATTCCTTCGTATTTGTGTTCGTGTATTCCTTTGTGCTTAAATAACTCTAAATACTCAAAATCCGTGAATCTGTGGTATATGAAAAAAAGAAAAGAAAAAGAACTGCAGCAAGACAAAGTCCAAAAAACTGAAACTGCAGCAGCCCAAAAAACTAAAGCTTTTTCTTAAACGCATATACCTAGTATGCATATACTAAATAACATCGCTGAACCAAATGAAAAATCTTAAACTTTCTACGAAGGGAATGATTTTTTTCTTCTCTTATATTTTCCGCACTATCCATGAACCAAACAAAACATTAATTTTCTAAATGAGAGTGTGGGTCTGAGAAAGTGGGGCTAATTTGCTGATTATAGGGGCTGATTTAAGGGTTGTTTGGGGCTAATTTAAGGGTTGTTAGGTGATGATTTAAGGCTGTTAGGGGCTGATTGGGAACTGGTACAAGGACTATGATTACATTCAAAGTGAAACTTTTAGTTCAGGAGCTGAGTTTGAAAGATGGCTAGGTTGCCCCAATTCCCAAAGACTTAACATAAATGTGGACAAGTAAATGAAAAACATTAAACCAGAAGGAAGTTATCAACTGAGAATATGTACATCATAAACAGAAATAGTAGGTTGTTTTAAACATGTAAAAGTTATTTCTATAGCTAAATGCAAGCATGACTTTAAGATCCATAAACGATATTAAGGAGTAAATTTAATTGAAGTACTAAATACAAGAATTTTTAATTGAAGTACTAAACGATATTAAGGAGTAAATTTAATTAAAGTACCACATATTGTCTTAACTTAAGTACTAAATACAAGAATTTTTTCCCTCTCATAATAATAAAGAATGTATATTTAATTAATATAAATGCTCCCCCAACGCTCCAAACCTTAGACTCTTCTATGTTCTCACGCTTTCACGCTCCCGCTCCCATCCCTGCTCCCGCTTCGTGCAACTTAGCTATTTTTATTCAACTTATATCTAGAATTTTGGGATTTACTAGACCCAAGATAGTCCATATCCTATTAACAACAAAGAACTTTCCAGGCATGGGGGGTTTTTGCAACACCTACCAGCCATTGAAACAGTTTATAAACTTGCAATCTGATGAAAAACTTGACCTCCTATAACTACACCTAATCAACCTTCTAAAGGAACTCAAGAAGTAAAGGAGCCAAGAACAAGGAATTCTAACATCAACCTATCAATGAAGACTCCAACAGTACGGATTAAAAATGCTTGACAAGTAACTGAAGTGAATAGAAATTTCAATTCACTTATCTCCTGTTGAAAGTAGACAAATGGATAAAGAGCAGAATAACTTCAGCTTTTAGTCACCTTAACAGTGTCTCTAGGTGTCTTAGCCTTTGGTGTTTTCTTGTTCCTATGCTTTCTTGGGTCCTACCATAACAAAGCCATAGTTAAATAATTTTCAGAAATACTAGATGTAGCAGCACTCAAATAAGCCCATTTCACTTAAACTTTTATCCAAAATTTTGGGATTTAATATAATAAGGACAGTCCAAATGCTATTCAAAATATTGCTTTATATTCATTAAAGAACTTGCATTTGAATAGAGAATGTCCATACCCCAAACATATGACTGTACTTTTGTTTTTTCTCTGTTTAGTAATTGTCTTTCCATGGACGTCTCAACTGCATACTCATGGTGAGTTACCTGCCATGCCATATAGTAAGTTCAAAAATTAAAGGTAGGTGGATTAGGTACAACTGGCAAAAATATGCAAGGAATTAACTAATCAAACTCTTGGATCAGCATTACAGAAAAGAATCCTCGGACAACAATAGTAAACGACTCCAATTGATATCCCTTTTTCTAGGTGAACTAAAGTGAAACAATTAATCATCATAGTCCCTATGGGGCTCCAAAACAATAACTATTCTAGCCACACTATCTAACTACCAAAGGAACCGAGGTTTGTTGTTACTCAAACTGAATTTATAGAAATAACACAGTTACATTATTTGACTAAACTAATTGTTCAAAGGGTATATATTACTATATGGTATGTAATTAGTTTAGTATTCCACATGGAGAATATGTATAGTTATCTAGGTAAGTTTTAAATATTGGGCATTAGTTCTTGTAGTAAAATAATATCACCTTGACCCAAGAGGATCCAAACAACAATAAAAAGTAATTACCTCTGAATGAATCTCTAGGTGAGCTTGAGGTCTACAAACAAACCCAAAGGTAAATTAACCAAATGCCCAAACAACAATTGAAGAGTCCAGAAACAATACGATATTAAGCTTGAAAACAAAAGGAAAGGAAAAATTCCTTTGTTTTTGGATCAGAATCCCTAGATATTGATGCTACATCATCACTGGCATCAAAAGCTCTGTACCAAAGAAAAAAAAAAGCAATTTTAGTAGATAAAACTCCATTAGAGGTATGTACAGGAAACATATGACAGAAGCTCACTCATCTCGCGCTCATGTAAATATATACATACACATCCATGTATGTGTGGATATAATATATATACACACACACACACATAGAGAGAGAGAGAGAGAGAGAGAGAGAATAGTGAACAATAGACTCACCATCTATTCGGTTCATTTTTCGGTGTGCAACACAAGCGCTAATCGCAAGTCACAATACAACACTAATCAACACAATAATCTTAACCCAAGACCAGATCGGCAGAAGGAGCGTAGATCTGAAAAGAGAAAAAGATATTGATATAGAGATGTGTACCTTCGATCGGCATCATCTTTCCTTCGCTACGAACTCCTTCGACTGGCATATGGCCTTTGATTGGCATCTGACTCTCAACAAGAGCATGGATGGTGAGTAGGTTAGGGTTCATGATTGAGGGAAAGAAAAGAAGAAGAAGAAGAAGAAGAAGAAGAAGAAGAAGAAGAAGAAGAAGAAGAGAAGGAGGAGGAGGAGGTGGATGGACGCTCTACGGTTCGCTGGTTTAGGGGGATAGAGGCTCTAGGTTCGGTGGTTCTCTGATTAAGATCCAAAGAGAGAGAGAGAGAGAGAGAGAGAGAGAGAGAGAGAGAGAGAAGAATAGGAGATGGAGGAGGCTGAGAGCCTGAGAGTAAAGAAAAGAGGGAGGGAGAATTCGCTAGTTAAGGAGGGACAATATTTGGGTAAAATTTGTAGTATTTAATTACAAAATTGACACCGTATTTTCATGTTTTGAATTTTTAATTTACAAAAAGGCCATTGCATCTTATTTTATTGAATATCTTTCACTTTCAATGCAAATACTAACAGAATTTTGATATTTCTAACTAATGGTAGTTTACCGTTACAAATTTATAACGGTAAATTTCCGTTAGAAATCTCAGATTTAGTACATTAGAAATTGGGCATTTTGGTGTAGTGTAGGCTTGAAAAAACAATGTTTTTGGGGGTTTGGGGGGGGGGGGGTTGAAACCTTAAACCATCGATTCGAAGGACATGAAATTTAACTCGCACCTCAGACACGACAAAAGAAAGTTGTGGGAACACACGAAAATCAAAACGGACTTTCGGTTATCACATAAAGCGAAAAAAATAAGTTTAGACATACTTAGGTTTGAAAAAGCTATGTTTTTGCGGTTTGGGGGGGTGAAACAGTAACCGTCGATCCGAAGGACATGAAACTTAACTCGCACTTCATAGTACATTATCAATCATCTAAATTAGTATCTTCATCAGTTAGGATTAATTCTTCAACCTCATCACAATACTCTGTTACTGTTTTATCTTTGATGGCTGAAAACTCAACTTATAATTACTTTATATTTCACATATTTTATGTTCATTCACTAACTTAAAAGATACTAATGCTTTCTATTGGTTTCATGTAGATTGGGTATGGATATGGTGGATCGGTAGATAGTCGGCCACATCTTATTACTTTTTGTTATATAGTCTAACAATTTGTTATGTAATGTACAATGATGTGGATATGGTGGATGGGTATATAATCGGACATATCTTGTTACTTTTGTTATGCAGTCTAACAATTTGTTATGTAGTGAACAATGTGCTAATACTTTTGTTAATCTTTAGTTTGTTTTTGTTGGGAACGTGAACAATTAACAATATTGTTTTTTGTTGCTTAATGAAGTTACTTAGAAACATTTAGACTTTTTATGTTTAATTCTCTTTTGGTTTTGAAATTTATTGTGATAAACAGGAACGAACAGGATTATAGTATATGCAAATAATTTAATTTACTAGAATATATGTTTGGCGACAAAATTATTTCGTCGCCATTGCATATGATGAAAATGAATTGGCGACGAAATTTTTTCGTCGCTAATAGAAGCAAATCGTTTTTATATTTGGCGACAAAATTATTTTGTCGCCATTGTATATGATGAAAATGAATTGGCGACGACATTTTTTCATCGCTAATAGAAACAAATTGTTTTTATATATTTGGCGACAAAATTATTTCGTCGCTATTGCATATAATGAAAATGAATTGGCGACGAAATTTTTTCGTCGCTAATACAAGCAAACCATTTTATGCATTTCGCGACAAAATTATTTCGTCGCCATTGCATATGCTAAAAATGAATTGGCGACAAAAATAATTCGTCGCCACTGCATATGATGAATTGGCGACGAAAAGTTTTCGTCGCTAATGCAAAATTACTACAAACTAAATGACTCTTTTGGCGACAAAATGCGCATCAATGGCGACGAAAATTGTGAGCAATAGCGACGAAATAATTTCGTCGCCCTTTTTGTCTATGGCGACAAAAAATAAATTTCGTCGCCAGGTACCTTTGGCGACAAGGCAAAGGCGACGAAATTGACGACGAAAGTTTTTCGTCGCTAAAGCCTTTAGCGACGACAAATGGACTTTTGGCGACGAAATGTGTTTGTCGCCAAAGCACATTTTTGTTGTAGTGAATTGATTGGAATAGAATTATTAAGAGCATGCAATTATCACTAGATTTGTCATCATCAAAACAAACATAAAATAATGCCTTAAAGATATTCAAGGCTAACATTATTATTATTATTATTATTTCTTTTACTTCTTATTTTCCAAACAAAAAATATACAAGAGTTTTTTTTTTTTTTTTTTGACTTTCTTATTTATTTCTTCAAAAATAATCAAAGGATTTTTAGTCATTCTTTTACTTCTTTCCAAAAAAAATACATGAGTTTTGTTTTTTTTTTTTTTTACACATCACACACACCTACACAACGACTTCGAGTGTCGTGCCTGGCTTAGATCACGGCTCCGCCAGTGTCCCTTGAGATACAAAGGCAAAGTACGTACAAATTCAGGTCAGAAAGCGACAACATTCAATATATCTATGTATTATATAATTTTTTGCTGCTATAGAACTGTGTTCCCCAGTTAGTGGGTTGACCCTATATCTACGTATTATACATATTTTCTATTGTTGTAGAACAGTATTCCCCAATTAATGGGTTGACACTATATCTATGTATTATACTACTTTCTGCTCATATAGAACTGCATTCCCCAATTAATGGGTTGACACTATAGCTATGTATTATACTATTTTCTGCTCTTATACAACTGTTACATATTCACTTTTGCATTCCCCGGTACCCTTACTTTCTCTCAACAACGGGTCATCCAGTGTTGAGATTGGGTAGAAAGAAAAGGACAAACTAAATGCATCCCCCGGTATCCTAACCTTTTTGGAAGGGAGTAAGGATAATTAAAATTTTTCCCCGGTATCCTAACCTCTTCTCAACAACGGGTCATCCTGCGTTGGGATTAGGAAGGGACAAAAGGACAAACTAAATTCAATCCGCCTCATTTCACGCCGTCGTAATTCCAAAATTTCGTGAATATTAAAATGACTTTAAACCTTTTTTTTTTTTCTAACCCACTTCTTTTAAAATTCTAAAATCAATCAGGATCAAATCCCGCACTTCCCACTTCCTTATTTTTACGCTGTCGTAATGCCAAAATTTTAATACAATTTAAATTAACTTTAAATCTAATTTTCAAATTTGTGCTACTTAATTCTAAAATCAATCAGGATCAAATTCCGTACTTCCCACTTTCTTGTATCACTCCATTATAATGTCGAAATTTTAAGAAATTCAAAATTACTTCAAAAATCTAAATTTCAAATCACCACTTTTTCTAAAGCAAAATGAATGGGGATCAAATCTCGCACTTCCCATGTCCCCATTTTAATTCGTCGTAATGCCAAAATTTTAAATTCACATAAATCACCCACGAGATTAATTCTCATACTTCTAAAACCCACACTTTTAATTCACTTGGGATTAAGTCCCCTACTTTTAAATCACTTTTCGAATAAATATAGGGATTAAATATCACACTTTCAAACCACTTTTTAAAATCAATCTTGGAATTAAATCTCATACTTTCAAATTACTTTTCAAAATCAATCTTGGGATTAAATCCCACATCTTTCAAATCACTTTTTAAAATCAATTCCATACTTTTAAATGTCCTCACTTTTAAATCACTTAAAAACAATTTCCCACACTTTTAAAACACTTTCCTTCTTTAAAAATACTTGGATCATTTCCCACACTTTCAAAATACTTGAGATCATTTTTTCACATTTTTCAAGATCTTTCATTGGACTAAGTCCTGCACTTTCAAAACAAACACTTTTGGTTAAAGTTCGGGACTACGCCGCCCTAGGCTAAAGTTCCCGGCTACACCACACTTCACTTCTGGTTTTGTCAACATAGATAGGAGAACCACACTTCACTTCCGATTCTGTCAATCTAGACAGGAAAATCGCACCTTATATCTGGTTTTGTTACCTCACTTTGAGGAAAATAGGAAAACCAAACACATTTCACTTTTTAAAATTCCTCCCTTAATAGGGAGAACTACACATGACTTGATTCTCGATTAAGCGCGAGATACGTAGGCAACCCACGAGGGGTTCAGTCGCACCAAATAAAAACCTAATTCCTACTTTATGGTACAATTTTACTTTCATTTAACTTAAGAGTCGATATGACACCAAAGTAGCGTGGTAACCCTTTCTAGGGATGTTTAGGAGTGCCTAACACTTTCCCTTAACATAATCGGGCCTTCGAACCCTTTTTTTGGTAAAGCATATCATTTTCACAGAGTCACACATTTTAAAATGGGTCTTTTACTTTACTTTAAAATCTTTTAGAGACCTACACGTCTTTAAACCAGTTAGGTGACGACTCTATAAAATTAAATAAAGGCCCATCCACTTTTAAAAGAAAAACATTACTTCCAAAACCCACATCTTGCCTTTGTCTTGCCCGGGTCATTTTTGGGGTGTGACATATATATATATATATATAATCAAAACAGGGATTTGACTACAGTTTTAAAAACTTAACATAAAATCAAATTTACTAAAATCTACTTATCAAAAATTTGAAACAATGATATGTTAGATTTTTTTTTTTTTTTTTTGCTTGAAAATTTCAAAAATTTTCAAAAAAAAAAATGCGAAAATTTCCAATAATTCTGAATTAGAATGTAATGTGAAATTTCCAAAATTTTGGAATTGACATCAGAAAGGCTATTTACATTCTAAAAATTTTGGAATTCTTTTCGAAACAGTCTGTTCCAATCCGTTTCATTTGAAACATACCCCTAGCCCTAGGTGTAAAACACCAATCATATTAATTCACTCGTGTATTGTTAATTTAAGAAACCACTTGCAATTAATTCCTTTAAATTTGCGGTTGTAAATTTGAATGGCTATTTTAATAAGAAGATGATCCAAGATGTATCATTGATATATTGTGATGATGCCAAAAATTGGTAAGAGTAAAGTAGAGTAATTTGAGGAGAGAGAGAGAGTGAGAGACTATTTTTTGTATGTGGTTCGGCCCTGTTAATGAAGGTACCTACGTCCACGGGTGTGTCTGAGCACGTTCACTAGCAGATCACCGGTGGGCCTGGTGAGCCAACAAAGGGGGGCGGCACTACCAGTAATACCGGCCGGGTGTATGCGTATGATGGTGAATTGTAGAGGTGCTGTGTAGACTAGAGAATTATCGGCCCCTTCAATGGGGGGTGAGAGGTCTCTTTTATAGATGTAAGAGACCTACTCTTACATGGATAAGGAAATATAATTCCATTAGGATGTGTTTGACACCAATCAAGTAAGTTTCCTAATTGTATTAGGATTGATTGACATTAATTGTGGAGGTTTCCTAATTGGATTAGGAAATAGTTTGCACTTTCCATTAGTCTTCTAGCTTGAGTAGGAAACTGCCCGTAATACTTGGGATCACGCCCGTGATGCTCGGGATCATGTTTGTGGGCCTGGATGGGCTGTTGATTTTGAACCGCTCGGTCATATTTTGGGCGTATCAGCTGCCCCCCATTTCCAAGATTGGCCAGATGCTATATCGGGGCAAGTTTGGAAATCAGTTTGATGTTACTTGCCGCTATCTGAGTGCTTGTGAAAGCTGCCTCGGGGCTTCTAAGCCTGGTGAGTCCTCGGGAACTGACTGAGAGTTGAGACCCAGCATAGCTCGGGACCTTTGGGTGCTCGGGAACTGACCGGGAGTTGAAACTCGGCCTAATTCGGAGTCTTTGAATGCTCGGAAAGTGACCGAGAGTTGAGACTCGGCCTACTTCAGAGTCTTTTTTTCTTGAGTTAGTTCCCAGGATGGTTATCTTCTGCCCATAAACCTTCGTCAAGGCTATGGGTAGAAGGATTTTACCATGTTGGAAAAGCCGACCTAAAGCGTATCGCTCTAGGGTCCTTTTTTATGTTAACTCTCCAGGATGGTTGTCTTCCGCCCGGCCAGCCTTCGTCAAGACTCTTGGGAGAAGAGCTTGACCATGTTGGTGGAGCCAACCTAAATCACGTTGCTTTAGGGTCCTTTTGCTCCTCTATCGTCGGCCAACCTAAGAGATTTTAGTCACCTCTATCGTCGGTTTGGACCTAAGTGGAGTTAATGTCTCTGAGTACTGTAGGTGCTCGGGTTGTCCAAGATTTTGACTTGGTTATCCGCGAGGCCTGTAAATACCCGGTGTGATTACCTGTTTAGTTCACTGCATCGTCTTGCCCCCCAAGCTTTCGCTAAGACGAGGGTCTTACAGAAGCTATGATCTGTAGGTAACCGACCTGGAACATGGTGGTTGCAGGGTCTTTTGAAGCTTGCCATCATCAGCCACCTAGGGGGTTTGCCCCCATCATCGGCTGGACCTAAGCGAAGCCAGTGCCTCGGGCGTGACCCCGAGGTCTTTGGTGCCTGGGTTCGGAGCCCGAGGTCTTTTTAGTGCCTCGGGGTTAGGCCCGAGGTCTTTGGATGCCTCGGGGTTAGGCCCGAGGTCTTTGTATGAGTTCTCTGACAATCGGTGGAGCCTCATGTGGTGATCAAGCAAGTACCAATGTAGTCGGGCTCTTGTAGACCGATGGAGATAGGAGGTCGGATCAGGATCGTCGGAATCCAGATTTCTCTGGGCTGGAGGCAAAGTCGGAACTGCTTAATCCTGACCGATGTGAACTGGAGGTCGTGTCAGGACGGCCGGACTTAGACCACTGTGAACTGGAGGTCGTGTCGGGGCTGTCGGACTCTGACCGCTATAAACTGGAGGTCTGGTCAGGGCTGCCTGACCCGGACTGCTGTGAACTGAAAGAACTGCCTGAACTCCCGGGCTGATCTCGCTTTCACTTACTTCTGGAGGACTTGTTGCTTTCTTGCCCGGGGTCTTTGATCTTCAGAAATTCTTCAGTGTCAATGTATTTTCCAATCCTCTCAGAGAGCTCAACCAAAGTTTCTGGTCGGTTACTGTGGAATAATGCGGCGCACTTGGTGTGTTGAACTCCCGAGCAGAAGGCTATGATGGCGATTGTCTCGTTCAAATTGCGGATTTGAAGCTTCTGTTGGTTGAACCGGTCGGTGAACTCCTTGAGGGACTCATTACTCCGTTGTCTGACTGTCAATAGCTGCATGTCTGGCTTTGGCCGCTAATGCATACCGACGAACTGGTTGATGAACTGCTTGCTGAGTTGTTTGAAACTGCAGACCGATCGAGGCTCCAAGGAGTAGAACCACTGCATGGCCGGGCCTTTCAAAGTGCTGGGAAAGGCTAGGCAGTGTAGCTCATCGGAGTTGGTGGCTAGGGCCATCTGAGCCTTATAGGTCCGGACGTGGTCGACTGGGCTTTCCAAGTCGCTGTATGAATCTAGCCGAGGCTGCTTAAATTCGCGCGGGATAGAGAACCTCGTGATCTGGCTAGAGAATGGTGACTCTGTCTCGGTATTGGCTTGATTCGGAACACGGTTTAGACCAAGCTTTTTGGCCACTCCATCGATCTGCTTCTGTAAGTACTTGATTCGGGCTTCCACTCCTTCCCGACCGGTATTTGAGGAGCTAGTCGGGTTGGTGGAAGATGCTTCTTCATGGAAGGGTGTTGTCCTCTGGGATCGGGCTCGGCTATGACTCCGGGTAACCATTTGCCTAGGGACAACTTGGCTCTTGACCGAGTGACCCTGGACTGATTCCTAGGCCATATGCTCCTGTCTTTCCTCTCGGGCAGCACGCCCACTGTTGATGTCTCTGGTATCCTCGACATGGGACGGGTTGGCTCGGGTCCGTCGTCTGGTCAAGATCGGTTCTCGACCGTACGCAATGTTCCCGGGTCGTTTCCCGACCACTGGAAGATTGCTTTGCTGGGCTAGCAGTGCTTCGATCTGTTGCTGGATTTGACGCTAGCCCTCCAAGAGTTGTGTGAGGGTTATAGTGATTTGCTCATATGTCAGGACTGCTGCAGTCGCCGCTGGGGCCGAAGGAACATCCCGGTCGGACTGCTGCGTAGCCTTCTTACCTTCTTTGGTGGCATATTGATCAGTCAAGAATTTGTTGATGAGAAGAATTGTCGTTTCCCACAGACGGTGCCAAGCTGATGATGCCAAAAATTGGTAAGAGTAAAGTAGAGTAATTTGAGGAGAGAGAGAGAGAGTGAGAGAGACTATTTTTTGTATGTGGTTCGGCCATGTTAATGAAGGTACCTACGTCCACGGGTGTGTCTGAGCACGTTCACTAGCAGATCACCGGCGGGCCTGGTGAGCCAACAAAGGGGGGCGGCACTAACAGTAATACCGGCCGGGTGTATGCGTATGATGGTGAATTGTAGAGGTGCTGTGTAGACTAGAGAATTATCGGCCCCTTCAATGGGGGGTGAGAGGTCTCTTTTATAGATGTAAGAGACCCACTCTTACATGGATAAGGAAATATAATTCCATTAGGATGTGTTTGACACCAATCAAGTAAGTTTCCTAATTGTATTAGGATTGATTGACATTAATTGTGGAGGTTTCCTAATTGGATTAGGAAATAATTTGCACTTTCCATTAGTCTTCTAGCTTGAGTAGGAAACTGACCGTAATACTTGGGATCACGCCCGTGATGCTCGGGATCATGTTTGTGGGCCCGGATGGGCTGTTGATTTTGAATCGCTCGGTCATATTTTGGGCGATCATATTGTATAGCGTGAGGTAAAGTTAACCTTAAAAACTTCTCAATTGGATTTCATGTGTATTTGTTGTTTTATTCATTAGCGTTAGCTTAAACATATCGAATATATGTGGTTATTCAAATAACCATTTTCAGGTGTAAATGCTAGCGAGGAATCGTAGAAGTGAGCACGTGGATTTGGGAGTTCACTTAGGAGGCGACTTATCATGCCTATCTCGTAGTTTTGTAATAGACTTGTTGTAATATGAACTTTATGACTTTTGGCTATGTTTAACTTAGACTTGTAGAACGGATTTGAAATATTGTAATAGATATGAATCTTTTGTATCTATGATTTAGTAATGTTTTAATCCAGTGGGAATCATTTTGGTATGAGTTTAGAATGCGTATTAAAATCCTAGTTGAATTTAGAAAAACCTTTAACTTGGAAAATTCTGCAGAAAGGGTTGTTGCTGTAAAACAGTCGACTGGACCGAGGTCACAGTCGACTGGACCCCTGTTTTAAAAGGCATCTTTCTCCAATTTTTAGGACATCAGTCGATTGATCCCCAAGAAATAGTCGACTGGTTTCTGCACGAAAAACACACATTCTACTAGACATGGATCAGTCGATCGGACAAGCCCAATCGACTGAACTTTTGAGGCATCAGTCAATCGGATCGAGGGTGAGTCGACTGAAGGTAGTTGTTTGGAAATTTCTTGTTCTCTGCAACAACAAGTCAGTTGATTGAGGACCCGACCCAATCTACTGGATTGCTGGTTTTAAAAAATGTTTTTTTTTTGTTTTCCGCTGAGTGTTCTTAAAACTAATTTTTTTTAGGAACGTTAATGAATTGGTTAGCCTCGGTGGCATGCCACGGGCTCCGATTCTGCTATTGTGGGACTGGGCTGTGATAGAAACATACCCCTAGGTGTGAAACACCAATCTCATTAATTCACTCGTGTATTGTTAATTTAAGAAACCACTTACAATTAATTCCTTCAAATTTGCGGTTGTAAATTTGAATGGTGATTTTAATAAGAAGATGATCCAAGATGTATCATTGATACATTGTATAGTGTGAGGTGAAGTTACCTTAAAAACTTCTCAATTGGATTTCAAATTTTCTACCAAAGAAGTTGAGGTATCTTCTTGGTTGAAATTATTTGGAAAGATAGCTAACAGATGTCAATTTGTTGAAAATGCACCCCATTTTTTTCATCATTATTCGCGATATAAAATAAAGCTCCGGATTAGGCTGCAACAAACGCAGAATAGGATAAGACATTTCTTATCACGTCCCTTTATCCAACGTACCAAACGCTCGTCGTATACTTTTGTTTCTCATTTACAAATGGACACAAATTATCATATAACTACAGTTCACAAAGCAGGATAACAATTGTAGATTTTCTCATAGGCATGCTCATGTGTAGATTCAAACTCCTGAGGTATATATGAGAAATTATTTAGGATAATAGATGTATAACATCATTGTGTTGATATGGTATGGTTTGGGGGCTATTTAGAATGGATATTTCGAATTTGATTTATTCCGGTCCGAAAATTTCAATTTTGGCAACATAAAAATAATTCCCAATTCTGAAATAAAAAATTCTTAAAAAAAAAAAAAACAAAGAATTGGAATTGGAATGGTGCTGGAAGTTTTGAAAATTTTCGACTTTTTAATCCAAAAAAAATTCCAAACACTTTTCGATCTGAAATTTTCGAAGTATTATGACTGTCACGCCCTGGAGTAGCCAAAAATAGGGAAATTTAAAATTTCCTTTCTGGACCCATAGGGAATGACGAGTTACATAAAACTGACATGTCCGTGCGACATACTAATAATATATATATATATATCAGAGTAAGGAATTTCGAAAGCGTCTAATGGTATTCGTGGGGGAACTTAAAGTGTTTTGCTACATAAGCTATTACAGAAGTTCCAAATGAAAACCACAAAAGGTAGGTTTGGGCGATTGACGCCACTTAAATTATTACATCAACCAAAAGATAGTTTAAAACATAAAAGAAGTCTTAATGCGAAAGTAAGCCAGGGTCCTTCTTCTAACTGGCAAACCCGTAACCTTCATTATCAAACTTTTCCTGATAGTCTGCCTCAGGACCACCTTCCTGATAGTTCTCATCCTGAGGATAGTGATATGCATCTTCATTGTTACCTTGATAGTTCTCCTCATTATAACCTAGACGTAAAATGTCCAGGGCAGGGAAGGAGCCGTTAGCTTTTGAAGCAAAGTGAAATCGTCTTAACCGATCACTCCTAATACATTTAAGGCTATACAAGTAGAACAATATCTTGAACCAACATTAAATAAGCATATGATAAGGTAGAATGACGACACAATGCATTATCGATATATTCGACTTTAACTCAACCATGGACACCACAACCGATTCATGTGACTTGTTACATTACCAGTGTAACGCCGTTAGCTCAGAGTAGAATGATTACGTTGCTATCGTCGCCTAGCAGGGCCCTATAGCAATTTTGGTTTTAAAAGAGTGTAATCATTGGACTCTAAGGTCCTCGTGACCTTGCCGGGAGAATAGAATAGTTACAGCGCTATCGTCGCCCTAACAGGGCCCTATAGCATTTGAAAGGTAACTATTGTATTCTGATGGATACTTTGCTATCGTCGTCTAACAGGGCCCTATAGCGTATCAACCATCAATTCATGCATAACTTCAATGATTTCAATGGACACTCTGGCTATCGTCGCCTAGCAGGGCCCTATAGCAGTTTCATTGTTGTTTCCATTTACTTGACTGTACCACTCGGACCACCGCGGTCCATTCAATGTATATATTGATATGATTGTGTTAGTCCCCGTGACTAACCATGCAGACGTCGATGTTGACATCAAGACTCGACCATGTTCATATGAATGTTCATGTGACTATAGAAACAAAAATTATGATAAACAAGAATATCAGCGATTATTAACTAAGCATGGAGTATAGTTAACTAACATGCGTTCATTATATAAGAAACAATCTCACGTTCACATAACTAATACTTATCAGTATCGTCCACACAGGACGTACTGGGCATACATATATAATCAAAAAAATAATTCTATAATATACCAAGTGAGTTAGGACGACTCACCTCGATGCGGGTGCGTAACAGTAAGCGTAGCGGTTCCAACAAGGTATAAAATTACATAGAACATTGATTAATAAGCTTACTAAAATCAGGGGCATAATGGTAATTGTGCCAGGTGGATTCTTAAACCTCAACATGATGATCTAGGCATCAATCTGAGTTCAACGCCATTGACTAAACTCAAATCGGAGTCCGTCGCGAAAAAGGCTGGGTTTTCTATACCAGTTTGGGCCCTAAAGATAAGCTGTATTTTTTACCGTGTTAAAAGGTCACCAAACTTTAAGGGGGTATTCTAGACATTATTCTAAGACTCTGGGAACTGACCGTGTACTTTTCTGAGTTACGGTTTATTTATTATGAATTTCTGAAGCTTAAAACGTCTAATAATAGACTGCGGGGCCCCATAATTATAAAATATAATTTAGGGAGACATATGACCCTTATAAATATTTTTATTAAATACTAGACCTTAAATTAGGCTAGTAGTATTTTTCTCGTAATTTTTGAAGTTCGTTTGATATTTTAAATAATTAAATATAACCAAACGGACACTTTAAAAGAAATTAATAATTATTAAAAATACTAAAGTTAAGTTTTATACATAATAATTTATAATGTAAAGGTACTAGGCCCTAGGAAAATTTTTATAAAATTTTCCTATATTTAAAAGTGGTCATTAGGTATTTATTACCTAATTATTTTAATTTAAAATATTTACTTATTATTTATTTAAACTAATAAATAATAAGTATATCATATAATAATAATTCCAAATTTCATAATATAAGAATATTATTAAAAAGATATTTCAAATTATTAAAATATAATTTATAGTATTTATTTAAAGGGTAACTTAATATATAGTCCTAATATATGCAGCTAACTAGAAATAGGCTCCTTTTTCAAATGAATCTAGAAATAGGTCCCTATAGTATTTTAAGGACAAAACTGCCCCCGTATATATATATATATATAAAATCAGGGTTTCAAATTCAAATCAGGGAATTTCTCACTTTTTACACGCTTCCCACTTTTTTGTGAGAAATTCTCACATTTTACACAGTCCGTTTTTTAAGGTCCACTTAAGAACCGGACCGTCTATATATTTAGAGAGAGAGAGAGAGAGAGAGAGAGAGAAAGAGAGAGAAAATCTGCTAGAGAGAGAAAGATGAAGATAGAGAGGGAGAAAGAAGAGAGAGAGAGAGGGTCACAGCCCCTCCACCGCCACCAACGACCACCCACCACCTTCCTCCTCCTCCCCTCTCTACCTTCCTTCACCTATATCAACCATGCACCACCATCTCCGGCCACCACTCTCCACCGGTGACCACTATGTGGACAAATTACTCACCAATTCGTGAGGAAAAAAAAATCAAAATATCTCACTGAAATCGAATCGTTTTAAGCGCGAAAATTCGATTTCACCTTTGTTCTCGAAAATGCGAGTGAAAAGCAAGGTTTCAAATTTGCAACCTATCATCAACAAAATCAACCGATTGCGAGACGATACAGAAGACGATCACTTCGAAATGGTTCATGGATTTGATGCATTCATCGACGGTTGTGCCATAGATTTCCTCACTTCCATGAATTTGTATACACAGTCCGAACTGTGTAAAAAGTGAAAATTTCTCACAAAAACGTGCGAATTTCTCACATTTTGAAATTTCTTTAGGTCCGATTTTTAAGGTCCGCTTAAGATCCGAACCGTTTGTATACATACATATAGTATTGATGAGGATCTCCTTATTGTATAGGCTGTAAGAAATTCCTCACTTGTTATGTAGATGAAGTTAGTGAGAAATTTCTCACTTTTCTAGGCTGTAATAAATTGCTCATTTGTTATGTAGTGAAATTAGTGAGAAATTTCTCACTTGTATAGGCTGTAAGAAATTACTTCCTCATTGTATGTAGATTAAATTAGTGAGAATTTTTTCATTT
The DNA here is from genome assembly GCA_033977485.1 of Hydrangea macrophylla. Classification (NCBI taxonomy): domain Eukaryota; kingdom Viridiplantae; phylum Streptophyta; class Magnoliopsida; order Cornales; family Hydrangeaceae; genus Hydrangea; species Hydrangea macrophylla. Next base: position 97,262,376 of record CM066995.1, read on the forward strand.
GTATAGACTGTAATCAATAGATAATGTGTTCTGTAAATGAAATTAGTGAGAAATTTCTCACAAAAAAAATAAAAAAATTCCCATATCACTTTGTTAAACTGAAAATCCCTTGATTATAGGGATATTAATTCCCTTATTCATGATCTCCTAAAAATACGTTTCCCAAAACTGCATATAACACAAATTTGGAAGTTTTTTGAACTTACAAGACAGTATATACAAAAAAAAAAAAGTGAGAAATTCTCACATTACTCTGTTAAACCGAAATCCCTTGATTTTAGGGATATTAATCCCCTTATCCATGATCTCCTAAAAATTCGTTTCCCATAACTATATATACACGATTTTGGAATTGTTTTGAATATACACAGCTCTCTCTCTCTCTCTCTCTCTCTCTCTCTCTCTCTATATATATATATATATATATATGAATTTTGCACTATATTAAGAGAATTTCTCACCTTTTTCTCAGCAACCTTCAATAAGGAAACTTCTTGATTTTAGCACTTAGTATTTAGTCCTAATATAGATACTTAATTAGCAAACAAATTTGAAAGTTGAGTAAAATAAGGAAACTTCTTGATTTGAGCAATATTTATACTCTTATCCATGATCTCCATAGATTACACTTGCCATACCCGTCATTCACACGTCTTATTTGTGCTGGTGGTACATATATACATATGTACATCTAATCATATGGCCTATTCCGAATGCTCTAATAACAAATTTCTCACTTAGTAATACAAATTTCTCACTTTTTGATTGGATATAATACGAAATTTCTCACAGCTAAGTCACTTCTTCCAACAAGCTTACCACCAAATTCTCAGATTATAAATTTCAGCATGATTTCGCACTATATTGTGAATTACAGTTATGAATTTCGCACTACATTGTGAGAATTTCTCACTTTTTCATCAGCAACCTTTAATCTTCCACACAAAATTATCTGTTATTTCTATGATTCGAATTAATAAAACATACAAATCATTTTCTACTATAAAACATATTACATACAGATTTAAAAAGGCATTGTTTTGAATCACAAATCAGCATGATCTTTGGGATAAAAATCATTATCCATGATCTCCTAACAATCTGCTCCATTTATTAACTACCTGATTTAACTTTATTTGAATTTCACATGTGTCATATATATGTGTATATATATACAGTTATGTATACATGTATGATAAGGGTATAATGGTCCGGATTTATACAAACCATTTGGGAATAGAGACTAATTATTGATTTCTATTGCAAATTAAGGATTAATTTCTATACACCAAATCAAGTCGGGATCAATTTCTATTAATGGCCATATTTAGGGACCAAATTGTATATTTCTATTATTTAAAACCATTTTTTAGATTTTTAAAACTATTTAAAACAATTTTTTTAAAACCATTTATAATTTATTTATAATTATTCATTAATATCCAATATATCATAAATAATATATTTATATACTAATCTCAGTTAATATATACTAATTATTACTAAAACAGATTATTAAAACACTAATTAGGATTAGCATAATAATTAACTATAAAAAAAACAGATTAATAAAACCTTAATTAGGATTAGCAGAATAATTAGAATATTAAATAACTAATTATAATTAACAGTAAAACCCGCGGGCCAAATCTGGTCCAACCTGAACCCACGGGTTATCCATATACACTCTAAGCCTGATCCAACTTAAAAGATCCGAACCGACCCATTAACATTTATTATAACTCGGATCCACAATCGTATATACTCACATACTTACTCGACCCTGCCCGAGACCCGACCTGACCCATAGGTAAACGATATAACCCGGACCCTAAACGGGTCGTGTCTTCTCCAGTGACCCTCGCTCGCCGCCGGCGAGCCCGTTTTCACCGAAAAACTTGAAATGTTCATATCTCTCTCATCCTTCCATGGAAATTGATGAAACCAACGCCAATTGGTTCGGTTTGAGGCCCTCTATCACATACTAGGAACTAAGAATGGGGCTTATTCGTTTTGGGGTCCTACTATTCGATTATTCTTTTTAGGTTTAAAGGGAATAATCGGGTGCATGGCCGGCCAAACGTGGTCCAGGCCTCATGCCGTTCATGGGGGGTGTATCTAGGAGCTAGTGGGTCTGGTTAGTGTAATTTTTAGAGACTGAGATTGGGGTTTGAAATCTTGAGCTTCACGTGAAGATTTAATGGTGCTGTCGGGGTTGACAGAGAGCTTAGGCTCTGTTGGGTTCGTTCAGGGTTTCATGTGTGCGTGCGTGAGGGAGTGTGAGTGTATAAAAATGAGCAGGGGGGATGGGGTTTACCTGAGGGGACTCGATTCTTCTTCTTCTTCCTATCTCCGGCGACTCTCTCTCTAACTCTCGATTTCTCTCTATCTCTCAACTCTCATATAAATACAGGGCTGGTATATACACACATATATGTATATGCAGATTGAGAATCTGCTAAGTTTAGATTAGATAGAGATTGGGAGGAGTGTGATTTGAGAGGTGTCTAGGGGGAGGAGAAAGGTGGCCGGCGGTTTGGGGTGGTGAGAAAAAAATCCGGCGGGTGAAAGGGGGGTTTGGTTGGGTAGGGTCATTACCCAATAGGTCTAGGCTAGTACATTCCCATTTAGGAAAGATTCCAATTTCCAAATATGTATTGCTTAGTCGTCGCAAGAATCTACGTGCTACGCAGTCTATTTCTCGGACAGATTTTACGGTCATACGCGCAATGTCAGTCCGAGGTTGAGGCTTACAGTCTACGTTATTATTAGAAATAAATATGCACACGTATTAATCACGCTCTAAAATTACGACATTCGTATACTGAAAGGTACGAAAAAAATACAGGTACTGATTTATATTTACGACGGAATTTTACGGGTATTACAATGACTTTTCTAATGGTATGTATAAAAACACACACACACATAAACACACACACACACACACATATATATATATATATATTTATATACAGTCATGCTCTAGAGTGAATAGGGTATAGTGAACATACATAGTGAACAATTTTTTTTTGCCTGAAAACACCTGCAGGCTGCCCTGCTGACCCGTGCGCGCCCCACTGACTAGCGAGTTTTTTCAGGTAAAAAAAAAAAGTTCACTGGGTATGTTCACTCTACCTTGTTCACTCTAGAGCCTGGCCGTGTATATACATATATATATACTGCGTTACAGGCACATGCAAGCACGTGCTTGTCCCCTCATATTAGCTTCTTTGGCTTTTATAACCATTTTGTAAAGGGAAAAGGAAAAAACGGTTGTGCCAAAAGATGATTATTTTGTAATTTGTCTTACAAAAACTGTCACACCCCAACCCGCCTCTTGTGGATTAGGACACGTGTAACAAGAATATACGCACCCAAAATATACTAATAAATACTAAAGCTTGTTAGTTAATAAGGAAAACATGAATTAAACCATCAGAAAAGAGCTTGTTGTGCCAAAAACAGACCCAAGGGCAAAATGGTTATTAATAAAGTATATCAAATTTTACACCAAAAGATAGATTTACGAGTCCCGGTTCCATCGCAAAAAAAACGGCGCGCGAATCCGAATTTTCTAGAAAGAGTTATGCGCGTTTCTGTAAAGTGGACGTGCAGTGAAAAATACAAGTGTATCGATCCGCACATAAACCTAGACCGATCCATTTATATGATTCTTCCGCAGAATGTCCCTTTAAAAGGCCTGATCGATCCCTTCTTTAACCCAGATCGATCCGGGTCCCCCAGAACTTGTTTTTGCTGCTAAAAACACTGCTAAAACTTACCCAACTCATACCCAAAACAAACCAAACCAAACTTCTTGGGACATTAAGAAAACATTTCAAACACATTCATGAACATGTTTAAGCATTACCCAAGCATATATCACATATCCACAACTAAAATTTGATCAAAACCATTTATGAACTCAACTCTTTTTGAATCAAAACAAGCTTTGAAGTCTTGAAACTCAATTCTTAGGAAAGGATCATGAAACTAGTTGGACTTGTATTCAAAATCATAACTAACATCATATTGACAAATCAGACTTGCCTACAACACTTACGACACATCCGGGCTTGCCAGAAAGGTCCAAGTTAGCCACTTCCGCACACTCAACCAAAACATCGCAAATTTACATAGTTTTTCAAGTTCAACTTCAAAATCACCAAACATTAAGTTGGATGAACTAAACCTCTTGATTACAAGCTAAGAACTAAACCACCATTTTAAGAACTAGTAATTACAATATTTTACAAGTTAAAAGAAAGATAATATACAAGAGTCCCAAATCTCCCCCATCTCTCCCATCTCCCTCGTCTCTTCCAGCATTCCCATCCACAAGTCAAGACTTCAAGTCTCAAGTCAAGGACTTCAAGCTACTAGTTACACTATAATACAAGTTTAAAACATATTTACAAGTTCTAATTCTCTCCCCCATTTTCAGAGCGCATCACTTTCTCACCGGATATTGCTCCGTACCTGCGGTGGTTGTTATTTACCACAACAGAAACAGAAAATGGTTTTCTTAAGCATAACGCTTAGTAAGTAATCTAAACATGGTTGAATGTTTAACATGTGCAATGCAACAATCAACATATAAATCATATTTGTAGTCGCCGAGTCACCGGTTTAATGATTGATTCAGACCCGAAGACCTCCCTTGGTCCCGTAGCCACTTCTATTCCTTGGATTTCCGTATTTCTCGGATTCTTCCTCTTCACCACCCTTATTACTCCCAACAATGAATCATTTTTCCGGTGTCCATTGAATACCACATAGACATATAAACACATAAACATGTAGGCACATATAAATTCCTAAATTGACATGAAAATTTATATTTTAACATCTTCATGTCTTCTAAGCATGAATAATCAAAACAACAAGAACATTGTCTTGGCTAATAAGCATAAATTATCATCTCTAACATCATTGATGCCTTGAACATAGCTAAACACAACCATTCTTTAGTGTAGAAAACTCACCTTAGCAAGATCTACCCAAATTCAAGCTAGAGAACTGTTGAATTTACCAAATCCTAGCTTAATTTCTCTTCCAAAGTGAATCCTACAAGATTTCGGTAGACGACGTCTCACTAATTAGTGTGAGCTACCAAAATCCGACAATTAAAATATAAATTAAAGGCATAGGAACGATTGTCTCACCTCCACGAGTCCAAAAGTGGTCTCGGATCGTAAATCCGGCGAACGGCGGTATGGCGGAAAACGTCGTCAGTGACGGTTTCTCCGTTTCTCTCTCCAAACTCTCTTCTGTTTTCTTTTAATTTTTTGAATTGTTTTGTAAATGGGAGACTTCTCCCTTATTTGACACATCCTCATGCATAAGCTTGAGGTGTCATCACCTCATTTTTTCTTATTTTCACTTACACCCCCAGAATTTCCTAAGTTCTTATTATGAAATGCCTCAAACATTCCATTAACTACCCAATTATCTAATGAGTGTTTGTCTAAGTTTCGTATGGGTCCCATTTATTTTGTGAAATTGCTATCGCACCTACTGATTATGAACTTTTTCAGTTATACTCTTATTTGGGTGTCTAAACTAATACCAATAATTAACGCATATATCATATATAATATGCAAATATTTAAGCAAATATTCATGTAATCACATAAATGCATTTAATCACATAAAATGCAAATATTTTCAATTAGGCCCTTCACTGGGTCCCACTTCCAAACTTGTCCCACCTCACTGGGGACTTTTCCAACTAGTGTCCCATTTCTGAACACTTTTCACGGGCGAGTCCAAGCCTCCCCTTAATCCATTTTATACACTAATTACATTAATTAATGTATTTAAAATGATAATTAACTCTTTTCCCAGGTACGGGTGTTACAAAAACTGACCTATATGAAATATTGTGCCAAAAGATTTAAGAAAAGGTTGTGCCAAAAGATGATCATTCTGTAATTTGTCTTACAAAACTTGACCTATATGTAATTATTATGCCAAAAGATGACCATTCTGTAATTTTTCTTACAAAAATTGACCTATATGTAAGCATGATTTAAGTAGCCGTTTATGTTGACTTTTTTAAGTCAATTATAATTATGGTTGAAAAAGTTGATTGAACCTGAAATATTTAAGCCAAAGTTTATTGAATTCTCATTATTATATTAAATAAAATTTTAAAAGTTGACCTGAATGGAATTATTAGTTGACTTGGATGTAAATATTGTTTAAAATGACAGAATTAACCTCTCACAAATCAATATATCCTTATGTAATTGTATACATGTACGAGTAATTATGGTATAGTAAAGAATATTATGGTATTTGACTAACTATGCAATTACCATAAATGACAGAACAAATAGAGAAATACCAAAATTAGAGAAATCAATTTGAGAAATTGGCACACACCCATAGGCGCTATACTTTCCTTGATTATAGTCTGATATATATTATCAAAACGGGGGTTTGACTATAATTTTGAAGCCTAGTCATAAATCAAATTTACAAAAAAAGTCTAATAATCAAAATTTTGAAACAATGATATGTTCGATATTTTTATATTTACTTGAAAATTTCAAAACTTTTCGAGAAAAAAAAATGCAAAACTTTATGAAAATTCTTATATTTTCGAAAATTCAGATTCGGAATACACTATGAAATTTTCAATATTTTGGAATTGACATTAGAAGGGATGGGTACATTCTAAAAATTTTGGAATCAACAATGGTAGGGTGATAAAATATTTTTTACAAACATTTACAAATACACTCTATTTCTCTCTCGGGTGGCACTGTGGGATCTATTGAAATTATCCGGACCCCACAGTGCCACCTAGGAGAGAGATAGAGGGTGTTTGTAAATGTTTATAAAAAGTGTTTGTCACTCAAATATTACTCTTTAAAAATTCATTTCAAAACAGTCTTTTCCAATCCCTTTCATCTTAAATACACCCCTAGGTGTGACACACCAATTATATTAATTGACTCATGTATTGTTAATTTAAGAAGTCACTTGCAATTAATTCCTTCAAATTTGCGGTTGTAAATTTGAATGGTGATTATAAAAGCTGATGATCCAATATGTATGATTGATACATTGTATGGTATGATCCATGTGAAGTTCACTTTAAATACTTTTCAATTCGATTTCAAATTTTCAACCATAGAAGTCGTCAAGTTGAGTAAGGAAACTTCTGGTTTGAAATTGTTTGAAAAGAAAACTGACAGATGTCAATTTGTAAAAAAAAATGTACCTATTTTTCTTCATCATTAATTTTTTTTTTAACCCTATCGCATGTTAATAGAAACCTTATTATTATAATGGTATAAATTAAGTGAGAATATGAGGTCAGTGAGTTCCAAAGCTTCAGCTATAAAACGGACTCCAACCTCAACCTCAATCCTGCGAAACTCTACCCTCTCTCTCTCTCTCTCTCTCTCTCTCTCTCTCACCACTAGCCAAGTCCGACAACCAAAGCCTCCGCAAGTTTGCAACACATCAATTAAACCGCTCAAACACTATTATAAAAGGGGTGAAAATATATATATATATATATATATATAAGTGAACAGATGGCACTCCCTGAAACACTTGAACATACAAAGACCCTCCCAGATGCCTGGGACTACAAGGGCCACCCAGCTCACAGATCCACCACTGGTGGGTGGACTAGTGCCGCCATGATTCTAGGTTTCCTCTCTCTCTCTCTCTCTCTCTCTCTTTCTCTCTCTCTCTCTCTCTCTACTTTGGCTCCCTTTAAGTAAACGCTTTTGGGGAGCCAATCACAAAAGAAACTTCTTTTTGCCCAAAAGCTGTAGCTTTTGCCCGGTTCTACTGCATTTTACTCATATTTTTTTGAAAATTGAATCACAGGAATCTAGTTTGGAGATAGCTTTTATTTGTATCACCAATTTATGCGATTTGCGAAAAAAAAAAAAATTAATAATTTTATGCCAATCAACGAAAGTTTATGATTTGGCAAAAACTACATTAATGAACAATTTTCTGGTCAAAAATAATTTTTTTGAGATTGAATCACAGAAACAGAAGTTATTGTCAAATGAGCCATTTGTTTTCCTAGGAACAAAACAATTAAAAGACAATTCTTGTTTTTGTTGTGGGACAATCTCAACATGTTTTTTTTTTTTTTTTTCCTTTCTCTTGAAGGGGTTGAGACATGTGAAAGGTTAACCACTTTGGGTATAGCTGTGAACTTGGTGACATACTTGACTGGTACTATGCATTCGGGAAATGCCATCTCAGCAAACACAGTCACCAACTTCCTCGGCACCTCCTTCATGCTCTGTTTGCTCGGCGGCTTCATCGCCGACACTTTTCTCGGCAGGTCCGCCAATTTTCTAAACTTTTGTTCCTTATAAAGAGTTTTATAAAATAATCTCCCCATGTGTTAAATGTTCTCAACATAATTTCTGTTTGTTCACTTATACTATATCTTTACAGGTATTTAACTATTGCCATATTTGCCATCGTTCAAGCAACTGTGAGTACTTCTTACATTTGTTTGAAATCTTTCATATATGTATTATTATTTATATATGTGTGTGTATATCAGTAGAGCACCAATTTTATTGGAGTGAGGATATGATTTCTGAGGATATTCCACTTTTAATGTTTGATAGCGATAAAAAGGTTTGGAAATTTACTATTGTTAAGAGATTAATTTAGGGGCGAGCTCTTAATTGGCCAGACCAACTGTATGGTTTGCTAGCCCAATTATAATGGTTGTAATTATGGGCGGACCTACATACACATCTGGGCCATCTTGAATTTTTAGAAATTATAAAATTTTATGTAATAATTTGTAGATTTTAGAAATAGATTCTCTTAAATTTTATATAGACTTTTTTAGACTTCTGAAAATTCTAAATTTATATGTAATTTTTTACAAGTTTTAGACACTTATACTTTTGAAAATTCTAGACTTATATGTAATATTTTAAGAGTTTTAAATATAAACCCCCTAAAATTATATAATTTATCTCAAATTAAGGGTATTAAACCAATTATACTGTTTCACACAAATTAGGCCCGTATAGACTAGGCACCCTACCAAAAATTCTAAATCCTCCCGTGGTTGTAATTCAATAATTATAATAATAATATAATTTCTAAATTTTTATTGCAAATTTAAGTCCTAACACATAACATGTGTAAGTGGGACCATATTTTTGTTGGAAGTTATTTTGTTGGTACCATGGGCACATGTATTGAAATATTTGAAACTCGAAAGGAAGCTCTATGTATTAAGATCTAACTAGTAAGTGGAGGTGCCCTAAATTTGACATTTCACCTTACGGAAATTAACAGAGTAAATAAATAAAACTAATTATAGCCTTTATAAGTGTTTCAGCCCTTCTCTTTCAGTTTTAGAAATTATCTTATGTAGTTATAACGTGTGAGAACTGCTGTAATTCTTCAATTATCATAGGACCCGCAACTAATTAAGATTATAGTAAAAATCGTGCGATATGTATACATAAATATATATATATATATATATATATTATATTGACTTATATTCGAACTGAATACACACGCAACTCCAACGAGGGGCGGATATAAAGAAGGACAAGGGTAGCTCAAGCCCTTCCTAAGTTTACAAAAACTTCTACATTTGCACTTAGAAAAAAACTTTACAATTAGTCCCTGAAAATTACAATTAGCCCCCCTAACATGTTAAAATTGTCACACTAAACCCCATTTCTGTTATATTTTTGTGCTAATTATAAAAGCCCTTTTCCCTCTTATATTTTTTGGGATAATTTTTTAATATTAATTTATATCATCTACACAAAATATACACAAAATAAGTATAAATTAGTCCAAAAATAAATTTTCGAGGGCCGTACAAACGTCTGTCTAAACAACCCCCCATCCACTATTGATTTTCTAAATCCGCTCCTGACCGCAACCCAACCCAACCCCAAAGCATCACACTGGTAGACTGAAGAAGAATTGGGGATAAACAACTAGAATATCCTATGAGGATTCGAACCCTCTTACTCTCACTGAAAAGAGAGAGGCTATGCTAATTGGGCTACAGCCCGCTTGACTGCGAGATTTAATTTATTCTTCTCTCTTCTTGTATCTTGAAATTTACTAGTGTCTTATGTTTTATTTTGATGATTAGGGTGTGACAATTTTGACCATCTCAACCAAAATTTCGGGCCTCCGACCACCAAAATGCGCCAATGGCTGCACCCCAGCTACAGGCACGCAGCTAATGGTCCTATATATAGCACTATATCTGACTGCCCTTGGCACGGGTGGCCTCAAATCTAGCGTTTCGGGTTTCGGGTCGGACCAATTTGATGACTCTGACAAAGAAGAAAGAAGCCAAATGTCCATGTTCTTTAACTGGTTCTTCTTCATCATAAGCATTGGGTCACTGGGTGCAGTGACTGTGCTTGTGTACATTCAGGACAACTTGGGGAGACAATGGGGCTATGGAATATGTGCATGTGCTATAGTAATCGGGTTGGTGGTTTTCGTATCGGGCACTAAGCGGTACCGGTTCAAGAAACTTGTGGGTAGCCCGTTAACCCAAATTGCTGCAGTGTTCATTGCAGCTTGGAAGAAAAGAGATTTAGAATTACCATCTGATTCTTCACTTCTATTCAACATTGATGACATTTGCAGTGAATCTCAGGCGAAGAAGAAGCAGATATTACCACATTCCAATCAGTTCCGGTTAGTATGCTCTTCAATTACTTAGGTCCTGTTTGTTTTGGGAATTTTTTTTTTTTTAATAAGGAAAGGAAAACGATGAGAAATATTTTCGGTAGTGATTATGTCTATGTTTAAATAGCAGTATAATTTATTTATATAAAAAAAATTGAAATAAAATAAAAATTCAAGTACAACAAGAATTTAGCAAAAGAGGAAGAAAAGTGATTTACAATATTCAAAAAAAATATTTCCTTAATATTTTTTAATTGCCAAAAAAGTAAATATTTTTTAATAATAAAAAAAAATAAAAAGAAATCAATTATTTACTGTAGGATAAACCTTTGTTATGCATTTTTTTTTTGAATAATGAAAACTTTGTTTCAAGAAAATAATTGAAATCCACCCAGGCAAAAATTCAATAATTGTCTCTAATTTAGGTTTACTAGTAAACAAAGTTCATGCGGGGGTTCGGGAGCAATGCCAATGAGGCTAAAATATTTGGTTTATTTATATATATTTTTAGTGCAAAATAGAGACTTAAAAAAATAGTTGTGTTAATTAGATTTAAGTCATTTTTGTCTCACGAGCTGAATAATAGGTTATTATTCTCCCCCCTTTACTACTTGTGAGGGACTATTAATCCCCCTCTAACATTTCACTTACGAAAACAGAAAGAGTGTTCGGGGAGCTGTGGTCCCCCCTCCCCCTCTTACTACTGTGAGGGAATATTAATCCCCTCTCGCACAAACCCCAAAACACACAACCCCCCCCCCCCCCCCCCACCACCACCACACCATGCACACACACAAAGAATAGTCTTCCATATTCCCTCCACACGCAGAAAATAGTCTTCCATATGAAAATTAATTGTTGATATTGACAATTAATCATGTATTATTTGACATATCCAAACAACAGACTATTGAATTAAAATGAACTATTAGTTCGATTTCTTGTGTACCTATATTAATCCTACAAATCAAGCGTGATGTTAGGCTTTTGATTATTAAATTAACTTTTATATAAATGGTGGATATTGTAAATGTTAAACAAATGGGAGGGCCACTTCTTTTCAAATGTGGGGGGCCTTGGTCTACAAGTGGCCTGCCCTTTACCAACTGCATAGTACTCTGCTAATCAATTAGGGCAATGCTAGGGGCACTAATAACTTCCACTAACACTTACTAACACACTCTATCTCTCTCCTAGTGGTACTGCGGGGTCCACTGCGGAGCCCACAGTGCCACTAGGAGAGAGATAGAGTGTGTTAGTAAGTGTTAGTGGAAGTTGTTAGTGCCCCAAATATTACTCAATCAATTATACCGACTTCAACTCTGTTTAATAATTGAATACAGTAATACCGACTTCACTCTGCTTAAATGAGTCTTCGTAAGCTATTATATGATAAGGATTTTGGGTTAAATACATTTTATTCTCTTATGATTAAAGTAAAATTAGTAAGATTTTTTTTTTCAAATTATCTCGCATAGAGATTAAGTGTTAAAATTAGCCCCACGTACAAGAGTTTAAGAGTCAAAATTAACTCGGCATAGACAATTAACCCCAAAATTAGCCCTCCAGAGTGGTTAAGTCTTAAAAAGTAGCCCCACATATGTGAGTTAAGCGGTAGAATTATCCCCACATAGGGGATTAATCCCAAAGTTAACCTCACATTGGGGGTCAAATGTCAATATTTTTGGTCAATTTTAGAAATTTTTTTTTTTTTATCAGTTTTGAGGGATTTGAGGGAAATCATAACAATTTTACTTTAATCGGAAATTATAAAGGAGTTAAGTGTCCACTTTTGAACCATAGAAGAATAAAGTAAAAACAAACCTAATCATAAAAGAGTAAAATGTATTTAACTCAAGGATGTTTAATGTTTTCCAAGAAATACAATTTCCGTAATATTTGTTGACCACCAGAAAATGCGAACTAATGTCTTAAAATGATTGAACAAAACATTAATTTGCAGAGCGGAATGGAATGCTAGAAATTAGTTATGCAACAATAGTATTTTCTCCATAAGATTTTAAATCAAGCGGATTATTCGTACTATCATAGGTTTACAGCAATTAATAAAAATACACCATGTCATAATATGTTTGGGCAACCAACAAGGTCGGTAACACTGAAGAAACAAAAAAAAATATTTCTTTTTATCTTACTGTCGTAGCCTCGTCTCTTATGCAATTATTTCAATGGCTTAACCAATAATGTAAAAGAGATAATTATACAGTGAACCCTTTATACAACGTCATCACGCTGACGCGATGTGATCACTCAATCTTAAACATATATATGTCCCCTATTTTTAAGGGATCAAACAAGTGGTTGTAGATTTATTAATTTGAAATATTGCTAATCACTTGTCATGATCTTTCAGAAATAAGAAGCATGTGTATGGTTAAGATTATGTGGTTACACTACCTCAATATGATGACGTAATGTGACGGGCTCACTGTATAATTTCTCCTTCAATAGAAAGTTTTTTGGTGGTTCTATGAGTACAGATAGATTCCCTAAATAAATGGATAACCTGGCCTAGTATCATTGGTTGCTATAAGAGCATCTCCAAAGGAGAAGGCAAAATTCTTGCATCAAATGACTCATTTGATGCAAGAATTTACATTTGCCTCATGAATCACACACATGCTCTCCAAAGGATACACCAAATGTTAATTATTTTAATATATTTTTAGTTTTCCATCTTTTTATATTCAAAATTTTTAATCACTTTTAATCATCCAACCACCCTCTCTCTCTCTCTCTCCCACATTTTTTATTCTAAAAAAATAGATTTGATGCAATAGGCAAATGTAGCAAAGTTGCTGCAATTGACAAGGGCAGCAAAGTTGTTGCTGCTGTTTGATGCTCCCTTTGGAGCTCATTTTGCTGACATGGCACAGCAAATAATTTTGGTGCAATGGTTTGCTGCCATTGTTGGAGATGGTCTAAGCCTATGTTATTATGGATGATCCGTTTGAAATTTTAATCTCTTCACATAAACATGTTAAAATATTAGTAAAGTAGTAACTTAACTCCTTAATAGTTCTGAGATCATTTTAATCTTCTAAGAACTGGTAAGGATAGTTTAGGTGCATTTTAATAAATCAAATTATTTAGTAAACAGAAGAGAAGAATTATTATGACTAAAATAAAATCTCAAGAGGAAAATGTTGTTCTTTAAATCTGAAGGGGATAAGTGCTCGTGGGTCAAACCTCATAAATAATAAATTATTTTTACCCTATCATATATCCTTAACACTTCCATTATATCGGGTGGGGCGGGCACTGAGGTAGGACTATTCGCCATCCCTACTTAAAACTTTCATAATTCAAATTCATTCTCGCTTCTATTAACATGTAACCAAACACTAAATTATTAAAGGGTGATGCTATTGCCACTCCATTATTGAACTAGTACACTTCATAGTACCACTCTTAAAATATGTAATACCATATATGTCATGCATTGTATACATGATATCACTCTGAGAGTAATACCATAAAGTGCATTAATTCAATGATGAAGTAACAATAACAATTATTTTATTAAAACCTATTTTTTTTTTAAGGGAACTGTTTCTTATACTTACCCAAAATAGCTTGGAGGATATGAGTTTCATCTAATTTAGCGTGACGTGCAATATTGCAACTTCATTGAACCTATCTCAATGGTGGGCCAACTTTGGTGGCTAATTCAATTAAACGTGTAGAAATATTCAATCAGATACCAGAATAATTCATCTAATATATATATATATATATATATATATGTTATTTGGGTAGCCTGTAGCCAATAAGACCCTAGAATAATTGTCCGAATATCATTAATTGTTGGCCATGAAAAATGTGGCCCAGAAATAGACCACCATTAATAGATTTAGCTGCCCATGATCACCATAATATGCAGGGCCACTTTGACCCCATCTATTTGGAAACACATACAATCACACTCACCCCCAAATCTAACGTACACCCTTTTAAAAATGGGTGGATGTCAACTCCCCATTGTGTGGCTCAGATGGAGCCACATCACCCAAACTTTTTTTTAGTTATGACAGATGTGGCTCAGTTATGAGTCAAAAATGTGGTTCAGTTATAAAAAATATAATTTACTATTATGAGTCAGTTATGACAAATGTAATTGGGGATTACATCCATCCCTTTTTGAGAGGGCGTATTGTAGTCGAACCCCACAATCACATGTATATACACGACTGGAATCTTCCACAATACAAGTATAGGGTTATGAGTCATATGACTGTACCATACACCTTTAATAATTTTGGTCCCAACATGATTTAATTTTGAAACTACTTTGGCTATCAAAGTAGTTTAAAAAATATAACATATTGGAAATAAATTAAACATGGGTTTATGTTACATTCATACCACTATAGTTATATCATAGAATTTTTAAAGAAATTGTTGTTCGCATTTTATGGATGAACCAGGAATGCATTAACTCCATGATCTATCAATGATACCATAGAGTGTATTAGTTTAATTTTAGAGTGAGAATAGCAATTCCTTTTTCCAAACACAACTGTATAGATTGTAGATATTTCTTTGTTTCTTTGTTTGGAAGCCATTGAATGTATCACTATTATAAGAGAGATATGGATTGATTTGAATCAGTGTGATATTACAGAATCAATAAGTCACCCAAGCCAGTCTGTCAACCTATTGATCTTCACACCATTTGACTGCATTCACTTTCCACCTTTCCCATATAACTCTAGAAGACAATTGACCACTTCAATTCATCTCCGACTCTTTCATTTTTGGCATTTAATTCACAAAAATGTCAGACACACCAAATTCCACACTTTTAACATATCTTCACTTTTGATTCTTGTGGTCTCGTGTAAGACTCAAGTGGGATCCATAGAATCAAGGGTTAGAATTGTTAAGTGTGGAATTTGGAGTGGGTGGTGGTGTGGGCTAGCATTACTCTTAAATTCATGTCCATTTTATTATAAGAACAAAAATGCTACACCCAACCCAAATTCCACACCTAACACATTCTAATCCTTGATTCATGTGGATCCTGTGTAGGACCCACATGGAGTGCATAGAAATCAAAGACCAAGATCGTTGGGTGTGGAGGGGAGGGGGAGTGTCCGCCCCGAACCGATGGCCCGGCACCACTAAGGTCTGGCTAGGGCCAGGTTAGCGGGCCACTTAAATTTTCTTCATGCTTTAGATCGGGCGTTGGCAGGCTCCAGGACGGTTCGAGCTTTTGCTTCATTTCGGGCCGAACAGTGGACGCCATTGGTGGTGTCCGCCCCGAACAGGAGGTAGTGGACAGGTCCAGGCCTTTGGCCTGGGAATATCAACGACTCGACCCGTTTGACACCTCTAGTTTCATATTCGCTTACGAACTCTAGGCAGTTACCAAACACCCTCTTACAAGCAATGAAGATAGCCCAAATATTAATGGGCCCATTTATTCTATGATCAACCCATTTTAATGAATTATGACCATCTGAATTATTTTTTTGGGGGTATATTTTACACAGATTTTTGGACAAAGCAGCCATCAAGGACCATGAAATGTCTAGTGCCAACACTGTGGTGAACAAATGGTGCATATCAACCTTAACAGATGTTGAAGAAGTCAAAATGGTAGTTAGTATGTTACCAATTTGGGCCACCAACATTATGTTTTGGACTGTCTATGCCCAAATGACCACATTTTCTGTGTCTCAAGCCACCACCATGGACCGCCACATCGGCAAATCTTTTCAAATTCCCGCAGCCTCTTTGACCGTTTTCTTCGTCGCAAGCATTCTCTTGACTGTCCCGGTGTACGATCGGATCATCGTTCCGATAGCCCGAAGGGTACTAAAAAACCCCCAAGGGCTCACCCCATTGCAACGCATGGGGATTGGTCTAGTCCTCTCAATTTTTGCCATGGTGGCAGCTGCCCTGTGCGAAATCAAGCGCCTACACGTGGCACGATCACATAATCTGACCAAAGATCAGACGGCCATGATCCCACTAACCGTTTTTTGGTTGGTGCCGCAATTCTTGCTCGTGGGGTCTGGTGAGGCCTTCATGTACATTGGGCAGCTGGATTTCTTTCTAAGGGAGTGCCCCAAGGGAATGAAGACTATGAGCACAGGGCTATTCTTGAGCACACTCTCACTAGGATTTTTCTTGAGCTCAATTTTGGTTTCTGTAGTGCACATGGTGACAGGAAAGAGAAAGCCTTGGCTAGCTGATAATCTCAACCAAGGGAAGCTTTATGACTTTTATTGGCTGTTGGCTATTTTGAGTGCTTTGAACTTGGTGTTTTATTTGGTTGGTGCTAAATGGTATGTGTACAAGGACAAGAGGCTTGCTGAAATGGGATTTGAACTGGAAGAAGCAGAGCCTACTTGCCATGCATAGGGCCCTTTTTTTTTTTTTTTTGGCCCTTTTTAGCTTACTTTTGGCTTTTCCATATTTTCAATGCTTTTTATGCTTTGGGTATAAAAATGTAACCTTTTTTATGTACAAAAGAAGAATGGAGAAGAATTAAGAATGTAAGACAATTTTCCTTCATGCACATTTACATTTATGTTTTAAACCATGTCATGTTATAGCGAAGGGCAAATCCAGTGCAAGAAGCTCTCATTACTGTGAATTCTGAGGTTTTTTTTTTTTTAAATGTTCTAGATGCATGACACTCAGATTACAATGGAGCAAAGTTACTATTACGCCCATGTTTACTCTCAATGTCATGTTTAGTTCGAAGCATCAATCCGAGATTAGTATATTATAAAGAGTGGTGCTAGGTACACCAGTTTTGTTGACTTTAGCATTAGTCTATTATAAAAGATTAAAAAAAGAAAAAGAATGAAAGAATGAAAGATCAAAGAAACCCTAGGCCTCCATAGGATACAAATAGAAACCCCCAAAATGGAGCAAGAGGAGCAAATTACAGAACTAACCAAAAGGAACATAAACCACTGATTTTGTCAAGAAATCACCAAAAACAAAATAAGGGAAAATGAAGTAACGTGGTGGATTAACTGGAGACTGAATCTACTAAGTAGGGCCACTTGAATAGCTTGTCACAAAAGAGGAGATTGATAAATTGAATCCATTATTTGTCATTGTCATTGGTATTTGGAGAATTGGATCTTGTCATCTTCTAACAATTTGTTTGTTGTCCTTTTCCCACACCATTGGTGATCAAATTGGGCAAACGCGCTTGCCCATGTCACCATTAAGATATGGCAATTAATTAGTTGCAAATATATATCTACATATATTGGAACAGCATGCAAAAATTCACATTGCTCATTATGTTAAGGGAAGGGTTCCATCTTTGACTCTCTTCCTCCAACTCTCCATTAACGCACTAAAAAATTAAAAACTAACTACTGATTTAGTCTGAGACAAAAAATAATAATAAATAAATAAACTAAAAATACACAGCTCTATGTGACAGTAATCATGTAACCTTGACTTCATTTTTTTATTTTCTTTTCATGGGAAACTTGCCAAAATTTCATTGAACAATCAAAACGGAGTCATCACAATGACAATCAAATACGTCACGGGCCGTTCCAAACCTTTTCGCCTACAATCAAACGAGCTAGCTAGCAAGTGAGCTACTTTCTTTGCATCCCGATAGATGTGGCACGACCGTGACAGTAGAGCAGGGCCAAATGAATGATTTGATTTTTATTAGCATAGTTTAAAATGGTCCGAATAGTTCCGAAACCACAATAATTTGAAGTCGCTTGCGGGCAATTAACGTTGGAATCATAGAGAAATCAATCATGCCAACAAGAGTCAATGAAGAGATAAAGATGATCCATTATTTGACAAAGATGATACGATTTAAGTCAACATCAAAACCTCCATAAAAAGCAAGCGTATCTGCATATGTAGTGGGAACTTGGATTGTAACATGCCATTGTCCCTATTATTCATCAAATCACCATGTGACTACTCTATACAACTCAGCATTTTCTTTTTCTATAATTATTCTTTCTTCTTTTTCTTTTTAAATGCACCCTTAGTCTCTTTCAATCACTCCAGTTGGTTCATCACTTGGACAGAATGAGACCAAGATTAAATGAATGCCCCTTTTTCAATAAATAATCCCACCCACCCCCCCAGCGCGATATGGAAATAATCTCAATTTTTCGATCTTTGTAATCGACTCCATCATATAATAGTCCGTTAACCAAGTGCAAGTAGGAACAACAATTGGAGATGTATTCTTGTTATCCTGTACGTATAGGATTTGTGTAATGCTATATACATCACAAATATATATATATATATATAGTTATCTAAAAGAGCCAATTGCCATTACCATGTTAGCCCGTAAGCAAAATTAGGTAAACAAATCCGGGTCATTTAGCATTTTCCATTGCTCAAGCATATAAAAATAGCTTGGTTTACCACCCCATTCCTGATAACTGCAACACGTCCACATGTTCGGACCATAAACCAAAGAACGGAGATTTAAAAAAATAAAATAAAATGGGTCTTGGGACGTATTTGTTGGAATGTCCCACATCGCCCATTATGGTCCTTCTATGCAATTTATAAGGCTTTAGTTCCTCTCTCTGTAACACCTGGATTCAGAGACGAATCCAAAAATCTAATCTAGGGGGGCCGGCCAAGATATACGAGGATTCAAGGGCAGCGTCCCGAAGAAAAAAAAATAGTGTTTATTTATATATTTTTTATAATGAGATAAATATATAAGGAGAGATAAATACAAATTATTTGAATCAATAAAGTATGGAGCAATTTGTAAACTAAATTTAGCATTTATATTTATACACACACACCAATTAAAAAAAAAATCTAAGGGGGGGTGAGCTTAATAATTTGGAAAAAAATTTAGGGGGGGCGAGTATATATACATAACGTGTATTTTCGAATAATACTAGTATAATTAACTATTTTTTTCCAAAACTAGGGAAACCCCCCAAACCACCCCCCCCCCCCCCCCCCCCCCAAAATCCTTGCCTGGGTTTTAAGGAGTTCAATAGGTTAGGTCTTACAAGTGGTATCAGAGCTTGGTTGGACTTGTCTTCCAACGTGCCGAGTGTCCGACTGCTGTGATCCAGCGTATGCCGAGTATCTGGCTCTGTGGTTCAAGGGGTGTGTTAGAATGTCCCACATTCGCCCATTTATGGCCACTTTGTGCGGTTTATAAGGTTTTAATTCCCCTCTCCTTAACACCTGTGTTTTAAAGAATTGAATGAGTTGGGGTTTACAAGAGTATTCATGGCATCTGTTGTACAGAGTAGAAGCAGAATTCTGTCTGACACTTCCTATATAGAACCGGTTCTTATCCTTGCCAAACAACCCGTTAATCTTTTCAATCTGTAACTTAAAATCCTGATAAACCACATGTGGCGTCTTAGCATAACATACACTTGGAAGTTAGAGCCATCCCATGACCAAGCTTCTATATATTCATAGACATTTTACTCCTTGTATGTTAAGGAGCCAAATCTACAGTTTATGGGACAACAGGTTGCACTGTAAGGAAAGCATAGTTATGAATATCTTGTGTTTCAATGGCCTTTGCACTATATTTTTTCATTTTTATTTCTAAACGAAGAGAATTTATCTAGACAATGGTCAGCCAGTGGCTAGTTAAATGAGAGTAACTACAACAAATGGAGAGAGAGAGAGAGAGAGAGAGAGAGAGAGAGAGAGAGAGAGAGAGAGAGAGAGAGAGAGAGAGAGAGAGTGTAGAAGAGATTAATTAGAAAATTCCACCCAAAGCCAGAAAACAACTTCACGGGGGAAATTTGAATCTGATCTGCCACCAAAGTTGCGATAAACTCTTCATTCAAATGCCTCTTTGTAACGACTTCGGTCAACCTCTTACAATAATTCTGGTGAACCGATAAAATCGACAATCTTGCTGTCCTTGAGGCTCTGCAATTGGTCCGTCCTTGCATGAGCTGCAAGATTAAGAGCAATTGGACTTGTAAAATCCGAGTTGTAAGGGCTTCAAATATCAACTCAACCATGAATCTGTCAGAGTCAGTCTTTCGAAAGATGCTCATGCAAGGATGGCTAGTTCGAAGAAAAAAAAATGCACCTTGGTAAAATCAGGACTCTTCAAAGGAGCTAATAAGGTCTTCCACAAATTCGCCAAATATATTTGGGCATCCATCCCATTTTCCCTGCTCTCGTGCTTCCCAGTAATGACCTGAAAAGCGGAACGGTCCATCTTTGCCTTCCCTTTGGAACCATCTTGGTTGCCACCCATTTTCTTGTAACTTTCTTGACTGTTGAGGAATGAGGAAACAATGATCAACACGAAGGATTCAGATAAAAAAGACAGAATATTTTTGTTAAAAGGTAAATCTAGGCTAAGAATTGGATGTGCTTTACTTACACGTTAACAATTTAGAGACAATGTATTACAGTAACAAAAGGTAGAAATTTACATGCATACAGTGATTCTTCTACATAGAATGAGCATGGCATAGCAACTGGTACATAAAATCTACTAGGAACTATTATGAAAAATTACATCTGCAAGTTAACACAGAAAACTCACTACATTCATTCCTACAGGAAGTAAATTTTGATTCTCGTATAAACAGTTGACAACAAAAGGATAAAAATAGATATACGGAACATGGTGTGATGTAGAAAAAACTATAACCTAGGTAGGTGCATACTACATAGACAAGTAATTACTAGTTGGCTGTGTTACATAGACTGGGATACAATATTGGGTATGCGTCTAAGTGTTGGACTTTCGAAATTCGAATCTAGGGACACGGCAATAAATCTATATTTCTCTTGTATTTCCGAACGAAAACAGTGTGTGCCTGAAATAATAAGGCACTAACATGAACTCTGTCACAAAAGAAATATAGTTAGAGACTTTAATCTACTATTGTGCAAGTAGATAGCATGCTTCTTAATGAGTATCCAACCAGAAGTGTTCGACACATCCCATACTCTTGTCTGAGTGCAAGTGTCCAACACAGGTACTTCAACCTATTAAGAAGAGTCCATGTAGGATGGCTAGATGGTGCCAGCAACTCAAAAGTCATTAAATGTACACTAACATTCAACGTAGCACCGTCATTTCAATTTGGGTTACGTGACAATGTCGGACGCGTATCTGACACCGACACTCAATGGACACTCTCCGACATGTGTCGAACACTAAAAAAAACGTCTTGATTTTTCTGACATCGGAGACATGTCAGACACATGACTGACATGGCCGAACAAAGGAGTGGACAAGGCAAGGTAGCTCCTTCGAAAATATTTTTAAGACTTTAATGTTGAAATCTTAATCTTAATATTATAAAATGGGAAGGGACACAATACAGGATATTGTATAATTAATTTCTTTTCGCGATATCCTAGCTGCGTATGTATCTTACATTTAGAAGATTTGTCGTGGTCAATAAATGGCTAAAGATATTTCTTTGACTTATTTAAAAGTTATCCAACTTGAGTCATGAGTACAAATGATTTTTTTATTTTTCAGGAAGGAAGAAGAAAAAAAGGACTTAACTCATAGTCTAATAGATTTGATGATTTTATGAACCCATTTGCCATTAGAATTCTATACATCGATCAATATAACTTCGAATCATTTTTTCTCGAGCCGTACGCGGAGAAAACTTTGGCGGTTCGTTTATTATTGGTATCTAAGCCTATTTCCTAGACGCATGTATGTGTAGAATTCAATTCTTGATGTACAATAGGCCTTTCCGTTGAATTTCATGTGATGTTATGCTTTTTTATTTACTAGATATTGTGATTTTATGCCTCTCTGTATTCAACTGAATCTATTTCTGCATATATTTTTAAATTCTCTCCCTTCCATATCTTCTTTTCTGGAATGTTTCTTCATAAACCTTGGTTTTCTTTTTATGTCCAGCAATTGAGGTTTGCAAAATTAGGGAACAAGTTTTTCTTTGTTATGTTGATACCTTAATGATATTGCTGTGATTTATGTTTTTAATGCCAAATTTGAGTGAACTAAGGGTACCTTTATTTTAATCTTCATAATATAAAATAAAAACAAATTCAGCGTATCCGTGTCCTACTTTTTTGAGAAATGTGTTCGTGTCCGTGCTTCTTAGCTAATATTTACAGTATACTAACATTCTAATTGATCGACAAACAAAATAGAAGGCACATAAAACCGCACTACAACATTTCCTGAGCCACATATGACCAAGGATCCCCCTCTTCACAGGAGAGGAGTCCAAGAGTGATGGAGCCATCTTTTAAACTATCTTCCCTAAAGGTTATTTCTCCCATGAGAATTCAACTTGTGAAAGAACAAGAACGTCTTTGATCTCCAACTTCTTTATGTTTTCCACAATCAATCTCCCTACATAGACATTAGTAATATCCTTTATACCAGTAGAAAGGATCCTACTTCTGCGTAATCCGTATAGCACGGATACGGATCACGGCAAATCTTACAAATGTAGGATATGGACACGCCTAGGACATGCTGAATAAAAATTTTCAAAAACACATTAATCATACAATACATTGTGTTGTTTCCACTCCCGTTTAGTAAATCTCAAATAAACACATTAATTATCATCCATTTTATTTTATTAAAATAAAATTAAATTAAAGGAGCCACTTTGCCGTGACCACTCCCATGTCAGCCACACATGTCCGGTGCATGTCCAATGTAGAGAAAAATATTTTTTTTGGGGTGGCCGGCATGGACACAACACCCAATTCAATTGTCCATGGACTCCATGCTACAAAGTGTGTAATCTTCCCCTCATCCATTTGTAGGAATCTCCACCACCGCACCCCACCCTTCCCCCCCTCTTTCTGTTTGCCTATACAAAGAAGGCAAGATTGTATGCACATTGAAAACTTTACAGAAAATGAATTAGACATACCATCCTTTGCCGCCTTTCCAGCCGCAGTTTTTCTTCATTTGCCTTGTCATATTCCCCATTCTCCAAATGCCGTTGATCTGGTCTTAGTCTTGAATCCGTGGGTGGTAGCTTATCCTTAATCGGTGATTAAATACCCAGTATCAGACAGAGGTGTAGAAGCTAATCATCAATGCATAAGAGGAAAATTAAAATGCAACTGAAAAAATTGATTGGATACAACATCGCTACCTGCAATCCTGACGTTAACTCGTTTAATGTAATTGAAAACGATGTCAAGTTGTACCGAGTAAGATTAGGAGGCGGCTTATTCCTTTTCCACAATAAATATGCATCCGACAAATCCCTGGGCTTATGGGTCCCATCTCCATTCATATAATACATGCTGTCATCCCACTTCCCAAATAATGTGGCAACCTTTCCCGAATCATCTTCAACAAATCCCTGAACCTGGGGTAATAATAAGTGGAGAAGTTCATATGAATCCATCAAAAATGATGAAATAACAGTGATGCAGCAATTGGTGCATATACAGGTGAAGAGGTGTCGACCATCTTTGTCAAAAATTGTGATTTGAATCGTGATTCGGTTTGCAAAATATGAATGATGAATCTTTAGATTCACTTTGTCTTGAATAAAAATAATAACATACACGTACATATTGTACACATATAAGAGCATGTACGGTACTTAATATGGACAAAATAATAATTTAACAAAGCCACAAATTGTTGAAAGTTTTCTAGTTAAAACTTCAATGTTCAAAATTATCGAACGTGAATAGTATTTTACCAATGAATTGGATCGGGTTGTATGCGACTCGAATTGGCTCTTATAAATCGACTCGTGCATTGATGGATTCTAACCACCAGTACGCCGACTATGCAACCATATGAGCCTTGATCCTTCCAATATAAAGTGCTACAGTGCTAGGAGCGCTGGACAGGATGCAAACATATTTGGCATTACTTGAGCAAAGTGGCTGTTGCTGTTCACAATCAAACCTTTCTTCTCACTTTTGGAAGCCTGAGATTTTTACCCTATCACCCCCAAGCTTCAACTACGAGAACGATCAACACACTAAACAGAATCCAGCTAAATTCTGGTTGTTTTTTGGTCTTTTTTTGTATCTGTGTTTTCTTTTGATCCCTTTATCCTGTTCTAATTTCTCCCAGCAAAGTTTTTAAGCACTCTGTTTTTTAGGATGGAGCTCTGCTTTTTTGTTGTTGCTTTGAGCTCTGTTTTTGTTTAGTGTTTTGGTTGTTTGTGCTGTCGAGATTGATTTGGGGTATATGCTCCTTTCCCT
Organism: Hydrangea macrophylla; assembly: GCA_033977485.1. Taxonomy (NCBI): domain Eukaryota; kingdom Viridiplantae; phylum Streptophyta; class Magnoliopsida; order Cornales; family Hydrangeaceae; genus Hydrangea; species Hydrangea macrophylla. The sequence continues at coordinate 97,287,234 of CM066995.1, forward strand.
TTGCCTTTGTACATACTGATTTTAATATTGGGATATTTGGTCACACACCCCTTAAAAATAAGTGTTGGCCAAAATCTCACATGATTTGGCCATTTCTATAAAATCCTTCGCTACTTTTTGAATTTGGTGAAAAGCCCCTTGCTGTAACAGAAAAATGGCTAAAGACAATATCAACTATCAACTTCAACCACCATAACTCACTCCTTTTTTTTTAGCTTTTTTGAGTGTGTTTTTTTTTTTTTTTTTTTCTTTGAGATCTACGCAATGGATTTGAAAATTATACAAAAGAAAGTAATTTGGAATCTCATTTTTTGATTTATTTGTCAAAACAGATTATATTACCTATTTTGACTTATCTGTCAACTTTAAACCACTATAACTCACTCGTTTTTTTAGCCTATTTTAGCGATTTTTTTTTTTGGGTTTCATGTATTTTCTTCGAGATCTACGCAATGGATTTGAAAATTATACAAAAGAAAGTAATTTGAAATCTCATTTTTTGATTTATTTGTCAAAACAGATTATATTACCTATTTTGACATATAATATTAATATTATCTGTCAACTTTAAACCACTATAACTCACTCGTTTTTTAGCCTATTTCTTCGAGATCTATGCAATGGAGTTGAAAATTGTACCCAAAAAAAAAAAAAGTAATTTAGAACCTCATTTTTTATTTTATCTGTCAAAACAGATGATATTATTTGTTTTGACAGATAATATTAATACTATCTGTCAACTTTAAACCACCATAACTCACTCGTTTTTTTAGCTTTTTTTATTAATGTTTATTTTTATTTTTATTTTTATTTTTATTTTTTTATTTCGTGTATTTCTTCGAGATCCAAGCAATGAAAATGAAAATTGTACAAACGAAAGTAATTTGGAACCTCATTTTTTTATTTTATCTGTCAAAACATATGATATTATCTATTTTGACAAATAATATCAACTTAAAAAGATCATAATTTTCTTTTTCCTTTTTTCTTTTTATTTATTTATTTATTTATTATTATTATTTTTTGTATTTCATGTGTTTCTTTGAGATCTACGCAATGGGTGTGGAAATTTTACCAAAAAAAAAAAAGATACGTTGCAGCCTGATTTTGAGATTTTATCTATCTAACAGATAATATTATATATCTTATCTATCTACAAATAGATAATATTATCTATCTATACTAACGGCGATAACTTTCTCAATTCTTGTGCTTTTTTGATGATTTTTTTTAATTTCCTAAATTTTTTAGAGATCTGTGTATCTATGGTGTCAATTTTATGAAAGGAATATGTTTTTGTTTTATTCATGCAAAATAAAATATAAAAATAAAAATAAACCATAATTTTTCATATTTGCTTAGTTTTTAGTTAATTTTCCCTAGCATTTCATGGTTAATGTTAATCCCGGTTGATAGATCTCATTTTGCTGATTCCAAAACATCAAATTTTATAAAAAAAACAGACTTGTAGAATAAAAGTTATAGCAATTTGAAGTTAATTAGGCATAAAAATGACTTAATAAATCAAAGAAAAGTAACATGAGTTTTAGCTAAGAAGTGTTTAATTTGAGGGGAATACGGAATGGACGGATTATGGCTGAAACCCCATTTAATATACTATAGGTGCCCACCCACACCCCAAAAAAAAGAAAAATAATAAAACTAAACAGATATTGTTGAATGCAGATAATTCTAACAATCCGAGATAGGGAGAAGACATGAAATCATCTGAGACAGCAAGAGATAAAAAATAAAAGATATAAATAAATAAAAATAAAAATAAAAATAAAAATTATACAGTAGATGAAGCTCTATTTTATACCTGGTGAGGATTCCGGTCAAGGATAGACTGTTCCTTGAACTTTAGTTTGCATGAATATTGGTGATTACCGCGTATGTGCATTGTTCCATGGTGATCACAGTACACTTTACCCAGGATGAGATTATAAATTTTTGTAGTGACCTAAGAAAAGCATGAACAAATATGATTAAGATTAAAAAGATTGTTTTCATCAAAGGCATATCATAGAATAATGTACCAAGAAAATTAAAGGAATCAGTAATATCAGAGAACAGCCTAATAGTCGCAAAAAGGTGGGCAGTTCACACCTTGCTCCACTGGAAAATTTCACCATCATCGAACTCTAAGGTTAGAGTTCCAACAGGGTCAAGCTGAATTGACCTCCCCCAAAATTTTGTTCTGAGGTTACTATCACCCCAAAATTTCCATCCTTTACCTTCGCAGTGGCATGCAATAAGTGTTGGATGATGACTAACCTGTTTCACAAAAATGACAGAAAATAATACAATAAGATTATCAAAAATGCTTACAAGTTCCCTCCAAAATAAAAATAAAAAATTTCCTTGCAAGTGCAAAGTTAGTATGAATCCAACATTAACAAGATAAAAAGTGTAAAACCAGACCATGGCCAAGGAATGCAGACAATATAGTAAGTACACTACTACAAAAGGTAGCCCTGGCCATTTTGGTAACTTCGGATCAGAAATATATTTAAGATGTACACAGGTTCCTTCCATGGCTGTCCACACAATGCCATTTTATCCCCATAGAGATCATGACATTTTGAGGATATAATTTTGTATTGATTTGTCAGATAGGCAATTCGGTATAACTATGTAGGCCATTAACTTAGCTATCTGCTCTACCAAGGTTTCTTTTGGTTAATGGAAAAAAGAAAATACGGTACCACAATAAACGATTTGGTGAAGTTCTAATTATAATGGAAATGGCCGCAGCATGTGTCTCCTTTTCTCCTTTTGCCTCAATTTTATATCTTGGACAAGTAAAGGGTAGGGATTTTGAAATAAGAGAGGAACACGCACAGCTTTGAGCATGCCTTTAATCGGTGGTCTCAATATTCACTTGTAATTGTTCGTCCTCTCTCCTTCAGATTTCCTTATCTCACTAAAGTCACCATTCCCAAAAAAAAAAAAAAAGTCAAGTCACTAAAGCATATTCTTTTAAAAGATTGGAAGCTCAATTTATACTGGATGCAATGGGCCCTTCACTGATCATCATAGTGAATTTAAACTTGCACAGGTAAATTCATTTAGCTTTGCCTTAACTGGGGGCTAAGCATGTAAAAAAAAAGCCCAAATTACAATGTACTCAAAGTTTTTTTTTGAAAAGCAAAATGTACTCAAGTTGACTCAATGCATCATCAGTTCAGATCTAAAGCATGATCAATGATTTACCAATGAGAAGTTACATGTAAAACTAGAGAAGAGCATGGTAAGGGAAATTATTATAATTGAGCAATATATACTTGGCATATAGGAGCATTCTGTATTATTCCCGCTGTCCACTTAACCTTCTTATTCGTTTACTCTTTTTTTTTTTTTTTCCATTTTCTTTTTTAGTTGATAGGTGCTTATTCCTTTACTTTCATACCCAATACAACAACAATGATGATAATAATGACAATGCCGGTTGATGGCGATTATGGATTTTATGTTCCTGTTAGTACCACCACTTCTTTGTTGTTGGTAGTTCAATTTTAGAAGAGGTAGTAATTCATTTTTATTTTTGTACGATTAATTTTGTAAGGGTCTCCCTAGAGGTCTGAATTATAGACATGTTCTTCCACATTTTTGTTTTCACTTCCCTGAGAATGACAAATTGTACAACAAAGAATAACAAGTAGGGTCCATTCTTTCCTTTTCTTTTGAAAAATCAGTCACCATTGCAGTGACAAGGGATGCAAAATCTCTTTTGAAGCCATATGGTGAATCTCATGCATGTGCTAAAAGCATATCACTATCTTCAAACGAAAATATAAGAGAATGCAGCTCCTCTTCACATAAATATTACCTTCTCGGAGAAGAAGCGAAGCCCTTTATCGGGATAATCAGCTTCATAAGTTTCGCCTAACAAAGGATTGAAGGGTTTACAGTGTCGGCCTTCACATGACGCATATCCAGACACCGCAAAAGCAGCAACATTTAAAATTCTTAAAAGACTGTTGCCCTAGATGCATAATACAAGACCCATGAGAACATAATGTCAGAGTTAAAATACATATGCATCAATTCTCTAATATATACGACTTAACAAAACGATATATATATATATATTTTTTAACAGCAGTAGAATTATATCAATATAATTGTATTAATAAATTAACACGAATAGCAATTTTAGCTTAATCAAATATCAGTAATGCCAAAGATAGAAGTCACAGGGAAGTCAAGTCCATAAATGTCGGTAAATATAAACCTTGAGAGAGTAAAGAAGGGGAGGTTTCCTCCGTAGATGTAAGACCACACAATGACTAAACAAGAAAACAAATCAAGGCTTACTATATCAAAAAATTACCGTGGGAAACTCGAGAAATGTAGGTGTGAGCATGAAAACTCAGACACTGGAAGTTTTCATAAGCGAAGCCGCACTCTTAAACGTCCAAAACCGTGATGCAGATCCACTTGGATGTCAAGAATGACTCAGTAATTTAGCTCAGCAGTGGAAACGAGTAATATGGGAAAAAAGGACAACCAAAAAAATAGTATTTTCCTTCAGATAAGAGAAGGTTGAAGGTAATTCTCCTATTTCGAAGAGCAATGATAGAATAATAGCAGGGATATGCCTAAGACAGCCAGACAAGGGGGAAAAAAATCATAATATGAACATATGTTTGAAATTAATGTAAGAGAAACAGAATGAAAACACATTCAACCTTTATCAAGCACCCAAAGAACTCCTTAAAAGTTCCAAGGTGGTTATGTGAACCACAATGGACTAACTCAACATCAATTGAACGTCCATGCCCCCCACAATGCATTAAGCAAATCCAGTAGAAATCCCTTGCAATTTGGTGATCTTAACGAAGAAAACAAATAAACCATCTCAAAAATTTACAATAGCACAAAGTCACAAACAAGGGAAGGGAAGGTAATAAAACGCAACAAGAAGGTTTGTTTAACCTTCCAGACATCATTTCATCTCCCAACACAGCAATACAAAATAAAAGGATATTTAATTAGAAAATAAAAGAAAATCATACCGCTTTTCCATGCTCATATGCTCGATCCAGAAGATAAGAGTACTCCAAGTCCTCAAAACATTTTTGGAGGGACGATATTGGCTCATTAAAATACACAGGGAGACAAACTCGTGTTAAATCCTTTCCTACATTGTCTTTAATCATGGACCAAAGACTGACCCCCTTCTCTTTCTCAACTGGATCAGGAAGCTTCTTTCGCCTTTCAATTTGTGGATATCTGGGGTCAATGATATCCTTCTCAGCATTCGCCTTCTTCATACCATCAATTTGATTTTCATGCTCCACATGTTTATCCATGTGATTTGTTTCTTCAATTACAGACCCACAATTGGAAGTTGATTCAGAAAAGTACTCTTCTGTGTCAAAAAAGAAGGCGTCCTCTTCATCTGAAACTTCTTCGAGTTCTTGTTTCTCAATATCATCCGATGATTCAGTTGTGCTGCACTCTGAACATCAAAATAAAAGGTCAAGAATAACAAAATACATGCTAAAAAATTGACAGAAAGATCAATCACAAATTAGTCAAGAAGTTCATAATAGTCAAAAACTGTGATAGACCACTCAGAAACGAATAATAAGGGGATCACAAACTTATTGATCAATAGAAGTATCATATCAAAGTGTGGTTTGTATTGAACAGAGGCCAACAAAACGGGTACGGTCTTAAATGCAACTCGTAGAGAGAGAGAGAGAGAGAGAGAGAGAGAGGGAGGGAATTATTGAAGATGAAGTAACAAGAGGAATAGGAAAGTGATTCCAAGGATGCCGTAGCTTGGGTAACATCAAAGGATCCAAAACCTTGGAAATTGAATAATGTATTTAACTGCATTCAGTCACTTTTGGAGAGTATAAAAAACCGCTGCAACATCGAGTTTATCCACATTCCCAAGAGCTCTAACAGACTTGCTGATCACTTCGCAAAGGAGGGGGTACATAGGCTTCAACGATGGGCTGTATGGCTGTAAATTCTTTCCGGTATAGAAGTTTTTTTTGGAAGGGTTTTGGCACTGCCTTTGAGTCAGCCAATGTGTTCGACTCAAACGGAGTTCCATTGCCTTTGTATAGCTGACTTTGCTGAGTGGTTTTAGTTTTTGGTATCCCCTGACTAGGTGTTTTTGTTTGATTTTACCTTAATATATTTTCCCTCGTTCAAAAAAAAAAAAGAGGAATAGGAAAGGATATGGCTAACCATTAGTAACTGATCAATTTCACCTTGGCGAGCTGGAAGCCTGTCCAATGGAATCTTACTGGCAGCTAATATCGAAGGACAATTAAGTCCTCATTGAGAAATGGAAGATAAGATTGTTCATTATCTAACAACATCCCAACATGAAAATTTTTTTCTGTGATATAACACGTTTATCTTTCGTCTTTAACAACAAATGATAAGTTACATTACATGGACTTCTGTGCGTATTCCCAAATTCCCGAACCCAACACAGGAAGACAGGCAAAGATCTGTACTTTACAATATTCTTCTCTTATTTCTAAAGTAAAATGGTGTTTTAGTGCGATAACAAGACTTTAACATAGGTATTTCATCCAGTTTGCAGGAACCTTGTAACAAAAGGAACATAATAACAGACTCTGATATATATACAGTTCCATACTAAACTTGAAATGGAGGACATGCTTCTTCGTATGTTTAACCAGAAGAGTCGGCACATATCTGGTACTCATGTGGCCAATATAGTTCCATGAAGAAGAGTCAATACAATTCAACGAGAAGCATAGAATTCAAGCAACAATAGATTGTGAATTCATGAATACTTATTTGAAAAAGAGAAAATTGTTGAGTAAAACATATCAGATTTGTACCGCTGTATTTTCCACGCCCTAAACTTGCATATTCATGCTTTGTCAATTGATACTCATTATCATGAACTCCAGACGCTTCAGCTTCAATGTTAGCCGCCTGAGATGCAAAAGAAGATTCCTCGATGTAAAATGGCAAAGTTTATTTCATGTATAGATAGCAGGTAACTTGCATAATATGGAAACAATTCAAATTTATAGCTATAAAGAAGCACAACCCAAAACAAGTAAAGAGAACAACTTAACATTGACAGTGGTATGACATAGCAAACCCATCCAGCTAGTTTGTTATTAACGCCTCAAATTCAGCACTAGACAAAAGTGATCCGCCGAGCAATGCCAACATTTTGCCATTCAGAATCACACATGTAACATAGCAAAACCAATGTGTTGCCCCAAAACTACGATAATTGCATCAACGATAGTCGATATATGTTGGAATTCACATAGTGAAATGATAATTAGGCCAGTTAATGAAAAGAAAATAAATAGACAAGGGAAAAGGAAACACACAAGAATTAATGTGGTTCCGCAAAACACTGCCTACGACACCAAGAGACCAATTCGTTCACTACTGAGATTTTAAGGGTACAAGGCACTTTTGCATTAAATCACATAACCCAACTCCAATACCATTGTACACCACTCTCAATAGCCCAAAAGAACCAATAACCTCTCACTAGTATTTTCTCTCTCACTCCTCAAATTTGACCGTAGTGTCTCACTCTTTTCTGTATATGCATATAACATACATATGCACAAAGATTTTGAGGTGAAAAGCCATTGGAGTACAACCGACCTCATGACCGGATGCCAACAATCCTACGCAATTTCAACAAATCATAATTGCATCCCAACGAAGCTTTTTCCTTTCATTGGAGAAGAAAGGAACAAGCCATAAATTCTTCTTTGGCAATTTCATGGAACTTTCTTACCAGTCATGGGATGTACCCCACGATAGAATGCAGTCAAGAAACACTTTTGTAAAACAAAGTTTTGAAAGATGTTAGAATTGACGAATGAGGGGTAAGTGAATATATTCCTGATTTATGAGAAGATAGAGCTGGCTTGGTACAAATTGGATAAGACAGCTTCGCCATGAGCAACAAAGACAAAGAATCCTATCCATACGGGAAAAAAAATTATAATAATGATAACATTAAGGCACTGCAACAACAAGAGAAGAATTTCAAAAGAGTATGAGGCTCAAGAAAGTAATTCCTATTACGAAAACACTGTTGGTCAAAGCTTTGTAGACATATAATCATGCATTGCTCCATCTACACGGAAGGAGCACAATTCCTAAACCTTAAAAGGTCTATTTACCACATTAATAAGTAATTCAAAAGGCCATATCAAACCTACCAAGTTGGAGTTCAAGCAAAGCTGAAGATGTGGATTCACCACCAAGAAATAAATGTAAAAAAGATACAGCAATTAGATTGTCCTTCCCTTTAAAGGAAATTGTAGCTACAAAAATAAGTAAATGGAAAAGGAGAAGTACAAGATACCTCCAACTGCCTTAGTGTGTCAAGCAAATTGGAACGCTGGTCACAAAGAACTTTAAATTGCCCTTGTACCCCCAAAAATTCTGAGAGCATGATCTGCTCACAGTCCTTGACAAGTGCCTCACTGATCCCCTCGTCAAGCAAACGGGTTTTAAGCCTATCTGTCGATACAGATATATCACTTGGTACAAGGGAGAGATGATCATTCAATGGTCTCAGCAAGAATTGGCTTCGAGTCGAGACCAAAGCTTCAATCCAAGCCACTCGATCTTTCTTTGAGTGAGTCCTCAAATGGAGGGTCTTTGTCGCCGTAAATATGTAAAATCGCCTGTCGTCGGACTTGCTCTCTCGAAAGGAAGAGATCTACAAGTAAATGCAATAAGATCGCACAATTAAATGCTAGAGTCTTTTAATTGCAGAATCCTCACATTGCCCAACATAAACTAAAACATTTGTTATTTTTACTTGAGAACATACCCAATAAGAGGGTTAATATCAACCCCAGAAGATAGAAACTCTAAAAAGCAACACAGAACCAAGTTGAAACATACCCAGAACAAAAACCATTAAACTGAGCTCAGCGGCCTCAGCCCATCTTGGAGAGAAGGATATACATCACCGAAATTCGAATAGCCTCCAGATTACGCCAACGCAAAACGAGCATAAATAAAACCCATTAAAAACCCAAAAAGTTTTAAGCGGTCTATTTGTTTATTAAATAATAAAAAAATAGCGCCCACTGTTTGAGAATATACCAGAAATGCTCAGTAAAATAGTCTTTCCAAGTTTCCAAACGCTCCCTATTCCCCCACTTGCCACTCAAACCCATTAATCCCCACCGAGTCAAGATATATGAAGTCAAAAATAATAAACTACTCCTATCCTTTATTTATCACAGAGGGTTAGATCTACATCTACTGTTAAATGAAACTTGAAAACACTGTAACTGTTCTTTCATATATTTGTTTTTTTTCCAAATAAAAAATGAAAAAAAAAAAATTACTCCGTATTAGAGAGTTGTCATTTACTACAATTCTGGGAGAACAGAACGAATGATGAGGCTTCACAGCGATGGAACCAAAAACAAGTTGGGAAGTGGAATTGTATGCAGGTGACGAGTGAAATGAGGCCCAATCAATGAAGAAAAACGAAGATCTGATTATCTGATGAGCACAAAATCTCAAATCTGATCAAAAACGATGATGTGACTATAGCATAAAACATAGGCCTACAACGTAGCCTATCGTGACCACCCTATTCACCTGTTGATGTGACCCACTAAAGATTAACAACCAGTTAAATACTCTGCAACACCCAAAAAAAAAAAAGAAATTCACTAAACAAAGAGGAGAGAGAAATTTATTGTGAGAGAGAGAGAGAGAGAGATTGGATCGAAATGGAGAAACCAACGGTATAAACACTCTAGCTCGGATATCAAAGCACAATTTGGTGGCAGAGATAGGGGAAGAAAATTTCAGGGTAAACGACGGAAAAATGGCAACAATCGGTTGAAATCTTTTGAATAAAATACATTTGCCGATAGTGGAAAGTTTTCGTGAAATAGCGCCAAAAAAGAACATTATACACAAAAATCCATCGCTTCTGATATCAATATTTGTATCGCTTCTTTCCAGTTTCTCTCTCGCTCTCTCTCTCTCTCTCTCTCTAAAAAAAAAAAAAGAAAAAAAACTCTTTACTCAATTACCTTGAGATGAACGATTCCAACTGTTTTATGGGGCTTTTGTCTCCCCGAACTGCCGAGACGAATGAGCCGACCGGAGGAGACGTCGCCGATCACTCGGAACTCGTCTCCGGCAGGCGGGAGAGCCATGCTCTCCGGCCGTAGAATCTTCGAGTACGAGAGCACACCGTTACGCAACAGAAACCACCTGGATCTCCATCCTTTACCGTAATTGGTCCACTTGTACAGAACTCCGGCGAAGCTTGCTTCAGATCCGGCATTGCCGCCGGAGACCATAGCCGCCGGTAATCCAGACAGCGTCGCCTCCGGTGACTGGTCTCCGATCCCTGTACTCTCCAGAGAGATACAACACAGGGGATGCATTTCCTTAACCCGCATTTCTGATCTACGAATTCGATTCAGATTCAAATCATCAAAAACACATCAAAATCAGAACTGCCAAACTCACGCATCATATACATGCGTATTATACACGATTTTCACAAACACGATGTGATTATAGCCTTTTAAGGTTCGTTTTAGAGAAAAATCACAGCAACAGCGAGTATCGAACTGCGGAGAGAGACCTGTGAGAGCCCTGTCTGAAACTAAGAGATTCAGGTCAGGTGTGTGTGTGTGTGTGTGTGAGAGAGAAAGAGAGAGAGAGAGAGAGAGAGAGAGAGAAGAAAGCGATGAATTTCGAATGAGTACTAAATTAAAATAAGGAGTCCTTTGCCTTCGATCCACTACAAAAAGTAAAATATACATATCTATATATATATACAAAGTCATATATGTATGTGCGTGTATATATATATATATATACAGACGGCAACAAACAACCTGATGGCAAAATTGTAATTAATCACACCATTGAAATAGACTTTAGCAGAGAGATGATTCTCCATTGTCTCTCACCACCACCACCATCCCCATCCTTGACTGAGTAGAAAGAGAAAGAAATTGTTAGAGAAAGAGAGAGAGAGAGAGAGAGAGAGAGAGAGATTTATGTGAGAGATGAGGGAGGGAGGGAGGGTAAGAATGGGCAAATTATCAAAGTTTTTTATGGTGGTGACAGAAAGAGTACGGCGAAGTATTTTAAACAGAGACGACCAGCTGAGTATGAACTGGGTGCGCGTTTTAAATGAGCATTTACTGTGTAATCATCAAGTTTATCTGTCAAACTTTTTTGAAATTTTGGGTGTTATTTTAATTTCAAAATAATTCCAAAACTTAGATAAAAAATATTAGGGTGACAAACATTAAACATTTTTTACAAACACATTTTATGTCTTTTTTTGGGTGGTATTGTAGGGTCCATTGAAATTATCTGGACTCTACAGTACTACCCAAGAAAGAGATAAAGTGTGTTTGCAAATGTTTGTAAAAAGTGTTTGTCACCCAAAAATTACTCAATTAGATACTCCTTTTTTGAGTTATGATTGGAGAATTAACAACTTTCACAAATAAAAATCACTAATAATATATCTTGCTTCTGGGTAGTACTATGGGGTCCGGTTAATTTTAGTGAACCCTGCAGTGCCACCAAAATAGACTCTAAGTGTATTTTATTTGTGAAAGTTGTTAGTGCCTATAGTACTATCGATCATTTTCTTGTCCAACTAGACAAGAGATATTGGCATTTTAAAAAGAGATTAAGAGCTTGTTTGGGAAAAACAAGAACCAGTTATGTGGTTCATAAGTGAACCAGTGGTCCAGTTCTATAAATTTAAGTGTTTCGTAAGTTCTAAATACTATATAGGCTTCAGTGTCCAGACTAATAACTCTTTTAAAATTAGTTTTTTTTTTTATTTATCAAACTAACATAACCTAGGCTAGGAAGCACTGACCACTTCGAAAAAGTCCTGTACCAGTGTTCGACGCATATTAGACGACACTTGGCCAACACACCTTCGACACGTATCAGATGCAGCAAATGCGTGTCACGTTTTTGTTTTGCAATTTTTAAAGGCGGACATTGCACCGACATGGTAGGACACTTCAAGGGATATGTAGGGACACTCATTTTTACCAAAAATGCTGCATTTTAGTAGTTCTTTTACAAGTTTAAAACTTATATGGCATCGATTTTGTCAAAAACATTGCAAGACTTATCTCCTCATTTTCTTTCTTGACAATAGCCTCTTAAGACCCTATCGTTCCATTTCTCTCTCTCCGTTCAAACAATAATTTCAGGTATAAGAATTGTACATAAAGTAGATAATAATTGCATTATATTTTTTAAAAACACAAGAAATGTTCTTAAAGTTAAATTAAAATAATAATATATAGTTAATAATAATAGAAATAAAAATAATTATTACTATTATTGTATCCCTACTGTGTCGTGTCCTCGGTTTCCAAGATTTGCCCTGTCGAGGTACTAGTGTTGTGTCATACCCATGTTGGCGTATCCGTGTCCATGCTTTCATAGAGCCTAGGTTATCACAAAAACCAAATAACCAATAAGATTTTAACTAAAACAAGTCTAATTTTAGACTTTTTCAAACAGGCCCTGAGAGTTTGAACGCCAAGGGTGGTTGTAGGTGGGTTGGAAGGACAGACCTCAAGTAGTTGGACGAACTATATCCAAAGCTTAGCGCGGGTTTGAATCTTATTGCCTATTTGTCTCCCTGACTTACCCGAGGCATGTAATCTAGGGTTGGTGTGAGTATCCAGGGTTTGCTCTCAGTCCTACTCCAATTAGAACAGTGTCGATAAGTCCGTTCGAAATATGACGGTGAATCAGAGCTGGTGGAAAGACTTATCCTCCTGTTAAAAAAAGAAGAAGAAGAAGAAGAAGAAGAAGAAAAGCTCTAAATTGATTAGGATGAATTTACAAAAATACCGTTTTTGTGTGTACGTGCTGAAAAATTATCTAACGACATTATTACACCATATATTCATCCTGTTATGGTGTGATGTTCCAATAATAGGATATGAGGATTATATTTTTAGGTGGCATGACAAGTAAGTGTTGACTGTAATAACATCATGTCCACACTGCTTAATTGTCATATATGTTTAGAGGTCACATGGCCTAATATGATTGGAACATCATACTAATAAGGTAACACCCGTACCCGAAAAAGGGTTAAACTATTTATTTTTAATATGCATTAATTATCATGATTAGTGTATATGATGGATTAAGGGGAGGCTTTGGACTCGCCCGTAAAAAGTGTTTTGTAAAGGACACAGTCGAAAAAGTCCCCAGTAAGGAGGGACAGGTAGTGACGTGAGACCCAGTGAAGGGCCTGAATACTTATATTTACATTTTACATGATTAAATGCATTTATATGATTAAATGAAAATTTGTTTAAATGCTTACATATATATTATATGATGACATGTGTTAGCATTTGGTATTAGGTTGAATACCCAAACAAGGGTATAAATGAAAATGATTCATAATTAGTAGATGCGATAAAAACTTCACAAAATATTTAGGACCCACGTTAGACCTCATACTGGACTTAGACAAACACCCATTTAGATAATTGGGTAGTTAACGGAATGTTTGAGGATTTCATAATAAGAACTTAAGAAATTTCAGGGGTGTAAATGGAAATTGGGGCATGAGTCATAACATGCAAGAGTTGGGGACAAGACACCTAGTGTCTTCTCCATTTGATCAAAGGATTTACAGAAATCAAATCAAAAGAGAGAGAGGGAGAGAGAGAGAGACGATGACGAGATTACGAGCTCCCAATGCCGTCAATACGTCGTTCCGTTGTCGTTCGTCGTCCAATTCACGAACCGAAGCCGTTTTCAGACTCGTGGAGGTAAGATGATCGTTTCTATACCTATAATTTACTTTTTAATTGTCATAATTTTGGTAGCTTATCGGTGACACGGGGTTGTCGAATGCTTGTAGGATTTACTCCGGAGAGAGGATAGAGCTAAGATTTGGTGAAATTCTGCATTTCTTGTGTTAATTTGGGTATAATCTGAGTAAGGTGAGTTTTCTAATTAAACTTTGAATGTGCCTAAATGTGTTTAATACTACAATGATGCTTAGAGCTTATAAACCATGCTTAGAGGTTCCATGAATGCTAATTTTTAGATGTTCATGTCAAATATGTGAAACCGCCATGTTTATGTGGTTATATCTCAGTCTATCACCAAACTTGTCTTTAAGGCGGCCGAAGGGGTGCCACGGGTCCAACCAGATCTTGGTGTTTGATCCATCGCCAATCAAATGAATGATACAATGAGAAGCGATCTAAGGGCTGGTTCTGGTTTCGTTAGCGAGAAATCAACAAACATTGATATAGGATGTTGAGCTTGCGTATCCCGGGACGATGCCCATCTGTATCATTCTTTGTTTGACCAACTGTGTAATCTCAACATAAGTGTCACCTGCCATTGCTAGATCAGCGATTTCGACTTTAGTTTACGTGGTAATCAATGAGTACCGGGAAAATGATTTATTATTGGGAGTAATAAGGGAGGAGAAGAAGAAGAATCCAATAAATATGAAAGTCCAAGGAATAAAATTGACCACGGAACCAAGGGAGATCTTTGGGTCTGAATGAATCAGTGAACCGGTGACTCGGTGATTACGAATATGAGATATGTGTTTATTTTTAGCATTGCACGTGTTAAGCATTCAATCATGTTTAGATTGTTCACTAAGCGTAATGCTTAAGAAAACTATTTTCCTTTTCTATTGTGGTAAATAACAACCACCGCAAGTTCGGAGCAATACTTGGAGAGAAAATGACATGTGTTGTGAAGATGGGAGAGATTTAGAGCTTGTTCACATGTTCTTCGTCTTAGTTGTAAAATGTGCTTCCTTTAATGGTAATGTTGATACTTTTGTTGTAACTAAGTGGTTTAGTTCCTTGAACTTGTCATTTGGTAGTTTTTGTTTTGTACTTAAAAAACTTATGTATATTTCCATGCTTTGATTGGTGTAGTCCAAGTTGTTAGGTTGGACCATTCCGGCAAGTCCAGATGGTGTCATAAGTACTTTAATCAAGCTCCATTTGTAAATATGATGTTGGTTGTTGTTTGAGCCAAAATCTACAAGTTTTTGTAAAATACTAATTGATAAGTGTTGTGAATGTCAAAAAAAAAAACTTGTTTTGATTCAAAAAGGATGTGTTCATGGGTTATTTTGATCCAACTATGATTGTGTGTATGTCCTACATGCTTGGTTAATGTTAAAACATCTTTAGGAGTGTGTTTGGAATATTTCTTAAAGTTTTCATGAAGTTTGGGTTGGTTTTGATATGTTTTTAAACTTGAAAATTTGAAGTTTTTAGCACCAAGAAACTGTCCTGCAGTGCATCGATCCAGCTCTTTAACGTGGATTGATTCAGCCCTTCCTGGGGACATTCTATGAGAAATATAAAGTAGGATCGATCGGGGTTTTGTGGGCGGATCGATCTTGTCACGACCCATCCCGCTACACGCGGAAATAGGACACGTGGCACGCCATCAAGGCTTATCCAGTTCCATTAAAGTCAAATAGCAGCGGAAAACATTATTAAAATCCATTAAAATCAGAGTTATAAAAAGATTTGTTCAATTGAAACCTGTCCAAAGGTACACAGTTTTGGAAACAGAGGTCCAGTCGACTGTGATAGGGCCCAGTCGACTGTGCCTGGCAGAAACCAAAACTCACATTTCTCATCAGGTGTCCAGTCGACTGATCAGGGAATCCAGTCGACTGAATTGGTTACTATTTGGATCAGTAGCTAAAATAGCACAGTGTCCAGTCGACTGATGTAGGGTCCAGTCGACTGCTCCTATTGCTATTTACTTTCAGTGTCTAAACCCCACGGAATCTAGTCGACTGATCCATGGTCCAGTCGACTGCTCCCCTGCTGGGCAGCCCTGTGTGAAATATTACAACACATGCTTCTCCACATCAACAATAATCACCACCACTACTGACTTGCAACGTTTTAAAACACAACTACAGGAGTTCAATTACAAGATTTACATACTACGGAACTAATCCATGATTCTATTACAACGTTTTACAATTTACTATCCTTACACAAGTTTAGGATTAAAACAAAAACATATACAATTGTAGTTCCCCGGCGTTCCTCGGTCTCACTCATCACGTTTCTTCTTGTCTTTCTTCTTACCTGCAATGGAGTAAATCTCCACTACTCAACTATATGCTGAGTGCACAAGTCTAACACATGCAATATATGACAAAACATGCTTTAATCTCATAAATCATATCAATAGTCTCTAGGGAGAAAAATACGCCTTCATCCGATAGCGGCAAGTCCAAGCCTTAAACCGCGATGCCAATGGCTAGTCCAAGCCTACAACCATTACATCCTCCAAGTGCCCTAGCAAGTCCAAGCCTTAAACCATGCACAGTAGCCGTCGCTACTAAAATTCTCAAACAACGAGAAGCTTACTCCGGCATGAATTTGTATAAAACCCCCCTTTGACCCACATAGACAACTCAACGTGCTCGCGTAAATTTAGACATGCTTTTCACAATTTAGCGCGTGCATAATTAACGGGCCTACAATTAACACATGGATTTTGCTTGGAACTCAGTTTCGTCGTCGAAATATAAAACATGTATTTCTCTAAATTTCACAAGTTAAAACTTCATACCTCGTGCGATTTTCCCCAAACTTTGAAGGATCGACTCGGAGGCTAATTAATCGTCAGATTTCGAATTTGAGACAATTCCTACAAGTTTATACTTGTTTTTCCCAAATTCCTAGAAATTAGCTTTTTATAAACATTAGCCAAACATGGCCTAAGTAGTATCAAAACGTAGATCTTACCTCCACGAGTTCAAATCTTGAATTTGTTGAAAAACTGACGGACGAAAGGTCACCGATCGTCGTCGCAAAGCCCGTGGCAACAATCTCCCTTTCTCTATCCTCTCTCTAGATATTTTCCAACTTTTTGGAGAAATGAAATCTTATCCTCCACTATTTATAGAAAAACTTCTCGGAAATCGTGTTTACCTCCCTGCAAGTTTCTCAAACTTCTAGTTAACTCGTGAAACGTCGCACACGTCCATTTTATCACTTTACGAGTGAAAATTATAATTTACAAAAGTTTTCGACTAAGCCTCGTTTGGGTCCAAAATAACGTCCGAAAACTCAATTAAGTAGAATCTCTACACAACCTACCATTTTATTTAACGTGTCACTCACGTTCTCACCACAGTGCTCAAAATGATATATAACAATATCGAGATTACCAGAAATTCTACTATACAGGTATAATTCACTATTCACGAAATACCAGATATTTCAAATAACATTTAAATCATGTAAATGTCATTTAACCATGCCAATGCAACATGAAATATCATGTTCCTGTGTCCTCTCTGACACCTCACCGTTGACCCACAGTCAACCTCATTCAAATTTTCAAATGACATTAAAAACCCTTGAAATTAAATTTATGCATTAAAAATCAATGATTTTCCGGAATGGGTGTGACAGATCTACCCCTGTTTCCCAGCGGCTGTCCTCTTTTACGAAAACAAGCATTTCTCTCTCTAGAAAACTCAGATTCGTGCGCCGTTATTTGCATTGGAACTGGGATTCAAAGACCCATCTTTTGGTATAAAGTTAGGCTATACTTTATTAACGACCATTTTTCCCTTGGGGCTATTTTGTCACAATAAAGTTCTTTAAAGTTGCTGAATTCATATTTTTTTCTTACTAATTAGTGTATTTTGGTTGCGTATAATCTTGTTACACGTGTCCTAATCCGCCAGGGCAGGTTGGGGTGTGACAAATAATGATGTGTCACGATAATCTTACTCAATCATTTCTCAGATATGTAAACTACTTTCTACGACCCAAATTAATGCTACTTTGCTTTATTTTGGGATATCTTATTTTAAGAGTCCTCTTTAATAAGACAATGTACTTTAACTATACACTTTCAAGTATATAATAACACTCCCCACTTGTCATTTGATGTGATATTTAAATATTGATTTTTTTTTTCTTTGGCTTAGGAACTGAAATTTTGAGCTTAAAGAAGGTAATAATGAAAAGATAAAAATTTTCACAATAATCAAAAAATATTCTTTAATAGTTGTAATTTTCAAAAGGAACTCTTAATAAATTACTGCTATACTCCCAACACATGTAGCAATGAAATTAAACCATATATATATATATATATATATTTGTTTTTTGAGTATGCACTACACAAGGAAAGGTAGTACTCTCCCAAACTCATAAACTCCCACCCCATGAGACTCAAACCCATAAACACCTGCAGTCAGACCACTAGGACATCCGATCCCTTGGTTTCAACAGTGAGACCACGTTGAATACACTAGAATTTTTATTAGATTTTGGTATGTATGGTCCCACAGTCACATATATTAGATATCATATTTGAGAAGCATAACATTACTCCTCTTAATATGGGACATAAGGAGTATTTTTTTTCTTTTTCTCAATCTTTCATGCTCATTTGACTTGAAAATTTGAGTATTAAAAGTTGAATTTCTTTCGCGAACATATATTAGGCATTTTTACTTTTCAACTTGGCAACTATAGAAATTGAACCCCAAACTAAATCAGTTGCTCACGGAAATTAAACTTCAAAACCTTCATATTACGCAACACGACCCAAAAGGCTAAGTCATTAAATTTTGGATCTAGTTATGCGTATTAATTAGTTGTTCATTGGAGCAACCCAACTTGTTTCATTTCTTCAGTTTTGAAACCAAAATCCACATTTTTATTTCTAGTCATGCTTCATTATTCAGATTTGAAGGCTTTCCACGAAAATGAAGCCATTTCCTTCATTTTTTTTTCGGAAAAAGCCATCTCCTTCATTTTACTATTCACCCCCACCACTATAGTTTTATTTACGTCCCAAATCTTATATATAAATATTTTCTTAATAATTTTAGTCTATAATTAATTTTGTATGTTATTTGTAAATTATGTCAACAATAATATTTTTTATTTTCTTATATAAGTGTTAGAATAATAAGTGAGAGGGAAAGAATGAGACAATACAAGATTGTATATTGTATTGAATTGTCACAGCCCGGTCCCACAATAGCGGAACCGAAGTCCGTGGCATGCCACCAATGCTAAATCAATTCATTAACGTTCCCAAAAGAATTAGTTTAAGAACACACAACGGAAAAGAAAACAACTTATTTTAAAACCAGCAATCCAGTCGACTGTTTCTCATGCCCAACCGACTGAGCTTGGGTCTGGCAAGAGGTTTGATTTTGAAATATAATCCAGTCGACTACAATCACGAACCAGTCGACTGCTTTGAGTCCCAGGAAGTCCCAATCCCTCAGCTACTCAATCCAGTCAACTGTCTCCCATGCCCAGTCGACTGGGGTGTCAAACTCCCAGTCGACTGGTACTGTCCAATCGACTGAATTCCAGTTCAAGCTGAAAAGTCAAATTCTAAAAATACAAACCAGTCGACTATATCTGGGAACCTAGTCGACCGATTTTACAAAACTGAGTCAGTGTCTCGTTTACCAAAATGATCCAGTTGACTGGCACTGGTTTGGTCGACTGGTTTACCTTATAGTAGAATATTCTGTAGAATTTCCAAGTTAAAGGCTTTCTGAGTTCATCCAGGGACCAAATACAGACTCCAACCTCATTCCAAAGTGATCCTAACTGAATTAAAATATCACCAAAACATAATTACAAAAGATTACTATCTATTATAACATCACAAATTCGTTCTAAGATTTCAAATTAAACATAGATTAAAAGCCATAAAATCCTTAGAACAACATTTTTATTTCACAACTATGAGGTGAACATACTCAATCGCCTTCTAATTGAACTCTCAATACCCCGTGATCACTTTTCTGATTCCTCGCCGGCATTCACACCTGCAATGGTTATTTGAATAACCATACATATTTTGATTCGTTTAAGCTAACGCTAAGTGAATAAAGCAATGATGCACATGAATGATAAACCTGCTTGCATACACATTTGCTACATTTCATACTAGTCTCTGGAGTCTCATGTGTACGGTCCACACTCCGAGTCTGAGACTCCTCGCCAATAAGTCCACACGACAAGGTAAGACCCACGTTTGTTTTCTTCAAACGTGCGATCTTATGCCTATAACGGCTCCACAACAATGGCTTGGTACCACGTGCTCCTTTGACCCAAATAGCAACTAAATGTGCTCAAAACACATTTCACCGTACTTTCGACATAAACAAAACATTTCACTGTGCAAGTGGGCCTACTTATCAATATAGTCGCCCAATATAAACTAAATAATATATCTATGAACTAATACATGCTTTTCATACAAAACATGAATACATGTCAAGAAATCATTCCAAAACACATAATTGAATTACTCACCTCCGATTAACACTCCTAAAATTCATTTCAAAGAAAATCCGAGCACAAAGATCATACATAAGTCCGTCTAGTACAATCCCTATGGATCAAAAGTCCAATTATCATCTTTTTATAAAAATTCTCAAAAATGAGTTTTCAAAAAAGTTATCCAAACAAAACTTAATAGATATCAAAACAACGGCCTTACCTCGAGGAGTTCGAATATCCGATAAAATATTTTGATTAACTGATGGATCACCGAAAATGAGTGTCGCAAGCTCAAAGATTGAAATCTCCCTTCTCTCTCTCTCTTTCTCTCTCTCTCTCTCTCTCTCTCTCTCTCTCTCTCTACTTCTTTTAGGTGTCAATTAGGGTTTTGCTACTAAAAATATCTCACACTTTGTATTTATAGCCACTACTTTTTCAAATACCATTTATCTTCCCTCAAGGTCTTAAACCTTCGATTTAGCACCCCTATTCGGAAATATCTAACTTTACTAGTTTTTCACTAAGTTCCGTTTGGTTGCTAAAACGCAGTCCCACACAATTTTACAAATTACTTATTAGCTTACCAATTATGTAGCGTGTTAATTCGTCCTCACCAGGATAACAAAACTAACATCAGAAATATATTCTAAACCAGATAATACTATAGATAGTGAAGTATACAAGTAAACATTTATTTTTAGATAAACATTTAGGGTATTCCATAATGAACATCTCAATCTCGGAGAGACTTCACAAAATCAAAACATCTATTTCACACAGTCTCAGAGGGTTCTCTAACACAGATACCCAAATCGACTCGTGAGTCACAACTCACTCACACATGTGCCACAAATGCACATCACATCAAATTATCATGCATGATAATATAATGAAATACGATAAACATGCACACGGATGTTATATGAATGGTGTTTTTAATCATACACAATGCATCTTTATATAGGCTAGTGAGGAGACCTAGAGAGGGAAAGAGAGAAGTGCAATGTGTAGTATAACTAGGAGTACATAATGAACCTTGACATAGTGTGTGGCAAGGTGCAACAATGGATAAACCTAGATTTATATTCTACTAATATTCTAACCCTCAAACTCAAGGTGGAAAATGGAAACAACTTGAGTAGAAAATTGAATCATAAAGTCATCTTGGAGATATAGCCTTTGTGAAGAATAGTGAAAGTGAGTCAGACGGTGCAGTTAATGGTCCGGTTATAGAGGGTGCTTGAGGGAGTGGTGGCTAGAGGTTTGGTGGTGGCCAGGAGGTGGTAGATGAAGGTCCGACGGAGTAGGAGGCCGGGTGGTGAATCAAGGTCCGGCCGGTCGGAGGTCCGACAGAGGAATAGGCCTAGTTGTGTGAGGACTGATAGAAAGGTCGAGTAGATGAGGTAGAGATTTGGCCAATCAGGAGGTCCGATAATGAGGACGGTTGATGATGGTTGAGATATGGCCGATCGAGAAGTCAGATAGAGAGGCCGGGTGGTGAGGGTTGAGATCCAGCTGATCGGGTGCTCTGATAGAGAGACCGGTTGGTAAGGTAGAGATTCGGCCTATCGGGAGGTCCGATAAAGAGGCCGGTTGGTGAGATAAAGATCCAGCTGATCGGGAGGTCTGATAGAGGCCTGTTAGTGAAGGTAAATGATGATGTGGTGGTTGAGTAAATCCAAACAATGGGCTAGGCTTGGTAGAAGGGGTTTGGTTCGATGGGATGGTGGTGATGAAAGGTTAAGAACGAAAAGTTGGTGGCATACATTGAGCTTGTGTAGATATTAGGTCTTAGGATTTGGTTGGTTGGTTGGTTGATTGGCTTGGTAGATTTGGGGGTAAATATGGGTTGCAGATTGGTCATTTTATATATGTGTGGGTTCAATGAATTAAAGTGGCAGTTTGGTGGTGAGTGATGAGAATTGATAGTTTAATAGTGGTAATAAAATTTGTGATCCTATGGGTAATGATATGGCTCCAGATTGTTGGTGAGGTAATGAATGGTATATAGAAGGGTGGTGATGATATTGTGGGTCGATGTTGGGATGGTGCAGATTATTGGTGATGGAGTGTGTTTGTCTCGGAATGCTAATGGAACAATGAAGGGCTTGTTGCAGCGGAGGGATAGCGAAAGGTATGATGTTTATTTGAACGAGGTCCGGCGGGTGACATGATTGTTACCCGCCAGTGGCAGCGGAATACAATAGAGTTGTAGTCAAGGTCCAGGAGCTTATAGCTTTCATACTAGTTAGAATACTAAGAGAGAGTGAGAGAATGAGACAATACAAGATAGAGTATTGTTTGAATAGTGTATTTAATCATACATAATACATCTTTATATAGGCTAGTGAGGAGACCTAGAGAAGGAAAGAGAGAAGTACAATGTGTAGTACGACTAGCAGTACATAATGAACTTAGACATAGTGTATGATAAGGTGCAACAATGGATGAAACTGGATTAATATTCTACTATTATTCTAACGATAAGAACTATTTATTGAATTAGGTAGTTTTAGAGAATTTTAAGAAACAATTACAATTTATTTACTTTTTAATTGTTTTAGTGGAAATGCTTTTGTGTAAACAAAAACATGATTGACTATATGGTGAACAATCAAATGATGTATAAAGTGTGAAGAAAATACATAATTGCTAAGTTTTATTTTATTTATTTTTAAAAAAAGAATAGTGATTTGAAGTGTAATGACTAGGGAGAATGGGATGGTTGTAGTTCAATTTTAGAACAGTGGAGTGATCACCTCCTTTAAATATGAAGAAGATGCAAAAGTGAAGTCAAAAATGAAGGCTTGTGGTTGGAAATGACCTTATGCATGATATTTTGTTATAATCCCAATTAAGTGACTATTGGGGTTATGTCACATATGGGATAATGCCATTAATTTAGGGATTGTGATTTGGCTAGAATCCTATTGTGATTTGGTTTCCTTGATAGAGTTGTATTATTTATCCAAGAAGTAATGAGTCATAAACTCTATTTATAGGGATGTTGTATATGAATTTAGAGTGTCACACTCCGACGTAGCATAAATATGAAAAGCGTTTAATTTCCTATATGGACCCATAGGTCGCGACAGTTTGAAGGATCGATTCCGTCCCAAACGTCGAACAACATATTAATTATAAATCAGAGTGGAGCAATCAAGGCTTATAAAATTTTACCAAATTAATAATTATTACAGCACGGAGTTACTAAAGGCACAAACCGCCTTGAAACGAAATAATATCTATTATCTATTACAGTCATCTTTATTACAAAACCAGTTCGTAATTTAAAACATATAATATTAAATAAGTTCTTCTTCCCAAGCAGATGAGTCTTAGTTAGTATAATCGTACGGTCCTGCTTGATCAAAACCTGAAAAGCCTAGACACGAATGTCCAGGACGCATCAACGTCGTCAGCTTCAAGAAGCTGGTGAGTATTAAAAACATGTTCTCGTAATGTAAAACATACTCACTTACTATTTTCCATTTCACAGTTTCATTGTTTAATAGGTTAACAATATAGAAAACAAGTTCTCATAATAAAACAATAATGATAGTATTAAAAATCTTCAATTCATAAAGCATGTGACCGTGCATGGGAACAATGCAACCATTCTCATCTTTTCTCTTGACAACACAACACCCGACTCTCTCACTCCAGTATCTTTGAAACACTAAGATGACCACACTTTAGTACAGGGGTACCAGGGAGTGTCCAGTTTGCCTCACACTTTAGTACGGGGTACCAGGGAGTGTCTAATGCCTCACACTTTGACCATACCACGCATGTCAGGGAGTGTCCAGTAGGCTACCATGGGTGCCAGGGAATGTCCAAGTCGGTGTCACACATTTTAGCGCTACCATGGGCGCCAGGGAGTGTCCAGTTTTGTCACCGTCACATTTTAAAGACACTCTAGCCGCAATATTGTAACATCACATTGTGGTACACCAATACCAGGGAGTGTCCACACACAATCTCGACCACATACTCTTTTCCGCACTGACCACCACTCACCATGCATGTATAACTGACTCCACATGAATGACATGTGATTTAATACAGAAATATAAAGTGCTGGGAATGATAACCATGGATATACGAGGAGAAATCAAATCTTATATGAAACAACCGGTGAATTCATCAAAAAAATGCTTTAATATGCTTTTATCGCTACTAGAACACAAGTGGGTCTACTTAGAAGCAATGCCCTAAAAAATGAGTTATAACTTTTTTTTGCATGAATTGATGAAAAAAACGGTTTAAGTTAAAAGTTTAAACGCGCAGCGGAAAAGTCAAGTTATAAAAACTTAATGGTAGCCCAGGATCTACTACTCGTTAATTCCATAGATGCGCACAAGAGGGGACAAGAGTTATACCTTAGTGTCTTAAACCCAATTATGATTTTCTTCTTCTTCCTTGGTGATGCAGCAGCCTCCAGTAGGTTGCCTTCACCCTTATGTCTCCTACGGATGCTTGCCGGATAGACTAGAGATGGTGGGATCTCTAATAGAGAGGAAAAAGAAGGTTGGGACTCTAAAACAGTTTCTACAACTTCTGACGTTCTAAAACGACGAACTACTTTTCCAGAACGCAGTTGCCCTATTTATAGATTCCCAGAACCGACCTAACCTTTCAATCGATCGAAGGACTTTGATCGATCGAACATTCAATCGATCGAACCATTCTCGATCGATCGAACCTGCCATGACTTCGATCGATCGAACTAACTTCAATCGATCGAACCTGTCTTGACAGCTTCCTCAAGTGTCTTTCCAAGTATCCTGGCGGAGCTAAGAGTGGGACCTCCTAGGTTCTTTATTGTTGGCTCAGATCAGTTGATTAATTCCCATGACCAAACTCTTTGATCAGCAAATTAATCGACTGATCAGTTAACGTTTACTCCACTATAAAATGATAACTGAACTCCAACGCAAAAGAACATATCTGAAGCGATAACTAGACTTGTATGTTGTACTAATGTCCCTCTACCTTCAGCATTCGTAATCATATTCAGGTAGTCGGATAACTGTTACTGTCAACGTGAATCATGATTACTTCTTGTATTCCTTGAGTCCCATTCACCTCTCATGATTACCAAACATGTTGATAACTCTTATCAACAAGACTGCAGTACTCAGTAATTGACTTGGTGACATTCTCAAGGGAATGCTTACCCTGAATCAGAGGGTAGATTCTATCTTGACAATATATGTTCACAACCCTATGAATATGACATACCCAAGATACCCAGGTGTTGATCTTCTGTAGACCTCACTGATTGGTAAGTCAAAGCAGCCATATTCAAAGTCTGTGTTCATAATCGTCTCAAGATTGAGAACACGTACCTTATACAAGTTATGAGTTCCTATTGACTGTTTGACAGTCTTGAGTGTCAATAAGAAAACTCAGGTCCGTCAATGCACTATAAGCACTAGCATATTAACTAAGAGTTACACTCTAGTGATTGAGATTCATCACTCCATCCAATGGTAGTCAATCATGCTACAGTGTAAACCTGATGAGATATCCAGTCTCATCATCCACTGTGACAAGTTCTAAGTATCAAAGAATAGTAATTCGTATCTCACTTGTATGTATCTCATACACACACGAATTACTTACTATGACACTTAAGGATTAACAATCATCTCATGAAAGAAACATACATAATGAAATGTAAAGCTGATATCTATATAATAAAATGTCAATGTCTTATACATAAAGTAATGGTTTGAGGGCACAAACCCAACATGAATTACATATCAAAAGAAAGGTCTTTGAGTCTAGTTTTCAACGCTTCAAACGGCGCGCATTTTTGAGCTTTCTAGTGGAAGTTATGGCCGTTTTACTAAAAGTCGCCAATGTTGAAAAATGCCAATCGATTGGCAAAAGTACCAATTGATTGGTATACATGCCAATCGATTGGAACACTTACCAATCGATTGGTAAACATACCAATCGATTGGTAAACATGCCAATCGATTGGCATCAACAGTTTCTCCTCTGCTACGAATTTAAAGCCTATTTTTGACCTATTTTGAAATCTGAATGTAATATATGGTTCTCTCTGTTTTTCCAAAAGAATCATGAATATGCGATCGGTTTTAACTAATTTCAATCGTAGCTCTCGAATTTTAAGAAAAACCGAGAGGTGACAAAGTTTCATTTTTACTATACGTCACGATACGAATGAATTAGGCTCTATAACTTAAATCGTAGTCGATCTCTATGTACTGTAATCTTTCATATTCATCTTTAAAAATGAATTTTAGTTGAGGTTGGAAAATCATGTTTTCAAGCTCAAGCTCCATGGTTAAAATTGACAATGGTGGTTCACAATTACAAACCATACAAGCAGTAAACAAGTAGGAAATTACATTAGGAGTGAGTTAATGATACTCACTGTGATAAAGGATTGGAGTAATTGTTGAGAAAGATATTCAAATTAAGAGAACCCACTTCAAGCTTGGCTATGGTGGATTAAGCTTTCTCTCTCTATAAATAAAATCTGTAAAAGCTCTCTGAACTCTCTCTTTTCTCCCTGTATTTCCTTTGTTTGTAGACCCAGAATGTGTGATTGAGAGAGTATGTGAATGTATATATAAAATATAATACTTGGTGGCCAAGAACCACCCTCAACACTCAACAAAATGAATTTAGTTTCTCAATTTCTAATACACAGCACATATACGTATATCAATTATATATATATATGCAGATTGTATTAACTCTACATTTGATCTAAGGGTCAAGTGTAGGTGTATAGGGGTCAAGATAGAGGTGTTTGCGAAATGGAGCTTAAGACCCAACACTAACACATTCAAATAAGGCACAGCCAAACAAGGCAAGAACAAGTTGCCTACGAATCTACTATGGTGTTTGGGAAAACCAACTCATTAGGCAAAACACAACACATACATGGACTAGATTGCCAAACAAGACCCCATCAAATGATTAGTTTTCATAATTAGAAATAAAGCAATTGTCAAATCTAACTTTACGTCACTTCCAAAATCTGTGGAAGTTCATCGCGGCGCGGACAGTTTTGAACATAACTGATATTTTCAGGACATGGTGATCACCACAAAAATACAGAAAATTCATTTTAACGTAAGAACAAATTTTTCGATTATATAAAAATACAATCTGAGTTAAAAGAAAATATTTCAACCGTTTTGAAATACAATTATGAAATTCAACACAAGTATTTCTTAAATTTATAAAATTACAGTTTGGCCCCAAAAGAAAGTTCAATATGAAATAAAACAACTAATAAGATTTAGACATTAGAGTTTGAAGTTTTAAAATAACTCTACGAACACAGATTAAACATGGGAATTCAAATTGAATTTAAATATGCCAAATGCAAATACAAATAATTAAATGGAAATACAGGTTGTTACATAGAGATCCTTTAGTGTACCAAGTTTGGGGGGGGGGGGGGGGGTGAGGCATGAGTCATAACATACAAGAGTTGGGGACAAGACACCTTGTGTCTTCTCCATTTGATCAAAGGATTTACAAAAATCAAATCAAAAGAGAGAGAGAGAGAGAGAGAGAGAGAGAGAGAGAGAGAGAGAGAGAGAGACGATGACGAGATTACGAGCTCCCAATGCCGTCAATACGTCGTTCCGTTGTCGTTCGTCGTCCAATTCACGAACCGAAGCCGTTTTCAGACTCGTGGAGCTGAGATGATCGTTTCTATACCTATAATTTACTTTTTAATCGTCATAATTTTGGTAGCTTAAGCTAATCGGTGACACGGGGTTGTCGAATTCTTGTAGGATTTACTCCGGAGAGAGGATAGAGCTAAGATTTGGTGAAATTCTGCATTTCTTGGGTTAATTTGGGTATAATATGAGTAAGGTGAGTTTTCTAATTAAACTTTGAATGTGCCTAAATGTGTTTAATGCTACAATGATGCTCAGAGCTGATAAACCATGCTTAGAGGTTCCATGAATGCTAATTTTTAGATGTTCATGTCAAATATGTGAAACTGCCATGTTTATGTGGTTATATCTCAATCTATCACCAAACTTGTCTTTAAGGCGGCCGAAGGGGTGCCACGGGTCCAACCAGATCTTGGTGTTTGATCCATCGCCAATCAAATGAATGATACAACGAGAAGCGATCTAAGGGCTGGGTCTGGTTTCGTTAGCGGGAAATCAACAAACATTGATATAGGATGTTGAGCTTGCGTATCCCGGGACGATGCCCATCTGTATCATTCTTTGTTTGACCAACTGTGTAATCTCAACATAAGTGTCACCTGCCATTGCTGGATCAGCGATTTTGACTTTAGTTTACATGATAATCAATGAGTACTGGGAAAATGATTTATTATTGGGAGTAATAAGGGAGGAGAAGAGGAAGAATCCAATAAATATGAAAATCCAAGGAATAAAATTGACCACGGAACCAAGGGAGATCTTTGGGTCTGAATGAATTAGTGAACCGGTGACTCGGTGATTACGAATATGAGATATGTGTTAATTTTTAGCATTGCACGTGTTAAGCATTCAATCATGTTTAGATTGTTCACTAAGCGTAATGCTTAAGAAAATCATTTTCCTTTTCTGTTGTGGTAAATAACAACCACCGCAGGTTCGGAACAATACTTGGAGAGAAAATGACATGTGTTGTGAAGATGGGAGAGATTTAGAGCTTGTTCACATGTTCTTCGTCTTACTTGTAAAATGTGCTTCCTTTAATGGTAATGTTGATACTTTTGTTGTAACTAAGTGGTTTAGTTCCTTGAACTTGTCATTTGGTAGTTTTGGTTTTGTACTTAGAAAACTTATTTATATTTCCATGCTTTGGTTGATGTAGTCCAAGTTGTTAGGTTGGACCATTCCGGAAAGTCCGGATGGTGTCATAAGTACTTTAATCAAGCTCCATTTGTAAATATGCTGTTGGTTGTTGTTTGAGCCAAAATCTACAAGTTTTTGTAAAATACTAATTGATAAGTGTTGTGAATGTCAAAAAAAAAAAAAAAACTTGTTTTGATTCAAAAGGATGTGTTCATGGGTTATTTTGATCCAACTATGATTGTGTGTATGTCCTACATGCTTGGTTAATGTTAAAACATCTTTAGGAGTGTGTTTGGAATATTTCTTAAAGTTTTCATGAAGTTTGGGTTGGTTTTGATATGTTTTTAAACTTGAAAATTTGAAGTTTTTAGCACAAAGAAACTGTCCTGCAGCGGATCGATCCAGCTCTTTAACATGGATTGATTCAGCCCTTCCTGGGGACATTCTATGAGAAATATAAAGTAGGATCGATCCGGGTTTTGTGGGCGGATCGATCTTGTCATGACCCATCCCGCTACGCGCGGAAATAGGACACGTGGCACGCCATCAAGGCTTATCCAGTTCCATTAAAGTCAAATAGCAGCGGAAAACATTATTAAAATCCATTAAAATCAGAGTTATAAAAAGTTTTGTTCAATTGAAACCTGTCCAAAGGTACACAGTTTTGGAAACAGAGGTCCAATCGACTGTGATAGGGCCCAGTCGACTGTGCCTGGCAGAAACCAAAACTCACATTTCTCATCAGGTGTCCAGTCGACTGATCAGGGAATCCAGTCGACTGAATTGGTTACTATTTGGATCAGTAGCTAAAATAGCACAATGTCCAGTCGACTGATGTAGGGTCTAGTTGACTGCTCCTATTATTATTTACTTTCAGTGTCTAAACCCCACGGAATCTAGTCGACTGATCCATGGCCAAGTCGACTGCTCCCCTGCTGGGCAGCCCTGTGTGAAATATTACAACTCATGCTTTTCCACATCAACAATTGTCACGCCCCGACGTAGCATAAATAAGGAAAGCGTTTAATTTCCTTTATGGACCCGTAGGTCGCGACAGTTTGAAGGATCGATTCCGTCCCAAACGTCAAACAACAAAACATAATAATCAGAGTAAAGCAATCAAGGCTTACAAAAATTTTCTATCTTATTACATCTTATAAACCGGGGTCAACTAAGGCACAAACCGCCTTGAAAATAAAATAATATCTTAAAGTCTGTTACAGTCATCCTTAAAACAAAACAGTTTAAAAACTCAAACAACTAAACTTAATGCATGAAATAAACAGTTTCTTTATTCCAACAGCAGCCACCTCAATTAGCGTAGTCATATGTTTCCTCCTGGTTAAAACCTGAAAAGCCTGAACACGAATGTCCAGGACGCATCAACGTCGTCAGCTTCAAGAAGCTGGTGAGTATTAAAAACATGACTTTGAATGTAAATCATACCCATTTACCTTTTTCCATTATTAAAATACTGAAAGAGTTTATTTTATAAAACAACAAGGAATATAATAAAAGTTGTTCATTCATAAATACAGATACTCGTGAAATGAGACAATGCACCACACTCATCTCGCCGACTCTTTTCTCTCGACATCCACAATAACCCACTATCCTACTCCTGGTATCTTTGAAACGCTCAGATAGCCACACTTTAGCAACGGGGCGCCAGGGAGTGTCCAGTTTGCCTCACACTTTGGTCCGGGGTACCAGGGAGTGTCCAATGCCTCACACTTTGAATACCCTAACCGCCATGCAAATACCGGGGCGACCCCTCACACAGTATCCAGACTTGAGTTATCAGGGAGTGTCCATAGGCCACACTTTAGCACTACCATGGGTGCCAGGGAATGTCCGAGTTCGGCTTCACACACTTTAACGCTTCCATGGGCGTCAGGGAGTGTCCTTATTTGCCACCGTCGCATTTCAAAGATACCCTCTTCCACAAACTCTACCACAACCACAACCTCAACCACGACCGCAAACTCATACTCAACCATAACCACAACCACAACCACAAACACAATCTCATACCCTTTCCACACTACCATTACTCTTTTCCACACAGACTGACACCCCTATGCATGTACCACTGACTCCCATGAATGGTATGCACTTAAACAAAAATGCAGAATTAAGAAACAACACGCGTACGGGGATTAATGAGTTATACTACAATGTTTAAATTACTTAAACATAACCAATTAGAGTTCTGATCAACTAAATTCCCAAACAGAGCCTTAACAGTATATAAATTTCATCCAAACAGTCCCTTAACAGAAAAACAGACAAAAACAGAAACTGCACTACCTCGCGCGCGCGGGCCGCTCGCGCGAAGGGTCGCTCGCGCGGGCCGCTCGCGCGATAAACCCATCTTTCCTTTATTAATAACCTTTTCTGTCTGCCTGAGGAAAGCAGGGTCGCGCGCGCGGATCGCTCGCGCGAAGGGGTTCTCGCGCGGGCCGCTCGCTAGCGCGACCAGCCAATTTTCCATTATATATATATAAACTCTTACGTCTGCCTGGGGAAGGCTACCTCGCGCGCGCGGGCCGCTCGCGCGAAGGGTCGCTCGCGCGGGCCGCTCGCGCGATTCTCGCGCGCGCGATCGTGGCGCGAGATGAAGCTGAGGCTTCGTCTTCTTCCCCCAGACTTCCCTGTTTCAGCAAAACAGGGTCTAAAATGACCCATTTCAGTTCTGTTAGTATATATGTCCTATTATATATGGATCTCTTTGTTTTTCAACAAGGATTAAGAATCCATGGTTAATTTAACATGATTCTCACCATAGCTCTCCAATTTTATGAGAAACCAAAACATGTCAAAATTTATTTTCTAATATACTTTCTTATGTGAACAAATTAAGCTCAAATTTTACAACCATATGCTCTACTCACTACAATCTATCATATTTCATTCACAAAACCGATTTTGGTTAAGTTTGGGAAACCTCCATTTTTCAAGCCATGAACTTCAACGTACAAGCATCAATGGTGATATACAACCTTAACAATTACACAGCAAATAATTATGAAATTACAGTCTTAGTGAGTTTAGAATACTCACTGAGTTCAAGAATGAAGGGTTTGTTGAGAAAGAATAATCAAATAAGAAATCCAAATCAAAGCTTTGCAAGTTATGGTGATTGAGCTCCTCTCTCTCTAAAATAAAATCTGTAGAACTCTCTGCTTTCTCTTATCTCTCTGTGTGTTTGGTTAACTCAAAAGAATTCAGATTGAAGTGTGTGTATTAAGGTTATATAGAAAACCCAATTGTTGATCTTGGTGGCCAAGTAAAGCCTCAAATACTCTACAAATGAGTTTAGTTCTAAATAGCTAAAGACCACAAATATCACAGATATAGATACGTATAGGATTGCTGTGAATTAGAGTAGGGGTCAATTAGGTTCATAGGGGTTCAAGCTAGAGTTGTTTGGGAATCTAGCTTTTGGCACAAAAATAACACACATAAGCTAGACATTCCCAAACAAGTGCAAGGCAATCATTAGTTGCCATAAATGGAAATAAAGTAAGTGTCCAAATCGGTCACTTCCAATATCTGGGGAAATTTAGCACAGCGCGGACAGTTTTGGACACAAACTGGTATTTTCGGGGCGCGGTGGTCACCATAAAAATACAGAAAATTCATTTTAACTAAAGAATTGTTTTACTGGTTTTATAAAAATACTGATTGAGTCAAAAGAAGTTACTTTCACCGTTTTGAAATACAGATTCTGAAATCCCCACAGGTATTACTAACTTTTGTAAAATTGCAGTTTGGCCCCCAATAGAATTTAAATGTGAATTAGATAAGAAATAAATATTCCAAACAAGTGACTGAAAAATAACAGCAGACAATGCTAATTGATTTTAAATATGCCAATGCAATTACAAATAAATTAAATAAAAATGCAGGTTATTACAACAATAATCACAACCACCACTGACTTGCAACGTTTTAAAACACAACTACAGGAGTTCAATTACAAGATTTCCATACTACGGAACTAATCCATGATTCTATTACAACGTTTTACAATTTACCAATCCTTACACAAGTTTAGGATTAAAACAAAAACAAATACAATTGTAGTTCCCCGGCGTTCCTCGGCCTCACTCATCACGTTTCTTTTTGTCTTTCTTCTTACCTGCAATGGAGTAAATCTCCACTGCTCAGCTATACGCTGAGTGCACAAGTCTAACATATGCAATATATGACAAAACATGCTTTAATCTCATAAATCATATCAATAGTCTCTAGGGAGAAAAATACGCCTTCATCCGGTAGCGGCAAGTCCAAGCCTTAAACCGCGATGCCAATGGCTAGTCCAAGCCTACAACCATTACATCCCCCAAATGCCCTGGCAAGTCCAAGCCTTAAACCATGCACAGTAGCCGTCGCTACTAAAATTCTCAAACAACGAGAAGCTTACTCCGGCATGAATTTGTATAAAACCCCCCTTTGACCCACATAGACAACTCAACGTGCTCGCGTAAATTTAGACATGCTTTTCACAATTTAGCGCGTGCATAATTAACGGGCCTACAATTAACACATGGATTTTGCTTGGAACTCAGTTTCGTCGTCGAAATATAAAACATGTATTTCTCTAAATTTCACAAGTTAAAACTTCATACCTCGTGCGATTTTCCCCAAACTTTGAAGGATCGACTTGGAGGCTAATTAATCGTCGGATTTCGAATTTGAGACAATTCCTACAAGTTTATACTTGTTTTTCCCAAATTCCTAGAAATTAGCTTTTTATAAACATTAGCCAAACATGGCCTAAGTAGTATCAAAACGTAGATCTTACCTCCACGAGTTCAAATCTTGAATTTGGTGAAAAACTGACGGACAGAAAGGTCGCCGATCGTCGTCGCAAAGCCCGTGGCAACAATCTCCCTTTCTCTCTCCTCTCTCTAGATATTTTCCAACTTTTTGGAGAAATGAAATCTTATCCTCCACTATTTATAGAAAAACTTCTCAAAAATCGCGTTTACCTCCCTGTACGTTTCTCAAACTTCTAGTTAACTCGTGAAACGTCGCACACGTCCATTTTATCACTTTACAAGTGAAAATTATAATTTACAAAAGTTTTCGACTAAGCCTCGTTTGGGTCCAAAATAACGTTCGAAAACTCAATTAAGTGGAATCTCTACACAACCTACCTTTTTATTTAACGTGTCACTCACGTTCTCACCACAGTGCTCAAAATGATATATAACAATATCGAGATTACCAGAAATTATACTACACAGGTATAATTCACTATTCACGAAATACCAGATATTTCAAATAACATTTAAATCATGTAAATGTCATTTAACCATGCCAATGCAACATGAAATACCATGTTCCTGTGTCCTCTCTGACACCTCACTGTTGACCCACAGTCAACCTCATTCAAATTTTCAAATGACATTAAAAACCCTTGAAATTAAGTTTATGCATTAAAAACCAATGATTTTCCGGAATGGGTGTGACAGATCTATCCCTGTTTCCCAGCGTCTGTCCACTTTTACAGAAACAAGCATTTCTCTTTATAGAAAACTCAGATTCGCGCGCCGTTATTTGCATTGGAATTGGGACTCAAAGACCCATCTTTTGGTATAAAGTTAGGCTATACTTTATTAACGACCATTTTTCCCTTGGGGCTATTTTTTCACAATAAAGTTCTTTAAAGTTGCTGAATTCATATTTTCTTACTAATTAGTGTATTTTGGTTGCGTATAATCTTGTTACACGTGTCCTAATCCGCCAGGGCGGGTTGGGGTGTGACAAATAATGATGTGTCACGACAATCTTACTCAATCATTTCTCAGATGTGTAAACTACTTTCTACGTCCCAAATTAATGCTACTTTGCTTTATTTTGGGATATCTTATTTTAAGAGTCCTCTTTAATAAGACAATGTACTTTAACTATACACTTTCAAGTATAAAATAACACTCCCCACTTGTCATTTGATGTGATATTTAAATATTGATTTTTTTTTCTTTGGCTTAGGAACTGAAATTTTGAGCTTAAAGAAGGTAATATGAAAAGATAAAAATTTTCACAATAATCAAAAAATATTCTTTAATAGTTGTAATTTTCAAAAGGAACTCAATAAATTACTGCTATACTCCCAACACATGTAGCAATGAAATTAAACCATATATATATATATATATATATTTGTTTTTTGAGTATGCACTACACAAGGAAAGGTAGTACTCTCCCAAACTCATAAACTCCCACCCCATGAGACTCAAACCCACAAACACCTGCAGTCAGACCACTAGGACATCCGATCCCTTGGTTTCAACAGTGAGACCACGTTGAATACACTAGAATTTTTATTAGATTTTGGTATGTATGGTCCCACAGTCACATATATTAGATATCATATTTGAGAAGCATAACATTACTCCTCTTAATATGGGACATAAGGAGTATTTTTTTCTTTTTCTCAATCTTTCATGCTCATTTGACTTGAAAATTTGAGTATTAAAAGTTGAATTTCTTTCGCGAACATATATTAGGCATTTTTACTTTTCAACTTGGCAACTATAGAAATTGAACCCCAAACTAAATCAGTTGCTCACGGAAATTAAACTTCAAAACCTTCATATTACGCAACACAACCCAAAAGGCTAAGTCATTAAATTTTGGATCTAGTTATGCGTATTAATTAGTTGTTCATTGGAGCAACCCAACTAATTGTTTCATTTCTTCAATTTTGAAACCAAAATCCACATTTTTATTTCTAATCATGCTTCATTATTCAGATTTGAAGGCTTTCCAAGAAAATGAAGCCATTTCCTTCATTTTTTTTCGAAAAAAGCCATCTCCTTCATTTTACTATGCACCCCCGCCACTACAGTTTTATTTACGTCCCAAACCTTATACATAAATATTTTTTTAATAATTTTAGTCTATAATTAATTTTGTATGTTATTTGTAAATTATATCAACAATAATATTTTTTATTTTCTTATATTAGTGTTAGAATAATAAGTGAGAGGGAAAGAATGAGACAATACAAGATTGTATATTGTATTGAATTGTCACAGCCCGGTCCTACAATAGCGGAACCGAAGTCCGTGGCATGCCACCAATGCTAAATCAATTCATTAAAGTTCCCAAAAGAATTAGTTTAAGAACACGCAATGGAAAAGAAAACAACTTATTTTAAAACCAGCAATCCAGTCGACTGTTTCTCATGCCCAACCGACTGAGCTTGGGTCTGGCAATAGGTCTGATTTTGAAATATAATCCAGTCGACTACAATCACGAACCAGTCGACTGCTTTGAGTCCCAAGAAGTCCCAATCCCTCAGCTACTCAATCCAGTCAACTGCCTCCCATGTCCAGTTGACTGGGGTGTCAAACTCCCAGTCGACTGGTACTGTCCAATCGATTGGATTCCAGTCCAAGCTGAAAGTCAAATTCTAAAAATACAAACCAGTCGACTATATCTGGGAACCCAGTCGACCGATTTTACAAAACTGAGTCAGTGTCTCGTTTACCAAAATGATCCAATTGACTGGCACTGGTTTGGTCGACTGGTTTACCTTATAGTAGAAGATTCTGCAGAATTTCCAAGTTAAAGGCTTTATGAGTTCATCCAGGGACCAAATACAGCCTCCAACCTCATTCCAAAGTGATCCTACCTGAATTATAATATCACCAAAACATAATTACAAAAGATTACTATATATTATAACATCACAAATTCGTTCTAAGATTTCAAATTAAACATAGATTAAAAGCCATAAAATCCTTAGAACAACATTTCTATTTCACAACTATGAGGTGAACATACTCAATCGCCTTCTAATTGAACTCTCAATACCCCGTGATCACTTTTCTGATTCCTCGCCGGCTTTCACACCTGCAATGGTTATTTGAATAACCATACATATTTCGATTCGTTTAAGCTAACGCTTAGTGAATAAAGCAATGATGCACATGAATGATAAACCTGCTCACATACACATTTACTACATTTCATACTAGTCTCTGGAGTCTCATGTGTACGGTCCACACTCCTGGTCTGAGACTCCTCGCCAATAAGTCCACACGACAAGGTAAGACCCACGTTTCTTTTCTTCAAACGTGCGATCTTATGCCTATAACGGCTCCACAACAATGGCTTGGTACCACGTGCTCCTTTGACCCAAATAGCAACTAAATGTGCTCAAAACACATTTCACCGTACTTTTGACATAAAAAAAACATTTCACTATGCAAGTGGGCCTACTTATCAATATAGTCGCCCAATATAAACTAAATAATATATCTATGAACTAATACATGCTTTTCATACAAACACATGAATATATGTCAAGAAATCATTCCAAAACACATAGTTGAATTACTCACCTCCGATTAACACTCCTAAAATTCATTTCAAAGAAAATCCGAGCACAAAGATCATACATAAGTCCGTCTAGTACAATCCCTATGGATCAAAAGTCCAATTATCATCTTTTTATGAAAATTCTCAAAAATGAGTTTTCAAAAAAGTTATCCAAACAAAACTTAATGGATATCAAAACGACGGCCTTACCTCGAGGAGTTCGAATATCCGATAAAATATTTTGATTAACAGATGGATCACCGAAAATGAGTGTCGCAAGCTCGAAGATTGAAATCTCCCTTCTCTCTCTCTCTCTCTCTCTCTCTCTCTCTTTCTCTCTCTCTCCCTCCTCCTTTTAGGTGTCAATTAGGGTTTTGCTATTAAAAATATCTCACACTTTGTATTTATAGCCACTACTTTTCTAAATACCATTTAGCTTCCCTCAAGGTCTTAAACCTTCGATTTAGCACCCCTATTCGGAAATATCTAACTTTACTAGTTTTTCACTAAGTTCCATTTGGTTTCTAAAACGCAGTCCCACACAATTTTATAAATTACTTATTAGCCTACCAATTATGTAACGTGTTAATTCGTCCTCACCAGGATAACAAAACTAACATCAGAAATATATTCTAAACCAGATAATAATATAGATAGTGAAGTATACAAGTAAACATTTATTTTTAGATAAACATTTAGGGTATTCCATAATGAACATCTCAATCTCAGAGAGACTTCACAACATCAAAACATCTATTTCACACAGTCTCTGAGGGTTCTCTAACACAGACACCCAAATCGACTCGTGAGTCACAACTCACTCACACATGTGCCACAAATGCACATCACATCAAATTATCATGCATGATAATATAATTATAACACCCATATTTGTGTTATTGCTTTTGCATTTCATTGTCATGCATGATAATGTGATGTGGCGTGTCTTATGACACATGGTTGAGTGAGTTTGGACTCACGAGTTGATTTGGGTGTCTGTATTAGGGAACCCTTTGAAACTGTAGTGATTGAGGATTTGTTATTGTGACGTCTCTTCGAGTATGAGACGGTCACTGTGGAATACTTTAAATGTTTATCTGAAAATAAATATTTACCTGTGTATTTCAATATCTGTATTAATTTATGTTTTAGAATTTATATCTGCTGCTAGTTTTAGTATCCTGGTGAGAACGAAGTAACACGCTATTAATATGGTAGGCTAGTTAGCAACTTCGGAAACGACATGTAGAAATTCGCGTTTTAGCGACCAAACGAAACTTAGTCGAAAACTTTTATAATTTTGAGGTTTCTCTTATAAAGCTATGAATAAGTTGTATAGAAAGTTTCAGAGACTGATTAGGAGTTTTGAAAACTCGTGGGGAGGTAAACGTAATTCCCGAGAGTTTTGCCTATATATAGATAGAGATGACTTTAGATTTTTCTACAACTCTTAACCTAAGTTCAAGAAGGAGGCCAAGGGAGATTTTAGGAGCTTAGAGCTTTGCGACGCCAAACGACGACCTTCCGTCAGTCTGTTTTCTCTCATATTTCATATTCGAGCTCCTCGAGGTAAGAGCTTCGTTTTGATATATGTTAGGGCTTGTTTGGCCAAGTTTTTTGAAAAGTTATTTCCTAGAATTTTTCATAAAAGTTGATAAATGGAATTTTGATCCATAGGAATTGTACTAGACGGACTTCTACACGTTCTTTGTACACGGATTTTCTTTGAATTGAAGTTTAAGAGCTTAAATCGGAGGTGAGTGATTCAACTATGTTTTTGGAATGATTTCTTGACATGTATTCATGTTATGTTTGAATAGCATGTATTAATACTTAGAGATATCTTGTGTAGTTCATATTGGGCATTTACATGGATAAGTAGGCCCAATAGCACGATGAATTATTTTGATTACCGCGAGCATGGTGATATGTATTTGAGCATATTAAGTTGCTTATTTGGGTCAGAAGGAGCACGTGGTCACCGTGCCATTTTGTGGAGCCGATATAGGCATTAAGGTCGCACAATTGAAGAGAAGAATCGTGGGTCTTACCCTTTCGTGTGGACTTATTGGCGAGGAGTCGCGGATTGGGAATATGGACGGGCACGTGAATCTCCGGCGACTAGTATGAATTGTAGAGATGTGAATACGGACATGTTTATCATTCATGTACATATGTTGATTTATTCACTAAGCTTTAGCTTAAACAAATCGAATATGTGTGGTTATTCAAATAACCATTTCAGGTGTAAATGCTGGCGAGGAATCACAGAAGTGAGCACGTGGGTTGGGAGTTCTTTTAGAAGGCAACTTGAACGTTAATCTTGTAGTTTTGAGACAATAGGAATGTTGTAATAAGAATTCTTATGATTTTTAGTTATGTTTAACTTGGTATGTTAGAATGAATCTAAAACGTTGTAATAGTTAGTAACATGTTGTAACCGTGCTTTGGTAATATGTTAATACAGTTAGGATTATTTTTGGAGTACTTTTGGAAGTGTGTGTTTGATCCCCTTTGGGATTCAAAAGCTTTTAAAACTTGAAAATGCTGCAGAATGTGCTACTACCAGGGGATCAGTCGACTGGTTTGTTGAACAGTCGAGTGGAGCCTCCTTTTCAGCAACTCTCTACATTGTTTCATAG
Organism: Hydrangea macrophylla; assembly: GCA_033977485.1. Taxonomy (NCBI): domain Eukaryota; kingdom Viridiplantae; phylum Streptophyta; class Magnoliopsida; order Cornales; family Hydrangeaceae; genus Hydrangea; species Hydrangea macrophylla. Next base: position 97,327,353 of record CM066995.1, read on the forward strand.
AGGATCAGTCGACTGGGTCCCCGACATAGTCGACTGGATCATGGTTTTCAAAACTGATATTTTGGCCAGGTTGGACTTCAGTCGACGGACTTTACCAGTCGACTGAAAATTTGAAGCCCCATTCGACTGGGTGTAGAAAGCAGTCGACTAGATGGTGTTTTAAAACCCAACTTTCTGCTGGACCAGGATCAGTCGACTGGATCCAATGATCAGTCAACTGGAAGGATTGTTTTTCAAAATGACTTATTTATTCCGCTGCGTGTGTTCTTCAAACTAAATTTTGGGAACGTTAATGAATTGGGTTAGCCTCGGTGGCATGCCACGGGCTCTGGTTCTGCTATTGTGGGACCGGGCTGTGACAATAATGAAATACGATAAACATGCACACGGATGTTATATGAATGGTGTATTTAATCATACATAATGCATCTTTATATAGGCTAGTGAGGAGACCTAGAGAGGGAAAGAGAGAAGTGCAATGTGTAGTATAACTAGGAGTACATAATGAACCTTGACATAGTGTGTGGTAAGGTGCAATAATGGATAAACCTAGATTTATATTCTACTAATATTCTAACCCCCAAACTCAAGGTGGAAAATGGAAACAACTTGAGTAGAAAATTGAATCATAAAGTCATCTTGGAGATATAGCCTTTGTGAAGAATAGTGAAGTGAGTCGGATGGTGCAGTTAATGGTCCGGTTATAGAGGGTGCTTGAGGGAGTGGTGGCTAGAGGTTTGGTGGTGGCCAGGAGGTGGTAGATGAAGGTCCGGCCGGTCGGAGGTTCGACGGAGGAATAGGCCTAGTTGTGTGAGGACTGATAGAAAGGTCGGGTAGATGAGGTAGAGATTTGGCCAATTAGGAGGTCCGATAAAGAGGACGGTTGATGATGGTTGAGATATGGCCGATCGAGAGGTCAGATAGAGAGGCCAGGTGGTAAGGGTTGAGATCCAGCCGATCGGGTGCTCTGATAGAGAGACCGGTTGGTAAGGTAGAGATTCGGCCTATCGGGAGGTCCGATAAAGAGGCCGTTGGTGAGATAGAGATCCAGCTGATCGGGAGGTCTGATAGAGGCCTGTTAGTGAAGGTAGATGATGTGGTGGTTGAGTAAATCCAAACAATGGGCTAGGCTTGGTAGAAGGGGTTTGGTTCGGTGGGATGGTGGTGATGAAAGGTTAAGAACGAAAAGTTGGTGGCATACATTGAGCTTGTGTAGATATTAGGTCTTAGGATTTGGTTGGTTGGTTGATTGGCTTGGTAGATTTGGGGGTAAATATAGGTTACAGATTGGTCATTTTATATATTTGTGGGTTCAATGAATTAAAGTGGCAGTTTGGTGGTGAGTGATAAGAATTGATAGTTTAATAGTGGTAATAAAATTTGTGATCCTATGGGTAATGATATGGCTCCAGATTGTTGGTGAGGTAATGAATGGTATATAGAAGGGTGGTGATGATATTGTGGGTCGATGTTGGGATGGTGCAGATTATTGGTGATGGAGTGTGTTTGTCTCGGAATGCTAATGGAATAGTGAAGGGCTTGTTGCAGCGGAGGGATAGCGAAAGGTATGATGTTTATTTGAACGAGGTCTGGCGGGTGACATGATTGTTACCCGCCAGTGGCAGCGGAATACGATAGAGTTGTAGTCAAGGTCCAGGAGCTTATAGATTTGATACTAGTTAGAATAATAAGAGAGAGTGAGAGAATGAGACAATACAAGATAGAGTATTGTTTGAATAGTGTATTTAATCATACATAATACATCTTTTATATAGGCTAGTGAGGAGACCTAGAGAAGGAAAGAGAGAAGTACAATGTATAGTACGACTAGCAGTACATAATGAACTTAGACATAGTGTACTGTAAGGTGCTACAATGGATGAAACTGGATTAATATTCTACTATTATTCTAACGATAAGAACTATTTATTGAATTAGGTAGTTTTAGAGAATTTTAAGAAACAATTACAATTTATTTACTTTTTAATTGTTTTAGCGGAAATGCTTTTGTGTAAACAAAAACATGATTGATTATATATGGTGAACAATCAAATGATGTATAAAGTGTGAAGAAAATACATAATTGCTAAGTTTTATTTTATTTATTTTTAAAAAAAGAATAGTGATTTGAAGTGTAATGACTAGGGAGAATGGGATGGTTGAAGTTCAATTTTAGAACAGTGGAGTGATCACCTCCTTTAAATATGAAGAAGATGCAAAAGTGAAGACAAAAATGAAGGCTTGTGGTTGGAGATGACCTTATGCATGATATTTTGTTATAATCCCAATTAAGTGACTATTGGGGTTATGTCACATGTGGGATAATGCCATTAATTTAGGGATTGTGATTTGGCTAGAATCCTATTGTGATTTGGTTTCCTTGATAGAGTTGTATTATTTATCCAACAAGTAATGGGTCATAAACTCTATTTATAGGGATGTTGTATATGAATTTAGAGTGTCACACTCCGATGTAGCATAAATATGGAAAGCGTTTAATTTCCTTTATGGACCCGTAGGTCGCGACAGTTTGAAGGATCGATTTCGTCCCGAACGCCGAACAGCATATTAATATAAATCAGAGTGGAGCAATCAAGGCTTACAAAATTTTACCAAATTAATAATTATTACAGCACGGAGTTACTAAAGGCACAAGCCGCCTTGAAACGAAATAATATCTATTATCTATTACAGTCATCTTTATTACAAAACTAGTTTGTAATTTAAAACATATAATATTAAATAAGTTCTTCTTCCCAAGCAGATGAGTCTTAGTTAGCATAATTGTACGGTCCTGTTTGATCAAAACCTGAAAAGCCTAGACACGAATGTCCAGGACGCATCAACATCGTCAGCTTCAAGAAGCTGGTGAGTATTAAAAACATGTTCTCGTAATGTAAAACATACTCACTTACTATTTTCCATTTCACAGTTTCATTGTTTAATAGGTTAACAATATAGAAAACAAGTTCTCATAATAAAACAATAATGATAGTATTAAAAATCTTCAATTCATAAAGCATGTGACCGTGCATGGGAACTATGCAACCATTCTCATCTTTTCTCTTGACAACACAACACCCGACTCTCTCACTCTAGTATCTTTGAAACACTAAGACGACCACACTTTAGTACAGGGGTACCAGTGAGTGTCCAATTTGCCTCACACTTTAGTACGGGGTACCAGGGAGTGTCTAATGCCTCACACTTTGACCATACCACGCATGTCAGGGAGTGTCCAGTAGGCTACCATGGGTAGCCAGGGAATGTCCAAGTCGGCGTCACGCACTTTAGCGCTACCATGGGCGCCAGGGAGTGTCCAGTTTTGTCACCGTCACATTTTAAAGACACTCTAGCCGCAATATTGTAACATCACATTTTGGTACACCAATACCAGGGAGTGTTCACACACAATCTCGACCACATACTCTTTTTCGCACTGACCACCACTCACCATGCATGTACAACTGACTCCACATGAATGACATGTGATTTAATACAGAAATATAAAGTACTGGGAATGATAACCATGGATATATGAGGAGAAATCAAATCTTATATGAAACAACCGGTGAATTCATCAAAAAATGCTTTAATATGCTTTTATTGCTACTAGAACACAAGTGGGTCTACTTAGAAGCAATGCCCCTAAAAAATGAGTTATAATTTTTTTGCATGAATTACTTATAAAAAGAAAGATCTTTGAGTCTAGTTTTCAATGCTTCAAACGGCACGCGTTTTTGAGCTTTCTAGTGGAAGTTATGGCCGTTTTACTAAAAGTCGTCAGTGTTGAAAAATGCCAATCGATTGGCAAAAGTGCCAATCGATTGGTATACATGCCAATCGATTGGAACACTTACCAATCGATTGGTAAACATGCCAATCGATTGGCATCAACAGTTTCTCATCTGTTACGAATTTAAAGCCTATTTTTGACTCATTTTGAAATCTGAATGTAATATATGGTTCTCTCTATTTTTCTAAAAGAATCATGAATACGCGATCGGTTTTAACTAATTTCAATCGTAGTTCTCAGATTTTACGAAAAACCGAGAGGTGACAAAGTTTCATTTTTAATATACGTCGCGATACGAATGAATTAGGCTCTATAACTTAAATCGTAGTCGATCTCTATGTACTGTAATCTTTCATATTCATCTTTAAAAACAAATTTTATTTGAGGTTGGAAAATCATGTTTTCAAGCTCAAGCTCCATGGTTAAAATTGACAATGGTGGTTCATAATTACAAATCATACAAGTAGTAAACAAGTAGGAAATTACATTAGGAGTAAGTTAATGATACTCACTGTGATAAAGGATTGGAGTAATTGTTGAGAAAGATATTCAAATTAAGAGAACCCACTTCAAGCTTGGCTATGGTGGATTAAGCTTTCTCTCTCTATAAATAAAATCTGTAAAAGCTCTCTAAACTCTCTCTTTTCTCTCTGTATTTCCTTTGTTTGTAAACCCGGAATGTGTGTGATTGAGAGAGTATGTGAATGTATATATAAAATATAATACTTGGTGGCAAAGAACCACCCTCAACACTCAACAAAATGAATTTAGTTTCTCAATTTCTAATACACAGCACATATACATATATCAATTATATATATATGAAGATTGTATTAACTCTATATTTGATCTAAGGGTCAAGTGTAGGTGTATAGGGGTCAAGATAGAGGTGTTTGGGAAATGGAGCTTAAGACCCAACACTAACACATTCAAATAAGGTGTTGGGTTTGTGCCCTCAAACCATTACTTTATGTATGAGACATTAGCATTATAATATATGGATATCAGCTTTACATTTCATTGTGTATGTTTCTTTCATGAGATGATTGTTTTGTCCTTAAGTATCATAGTAAGCAATTCGTGTGTGTATGAGATACACACAAGTGAGATACGAATTACTATTCTTTGATACTTAGAATATGTCACAGTGGATGATGAGACTGGATACCTCATCAGGTCTACACTGTAGCATAATTAACTACCATTGGATGGAGTGATTAATCTCAATCACTAGAGTGTAGCTCTTAGTTGATATGCTAGTGCTTATAGTGCATTGACGGACCTGAGCTTTCCTATTGACGCTTAAGGCTGTCAACAGTCAATAGGAACTCATAACTTGTATAAGGTACGTGTTCTCAATCTTGAGATGATTATGAACACAGACTATGGATATGGCTGCTTTGACTTACCAATCAGTGAGGTCTATAGAAGATCAACACCTGGGTATCTTGGGTATGTCATGTCCATAGGGTTGTGAACATATATTGTCAAGATAGAATCTACCCTCTGATTCAGAGTAAGCATTCCCTTGAGAATGTCACCAAGTTGATTACTGAGTACTGCAGTCTTGTTGATAAGAGTTATCAACATGTTTGGTAATCATGAGTAGTGAATTGGACTAAAGGAATACAAGAAGTAATCATGATTCAGGTTGACAGTAACAGTTATCCGACTACCTGAATATGATTACGAATGCTGACGGTAGAGGGACATTAGTACACCATACAAGTCTAGTTATCACTTCGGATATGTTCTTTTGCGTTGGAGTTCAGTTATCGTTTTATAGTGGAATAAACGTTAACTGACCAGTTAGTTAGTTTGCTGATCAAAGAGTTTGGTCATGGTAATTAACAAACTGGTCTGAGCCAACAATAAAGAGCCTAGGAGGTCCCACTCTTAGCTCCGCTAGGATGCTTGGAAAGACACTTGAGGAAGCTGTTAAGACAAGTTCGATCGATTGAAGTATGTTCGATCGATTGAAGTCAGAAGGTTCGATCGATCGAAGTCACTTCGATCGATCGAAGTCTAGGTCGGTTCTGGAAATCTATAAATAGGGCAGCTGCGTTCTGGAAGTGGGAGATCGTCGTTTTTATACGCAGAAGCTGCAGAAACTATCATAGTCTTCCCAAAACCTTCCTATTCTCTCTATTAGGGTTCCCACGAACCCTAGTCTTTCCGGCAGGCATCCGCAGGAGTCATAAGGGTGAAGATCATCTAGTGGAGGCTGCTGGAAGTTAAAGTTTCAGAATTGGGTTCAAGACACTAAGGTATAATTCTTTCACCCCTTGTACGCATCTATGGAATTGACGAGTAGTAGATCCTGGAATACCAAAAGTTATATAACTTAACCTATTTTCGCTGCGCATTTAAACTCTAACTTTAAACCACTTTTCCTTCAATTGGTATCAGAGCCACGCTCGTTTGGATCTATAGATGCGTTCTTGGAACCCTAGTTTTGATTTGCATGTTGATTTTAGAACTGTTTTCGAAACTGCATCGTCATAGATCTGTTTCTGCATTGTTATCGCAGCAGAATACAAAACTGTGATTGCATAGGATGCAAGGTGGGTTCGATCGATCGAACTTGTTTCGATCGATCGAACATTCTGTTCTCAATCGATCGAACAGTCTTCGATCGATCGAACCTTCTGGTATTCGATCGATCGAATGAAGTTCGATCGATCGAATGAAGTTCGATCGATCGAGATAGATACTTTGTCAGGTTCTCTGTTTCACAGTTTTAAAGTGTTTTGAAATTAAAAACTTTAATTTTAAAATATTCTGTAAAATTTTCAAATCATTCTGTGAAACAGAATGTTCAAGCGATTGAACAGTGTTCAATCGATCGAAGGTTCGAGCGATCGAACGGTCTTCGATCGATCGAACTGTGACAGAGAAGTAAGATGCTGTTTTAAGTTCTAATTCAGTATGTAAAGTGTTTATATACTGTGTGAATCAATTAAGTGTTCCAATAGTTACATATATTTGTTATGTATGTGTGGATGCGTGTACGACTAACCCTTTTGCAGCAAAATAAGTCGCTATCTCCCATGGCACCAAGTCGTTTAAATATTTATATTTAAATTGTTTGAGATTGGTACATGTTGTAATTTAATAATGGTTTGGTTTTAAGGCGTATGTAAAGGGCGCTGCGGCTTCAATCCTACGAAAAAGAAAGTCGCACCGGTTTCCCTAGCCTTTTATTTCTTTTTTGCTATTTCCTTTTTCTAGATAAATTGTAAGCTTCAAAAGAAGCATAGGTCCAATGTAATAGAATTAGAAATTCCATGAAGATGGAGCAAGGAGCCGTTGTCCATAAAGATGGAGCCGGAGGCGACCAAACCAAGAAGGTGGTTCTATGGAAATAGAGCCATGGGAGATAGAGGCATTGTTTGAATGCCTATATTTCATTTTAGTTTTTTGTTTTATGTGCTTGTTTTGTGATTGGCGTATAATACATTGTTGCATGCACTTAAAACAAGTTTTCTAAAACAAAATTCAAAAACCGTTTTCAACACATTAGTAAACATTGGATGTTTATGGGTAGTGTGTGGAAACTTTTTTCAAAAGCAAAATCCTTAATTTACTAAATCTAGTGGGAGAGGGTCTTATCAAATAACACCCACGATCTTCCATTAACGGTTCATTGTAAGATGAGTAGTGTATTCTGTGTCACCTCGCCAGGGGTGATCATTCCATACGGAGGGTACACTGCTCATTGGTTACTAGATGTGAACTTCCTATGGATAGGATCAATCAGACGTGTTAGAGGATGACCACCACACGGAGGCGCTATTTGAGACGGTTGTGATTGGATCCTAGTTAATGGTACACACTAGCTAAGCTATGGATAAGGGATCCCATACGGGGCATTATTCAGAAACTTAGAGATCAAATAGGTTCAGGAGTCATGGCTATTTTGCAAGAGTTGCATAGCGGATAAGTCATGATAAATCGAAAGATCGAACATTGACCACCACACGGAGGCTTTATCCTTTCGTTTCGATATTCCGGCGACTTTGTTTTTAAATAAGAGTTTTAAGGATTCTTTTATTTCAAACTGTCAATTCTGATATCCATATTTATTTTGTTTGTTTGATTTTCAGTAATCATAATGTCTGGATCTGCATTTAGTCCACTTGCCACCATACTCACTCAAAACAAGTTAACTGGAAATAACTACACTGAATGGAAACGTAACCTTGACATCGTTTTAACTGCGGAGGATCACATATATGTCCTCACCACCCCAAGCCCTGAAGAACCCGCGACAAATGCTTCGGCAGCTGCCAGACGCGAGTTCGACAAATGGAAGAAGTCGAATGGAATGGCCCGTTGTTACATTCTGGCCTCAATGGCTGGTGTGTTACAACACCAATTCCAATCGAACGATTCTGCCAGTGACATTATCACATCCCTGAAAAAGATGTTTGGGGAGCATGGCAGGCCTGCCAGACAGGTAGCCATGCAGAAGATAATGAGTGCAAAGATGTCGGAAGGTACTCCAGTCAAAGAACATGTTTTAAAAATGATTGGTTATTTAAACGAACTGGAGACCTTGGGAGCCAACATCGATGCACAGACCCAAGTTGATATGATCCTCAACTCGCTGTCGCCATCATTCGCTCAATTCAAACTTAACTATAATATGAATCAAATGGATTTTTTAATGAGCGAATTAATGAGTTCTTTACTGGCAGCAGAAGGGGTGATCAAACCTGGGGGCAGCGTTTTAAACGTTGAGAAAAGCGCTTCTTCTTCCCGATCTACACCGAAAGGTAAGAAAGGAAAGAAGAAGGCTGGCACTGGTGGTTCAAGTGTTGGACCGGTCCCTAAGATTACAAAATCTAAGGGAAAAGGTAAGGGCAAAGGGAAGGTGGGTGGCCAAGGCAAAGGAAAGTGTTTCCAATGCGGTGAGAAGGGCCACTGGAAGAGGAACTGTCCAGAATTCTTAGCTACAAGAGTTCAAGGTATGATTGAATCACATGTGATTGAAGTAAGTTTTATTACGGATACTTCAAACACTTGGTGCATTGATTCTGGTGCGACTAACCATATCTGTAATTCGTTGCAGGGGTTCAGATCAACCAGGAAATGCAGTGATGGGGAGATCGTGCTTACTCTAGGTTCTAGCGCAACCGTATCTGCGGTTGCTATAGGAGTCGTAGTTTTAGAATTTTCAGACAATAAAGTTTTGATTTTATCAGATGTACTTTACGTCCCTTTAATGAGACGTAATTTAATTTCAGTTTCTAATTTAACGAATAATGGTTATTCCTTTCATTTTGGAACTGAAGTTGTCATTAAAAGAAACAGTTCTTTTATATGTTCTGGTGTTAAATCAAATGGTTTGTATGTGATTACTCCCAATATTTCAAAAGATTCTTGTTTAGAACTTAATAACTCAGTGATAACTTTACCATCTAAAAGAAAGGAACCTTCCACTAATCCAACAAGGCTTTGGCATATGAGGCTTGGCCATATCAATCTGAATAGGATTGGCAGACTAGTCAAAGAAGGGGTCTTAGGCGATTTGGTTCTCGAACCAATGGAAGTCTGCGAGTCTTGTTTGGAGGGTAAGATGACCAAAAGGCCCTTTCCTGCAAAGGGCAATAGGACCAATGCATTGTTGGAATTAGTTCATACTGATGTGTGTGGACCAATAAATATTAGAGCAAGGGGTGGTTATGAGTATTTCATAACATTTACCGATGACCACTCTAGGTATGGATATGTGTACCTAATGCAGCACAAGTCTGAAGCCTTTGAAAAGTTCAAAGAGTTTAGGGCTGAAGTGGAGAAGCAATCGGGCACACATATCAAGGCCATTCGATCTGATCGAGGTGGCGAGTACCTCTCTAATGAGTTTATTGATCATCTCGTACAGAATGGGATTCTGTCACAGTTGACTGCACCTGGTACGCCTCAGCAGAACGGTGTAGCGGAGAGAAGGAATCGGACTCTTTTAGACATGACTAGATCGATGATGAGTTATTCAGAGTTGCCATTATTCCTTTGGGGTTATGCTTTGGAAACCGCTGCATACATACTAAATCTAGTACCAAGTAAATCTGTTCCCAGGACACCACGAGAGATGTGGATTGGGTGCAAGCCTTCTTTGCAACATCTCCGGATATAGGGGTGTCCGGCACACGTGCTCAAAGGAAAGATGAGCAAGTTGGATTCTAGATCGGAAGTATGTTACTTTGTAGGGTATCCAAAGGGTACTTATGGATGGTATTTTTATGATCCAAGAGAACAGAAAGTGTTTGTTAGTACAAATGCTGTTTTCTTGGAGGATGATTATATCATGAACCATAAACCTAAGGGAAGGATAGATCTTAGAGAGATAGAAGGAGAGCCCTCAGTCCAACCCGCAGTTGATAACGATGAAAATCAAGAAAATACCACTTTTTCACCCATTTCCGCACCGGTACCTCGTCGTAGTGGGAGGATTATCAGCCAGCCTGATAGATACATGTTCTTAGGAGAAGTTTTTGAAGCTGTCTCCATAGAATCTGAATCTGATCCTACCACTTACGAAGAGGCAATGGCTGATGTTGATTCAGCTCATTGGATTAAAGCTATGAAGGCTGAATTGGAATCTATGGATTCCAATCAGGTCTGGGATCTTGTAGAACTTCCAGCCAATATTAAACCCATTGGCTGCAAGTGGGTCTATAAGAGGAAAATAGGATCTGATGGAAAGGTTGAGACCTTTAAGGCAAGGCTTGTGGCGAAAGGCTATACTCAGAGGGAGGGCATTGACTATGAGGAAACCTTCTCGCCGGTAGCCATGCTCAAGTCCATCAGAATACTCTTATCCATTGCTGCATGCCTAGATTATGAAATCTGGCAGATGGACGTCAAGACTGCATTCTTGAATGGCAATCTTGAGGAGAACATCTATATGCAACAACCAGAAGGGTTCATAGCTGGTCGGAAAGGTAACTTGGTATGCAAGTTGCAAAAGTCCATTTATGGGCTTAAGCAGGCATCCAGAAGTTGGAACATCCGATTTGACCAAGCGGTCAAGTCGTTTGGTTTCATACAGAATCTGGATGAGCCTTGTGTATACAAGAAATGTGAAGGAAAAGTAGTGGCTTTTCTTGTGCTTTACGTTGACGACATTCTACTCATTGGGAATGATGTAGCGGCGCTGTCAACGGTCAAGGTTTGGCTAGTTAGTACTTTCGATATGAAGGATCTAGGAGAGGCGAGCTATATTCTTGGGATAAAGCTCTTTCGGGATCGCAAGCGAAAGATAATGGGATTATCTCAAGCTGGTTATATCGAGAAAGTGCTAACTAGGTTTTCAATGGATAATTCGAAGAAAGGTTTGTTACCTTTCAGGCATGGTTTAGCGTTCTCCAAGGACCAGTGCCCAAAGACACAAGAGGAGAGGAATCGCATGGCAGGAATTCCCTATGCCTCGGCAGTGGGAAGTCTCATGTATGCGATGTTATGCACTAGACCAGATATCTGCTTTGCCGCTGGCATGGTTAGCAGGTATCAATCGAATCCTGGTCCAGAGCACTGGACAGCCGTTAAGCACATTCTTAAGTACTTGAGAAGAACTAACGGTTACATGCTTATGTACGGCGGTAGTGAGTTAATTCCAGTAGGATACACTGACTCAGACTTTATGTCAGATAAAGATTCGAGAAAGTCGACATCCGGACATCTCTTTACCTTGGGAGGTGGTGCTGTTAGTTGGAGGAGCATTAAGCAGAAATGCATTGCAGACTCAACTACAGAAGCTGAGTATGTGGCTGCTTGTGAAGCCGCAAAGGAAGCTGTTTGGCTCAAGAAGTTCCTTATGGAACTCGAGGTGGTACCAGCGTCGTTGTCACCTATTACGCTATACTGCGATAATAGTGGGGCAGTGGCTCAGTCCAAGGAGCCAAGGAACCACGGGAAGGGAAAGCACGTAGAGCGGAAATATCACCTAATCCGAGATATAGTTCAACGTGGAGATGTGACTGTCACCAAGATTGCCACCGCTGACAATCTTGCTGATCCGTTTACAAAGGCCTTACCACAGAAGGTCTTTGATCGTCATCTAGATAGTCTAGGTCTTCGATGTAGTTCTGAATGGTTGTGAGTGCAAGTGGGAGTTTGTTGGGTTTGTGCCCTCAAACCATTACTTTATGTATGAGACATTAGCATTATAATATATGGATATCAGCTTTACATTTCATTGTGTATGTTTCTTTCATGAGATGATTGTTTTGTCCTTAAGTATCATAGTAAGCAATTCGTGTGTGTATGAGATACACACAAGTGAGATACGAATTACTATTCTTTGATACTTAGAATATGTCACAGTGGATGATGAGACTGGATACCTCATCAGGTCTACACTGTAGCATAATTAACTACCATTGGATGGAGTGATTAATCTCAATCACTAGAGTGTAGCTCTTAGTTGATATGCTAGTGCTTATAGTGCATTGACGGACCTGAGCTTTCCTATTGACGCTTAAGGCTGTCAACAGTCAATAGGAACTCATAACTTGTATAAGGTACGTGTTCTCAATCTTGAGATGATTATGAACACAGACTATGGATATGGCTGCTTTGACTTACCAATCAGTGAGGTCTATAGAAGATCAACACCTGGGTATCTTGGGTATGTCATGTCCATAGGGTTGTGAACATATATTGTCAAGATAGAATCTACCCTCTGATTCAGAGTAAGCATTCCCTTGAGAATGTCACCAAGTTGATTACTGAGTACTGCAGTCTTGTTGATAAGAGTTATCAACATGTTTGGTAATCATGAGTAGTGAATGGGACTCAAGGAATACAAGAAGTAATCATGATTCAGGTTGACAGTAACAGTTATCCGACTACCTGAATATGATTACGAATGCTGACGGTAGAGGGACATTAGTACACCATACAAGTCTAGTTATCGCTTCGGATATGTTCTTTTGCGTTGGAGTTCAGTTATCGTTTTATAGTGGAATAAACGTTAACTGACCAGTTAGTTAGTTTGCTGATCAAAGAGTTTGGTCATGGTAATTAACAAACTGGTCTGAGCCAACAATAAAGAGCCTAGGAGGTCCCACTCTTAGCTCCGCTAGGATGCTTGGAAAGACACTTGAGGAAGCTGTTAAGACAAGTTCGATCGATTGAAGTATGTTCGATCGATTGAAGTCAGAAGGTTCGATCGATCGAAGTCACTTCGATCGATCGAAGTCTAGGTCGGTTCTGGAAATCTATAAATAGGGCAGCTGCGTTCTGGAAGTGGGAGATCGTCGTTTTTATACGCAGAAGCTGCAGAAACTATCATAGTCTTCCCAAAACCTTCCTATCCTCTCTATTAGGGTTCCCACGAACCCTAGTCTTTCCGGCAGGCATCCGCAGGAGTCATAAGGGTGAAGATCATCTAGTGGAGGCTGCTGGAAGTTAAAGTTTCAGAATTGGGTTCAAGACACTAAGGTATAATTCTTTCACCCCTTGTACGCATCTATGGAATTGACGAGTAGTAGATCCTGGAATACCAAAAGTTATATAGCTTAACCTATTTCCGCTGCGCGTTTAAACTCTAACTTTAAACCACTTTTCCTTCATAAGGCATAGCCAAACAAGGCAAGAACAAGTTGCCTAGGAATCTACATATGGTTTTTATTGATTTAGAAATCTGGTGGAGCAGCCAAACAGGTTCGACGTTGTGATAGAATGATTAGACAGTTTCCCTACAAGTGATAGATAGACAGTTTCCCTACAAGTGATAGAGGGGATGATTATTGGGGTTATATCGCATATGGGATAATCCCATTAATTTAGAGATTATGATTTGTCTAGATTCCTATTGTGATTTGGCTTCATTGATAGAATGGTAGTACTTATCCAACAAGTAATGGGTCATAAACTCTATATAAAGGGATGTTGTATAGGAATTTAGAGAGCCATTAGTGTACCAAGTTGGGGGGTCTCCCCTCATAGTGGGGGTGTGCATGGTCTAGGGTGAGAGAGTGTGAGTTCTTTGGGGTATTGAGAGTGGGTATACAAAGGGTGTGAGGGTTGTGTTATGAGATTTAATTCAAAGTGTCTTGTACTAATTGTTTATTCTCAATAGTGAAAGAACTGGCCACTCAGATGTGGCTGTAGGTGGTTTTGTCGAACAACGTAGAAATCTGTGCATCTTTTCTTTGGTGAGCATGTTTATTTCTGTTTGTGCGTTTCTTTGGGGGAATTTAGTTCCGTGTTTTAAATTCCCAACAGTGATCTACATTCTCTAAGTATACACTTGGTTGTGTATATTTTAACCTTTAGGGACCTTTCCTTTGTTGGAAGCACTTGTTGGAATCAAGAGACAACTTCCAAGTACTCATTTTTTTTTTCTTTTTGATGACGAAAACAAATCCTTCAACCTCTTATTTGTGACTTTAGGATCTCCGCCAAGATTTCAAACATTTTCTATATCAATGTTTTATCGGAGTAGAACTAGAGGCCAGCTTGCGATAGGATCTAAAATCATGACACCATGGCATGAATTTTTTATATTATGTCCATCGATCTTTAGACTTGTCCCTCAAACTATTTTACTTTGACTCTTGCTACCCGATCACCCTTAAGGAAGCCAGGTGCTCTGGTCAACTTGGCTACAATAAATTGATTAATACTTAATACTCATCAATTTACTATTATTACATTTGTAATGAAACTCTGCCTGGGTTGTTTCAACACTGCCGGTCCCAAGCCCGGATAAAAGAGGAGGGTTAGTGCGTTATGTAGCTCGACAGCCAGCACGTCAAAAAAATCATCGAATCCTTATGATATGAATCCAAATATGAATACTCGTGTAGGAAAGGTGGAAGAGCTATTTTGAGAAGTTGCTGAATGAAAAACATATGGATAACACAATGGAAGAAGCAACTGGAAGTTACGATGAAACTAGAGAATACAAATTCTATCGGAGAATAAGGAAGTTTGAGGTGGAATTTTCTTTGCAGAAGATGAAACCCAACAAGGCCTTAGGACCAGATGGGATCCCCATTGAGGTTTGGAAATGCTTGGGAGATATGGGGGCATCTTGGCTTACAAAAGTTTTTAATAGGATTTTAATGACTAGAAAAATGCCAGATCAGTGGAGGAAGAGCATCCTAGTGCCTATATATAAGAGTAAAGGAGATGTACAACAATGTAACAACTATAGAGGTATTAAGTTGATGAGCCATACTATGAAGCTATGGGAGAGAGTGATGGAGCATCGCTTAAGAGGTGCAACATCAATGTCAGAAAATCAGTTTGGATTTATGCCTGGGAGATTAACTATGGAAGCAATTTTTTTACTTAGAAGACTAATGGAAAAGTATAGAGAGAAGAAAAAAGATCTACATATGATTTTTATTGATTTAGAGAAAGCTTATGATAGAGTGCCTAGAGATTTAATTTGGTGGGTGCTAGAGAAGAAATGAGTGACCAAGGGTTATATTGACGTGGTGAAGGATATGTATGATGAAGCGGTTACTACAATTAGATCACCAGCCGGAGAAACAAACGAATTCCCAATTACCGTAGGCCTGTACCAGGGGTCGACCTTGAGCCCTTATTTGTTTGCCCTAATTATGGATGAATTGACTAGACACATTCAAGATGAGGTCCCATTGTGTATGTTGTTCGCAGATGATATTGTCTTGGTTGATGAGACTTAAAGGGGACTCAACACTAAACTAGAAGCTAGGAGAGAAGCACTGGAGACTAAGGGGCTAAAGATAAGTAGGACGAAAACAGAATACATGAAATGTACTTTTAGCAACAGTGGAAGTAGAGACAACGAAGCAGTGAAGATCGAAGATCAGGAGATTCCAAAGAGGGAACACTTTCGCTATCTAGGTTCAATGATCAGTAGAGACGAAGAGATTGGTGATGACGTGACCCATAGAATTAAAGTGGGCTGACTTAAGTGGAGGAGTGCTGCTGGAGTATTATGTGACCGGAGAATACCAGCAAAATTGAAAGAAAAATTTTATAGGACAGCTATTAGGCCAGCTATGCTATACGGGACAGAGTGTTGGACAACTAAGAAACAACACATTAGCAAAGTGAATGTAGCGGAGATGAGGATGCTAAAATGCATGTGTGGTAAGACTAGGAAAGATAGAATTAGAAATGAGTACATCCGAGAGACTGTAGGAGTGACATATATTAAGGATAAGTTGAGGGAATATAGACTTAGATGGTTCGGCCATGTGCAACGAAAACCTGTAGATGCACCTGTGCGAAAGAGTGATAAGATCGTAGTGCCTGAAATGGTTAGAGGGTGAGACAGACCTAGACTAACTTTGGAATATGTAGTGCAACAAGATATGAATATATATAATTTAAATGAGCATATAGCTCTTGATCGTGCAAAATGAAGAAAAAAGATTCACACAGCCGATTCCAATTAATTGAGACACGAGGCTTGATTTGGTTTGGTTTGGTACATTTGTAATAACATATGTAAAAATCCAATTGGATCGTCTCTGTCATTACTTATTTTTCAAGAGAAAAAATACTACTTCTTACCTAACTTGACCAATTTGATGATAGTACACTAATCTTTTCAATGTGTTTGGAATCCAATTTTTTTGACCTTAGGGACTTGTGATATGTACTTTCAAGGAACTTGCATTCTAATATTTTTCCTTCTTCTTGAAGGTTAATGACTTTAATGCAAGGGTAATATTATGTTTTTTAAATGTTAATTGTAAATTTACATTTTAAGTAATGTGATAGTGAGATCACTTTTAATAATAATGATGATCACTTCATATCATTCAATCAAAATTTAGTGACAACTTTTAATAATAATAGAGTCACTTCAACATCATCCAATCAAAATCTAGTGTCCAATATAAATTTGGAATTAAAATTCGGAAAGCATAACATTACTCTTAATCCAAAGAGGATATTCACACATATAGTCATGATTTATTGGATTATCTCAAATGTGTTTCGTTAGCATTGGGTGGTGTGATCTTGTTTTCTTCAAAATTGTTGAAGACTTTTAGAGTGGTTGCTACGTAATTATATAATTATTGTACAAGATGACATATGTTGCGTCGATGTCACATGAACTTTGGAGTGGGAGTTTTTTTGTTGTTGTAATGTTACACTTATAAAATGAGGGTTGAACGCATTTTATCTTTTTTGTGATGATTAAGGCTATTTTTACTTAATTATTAATGAAAATTTCTAAATTCAATTTTGAGGAAAATGATAAATGACCAAATTTTGAGTTCTTCATTTTAATTCTTCCACCCCATTATTTCTTTCTCGATCCACATTATTACCACCTAGGGGTGGACACGAGCCAAGTCGCTCAACAAGGGCTCGTGGCTCGGCTCGGCTTATATAATAAATAAGCCAAGCTCGAGCTTGATCAATAGCAGGCTCGTTTAATAAACGAGCAAAGCTCGAGCACACTTGGGCTCGGCTCGATAAGGCTCGCGAACAGCTCGATTAAAGCTCGTATAGTAGTCTCATGAAAAATCTCTTTAATAGGTTTGATAAGGACTTGTTATATATATATATGATAATTATAAAAATATGATATATGTATAATGCAAAGTATTTGAAATTGAAAGAATATTATATATGTATGATAATTATAAAAACATAATATATATGTATAATATGAAGTATTTAATATATATGTACATATATATATGTATGTATATATATATGTGTGTGTGTGCCAACTGTCAAGCATTGAGCTTGGTCCGTGGATTTTGATTGACAACTTAAACTTGCTAATAGGGGTGTACACGAGTTGAGCTGCTCAACAAGGGCTCGAGGCTCGGTTCGATAATAGCTCGGCTCGGCTCGGCCCAATAATAAACGAGCCAAGCTCAAACTTGAGCAAAATGCATGCCAACTTTTAAAGTTCGGTTCGAGCTCAACTCGAATTCGAAAAACTCAGCTCGAATGCAGATCAAGGAAGGGTGTATTTATTATTATTTGAAAGTAAAAGTTAACGCCTTAAAGTTTGCACGTAGTACACAACTATAACTATCAACTCTTGACCACTAGGGTGGGATTGGGAGTGGGAGTGGGAGTGGGAGTGGGAGTGTACTATGTACCTTAGCGACTCCTGTGCTGCTTGAGTGCGAGTTTAAATCTCCTCATCTATTGTGAGGCTCCAACTAGGGCTGGTCATCGGCCCGTTGGCCTGCTCGGCCCTCTCAGTTAGGTCTTAATTTTATAGGGCTTGGGCAAAGAAGTTGGTTTGTAGGGCTGAGTCTGACTAGTGTTTGAAGCTCGGTCAATTTTTCGGGTTGAGATTGGGCATGACAGATAAGACCCGCTTAGGCCCACTCCGACTCGGGTAGTAATAGTATGTATATATATATACTCCCTCCATCCCATTTTATGTGTCCCTCTTTTCTTTTTGGGATGTCCCAAAATTATTATCCAATTTCATAAATTAATATGTAAATTTTACTTAGTTTCACAAACTAATCTTCCTTGCAATCAATACCAAAACAAAACAAAAAAAGAAAGTGCAATGATTTATGAGCAATTGTAGAAAGTAGGTGTAGATTCTTTTTATCCCCTTAAAACCTAGTCGCCCATCTCAGTCTTAAGTTATTTGATGAGCATGAATGTTATTTGACTCTGGCTTATGTCCACTTGAAGTGCTGCTAATGTGTTGGGCAATAATGATGTGGTGGTGTTGCATTTAATGGAATGTTGGTGTCACGACCCATTCCGCTACGGGCGGAAATAGGACACATGGCATGCCACTAAGGCTCATCCAATTCGATTAATGTAAAATAGCAGCGGAAATCATAAGTACAATCCATAAAATCAGAGTCATAAAATTTTTTTCTCAATTCAAATACTTCCAGAAATAATCCATTTTGAAAACAGAGATCCAGACGTCTGCGATGAGGACCCAGTCTACTGCTTTGAAATTACGAAGAGTATAACATCTAACCCGTCCAATCCAGTCGACTGTATCAGGGATTCAGTGACTGCGGTCTCAATTTCTCAATTGATTGGTACCTGTCCGGTCGACTGTATTAGGGACCCAGTCGACTGTATAACTACTAGTTATGTTTTTCTCTAGTATAATATAAACTAGACTTGGACTCAAAGTGGTTGTATTATCAGTGGTTTTGTATGTTTATTTTAATAAATAGTTGTTGGACACAGCACATTATCTACAAAAATTTTGCCTTGTCGGCCTGGGCTGGGCTCGGGCTTTGAGACCTATCATGGGACTGGCTTGGGCAGCTATGTTGAGGCTCGATGCGAGCCGGGCCGAGCTTGGGCAAAAATAAGTACTCTTAGTGTCTAGTGCAATCCCGGCCCATGACCAGTCCTACCTCCAACCCTCTAAAAAGCAAATATAACTAAAAGGGTAAAATGTAATTAACTAAAAATGATTTCCATAAAATCTTGCAGCTCCAATGCTACATGTCATTTTCATCATGCCTAATAGCCTATTATATTTTTTGACATTGCTACAGTGTCAAATGCTTTATTTTGACATTTTTGCTCCAATGCTATATGTCATTTCAAATGTTATATTTCGGTCCAACTACCATTTGTCTTTCAAAGTGATCTTTTGTTAAGGGGCAAAAGGGGCATTTAATAAATGTATATCCTTAAATCAAAATTAAGTGGTACCACTATCACATGTATTGGGGAAGCATTTGGGATGCAAAATTTGTAAAACATAACAAAAAAAAAAATGGTCAAAATATATCATTTCAATACTTATATGCTGATGTGGCACAAATGATATGTACCATTTGTTGTGCCAAATATGGCATGAAAAGTGATCATGCCAAAATTTGGCATGACAAATGGCCTTACATTGGAGCAACCATAGGTCCATATTCAATGGTCATGCTATAAAATAGAATTGGCAACCGCGTTGGAGATGGTCTAATGTGTTACTTCAATCCATCACACTGCCATTCTTATGAACAATAGAAACTAGTCAACGCAACAAAGCTAGTGTCAGTACTGAACATAATTCACCCAAGCAAGCAATCGTTTTGGGCCTCCACTTCAGTAGGGTCCCTACTCAAAATAATAGCCTATTACTAAAGGTGTCATCGGTTCAGTCAGGAAGGTTATTAGAAGGTTTCAAAACCGACCAAAAGACTTTCAATTTGGTCGATTTTGTCAATTTTGGGGTGTTTTTTACTCTTTGGTTCGATTTTTTCATTGCACTATTCTATTAAAACTTGACAGAATTAGTCATTTTGGATCGGTTGATTCGATCAATAGATTTTTTGACACCCTCCCTATTATATATATATTTATATATATATATATATATATGTGTGTGTGTGTGTGTTAATTTAATTAATTTTCTTATTATGAAGCGAGTTTTGTCCGACTCGTTGGTTTCCTATCAATTTGTGTATCTTTCTGGATATCTGGCATGGTCGGGTCCTGACTCAGAAATAAGAATCTCTGTTTTACATCAATTTTGGTGAAGACAAAATCCATAGCTTAATATAGAGTTATGGACAACACCAATGGACATAAATCAGAGTACGTACCAATAGACAATGAGGAATGCTATGTTTCACAAATATTAATTTTAAATTTTTATTTCGAATGATGTGACAGTGAGTTTATTGATAATAATGATGGGGACTACTTTAATATCATCTAATCAAAATTTAGTTGATCATTGCCACATCATTTAAAATTAATATTTATCACTCTTGACTCCATTTCATCCTGTCTTTCTTAAATAAATTTTCTCTAATATCCTATTACAGAATAAGAGTCTTCAATGTACTTAAATGAATACAGTGTTTGGAATACGAAAATGAGTATTTTTGTAAATAAGTTAAAATATTAAGGGTGCACGAATAGATTAATCACATAATGGGGGTCGGGCAAGTTTAGAGGGCCATTTACCAACTCTAACGTTGGCTTTTTGAGTTCCAAACCGTCCCTACTCCTATAGTACCTCTACCAAACTCGATCCATTAGGATCGAGATACCTCTCTATTTTAAAATTGCTGAAGTAAATCCAAAGGAATAATATAATACCTCTCAAATTTAATTTCAAAATGCTTTTATAATTGCATCAAATGTTCAAACAATAATTAGTGATATTACATAGTACATGTAGTACAACTGATAAAGCATTTATAATTTAAATTGAGAACCATATATACCATTATTCAATTGTAAGAGTGGGATAAAATATTGGCGACATTAGGATTTTTCTAATTTCAATGCGAATCTTTTGAATTGCAGGTTTCTTAAAAAGTTTTAGTACTTGGTGGCAACTATTGCCAAAGGAACATTTTTTTTTTTTTAAGAAAAAACGAATGGTGATAGAAGTGAACACCACAGAACAACATGTAAACTTTTTTCAAGTTCACAATATAAACAAACTGCAATTATTCAGTATTTGTCAGACAATACTGTAAAGTAAGATGAGTCTTACTTCCAAATTATCTCTGTAAATTCCAGTCATTGATTTCTTTTCAAATTTCAATTGGCACAACATGAACAAGAATAATAAGAGCATATGTAGTGTGTACCCATCTATAGTGTGGCCAAGGGAATGCTGGTTAAGGGAATGCAGTGGACCAATTTTTTATTTTTTATTTTTTATATTTTAATCAATTATTCAAAAAAAAAAGAGAGAGAGAGAGAGGAGAACTACAACTCCTAACCGACAAAGGCTTTGCCAGCGGACACTGGCCTGGGTCATGATGTTTACTAAAAAAATGTCAAAACGACTAAAGGAATATCGATTAGTGTGGGTCGGTAGACCCTCAGTCGACTGGTCTGTAAGGTAAGAAATTTAGCGAAAGGGTAAGTTTAGCTTTCGCTAGCATATATACAACCACTTAAGTACCTATATAGGAAGCAATGTTGGGGGTAATTTTTTTTGAAAAAATTTACTTACTTAAGTTACCCTACCCAACACACCATTGGAGATGCTCTAAGAAGATGTAATTTCTTTTTTTTTTAATTATTTAGTGTAGTGGTCTTATGCAATGAAATAATATATTGTCAAGACTGGGGGAAGGGGTCAAGTTTCAAACTCTGATATGAGCATGACATGGAGAGAGTCTTTTTATGAACTAAGCTAATTAAGTCATTGCTCAAATAACGTGTATTTTTTTTTTAATTAACTTACAAAAAAGTGAATCTTTAAAACATAGAGATGAACTAGAGGTGGAATAGTTGCTTGACAAAAGGGGGAGGAACTAGGTGAGAGAGATAATATTACACTCGTAGCAAAAAAAGATAAATATTACATATGCAGGATTATATATAAGATAATTGTGTGTATGTAGACTGTAGGGACAAGTGGAAGAATGGTTCTAGCATATTGTGGGGACATATACCATTAAAATATTTTTTTTAAAAAAATCAACATGACAGCTTGACAGGTATTAGATCGATTATGCTTTTGTCAGACTCAAATTCGCTCGGCAAATTAGGACACGTATAACAAAACTATACGCACCCAATATGTACTAACTAGGAAGAAAAATGTGAAGAACACCATTTTTAAAGAACTTTATTGTGACAAAAATAGACCTAAGGGTAAAATGGTCATTAATAAAGTATACAAATTTTATACCAAAAGATAGGTCTTTGAATCCTGGTTCCAACACAAAAAATGGCGCGCGAATCCGAATATTTTAGAAAACGTTATGCACGTTTCCGTAAAAGTGGACGTACTGTGAAAATACAAGCGGATCGATCCGCTCTAAAACCCGGATCGATCCATTTCGCTGAATCTTCCGCAGAATGTCCCTTAAAAAGGCCGGATCGATCCCTTTTCTATAACCTGGATCGATCCGGGTTCTGCAGAACATATTTTTGCTGCTAAAAACTCTGTCAAAACAATGAAAAACATTACCAATTCATACCTGCACAATACCAAACCACTTGGGGCTTCAAGAAAACATTTCAAATATATTTCTAAACATGTTTAAACATAAACCAAACTTGTGAAACACATAGACCACTATATTTGGATCAATATAACCCATGAACTCAATTCATTTGAATCAAAACAAACTTTAAAGCCTTGAAACTCAATTCTCATCAAAAGTTCATAAAATATGTTGGGAATGAACTCAAAGCTAAACCAATATCATACACACAACCAAAACATGTCCACAACACTAATGACATGATATTAACTTGTCGAATCGACTCAACACGACATCTTTCGCATAAACAACCCAAACATGAAAATTTACATAAGTGTTTTCAATTCAACTTCGAAATCACCAAATAACAAGTTGGAAGAACTAAACCTCTTGGTTACAAGCTAAGAACTAATCCACCATTTTAGGAACTAATAATTACAACATATTAAAAGTTAAAAGAGAGTTCACATGCTCTAGCGCCAAATTTCCTCCATCTCTCCCAACGCTTGCATTTCCTCTCCGGGAATAGCTCTGAACCTGCGGTAGTTGTTATGTACCACAACAGAAATAGGAAAAAGGTTTTCTTAAGCATTACGCTTAGTGAGCAATTCTAAACATGATTGAATGTTTAACATGTGCAATGCTACAATTTAACCCCCATATCTCATATTCGTAATCGCCAAATCACCGTTCTATGACTCATTCAAACCCGAAGACCTTTCATTGGTCCCGTGGTCATTTCTATTCCTTGGACTTTCGTATTTATCGGATTCTTCCTCTTCTTCTCCCTTATTACTCCCAACAATGAGTTATTTCCCCGGTGTTCATTGATTACCGTGTAAGCATATAAATACATAAGCATGTAAGCACAACAATTTTTCATATAATTGACATGCAATTGATAATCTAGCATTTTCATGAGTTCTAAGCATAAGTTTTCAACACTAATTATCATTGAAGCATGATACTCATAAAAATCCCAATCAATCTTTAGTTAGAAAAATTCACTTTATACAAATTCTACCCAAAATCAGCCCAAGAATGCAAAATTCCACCAAGTTCAAGCTCAATTCTTACTCCAAAGAGATTCCTACATGAACTCGATAGACGATGTCTCATCGATTAGTATGAACTATCAAAATCCAATGATTAAACATAAATTAAAGGTATAGAAATGATCGTCTCATGTCCATGAGTCCGAAAACGGCTTCAATTCGCGAATTGGACGAACGGCGGCGACGGAACGGCGAAAAAGCGATGTTGGCGTCTCGTCTCCGTTTTCTCTCCGGAGCCCTCTCTTATTTTGTTTGTTAATTTCTGTAAAAAAAAATGAGAGTATAAACTCTCCTATTGACACACACACACATCACATGCAAGTGACGTGTCTCATATTTTTTCCCTATTTTCATTTACAACCCCGAATTTTCTTAAGTTCTCATTATGAAATCCCCCAAACATTCCATTAACTACCCAATTATCTAATGAGTGTTTGTCTAAGTCCCGTATGGGTCCCAACGTGGGTCCCACATATTTTGTGAAATTGCTATCGCACCTACTAGTTATGAATCATTTTCATTTATACCCTTATGTGAGTATCCAACTAATACCAAATGCTAACATACAACATTATATAATATGAGAGCATTTTAAACAAGTATTCATGTAGTCATATAAAATGCATTTAATCATTTAAAATGCAAATTATTAATTAGCCCTTCATTGGGTCCTATTCCAATACCTGTCCCACCTCACTGGGGACTTTCCAAATGGTGTCCTTCGCTGAACACTTTTCATACGGGCGAGTCCAAGCCTCCCCTTAATCCATTTTATACACTAATTGTATTAATTAATGCACATAAAAATAATAATTTACCCGTTCTCCGAATGCGGGTGTTACATTTCTCCCTCCCTAAATAGAAATTTGGTCCCCAAACTTACTCTTACCTCAAGAATCGAAGAGATGTGGGTGCTTGGCTCGAATCTCATTCTCTCGTTCCCAAGTTGCTTCCTCGACGGAATGGCAACGCCATTGAACCATCAATAAGGGAATTACCTTAGTTCTCAAGACTTGATCTTTTCTATCAAGAATTTGCACCGGATGTTCGACGTAGGTCATATCCTCTCGAATCTCCAACGGCTCTGCAATAATAACATGTTTCGAATCCGGCACATAACGTCGAAGCATCGACACGTGGAACACATTGTGAACATTTGCTAACTCTTGTGGCAACTCCAACCAATAAGCTAATGGTCCAACTCGATTCAAAATTAAATACGGTCCAACATATCTCGGACTGAGCTTACCTCGCTTACCAAAATGTGCTATGCCTTTCGAAGGCGATACCTTCAAAAACACATAGTCACCCACTTCAAACTCCAACGGTCTTCTACCCGTATCCGCATAACTTTTGTAACGACTCTGAGCCGTTTGTAACCACTACTTTATTAATCGAATCTTATCGGTAGTAATTTGCACTATATCCGGTCCTAAAAGCTATTTTTTACCAACGTCTGTCCAACAAATAGGTGATCTATACTTCCTTCCATATAATGCCTCATAAGGCACCATTCCAATGCTGGTTTGGAAACTATTATTGTAAGAGAATTCGATTAAAGGCAAGTGGTTTTCCCAATTGACCTTGAAATCCATAACACATACTCTCAATATATCCTCCAAAATTTGTATTACTCTCTCTGATTGCACATTGGTCTAGGGATGAAACACAATACTAAAATGTAAAGCTGTCCCCATAGCCCTCTTTAAACTCTCCCAAAACCTCGACACGAACCGAGTGTCACAATCTGACACTATTGATACTAGTGCCCCGTGAAGTCTAATAATCTCTCTAATATAAATCTCTGCCAGCTTTGACGGATTCTTGCTTTTGATTAGTAGAAAATGGGCTGACTTAGTCAACCGGTCTACAATCACCCAGATGCTATCATTTGACTTCTGAGACTTTGGAAATCCTGAAACAAAATCCATTGTGATATGCTCCCACTTCCACTCTGGTATCTCTAGCGGATGTAATTCTCCTCTGGGTCGTTGATGTTCCATTTTCACTTTTTGACAGGTCATACATTTAGACACAAATTCTGCTACCTCTCGCTTCATACCACTCCACCAGTAAATTTTGCACAAGTCTTGGTACATTTGGTACTACCCGGATGTACTGAATATCTTGTATTGTGGGCTTCTTCCATAACTTTGTTCCTCAAATCTTCAACTTTAGGAACGCATAATCGGTTAATGTATCTCAAAACTCCCTCTTGAAAGCTACACTCGGGCCTTTTTCCGTCTGGTAATTCTTCAATAATGTTCTTGAAATCTGGGTCTAGAAGTTACTTTGACTTTATTTCACCTATTAAGCTTGGTTGTGCCACAATCGCAGCCATAAATCACCCTTAACTCTAGGAATTACTTCAAGGTTCAATTGTTCAAATTCTTCCACCAACTTTTCTTATCCTGTCAAGGTATAGGCTAAGTTTTCTGACAACTTCCGGCTCAAAGCATCGGCAACTACATTCGCTTTTTTGGGTGATGTTGAATTTTCAAATCATAATCTTTCATGAGCTCCAACCACCTCCTTTGTCGCATGTTAAGGTCCCTCTGAATGAACAAGTACTTCAAACTTTTGTGGTCGGTAAAAATTTCACATGTCTCCCCATAGAAATAATGTCTCCAAATCTTTAACGCAAAAATTACCGCTGTTAACTCCAAGTCATGGGTCGGGTAGTTCTTCTATGAGGTCTCAACTGTCTTGAAGCATAGGCTATTACCTTGTCATATTGTGTTAGCACGCATCCCAAGCCTTAGTGAGAAACATCACTATAAATTCTAAAATTTCCAGTACCTGTTGGAATTGTAAGTATTGGAACCGTTGTTAACTTTTCCGTCAATGCTAGGAAACAATCTTCACATTCTTTGTTCCATTCGAACAGTACATCTTTTTTCATCAGCTTTGTCATTGGGGTCGCAATTCTAGAAAAGCCTTTAACAAACCTTCTGTGATATCCGGCTAACCCCAAGAAACTTCGATTCTTGGACACATTTGTCAGTCTCGACCAATTCATAATAGCTTTAATCTTCTGTGGGTCTACAGAAATACCTTCTTTAGAGATCACATGCCCCAGAAAAGTGACACTCATCAACCAAAACTCACTTTTCTTCAATTTCCCAAACAACTGTTTTTCTCGTAGTCGCTGCAAAACTAGTCTCAAGTGTCATTCGTGCTCTTCCGGACTCTTGGAATAAATAAGAATGTCGTCAATAAAAACTATCACAAACTCATCTAAATATGATTTAAACACTCGGTTCATTAAATCCATGAAGGCGGCAGGCGCATTAGTAACCCCAAACGGCATCACTAGAAATTCATAGTGCCCGTAGCGGGTCCTAAAGGTTGTCTCCTCTACATCCTCAGCTTTAACCTTCCGTTGATGGTACCTCGATCTTAAGTCAACATTCAAAAATACTTGAGCCCCTTGAAGCTGATCAAATAGATTGTCGATACGTGGCAACGGGTACTTGTTCTTGATTTTTACTTTGTTGATTTTTCGGTAATCAATGCACATCCGCATTGTGCCATCCTTCTTTTTCACAAATAATATCAGTGTACCCTATGGAGACACACTAGGCTGAATGAAACCTTTGTCGAGTAGTTCCTGCAACTGAGTCTTCAACTCTTTCAACTCAGCTGGTGCCATTCGATACGGTGCTCGTGAGATAGGTTGTGTTCCCGACGTAACATCAATACCAAATTCAATCTCTCGATCGATTAATACACTAGGCAACTCTTCCAGAAATACATCCAAAAATTCTCTAATAACTGGAATATCTTTAAGTTTTAAATCAGGGCCTCTAGTATCAAGTATACTATATAGAAATCCCTAACAACCCTTCTTTAACAAACGACATGCCTTAATAGCGGACACAATATATGGTGGTGCTACAACTCCCTTGCCTTAATACTTTCTGATTCGGAATACGAAATAGTAACCTTTATTGTTACAATCGGTATTCGCGTGATTAGTCGCTAATCAATCCATACCTAATATAACATCAAAATGTTGGATAACTAACGGTACCAAGTCAACGGTCAATTCTTTACCATTCATGTTAATCTCACATTTTCAAATACACCCGAACTAACCAACGGAGCCCCCAATGGTATTGCAAGAGATAAATCATAGTCTAGAAATTCTAATGATTTATCTAGTTGCTTAGCGAAGTGATGTGATACGAACGAGTATGAGGATCCCGAATCTACAAGTACATTTGCTAGGTGTGAGTAAATGGGAACCATACCTAAAACAACGGTGTCAGCAGAAGTGGTCTCTCCCGGCTTGAGTTGATATGATCTCGCCTCTCGCTGCTCTCTCCTCGGAGGTTGTTGAGTAGGTCTCAGTGTAATAGCAGTTGCCGCATATGAACCAGAACCTGAAGCTCCTTGACGTTTGGTAGGACAATCTTTTGCTTGGTGCCTTAACTCCTTACAAGTAAAGCATCGGCCCCTCATATCCATGTTCTGGTTTGGACAATTTCTTACTATGTGTCACGGGTGACGGCATATATTACAAATGATTGGATTTGAAAGTTAATTGCATCGGCCCCAATAAAATTTCTGACAAGTCTGACACCTCGGTTTATTTCCACCGAAACCACTACCAATACTAGCCGATGATCCCCCTGAATTCTTCTTTTTTGCACTCCCTTGACTACTGAACTGACTTGACCCAGCCCTTTTGTTTTGTTGACTTGGTGGTGGTGGTAAGATTGAAGTGTATCCAAGATCTCTTTCAGCTATGGAGGCAATATCAAGCGCCTTAGCAAACGTCTCCAATCGGAACAGAGTCACTCGTCCTCGGATATCACTTCGAAGCCCTGCCACAAACTTTCTTCTTTTTACTTTTTCTATTGTTATCATATCCCCAGCAAACTTCCCAAGCTTGTAAATTGCGTTAAATATTCGCGAACTGACTTTCCTCGTACCAACTCCATAAACTCTTGAGCCTTTTGATCCCCAAATGATTCTGGAAAGTAATGTCCATTAAATATCTCCAAAAAGTGATCCCATTAGTTCGCCACCAATATTGTGCCTCATCTTTTAATGTGCCAACGGCAAATAGAACTTTCTGCTCTTCCGTACACGGTAATACCTTGAAGATCTTCTCCATATCAGAAATCCAAAAGTTTGCCTTCATCGGATCGGCATCCTCATAGAATATTGTTGGCTTTTGCTTATGAAATTTGAAATGGTGACAACTTCCTCCCTCGGATTTGGATTCGGTTGTATCGGTCTTTCTTCTACCACATGAGTTTTAGCGACCTGTACCAATCCTTCAATAACTCTTTTGACCCGTTCCATTGGGTTTCAGGTGTCACCTCAAGACATAATGCCTGGTACCCATATCATATTACACACACACACACACACATTACTTTTAAGAAACACATGGCATGCTAATCAACATTAAAAGCATGCTAAGTAAACGTGTATGCAGGATCAGATAACTATGTGTCGTTGTGTGCATACTACGAGTTGTACGTCTCTCGTCCCTAAAGGCTCTAGCCTACTACTCTGATACCAAAAATTGTCATACCCCAACCCGCTCGGTAGATTAGAACACATGTAACAAGACTATACGCACCCAAATATACACTAACTAGGAAGAAAAATGTGAAGAAAACCATTTTTAAAGAACTTTATTGTGACAAAAATAGACCCAAGGGTAAAATGGTCATTAATAAAGTATATTAAATTTTATACCAAAAGATAGGTCTTTGAGTCCTGGTTCCAACACAAAAAATGGCGCGCAAATCCGAATTTTCTAGAAAGAGTTATGCACGTTCCCGTAAAAGTGGACGTGCTGTAAAAATACAAGCGGATCGATCCGCTCTAAAACCCGGATCGATCCATTTCGCTGAATCTTCCGCAGAATGTCCCTTAAAAAAACTGGATCGATCCCTTCTATAACTTGGATCTATCCGGGTTCTGCAGAACAACTTTTTGCTGCAAAAAACTCTGTCAAAACATTACCAATTCATACCTAAACAATACCAAACCACTTGGGGCTTCAAGTAAACATTTCAAACATATTTCTAGACATGTTTAAACATAAACCAAACTTGTGAAACACATACACCACTACATTTGGATTAATATAACCCATGAACTCAATTCATTGAATCAAAACAAACTTTAAAGCCTTGAAACTCAATTCTCATCAAAAGTTCATAAAATCTGTTAGGAATGAACTCAAAGCTAAACCAATATCATACACACAACCAAAACTTGTCCACAACACTAATGAAATGATATAAACTTGTCGGATTGACTCAACACGACATCTTTCGCATAAACAACCCAAACATGAAAATTTACATAAGTGTTTTCAACTCAACTCCAAAATCACCAAATAACAAGTTGGAAGAACTAAACCTCTTGGTTACAAGCTAAGAACTAATCCACCATTTTAGGAACTAATAATTGCAACATATTAAAAGTTAAAAGAGAGTTCACATGCTCCAGCCCCATATTTCCCCCATCTTTTCCATCTCTCCCAACGCTTGCATTTCTTCTCCGGAAATAGCTTCGAACCTGCGGTGGTTGTTATGTACCACAACGGAAATAGGAAAACGACTTTCTTAAGCATTACGCTTAGTGAGCAATTCTAAAAATGATTGAATGTTTACCATGTGCAATGCTACAATTTAACCCCCATATCTCATATTCGTAATCGCCGAATCACCGGTTCTATGACTCATTCAAACCTGAAGACCTTTCCTTGGTCCCGTGGTCACTTCTATTCCTTGGACTTCCGTATTTATAGGATTCTTCCTCTTCTCCTCCCTTATTACTCCCAACAATGAGTCATTTTCCTGGTGTTCATTGATTATCATGTAAGCATATAAACACATAAGCGTGTAAGCACAACAAATTTTCATATAATTGACATGTAATGGATAATCTAGTATTTTCATGAGTTCTAAACATAAGTTTTCAACACTAATTATCATTGAAGCATGATACACGTAAAACTCCCAATCAATCTTTAGTTAGAAAAACTCACCTTACATAAATTCTACCAAAAATCAGCCTAAGAATGCAAAATTCCACCAAGTTCAAGCTCAATTCCTACTCTAAAGAGATTCTTACATGAACTCAGTAGACGATGTCTCACTGATTAGTATGAACTATCAAAATCCGACGATTAAACGTAAATTAAAGGTATATAAACGATCGTCTCACCTCCACGAGTCCGAAAACAGCTTCGGTTCCCGAATTGGACGAATGACGGCGACGGAACAGCGAAAAAACGACGTCGGCGTCCCGTCTCCGTCTTCTCTCCCGAGCTCTCTCTTGTTTTGTTTGTTAATTTCTGTAAAAAAAAATGAGAGTATGAACTCTCCTATTGACACACACACATCACATACAAGTGATGTGTCTCATATTTTTCCCCTATTTTCATTTACAACCCCAAATTTTCTTAAGTTCTCATTATGAAATCCCCCAAACATTCCATTAACTACCCAATTATCTAATGAATGTTTGTCTAAGTCTCGTATGGATCCCAACGTGGGTCTCACATATTTTGTGAAATTTCTATCGCACCTACTAGTTATGAATCATTTTCATTTATACCCTTATATGAGTATCCAACTAACACTAAATGCTAACATACAACATTATATAATATGAGAGCATTTTAAACGAATATTCAGGTAGTCATATAAAATGCATTTAATCATTTAAAATGCAAATTACTAATTAGCCCTTCATTGGGTCTCAATCCAATGCCTGTCCCATCTCACTGGGAACTTTCCAAATGGTGTCCTTCGCTGAACACTTTTCATACGGGCGAGTCCAAGCCTCCCCTTAATCCATTTTATACACTAATTATATAAATTAATGCATATAAAAATAGTAATTTACCCGTTCTCCGGGTGCGAGTGTTATAGCTTTTGAGGAACTAAGGATGAAAAAATTCTCCGCCCCACCCCCACTTGTAATGAAATGGGTTTGGTGGATAAGAGTAATGGCACGTTTGGTACTGTAAGATTAAAACTGGATAGAGTTAGGAACGAGGTTGGTAAAAAGAAATCTAGTAAGGTTAATTTATTAGCACACCCTTAATGTTTAACTAATTTGCTAGGATACTATTTTTTTTATAAATAACTTCCTCTATTTTTAGTTGCATCTAGCCTTTCAATATGTAGATATTATGTTTGATCATTCTAAAATTTAAGTTCCATGTATTTTGTTGTGTTAACATATAGTTTAGAAATTATATTCCCTCGAAAATAGTGTAAAGTCTTGTTCTACAAAGGCATTTAAAAGATGGAGTACTATTTTTTTTTAAACGGAGTGTGACTAATATTAAATGGAGTAGGAATTAGTATGACTAATCAGATGGCACAAGGTACTAAGGTAGAATCGGAGTATGTATACATATAAACAAGGTGGAGTTTGTAAAGAAAACTCCTAACCAAATTCAGCCGCTGGAGTTTGTAGAGACGAGGATAGTTTAGCACTGGTTAGGAAATTTTTGTAGCTCTATTTGAGCATTCATTATAAATTTTTGAATAAAATAAAAGACTTTACTTTGTAAAATTATTCCTATCACAGTCCTGTGCATTATTGAAAGACCTCGAGCCTAACCCCAAGGCAAAAGACCTTGGCTCAAAACCAAGGCACAAAGACCTCGGGCCTAACCCTGAGGCAAAAGACCTTGGTTCAAAACCAAGGCGCAAACACCTCGGGCTTAACCCCGAGGCAATGGCTTCGCCTAGGCCCAACCAGTAGTAGGGGCAAACCCCCTAGGTGGCTGATGATGGCAAGCCTCAAATGACCCTGCAACCACCCATGTTCCAAGTCGGTTTCCTACGACCATTCACTCCCGCACACCCGCCTTAGAAAAATACTTAGGGGGCAGGTATTGGGCTAAAAAAGGAAATCACACTGGTCATTAAAAGGACTCGGAATCCTAACATTCCTAAGTACTTACAATGATCAGAAATAACTGGACGGTGAAATAGGATTTTCCTATAACACCCCCGGGCCATCCCGGACAGTAAGCAGGACAAGTTCTTATGATACACCAGGTGGTCACCTTCGAAACAGGTCGGTAAGACCAGCTGTTCTACCAGTTACGATCATAAACCATTTGCTAAGGCAGGGATCAGTCAAAACTAGGCGGACACTGGTAATCACAAACAGGCACACAAGTACAAAAATAGTAAACAGTTTATGGAAAGTCACAAGTGAAAAAATAGTAAACAGTTTATGCAAATTCACAAGTACAAAAACAGTAAACAATTTATGGAAAGTTGGTCTCAAGGACCTTTTCATTAATTAAAAAATGTTTGTACAGGGCCTGGGGGCAATTATAGTAGCCTCCCAA
Organism: Hydrangea macrophylla; assembly: GCA_033977485.1. NCBI lineage: Eukaryota > Viridiplantae > Streptophyta > Magnoliopsida > Cornales > Hydrangeaceae > Hydrangea > Hydrangea macrophylla. The sequence goes on from CM066995.1 coordinate 97,360,425, forward strand.
AAAAAAACTACAATATAGAAGAAAACGGGTCGGGACCTTAGTCGTCCACCTCGACCACGTCTTCGGTCTCCCCAGCCTCCTCTTCCGGGTTAGCTCCTTCTCCCGGTGCAGAGCCTCCGCCTGGGGTAGCCTCCTCAGCAGGGCTGGCATCAACAGCAGGGCCCTCGCCCGCAGTAGGACCTATATCCCAAAAGTTAGAATCAATCCCCTCATAGGACGAGATGTCCCATTCGCGGTGATCCCGGGATATCCTGCGCTTCAAGTCTTCGTAGCCCTGGAAGAAGCCATCATCAAAAGCTTCCTCCTGGGACCCCGCTGCTGCTGCCTCCTCCAGCTCCTTTTCCCGTGCCTCCACTGCTGCTGCGCTGGCCTGAGCAGCCTCTAGGTAGGCCTGGGTGGTAGCTAGCTCGGCTTGAGCAGCTCCAAGGCTTAAGGCCAAACCCTTCACCTTGTCCTTCTCTACGGCCAGAGCGGTGCCCCTGGCCTCTGAGATCGTCCGCTCCTCAGACAAAGTGGCCTCAACAGCAGTGGCCCTCCTGGCCAAGGAAGGTAGGAAGGACTCAACCCCGGCGGCCATGCATCCGACCTGCGAGAAGTTAAAATCGACCGGTCAGAGACAAGCACAGTTGACAAAGTAGTTGAAGAAAATGAAACAAAGGCAGGAGAACTCACCATATGAGAGAGGCTATATAGCCAGCTCTGGAAGACCTCGAGAGACATGTTTTCACATGCGTCCACTTAGCTGGGGATCAGACCAGGCTTCACCCGGTCCCTGATCTCGGCCGAGGCAACCATTGGTGCCACGGCCAGCACCCCCGCCCGGTTGGCAGTCTCTTCAACTACCACCACGTAGGGTGTTGAGGTCCCCACTGGCTCCGGACGGACACCGTGCCGGATCCGCCTCAGCGGGTGCTCTCCACCCGGGGCCTCGGTGGCGGGCCTTTTTCCTTGGGCCACCGCCATCCGGGCGACAGAAGCGGCGGCGACAGTGGCCTGCCTCTCCCTCAGTTGCTCCATGTTTCTCTTCGGAGCCATCTCTGCAAAAAAGAAAAAATTGAACAGTTAATAACCAATGTAGAAGACGGGGAAGGAGTACTACGGGAGGCAGCAAAGTCCGAGCACTTACCAGGAAGGATTGGGGGGAGTACTGGAGCTTCTGTGGGCTGAACCGGGTCGTCAGTAGCTCGAAAGTCACCCTGCCTGGTCAACACGTTCCAGATGTTTACCGATTAGTCTGCTAAACTCCTGATCTTGGCTTGGCACTCGTCGGGAATGCTTAGTGGGCTGGTCGATCCCGCTTGCAAAGCCAAGTACAAAATGGTTAGTCTCAGAAACAGGAAGCAAAGCAAAGAAATAAGCAACAGGTGAAACCGAACAGGCTTACCCCTCAACCCTCCCGCCCAGGAAGTCCTCATCTGGATCCCGGGGGCCAGTTCGCAGAGCTCGAGGGTGGACACTTGGAAGAACCTGTTCTTCCACCCTTTGTTGTTGCTCAGGCAGTTGACTAAAATCTTCCTCCCCTGGTAAGCCCCGAGAGAAAAGAACCCGGTCTCCCTATGTACGGGGAATGGGCGGTGTGTCTAGAGGAACTCCTGGACGAAGAGTTCATATCCGAAGACTTGGGGCCACAAAGAAATGGACCCCATCAAGAACCTTCAACCGTTCAGGGCTAACTGGCCCGGGGCAATCCCCAAGTAGATCAGGATGTCCCAAGCGACCGGATGGAGGGAGAAGTGAAACCCAGCCATGAGGATGTCCTTATATAGGGTGGTGAAACCCCGCTGGTAGATTTGGGCCCCACCTACACTCACTGCCAAGGAGCAGTAGTCAGGAAGGTCGTATCTATCCCTAATGCGCCCGAGATCCTCAGTACGCAATGTGGACGGGATGAATTCGCTAGAGGAGGCCACCTCGGGGTCGGGTTCCCCTGGTGTTTCGTCGCCTGAATCCCTGGACACGGAAGCAACGGGGGCTTCCTGGTCCGACTCATCCTTGGAGATACGGATCAGGATTCTGCCTTCGCTGTGCTGGTCAGAGGGGGACGCGGATGGCAGACTCAGACTTGTGCTCCTCTGACCCGGACCGCTCGTCCTCCGACCGGGAGGATGAGTTAAAACCGGAGTGACACATTTTTGGGGTTTCAGTGGCTGGAGCGGGAAGAAGATGACGACCAAGGTATGGGTCAGGAACCCCGAGCCTAGTATACAAGGGGGGCAAGGTCACTAACCTAAAAGGCAGAGAGTAGATGGTCCTAAACACAAGATGGCACTCTCTCAATGTCATGCCCCGACGTAGCATAATTCAGGAAAGCATTTAATTTCCTTTATGGACTCGTAGGTCGTGACAAGTGAGTATGACCAATTGCCCCTATAACAAATAGCTTAACAACATTTCTAGAGCAAAGGATACTAACAAAACATTAGCTCTAAAATTAAAACTTACTAACTATTACAGCAGTCATAAACTTAGGCACAAAACGCCTTATCCAAAAGTCTAAAACTAGTTTATTATAACCCAAATTAAAAAGACATAGGAAATATAAAGCAGCCTCCTGGAAAGACCCCTGCCTCTAACTAGCATAGTCAAAATACCCCGACTGCTCCAGACCCTAAAAATCTGAACATACAGTCCAGGACGCATCAACGCCGTCAGCTTATGAAAGCTGGTGAGCAAAATAAACAAGTGCTCGCAATGTATATATAAGCATATAAACAATGGTACAATTTAACTTTAAAAGCAATAGATTCAAGGTTCCAATTCTAACATAAATCACGGGGGAATAAAATAAGCAATAAATATACGACCGTGCATGAACAATGTAACATCTCATCTTTTTGACTCTTTTCTCTCAACAAAACTTGACTCAACCAAACCATTACCTCAGATACCAGGAATGCTATCCGATCGATATCTAAGTCGCACACAACACTATCACCTCCAATACTAGGAACAATATCCGATCAATATTGAGGTCACACACCACGCTATCGCCTCAAATACCAAGAATAATATCCGATCGATATCTGGGACGATCATGACCAACCATCGCTTCGGATACCAGGAATAATATCCGATCGATATCCAAAACGAGTGCCTTGGATACCAGGAATAATATCCGATCGAGATCTAAGCCGTACTCAATACCATCGCTTCGGATACCAGGAATAATATCCGATCGATATCCGAAACGAGCGCCTTAGATACCAGGAATAATATCTGATCGACATCTAAGCCGTACTCAATACCATCGCTTTGGATACCAGGAATAATATCCGATCGATTTTCGAAACGAGCGCCTTAGATACCAGGAATAATATCCGATCGATATCTAAGCCGTACTCAACACTGTCGCCTCCAATACCAGGAATAATATCCGATCGATATTGAGGTCGCACACCAGACCGCCATTCTTTACTCTTTTCACGTTTTCTCACACACATGCATGTTGACACAACCTCGACCCTAATATGTATGTCAATGTCCACAATTTGTAGTAGCAGTTATTAATCTCAAAGCTGGATATTTGTTCATTATAAATCTCAGTCTGAAACGTTCTTATAAGTTCAATTCCTAACAGTGAGCCTTTAAAACAGTATATCTGTTAAACAGTTCTTTTAAAAACTTTCAAAACCTTTTCCAAATAGTCCCTTATATAAAAATACAGAAACTGCTCAAAATACCCAGGTCACGCGAGCGGGTTGCGTGCGAGAAGGGGGATAGGTCACGCGAGCGGGTCGCGCGAGCGAAAGGGGAGAACGGGTCGCGCGAGCGGGCCGCGCGAGCGAAAGGGGGCAAAGGGTCGTGCGAGCGGGTCGCGCGCGCGAGTTATCACAGTTTCATCATCTTCTTCGTTTTTTCCCTATTTCTGATTTCAAACTAAAATTATACTCATTTTTGTTTTCTGTTTCAATTATGTCATGCCATATATGAATTTCTTCGTCTTTCTGCATAGATTAAGAATATGCGATCAATTTAAACTAATACGGATTGTATCACTAGATATTCGCTATTAAAGTAAGGGTGTCAAAACTTTAAATCAACGGTACGTCGCGATACTGGTGAATTACTCCGTAGGATTCGAACCGTAGCTTATTGGGACTAAGATATTTCATTCCTAATTCACGAATTTCATTTTGGTTAACTTTTGTAAAACTTCAATTTTCAAAGCTTTAATGGTGTATCTATATATATGCACATATGCACATATACACATATATACACACTAAAATATACATATATATATATACGTTGAGAGTGAGTTTATAATACTCACAAAGGTGCTAGTGAAAAGAATTCGAGACCGAGAATATCCGCCGAAATATCCGCCGTTAGAAATTTCTCCTCCGGTTTCTCTTGATCTTGAGATATATATAGCTATATATCTATGTATATGTACGTGACGGAATATATATATAATCTGTATATGTATGTGTGTGTTGTTCTTGAGAGAGAGATCAAGAGAGTTGAGAGAATTAGAGGGAGATTAAGAGAATTGAGAGACTGTGAGATTGAGAGATACACACACAAATATATACACTGATATGTGTAGGCTCCAAGCAATATGGAGATTTCTCCCGGTGTGGTTGAGCTCACGTGCTCCCACACTCAAGTCGCGGTATAATGCAGATTTAAATCAAAACTGGTATTAACTGGTTGAAATAAAAATACAAAAATCATATTAGTGTAGGAATAAATTCCGGGTTATACAAAAATATAGATATTGATTTTGAAACCATAGTAAATATTTTTCTATATTTAAGAAAATTATGGTTTGACCCCAAATAAATATTTATAAATCGAATTAAAATACAACACTCATTTATTAATGAAAATAAAAATACAGGTTGTTACACTCTACCCACCTTAATAGAGATTTCGCCCCGAAATTTGAGCTAACTAATCCTGAAACAACTCGGGGTATCTAGTCCTCATGTCTGACTCTAACTCCCACGACGCTTCTCCCTCATCATGATGCCTCCACTAAACCTTAACCAAAGGAACGTCCCTTCTTCTCAGCCTCTTGATGCTCTGGTCAAGAATCCTCACAGGTCTATCCTTGTAGACAACATTCTGATTCGTCTCAATATCATCAAAATTAACCACATGTGAAGGGTCCCGTATGTATTTCCTTAACATACTGACATGGAACACGTTATGAACACCAGACATCTTTGGTGGCAACGCGAGTTGATAAGCCACTTTCCCAACACGCTCCAAAACCTCGAATGGTCCGATGAAACGAGGTGCCAACTTCCCTCTTTTCTGACCAAAACGTACTACTCCCCGAACGGGTGAAACCTTAAGGAGTACATGATCTCCGACACTGAACTCTAAATCCTTTCGTCGCCGATCCGCATAACTCTTGTGTCTGCTCTGTGCAGTTTTCATTCTCTCCTTAACTATTGAAATCTTCTCATTGGTTTCTCTCACCAAATCTGGTCCCAAAAGTTTTGTGTCTCCCACTTTTGCCCAACACAGTGGAGATCGACATGGCCGTTCGTACAAGGCTTCGAACGGTGCCATCTCAATACTCGAGTGATAACTGTTGTTATACGCAAATTCAACCAACGACAAGTGCGTCTCCCAAGACTTTTCAAAGTCAATTGCACAAGCTCTGAGCATATCTTCCATAATCTGATTAACATGCTCGGTCTGTCCATCGGTCTAAGGATGGAAAGTAGTACTCATCTTGAGCGAAGTTCCCATAGCCTTCTGCAGACTTTCCCAAAATCCTGAGGTAAAATGTGCATCGCGGTCTGATACAATCGACACAAGCGTACCATGCAGTCGCACCACTTGCTGTAGGTACATTCGACTCATCCTTTCTACTAGGTAAGTCATATTGTACGCGATGAAGTGTGCGGACTTCGTCAGACGATCCATAATTACCCAAATCGCGTCATGATTCTGTTGTGACCGGGATAATCCAACCACAAAATCCATAGTTATGTTGTAATACCCCGTATTTTCAATAAATATTTAATGCAGAGAGATTCTATATACTTCATTTGACCATTCAAGAAATTTCATCTTCGATCGATCGAAGCTAGTTCGAGCGATCGAGACCCTTCAGTTCAAGCGATCGAACCCTTTTCGAGCGATCGAAAACCCTACCGACATAAATTTAATACGTGGTCCCCACTTCAATCGATCGAACCCTTTTTCAATCGATCTAACTGACCGATCTGAGTTCGATCGATCGAGCATCCTTCGAGCGATCGAGAATGTAAATATCAGAATTCCAGTTTCCCGCAAATGCTGCCACCTACACTCCCATTTCTCTATATATACACTGCATTCGTGTGTGTGGTGGGTTTGCTGAACTCTTGTGATAAGAGAGAGTTGAGAGTGTGTGCTTGTGTGTTGGTATACATATATATACACATACCTCCATATATCTATATATATATACACACACATATCTATATATATATACACTCAGCAGAGGAGAAGAAGAAGAAGAAGGAAAAAGAAGAGAGAGAAGGAGACAGAGAAAGAGAGAGACAGAGATAAGGCAGAGAGAGAAAGAGGCCGCCATTAAAGCTTGGAAGCTTTCAAACAAGCCAAACGCGCCCTTAACGACTTTCAGTGAGTTCCAAACTCACTCGGTAACTTAGTTATGATGTTTTACATATTCTGGGCGTATTAATTATAACCCAAACACCCCCTAGCACATTCTGCACGTTCACTGGCAGAATCTGTAGAAGACGAAGTTCGACCGATCGAACTGAGTTCAATCGATCGAACATCACTAAGTCTCAATCGATCGAAATGACTTCAATCGATCGAGATCACCTTCACTTCGATCGATCGAGAAGACTTCAATCGATCGAACAGCACTTTCTTCGAGCGATCGAGATGACCTCAATCGATCGAACCTAGCAGAACATGAATGTATTCCTTTCAGTTTATAATTCATAATGCGTAGTTGTTTAATTGTTGTTTCATGTTCCTATTATGCGATATTATGGATTACGGAGGTAATGGGATACGATAATGAGATTGAGATAACATGGTGAGTAACGTAGTCGGGTTCGGAACGCTAGTAATAGTACGACGCGATAACGAGTAGGTTTGAAATGATAATATTGGGTAGTATTGGATAAGTGAGAAATGAGTCAGTAAGAGGAATTGTATGTTTAAGGTTGTGTGAGTCGAGCTGATGATTCGCTCAGGTTGAATCCGATAAGTGTATGTCAAGGATTTGATCAGGATCGTGAGAATTATGGGTGCACAGTACTCGCAAGAGTTCTTAAAAGCGGTGAACAGTAAGAGTTCTTAAAAGCGGTGAACAAGAGTAGATGTGGCACGCCCATGATTTGAATTACCAGAGCTGTGTATGTATCGTACTCGCAAGCGTTCTTAAAAGCGGTGAACAGTAAGAGTTCTTAAAAGCGGTGAACAAGAGTATGGGTATATCCATAGACCAGTCGTTATATGAGAACAATGTATGGGTGCTCGCAAGAGTTCTTAAAAGCGGTATAGCGGTGAACAAGAGCACTGGTATGTTGTGCTGATATAATCAGTTCGAGATAGTCAGTTGGGTATTGTGGAATCAGTCTTAGAATGGGAGTCGATAATAATCGATTAATGATATGTCTGAATAAAAGAATGAGGAATATATTTAGTATCACTGTCATCTATTGTTCATAACTGTAAATATGTCATTTCTATGAGACTGTGTTAGTTAGTGCTCACTCAGCTTTCAACAAGCTGACGGCCTTTATTGCCTGGACATTCCCCGTCCAGACTACCCTGTCCTTTACAATGCAGATAATGGAACTCATGGCGATAACGTTTACCCTGAAGGGAGTTACGTAGAGAATGGCCCCACTGATGCCAGTTATGCTGACGCCTATCCGTACGCTAGCTGAAGACCTGAAGATAGATAGTAGTTATATTACTACTTTTCCTTTTACTGTTGTACTTTGTAGTTAACGGGTACTTGGGCATATGTTGTCTCCAGACCTGTTGTGATCCTGTGGACCGTACTCTGATGTTTGTAATAGATAGAACCGTGTTTATATTTCAGTTGTTTTACTGTTCCTGTTTGGACTAGTACTGTGTGGTGTGGATTATCAGTGACTTTCACTTGTCATTCCCTATGGACCCATAAAGGAAATTTATTTTTCTCTATTTATGCTACTCCGGGGCGTGACAGGGTTTTTGGTATCAAAGCACCTGGTTATATTACGGTTAGGTTCTGATATTGTCGTTCACTGATGGATTCCACACCATCTGGTTCTAGTATTTAAGATTTTCTTGAGATGAGATATGAGTATAAGATAAGTTCGTCTTTCTGACGATAGATAGTTTTCCTTTGCAGGATAGCATGGATCCAGAGTTTCATCAGTTTGTTACCAATGCTTATGGAGGACACGTGATCCATGGGGATACCGTGGAGCCAGCTGACCCAGAGTTTTATCGAGAGCGTGTGTGCCAGATAGCTAGTAGACATTTGGAGGAGGACATGTGGAGAGCACTTTATGTGACAGAGAGGACTCACCCGACACAGATGCGTATGGATGCTTACCATACTGCGAGGATTGGTAGAGACATTTGCCAGGAGATATTACGGTTAGTTCAGAGTAAGCCTGAGATGGATGAAATTGAGTTGAGAGCTATTGTAGCCGGTCCACCAGAGCCTGTAGTTGCACCAGTGCCAGCAACACCACCACCATCGCCGGTACCCGATGTACCAGTTCCAGAGCCTGAGCCGATTCAGGAGGATGAGGACCTGGAGCCTGAGGATGAGCATGCCGATGAGGACATAGATGGAGATGGAGAGGAGGAGCCGATAGATGACGAGGACCCAGTAGAGGATGAGCATGCAGACGATGCAGATGATGATGAGCCTGAGGATGACCCCGAGGAGCCAGAGTTCGAGCCAGAGGATCCAGTACCAGACCCAGAGGCTGTTGAGGCAGACATAGTAGTAGATGAGGATGCGCCCGATGAGGAAGTAGTTGTGCCAGAGGCACCAGTTGTGCTTCAGATACCAGCTGGACCCATTATGCATATGGCAGCTATGGCCGATATGGCAGTAGGATGGATAGCTCAGATGGTCGCGCAGCCAGCAGATTTTGTTATGGGAGAGGCAGCCATAGCGGGAGCTCTTGATATAGCCGATGGATTCGCCGCAGTAGCAGTCGATGTCGCAAATCAGGCGATAGCAGACGGTATAGAGGATGATGATGCAGAGATAGTAGAGGATTGGGATATAGGAGTTGTAGTCGGAGATCTTGTTGCACCAGTTGAGGATGACCCACTCGAGGAGATGGAGATTGATTCAGAGGATGAGGTACCACCAGCAGGATCAGACGCTGACGACTTTTGAGTCAGGACCTGCAGGGCTTAGTTTTTGTTAGTTTTATCAGGACATGTTGTCCACTAGATTTTTGGGAGCTTGAGAGATAGCTATTTGACCATAGCTTTGTATAGACAGTAGTAGTTGACCTTAGTACTGTTTTAGCCTTGTCCCACGTGGTACATGGTATGGTTACTGTGTACTCCATGGTACATCTTTTGATATATACATATATACGAGCAGTACTTTTGATTTTGATTGTTGGTTGTTTGATGTGTTGTTTTGTAGAACTGTTAGTTCTTGTTGCTTTTCGTTCTATCTTGGTTTCGTTTCTACGAGAAGACTTTCAGCTGATCAATATGTCTCTTGTAGGCAATACTCGTTATCATCATGGTAGGACCCTTGAGAAATCACCAAGCGCGTAATGGAGCACCTATTCCGGAAGGGATGGATCCGACGGGAATTTTCGAAGCTTTCATGCAGAGGATGGAGCATGTGGGGGATACTTATAATCACTCCACCCACCAGAGACCTTTTGCACCCCCGCCACCAAGACAGACTGGAGATAAGTTGTTAGCAAATTTTCGTGGGTTACGTCCAGAGAAGTTCGATGGACTAACAGAACCATGGAAAGCGGAACAATGGATAAGAGAAATGGAGTTGATATTTGAAGCATTGGAATGCAGCGAACAAGAGAAGCGTCGCCTTGCTACTTTTCAGCTCACTTATGCCGCCGCAGATTGGTGGGAAGCCGAGCGAGCCACTATTGGGATCGATGCTGCTAAAGCTATGCCATGGGAAACATTCAAAGGACGATTTTTGGAGAAGTATTTCCCAGAGGATGAGAGAGATCAACAGGAAAGGAACTTTCTCAATTTGGTACAAGGAGGATGGAATGTCAGGGAATATACAACACAGTTTGAGCGTCTATCCAGATTTGCTCAGCATATGATAGACACGCCACAGAAGAAGGTGAAGAGATTTCACCAAGGATTGAATCCCCATCTCAGACATATGATGGTTGGTCATCTGAATCAATCATTTGAAGAGATTGTCAGATTTGCAGCAGGATTAGAGAAGGATGCTTATCCAGCACAACAACCACAGATGAATCGATCTCAGTCATCTAGAAGTTTTCAACATAGGAATTTCCATAACTTGCCACCAAGGAATACTCAAGGTTGGAGACCTCAGAGTAATTTCCAAGGGAATAAGAGAACCTGGGAAGGAACCAGAAAGCCACAACAGGGCTATACTCGACCCCAGCAATATCGCCAGCAAGGATCACAGCCGCAGGCACTACTGACAGCGCCGCCAAGCAATAGCGGAGGATGTTTTAATTGCGGAAAGCCAGGGCACGTTGCCAGATTCTGTACAGCCCCTAGAGTTAATCGCAGAATGGATATTGTCTGTCGGAATTGCAACAAGCCGGGACATCTAAGCAAGGATTGCCGTGCACCACAAGGAGGATACTATGGAGCATCGATTCAAGGGATACAAGGACCTCCAGATCAGACAAGGATGAATGCTATCATTCCAGGAGAAGCAGGCTTTAACGCTGATGAGCAGCAACATTTGGAAGGTACGCTTGTACTCTTTCATAGTCCAGTTAAAGTTTTATTTGATACTGGAGCCGCACGTTCATTTATTGCTGTTAAGATTGTGCGTCAATTGGGTTTAGAACCCCAGACACTTGAGTCAACACTGAATGCTGTGTCACCTTTGGGAGTGACTGTTAAGTTGAGTAAAGTGTGTAAAGATTGCCCATTGACTTTGGGAGATAGGAATCTTCCAGCAGACTTGGTAGTTCTGTCAATGTCAGAGTTCGACATTATCCTAGGAATGGATTGGTTAACTAAGTATGGTGCCAATTTGGATTGCCCTACTAAGACGATTGTTTTTCCGAGACAAGGAAGGCCGACGATTAGATTTCAGTGTCAGCCGACGAGCGATATGTTTCTTACGAGTAGTTTGGCTACGATTGGGAGTACAAGTACAGAACTCACGATGGATCAGATTCCTAGTGTGCAAGACTTTCAAGATGTATTTCAGGATATTAAAGGACTCCCACCGAAAAGAGAAATAGACTTCTGTGTGGAATTAGTACCTGGTACATTGCCGATTTCCAAGACTCCATATAGGATGGCACCAACTGAGATGTTGGAACTAAAGAAGCAAGTTCAAGAGCTTGAAGACTTAGGTTTCGTTCGCCCGAGTACGTCACCTTGGGGAGCACCAGTTCTGTTTGTAAAGAAGAAGGACGGAACACTTCGACTCTGTATAGACTACAGGGAGTTGAACAAGGTTACGATCAAGAATAGATATCCACTTCCTCGGATAGATGACCTATTCGACCAGTTACAAGGATCGAGAATCTTTTCCAAGATCGATTTACGTTCCGGATATCACCAATTGTTAGTTCGACCAGAGGATGTATTGAAGACTGCATTCAGGACAAGATACGGGCATTACGAGTTTCTAGTTATGCCTTTTGGATTGACGAATGCGCCAGCAGTATTTATGGATTTAATGAATAGAGTATTCAGACCATATCTGGATCAATTCATTATAGTGTTCATCGATGATATACTGATCTACTCAAAGACGGAAGAAGATCACGAGGAGCATTTACAGATTGCCTTGCAGACACTTCGAGATAGCAAGTTGTATGCAAAATACAGCAAGTGTGAGTTTTGGCTACGGGAAGTCAAATTCTTGGGACATGTTATATCTCAGGACGGTATTTCTGTGGACTCATCTAAGATTGATGCAGTCTTAAGCTGGAATAGACCGACCAATGCGACAGAGGTCAGAAGTTTTCTTGGATTAGCAGGATATTACAGAAGATTCGTAGAAGGATTTTCCAAGTTAGCAGGACCACTGACGAATTTAACAAGGAAGGAGACAAAGTATGAATGGACGGACAAGCATGAGGGTGCATTTCAGGAATTAAAAGAGAAATTGACTTCTGCACCGGTACTTGCGATACCTAAGAGTGGAGAAAGATATGTGATCTACAGTGACGCATCGCACCAGGGATTGGGTTGTGTACTGATGCAAGACGGGAATGTTATCGCATATGGATCAAGACAATTGAAGGTACACGAGAAGAATTATCCGACGCATGACCTGGAATTGGCAGCAATAGTGTTTGCCTTGAAGACTTGGAGACACTATCTCTATGGAGAAAAGTTCGATCTGTTTTCCGATCATAAGAACTTGAAATATTTGTTCTCTCAAAAGGAGTTGAACATGTGACAACGAAGATGGATGGAGTTACTCAAGGACTATGATTTTTCATTGCAATACCATCCGGGTAAAGCAAATGTCGTAGCAGATGCTTTGAGCCGTAAACCTCGATTAGTGATCGCTGCATTACTAATTAGAGAATGGAGAGCATTAGAAGTTTTAGCCGAATTTGATCTTCAGCCAGTGGAGCCAATGGAAAGACAACATTTTGGATGTCTGATGGTACAACCAACTTTGATCAGCCGTATCATAGAAGCTCAACAGACAGCAGAGGATTTGAAGTTATGGTTCACCAAGATGACAGCAAAAGAACCTGATATCTGGAGTGTTAGTACAGATGGAGCTTTACGATGTAAAGGTAGACTGTGTGTACCTGACAAAGAAAATCTCCGGAAGGACATATTGGATGAAGCTCATAAATCACGGATGACGATTCATCCTGGAAGTACAAAGATGTACAAGGACTTGAAGAGAAATTTTTGGTGGGAAGGAATGAAGCGAGAAGTGGCTGAATATGTTTCTCAGTGTCTTACTTGTAAACAAGTAAAGGCAGAACATCAGAAACCACCTGGACTTCTACAGCCGTTACCAATTCCTCAATGGAAATGGGAACACATCACCATGGATTTTGTGGTAGGATTACCAAAATCGCAGCAAAATCATGACGCTATTTGGGTAATTGTGGATCGACTTACGAAGACAGCACATTTTATCGCCTACAGTATGACGTATCCAGTGGAACGATTGAGCCGAATGTATCTGCAACACATAGTACGGTTACACGGAGTACCTGTTTCTATTGTATCAGATCGAGATTCGCGCTTTACTGCAGAATTTTGGAAGAGTCTCCAGACAGCGATGGGAACAACTTTGAACTTGAGTTCAGCTTTTCATCCACAGACCGATGGACAGACGGAGAGAGTTAATCAAGTAATGGAGGACATGTTACGTGCTTGTGTCATTGATTTTGAGAATTCTTGGGAGACACACTTACCTTTGATAGAATTCGCTTACAACAACAGTTATCATTCGAGTATAGGAATGGCGCCGTTTGAAGCTTTGTACGGAAGACCTTGCCGATCACCGTTATGTTGGACTGAAGTCGGAGATACTCAACTTCTTGGGCCGGAAATGATACGAGAAACCAATGAGAAGATTCAGATTGTACGTGAGAAGATGAAGACAGCTCAGACCCGACACAAAAGTTATGCTGACAAGCGACGCAAAGACTTAGAGTTTGCCGTTGGAGATCATGTGCTACTCAAGGTTTCGCCTGTTCGAGGCATCGTCAGATTTGGTCAGAAGAGGGGCAAATTATCGCCACGATTCATCGGACCGTTCGAGATTCTAGAGCGTGTGGGAAAAGTTGCTTATCGCCTAGCATTGCCCCCGAAGATGTCAGGAGTGCACAACGTTTTCCACATCAGTATGCTGAGGAAATGTGTTCATAACCCAGCGCATGAAATCAACTTTGAGGATATTGAAGTCAACGACAATGTTACGTTCAACGAAGGACCAGTTCGCATTTTAGATCGTGGAGTCAAGAAGCTCAGGAATAAGGAGATTCCATTAGTCAAGATTCAGTGGAAGCATCATGATGAAGGAGAAGCTTCATGGGAACTAGAGTCAGAGATGCGTGAGAAGTTTCCGTTTTTATTTTAACTTTGTATGTTTCTGATTTCGAGGACGAAATCTTTTGTGGGTGGTGGATGATGTAATACCCCGTATTTTCAATAAATATTTAATGCAGAGAGATTCTATATACTTCATTTGACCATTCAAGAAATTTCATCTTCGATCGATCGAAGCTAGTTCGAGCGATCGAGACCCTTCAGTTCAAGCGATCGAACCCTTTTCGAGCGATCGAAAACCCTACCGACATAAATTTAATACGTGGTCCCCACTTCAATCGATCGAACCCTTTTTCAATCGATCTAACTGACCGATCTGAGTTCGATCGATCGAGCATCCTTCGAGCGATCGAGAATGTAAATATCAGAATTCCAGTTTCCCGCAAATGCTGCCACCTACACTCCCATTTCTCTATATATACACTGCATTCGTGTGTGTGGTGGGTTTGCTGAACTCTTGTGATAAGAGAGAGTTGAGAGTGTGTGCTTGTGTGTTGGTATACATATATATACACATACCTCCATATATCTATATATATATACACACACATATCTATATATATATACACTCAGCAGAGGAGAAGAAGAAGAAGAAGGAAAAAGAAGAGAGAGAAGGAGACAGAGAAAGAGAGAGACAGAGATAAGGCAGAGAGAGAAAGAGGCCGCCATTAAAGCTTGGAAGCTTTCAAACAAGCCAAACGCGCCCTTAACGACTTTCAGTGAGTTCCAAACTCACTCGGTAACTTAGTTATGATGTTTTACATATTCTGGGCGTATTAATTATAACCCAAACACCCCCTAGCACATTCTGCACGTTCACTGGCAGAATCTGTAGAAGACGAAGTTCGACCGATCGAACTGAGTTCAATCGATCGAACATCACTAAGTCTCAATCGATCGAAATGACTTCAATCGATCGAGATCACCTTCACTTCGATCGATCGAGAAGACTTCAATCGATCGAACAGCACTTTCTTCGAGCGATCGAGATGACCTCAATCGATCGAACCTAGCAGAACATGAATGTATTCCTTTCAGTTTATAATTCATAATGCGTAGTTGTTTAATTGTTGTTTCATGTTCCTATTATGCGATATTATGGATTACGGAGGTAATGGGATACGATAATGAGATTGAGATAACATGGTGAGTAACGTAGTCGGGTTCGGAACGCTAGTAATAGTACGACGCGATAACGAGTAGGTTTGAAATGATAATATTGGGTAGTATTGGATAAGTGAGAAATGAGTCAGTAAGAGGAATTGTATGTTTAAGGTTGTGTGAGTCGAGCTGATGATTCGCTCAGGTTGAATCCGATAAGTGTATGTCAAGGATTTGATCAGGATCGTGAGAATTATGGGTGCACAGTACTCGCAAGAGTTCTTAAAAGCGGTGAACAGTAAGAGTTCTTAAAAGCGGTGAACAAGAGTAGATGTGGCACGCCCATGATTTGAATTACCAGAGCTGTGTATGTATCGTACTCGCAAGCGTTCTTAAAAGCGGTGAACAGTAAGAGTTCTTAAAAGCGGTGAACAAGAGTATGGGTATATCCATAGACCAGTCGTTATATGAGAACAATGTATGGGTGCTCGCAAGAGTTCTTAAAAGCGGTATAGCGGTGAACAAGAGCACTGGTATGTTGTGCTGATATAATCAGTTCGAGATAGTCAGTTGGGTATTGTGGAATCAGTCTTAGAATGGGAGTCGATAATAATCGATTAATGATATGTCTGAATAAAAGAATGAGGAATATATTTAGTATCACTGTCATCTATTGTTCATAACTGTAAATATGTCATTTCTATGAGACTGTGTTAGTTAGTGCTCACTCAGCTTTCAACAAGCTGACGGCCTTTATTGCCTGGACATTCCCCGTCCAGACTACCCTGTCCTTTACAATGCAGATAATGGAACTCATGGCGATAACGTTTACCCTGAAGGGAGTTACGTAGAGAATGGCCCCACTGATGCCAGTTATGCTGACGCCTATCCGTACGCTAGCTGAAGACCTGAAGATAGATAGTAGTTATATTACTACTTTTCCTTTTACTGTTGTACTTTGTAGTTAACGGGTACTTGGGCATATGTTGTCTCCAGACCTGTTGTGATCCTGTGGACCGTACTCTGATGTTTGTAATAGATAGAACCGTGTTTATATTTCAGTTGTTTTACTGTTCCTGTTTGGACTAGTACTGTGTGGTGTGGATTATCAGTGACTTTCACTTGTCATTCCCTATGGACCCATAAAGGAAATTTATTTTTCTCTATTTATGCTACTCCGGGGCGTGACATATGTGTTCCCACTTCCATCCTAGAACAAGTAAGGGTTACAACAATCCCGAGGGTCTCTGATGTTCGACTTTCACTTGTTAACAAGTCAAACATTTAGACACAAACTCGGCTACTTCTCGTTTCATCCCTTCCCACCAGAAGTTTCTCTTCAAATCCTTATACATCTTTGTTCCTCCTGGGTGTACTGTCAGTCTCGATTTATGTGCTTTTTCGAGAATATCTTTTCTCAAATCTCCTGAATCTGGCACATACAATCTATCTCGACATCGGTATCCTCCATCGGTCCCAACTTTCTATTCTGTAGGGTCCTTTTCTGACATCTTGGCTAACCATACTTGAAATTTCTCATCTTTCTTCTGGGCCGCGATGATTCGACTCACAAGTGTTGGTTGTACCATGAGGCATCCAAAGTGTTGCCCGACACTTCCCTCAGAAATCTGCATATCAAATTATGCGATTGTCTCTAAAGCTTTCCATTCCCTCATCATCAATGAAGCAATCGTTCCTTGAGGTTTCCGACTTAGGGCGTCAGCGACTACATTAGCCTTATCAGGGTGGTACGCTAATGTAAAGTAGTAGTCCTTAGTCAGCTCCATCCACCGACGTTGCCTCATGTTCAATTCCTTCTGAGTAAACAAATACTTAAGGCTTTTGTGGTCCGAGAATAAATCAAACTTCTCCCCATGGAGGTAGTGTCTCCGGATCTTAAGTGCGAACACAACTGCTACCAGTTCCAAATCATGAGTCGGGTAATTCAATTCATTCGGCTTCAACTATCGTGAACCATAGGCTATGACCTTTCCGTCTTGCATAAGGATACATCCCATTCCTTGCTACTAGGCGTCACTGAAAATAGTGAACTTCTCACCATCCTTTGGTATTGCAAGCACTGGCACTGTTGTCAATCTCTCTTTCAATTCCAGAAAAGCGCATTCATGCTTATCAGTCCATTCAAACTTCAAATCTTTCTTAGTCAAACCAGTTAACGGGGCTGCTATCTTTGATAAACCCCCTACAAATCTCCGATAGTAACCGGCGAGTCCCAGAAAACTTCTGACTTCTGTAGCATTGGTCGGCCGAGTCCAATTCGCCACTGCATCGGTCTTTGAGGAGTCAACTGCGATTCCTTGTTGTGAGATCACATGCCCGAGAAATTTAACTTCCTGAAGCCAGAATTCACACTTGCTGAATTTAGCATACAGGTGGTGATCCTTGAGAGTCTGCATTGCAATCCGTAGATGTTGCTCATTCTCTTCCTCTGACTTGGAATAGATCAAAATATCATCAATAAAGACAATAACAAATTGATCCAAATAGGGCTTGAATACTCTGTTCATCAAGTCCATAAACACAGCCAGAGCATTCGTCATCCCAAACGGCATCACTAAGAACTCATAGTGTCCGTACCTTATCCTGAAAGCAGTCTGAGGTATGTCTTCCTTCCGCACCCTCAACTGGTGATACCCTGACCGTAAATCAATCTTAGAAATGGTCATGGCTCCTTGTAATTAATCGAACAGATCATCTATCCGAGGTAAAGTATACTTATTCTTAATAGTAACCTTATTCAGTTCTTGGTAGTCAATACACAACCGCATTGTCCCATCCTTCTTCTTCATGAATAACACTGGTGCTCCCCAGGGTGAAGTACTTGGACGAACAAAATCCAATTTCTTAAGTTCTTGAACTTGTTCCTTCAGCTTTAATAACTCTGTAGGGGCCATCCTGTAGGGAACCTTGGTTATAGGTCGAGTACCTGGCACCAATTCCACATAGAATTCTATGTCCCTTTCCGGAGGCAATCCTGAAATATCTCGAAATACTTCCTCAAATTCCTTGATCACCGGTATTGATGACACTGTGACCTCTGCACTAACAACCTCAATGTTTGCTAGGCATCTGGTGAGGAACATATCACCCGAAGGGTTACTTACGTTGGAAATCGAAGAGTCGATTTCCATTGTCCGCAAATGTGATCCTCTTCCTTGCACAATCCAACTTCGCATGATTCTTTTCGAGCCAATCCATTCCCAGGATTATATCGAACTCCTTCATCGACAGAACCACCAATCTTGCCGAAAGTTCACGGTCTCCCAACCGTAGAGGATAATCCTTATATACATATAATAACTTGACGGTGGTCCCTAAGGGTGAGACAACACTCAGAGCTTCCTCTAAACGTTGCGATACTACTCCCAACTTTCAAACAGTCTTAACAGATATAAAGGAATGTGTAGCACCCGTGTTAAATAAAACTTTAATATGAGAGTTAAACAAGGTTAGAGTACTTTCCACTGTGTGTTGCTCGGGTAGTCCCTCCTCATAAGTACCTTCTTCGTACTCTGTTTCTTCATAGCCAGCAGCCTCGAGGATAACAGCATTCAAGCGGGCTTGTCCTTGCTGACCGTAATTGCCTCTCCTAGGAGCCTTGCATTCCGGACTTATGTGACCTGGCATGCCACAATTATAGCACACAACTCCCGGACGATCAGCATGCCTAGTTACTCTGCAATCTTTAGCTCGGTGACCGGGATTACCACAATTGAAGAAGTTATTGTTGTTGTTCCCTCCTGTTGCTCGAGGCGGATACTGCTGTACTGCTTGTGTCTGTTAAGGTTTCTTCCCTCCATCCCAGGTCCTTTTCTGTCCCTGAGGGTACCCTGATTTTTGTCCGGAATAACCCTTCTGCGGAGGTCGATTTTCAAATGGCTTCGAAATCTGACAAGCATCATTCTCTAACCCCGTAGCCAATCTCACCAGAGCTTCAAATGACTGGCCCAGATGCCCCATAGTCAGATGTCGAAGAGACAAGTTGAGACCCCGGTGATACTTCTTGATTTTCTTCTGGGGTGTGTCCACCATATGTGGAGCGAAGCGAGACAACCGTTCAAACCGAGTAGTGTACTCACGGACAGTCAGATTCCCTTGAGCTAAGTCCATGAACTCCCTCTCTCTCTTGTCCTTCTCTTCATCAGGGAAATACTTCTTGAGAAACCTTTCCTTGAACACCACCCACGGCATTCTCCTTGCAGCTTCTTCCCCTATGGTCGCCTTTTCAGCATCCCACCAATCAGCCGCTGCATAAGACAGTTGAAAGATAGCCAAACGCTTCTTCTCCAGATCAGTGCACTCTATGGTCTCAAAGATACGCTCCATCTAGCGTAGCCACTGTTCCGCTTACCAGGGTTCATCAGTCCCCACAAAATACTCAGGTCACAGAGCGCGAAACTCCTTGAGAAGCTTGTCTCCAGTCTGGTGGGCTTGCCTCCCATTCCCGTTGTGATTTCCATTCTGATTATTGTTCCTTGCATTCTGATCACTAACCCTCTCCAACCTCCTTACAAAAGCCTCGAACATTCTGGTTGGGTCTACTACCGGGGGTGCAGCTTCAATAGCGGGACGATTCCTGAGATTTCTTCCAGCCATATAATCGAGAGGACGGTACCTATCCATTGATCAAACAAGAATTCGGTCAATCTCTCGAGAAGAAAGAAAATTCTCCACGATAGAAAGTGACTAAACACGGAATGAAGTCAAACTATCTTATCTTAATTCTAACTTAACAGGAAATCCTATGTGTTTTGGACAATTGGTCGAGCCATAACCTGGCTCTGATACCAAAAAGCCTGTCACGCCCCGACGTAGCACAATTCAGGAAAGCATTTAATTTCCTTTATGGACTCGTAGGTCGTGATAAGTGAGTATGACCAATTATCCCTGCAACAAATAACTTTACAACATTTCTAGAGCAAAGGATACTAACAAAACATTAGCTCCAAAATTAAAACTTACTAACTATTACAGCAGTCATAAACTTAGGCACAAAACACCTTATCCAAAAGTCTAAAACTAGTTTATTACAACTCAAATTAAAAAGACATAGAAAATATAAACCAGCCTCTTGGAAAGACCCCTGCCTCTAACTAGCGTAGTCGAAATACCCTGACTGCTCCAGACCCTGAAAATCTGGACATACAGTCCAGGATGCATCAACGCTGTCATCTTATGAAAGCTGGTGAGCAAAATAAACAAGTGCTCGCAATGTACATATAAGCATATAAACAACGGTGCAATTTAACTTTAAAAGCAATAGATTCAAGGTTCCAATTCTACCATAAATCACAGGGGAATAAAATAAGCAATAAATATGCGACCGTCCATGAACAATATAATATCTCATCTTTTTGACTCTTTTCTCTCAACAAAACTCGACTCAACCAAACCATTACCTCAGATACCAGGAATACTATCCGATCGATATCTAAGTCGCACACAACACTGTCACCACAAATACCAGGAATAATATCCGATCGATATTGAGGTCGCACACCACGCTATCGCCTCAAATACCAGGAATAATATCCGATCGATATCTGGGACGATCACGACCAACCATCGCTTCAGATACCAGGAATAATATCCGATCGATATCCGAAACGAGCGCCTTAGATACCAGGAATAATATCTGATCGAGATCTAAGCCGTACTCAATACCATCGCTTCGGATACCAGGAATAATATCCGATCGATATCCGAAACGAGCGCCTTAGATACCAGGAATAATATCTGATCGACAACTAAGCCGTACTCAATACCATCGCTTTGGATACCAGGAATAATATCCGATCGATTTTCGAAACGAGCGCCTTAGATACCAGGAATAATATCCGATCGATATCTAAGCCGTACTCAACACTGTCGCCTTCAATACCAGGAATAATATCCGATCGATATTGAGGTCGCACACCAGACCACCACTCTTTACTCTTTTCACGTTTTCTCACACACATGCATGTTGACATAACCTCGACCCTAATATGTATGTCAATGTTCACAATTTGTAGTAGCAGTTATTAATCTCAAAGCTGGATATTCGTTCATTATAAATCTCAGTCTGAAACGTTCTTATAAGTTCAATTCCTAACAGTGAGCCTTTAAAACAGTATATCTGTTAAACAGTTCTTTTAAAAACTTTTAAAACCTTTTCCAAACAGTCCCTTATATAAAAATACAGAAACTGCTCAAAATACCCAGGTTGCGCGAGCGGGTCGCGCGCGCGAAGTGCGATGGGTCACGCGAGCGGGTCGCGCGAGCGAAGGGGGAGAACGGGTCGCGCGAGCGAAAGGGTTGCGCGAGTGAGCCTCGCGCGAGTGGGTCGCGCGCGCGAGTTATCATAGTTTCGTCATCTTCTCTGTTCTTCCCATGTTTCTGATTTCAAACTGAAATTTTACCGATTTCTATTTTCTGTTTCAATTATGTCATGCCATATATGGATTTCTTCATCTTTCTGCGTAGATTAAGAATATGCGATCAATTTAAACTAATACGGATTGTATCACTAGATATTCACGATTAAAGTAAGGGTGTCAAAACTTTAAATCAACAGTACATCGCGATACTGATGTTGTCAGTATCAAGATATAAAAGTATGCTTATTTTTTGCTTTACTTTCAAAAGATTTGTAGTGTGGAAAGTAAAGGTCGAACCCACAGAGATTGATTACTACAGTTCTTAATTTTAAAACCTAAGTCTAATTAATTAGGAAAAACGGATTTGAATTGGATTTGATTAAACTAATAACTATAAAAATAAATCTAAACTATGAAAGCAATTAAAAGTGTTTTTAATGAATATGTAAAGGGAACCTAGGATTGCAAATCCACCACTAGCTTCATAATAGGAATATTTATGAATTACTTTAGCTTACTAAGTTGGATGAATATGGGGAATTGTAGCTACAAGCCCAATTCCTCCGACAAGAAGATAATCATGGTTCAAGCACCAACATAATCCATCTGCGGATAGCACGAATTATCTCACACTAAACTAGGGTTGTGATCTAATCCGTCTAACCTAGGCATGGACTATTCGGATACTTGATAGCACGAATCAATAAAGCACCATCACATGTAAACAACCTAAACAAGCACAGCAAGAATAGATCGTTGAGCACATCACAATCAAAATAGATCTAAGACAAGAATAAATTCTGAAAGCAATGATTTAATCAATAGAAGTACGATTTATTTATAAAAATCCTCTAAACATGTGACTGTCATCCATACATAATAAAACTAAAATAAAAACATAAATAAAACCCTATTACTCGTCTAGGGCTTCATTGAAACCCTAGATCTATGATCTAGCCGTCCATGGAAGTGATGGATGGCAAGTAATTGATGGAGGAGGCCATGGAAATCCTTGGTCTTCTTCTTCTTCTCCTTGCTTCCCTCCCTTCAATGGCTGGAAGTATGGTTGTAGAATGTGTGTATATTAATTGCCAACCCCATAATTGAGTAAATTTGGAGTTTATATAGAGTTTGTACAAGCTTTGGAAGGCTTCCTAACCCGAAACGAACTGAAACGCATGTAATTTACAGTCTGGACGTCGTTTAGCAGTTTCGTTTGCACAGGAGTCTTCAGTATACTGAAATACGCAACTTTGGTTTTTCCACATATCGCGCGAGCGGGTCGCGCGAGCGCGACGTTTGGACCTTCCGCGCGCGCGGATCGCGCGAGCGATTCTGGGGATCTCGCGCGAGCGGATCGCGCGAGCGATTTCTGGATTTCGCGCGCGCGGGTCGCGCGCGCGACTTGGATTTTTCAGCTTCTTCAACTATGCTTTTTCACCCTGTTTAGCCTGGTTTAGTTGATTTCTTCCAAAACCTGTCAGAAACTAGAAAACAGAGTAAAAAATATACAAAAACAGGATAAAATGTACTAACAAATGCGCATTAAAGGCATATAATTAGGATTAGTTATCTCCCGATCACACCCCCAAACCTACATTTTGCTAGTCCTCGAGCAAAACTGAAATAAAAACTACTCATAAAAATCTATTCCATTTTCGTATGGATCACGATTGCATTTGGCATATGCAACAAGCCTTTTAAACCCCTAGGTGTCCCTAGTCGGACGAGTGAAGTCTCGTGAGGGTTCTCATCAACAAGTTACCCACAACCATCTTTATTAACTTATTAATTTAAAAACTTTTATTCAAAAAAAAAATAAAACTATCAATACTCCTTATTATAAAACAATGATTCGAAATAGAATAACGAACAAGAAGAAACGGAATCAAACGTTCACCTACATCATGAAACACAATCCTAAGCACATGAATCGTATAAATCAATAGAGTTTCTCATAAAATCGCACGTGTGTGATGAGGTAGTCAAGTGAACACACGCTTGTCATAAACTTGGAATATAACTCGGATAACCATCTAACTATGCTTCGACTACGAATCTCACAATGTTAATTACACTCTCAAATAAAACACTCAGAAACATGTGTAATTTCATTTAATATATGCGAGTAAAGGAAATATATTTTCAAAACAAGAAATGCTCACATATGACTCGAAAAAGACGCATGACACGAAAGAACAGTAGTCTCATGGATAGGATGCCAACAATCAAGAGAAATTAATCATTACCATGTTTTAATCCCCCTCCCATCGTTTACATATCAAAACCATGTTTTCTAGGATCAATTAGGACTTTTCAAAGGTTGTAACGTGGCTCAGGTAATGAAAGAGGATAGAAAGGGATATATCAAGTAGTTTCAGAATGGCATTGTAAAGCATGTTCAATTTCTTTCATTCGTCTCTTCTACCACATTCATCTTTTCATACTTTTTCTCATTCATTTTTCTTCTTTTCTTTCAATTTTTTTCAACCTCCCTCTTCTTTATTTTTTCTTTATTCCTTTCCTCCTCGTTGCTTTTGAAACGCATATTCAATAAATAACAAGGCAACCACCCCGAACATCATCTTATTTTCTTCTTATTCTCAATCACACATCGCCTTAACACCACTAAAAGGTGATCAATCTTTCAGAAGTGAACTCCAAGTTGGCCAAATTGGAGCAAAAGCAAGGATAATGGTAATTTAAGAAAGAAATGGCATTTTAATGGCTCAAAGGGCGAACTAAGGAAAATTTTCATTTATCGGTCATAAACAAAAAGGGCCTAAAATCATGTCCTAGGGTCATATGGTTCTTCAATGTTTACGACGGAAGATTATTTTGCATGATAACAAATATTTTAACTTGACTATTAACCAAAACAAGAATAATGAGACTAAACAACAAGTTAATGCGCTATTTCAATGAAATTCGACAAACACAAGATGTATTTATAACCCTCTAAATAGAAAAGATAGGCTCAAAAGCTCACCGGGTCTAGTCTCCACCATATGTTATCTAGAAATTCGAATCATATTATAGTTCACAACCAACATGTATTCCAATGACTACGTGCAGTGCATAGGTTTATGTGCAAATCTATGATATAAAACTACGATTCAAACGATACATGACCTAAAACATTACATCATGACTTCAGCAAATGTTTAATCACATCTTCCCTTGTTTACCATTCTATAACAATTCAAAGTTCTCTATAAAAAAGTATCAAATTGATATTGCAAAAACGTCGGTAATCATCGTTTATTTAAACACACTTATTTTCAAATTTAGCATAAACTAATGTGCATGTGTGTGCATACCCCCAAACCTAAACCTTTCATTGTCCCCAATGAAACAATAAAACGAAAGACCGGAGAGTACATAAGGAAAGAACGATAGTACCTCGATCTTGACAAGCATAGAACAGGTGAACACAAAGGTATATGGCTATAAAGTTCCATGTTACCTGTGAATACTCGGTGAACGAAAAGAAACTAACAAAACAATATGAAAAGTAAATGAAACCAAAATATAACATAGAAATCTAAAAACTAAGTTAAACTAAACTAAACTAGCACAAGGAAATAAAACGAAAAACTAAAAATGTAATAAAGAAAACAACGACACGAACTATACTGAACCAAATAAACAGAAACAGAAAAAGAAACACAAAGAAAATAGGTAGGGGAAAGATATAGGAAACAAAAGGGAAAAACAAGAAAATGGGGGAATCGCGCGAGCGGTCCGCGCGAGCGGCCGTCGCGCGCGCGAATTCCCAGGTTTTTTTTTTTTTTAAATAATCGTGCCAGCGAGGGTACCTCGCGCCCGCGAGATCAGGCGCGAGGAGAACCTGAGGCCTCATAATAAAGAAAAGCAACGAAAAACACTAAGGGGCAAGCTCGCGCCAGCGGGCCGCGCGAGCGACGTCTCGCGCGAGCGGGCCGCGCGCGCGAGTTTGGTGTTTTCCATTTTTTGTTTAAAATTATGTATATGCTATTAAAATAAATTAATTCTACCCCCAAACCTTTCCAGAATATCCAAAACAGACTCGAACAGACTCAAAAACGACCAAAAATAAGAAAAACAAACGAAATAAAGCTTGGGTTGCCTCCCAAGAAGCGCTATCTTTTACGTCTTCAGCTAGACCGTTCTAGCTTCAAGACTCACGGAGGCCGTAACTCGGATTTAGTACCCTTTAGGGCATTCGGGAGATTCCGGTGAAACGTCGAAACAAGGTCGCTATGTGTTAATTCATTTGACGGCTCACCTTTATCGTCAAGTCGATATTTCACCTTCCGGGTAAATTCATCGTTAGGGGCCAAGGTATTAGGATTCATCCACTCATCATCCTCTATACTATTCCCCGCACTTATATTTATTACGTTAGTAAGTTCAATATTCCGTTTAACCTCACATTCCGCCTCACATAGGTAATCATTGTCTTTAGGAGGTTGATCCATAGCATTAAAAACGTTTAATTTTAAGTTCATGTTCCCAAATGACACTTTCATTACCCCCGTCCGACAGTTAACACGTGCGTTAGCGGTTGCTAAGAATGGACGGCCTAGAATGACAGGAGTATGTTTCCTAGCATCTATCACGGGTTCAGTGTCAAGGACCATGAAATCTACAGGATAGAAGCATTTATCAACTTTAACCAAGACGTCCTCGACGATTCCTCTAGGAATTTTAATAGAACGATCCGCTAATTGTATAGTAGCGGCCGTAGGTTTCAGTTCACCTAGTCCTAATTGTCTATAAACATGATAAGGTAAGAGATTGACACTAGCTCCTAAGTCAAGGAGAGCCCTATGAATGATAGTGTCACCTATGACACATGAAATCGTAGGCGTACCGGGATCCTTATATTTTGGAGGTGAGTGTTGAAATATAGAACTTACTTTTTCTGTGAGGAAGACCTTTTTAGGCGTATGACTGCGTATTTTGCGTTTTTGCGTACAAAGGTCTTTTAGACATTTAGCATAAGCGGGAATTTGTTTTATAGCATCGAGGAAAGGAATATTGATTTTAACTTGTTTAAACACCTCGAGTATATCTTCAGCTTTTGATTTTTTCTTTGAAAAATTAGACGGTTCCTCAACATTAGGTGGATATGGCATTCTCGGAACATAATTTGTTGGGACCGGTTCTTTATCTTTTTGAGCTCTATCCACGTCTTCACCTTTTTCTTTATTCAAATTTAAATTCTTATTTTTCTCACCTCCATCCGGAATTACAACAACTTCCTCATCTCGAGTAGTCGTCCTAGTCGAAACAGCGTTCACGCTCTCACTCGTACTACCCACCGCGTATTGCCCCTTAGGTTGCTGAGTAGGTTGACTGGGCAACTTACTCTCAGTTAAGCGGTTTAGCGTATTAGCAATTTGCCCTACTTGGGACTCCAGTTTTGCGATGGATTGTGTGTGAGAGTGTACTAACTGAACCACCGAACCAAAGTTTTCAAGTGAGGCCAACACCTTTTCCTCAAATGCATTATTGCGTGGAGGTGGAGGAGGTAGTTGGTATTGACCTTGTTGATATTGGGGTCGGTACATATTAGGAAAATTAGTCGACCTAGGATTATAATTATTTTGTGGGAATTGTTGTATAGAATTAACGTGTTGTTCCACAAATTCCGGATATTGAGATGCAGAAGGACATGCAAAGATATTATGGGACGGTTCAGAACATAATGCACATACTTCTAAAGAGGGTAGATTAGACGTTTTGTTCATTTGCATAAGTCGGTCAAGTTTTCTATTTAATTCTTGTATTTGAATTGATTGACTTGACTCAACTGTCACCTCTCGCTTAGGTTGAAGATGATATCCCTCGAAACGTACCGACACAGCCTGATGCATCGAATTCTCGCTTAATGTTTCAAATATTTTCCAGGCCTCGTCGACGCTTTTGTGTAGGAAAGTTCCCGCACAAACGGCATCGACGGTATTCCTAACAGAGGGAATAAGCCCCTCGTAGAAGACCTGAACAAGTTGCCACTTAGGAACCTGATGATGTGGGCACGAGCGTAATAATTCTTTAAATTTCTCCCATGTATCGTAAAGTGATTCCCCATCTTGCATTACAAAATTGGTTATGGATTTCCTTATCTGATTTGTACGCATAATAGGGAAAAACTTTTGTAAAAATGCGGTGTGTAGGGCTTCCCATGTTTTAATTGTGTTTGGCTCAAGTGATTGTAGCCAATACTTAGCTTTGTCTCTTAAAGAAAATGGAAAGAGCCGCAATTTTAACTCATCATCAGTTAAATTTTGGATTTTCAAAGTAGAGCATATATCCTGAAAATCTCCTAAGTGTTGGTAAGGATCTTCATTTAGACGGCCATGGAAGGATGGAAGTAGTGAGATGGTAGACGACTTTATCTCAAAGTGAGATGCCGTCGCCTCCGGTAAGTCGATACATGTTTGTGGTGTGTAAGTCGTAGGAATGAAGTAATCTTTAAGCGGAGGAGGTGGAGGTATATTAGGATTATTTCCGTTATTTCCATTATTCTGATTATTTCCAATGTCGGTCATTGGAATAGGTTCTACGTTAATAAAGCGTGATTTCTTTAGGTTTTTAAGAGTACTACGTATTTCGGACTCAAACAACGACGATGGTTTCGGAGTTAATTCGTCGTCTATGTTTAACCTAGTTCTAGAAATTATGTTTGAATACTTGTTAATTCTTAATGTACGTTCAAGTTCAAGATCGATAGAATGCAATTCAGGTTTACTTGAACGCGTACCAAACATAAACTTAAAAGAAAAATAACTAAAATAAAAACTGAATCAAATAAATGCAAATAATCACGCAAATCAGACAACAGGCACACAACTACTATGATGCATGAATATTATCCTGCAATGCAATGACCGCGTCAAGCCCAGCGCCCCGGGTTTCCTAGCTAATGCACGTGAACAATCACTCCTAAACTAATGCAAATAGTGCGTCACAGCGCCCTGACTTACAGTGGTTTGAAGTGAATTTCAAAGGAAGCAAATGACTTGATTTTTTTTTATTTTTATTTGCGTAAGCTCCTTTGATGTAATTAGCTACTCCACTCGGAAACGTTGGAATTTGATAACTCGATAACCTATAAAATAAAAAGAAAAATTAGTAACTAAAAATCAAAAACGGAAAATAAGAAAATTAGTACCTATTCTAATATTTACGAATTAACTAAACTAAGATTCTAAAACTAAAGGTAGTAATTTGCAATCCCCGGCAACGGCGCCAAAAATTGATGTTGTCAGTATCAAGATATAAAAGTATGCTTATTTTTTGCTTTACTTTCAAAAGATTTGTAGTGTGGAAAGTAAAGGTCGAACCCACAGAGATTGATTACTACAGTTCTTAATTTTAAAACCTAAGTCTAATTAATTAGGAAAAACGGATTTGAATTGGATTTGATTAAACTAATAACTATAAAAATAAATCTAAACTATGAAAGCAATTAAAAGTGTTTTTAATGAATATGTAAAGGGAACCTAGGATTGCAAATCCACCACTAGCTTCATAATAGGAATATTTATGAATTACTTTAGCTTACTAAGTTGGATGAATATGGGGAATTGTAGCTACAAGCCCAATTCCTCCGACAAGAAGATAATCATGGTTCAAGCACCAACATAATCCATCTGCGGATAGCACGAATTATCTCACACTAAACTAGGGTTGTGATCTAATCCGTCTAACCTAGGCATGGACTATTCGGATACTTGATAGCACGAATCAATAAAGCACCATCACATGTAAACAACCTAAATAAGCACAGCAAGAATAGATCGTTGAGCACATCACAGTCAAAATAGATCTAAGACAAGAATAAATTCTGAAAGCAATGATTTAATCAATAGAAGTACGATTTATTTATAAAAATCCTCTAAACATGTGACTGTCATCCATACATAATAAAACTAAAATAAAAACATAAATAAAACCCTATTACTCGTCTAGGGCTTCATTGAAACCCTAGATCTATGATCTAGCCGTCCATGGAAGTGATGGATGGCAAGTAATTGATGGAGGAGGCCATGGAAATCCTTGGTCTTCTTCTTCTTCTCCTTGCTTCCCTCCCTTCAATGGCTGGAAGTATGGTTGTAGAATGTGTGTATATTAATTGCCAACCCCATAATTGAGTAAATTTGGAGTTTATATAGAGTTTGTACAAGCTTTGGAAGGCTTCCTAACCCGAAACGAACTGAAACGCATGTAATTTACAGTCTGGACGTCGTTTAGCAGTTTCGTTTGCACAGGAGTCTTCAGTATACTGAAATACGCAACTTTGGTTTTTCCACATATCGCGCGAGCGGGTCGCGCGAGCGCGACGTTTGGACCTTCCGCGCGCGCGGATCGCGCGAGCGATTCTGGGGATCTCGCGCGAGCGGATCGCGCGAGCGATTTCTGGATTTCGCGCGCGCGGGTCGCGCGCGCGACTTGGATTTTTCAGCTTCTTCAACTATGCTTTTTCACCCTGTTTAGCCTGGTTTAGTTGATTTCTTCCAAAACCTGTCAGAAACTAGAAAACAGAGTAAAAAATATACAAAAACAGGATAAAATGTACTAACAAATGCGCATTAAAGGCATATAATTAGGATTAGTTATCTCCCGATCAGATACTAATGAATTACTCCGTAGGATTCGAACCGTAGCTTATTGGGACTAAGATCTTTCATTCCCAATTCACAAATTTCATTTTGGTTAACTTTTGTAAAACTCCAATTTTCAAAGCTTTAATGGTGTATCTATATATATACACATATACACATTGATACGCCCAAAATTATGGGCAGTTTCCTACTCAAGCTAGAAGACTAATGGAAAGTGCATCTATTTCCTAATCCAATTGGGAAACCCCCACAATTAATGTCAATCAATCCTAATACAATTAGGAAACTTACTTGATTGGTGTCAATCACACCCTAATAGGATTATATTTCCTTATCCATGTATGAGTAGATCTCTTGCATCTATAAAAGAGACCACTCACCCCCCATTGAAGGGGCAGCCAACTCTTTAGTCTACACAGCACCTCTACAAAATTCACCATTATATGCATACACCCGGCCGGTATTACTGGTAGTACCGCCCCTCTTTGTTGGCTCACCAGGCCCGCCGGTGATCTGCTAGTGAACGTGCTCAGACACACCCGTGGACGTAGGTACCTTCATTAACAGGGCCGAACCACATACAAAAAATAGTCTCTTACTCTCTCTCTCTCTCTCTCCTAAACTGCTTTACTTTACTCTTACCAATTTTTGGCATCATCAGTTTGGCGCCGTCTGTGGGAACGACAATTCTTCTCATCAACAAATTCCTGACTGATCAATATGCCACCAAAGAAGGGTAAGAAGGCTGCGCAGCAGTCCGACCGGGATGTTCCTTCGGCCCCGGCGTCGACAGCAGCAGCCATGACATCTGAGCAAATCACTGCAACCCTCACACAACTCTTGGAGGGCCAGCGTCAAATCCAACAACAGATCGAAGCCCTGCTAGCCCAGCAGAGCAATCCTCCATTGGCCGGGAAACGACCCGGGAACGTTGCGTACGGTCGAGAACCGATCTTGACCAGACAACGGGCCCGAGCCAACCCGTCTCGTGTTGAGGATGTCAAAGACGTCAGCAGTGGGCCTGCTGCCCGAGGGAAAAGGCGGGAGCATATGGCCCGGGAATCAGTCTTGGGTCACTCGGTCAAGAGCCGAGTCGTCCCTAAGCGAACGGTTACCCGGGGTCACAGCCGAGCCCGATCCCAAAGGACAACACCCCGCTATGAAGAAGAAGCCTCTTCCACCAACCCGACCAGTTCCTCAGATACCGGTCGGGAAGGAGTGGAAGCCCGAATCAAGGACTTACAGAAGCAGATCGACGGAGTGGCCAAAAAACTTGGTCAAAAGTATGTTCCGAATCAAGCCAATACCGAGACAGAGTCACCATTCTCCAGCCAGATCACGAGATTCTCTATCCCGCGCAAATTCAAGCAGCCTCGGCTAGATTCATACAACGGCTCGGGAAGCCCGATCGACCACGTCCGAACCTACAAGGCTCAGATGGCCCTAGCCACCAACTCCGACGAGCTACACTGCCTAGCCTTCCCCAGCACTTTGAAAGCCCGGCCATGCAGTGGTTCTACTCCTTGGAGCCCCGATCGGTCTGCAATTTCAAACAACTCAGCAAGCAGTTCATCAACCAGTTCGCCGGTATGCATGAGCGGCCAAAGCCAGACATGCAACTACTAACAGTCAGACAACGGAATAATGAGTCCCTCAAGGAGTTCACCGACCGGTTCAACCAACAGAAGCTTCAAATCCGCAATTTGAACGAGACAATCGCCATCATAGCCTTCTGCTCGGGAGTTCAACACACCAAGTGCGCCGCGTCGTTCCACACAAACCGACCGGAAACTTTGGTTGAGCTCTCTGAGAGGGTTGGAAAATACATTGACACTGAAGAGTTTCTGAAGACCAAAGACACCGGGCAAGAAAGCAACGAGTTTGCCAGAAATAAGCGGAAGCGAGATCAGCCCGGGAATTCTGACAGTTCCTTCGGCTCACAGCAGACAGGGTCCGGCAGTCCCGACCCGACTTCCAGTTCGCAGCGGTCTGAGCCCGGCAGCCCCGACCCGACCTCCAGTTCGCAGCGGTCTGAGTCCGGTAGCCCCGGCCCGATCTCCAGTTCACATCGGTCAGGATCAAACAGTTCCGACTTTGCCTCCAGCACAGAGAGGTCAGAAGCACAACGACCCTGATCCGACCTCTTGTCTCCATCATTCTAGATGAGCCCGACTACAATGGTACTTGCCTGATCACTACGTGAGGCTTCACCGATTGTCAGAGAGCTCATCCAAAGACCCCGGGCCTAACCCCGGGGCAGATCCAAAGACCTTGGGCCTAACCCCGAGGCATCCAAAGACCTCGGGCCTAACCCCGAGGCATATAAAAAGACCTCAGGCCTAACCCCGAGGCACTCAGAAGACCTCGGGCTCCGTACCCAGGCACTCAGAAGACCTCGGGCTCCGAACCCAGGCACTCAAAAGACCTCGGGCTCCGAACCCAGGCACCAAAGACCTCGGGGTCACGCCCGAGGCACCGGCTTCGCTTAGGTCCAGCCGACGATGGAGGCAAACCTCCTAGGTGGCTGATGATGGCAAGCTTCAAAAGACCCTGCAACCACCATGTTCCAGGTCGGTTACCTATAGTTCATAGCCTCTGTAAGACCCTCGTCTTAGCGAAAGCTTGGGGGGCAAGATGGCGTAGTGAACTAAACAGGTAATCACACCGGGTATCTACAGGCCTCGCGGATAACCAAGTCAAAATCTTGGACAACCCGAGCACCTACAGTACTCAGAGGCATTAACTCCGCTTAGGTCCAGACCGACGATAGAGGTGACTAAAATCTCTTAGGTTGGCCGACGATAGAGGAGCAAAAGGACCCTAAAGCACCGTGATTTAGGTCGGCTCCACCAACATGGTCAAGCTCTTCTCCCAACAGTCTTGGCGAAGGCTAACTGGGCGGAAGACAACCATTCTGGGGAGCTAACATAAAAAAAAAAAAAGGACCCTAGAGCAATACGCTTTAGGTCGGCTTTTCCAACATGGTAAAATCCTTCTACCCACAGCCTTGACGAAGGTTCACGGGCAGAAGATAACCATCCTGGGAGCTAACTCAAGCAAAAAAAACTCCGAAGTAGGCCGAGTCTCAACTCTCGGTCACTTCCTGAGCATTTAAAGACTCCGAATTAGGCCGGGTCTCAACTCTCGGTCAGTTCCCGAGCACCTAAAAGTCCCGAGCAAGGCAGGGTCTCAACTCTCAGCCAGTTCCCGATGACTCACCAGGCTCAGAAGCCCCGAGGCAGCTTCCTCAAGCACTCAGACAGTGGCAAGCGACATCAACTAATTTCCAAACTTTCCCCGATATAGCATCTGGCCAATCTTGGAAATGGGGGGCAGCTGATACGCCCAAAATTATGGGCAGTTTCCTACTCAAGCTAGAAGACTAATGGAAAGTGCATCTATTTCCTAATCCAATTGGGAAACCCCCACAATTAATGTCAATCAATCCTAATACAATTAGGAAACTTACTTGATTGGTGTCAATCACACCCTAATAGGATTATATTTCCTTATCCATGTATGAGTAGATCTCTTGCATCTATAAAAGAGACCACTCACCCCCCATTGAAGGGGCAGCCAACTCTTTAGTCTACACAGCACCTCTACAAAATTCACCATTATATGCATACACCCGGCCGGTATTACTGGTAGTGCCGCCCCTCTTTGTTGGCTCACCAGGCCCGCCGGTGATCTGCTAGTGAACGTGCTCAGACACACCCGTGGACGTAGGTACCTTCATTAACAGGGCCGAACCACATACAAAAAATAGTCTCTTACTCTCTCTCTCTCTCTCCTAAACTGCTTTACTTTACTCTTACCAATTTTTGGCATCATCACACATATATATACACTGAAATATACATATATATACGTTAAGAGTGAGTTTATAATACTCACAAAGGTGCTAGTGAAAAGAATTTGAGACCGAGAATATCCGCCGTTAGAAATTTCTCTTCCGATTTCTCTTGATCTTGAGATATATATATAGCTATATATCTATGTATATGTATGTGACTGAATATATATTTATAATCTGTATGTGTATGTGTGTGTTGTTCTTGAGAGAGAGATCAAGAGAATTAGAGGGAGATTAAGAGAATTGAGAGACTGTGAGATTGATAGATACACACACAAATATATACACTGATATGTGTAGGCTCCAAGCAAAAGGGAGATTTCTCTCGGTGTGGTTGAGCTCACGTGCTCCCACACCCAAGTTGCAGTATAATGCAGATTTAAATCAAAACTGGTATTAACTGGTTGAAATAAAAATACAGAAATCATATTAGTGTAGGAATAAATTCCGGGTTGTACAAAAATATAGATATCGATTTTGAAACCATAGAAAATGTTTTTCTATATTTAAGAAAATTATGGTTTGACCCCAAATAAATATTTATAAATAGAATTAAAATACAACACTCATTTATTAATGAAAATGAAAATACAGGGTGTTACACTCAAGACTACCCCAGAAACACCCACTCAGTTCAACCTCCCTAATGTGCCACCTGACTTAAAGAAGAAATAGAACCTAAGGAAGAAGAAATCCAACTCCTGCTCAAAGCCTACCAGGCTCGCTTCCTCCAGCCTCACCACGAAAAGAAAAGATAAAGGGAAAGAGAAGGAAGAGAATGACAAATTGAAACTCGAAAAGGAAAGGGACTTACAGAAATCAACGCAAGAAATGGCTCAGAAATCTTGACCGGGAATTGTTTGCTCTCAAAACCGCACAGGAATGTATGTCTTTGCAGCAAAGAGTTGAAGAAATGAACAAGTGTTCCTTTATATAGGAACCATGGACGGTTCAGATCAAAACAAATCCAACAGCTTATACGTTTTCCCGCCCAAAGTGACTGACAGCTGTCACCTCGGGCACGTGAAGCGTTGCCTCAAAAGGTGCGCGTATTAAATGCACGACGAGACTATTCGGTTACCGTGGAAGCGGTCTGGTTACATCCATGCTGGCATTGTTTGATCCTGACTAGGCTAGTCACAAGCTGACATGTGGCACAGGTAGGACTCGTGCCCAGAAGGCCACCGCTCGGTCCATACCCCGACTGACCACCACGACCGGTCCTACCCCGGGTTGAGTCCCGGCCTCTTACCGGACAGTTCCTCGAAAGCAGTCTTAATTTTCAAACTTCATCTGATGGGACATCACATCAACTCTGAAAATGGGGGGCAGCTGATACACCCAGAAATATTCTGCTACAAGTCAAACCTCCACGTCAGCAGCTAAGCACCCGGATTATTCAGCAAGGGAGCCTATGGCCCATTGATCCCGGGGTCTTTCACGTGCTACTGCTTGGGGTGCTCGCACAGTCCGGGAATACGGCTCAGCAGCTCTCCACAAGGTGCAGATTGACAGCTAAGTTGCTCAACAGTTTCCTAAATCGGTCGGAAGACTAATGGAAGGTGTAAATAGTTTCCTAAGTCATTTAGGAAACCTCCGATGATTGGTGCTCGTCAACTTGTGATTAGATTGGGCTTCCTTATCTAATTAGTTGCCTTGTACGGGTGGCCTCTTGCACCTATAAAAGGGGCCACTCACCCCTATCAAGGGGATCGCATGCTTAACTATAAGAATAGCATATACATTCATCTTATACGCATACACCCGGCCGGTATTACTGGTAGTGCCGCCCCAATTGTTGGCTCACCAGGCCCGCCAGTGATCTGCTAGTGAAGCACACTGATGCACCCGTGGACGGAGGTCACCTTATTAACGGGGCCGAATCACATACAATTGATTTTGTCACCGTATCTCTCTCCTTAATTTCTCTTACCAGTTTTCGGCATCATCAACACCGATTAGGGCAATTGATAAGATACACATTAAAGATGATAAGCAAGGGAAAAAAACAAAAAAATTATATGAATAGAGAAAGCAAAGAAAGAGTAAATAATATGTAGGCCGAATGAGGCTATGGTCGCTGACCATGCAAAATGGAGAACAAGAATTCATGTAGTTTTTTTTTGATACATTTATACATATTTAATAATAAGATATGGTGTCAACTATGGTCTATTTAAGAACAATATTATCTTTTGAGTTAATATTTATAAATGTTGGGGGTCTGTTTATCAATAAGGTATCGTGTCAAATTGGCTTTAGAACACTTAATTGGGGTGTGCCAGACTACATTTGGACTAAAATATCACATGCACTATGTGTTATGTGTGTCAAATTGGCTTTGGAACACTGAATTCATACTTGTGAGGCCACATTTGGTAATAATTTTCCAAAAACTTAATTTTGGAATTTTGGAAAAAACCATTTAAAACTCGTTTTTGGAAAAAATCATGTAAAACTCATAGGTTTCGTTTGTCATCAGACATTTAGCATGAATTTAATATTCTAGAACTCCTCTCGAAATTTTAGGAGTATTGCTCGAGATATGAACACTAACCTATGTTATATAGGGAATTTTATGTGTTAAATATCAATTGTGATATTATGGATTCGGGAAAAATTCATGTGTTAGTTTAGCCCCGAAATTAAGCTCGTGAATATTATAAAAAAACATGTCTATTTGATTATGTGAGCATGCTATGTGTTATGTGGGTCAGAGGGGAGGTTATACAACTTCATGCCGGGGATAAGCTTCTCGATGTTGGAGAATTGTTGTAGCGACGGCTACAAGGCATGGTTTGGGAACCAACCCTGCCGGGGCACTTGGATGCATGATTAGGAGAAGGTCATCCACAACATTGGTTTCATTACTAGATGAATGCTTATTTCTCTCCCTAGAGATTAGTTGATGTGTTTTGATGATATTAAAGCATGAATTGCATATGTACATTTGCTAGAATTGTACACTCAGCATATAGTTGAGCAGTGGAGATTTACTCCATTACAGGTGAAAAGAAGAAAAGGAAAGAAGAACATGAGGAATAATGTCGTTGGGATCATCTCGGGGGATCATCTAGGGTAATGACTTGTGTAGTAGAATGTAATTGTCAAGACCCATCCTTCTAAGAACATGAGGAATAATGTTGTTGGGATCATTCAGGGGATCATCTCGGGTAATGACTTGTGTAGTGAAATGTAATTGTCACGACCTATCCCGCTAAGAACATGAGGAAAAATGCCGTTGGGGTCATTCGGGGGATCATCTCGGGTAATGACTTGTGTAGTAGAATGTAATTATCACGACCCATCCTGCTACTGGCGAAAATAGGACACATGGCACTCCACCAAGGCTCATCCAATTCATTTAAAGATTGTGGTAATAGAAAAGAAACTCAAAAACAACATTGAGTATTCAAAACTTTTGAAAACAATACCCCCCGAGTTGTAAAATTTGTATAAATTTAAAAACGTTATTATATTCAAAACGAATGAATTTATGTTGAAAGGGTTCCCAAAAGTACCCTAAGAACTAATCAAAACATTTAAATAATTTTCAGAAGGGGTAGAAAAAGAAGTCATGCAGCACATTTTTCGACCAATCGAACGGGGCAATTCGACTAGTCGAATGACCCTTTGACATAATCCTCCCCCTTTTGGCAGAATTTTGTCTAAGGATCAAACAACCTCTATATTCTCAACACTTCCAACCATTCATACTTGCTAGTTGCTTTCAATCTTCCCAACCATAATAAGGTTACGAGAACATATATTAGCCTTACTAAACTTTGAAAAGAAACGATAACCAAATAAGCTAGGCTTGTTTGACTCGATTCACAAAAGTATTTACAACACTCATTTTAACCATGAACTTAACTAGGTAAGAATTCAAAACATAAATTCATAAGTTCGGATTCATTACAAACTTAACCAAAATGAGTTTAACTACTCATTACAACATTACCTAACCATTCTAAAGTTCCAAGTTAAGCAGGTTCGAACTACTTAAAGCTCATATTACATCCATGGAATGGAAACCAAAAATATAAACAAGGATGATTCCCGTCGGTCCCACGGCCTCACTCCTCACGTTTATTCTTCCCTTTCTTCTTGTC
This sequence comes from Hydrangea macrophylla, assembly GCA_033977485.1. NCBI lineage: Eukaryota > Viridiplantae > Streptophyta > Magnoliopsida > Cornales > Hydrangeaceae > Hydrangea > Hydrangea macrophylla. Next base: position 97,398,673 of record CM066995.1, read on the forward strand.
ACCTGCAATAGAGCGAATCTCCACTGCTCAGCTATATGCAGAGTGTACAATTTTAAACATACGCTTATATGACAATTCATGCTCTAAACATCAAAATGCATCCAAATAGTCTCCGGGGTGAGAAAAAAGCATTCATCCAGTAATGAGATTATAAAATTGATATCGTGGAGGGCCTTGTCCCAACCACTCATCCAAGTGCCATGGCAGGGCCTTCTCCCAATCCATGCACTGTGCTCTATAAGGGCCTTTTCCCAAACCATGCACTGTAACCGTCGCTACAATTTAATTCTCAAACATCGAGAAGCTTACCCCCATAATGAAATTGTACCAAACTCCTCTTCGACCCACATAGACACATAGCATGCTCATATAATCACATATACGTGCTTTCTATATATTTTCACGTGCATAATTAACGGGCCTAATTAATACATTAATTTCACCCATATCCAAAATATCAAACAAGATATTTAAACACATGTAAATTTCCTATAAATCTCAGGTCTAGAATTCATACCTTGATATCATCCTATAACTTTAAGGGAATTACTTGTAGCCCGATTCTACATCGAATCTCCGTTTATAAGTAATTCCTACAAGTATTCACATATTTTCTCCAAAATCTAGAATTAGGATTTTTTTTTTTTATAAAAACTAATTCAAACAAGGGCTAAGAGGTATCAAAATAAAGCTCTTACCTCAAGGAGTTCGAATATGAAAATTAGAATTAGGATTTTTTTATGCAGCTGGATATTCGACATCCAACTGGCCAGGGTTATGAGTATGCATGAGATTCATACATGGATAGGGGATACGAGAATGAAGCCTACGATGACAGAGACTATGTTGGTGCTGACTACTACACAAGCTGAAGACTTGGAGCTTGCTGATAATAGTTTATACTTAGTATGCTTATTTTTTAGACTTTGTAATAGTTACATTTATAATCGACGAATGTTGCCGGCCCGTAATACTTTAATTATGTTTCTTCAGATACTTAAGGTTTGTAATAGTTTAGTGTTAAACTTTGATTATATATATCGAACTTAGAATTTTCAAACGCGTAATTTGTTCCATTATTCTGATGGTTTGACTTTGGTTATAGACAATATGGTGACTTTCAACTGTCATGACCTACACGTTAAAAAAAAATTTATTTTCTCTATTTTTGCTACCGCAGGAAGTGACAGAACTAACCGCTAGTGGTTTGCTTTTAGCTACCTCTTTCGAAAAAAATTTAAAGGTTCTAATTGGTTCTTAAAGTGCATTTGGAGTCTCTATTAACTAATATATTCGATCTTGTTTTGAAATATAATTAACTTTTCAATTTTATACGAATTTTACGAACTAGTAGTTCAATGTTTTTAAAATGAACTTTGGCGTAAAGAGTTTCTTTATGTTTCTTTTCCACTGCGTTTACTTTTAGTGAATTTGATAAACCTCGGTGGCGTGCCACGTGTCCTATTTTCACCCATAGCAAGATTGGTCATGACAAATACCACAAAGTTAAGTTCAGGTAAGTTCTACTATCCTATACATTAGCCTCACCCATCCCACTATTAGTTGGTTTTAACCTAAGTTACCCTAAGTTGTCCTAAGTTTGAGACCATTTGTTGATGCTCTTAGAGCATCTTTAATAGTGTATGATGATATATGGTGAAACTAAGTAAAGTTCATATACCAAACAATGAATTCACACAACGGTGTAATAAACTAACCGGCAGAGGAAATGGCAGCTGAAACAATGCCGTTTGACCCAATTTTTTATTTATTTAAATCATTTCTTTTCCTAAACACAAAAAATGTACAACAATTCCCAGCCGGCGGAGGCATTGTCGGCCGACATTACCAATGTCGGCTAGGGGTTTGGCCATAAAAAAAATCCAAATGGCAAAGACTTTGCTGGTTGTAACCAAACGGCAATGTCTTTGTCGGTTGGTTTGTAGGGTAAGAAATTTAGTTGAATGGTAAAGTTAAGTTCCTATACTATACAGTTAACTTAACTTACCCTACAACTACACCATTGAGGGTGTTTTTTTACTCAAAACTAACTTAACTTACCATACACCAACTACACCGTTGGAGATACTCTTATGGCCATTAGAGTATCTACAAAACTGCTTGCTTTTTTGGCTAAAAATTTCACTTCTCGTTATTTTAACTAGCTACTTCTTAATAATGAATCTCAAATAGTGCTCTCCATTTTATTTATCCACTTGATTACATTATCCTTTTAAATGGTCGAGATTTGTGTCAGTTGCACTTGTCTTAAATTTGATAGTTTCAGAAAGAGATTTGACTTGCCAAAGTTGGCTAGCCATATTTAGCTAGCCAGTTGAAGAATTTGAAAAGTTGGACAAAATTGCTTGTTAGCCTGCTGACTACCGACAGCAAGGCTTGTTATTGAGCCTCCGGGCTTGCTCTTAAGCGTTGTTTGGCTCATAAATTTAATGAGAGAAATAAAATAAAGTACAGACAAAAATATTTTCCTTCACTTGATTAGCAAATCTATTGAAGGAAAAAAAAAAAAAAAAAAGGGAAAGAAAATTTGGTTTCCTTGTCTGTTCTCTTGTGTTTTTTTCCATCCTTAAATGAAACTAAAATAAAATAAAAATATTTTTGTACTTAAGAAAAAAGTATGAAAAATGACTCACAAACTTTGAAAATTTTATTTGTTTCTCACTCTATTTTCTTTTTCTTCCTTTTTTTTTTTCCCTCTGTTTTCACTCACTATAGTAACAAAACAAAGGAAAACATTTGCTTCGTTTATTTTTATTTTTATTTTTATTGATCACTAATTCCATGAACTAAGATGAAAAATAAATTGGGCACCTCACCCTAATTAGAACAAACACGACTGTGATGAGGGACACGCGTGTTTTCTTTAGCTAATACCCAGTTGTGACTAAAAAATCTACAAATTGTACTAATTTTTGTTCTATAAATCCGACTTTTGTAAAATTTGATGTTTATGAATTAAAAAAAATGAGATTTATCAAAAGAGATTAACATTAATTATGAAATCCTAGAGATAAAAGAAAAAAACATTAAATTTAAACTAAAAGGTAAAATCATACTTGTTTTTTTTTTTTTTTTAATGAGTCCAATAAAAATACACCCCTTTTGTAAAATTGTCGCCGACTGAAGAATTAAGTTTTTTTTTTTTTTTTTGAGCAAAAAAGAATCTTTCTAATAATCATAAACCAGAAACGTTCAAAGACCCAGGTGAATCCATTAAGTTTTAACCAGCTCGACTAGTTGAGTTAACCAGAGCTCTTGCCTCTGAAACCCCTAAAGGTTGCGTGAGTAGGTCGAGGTCCAAGTAGCTAGATGATGGTGTGAGTTCGAATCCTACTGGTAGGGACCCCAAAGTCACGAAGCACAGGTTGTAGGATTGGTCATGTGTCTAGAGTTTCTCATATTCTACTACGAAAAAACGATAATAGATAAATCATCTAAATTATTGACGAAAACCCCAAAGTCATTGAGTACAGGTTGGAGAATTTGTTCACGTAATCCAAAATAAATCCATTTTAAGTTTTTATAGACTGCCACATGAACCAAAGCAGCATAGGAATAGTGCTTCGGTGCGCACATGTGGCGTAGGAATAGTGCACACGCTTCTCAGATCCTTTGATTTCTTCTCTCGAGGTCGCGATGCGCGTCATCAACGGAACATTGACCACACGGCTACGTCGTGCACTCGTGCATTTTTGGTTGCATCAAAACAAGAGTCGAGAAGTCAAAAGATTAATTCTGTGTTTTATTACTCTATTGATCATATTTCAAATTGGACCAGCAAAGTACTTCCATATTAAGGGTTTTTGTTAACATGTATTTAGGACATATGTTAAAGTTTTAAAAGTGGAAATAAATAAGGAATACAGTGTGAGTTTTTCAGTGTTTGGTGTGGGATTCAGTGTCTGTCTCCTTTGTTTATTTTTATTTTTGAAATATTAACATATGCCCTAAGGGCACATATTAACAAAACCCATATACTAAATAGAACCATTTTAACGAGAGATCTATCATTTGTAATAAATGAGGACTTTTGTTGTGGTCATTGGATCGTCATTTAATCAAGATCATGTCAATACAATGATAGAAGTATCCTTAATGAAAACACAATTTAACGGCTAAGAATAGAAGTCCTTACTTTATTAAAATGAGGGATCCCTCATTAGAAGAGCTTTGTTACTATATATATATATATATATACTAGTAACGGTCCACTCACTCTGTGAGTAGAGAAAAAAAAAATGGAAGACAAAAAAGAAATTGGAAGGTTTTTTTTGGGTAGTTTTTTTGAGCAGTTTTTAATTGATTTTGTTTTGACAATTTTTATGAAAAATTAGTACACATTTATTTATATTTTCTTAGTAAAACATACTACTTGGTTTAATTGTAAATATATGGTATAGGGAAAATGTAGTTGGAACCCCTTCCTCTCCCTTTATAATAATATAGATATAGGGGAATGCTAACTTACAGCCCATCGCCTTTGTAGCGATTAAAAAAAATCTTTATTTCGTCGCTAAAAGTTAAGTTTAGCGATAAAAAATTTCGTTGCTATAAGAGTTTTTGGTCACTAAAAACTGGTGCGCTATCCTACAGCCACAGTGTTGTAAGTTAGCTACCTCCATATATATATATATATATATATATACACATGAGTTTATATTTGCATTTCAAATTTGGATACATTTTTGGGAGCATTGAGAACAATTTCAAATTAAGGCTCCATTTGATAGAAAAAAAAAATTAAGTACTGAAAATTAAGTGCTGGATTTTAAGTATTGAAAATTTTAAGTGATTGAATTTGTAATACTGAAAATAATATTTCAAGTACTCAAATAGGCGACTTTCAATGATTATTTTCAGCTAAAATTTTTCACTTAAAGTTTTCAGTGGAATTTTGACTGTATTTTCAATTAAGTGATATGTTATCAAATGCACTGAAAATATATAAGTGCTAAAAGCTTTCATTTTCAGCACTTAATTGGGTTATCAAATATACCCTAAGTGATTATCAGAAAATAAAAGTAAAATTTTCTTTTGTGTGTTTTGGCTGTGAATGAAAATATACCATATTACTACTAGGGGTGAAATTGGTTCGGTTTGGTCAGTTTTGGGGGGGTTTTCCCACCGACCGATCGGTTCAATTTCGGTCAATTTTTTCGATTTTAGGCTAAATTTTCGGTTCGATTTTACACTTCACCTAACGTATGAAAACTGACAGAACTGATCGGTTCGGTTTAGTGGTTCGGTTCAATTCGGTTTTCTTTCACCCTTAATTACTACAGGATTACCAAAACTTAGAAATTAGTATAGGATGACACTAAGGGATGACCCAGCGCTAGTGGTAAGAAATTTTTTCCCATCTACAGGTGTTATTGCAGGTTTAAGTCTCATGGGAGCACTACAAGTCTTTGTGCAGTGCATAATCTCAAAATAGAAAAAGAAAAAGAAATTTGTATAGAATAATACTTCAGTGCTTTTTTTATTTCACTACAAGATAAATGGCATATCCCGACATTTTTTTACCGACATTTGAGAAAATGCCACTAATTAGCGGCACTGTTTAAACAAGTGCTGTAAATTACTGGCATTTATTATAAGTGCCAGCAATTGCCGGCATGTCTAATTTAAGTGCCGCCAATTAACGGCTTTTGCATTGTAAGTGCCGAGATTTTTTGGCGTTTTCACTATAAATGCCGTAATTTTAAGGCATTTATTTGACACACAAGTAATTATTTCATTTCCCCGCGATCATTTTGTGAATATCCCTAACCTAATACTCCTATATCCAAACTTCAAAAGGCTCATTACGTATTAGAAAGAAACTCTACTCTTGTTCTTACAGTAGCCATTTCACCATATTCCAGATATACTTCATTTTCTCCAGGGTTTGATCTTGACCTCGATTTCGAACCCCAAACCACATTCAAACAACCTCAACAAGCTTCGATCACAACAAGTTTCTTATGTACAATCGATGAGAATGACGATTTTGAATCGCCACCAACCATTGATCAAGGACCTCGAGTCTCGGTTCCACCACATCTCAAGCGTATTCGGCATGGGCCCACCTCTGAACGTCCTGTGAATCGAGAGCCAGTGGAGTTGTATCGTAATGTGGATGACGATATTGAAGAGTTCTCTTCTCCAGAGATCAACATAAAGGTAAATTTGAATTTGAATTTAACCCCAATTTGGTGCCCTAAAATGTGTATTTTGGTTACTTGGTAAATGTTGACAAAGCAAAAGAAATTAGAAATTGGAAAATTAGGGTTTGTTTGTTGTTTGGACCCAATGAACTGTCTTTGTTCAATCAAGCTTTTTTGAGCTATATATATATATATATATATTTCTATTGGAAATTCTTTTATTAATTTTCTCACTACCCACAACACAGAGCATGAGATTCAAAGATTAGGTTATGCTTTCTTTTTTCGCCTCATTGTCGTGTTTCATGGCAGCATAATGGAGAAAAAAAAACATTCTATTTGGGTTCTGCGAAGTAGGGATGAAAAGGGGGAAAAAAAAAGTAAAATTGGGAACTTTTATACTTTGTGTTGGTGGGTTTTGGACCTTTTGGACATATGAGATGATAAGTCAATTGTGTTTCGAAAACTATTTTGGGGAGTTAGGTTGAGTTTTCATTTAACTGGAAAGTGGGGCTAATAGAGTAAATGTTCACTTCAATTGTGCATTACTCTTTGGTAGGGATTAAGTCCTTTTTGCATTTCAATTTGAAAAAATTGCATTATCTGCTATGGATGTTATATTTAATCGATTCTTGACCCCCTGCTTAACAAATTGTAATGGTTCGGCAATGTTTGTGGCTTGTGATTTTTTATATTACGCTGACAATAAGGAATTGAGTTATTTAGTTGATAATAATTACGCGATAATGTGTGTACACAGTTGAATAATGAGAAATATATGTGTTTGTGTAGAGAAATATATTATTGTTATTGCAGAGAACTATGTTTTGATATCCATTGGACTTCTATTATGAGTAATGCTATGCTTCCCAAATTTGGTTTCAAGTATTTTACCACTTGTACCACATGCCATTGCATTTGGTAACATCCAGTGATCCACCACTCTCAAACGAGCAGTGCAATATCTAGTGGAGTGTGTTGGTGTTATTTAACCCATTTGGAGTTAATTTGATTCGTCAACATAGGTTGCCCAGGGAGCAAAGTTTAATTTATTTGGTCTTTATATTGTCTTGATTGACTCTTCATAAGTATGCTTTCAATAATTGATTCAATTGACTATTTGGGGGAAGATTTTAGTTGAACAATGATGAGTAAACAAATTAAGGGTGGTGGGTGTGGTGAGGACCAACTGACTTGTTCAAAGATTGGGGTATTGATTATGTGGTTATATTCAGACTAAGATATGCACTAGTCCAGGCTAGTAATTGGGATTAGAGCACCAGGAAAAACTTTGGAGTGAGCAGAATACAAGTTGAGCCTAGAATCTAAATTCCACTTTACTATATGGCTCCATTTGGGTCATGGATTTAGTGAGGGAAGGGGAATGAAAACACTGAGGAAAATACATCTCTTTGTTTGACTTATGAGGAAAACATGAGGAAAATATGAAGGAATAGAAAATATAGTGAAAAACACCCCCTATATTGGTGTGTCAACCTCTCCCTCTGATAGGGAAGTCAATGCACTGACATGCTTGCCAACCTTGGCGTGTCCCAACAGGAGGCCCTTGTGTGCCTTGACTCGGCCGCAGAGTATCTAGCAAGCCCTCATTTGGGATGTTCGGTCCCCAACGTGATAACTTTCTAGTCCACTCGGTACTACAAAAGTAAAAGAATTTATATTCATTCAATGTTTTATGCATTCTTTCTATGGTAGTTATAGTTTAATCTTGTGTGGAATATTTTGTGTTAAATATGTACGTTATGATGCATCAAGTTCTCATAGTGTGACATCACCTCCACTCCACACCATTTTTTTGTGCTTTATAGTTATGGTAAAAGGGTGTGTATGAAGACTGTTTCTGTTTTTAGGGACTGATTTTGTCTCTATGTATCTCCGCTTTTGTCAGTTTGTTACCTTCAAATCTGATTATCTTTTTGTTAGTTTTTGTTTCCTTTACATTTCTTTGTATAAAGAAAGGGAATTGGTAGAAACGCATACAGAATTGCAGAAACCAAGGCATTGAAGTGCTCGGGAATTGGTAGATTCACATTAAAAAATCATGGAGGTTTTTGTTTTAGTTGGAAAAAAATTTTCAACTTCACTTTTTTAGTTTGATTATGTCACAACCCATCCCACTACGCGTGGAATTAGGACACGTGGCACGCCACCAAGGCTCAACCAACAACAATATAATTATACGCAGCGGAAAGAACTTTAAAACAACCCTGGGTATTTTAAAACTTAGGAAACATTCCCCTCTGAGTTGTAAAAATCCATTGAAATCGGAGTTATAAAAAGTTTTGTTCAATCAAAAGTGTTCACAAGAATCCATTTCAAAATACAGAGGTTCAGTCGACTGCCCAGTCGACTGTACTAGGGTCCAGTCGACTGTGCCTGGCAGAAACTAAAACCCTAAATCCTCAACAGAGGTCCAGTCGACTGCCCAGTCGACTGCTTTTCTATTATTAGAAGTAGTAGACAAAATCAACAGTGGTTCAGTCGACTGATCAAGGATCCAGTCGACTGCTTTTCTTACTATTCACTTTCAGTGTTTCAAACACACGAGATCCAGTCGACTGACCCTGGGTCCAGTCGACTGCTCCCCTGTTAGCAGCCCTGTGTTGTAAATACTAACAACTCATGCTTCTAATCCAACACCAAATTCAACCACAATTGATTTCCAACATGCAAAACATAAATACAGACATTCAATTACAAGATTTCGGTACTACGGAACTAATCCATGATTCTATTACATCATGTTACAAATCCCAATTATTACACAAGTTTTTAGGACTTAAAATAAAAACATATACAAGTGTGATATCCCTGGCGTTCATCGGCCTCACTCATCGCGCTTCTTCTTATCTTTCTTCTTACCTGCAATGGAGTACATCTCCACTGCTCAGCTATATGCTGAGCGTACAAGTTCTAACATATGCAATATATGATAAAACATGCTTTAATCTCATAAATCATACAATAGTCTCTAGGGAGAAAAATACGCATTCATCCGGTAGCGGCAAGTCCAAGCCTTAAACCGCGATACCAATGGCAAGTCCAAGTCTATCAACCATTGTATCCACAAGTGCCATGGCAAGTCCAAGTCTATCAACCATGCACAGTAGCCGTCGCTATTAAATTCTCAAACATCGAGAAGCTTACTCCGGCATGTATTTGTATAAGACTCCCCTTTGACCCATATAGACAACTTAACGTGCTCGCATAAATATAGACATGCTTCTCACAATTTAGGGCGTGCATAATTAACGGGCCTACTAATAACACATGGATTTCGCCCGGATCACAATTTCGTCGTCAAAAGCTAAAACATGTATTTCCCTATATTTCACAAGTTAGAACTTCATACCTCGTGCGATTTCCCCCAAACTTTGAAGGATCGACTAGGAGGCTAAATAATCGTCGGATTTCGAATTTGAGACAATTCCTACAAGTTTATACCTGTTTTTCCCAAAAGTCTAAAATTAAGATCTTTATAAAACTTGGCCAAACACGGCCTAAGTGGTATCAAAATGGAGATCTTACCTCCACGAGTTCAAATCTGAAATCTGGAGAAAATCTGACGGACGAACGGTCGTTGTATGTCACCGGCAAGCTCGTGGCAACCAAATCTCCTTTCTCTCTCCTCTCTCTAGATATTTTGGAAAGTTTGGATGAGATTGAAATCTCATCCTCATCTATATATAGACAAAAGTTCTGAAATTTACGTTTACCTCCCCACGAGTTCCTCAAACTTCTAATTAACCCATGAAACTTCGCACACGTCCATTTTATAACTTTACGAGTGAAAATTATAAATTCTAAAAGTTTTCAACTAGGTTTCGTTTGGGTCCAAAATAACGTCCGAAAACTATATTCTGTGGAATCTCTACCCAACCTACCTTTTTAATTAACGTATCACTCACGTTCTCACCACAGTTCTCAAAATGATGTAACAATATCAAAGATTACCAGAATTATACTACACAGGTATAATTACTATTCACAGAAATACCAGATAATGTCAAATAATATTTAAATCATATAAATGTCATTTACTCATGATTATGCAATATGAACTTCCATATTCTCGTGTCCTTACTGACACCTTATCGTTGACCACAGTCAACCACTTATCCTCAATTATCATATATCAATGATAATTCATAAAATTTCATATCATGCATGATTAAACTATGAAATTCTGGAACGGGCATGACAGATTATGTTTTAATGCGTTTTATACTATAGTCTTTGGGTTATTATTTATCACGAATAATTATATACTGTAATCCAACTTTTTTTTTGAGATATTTGAAGATCCCTTGGTCATTATTGGAATTTGGTCCAAGATGAAACTTATGTATATTTAGATTTCTTTTTCCATTAGGCCTCATGTTGCTGACCAATGAGAAATTTGGTTAGTCACTTCTTGGTAATTGTTGTCATAAATCACAGTTAGTGTAGTTTATATCAGCTAAATATTACCTTTTTTTTTGTGTGTGTTTATTGCTAAGGGCAATTATTATCCGAACGCACATATGGTTAAAATTATTTGGTAGTGGCTTTAGCCACGGGTTATACCTAGTTCAAATCAATGCTGCAAAAGTGGAGAGGTAATTTGTTATTTGCCCTGTGATTTTAATCTAATTCACTTATATTTATTGTAATACTCTGGTTTCTTTCATGTAGGTTGAAGAGTTGTAACAAGTGGAGATGTGAAAGTATAAGAAAGAGCTAACTTCAATTTTGAGAGGAATTTAATTTTTGAAAATTGTGGATGATTTGACCAGTTTTGTTTTGAATTACATACTCAGAATGTACTTCATTCTAAAAAAAAATTAGATAGTTTGAAATTTTGGTGCAATATTTTTTTTTTTACTGTTGTCTTTTTATCTTTTGACATGAAACAGTGTGTATCTGGTTGGTGCATTGAGTTGTTGTATGGGTATAGCTGATAGCACAATTGAAATGAGTGAAATTCTATGCATGAATACATCATATGTTCACAGGATTATTGCTTGAAATTGAATTTAGATCAATGTTAAAAATATATTAATAAAAAATAAAAAATTTGCTGCGTTTCTTAGGAAGTGCCGGGAAAAAGTTGGTTAAAGCTTGTGCAAAAACGCCGGTAAACATTCATATAAACGCCAGAAATTGGCGGCATTTAACAAATGCCGGCTATACCTATGGCGGCGTTTTTCTTCAGTGCCGGTAATTGCCGGCATCAGTATAGCCGACACTTGGAAAAGCGCCGTTGAAAACGCCGGCTATTCCTCCGCCGACACTTTTCCAATTTATAACGGCACCTTTAAAACGCCGGAAAATCTCAGTTTTCTTGTAGTGTTTTATTATTATTATTATTATTATTATTATTTTTTAATATACTTTTGTCATGTTTTCAGATACTAATGGTCTATCTCTATATCCCACATGTACTATATAAACACACTTTTGCACATGAATTCTAACATACTTCAAAACAGTATGAAAGGTATGTATGAAAATAAATAAATAAATAAAATAAAACCAACGAAGTCTATTCCATTACTATGTTATTTTAATGGCATACATAGCATCTGATTATTTAATATGTATATTGCATTGAGTACATACTACTTTATGTTGGAAATATTTGAGCTACTTGAAGCACAAATTGCACAATAAATATTTATATATACGTGGAGGACGATAACTTTATTTTCCGGACAAATAACAGTCATGACACTTTGTACAATTCAGGGTAATGATATTGTAAGCAGTTTCTTATATAAGAATGTATATAATTTTTAACTGTTAGATGAAAATTTGGTCCCAAAATAATAACTAAAAAATATTATTAAATAAAATTAAATCTTCATCCAACGATTAAAAGCTATTATTTAGTTGCTTACAATATCATTACCCTACAATTTATATATTATTTTTATGTTTTTTAAATGGTTAGCCTACGTGACAAATGGCAACATGCATATTAGTGATTCACTCTTCATCAGATCAATGGTTTCTAAGATATTATGTATAAGAAAATAATAATAAAATAAAATAAAGTTTATTTTTTTACAAAATCAATGAATCAAACAGAACCTAAATATCAATTGCGTGCCTTTAATAAAAAAATCGAAATCACGTCGACAATAATACCACACTTTGTAAAAAAATAAAACACACACTCTCTCTCTCTCCCCTCTAAACACTCTCGAGTCTCAGCCAGACCCTCCTCTAAGGGCTCTCCCACCATAGAAGAGCTTTGACCCTCTCGTTTGCTAGTGTCCCTCTCTTTAGGAGAGTATATATTGTCCCACTTTATGAAGTTTTGTTGTGTGTTTTTCTTTATTTTGTTTGTTTGGTATAGGTTTCCACTCTCGATCTCCTTGCTCTCCTTGTTTTATAGTCAGATTCAGCTACTCCTCTTCACTGATATAACATTGTCATTTCATATCTAGTGATTTACTCACGCTGATATGACATTCTCCATCAGATTCGGCGTTTTTTTGACAGGTCTGGCATTTTCAAGGGATCTTGTCGCATTTTCAATGAGTTTTTTTGGCGATCTCGATTGTGGATCTCGTTGGCAGCTTCCTACCTTAACAAACTCAATCTTAAGCTACGCCACAGACAATTTTATTAGAGAATGGAGATGTTTGTAGTGCAGCTAAAAAGTTAGTGTTCTTCATTTTCATGTATTTTCTTACTTATGTATGATTGTACTGATTCCTATTAAAATCTACTTACTGTCAAAAAAATAAATTTTTTTTACCACACTTCGTAATTCTTTATTTTTTGGGTAAGCTATATAAAAAATAACAGCAAACTTGGTTATTAAGTAACAACAAATTCTGTCTGAATCTACAAATTTCTCTCTCTACCTACAGACAACAGGTGATGTTCCATGCACGGCTCTTTAATTGCTGTATAGAAAGGGAATTTTTTTTTAATATACTATAGAGAAAAATTGGTGGATTTATTTTAAATTTCTCCTATCAACATAGACTTGCAAAGACTTTTGCTTGTAATTAAATATGACTTAAAAAACTCTTAAAAAAAAAAAATGCCTTAAAAAGGCTAAAATCATCTGGCTCCATGAAATGTTTTTTAGGGTTAAATATATTTTACCCCTGCAGTTAGGTTGGTTTTCAGCTTACCCCATGTGCTTTAAAAGTGGACACTTAACTTTGATAAAAATTTCAAAATTGGCCAAAAATATTGACACTGATCACCCCTTTGTGTGGTTAATTTTGGGGTCAATCACCTATATGGGGATAATACTGCCATTTAACCCACCTACGTGGGACTAATTTTTAACATTTAACCCATTTGGGGGGCTAATTTTGAGATTATTTAACTGCCTATGTGGGGTTGACACATAAATTGGAGTGTTTGCTCACCCCAAATTGCTCACATTTTTCTCACTCACCCTGTCAGCCACAACTTATGTTTAGGCACCCAAAAGGGGCCCGAGCCTCAATTTAGTGTCATCAATTATAGGTATATTGATATACATGTATATTAAACTCAAAAGCAAAGGCACGTAGAATTTTCAAAATTACACTTTTAGTGTAAGAATTTTTTGAGTTTTAGAAATAGCCCCCCCTAGAATTTTGAAAGACAACATAAGTTTCACAAATAGACTTATATTATAGCTAGACCCCCAAAAAATTGTCTCGGAGGCGTTGCCCCCGAACCTCCGTATAGGAGCCTCCTTTTTAGTAGTTCGTCCTGGGCCTCCAAATACTCAGTGCCATACTTTCTCGTTGACTAATACAGTGGGACTCACTACTTTACACCATCAATTAGTTCTCATTAATCATGAGTCTTACTGCAATAGCCAATGGGAAAGAAAGGTGAGCAATTTTGGGGTGAACAAAAATGTATTCCATAAACTCTCCTATCTGGGCTTAATTTTAACACTTAATCCCCATGTGGGGGCAATTTTGAGAGAAATTGTAGAAGTTTCACTTTAATCCAAAACCACAAGAAAAGTAAGTGTCCATTTTTGAAGCATATGAAATAGAGTGAAAATGAACCCATCTACAGTGGTCAAATGTAATTTTAAGACATTTCGAACCCAAACCATGGACCACCTCAAATATTCAAGAAGAGAAGGAAATACCCTATCCCAGGACCACCAATCTCTATGAAATGCTAACCCAGGAGAGCCAGAACTGATGGCTTTAAATGTAGGCTCAGACATACATGCTGGCAAAGCTAGCCATATTGACCAAAAGGATTTGGATTCTCACCTTTAGTCCTCTGCCGACTTTTTTTATTTTTTTGACAAAAATAGAAATATAGGTAAGTTATTCCACAATTTTGTAAAGGAGTATTGTGACTCAACACTTAAGGCTGATCTGCAAAGGTCTCTATGGCACCTATGTCGGGGCCAAAGCATCGGACCCACTGCGAGCACCTTTGTGCAACGCCTAAGTTTGATCCCAATAACCGACTGTAGGAGAGATTTGAACCCAAATATTGAGCGAGATTGAACAAACTCTTTACCACTAGACCAACCGGTCATTGGTTAGTCCTCAGCCGACTTTTGGGCTAGTGTTCCTAATAGTGGTTTGAGTCCGAGTTGGCGGGTCGAGTAACGTTTTCAGGTGATTAGTTTTTGTCTAACAAGTTTACATATTAAGAGCATGGTTATGAGAATCTCATATGAATTGGACGATTCGACCAGTTGAGCCATGAACAGATAAATCATCTGACGCTAATTGAAATTTATATTATACGGTAACAAAGTTTTGAAATTGATATATATATATATATATATATATATATGTAAATCAGGATATTTGTTATGGTTGAGAATCATAGATAATATTACTTAGTTGCATGAAGGAATGATTAAAGAGAGTATTTTTGTTTACCCTTTTTTGTTTTCCCTTTGTTCACTCAGGCCTTTATAATTGATTTGTGTTTTATTTCAGTAATTTGAGTAATAATACAATGACAAATTGAAAATTTAATTAGATACGTATCAGACAGTGAAAATATTAAAAAAAAAGAAGATAAAAAGAAAAAAAAAAGCAATAATGTTTTGATGATTAAAATAGTTTTAAAGTTGCGTCATGTGCGAAATGAACTGGGAAATGCTCAACAAAAAGTCAAGATAGGGTTTGGAATCTAGAAATAGTAATAATCCAAAAGGTCCAAATGTGATGGGGTTGTACATATATCCATACCCAACATGGATACTTTGACGGCCTTGTTATCACTAGAATGGCACATTTGGGCACGTGCTTTTTTTTACAACATCTCTAATAGTGTTAGTTTGCAGGGAAAATTATACTTTTTTTCTCTCCCATTTTATATGATTATTATTGTAAATTTAATTTTTTAAGTAAATGTCATTTAATGCATTGTCTGACATTAATTTTTTTTTTTTCTTCATTCTTTTACATTTGTCTCTTTAGTTAAATCTTACAACAAATACTAAATACTTGAGTTTCAATATAAGAAGGGCAATATTGGAAAATAATGAAATATATGCATTTAATAGTCAAAATGATCACTTATTTTGGAACGTCTAAAAAAAGAATAATAATCACATAAAATGAGATAGAGGGAGTTGTAGTTAGCAATTGTATATGAGTTGCTTACATTGGTATAACTGGAAGGAAAAATTAGCATTGTGCATGATAGGAGAGCCTAAGTTTAAAATTCAACTAATTTACTAATCATACAGTGAAACGACAAAGACATTACCGTTGACCAAACGGCAATGTCTTTGTTATATATATATATATATTTGGTTCAAACAAAAACTAAACAAATGACGAAGATTTAGAAAAACATAATAGTAAATAAACAAATAAATTCATCAAACGGCTGGTAAAGATAACGCCACTGCAAAGCCAATTTCAGTTGGGTAGGGACTGGCAAAATGGATGTCGTTTGGGCCCATTTCTTAGTTACACCGTTGTGAATTTCTTTGTTTTGGTACATGAACTTAGGCTGCGTTTGATAAAACTGAAAATTAAGTACTGAAAATTAAGTGCTGAATTTTAAGTGCTGAAAATTTTAAGCGATTGAATTTGTAGTATTGAAAACATATTTTTAACTACTGAAATAGACTACATTCAATGAATATTTTCAGTAGAAATTTTTCACTTAAAGTTTTCAGTGATTTTTTGGCTGCATTTTCAATTAAGTGATACGTTATCAAACGCACTGAAAATAAATAAGTGCTGAAAGTTTTCATTTTCACCACTTAATTGGGTTATCAAACACACCCGAGTCTAAATTTAGATTACCTTCCTTAGTACCGTTGGAGATTATCTTATGGCATTTTTCATAGTTCTCTCTCATCAAGATCAGAAACTCTTAATTATGCATCAATCCCCATCACATCCCATAAATACCAAACTCTATGGGAGTAAGGATTCTCGACTCCCCTTTGTGGGCAATACTTTGGATAGTACCCATGTGGGTGTTCTAGGACCAAAATTTATTTATTTATTTTTTAACTTGTGGTTTTACAACACCCTCGTGGGGTGCTGCCCCAAAGGAGGAGCCAAGGATTCTTGGACACTCCATGGTTTTCTTGTGGAGTAGCATTCCTCTTCCTCAACTACTGTGTTGTTCGGCCTACAGACTTAGTAAGGGAATAAATAAAATAAAATATAATAATAATAATAATAATAATAATAATAAAAGAGGACAATCCATCACATTTTTTGTCAATCCACTCTCAGATAAGTTATAGAATTAAAATTTCTTACAAATTAAGAAGTTAAAAAATAGAAATTTAGTAAAAAGTCTCTCATTTTAGACTTATTAAGTTTAAAGACAACCCGTTTTTTAGTGAAACTTAATCGGATCAAGTCCCTATAATTTAAAAGTCACTCCATGTGAAATTTCATAGGACTTTTTTTATTTAAAATTTCACGTACATAATATGTGGACTTTTGACTTTAAAAAAAAAACGGATTTTATGTAATACCCCGTATTTTCAATAAATATTTAATGCAGAGAGATTCTATATACTTCCTTTGACCATTCATAAAATTTAATCTTCGATCGATCGAAGCTCGTTCGAGCGATCGAGCACTCACAGTTCAAGCGATCGAACCCTTTTCGAGCGATCGAAACCCTACCGACATAAATTTAATACGTGGTCTCCACTTCAATCGATCAAACTGTTTTCAATCGATCTAACCTGACCGATCTGAGTTCGAGCGATCGAACATACTTCGATCGATCGAACGTGTAATGATTTGAATTCCAGTTTCTGCGCAGAAACGGCCACCTGCACCCCATCCTCTCCTATATATACACTGCATTCGTGTGTGTGGTGGGTTTGCTGAACATTGTGTTTGAGAGAGAGTTGAGAGTGTGTTTATGCTTGTGTTATACACACATACCTCCATATATATATATATATATATTATATATCCACACACACATATCTATATATATATATACTCAGCAGAGGAGAAGAAGAAGAACAGAAGAAGAAGAAGAAGAAGAAGAACAAGAGGGAAGGAGACAGAAGGAGACAGAGACAAGGCGAGAGAGAGAGACCGCCATTAAAGCTCGAAGCTTTCAACCGAACCAAACGTGCCCTTACGACTTGTGGTGAGTTCCAAACTCACTCGGTATCTTAGTTATGATGTTTTACATATTCTGGACGTATAATTATAATCCAAACATCCCCTAGCACATTCTGCACGTTCACTGGTAGAATCTGTAGAAGACGAAGTTCGACCGATCGAACTGAGTTCGAGCGATCGAACATCACTGATCCCAATCGATCGAACTGAGTTCAATCGATCGAGACTACCTTCACTTCGATCGATCTAGAAGACTTCAATCGATCGAACAACACTTTCTTCGAGCGATCGAGATGACCTCAATCGATCGAACCTAGCAGAACATGAATGTATTCCTTTCAGTTTATAATTCATAATGCGTAGTTGTTTAATTGTTGTTTCATGTTCTTATTATGCGATATTATGGATTACGGAGGTAATGGGATACGATAACGAGATTGAGATAATATGGTGAGTAACGTAGTCGGGTTCGGAACGCTAGAAATAGTACGACGCGATAAAGTAGTAAGTTTGAGATGATAATACTGGGTAGTATTGGATAAGTGAGAAATGAGTCAGTAAGAGGTTTTGTATGTTCAAGGTTGTGTGTGTCGAGCTGATGATTCGCTCAGGTTGAATCCAATAAGTGTATGTCAAGGATTTGATCAGGATCGTGAGAATTATGGGTGCACAGTACTCGCAAGAGTTCTTAAAAGCGGTGAACAGTAAGAGTTCTTAAAAGCGGTGAACAAGAGTAGATGTGGCACGCCCATGATTTGAATTACCAGAGCTGTGTATGTATCGTACTCGCAAGCGTTCTTAAAAGCGGTGAACAGTAAGAGTTCTTAAAAGCGGTGAACAAGAGTATGGGTATATCCATGGACCAGTCGTTATATGAGAACGATGTATGGGTGCTCGCAAGAGTTCTTAAAAGCGGTATAGCGGTGAACAAGAGCACTGGTATGTTGTGCTGATATAATCAGTTCGAGATAGTCAGTTGGGTATTGTGAAATCAGTCTTAGAGTGGGAATTGATAAGAATCGATTAATGATATGTCTGAATAATGAATGAGGATTATATATTTAGTATCACTGTCATCTATTGTTCATAATGGTAATTATGTCATTTCTATGAGACTGTGTTAGTTAGTGCTCACTCAGCTTTCAACAAGCTGACGGCCTTTATTGCCTGGACATTCCCCGTCCAGACTATCCTGTCCTTTACAATGCAGATGACGAAACTTATGGCGATAATGATTACCCTGAAGGGAGTTACGTAGAGAATGGCCCCACTGATGCCAGTTATGCTGACGCCTATCCGTACGCTAGCTGAAGACCTGAAGATAGATAGTAGTTATATTACTACTTTTCTTTTACTGTTGTACTTTGTGGTTAACGGGTACTTGGGCATATGTTGTCTCCAGACCTGTTGTGATCCTGTGGACCGTACTCTGATGTTTGTAATAGATAGAACCGTGTTTTTATTTCAGTCGTTTACTGTTCCTGTTTGGACTAGTACTGTGTGGTGTGGATTATCAGTGACTTTCACTTGTCATTCCCTATGGACCCATAAAGGAAATTTATTTTTCTCTATTTATGCTGCTCCGGGGCGTGACAGGGTTTTTGGTATCAGAGCTCCTGATTATATTACGGTTAGGTTCTGATATTGTCGTTCACTGATGGATCCCACACCATCTGGTTCTAGTATTTAAGATTTCCTGAGATGAGATCTGAGTATAAGATAAGTTCGTCTTCCTGACGATAGATAGTTTTCCTTTGCAGGATAGCATGGATCCAGAGTTTCATCAGTTTGTTACCGATGCTTATGGAGGACACGTGATCCATGGGGATACCGTGGAGCCAGCTGACCCAGAGTTTTATCGTGAGCGTGTATGCCAGATAGCTAGTAGACATTTGGAGGAGGACATGTGGAGAGCACTTTATGTGACAGAGAGGACTCACCCGACGCAGATGCGTATGGATGCTTACCATACTGCGAGGATTGGTAGAGACATTTGTCAGGAAATATTACGGTTAGTGCAGAGTAAGCCCGAGATGGATGAGATTGAGTTGAGAGCTATTGTAGCCGGTCCACCAGAGCCTGTAGTTGCAGCAGCACCACCATCACCAGTACCCGATGTACCAGTTCCAGAGCCTGAGCCGATTCAGGAGGATGAGGACCTGGAGCCTGAGGATGAGCATGCCGATGAGGACATAGACGGAGATGGAGAGGAGGAACCGATAGATGACGAGGACCCAGTAGAGGATGAGTATGCAGACGATGCAGATGATGATGAGCCTGAGGATGACCCCGAGGAGCCAGAGTTTGAGCCAGAGGATCCAGTACCAGACCCAGAGGCTATTGAGGCAGACATAGTAGTAGATGAGGAGGCAGCCGATGAGGAGGTAGTTGTGCCAGAGATACCAGTTGTGCTTCAGATACCAGCTGGACCCATTATGCATATGGCAGCTATGGCCGATATGGCAGTAGGATGGATAGCTCAGATGGTCGCACAGCCAGCAGATTTTGTTATGGGAGAGGCAGCCATAGCAGGAGCTCTTGATATAGCCGATGGATTCGCCGCAGTAGCAGTTGATGTCGCCAACCAGGCGATAGCAGACGGTATAGAGGATGATGATGCAGAGATAGTAGAGGATTAGGATATAGGAGTTGTAGTCGGAGATCTTGTTGCACCAGTTGAGGATGACCCACTCGAGGAGATGGAGATTGATTCAGAGGATGAGGCACCACCAGCAGGATCAGATGCTGACGACTTTTGAGTCAGGACCTGCAGGGCTTAGTTTTGTTAGTTTTATCAGGACATGTTGTCCACTAGATTTTTGGGAGCTTGAGAGATAGCTATTTGACCATAGCTTTGTATAGATGTTAGCAGTAGTATTAGTAGTTGACCTTAGTGATGTGTTGCTTATGTCCCACGTGGTACATGGTATGGTTACTGTGTACTCCATGGTACATCTTTTGGATATCTATATATATACGAGCAGTACTTTTGTTATTGATTGTTGGTTGTTTGATGTGTTGTTTTGTAGAACTGTTAGTTCTTGTTGCTTCTCGTTCTATCTTGGTTTCGTTTCTACGAGAAGACTTTCAGCTGATCAATATGTCTCTTGTAGGCAATACTCGTTATCATCATGGTAGGACCCTTGAGAAATCACCAAGCACGTAATGGAGCACCTATTCCGGAAGGGATGGATCCGACGGGAATTTTCGAAGCATTTATGCAAAGGATGGAGCATGTCGGGGATACCTATAATCATTCCACCCACCAGAGACCTTTTGCACCCCCGCCACCAAGACAGACTGGAGATAAGTTGTTAGCAAATTTTCGTGGGTTACGTCCAGAGAAGTTCGATGGACTAACAGAACCATGGAAAGCGGAACAATGGATAAGAGAAATGGAGTTGATATTTGAAGCATTGGAATGCAACGAACAAGAGAAACGTCGCCTTGCTACGTTTCAGCTTACTTATGCCGCCGCAGATTGGTGGGAAGCCGAGCGAGCCACTATTGGGATCGATACTGCTAAAGCTATGCCATGGGAGACATTCAAAGGACGATTTTTGGAGAAGTATTTCCCAGAGGATGAGAGAGATCAACAGGAAAGGAACTTTCTCAATCTGGTACAAGGAGGATGGACTGTACGAGAATACACAACACAGTTCGAGCGTCTATCCAGATTTGCTCAGCATATGATAGACACTCCACAGAAGAAGGTGAAGAGATTTCACCAAGGATTGAATCCCCATCTCAGACATATGATGGTTGGTCATCTGAATCAATCCTTTGAAGAGATTGTCAGATTTGCTGCAGGATTAGAGAAGGATGCTTATCCAGCACAACAACCACAGATGAATCGATCTCAGTTATCTAGAAGTTTTCAACAGAGGAATTTCCAAAACCAATCGCAAAGGAATACCCAAGGTTGGAGACCACAGGGAAATTTTCAAGGTAACAAGAGAACCTGGGAAGGAACCAGAAAGCCACAGCAGGGCTATACCCGACCCCAGCAATATCACCAGCAAGGATCACAGCCGCAAGCACTACTGACAGCACCGCCAAGCAATAGTGGAGGATGTTTTAATTGCGGAAAGCCAGGGCACGTTGCCAGATTCTGTACAGCCCCTAGAGTTAATCGCAGAATGGATATTGTCTGTCGAAATTGCAACAAGCCAGGGCACTTGAGCAAGGATTGTCGTGCACCACAAGGAGGGTACTATGGAGCATCAATTCAAGGGATACAAGGACCTCCAGATCAGACAAGGATGAATGCTATCATTCCAGAAGAAGCAGGCTTTAACGCTAATGAGCAGCAACATTTGGAAGGTACGCTTGTACTCTTTCATAGTCCAGTTAAAGCTTTATTTGATACTGGAGCCGCACGCTCATTTATTGCTGTTAAGATTGTGCGTCAATTGGGTTTAGAACCCCAGACACTTGAGTCAACACTGAATGTTGTGTCACCTTTGGGAGTGACAGTTAAGTTGAGTAAAGTGTGTAAAGATTGCCCATTGACTTTGGGAGATAGGAATCTTCCTGCAAACTTGGTAGTTCTGTCAATGTCAGGATTTGATGTTATCCTAGGGATGGATTGGTTAACTAAGTATGGTGCCAATTTGGATTGCCCTACTAAGACGATTGTTTTTCCGAGACAAGGAAGGCCGACGATTAGATTTCAGTGTCAGCCGACGAGCGACATGTTTCTTACGAGTAGTTTGACTACGATCGAGAGTACAAGTACAGAGCTCACGATGGATCAGATTCCTAGTGTGCAAGACTTTCAGGATGTATTTCAGGATATTAAAGGACTTCCACCGAAAAGACAAATAGACTTCTGTGTGGAACTAGTACCTGGTACATTGCCGATTTCTAAGACTCCATATAGGATGGCACCAACTGAGATGTTAGAACTGAAGAAGCAAGTTCAAGTGCTTGAAGACTTAGGTTTCGTTCGCCCGAGTACGTCACCTTGGGGAGCACCAGTTCTGTTTGTGAAGAAGAAAGACGGAACACTTCGACTCTGTATAGACTACAGGGAGTTGAACAAGGTTACAATCAAGAATAGATATCCACTACCTCGGATAGATGACCTATTCGACCAGTTACAAGGATCTAGGATCTTTTCCAAGATCGATCTGCGTTCAGGATACCACCAGCTGTTAGTTCGACCAGAGGATGTATCGAAGACTGCATTCAGGACAAGATACGGGCATTATGAGTTTCTAGTTATGCCTTTTGGATTGACGAATGCGCCAGCAGTTTTTATGGACTTAATGAATAGAGTATTCAGACCATATCTGGATCAATTCATTATAGTGTTCATTGATGATATACTGATCTACTCAAAGACAGAAGAGGATCATAAGGAGCATTTACAGATTGCCTTACAGACACTTCGAGATAGCAAGTTGTATGCAAAATTCAGCAAGTGTGAGTTTTGGCTACGGGAAGTCAAATTCTTGGGACATGTTATATCTCAGGACGGTATTTCTGTGGACTCATCTAAGATTGATGCAGTCTTAAGCTGGAATAGACCGACCAATGCAACAGAGGTCAGAAGTTTTCTTGGATTAGCAGGATATTACAGAAGATTTGTAGAAGGATTTTCCAAGATAGCTGGACCTTTGACAAATTTAACAAGGAAGGAGACAAAGTATGAATGGACGGACAAGCATGAGGGTGCATTTCAGGAGTTAAAAGAGAAACTGACTTCTGCACCGGTACTTGCGATACCTAAGAGTGGAGAAAGATATGTGATCTACAGTGACGCATCGCACCAAGGATTGGGTTGTGTACTTATGCAAGACGGGAATGTTATCGCGTATGGATAAAGACAATTGAAGGTACACGAGAAGAATTATCCGACGCATGATTTGGAATTGGCAGCAATAGTATTTGCCTTGAAGATTTGGAGACACTATCTCTATGGAGAAAGGTTTGATCTGTTTTCCGATCATAAGAGCCTGAAATATTTGTTCTCTCAAAAGGAGTTGAACATGCGACAACGAAGATGGATGGAGTTACTCAAAGACTATGACTTTTCATTGCAATACCATCCAGGTAAAGCAAATGTCGTAGCAGATGCTTTGAGCCGTAAACCTCGACTAGTGATCGCTGCATTATTAATTCGAGAATGGCAAGCATTGGAAGTTTTAGCCGAATTCAAGTTTCAGCCAGTGGAACCAATGGAAAGACAACATTTTGGATGTCTGATGGTACAACCAACTTTGATCAGTCGTATCATAGAAGCTCAACAGACAGCAGAAGATTTCAAGTTATGGTTCATGAAGATGGCAGCAAAAGAACCTGAGATCTGGAGTGTTAGTACAGATGGAGCTTTACGATGTAAAGGTAGACTCTGTGTACCTGACAAAGAAAATCTCCGGAAGGACATATTGGATGAAGCTCATAAATCACGGATGACGATTCATCCTGGAGGTACAAAGATGTACAAGGACTTGAAGAGAAATTTTTGGTGAGAAGGAATGAAGCGAGAAGTGGCTGAATATGATTCTCAGTGTCTTACTTGTAAACAAGTAAAGGCAGAACATCAGAAACCACCTGGATTTCTACAGCCATTACCAATTCCTCAATGGAAATGGGAACACATCACCATGGATTTTGTGGTAGGATTACCAAAATCGCAGCAGAATCATGACGCTATTTGGGTAATCGTGGATCGACTTACGAAGACAGCACATTTTATTGCCTACAGTATGACGTATCCAGTGGAGCGATTGAGCCGAATGTATCTGCAACACATAGTACGGTTACACGGAGTACCTGTTTCTATCGTATCAGATCGAGATTCGCGCTTTACTGCAGAGTTTTGGAAGAGTCTTCAGACAGCAATGGGAACAACTTTGAACTTGAGTTCAGCTTTTCATCCACAGACCGATGGACAGACGGAGAGAGTTAATCAAGTAATGGAGGATATGTTACGCGCTTGCGTTATTGATTTTGAGAATTTTTGGGAGACACACTTACCTCTGATAGAGTTTGCTTACAACAACAGTTATCATTCGAGCATAGGAATGGCGCCGTTCGAAGCTTTGTACGGAAGACCTTGCCGATCGCCGCTATGTTGGACTGAAGTCGGAGATACTCAACTTCTTGGGCCAGAGATGATATGAGAGACTAGTGAGAAGATTCAGATTGTACGTGAGAAGATGAAGACAGCTCAGACCCGACACAAAAGTATGCTGACAAGCGACGCAAAGATTTAGAGTTTGCAGTTGGAGATCATGTGTTACTCAAGGTTTCACCTGTTCGAGGCATCGTCAGATTTGGTCAGAAGAGAGGCAAATTATCGCCACGATTCATCGGACCGTTCGAGATTCTAGAGCGTGTTGGAAAAGTTGCTTATCGCCTTGCGTTGCCCCCGAAGATGTCAGGAGTGCACAACGTTTTCCACATCAGTATGCTGAGGAAATGTGTTCATAACCCAGCGCACGAGATCAACTTTGAGGATATTGAAGTCAACAACAATGTTACGTTCAACGAAGGACCAATTCGCATTTTAGATCGTGGAGTCAAGAAGCTCAGGAATAAAGAGATTCCATTAGTCAAGATTCAGTGGAAGCATCATGATGAAGGAGAAGCTTCATGGGAACTAGAGTCAGAGATGCTTGAGAAGTTTCCGTTTTTGTTTTAACTCTGTATGTTTCCGATTTCGAGGACGAAATCTTTTGTTGGGTGGTGGATGATGTAATACCCCGTATTTTCAATAAATATTTAATGCAGAGAGATTCTATATACTTCCTTTGGCCATTCATAAAATTTAATCTTCGATTGATCGAAGCTCGTTCGAGCGATCGAGCACTCACAGTTCAAGCGATCGAACCCTTTTCGAGCGATCGAAACCCTACCGACATAAATTTAATACGTGGTCTCCACTTCAATCGATCAAACTGTTTTCAATCGATCTAACCTGACCGATCTGAGTTCGAGCGATCGAACATACTTCGATCGATCGAACGTGTAATGATTTGAATTCCAGTTTCTGCGCAGAAACGGCCACCTGCACCCCATCCTCTCCTATATATACACTGCATTCGTGTGTGTGGTGGGTTTGCTGAACATTGTGTTTGAGAGAGAGTTGAGAGTGTGTTTATGCTTGTGTTATACACACATACCTCCATATATATATATATTATATATCCACACACACATATCTATATATATATATACTCAGCAGAGGAGAAGAAGAAGAACAGAAGAAGAAGAAGAAGAAGAAGAACAAGAGGGAAGGAGACAGAAGGAGACAGAGAGAGACAGAGACAAGGCGAGAGAGAGAGACCGCCATTAAAGCTCGAAGCTTTCAACCGAACCAAACGCGCCCTTACGACTTGTGGTGAGTTCCAAACTCACTCGGTATCTTAGTTATGATGTTTTACATATTCTGGACGTATAATTATAATCCAAACATCCCCTAGCACATTCTGCACGTTCACTGGCAGAATCTGTAGAAGACGAAGTTCGACCGATCGAACTGAGTTCGAGCGATCGAACATCACTGATCCCAATCGATCGAACTGAGTTCAATCGATCGAGACTACCTTCACTTCGATCGATCGAGAAGACTTCAATCGATCGAACAACACTTTCTTCGAGCGATCGAGATGACCTCAATCGATCGAACCTAGCAGAACATGAATGTATTCCTTTCAGTTTATAATTCATAATGCGTAGTTGTTTAATTGTTGTTTCATGTTCTTATTATGCGATATTATGGATTACGGAGGTAATGGGATACGATAACGAGATTGAAATAATATGGTGAGTAACGTAGTCGGGTTCGGAACGCTAGAAATAGTACGACGCGATAAAGTAGTAAGTTTGAGATGATAATACTGGGTAGTATTGGATAAGTGAGAAATGAGTCAGTAAGAGGTTTTGTATGTTCAAGGTTGTGTGTGTCGAGCTGATGATTCGCTCAGGTTGAATCCAATAAGTGTATGTCAAGGATTTGATCAGGATCGTGAGAATTATGGGTGCACAGTACTCGCAAGAGTTCTTAAAAGCGGTGAACAGTAAGAGTTCTTAAAAGCGGTGAACAAGAGTAGATGTGGCACGCCCATGATTTGAATTACCAGAGCTGTGTATGTATCGTACTCGCAAGCGTTCTTAAAAGCGGTGAACAGTAAGAGTTCTTAAAAGCGGTGAACAAGAGTATGGGTATATCCATGGACCAGTCGTTATATGAGAACGATGTATGGGTGCTCGCAAGAGTTCTTAAAAGCGGTATAGCGGTGAACAAGAGCACTGGTATGTTGTGCTGATATAATCAGTTCGAGATAGTCAGTTGGGTATTGTGAAATCAGTCTTAGAGTGGGAATTGATAAGAATCGATTAATGATATGTCTGAATAATGAATGAGGATTATATATTTAGTATCACTGTCATCTATTGTTCATAATGGTAATTATGTCATTTCTATGAGACTGTGTTAGTTAGTGCTCACTCAGCTTTCAACAAGCTGACGGCCTTTATTGCCTGGACATTCCCCGTCCAGACTATCCTGTCCTTTACAATGCAGATGACGAAACTTATGGCGATAATGATTACCCTGAAGGGAGTTACGTAGAGAATGGCCCCACTGATGCCAGTTATGCTGACGCCTATCCGTACGCTAGCTGAAGACCTGAAGATAGATAGTAGTTATATTACTACTTTTCTTTTACTGTTGTACTTTGTAGTTAACGGGTACTTGGGCATATGTTGTCTCCAGACCTGTTGTGATCCTGTGGACCGTACTCTGATGTTTGTAATAGATAGAACCGTGTTTTTATTTCAGTCGTTTACTGTTTCTGTTTGGACTAGTACTGTGTGGTGTGGATTATCAGTGACTTTCACTTGTCATTCCCTATGGACCCATAAAGGAAATTTATTTTTCTCTATTTATGCTACTCCGGGGCGTGACATTTTATGACCTAATACTAAAAAAAATCAATTTTAAAAGATTTTGAACTAAAATTCCCTTAAAAAAAAAAAAAGGAAATATCATAATTTTTGAATGGATCGAATCATCGAATTACTTCTGGCCGACACGTGACAAACTCTAATATCTGGAATCAAAATCTACAGCTCCATTTCTTATTTTTCTTTGCATTTTTTTGGTATTATTATGTTTGGTAAGTACGAAAATTTCATTTTAAATCAGTTAAAAAAAGGCCAAATAGAGTAAACAAATCAAATCACAAACACTAAAACGCAAAAATAATGGTGTCATCGCTTTGTGAGACCAAAACTATATGTTTTATCTACTAACCATGTGTCTGTATCAAGATGTGTTAATACCCCATCTCATGAGGGCCAATTAAAAAAGCTTAACCTAGTCCAAATCACAAGTCTCTTCCAAATATAACATTTCAAATAAAGGCAAAACACTAATAGTAAGTGTTAAGAAACACTAAATCTCACTTTAAAACTACATGCCCATGCACATCTCTCTCTCTCTCTCTCTCTCTAAATTAGTCCCCACATCTCTATACTTTTTAAGCCTTCTTTTGCACGGACATGGGTATAACGTTTGTTTTATCCAATCAAGAAGATATTTAACTAGTGAAGCTTATTGAGGCTGATGGTGGTAGGGACCCACATAACCATGTGTTACAGGAGAGAAGGGCTCCTTGAGACAAGGGGTTGTGATGTGATGTCACCATACCCTTTCTCTGTGTGTGTGTGTGGGGTGTATGAGTATCATATATCTAAGCACACATGATGGACATGAAGCATAAAACTTAGCAAATGTGGGGAACAAAAAACTACTCTACCTTAAAGGCTTAAAATATCTCCGCAACGTGGAAGGCTGGTTCTTACCATATTTTATCTCTGTACTACAGAATAAAACTAATACTCCAATATATAAATAACAATTAAAAAAAAAAATTCAAAACAATAAATTACACCGACCTCCCTTAGATTTAGTCTAATTACACAAACATACGTACCTCTTTCGTATAATTAAAAATTGCAACACTGATCTCTTTTGTTAGAGTTAGTCAAGAAACGTCACGAAGTTGTGAATTTACTTTTTTGTTTTCACCAAAACAATTGCCTTTTTCAACTTCTCCTTCGTCCTCACACTCTCTTCTCTCTCTCTCTCTATGTAATACCAAATTAATTTCAAGTGAGAACAATGTTGTTTTGAAAGGGAGGTTCATGCAATTAAGCTATACCTCATGGAAGGTGAGTGTAATTTAGCATAAAAATTGAATCTTTATGCAAACGCACTCAACACAACTGTCCGTGAAGTTAACATGTAATGTGCAGAGACAATGTTTAGGTGTTATTTGACAGAACAGTAAAATTTTTAACATCTGATAATTCATGACACAAAAATCAGGATCAAATTCAGATGCATTGTATAAAGTATGCTTTGAGCCTTAATCTTGTTGTTTTGTGCTTGAATTATTACTATGGATTATGGAACAATGTTGATTGATATATATATATATATATATATATCTACACCATTATATAAAAGAGCCTAAAGGCTCATAAATAGTGAAATTTCAATGATTGTTCTTATTTGTATTTCTCTAATTTGTTTCTCCTTCAATGTAATTTTACTTCTTCTTTGATACTATTAAGGAAAATTGTAAATTACACCCCTGTAGTTTAAGGATTGTGACAATTTGGTCCCTATGGTTTTAAATTTGGCAATTTACACCATATAGTTTGAAAATTGTACAAAATTCACCCAATTACAAAATAAGCAAAGGCATAATGGGAATATCATATTATTTTCAGTCCAAAATGATACTATGTGTCCATAGACCTAGGAGTGTAGTTGAATGGAACCAGAAGCTTATACTGGGGTTTTGACTAGAATTTTTTTGGGTAAAAAATAGTATAATTTTATGTGATTTTTTGTACAAACTAATTTATCTACACCATTATATAAAAAGCCTCAAGGCTCATGAACAGTAAAATTCCAATTGATTGTCCTTATTTGGTATTTCTCTAATTTGTTTCTCCTTCCGTGTAATTTTATTTCTTCTTTGATACTATTGCAAATTATACCCCTATAGTTTAAGGGTTGTGACAATTTGGTCCCTATGGTTTTAATTTTGGCAAGAGTAGTGTTACATACACATACTTTTTGACACACTTTTTGATACACAACTTTAAATACATGCACCCTGTGTTGTGTAAGTGGTGCATAGAAAAGTGTGAAAAATTCAAACAACACAAGGTACATGTATTTAAAGCATAATGTGTCAAAAGTGTGTCAAAAAGTGTGTACCAAACATTTCCCTTTTGGCAATTTACACCCTATAGTTTGAAAATTGTGCAAATTCCACCCAATTACAAAATAAGCAAGGGCATAATGGGAATATCATATTATTTTCAGTTTAAAATGACACTATGTGTCCATAGACCCAGGAGTGTAGTTCAGTGGGACTAGAAGCTTATACAGGGGTTTTGAGACAATGCCCCCACTGGAATTTTTTTGGGTAAAAATAGTATAATTTTATGTGATTTTTTGTACAAACTAATTTAACCCATAAATAACTTGTAATCTTTTAAATAATCCGATACACTTAAAGCTTATAATAATCTGGTAATATCTTATAATCTTTTAAACTACTGTGCTAATAGCTTATAATCTTTTAAACAATCTGATACACTTAAAGTTGGACACGCACTGCCAAACAAATATCAAAGTGGAATTGATATAAATAAATTAAAAAATTAAATTAAGTTTATAATACAAAATTTTCGTGAAAAAATTATGGGATAGTTTCGTCTGTACAAAAAAAAAAAAAATCACAGAATTACACTATTTCTAACCCCCCAAAAAATAAATATATCGGGTCGGGGGCAATTCCAATTTGTCCTAATTTGTCATTTTTTGATTTGTTTGAAATCACATTTTTACTCTTACTTTTCTTTCTTGTTCCATTTCCCTTTAATGATTATTTTCATATTTTTGTCATTTTGTGAGGGTAGGTTGGTTATTTCATCCGCAAAACAACCCTTATTACTATTAGGTCAACTTTTAAAATTAATTTATTCTAAAAATGATGATTCAATCAACTTTTCAAACAATAATTACAAATGTTTATAATTTCATTCAACTTTTACAAATATTTAATTCACTAGTAATGATTCAATCAACTTTTCGAGCAATAATTACAAATATTTACAATTTGGTTCAACAAACCCAAAAGTCAACAATTGTAGGTTGTGCCTTGTTTAACACAACCGTTTTTTGGTTTTGTGGTTTGTATATTTTTTCGTTCTTCCCAAACAAGTCACTAGCTTGTTTGGTTTTTTGTTTTGTTTTTTTTGGGTTTTCCCAAACAAACCACTAACACAAACAAGCTAGGCACAACACAACCCAAATTGGGCTATGCCTTGTTTGGTTTTGTTTTGTTTTGTTTTTTTGTTTTTTGTTTTTTTTTTTGTTTTTGCCAAACAAAGAACTAACATTTGTTTTATATACCCTATATAGATCTATATCTATATATATTGATGATGCCAGAAATTGGTAAGAGTAAAGTAGAGCAATTTTAGGAGAGAGAGAGAGAGAGAGAGAGTGAGAGGCTATTTTTTGTATGTGGTTCGGCCCTGTTAATGAAGGTACCTACGTCCACGGGTGTGTCTGAGCACATTCACTAGCAGATCACCGGCGGGCCTGGTGAGCCAACAAAGAGGGGCAGCACTACCAGTAATACCAGCCGGGTGTATCCGTACAATGGTGAATTTTATAGAGGTGCTGTGTAGACTAAAGAGTTGGCCCCCTCAATAGGGGGTGAGAGGTCTCTTTTATAGATGTAAGAGATCTACTCTTACATGGATAAGGAAATATAATCCAATTGATATACATTGGCATTAATTGTGGGGGTTTCCTAATTGGATTAGGAAATAGTTTGCACTTTCCATTAGTCTTCTAGCTTGAGTAGGAAACTGCCCGTAATGCTCGGGATCACGCCTGTGGGCCCGAATGAGCTGTTCCTGTGGCGGAATGTGCATGTGCGGTTTTCCCGACCTGCTGGCTGGGTCGTGAATGAACCGCTCGGGCTGATGCTTCTGAGGAGTTATGCATGATTTGCCCGGGGCATGGACTAGCTGCTGATTTTGAACCGCTCGGTCATAAGATAGAGCCAATTTTGGGCGTATTATATATATACCTTATATAAAAGAGGCTAAATGTGATTTCCAATTTTAATTTTGTCTTTATTGCTAAATGTGATTTTCAATTTCAATTTTATCCTTATTTGTTATTTTTTGAATTGTTCATTTTTACCATTTCTCCTTTGAAATCCTATACAATTCCATACATCTCCACACTCTTTTTTGGTCATTTATTCACAAACGATTTTTCTTTTTGTTTTTTTTTTCCTTGAAAAAGTGATGTGTGCCTATAAGTTTAATTTACATGCATGCTTAGACATTTAATTTTATTACACACACATGCCTTTAAAAAATTATTATTATTATATATATTGAATATATTATATACCAAAATTGAATAAAAATGCGTACAATTATAAATTGAATAGCCAAATTACTCTTATGCCTTATGCAAATTACCCTTTTGTTTCTATACCTTAAAGAAAATAGCTTAAAGTTTAAAGTGTTTACAATTATAAATTTCTGTTTGTTAAATTAAATTACCAAAAACTCTTTTATTATATTATGATATATATATATATTGAATAATCTAATTACCCTTATAACTTTTACAAATTACAATTTTGTTAAATCGAATTACCAAATTACCCTTTTGTATATAATATATACGAGTGTGTGTATTTACATATATATATATATAGTTTATATGTACTTTAAAGAAAAGAGCCTAAAAGTTTAAAGTATGTACAATTACAAATTGAATAATCAAATTACCCTTATTTTTTTGCAAATTACTCTTTTGTTAAATCGAGTTACCAAATTACCCTTTTGCCTTTTTTATATTACCCTTTTTGTATATATGTATGTATATATATATGTTATCTATACGATAAAGAAAAGAGCCTTAAATTGTAGGTTAACATCAATTAATATAGTTCTTAAATCATATTTTTCTAACACTATTTTCAAAATTAATAAAACTTATTTCTCTTTCTTGTCCACGTTAAAAAAAATATACATTGTATTTTTTTCTACAAAATCCAACGCCCGTGCATTGCACGGGCCGACTTCCTAGTATATATATAAGATTAATAAAGAAAACAAGAATAATATAAAACAATTGATGATCAACTAACCGGCCTACTTTAATAGTATGGTGTAATATATATATATATGTATATATATATGTATACTAGTAAAACAACACGTGCGTTGCACGTGGTTGATGCTTATATTGTTGAAGTAGTTATCAGAGACAAAGTTATATTTGGAATTGCAACTACTATGAATAAAAATTGATAAAAATGAAATGCATGGTCATATATAACTCATAAGTAATTTGATTGAAATAGTGCTATGGACCCAAAATTAGGGAAATTGAAATTCTAAGAAGGATAAATAAAAAATACAATTGATAAAAGTATAGAACCACGGAAATGATTTGTAATGAGATCATGACAATGTAGCAAAATTTAAAATCTTAGTTGTCATAACTCATAATTATAGTTGATTGATGAATAATCTAGTGTACGCAAGAAGAGAAAAATATATTATCCTCACATAAGAAAACAATAAAAAAAAAATATTTGTTTATTGTGACTTAAACATGGAAATATCCTCTCTAGCAATTAAACTCTAAAGACTATTACAAAATGTTTATGTATTTGCAAACTTATTCTCTTTCTACTTTGATTTTATCCTTCGCGGCACGTTTCTTCTTTCCAACAACTTTCTCTAATCTTTGTTTTCTTTTCTTGAAACTTCAGATGTTTTCATCGTCTTCAATAACTATTGGTCTCATATCTTCCACTTGCTCAAGTGATTGAACAATGATGCCTTTATCTGATGATAAATATTTGCCATCTGTAGGCAATTTGAAGTAGAACTTGTGTTCTTGTAATTTGCATGAATACAAATTTTTATAAAACTTGGACCTATTACATCCCTGTGTTTGCAGTAATATTATAATTAGATAAATGTTTAAATGACAAGTCATACAACAATATGAATTTTGTTGTTAAAGCATCGAAATACGTACCTCATTTATGGAAGCGATATATTCTGATATTGGACATCCAATTATAATTCGTGCTAGCTCGTTAAACACAACAACATTCATTGTATTTGTCCCATTAATAGTTTTTAGTCTCACAATATACCTTAATAAGAAACAAAATTTAGTATTCTTGTGAAAAAGTACCAATATTAGGCTAAGTCTTAGTTATTTAAATATATATATATATATATATGTTACCTTAGACTATGTTCTACATTCTGTTTTTGGCAGGTTGTGCATTCTGTTCCATCATCATTTATGACTATTTTTTTGCCGCATGTTTTGTATGCATCATACCATGGTTGGTCTTGGTTGAAAATTCTTTCAACGGTTGATTGAAAGTAATACCACTTATTCTGTTTATTATTTAAAAATAAAAAATGTTAGTATTAAAGTTATTCAAATCTATACTTATTTTTGTGAAATTATACTAACATTACCTTTTTTAGAGATTTCGGGTTGGATAATATTTCTCCGACTTTGACTTCTATTGTTTCATTCATTTTAGGTTTGAATGTCAAAAATTCTGATTTTCCAGTTTTCTTGGAAGATTTGAGCCTGAATTTTTATTGAATGTTGAAGCATATAAATAAAAAGTGAACTTAGAAATGTAACAAATTTCATTTAACCAATATGCATATCACTCGCGAACTTGTCAATATTGGTTATTTAATTGTCCATCCATCTCAAATTAAGAGTCCTTGATTCCATTTTCTAAAAACCCATTTAAAGAGTCACTTTGAAAAATCAATATGCATTTAACTACACACTTTTAGAGTTTATTCTTTACTCTATAAAACTCTTCCACGTTTTCTTTAATATGAATTTTGAAATTCAAAAGGATGATAATGAAAAATTATAAAATTTCACAAGAATAAAAGATTTCACTTAAAAATTTTAAATTCCCATAAAGAGACTCTTGATATGGGACAAAGAGATTACAACATTGTATGTTGTTCAAATCACTCACTAAGATTAATGATTAGAGTTATAGTACATTACTGTTTTTTTTTTTTTTTTTTTAGTTCGTCTACTTCTTTTCCGGTTGGATGCAGTTGTACGCTTGATTGGAATGAAGTTGATATTTGGAATTCACTTGCAGTAGGGCATCAGTTTACATTTGTTCCACCATATATGTATGAGCATAAATACAACTTAAGTACACGTCTGTGTACCTATAGATATATGTAATTATAAAAAAATTACCTTTGTATTCTGTTCGTTTTATTTTTGAAATTGCTCTAATTGGTTGTTGAGTAGCTAACTCTCAAGCGTTTGTACCCCATTAATTGCCAAGTCACTCCACAGATTTAGTGAGATTGATTGTAGGCTGCAACATAAGTTATGTACAAGGTTTAAATATGTATTAAGATAAACTCTTTAATTATAATTTGATACTTACTCATTTTGTAGAATAATTTCTCTTTTATGAGTTACTTCACCATTTCCTTTTGTGATCACATGACTTGGTTCGACCTTGGTGATGATCCCTAAGATATCTGCATTTTGTAATGCGTTAAGTTGTCATTTTTTGTAAACCATATGCTCATAGACAAAACTATATGTGGAGGTAGTTCATTCAGAGTCAAAGAATTCAAAAATTATTCTTAATAATAGTTGCAAGTGTCATCAACTGCTTCATCAAAGCTTATGAATGTTTTGGCATATCCCGAAAATATACTCATCATTTTTTTTCATTCAATTTGTCAACATATTTATTTTTGTCGCCAGTATTGCTTGATTTATCATGTAGTCGGGTGATTTAAAGTTTTGATGCAGTGATGGAAAGATGCAATCTATAAGTTGATGCTCTGACAACTCATCATTGACATTTTCTATCACCATTTCCTTTGGAATAAAAATCATATCATCATGGTTTTCTAAGATGTCTTTCAATGTTCTGTCAAGTGTCTTAATAGACAAACGTCTTGCCATTGGTGCTTCATCCCAAATAATTAACTTTGCTTCACGTAATAACTTTGTTGTTCCACTTTGTTTTGGTATGTTGCACATACTGGTCTCATTAGCAAATGATGGGTATTTTAAAGCGTGAATGTGCAGTTCGTCCACTAGGCATTATTGCAGATGCTACTCCTGATGTTGCTTTAGTAAGAGCTATTATTTTTCGCGATCTTATGGTCGCAAGTAAAGCGCGATAAATGTATGTATTACCAGTTCCTCCAAGGCCATCAATAAAAAATACACCACTTCTTCCAGTATTGACTCGATATAATATTTCTTTAAATGCTAATTGTTGCTCGATGTTTAAACTTGACTCTGGGAAACAATCTTCTGGATGAACATCAATTAACATTTCATCTCTGATTTCTCTTGGATAATTTTGTTCCGAGTGAGAGGCTTCATGTCGTATACTTGGCAAGTCATAATTCTCTATACTTTTACCCATACTTTTCAAGTAAGAGTTCAAACTTGTAAGAGTCTTTGAAATTCGCATCTTCATTGAATTATCATCACATTTAAAATCTTCAGACATTGCTTCAAAATGATCATCCCATAATTTTCTTACATAAATTGGTTCACAATAAACCAATATTGTTACAAATAATCTGCGAAGGGCATGAGGCATTTGGAAGATGGTTGCCTCATTTAAGTACTCTGAAATACTTTGATCAGATTCAAGTAACCCTCTTTTTTGTGCAGATTCTTTAAAAGTTTTACAACTAATGCCGTTAACTGTTAACAAATCTTCATTTGATGTTGGTCCTCTGACATGAAGTAATAGTACTCTTAAATAATATCTCTCACCTTCTGCCGGATTTGCTCCAATTATTCGACCAATCACTTCTCCATTCTTTCTTTCATACCAACATTTATTTTTACTATCCCACACATAGTACTCTGAAAATTCACTATACAAAAGTGCTTTGGCCTTTTCATTCTTGGAACATATCCTAAAATATTCTGTAAGCATTATTTTGGAATTTTAATCATAATTGATAACATCTCTCAAGTTTTGATTATTCCAGTAAGTCACACACTACTTATTTGGAAGATTTAACTACAAGTTTATGACAGCAGGGTGAATCTCATTTAAGTTGAACTCGTATATTCTCTATATTGCTTCTTGAGCTGATACGCATCTTGCATCTTGAAATTGTTTTATTTCATCAACTATATTTCACCATCATTGTGCGCGATGTGTACTGAAACTTTATCATGTCTCTTGTAGATGTATTTGTAAAGGTATTTAACTGCTTTTAGACTAGAGCATACTTCAATATTGATATAACAATTATATCTTGCAAGGAGATATGGATTATAAGGAACGACCCATTGATTATTGAGCTCCTTATTGCAAACTGTCACTTTTACTTTGCCATTTTGTCCTTTTGTGAATTGGATATCCATCTATGTTGTCTTAGCATACAAGGCTCGAGGGTAATATGTTGTCTTAGCACACAAGGGTCAAGGGTAATGATTTTTGCACTCTCCATTTACCATACATGCATTGCTTTTATTCAATTCTCTACAAGGGTCGTGCATCATGTGTTTTACGACTAACTGATATAGATACTTTTCTTTATCTGGAATTTCTGCAAACACAAATTTGTCATATTGATCTAAGCCTAAGATTTTGAATTCTGGCTTTAATATAATCAACATGTGTACATATGGTTAACCCCTTTTTTGGAATTCAATGACGTGAACATTTGCTGCTACTCTGCAAAAAATTTCTTTCCTAAATAACTGGTCTTTTAGATCTTGGAACTTAGCATGAAATACTCTTGAAATTAAATCAGGCATGTCCTATAGATGTTGGCATTCTCTTAGGTTATCAAGTATTTCTTTCCACTCTGGATTACATGTGATTGTGATGAATAGATCCGGTTTTCCAAATCGTTGAACCAAAGCCATCGCATCAAGATATCTATGGCACATATCTCTTGGGCCTCCAACAAAAGAAGCAGGAAGTACTATCTTCGACCTACTTGGTTACCTCTAGTTTCTCCAGCTATTACAGCATTTACAATCCCTTCATAAAGTTCTGATATGATATGTGACTGCCTCCTCCTGTAATAATCCAACCTAGTTGTTTCAAGATTTATGTACATATCAACATAAATCTGTTGCAATAACCTTCCAGATAGTAGAAGAAAGGGTTTTTCAGAATCCCTTATTTGCAATTTGTAACAGTAGTATTGTCGACATGATATCTTTGAATTATTTTCTTCACCAATATCTGGGAAAAAATTTCAATGAAAAATATATTAATATAACAAGAGTTTGAGTTTAAAGTAAAGTGTATCTTACATAATTTGATTAGTTACCTTGTTGCTCTCGATCAAAAATATCTTTAGTAGATGTGAAATTAGGTTTGCTAGATCCGTTCTCCAAAACTGCGTTGGCATCATTACTGTCAGATGTTTGTTTATGAATATTTGGCTGCCATCCAATTTCTCCTTTTGAAAACAGAAGAGGATACTTTAAGGGATCATAACAACTATAATAATGTTTCACTCTATGTCTATGACCTGAATGAGCATGTATTATAATATTTAATTCGAGCTGTGCATTTGGATGATTGCCTTCAATCCATATTGCAGCAACTTGTTCTGCTGTTGGTATATTTTAAACTCGTTGGTCCAATCGAACATCTTTTTTAATACAAATTTGCAAATCGTCAGACAGAGGATGATCTTTCAATCCCCGTAAGAATTGTGCATATGGATTTCCTTTAAGAACTTTGATGAGCTACTTTACTATGTTCTCATTTAAATTTGCACCTTCCAGTTTATTCATTCTGTACTGGATCTCATTATGGGTATCATAGAAATATAATTGAAAATAGCAAGGACCATTTTCTGTAGGAATCAAAGAAGGAATATCATGATAAATTTGACATTGTGTTCGAAATATATAAATTCATCTACTTGCTGATGCAAGCTCCTTATCCAGATTGACGCCAAAAGATGTATAGGAGAAAAATGATGTTATATGTCCGAATATTTCTTCTAAACTCGTCAACTTCTTCTGTGCCAGTTGTGAATAAATTATACAACTCATTTGGTATCTCAACAGTAGCTAGTTTTACTTCTTCCTTTTGACAACAAAATGCTGGTGGCTCATAATCAAAATTTTTTGTGCCACAATAAGCACAAGATGGTTTTCGTTGTAGCTCATAAGGTTCTGAACACGTGGGATTGAGAAATATCTCCCCTGTAGATAAGAAAGTTGAAAAATTAGCATGATAACATGTCTAAAGTATAACCTAGTTAATTTAAGTAGTATAATTCAAATACCTTTAGATTTGTATTCCACTAATTGGGCTCTAAGTAGCCAATGGATTCTCTGTCTTTTACCACTTGCATCATTTGTTTGATAATTATTTCCACCTTTCGCTATTAAATTGTTAGCAGATGTCCTTCTCTTCTTCCTTGCATCTCTATTATTCTGAATATAAAGTTCTCTTTCCTCATCATTGAACGACACATACCAGTTTTTTCTATTTCTTTGTGATGCCATTTTCCCCTAAAAGGTTGTGTATAATTCCCTAAATCAAAAACAATAAATTTCAATTAAGGATAGTACCACATAAAGGCATATATATATATATATATATATGCGCATTCATAGTTCACACAATCAAATTATGTAAATATGTCAACCACTTTAGTGTTAAAAATGTTCTTTTTACCTTGTTTTGTAAAACTAATTAATAATTGTTAGACAACATTTATTTGCAAGCACGAAATATATAATTATATCATCATAATCATAAGAATGCAAATACAATACAAAATAGGTGAAAGAAAACAAAAAGACACTAATTAGTGATATGTGACATGGACTGGGGCTATTTTTATTTTTTATTTTATTTTTAAAGCCAATAGATTCATCACCTCACATGTAATTCAGAACCAATTAATATATATACCAAATCTATAATTATGTGTTTGTGAGTGTAAAAAAATGCTCTAAAAAAATAAAGTCACAAAACAATATAAAAACAAAACCAACATTGAGCCAATCCTAAAAATTAGAGTCTACGAAAAAATAAAGTCACAGTTTAAATTTACTTAAACATCATCTGTCTTCTATACACACATATATATATATACGAAAATTCTCAGGAAAGGGTGCCCTCTCTTTATTAAAGAGAGGGTCTCTGTTTTGACAGTCGGATCGTATTTTCATTAAGGGTAGTGTTGTCATTTCACAGTTTTTAAACATGATCCGACGGCCAAAACAGAGGCCCTCTCTTTAATAAAGAGATGACGCCCTCTTTAGAGCCTACCTGTATATATATATGGGTTGGGGCTAAATACATCCATGCTTTTGCGATGTACACCCATATTTCATTATTTAAAAATAAAACAGCACAAATTGAGATAAGTGTATATAGCAGAAATATAGTGATGGCCACCAATTTCATTTCTTTGAAGTTATTGCTTACACTGTGTACTTTGACACCTGTAGTCACTTAAACAAATATATGATTATCTCTAGCTCAAGTTGAATTACCTTTTATTTAAACCTACTTGTTAAAGTCATTAAGTAAATCAATATTTGATGAAAGGTTGGTATAGCTAAGATAACAACAAAAATAGCATTAATAATAACCATATCATTAGTAATGTACAAACAAACCACATCGATCATGACTTATATGGATCTGCTTGATGTTTGGCTTTGTAAAAGCAAATCCTACAAGATTGTCAGAAGTTATTGTATGAGTTACCATAGATCCTAGATAGAGAAAAGGACAATCCTACACTATTCGTTGTCCAGGTTTAGATATTCACACTTCATTTGGTAATGTTATTATTCTTAAATGTGATTTTAAATACTCTACCAGTTATAGCACATGAGTGTTATAATTGATAACTAATGAAGATCTTAAATAAATTTATACTTTCTTTGAATAGATAACAGGGTTGACTGTATTTTACTCCGTGGTTGGGCCCAATTTCACTTTACCCCTCATGTGCTTCAAAAGTGGACACTTTACCCCCCATATACTTCCCAAATTTTGAATTTCAAATTGGTTCTCAAATGGCTTAACACTTGTACCGCGTGCTAATAAACACAAGACGTCATATCATTTAATAATTAATAGTACCCAAGAGGCCGGAAGCAATAAGCATGGAAGGAATTTATGGAATTTACGGAGTTGGTAGCTATGCCAACTTATAAAAAACTAACCTCTACACATCACGTTGCAAACCAGCTGCTTCAACCCCGATCAAATCACTATGTTATTTTCCTATGTGCTCGCCATAGCAAAGACCAAATTCTTAATGGTATAGGATTCTTTCCAGTGATCCCGTAGCAATTGGAAGGAAAAAAAATACTTTAATATTATTAAGTTGTATTATTTTAGGATTCTTATGGACAAGCAAAAAAAAAATTAAACTTAAACATTACATCTTCATTGTCACAAATTAATTTAAGAGTAATGCTATATTTCTCAAATTTTTATTCCAACAAACGTGATAGAGTGTCCAACAAATAATTTTCAATAGAAATCAAGTGGTCTCACTGAAGGAAAAAGTGGTTTAAAGTTAGAGTTTAAACGCGCAGCGGAAATAGGTTAAGTTATAAAACTTTTAGTATTCCAGGATCTACTACTCGTCAATTCCATAGATGCGTACAAGGAGGTGCAAGAATTATACCTTAGTGTCTTGAACCCAATTCTGAAACTTTAACTTCTAGAAGCCTCCACTAGATGATCTTCACCCTTATGACTCCTGCGGATGCCTGCCGGAAAGACTAGGGTTGGTGGGAACCCTAATAGAGAGGATAGGAAGGTTTTGGGAAGACTATGATAGTTTCTGCAGCTTCTGCGTATAAAAACGACGATCACTTACTTCCAGAACGCAGCTGCCCTATTTATAGATTTCCAGAACCGACCTAGACTTCGATCGATCGAAGTGACTTCGATCGATCGAACCTTCGATCGAACCTTCGATCGATCGAACCATTCTCGATCGATCGAACCTGCTGACTTCAATCGATCGAACATACTTCAATCGATCGAACTTGTCTTAACAGCTTCCTCAAGTGTCTTTCCAAGCATCCTAGCGGAGCTAAGAGTGGGACCTCCTAGGCTCTTTATTGTTGGCTCAGACCAGTTTGTTAATTACCATGACCAAACTCTTTGATCAGCAAACTAACTAACTGGTCAGTTAACGTTTATTCCACTATAAAACGATAACTGAACTCCAACGCAAAAGAACATATCCGAAGCGATAACTAGACTTGTATGGTGTACTAATGTCCCTCTACCGTCAGCATTCGTAATCATATTCAGGTAGTCGGATAACTGTTACTGTCAACCTGAATCATGATTACTTCTTGTATTCCTTGAGTCCCATTCACTACTCATGATTACCAAACATGTTGATAACTCTTATCAACAAGACTGCAGTACTCAGTAATCAACTTGGTGACATTCTCAAGGGAATGCTTACTCTGAATCAGAGGGTAGATTCTATCTTGACAATATATGTTCACAACCCTATGGACATGACATACCCAAGATACCCAGGTGTTGATCTTCTATAGACCTCACTGATTGGTAAGTCAAAGCAGCCATATCCATAGTCTGTGTTCATAATCATCTCAAGATTGAGAACACGTACCTTATACAAGTTATGAGTTCCTATTGACTGTTGACAGCCTTAAGCGTCAATAGGAAAGCTCAGGTCCGTCAATGCACTATAAGCACTAGCATATCAACTAAGAGCTACACTCTAGTGATTGAGATTAATCACTCCATCCAATGGTAGTTAATTATGCTACAGTGTAGACCTGATGAGTTATCCAGTCTCATCATCCACTGTGACATATTCTAAGTATCAAAGAATAGTAATTCGTATCTCACTTGTGTGTATCTCATACACACACGAATTGCTTACTATGATACTTAAGGACAAAACAATCATCTCATGAAAGAAACATACACAATGAAATGTAAAGCTGATATCCATATATTATAATGCTAATGTCTCATACATAAAGTAATGGTTTGAGGGCACAAACCCAACACTCACTATCATTAAACATTGAGGGAAAAAACAGAAACAAAAAAGAAAAACCAATGAGAAGTAAATAATTGTCAATACAAATCAAGTAGTCCCACTACCATTGAATATCGAGGAAAAAAAAACAGAAAAGAAAAACCAATGAGAAGTTTTAGTTTAGCAGTCTCTTATTATTAAGAGGATAATGAAAATTATTAGTTGATAATCATAAGTCTAAAAACAAAAAGCAAATACGGGTGTAAATCATATGGTCATAAAAGAATACCATTCC
Organism: Hydrangea macrophylla; assembly: GCA_033977485.1. Classification (NCBI taxonomy): domain Eukaryota; kingdom Viridiplantae; phylum Streptophyta; class Magnoliopsida; order Cornales; family Hydrangeaceae; genus Hydrangea; species Hydrangea macrophylla. Next base: position 97,441,815 of record CM066995.1, read on the forward strand.
AATAAGGAATGTAGTGCCTGTCTTTATTTCATGAATGTACTTAATAATTGTGGAACTGTCCAACAATAGAATAAGATAAACTGTAGAGACTTTGAAAAAAAAATGCTAATTGTGTTGGTACATATAATAGATAAGCAATTATTGCAAAGTAAAAAATAAAAATAAGTAGACCTCTAATGGACGGACCAAAAAAAAAGGTAAAAAAAAAAATACTTTAATATTATTAAGTTGTATTATTGTAGGACTCTAATGGACAGGGCAAAAAAAAAAAAGAAAAAAAAAAAGACATTCTAAACTTAATAAAACTCTAAAAAATATTAGTTATGCAAAAGTGCACCGATTGATAAAAATTCAAAACACTTAAAGACCAATTAATGGAAAAAAACCCCCTTTTTTTTCCTCCCAAATTTCTCTGAATGACTATGAGATTTTCTTTTTAGTAGACAATGTGTATTATATACTCACAAATATATATATATATATATATCATTGTTTTAAAAATCGGACCGGACCGGCCGGTTGAACCGATTGAACCGTTGACCGGTTCAAGAAACAGTCTGGTTTGAATTGGGAAACCAAAAAATGCTAAAAACCGGCCTTTTTTTTTTTTTGTAAAAACCGGAAAACCCGGTGGTTCAACCGGTAAAACCGGTAATTGAACCGGAAAATCGGAAATTTTTTATTTTTAATTTTATTCTTTTTATATTTTTTTATATTTTGTATTATTATTAATATTTATTACATAATTATGACATCACATTCAATTCCGGTTGACCCAACGGTTGAACCAGTGACTCGTGACCCGGTCATTTTTCCAGTTCAATGACCGGTCCGGTTTTCAAAACATTGATATATATATATATATATGTATATACTTTTTTGTGTGTGTACTTAATTACCTGTTGAAGTTGCTCTTTGTAAGTCGAGAGATTTGAAGCGAGTTTTTCTATACCGAGCTCTTCGCCTAATCCTTACATTGTATCGATTCTGTTGAACTATTAGGGAGCGTTTTTATGAGAGATTGGACCAAAAAAAAAAAAAAAGTAAAAAAAAAATACTTTAATATTATTAAGTTCTATTATTGTAGGACTCTAATGGACATGCCAAAAAAAATGGTATACACCGATTGATAAAAGTTCAAAACATTTAAGGTCATCGGATAATGAAAATTATTAGCTGATAATCATAAGCCTAAAAACAAAAAGCAAATACGGGTGTAAATCATATGGTCATAAAAGAATACTGTTCCAATAAAGAATGTAGTGCCTGTCTTTATTTCATGAATGTACTTAATAATTGTGGAACTGTCCAACAATAGAAAAAGATAAACTGTAGAGACTTTGAAAAAAAAATGCTAATCGTGTTGGTACATATAATAGATAAGCAATTATTGCAAATTAAAAAATAAAAATAAAAATAAGTAGACCTCTAATGGACAGACAAAAAAAAAGGTAAAAAAATACTTTAATATTATTAAGTTGTATTGTTGTAGGACTCTAATGGACAGGCCAAAAAAAAAACGGCATACTAAACTTAATAAAACTCTAAAAAATATTAGTTATGCAAAAGTGCACCGATTGATAAAAATTCAAAACACTTAAAGACCAATTAATGGAAAAAAAAAAAAAAAAAAGCCCTTTTTTTTTCTCCAAAATTTCTCTGAATGACTATGAGATTTTCTTTTCAGTAGACAATGTGTATTATATACTCACAAATATATATATATCACTGTTTTAAAAACCGGACCGGATCGGCCGGTTGAACCGGTTGAACCGTTGACCGGTTCAAGAAACGGTCTGGTTTGAACTGGGAAACCAAAAAATGCTAAAAATCGGCCTTTTTTTTTTTGTAAAAATCGGAAAACCCGGTGGTTCAACCGGTAAAACCGGTAATTGAACCGGAAAACCGAAATTTTTTTATTTTTAATTTTATTCTTTTTATTTTATTTTTTTATATTTTGTATTATTATTAATATTTATTATATAATTATGATATCACGGTTCAATTCCGGTTGACCCAACGGTTGAACCAGTGACCCGTGACCTGGTCATTTTTCCAGTTCAATGACCGGTCCGGTTTTCAAAACATTAATATATATATATGTATATACTTTTTTGTGTGTGTAATTAATTACCTGTTGAAGTTGCTCTTTGTAAGTCGAGAGATTTGAAGCGAGTTTTTCTATACTGAGCTCTTCACCTAATCCTTACATTGTATCGATTCTGTTGAACTATTAGGGAGCGTTTTTATGAGAGATTGGACCAAAAAAAAAAAAAAGTAAAAAAAAATACTTTAATATTATCAAGTTCTATTATTGTAGGACTCTTATGGACATGCCAAAAAAAAAAAAAAAAAATTGGTGTACTAAACTTAATAAAACTCAAAAAAAAATTAATTAAACAAAAGTGCACCGATTAATAAAAGTTCAAAACACTTAAGGTCATCGGTGCACTTATATATATATATTATAGATATAGATGTACATATATTTTCGGAATTTACTGTACTTGTGGTTTATGGCCTAGAGGTGATGGCCTTTTCAAAGTGGACTCTAGGACAATGCTTTTCTATTTAATTTCTTTTTGTTTAAAATGCATTATGGTGGTGTCAATTCTCAGCTAAAATAACTTTGTGTTGTGTTTTTTAGAATTGGAACAGCTTTTGTTGTATATTCTGCGGGTCAAGAGAGTGGATTGCATGATTTCCAAAATTTATGGGACGGCCATCAATCAATAATTTACTTTAAATATTTATGCATAACACAAGAAGTTTATGCATCATTTGTTGTGATGTCATTATTATCTGGGAAAATTCATGACACATTCTAGTGGTAGTGGCTGGGATGTATCTCCAGTTGTTACACACATTTGACATCATTTTAAAGAGTTTTAGCAAGTGGCACCAAGAGTTTGTAACATATGAAAACTATAATTATTTGGCGCAATATTGTTACAAACATTTGAGAACTACGATACATTATAAAATATCTCAATCATATAAACAACACCTCATAGGTCCTACGCGAACTTTTAAAGATGAGACCTGTTAAATAATAGTGACTCAGAGTTACATGGAGATTTGTATTGAGGTAGCGTTCTAAAGGCAAAAAAATTGTAATACTTACCACAGTTTGGCTCTGTGAGATATTCTGGCTATGTGAGAGTTGATAAATTCAGTGCTTGAAATACTTAACGTACACATAGAGTGGATTTTGATCTTCTTCTCTCTAACTCGTCCCATTTGTATTAATGCCAACCCTGCGTGTAAAGTATCACTTTTTTTCGATTGTAGCCGATTGTAGGTTGTAAATTTTTTATCGACCCATATAAGGACTCATCGCCGATTGTAGCTTGTAAATTTTTTATCGACCCATATAAGGACTCATCGCCGATTGTAGCTTGTAAATTTTGAACAGGTCAAATGATTACTCAAAAATCAAAAGAAAAGATGTTAGACCAAATATGTTGGGTGGACTGGATATAATTGGGCCAACATATCACATGTAGTATTTTTATTGGGCGCACTTACCGGCCTGTTGTCATTTGTAGTTAACCAGTCCAGTATTTTGAACGTAAAATAGTGAAAGGAAACACACACCCACAACAACAACCAACAAAAAAAAAAAAAAAAATAAAATTTAAAGCTCAAAGATTTGGGTTCCAGAACAGAAATTCTAAATACACCCCTTACTTTCTCTCTCATATATGATCCGGATATCAACAAACTACAAAATAGTGTAACCTAGCAACCGTGCAAGTAGAGAAATTTAAGAGGATGGGCGGTAATCAAGATCTAGGGAGGTTTCAAAAGCTTCTTTTATAAGCATAAAGTACACAATTTTGAGCCAAAATTAAAAGAGTGTAAGTAATTGATGGGGAAAATAATAATGAGTACTTTTGAGACGTTCCATATAGGAGGAGGGGTCGGAGCTAGAGAAACAAAACAACTGGCTATCAATTCCATGTTTCACAAAGTACTCATCAATCAAACCATTTTTCAAATGGAAATGGATTAATCTACTAAATTCCAGTTGGGAAACAACTCATGGAAGCACTAACAACTGGCCCCCTCAACCCTCCCATGTCTTCAACCCTTGCAGCATTACAATTTATATCCTATCATTTCAAATTCATATCATATCAGTTGTGTCTCTCCAGCACAACATGTGCCAGCCCGGCCATTACATATATATATATATACATATATATATATATATATGTGTGTGTGTGTGTGTGTTTATTATATCCTTATATATATGTCTCTTCCAAGTGAATTTTTTAGGTCGTGCGAGGGGTCATATAGGGCACGGCAAATGTGAACAAGTACCATACTAATTATTGAAAAGTTTAATTAGGATTTTGAGGGGCATCGATCCCTGGGATATTTTTATTTATTTATTTATTATTATTATTTTTTTTCCTTTTTGGGGTAACCTTGGATTTAATTTCTCTTATTCTCAATTGTGATTTGGAAAAGATAATGACATTGACTATGTAAACAAGCAGCAAATAGATATATGTCTTTTGTTGTGTGATAAGATCATTTGTTTGTAATTGTTATATGGGTCACAAGCAAAATATTGCCGCATGCCTCTTATATAGTGTCTTATATAGTGCAATTATATGTGCACTAATTGTTAGTACTATGTGAAGGTATCAGGGTGCTATTGATACTTTCTTTCATTGCTTAAACAGTACTGCACTGTGTCCCCATTTGTATTTGTTTGTATACCCGTGTATATAGTTAAGTCACAAATTACTTTAAAAACAATATATGTCAAACTTCTAACACGTGCCAATACGTAACGTACCTAGTAAACTTAATTGCTATCATTGAAACTTTATAAGATAACAAGTGGTTGGCAGACAAGAAAAAGGTTAAAAGTACACAATTAGAATAGGCAAGGTAGAAAAATACTTTTTTTTTTTTTTTTTTGTTAAAAGAAATAAAAAAGAATACTACAAAGAAAAGATCAAAAACTAAATTTATATGGTTTTGACTTCACAATTTACATCCATGAAAAACACCAGTCAGAAAACGAAAAAAAAAAAATAGATTACAAAGGTAAATACTAAATTACACCTAGCTTTTCTAAGTGTTTATTTGGAAAAGTCTAAGTCTGGACTAGGTAATTAGTCCATGTTTCACGTTTTATCTGGTTTTTATATATGACAAGTAAGATAATGTTGGTTTGACAAATAATCAATTTCAAGATAATTATTAAATTAGACATGGACTCTTATGTAAGAAATTGACACTCACGAAATACTTGAATTTGTATCACTGGTTCACCTATGAACCATAAAACTGGTTCTTTGCTGTCCCAAACAGTCTCCAAAGTTGGTGACAAATGCATGTAAAAGTTTCTAAAATTACACTATATCCTCTCTTATCAAAACTGCTAATTAGGATACCTCCACACACTCGAAATGGAAGGGACTCGAACTCTCGAGACATGGTAATTACCTTGCTAGGGACTTGAATGCTCGGCCACTTCCCATGGTGGTCCCCCTCCCTCTAGGAGTATGAAAACAGTCCCTCTCTCTTGTGTAGGAAAAAAGACTCACATGAATAGACTACATCAGTGGTCTATATATAAGACTAGTACTCACATTTTAAAACAAAATACATAAATAAAAATTATAAAACCCATTTATAAAGAGTTAATTCTAAACTCGAAATCATTAATGATTAGTGTGATTGACACAAGCTTGGTTATTAAGTTTCTTTGAATCTGGCTCTAAGCAGCTCTAAGCAAACATATGCCTGCCAATCCTCCTAAGACAGTTCCAAAAACACACGAAATTTCCACTGCAATTCTTTCCAAAGTCAATGAGCTTTTGAGTACACACGTATATATAGTCAAGTTCTAAAGAGGGTTTCCTCTCTTTGTTACAGAGAGGGCATCTGTTTTGACCGTTAGATCCAGTTTTTAAAAACAGCCCGACAGTCAAAACAGAGACCTTAATTCTCTTTAATAAAGAGAAGGAGTCCTCTCTGGAGAATTTTCGCACACATACATATATATATATATATATACATATAGGCACACACTAATCCTCTATACAATTCCTCCATTCCATGTGCAGGCAGTTACCAATACAAATCTAAGTAAAATATTGATTCATAAAACAAAGGGCCTTCGAGATGTAAAAGCCGAGTCTTGATCCCCTATTCTACCCCTTGCAGTAACTTTTTCAACTAATTGTTTACATCTTCTTTCTTTGGGTAGTCTTTATTATCTTTAAGATTGAAGTAGTCCTGGGTTCTGATTTCCTCCACGTGATTGTCTCTGTGACATGGTGGTTGGTTTCTTGTGCACCTCGTGGAGTGGTTTCTTTGGTTTTATTTGGATCCCCATCTTTTACACCCTTTGTTTTTTGTTCTTCATGTTGTTTTCATTTTGTTCCTTGTAATGTTTCTTTCTTTTTAATGAATGAATTCTAGTTTTCAAACCGAGGAAAAAAAAAAAAAAAAAAAAAAAAAAACCCTGTTTAGACCATTCAAAATTTCAACATGGAACAAGGTTAAATATTGCTTTAAAATATGTTTGGCTTGGGAAAAAAATGGAGAGAAGATGAGAAAAGAATCTGCTTTCTCTCAGGGCAGGTCTTAACAAATTGGGAGTTCTAGACAAACATTTAAAGATAATGCCCCTTCACAACGGGGGCAGCATCCCCGATGCGAAATTTTTTAGTATATTTATACATATTTGTGGGTAAAATTTTCTATACCACACAGATTACTTGTGAGGTTGGCCATTTTAAGAATTGGGAGGTTTAATGATTGTAATCTTTATTGTATGTAATGAAATTTGAAATTCTCCCTCCGCCATCCCTTTGTAAATCTACATGTATTAATATTATTATCACTTTTTGTTTTGATAGTATGAGCTTACGCTGATTATAATTTTTAGGAAAAATTAGATAGGGATCCCTGGTTAGGGAAATATAGTGGTTTAAGGACAACTAATTATTTTATTTTAGTTTAGATCCCTTATCAAATAAATGTCCTAGACAAAGGACTAAATAAAATCAAAAACCCAACATTCCCCTTGTCACATATGTCACACACACCTCAGAAATTCTCAAAAGGAATCACATCATGTGAGTGTACGCGCCCCATAATTTCCCAAAAGGAATCAGAGAAGCTTCAGCTCTACGCACAATCACTCCCACTCCGCTCAGACTGTATGAGTGTGCACACCATAGTAGGATCCATTTCGAAATTGTTTTTCAAATTTTAAACATGCATAACTTTTGATCTACAACTCCAATTGTTGTAAATTTATAATGTTAGAATTGTATCGACGAGAGCTACAAAACTAGTATCATTGTTGATATGTTTTGAGCAAAAAAAAAAACCAAATTTTTTACATGCCTTGATAGCCTTGTTCCTCAAAACACTGGTGAAATTTCACCACTTTGAATGTGGAGAAATTTCACAAGTTTTGACACCCAAAATTAAAAATAATGACATTTCATCACTGTTTTAAAATGTGGTGAAACAGTGGTGAAGTTATATTACTATTTTAAAATGTGCTCAAAATAGTGATGAAATTTCATCACCACTTTTGAAATGTAGTGAAATTTTATCACTTTTCAAGAACAAAGGCGGTCAAGGTATATAATTTTTTTTTTATTTTTTTTGCTCAAAACACATCAACAATGATATTAGTTTTGTAGCTCTCGCTGACACGACTCCAACGGTATAAATTTTTCGAAAAATTGAGTCATAAATCAAAAGTTATTGAGGTTTAAAGTTTAAAAAATAATTTTGAAATGAAGTTTTATCTGGTACAGCCACTCACACGGTGTGAGATGTTGAAAAAGCTATAGCGCGTGTGGCTTTGAAATATTATTGGCTGTTGAAAATGAAATAGAAGTAACAGGGGTTTTAAAGGGTGTGGCGAGCTGGAGGGTTTTTCTGTTGAAAAATAAATTGAGGGACTTAAACCATCATATTCTTTTAAGTTGTCCTTACACCAACATATTTGTAAGAGAATGTCATTATATCTAATTGACCCTAATTTCTAAAGTTTGAACTAACGTAAAATCATTTGGATTGAGCTAAACATGAAAGTGAAATATTGGATAAAATATTTGAAGTGGGCTGGATTAAAGTAGGGAATATGCATTCAGAGTTGTCAAACAAGACGGACCAGGCTCGGGAAAATCGGGCCCAATCGGGCTAGAGGGCCAAGCTCAACCAAAAAGTGGGCCATGCCTAGCTCGGGAAAGAGGGAGGAGGGGGGTGTCCAGCCAGGCTTAGTGGACTGGTCCCATTAGGGTCGGCGGGCTAGGGCCTTGTCGATCCGGGGACGGGCTTGCTAGGGTCAGGGAAGGCGTGCTTTTGGGTTTGAAAGTTGAAAGTTTATATTTTTACCCCAAAACTAGCCATTTTATAGCCGTTAAAGGGGTAAGAGAGAGAGAGAGAGAGAGAGAGAGAGAGAGAGAGAGAGAGAGAGAGAGAGAAAGAGAGAGAGAGAGAGAGCCGTTACAACATCAGGCGGGCCGGGCCTCCAATAGATAGTTCAACCGGGCTTCGGACCAGGGCGGGCAGCCGTGGACACCTAGGGGGTGTCCGGCCTGGACCGAAGGGAATGAACCAGGCCCAAAATCGAGTGGGGTTGGGCTTTTAGCCTGAAAAAATAGGGCCGGTTCCGGGCAGCCAACCCAGCCTGTTTGACACCACTATATGCATTACACACTTTTTTTTTTTTTTTTTCAGTATTTGGGTGGAATCTATTACAATTGAATTAACATATCACATACGAAAATTTTATTCTGGGCTCTACCCAATATTTTTCGAGGCCCTTATGAGGAGCAAAATTTGGGAGTAAAGAAAAAAAGAGTCCAAATTTCTTTTTCCAAATGGGAGAGTTTGGGAGAAAAGAGTAGACTAGAAGTAAAAACTTTTTGGAAAATACCAAGATATTCTCACATTTTTTTTTTGGAAAAAAATTATATGCGTTCAAAATACTTTCTCTGTGTTTTTCTTATGAATGTTAATCAAGAGAAAGTTAACACTTCCATTTTTCTCTTATCTATCTAAACGAATCCTATTTTCCCTCTTTTCTCTCAATCCAAATGGAGCCTAAGAGCAACTGCAATGGTGTAGTTGCGCATGGCAAATTAGGGTAGTTAGCCTACGGACACCTCACAGTGGTGTAGGGAAAATTAGGGTAGGATATGATAGTGGAACTTAACTTTAGCATATGGCTAATTTTTTTTTACCATACTTGGAAACGACAAAGTCACTACCGGTTGATGCTTAGGCCGGCAAAGAGCCTGTCGGCTAAAACTTAACTTTAGCATAGGGCTAATTTATTTTACCATACTTGAAAACGACAAAGTCACTACCGGTTGATGTTTGAGCCGGCAAAGGGAATGCCGGCAAGTGCCGGCCGACAGGCTCTTTGCCATTTGGGTTTTTTTTTTTTTTTTTTCTTCTTTGGTCCAATCTCTAAGATGACGAAAAAAAAAGCGCAAAAAAGTCTACCTTTATAAATATATGTATATATATACGGTGAGACTCTTAAGTGAATATGATTGAGTGAACATAACCAATAAACATGTTTCGTAACTGAAAAATCTGTTTGGCTCTAATTAAAAGCAGAGCACAACTACTCTCTCTAGCTCTCCCTCACACACACTACAGAAGTAACTCAAGGACTCCAAGAAAACAGGACAAAAGCAAAAGTATCCACACAAAACAAAGGACGAAGCAAAAAAGTTAAGCCACACTAAACAGAGAGCAATGAAGCACCTGAGGCTAGCCCTTTTTTTTTTTTTTTTGATAGCCTAGGGGTAAAGATAGACTTTCCACTTGTGATGTATGTGTCTTCATCATTTACAGTTTTCAACTAACTTTTCCCTTTCAGTGATGTCAGCCCCCCTTTTTCCCCACCTCTTTGAGTCTCTCCACCCATGTTCTCTATGACAGTAATTATACAAAGTACACTAGTAATACGTATAGAGACAGGCTAAGCATAATATGGTTCAGTGGTCCTTCATTCCAGCTTTTGATTTCTCTACAGTACCCAACTCAAAAACCCATTAGCATTTGACCAATTGGTCAAAGGACTCAGAACCAGCCAAAATTTACATTTGTACAACACCAACTTAAGCTTCACATGCATGCACAACCCTTTTGGCTGCCTTCACAATCTAGTATAGATTTGGGCAATCTGAGTACAGCATTGTCCAATTCAGGCTTCTCTGCTCAAAACTGGTTCCAATTAACATCAAAATCATAAGGGTTTGACCAAGACCGTCAGGTTCTAGGATGATATATTACCTCATACATATCAGGGTATTACTTTCTTTTTTATGTATATAATATTTTTTTTCTTTTTATTTCTAATCAGGAGGAGCCTGAGGGGTGATTCAAACTCAAGACCTCCTACATATTATATATCATCCACCCTTGAGGTAAAAGGTCGTCTCCATTTCAGAGTACATTATTTTCACCCTTTTCGGTCATTTTGTACATTATGAACAAAGAGCAACATTTTTTTTATATAGAAAATTTTCTACAAACGACCCGTATATTTTCGAACTACTATATGATAAATAGAAAAAAAAAAAAAAAAAAAGAGGACAAATTTAAACAGGACAGATGCCTTTAGCCAATCCCAAATCCAATTCAAATCCAAGACGCTCACCGTTGACGTGACTCAATGTTTTTTTGAATCGATGTTACCCATCTCAATAGACAAGGTTCTTCACTTTCCTTTTCATCTAGCAACTTAATGACCATTGTAGTCCCCTATTCATTTCTCATCGAAACACACAAGTACCTCATCAACCGACAGCAATTTCATCTCCAAAAAAGTTGAATACCCTGGGGACCAACCATTAAAACACGAGATAGACAGGCCTAAGAAAAGACTACAGATTCAAATGCCTAAATGTCCTTGTTGTTGTCCCATGGCCTATCAAAAATATTAATGGAACTAGTAGGAATTAGGAATAGGGACCATCCTCAGCTTCTGCAAAAAACAAAGTGATAACGATAAAACATTGAACAGAAAACATGTACAAAGTTCATTTTTCATCAAACAAACATTAGAAACAGACACAAGAACAATAATGGAATTCTAAGAAGTAGGAACATCAAGCTAAAAGAAACTTCAAACTTCTTGGGCCCAACAACTAGACATCTTATTAGATCCTTCTGGTCTCCCTAAGCCCTCGAGGTAACCCACCCACAACTCAATCAATTCATGGAAAAAGAGGTATCAAAACCTCTCTTTTGTTAGTGGATATCACTTTCATGTAGTCCACAGTAATCATAATCATGAATATAAAGTGCTTGAACATGAAGACAATCATTTTCAAAGCTAACCAAAATAGAATTATTTGCATTTCGTCAAAACAGAACACAGCAATCTATACACCAATCAATCAATCAGAACATCATCTTATTGGAAAAGCTTATCGCTAATTGATGGAAGCAAGTGTTTGGAAAGTGATAGACTAGTACTTTAAATAGTGCTCGAGTTAACAACTAGTGACAACAACTACAAGTGGAGTCCCACCCAGAATAGGAGTTATAAACATAAAGTTTCAGAGTAGTTTAAAAGATGAGGAAGTCAGTTACTATGTTTGTCCAACCAAAAGGAGGAAAAAGCTAAAGAACTTAAAAGCCCATTGACAGAACCCATCTTTCAGAGAAGGAAATTAATTACCTTTCTCCGTCATTTTTTCGGAGATGAAATGAGAAGGGAAATCTAAGATTGCAACTTAATCCTCCACCAAAAAGAGATAAAAGCCCCAAATGAATAGCTAAACTTAGGACAATTAGCTTCACAAATAATTCAACTTCCTTACCTATAATCAACTGACCTAGTAAAGGCCCAAAAGTTATGCAATAACTGGTTAAACCCAACCACTGATGCATTCATAAGTCTAAGTCAGGTACACCATAAGAAATGGTACACAACAAGATACAATCCAACATACCACAATAGTTAGACTTAAGCTCCCAAGTACTCACCATATCCATGCACAGAAGATGGCAGAAAGGAAAATAGAAAAAATACACAGAAGAAGATGTTCTGACTTCTGCTGCAGCAACTGACTCATAAGCCCAGGATATACATATACCTTAATATCTGATACAGCATCCGGAAATAATTGCAAATCAGATGATATATTGGCTGCTTGTGTTTAAACAATCCCACATTTGTGAGAACCAAGTTTGAAGGAGCCTCCGGATGATTGGTCCATTGTTGGTTACTAAGAAATAAGCGTCTTAGTCTGGAGGAGACTTGAACTGAGTATGACATTCAGAATGTTTGCTGCTAAAGATAAATGACATTTGTTTGTATCATTGGATAAGTTTACAGTGGCATATTTATTTGGCCGTTACAGAGTTCATAGTTGGGCTAAGGTTCTTCAGAATAATGACTTTTGGAGGAATCTTGAACAGCCCACGTAGAGGTTGCAAGATAAGTCTCTGGTTAGAGAAATCGACTTCATAAACTCTAATTTAGATACAAAATTCATCTCCAACCAGGCAACCAAAAATTCTCAGTAGTCCTTCAAGGAGTTCGTGAAGGAACTTTTTCTGGTTAGATCATCAAGGAGACCCTACCTCTCTTTACTTATTTTATAGTCATGAATCTGGTTGAGAAAATGGTGTGCCTCAGATCAACACATTAAATTTCACCCTAAACTGAATCGCTAGGCATCGCCCACTGTACCTTAGCAGATAAGCTCTTCATTCTTAGGACTGAGTTTCTACAACATGGAAGCTTAAGTTAGTTCACTACTCACTAGTATTGGTTGATTGTGGCCAGACCAGGGTTCGACGTATAGGCCGATACCACGTCGAATCAACCGAATCATATCGGTTTCGAAGGGAACCGGACGGAGTATGAAACACGTTACACATTTTATTGCACACGATGTCGTCTCGGGAGACGACTCGTGAGTATCGGTCAGTACATCCCGATACTGACTAAGGATTTGGGTTGGGTTACATATTCTAATAGATTGCTGAATATGGGTTTTACTCACGACTCTGTATGGGTTATGGTTGGACTACAATTAACATTTGGATTTGGGTTATGACTTGGGTTTGGGTTATGCTTAAATTTTTGTTTGCGGGTTGGGTTCTTTTTAAATTTTATGGTCAAATAGATAAGTAATTTTTTATGCATATCATGATTAAACTCAAAACAAAAAGTACTTTGTATTTGAGCTAAAGTAGGACTTCTTTGCTCCACCAATTGAGCTAAGGCAACATTTTGGTAAAAATTTTGGTACATACTTAATTTTATACTGAGTTAAGTGTGCAATGTTATCAGCAACTAAATCGACAGCGTGTGTATTAAAGATGTAGAAGTTTATGATCTCAAGCTTAGGGAGAGACTATTGTCTCAACCCGATTTGTATTAATCAAGTGAATTAGAGAATTACAATCGAGCCCTTAGGCAATAAGGAGAGACAGCTAATAAATAGTAAATAAAAACTAAATAAAGACAACTATGAGATAGCTACTATCAACACTCCCCCTCAAGCTGGTGCGAAGATATCTCTCATGCCCAGCTTGCCAAGATAGTAATGATGAGGCCTACTTCCAAGACCTTTGGTGAGAACATCTGCCAATTGTTCACTAGATTTCACAAACGGGATACAGATCACTCCACTTCTCAATTTCTCCTTGATGAAGTGTCTATCAATTTCATAATGCTTAGTTCAGTCATGTTGTACTGGGTTATGAGCAATATTGATGGCTGCTTTATTATCATAGTACAACCTTATAGAATCTGTAGGCTCAAGATTAAGATCTTTCAATAGAATTTTTATCTATAGTTCGCAAATTCCTTGAGACATAGCTTGGAATTTTGCTTCAACACTTGATCTAGATACCATAGCCTGTTTCTTGCTGCGCTAAGTAACCAGATTTCCTCCAGCAAAAGTGCAATATCCTGAGGTAGATCTCCTATCTGTGGCTAAGCCTGCCCAGTCTGCATCTGTATAACCTTCCACTTGAAGATGATCATGTATACCAAAAAAAATAAAGGAGCTGACTTCAAATATCTAAGAATTCGAAGAACAGCACCATTGTGGGACTCGCGAGGAGCATGCATGAACTAACTAACACCACTTATAGCAAAAGCGATGTCAGGACGAGTATGTGATAGTAAATTAACTTGCGTACCAATCTCTGGTATCTCCCCGTGTCAACTACTGCTCCATTCAGTATCATCCCCTAGCTGATTAGCTTCCATAGGAGTATTACATGTCTTACTCCCTAGCATGCCCGTTTCTTGTAGAAGATCAAGAACATATTTTCTCTGGGAGATGAGATTCTTTGTTTGCTTTTAGCTACCTCAATTCCCATAAAGTACTTGAGGTTTCCCAAGTCTTTAATTTCAAATTCTTTGGCCAGGTAATTCTTCAACTCTTGCATATCTTCCATATCATCTACTGTCAAGACAATATCATCCACATACACTATGAGAACAGTGACTTTCCCTGGTGAGGAATGCCTAATGAATAGTGTATAATCACATTGGCTTTGTTTAAAGCCAACATAGCTTGAGTAAACCTTTTAAACCATGCTCTTGGAGACTGTTTAAGCCCATACATGGACTTTTTACGCCTACCAATTTTACCCTTAGTTTTCAAGTCTTCAAAACCTGGAGAAATATCCATATATACTTCTTTTGCAAAATCTCCATATAGAAACGCATTTTTAACATCAAATTGATGAAGTGACCAATTTAAGTTTGCAGCAAGGGATAAAAGAAGTCTCACAGTATTCATCTTAGCAACTAGGGCAAATGTTTACTCATCATCTACCCCATAGGTTTGTGTAAAACCTTTTGCAACTAACCGAGCTTCGTACCTTTCAATGGATCTGTCTGCCTTGTACTTGCCTACAAACACCCACTTGCAGCCCACTGTCTTGTGCCCTCTAGGTATGTCAACCAATTCCCAAGTGCTATTCTTGTGAAGAGCTTTTATCTCCTCAAGCATAGTATGTTTCCATTTGGGACAATGAGTGCATCTTGTACATGGTTAGGTACAGACACAGAAGCAAGATTGGACAAAAAAACTTTATGGGAAGGGGAGAGGCGACTATATGAGACAAATTTAGATATGGGATGTTGAGTACATGATCTAACACCTATACGTGTAGCAATCGGAATATCTATCATCAATAACAGGAGTAGAATCAGTGACAGGAGAATCAATAATAATAGTAGAATCAAAGTTACCTAGGTTCTTAACAGGAGAAGGAGATAGGAGTGGCAGATATGGAGAAATGGTCTTATCTTTCATCCTCCAAGTTCTTCTTTGATATACTAGATCCTCTTTTATGGGTTTCCTCTTCTTCTTCTAGGTTCCTCCTCTGTGTTTTCTACTTCCTCCACTTCCTTTCTATCTTTTTTTATCCTCATTTTCAACAATCCCCAATATCTCAAATAGATTAGACACAGGTACATTAGGCACATGCACAGGCACATCAAGTGCATCACTAGAAGTGATATAAGATTATTCCTCGAAAAAAGTGACATCCATGGAAATACCACTTCTAGGCTATGTTACCCGGACTCTTCATAATGCCTGGAGTACCCGTGTCCGCCGGATAAAGGTACTCCTCTCGGACCCTTCAAAGTAGTGTAATATCTTTGAAAAATGGATGAATCCGTCACTTGGGTATGTGTCCGACCCGACACTTGTACCCGAGTCCGGGTAACATAGCTTCCAGGTAGGAGAGTGGTAACATTTGTAGCCTTTCTGTGTAGAAGAGTAACCAACAAAGACACATTTGATAGCACAAGGATCAAGCTTTCCTCGTGTTGGAGCATGGTTACAAACAAAACATACACAGCCAAAGATTTTAGGAGGGATAGAAAACAGGAAGGACTAGAGAGTACTTCAACTGGAGAACGTTTGTTCAGTTCTTGAGTGGGTAACCTTCTCCCCAAAAAGGATTTGGAGCCTAAGCATAAAATAACATAGACCTAGCAGTGTTTAAGAGGTGCTTATTCTTGCGCTTAGCAACCCCATTCTGTTGAGGAGTGTTGATGCAAGATGACTATGAATTATTCCATACTCCAAAAAATAATCCTGAAGACCAGATTTAAAATACCCCCCCCCCCCCCCCCCCCCCCCCCCCATTATCAGAACAAATAATTTTGACATGTGCATCAAATTGCGTACAAATCATTTTATGGAAGTTTTTACAGATTGAATGAACTTCACTCTTTTCTTTCATCATGTAAACTCAAGTAGCGCGAGAAAAATTATCAATGAATGTGACAAACCACCTATGACCCTTAAGGGAAACAACACGAGAAGCACCCCAAACATCAGAATGAATAAGAGAAAAAGGAACAGTACTTTTCTTATTACTGGGATAAAAAGAAGCACGGTGGTGCTTTCCAAGTTCACAATCTTCACACCGAAATGTGGATATATTTTTATTTGATAATAAAGAGGGAAATAAAAATATAATCTAAAGGCAGGGTGTCCTAGACGTCTGTGCCAAAGCATGATATCACCAGATTTAGAGTCAGCTAGAGAAATATGGTGTGCCAAATGAGGTTGTTCCTGTTTTTTCAGAAGATAAAGACCTTTCTCCTCTCTACCGCAGTCAATCATCCTCCTCGTGATAAAATCCTAAAACACACAATGAGAAGGGAAAAATGTGACGCTACAATTTTGATAATGAGTAATACGACTGATAGATAAGAAATCATTGGTAAAACTAGGAATGTGCAAAACAGAAGTTAAAGACAATGAGGGAGACACACAGACTAAAACTTTGCCTGAAACCGAAGAGATGGTTCCATCAGCAATCTTGACTTCATCGTGTCTTGAATATGGTTTATAATCAGAAAAAACAGGAGAAGAACCGGTCATATGATCAGATGCCCTAGAATCAATAATCCAAGGGTAACTAGATTGGGAATGGAATGCACTCACAGAAGTGGCCAAGTTACCTAAATGAGCAAAGATGATGAGACAGTAGTAGGTGTATCGAGATATCAAGCGGCAGAAAGTCTCCAAAAATAATGCAGTGGATGAAGGTGGATGTGTGTCCATGGTTGTTAGAATCGTACAATTCACGATTCGAATCTTACGATTCGATTCGGTTCTTGGGCTCAACGATTCGAATCGGAGGTGTGAATAGCAAAATGAAATGAATCAGAGTGAATCGATGGTGAATCGGAGTGAATCGTAAGAATCGTTCGATTCAAGCGATTCCCACAATTCGCGAAATCTAAAATTTTTTAAAACTAAATGACGTAGCTTTGTGAAACCAACCTTTATAAAAGAGATTTCTCAAGGCATATGGACAGATTTTTGGTTCGCAAAAGGGGGTTCAGAGCCCTAACGTCGAAGACGAACCTCTGCGGCGATTTTTGTTTGCCAACGCCATCACTGAGTGGTGGTGGTAACGTCGTCGTCTTCCTATCGTCGCCGATTTCTGTTTGAATGTAAGGTACGACTCTCTCTCTCTCTTTCTCTCGGTGGGTAACTGGGTGTCTGGGTCAACACTTGACACCTAAAAGGCTAAACCCATTATCTCTATTTTATATTACTTCTCTAGAGCAGCCCACTTTCTTATTCTTTTAATATTCTTAGTGGAGACTGTTTGTATATACTATATTAATATATTTGAAAGTGGGGTTTCTGATATTTAATATTCTACAGACTACAATAGTCAACAGTTTCTAATTTGGAGCCCACTAGAGCCAATCCACTTTCTTATTCTTTTAATATTCTTAGTGGAGACTATTTTTATATACTATACTAATATATTTGAAAGTGGGTTTCTGGTTTTTTAATATTCTGCAGACTACAATAGTCTCTAATTTGGAGACTTTATATTTGTTTGTATATAGTATATAATATATTTTATTAATATATGTGATTTTAGACTAGTACTATTTTGAGTTTTTGACCATTGACAATTTTTTTGAACCTTAACCTCCAAACTTTGATGAATTAGTTTTTGAGTTTTGAACTTTGATGTTGCATTTGCATGGAATCTAATGTTTCAATACTATTTTGTCCAATTTAAGTAATGTATGTGTTTTTATATGTGTATACATATATAGATACTTTTATTTTCGGAAAAAGTGTGAATCTTACGATTCACGATTCATAATTTTGGCCAACCGATTCACGATTTGATTCACGATTTGACAACCATGTGTGTATCATCAATGATGGGGGATCAACAACCTATGTATGGTGAGCACGAGAACTACCCTCACGGCTCCCAAAGTAACCTCCACGTCCCCCACGACCCCAAGACTGACCAGAACGACCCCCTCAACCTCCCTGTGGATGACCATGAAGTTTGTAGCATGTCTCCCTAGTGTGATATTTGGTATTACAATAGTCACAAAAATGCTTGGATTTGGCAGACGAACCAGACTCACTCGTAGTGACGAGACCACGATTCCCATCCCGCTGAGGAACTGAAACTAAAGAAGATCTCTCCGTAGATGCAGTTGGAAGCATAGTAGAACGACGACTTTCCTCATTCTGTATATAAGCAAAGGCCTCCTGAAGAGAGGGTAAAGGATCCATACCAAGAATACGACTATGAACCGGATCATACTTAGATTTAAGGCCCTCAAGAAACTTGAAAATCCTCTCCTCAGCAACAAGTTTGGTATAAGCAGTGGAATTAGTGGGACATACAAGCTTGTAGTCCAAAAGATGATCAAGACGTTTCCAATTAGTGGAAAGTGATGTGAAGAACTATAACACACTCATCTTGCCCGGTTCAGAACGGCCAATTAACCGTCGTAACTCAAATATCTGAGCAGAATTACCCTTTCGGGAATAGATATTGGCCATGGTCTCCCAAATATCTTGGGCAATCACCATATCCAAAAATCCTTCACCAATCTCTGGAAACATAGAGTGTATAAGCCAAGTCATGACAATGGCTCCATCTCCCATTTGTCATAAGTGGCATCTTCTTTGCTTGGTGCTTTCATTCGTCCGTTGATGTACCCCATCTTTCCTCTGCCCTTAAGAAACAATGTCACAGACTGGGACAAGCCAGGAAATTTTGACCATTGAAGTGGGAAGTAGTGATCTTCAAGTTCGGGTTATCAGGTTGAGTAACAATAATGCTCTCAGTCCGAGGCGGCTACAAATTGACGGTGGATTTTGGATCGTCTAACATCGTAAATTTGCCCGCAATAAAAGGACCCGCAACAATCACTAAAGAAGGGAATAGGAACATGTACCAACAGATTTGTGGCATGTAAATTAAAATCAGAGCACCATATAATTTCTTGTCATCTCTACAAGGTTGAAGAAAGATAATTTTTCAAAGCTACTTGAGAAGATGACAAAAAGATCAAGAAAGCTCTTTTCCTATGCGGACAAACTCCAAACTTAAGGCAGTTCTTTTAGCATAAACATATATTTGAGCTCAGTGTTCATTCTCTCCAATGGAAATGAGAAAAAATAGACATAAATTTTTGTGGCTAGGACAAAAAATTCAAGAAAAAAGCATATAAAGTTTGTTTGGGCTTGCTACACACTCCCTTAAAGATGAAGGTGATCAGGGTACCAAAGACTATGCGAAAGGGGTTCACAAGTTTCTCATCACTTATGGTACTAAGACTTTTCACAGTGCATAACATCAGAAATTACCTACTGGATAAATGACGTTGCTTTCTTGCATCACACCACTAGACCCTCTGAGTAACTCCATCATTCCTTCACAGATTGGAGTTTATAAACATTGTGATATGGATGAAAGGTCAAAATTCAATACGGAGTATTTTCTAATCCAAATACTAATTCAGGAGTACCATAAAGCACAATCTGAGTAATTGCAGGATTAGACATTAATATAACATTGATTCCAATCAAAAAGGAAATTGACATAAGTGGCTAATACAGAAATAGATAATCAATATACAAATCAATTGATAATCAATGTCACCACTGGTACACCACATCCATTTTTTCTATCAACTTTGGATAATGTACAGGGTTGTAAAAAATGAATAAATTGCAATTAGAATTGAGAAACAATCACAAAATTAACCAAGTCCCTTGTGGCCGAGTGGTAAGCTTCTTGGGTGTACTAACCAAGAGGTTTAGTGTTCGAGTCATGGGGACCGTGGCCACTGGAGTATTCACCCGGCGCCTCCAGGCCTCGGGGGATTAGTCGAGGTGCGCGCAAGCTGGCCCGGACACCCCCGATTACCAAAAAAAAAACAATCACAAAATTTGCAAGATTCAGTTACAGTTTCAGCTTAAAATTGAACTCAATATTGAATAATTTATAGCGTGCAACACGATAAGAGCCTCAAGAACACCCAAACAAGCACCAGCAAGAACATCAAACACAAAATGCCTCCCAAGAAAAACCCTAGAAATTGACGTCGAAGCTGACCACATACAAACAATCAAAGTAATACAACTAACCACTTTACCTTCATCGAATCCAAGCAATGCGATCCAATTATCAACGAATTCGAAACCAGCAGACCTCAATTGAACGATAGACTCACTGATCACCGCCGACGAGAGGCAGAGAAAAGCGGCGATGAAGCAAACCCTAGAGGAGTGGCCGCTGGGAAAGGACCAGTGATCGACGGCGAAAAGGTCACGAACATGCCTTTGTTGTAGACGGGCCGAGGGCGGCGTACGATGTGCTTGATGAGACCGACTAGGATGAGATCGATTACAGAGCCGATGAGGAGGTCGATGAGGAAGGAGCGGAGGAGGGGGGAAGTTTTAGAGAGAGGAGAGAGAAAGAGGAAGATTGCGATGGGGAAGAAGAGGCGACCGTCGCCGGAGATTTCTAGGGTTTTGAGGAGGGGGGCGAGGGAGGATGGGTTGGGTTACGGTGTGGAGGTGGAGAGAGGGAGAGGTGTCGAGTTTGATCAGACGGTGGAGGATTGTTGATGGTTGTGGTGGTTCTGATCTTGATTGTTTGGACTCCATTGTCAGAGGATTTGAAGATTTTAGCGACAATTTGGAGATTTCGATTCAATTTCAACAGTTCAGAGGACAGTGATGATGAGATTGTGTGTGTGTGTGTGTGTGTGTGATCGGGTCATTTTGACGGTTATATCCAGTTGGGGAAAAATGATATTGCCAAGGAAGTTAATATTTGTCCCAGCCCAATACAGCCTGAGCCCAATACAGTTGGTGCTTGATGATTGGGCAGCCTTTAGATGCCTGGTTTTGATTGTACTCTTCTATGGTCATTGGTCGTTAAGATAATAACACGGGCGATGACTTCGGTACGTTAAGGTGGTTTCCTTGTATATACAACAAGCCAATATCAGCCATTGGATCATGAGTGAAAATGATCCCAACCGTGCATGTTGCAAGAATAATTGTTTAAAAAATCATTGCTATTTTGTACGAAAACCACATTGAAAATGGGTCACCAAGGCCCTCACCTTTTCAGCCGGTCACCACTTACCCCCTTCTCTCTTCTTTGTAAGATAAATTAGATAACAAAAATGATAGGGATACACACCAAATGATGTACAAAATGACACACCAGTTTTAAATGTATGTACCCTGTACTATGTAAGTGATGCACAGAAAAGTGTGAAAATTTCAAAACAGCACAAGATACATGCATTTAAAACACGGTGTGTCGTTTGGTGTGTATCCCTATCATTGTTGATTAGATAATACTCCATGCGTCCTATTTTGTGAGTCCACCTTTGGAAACTCAACTTATTAAGGGGAAAATAAGAATCTACACTTATTTTTCACAATTGTCCCTAATCATTACAACATCTTTTTTAGTTTTGTTTTGGTGTAGATAATAATGAAGGGTAGTTTTGGAAAGTATGTAAAAATTATATATCAAATTAGGAAAGTGGACACTAAATTTGGGACATTCCAAAATAGAATACAGGACTCACAAAATAGGACGGAGGGAGTAGTATTTATTTTTTCGCAAATACTAGGTACAGAATACATTCCACAACACATTCCACAATAGGGCTTTAAATGCATGTACTTTGTGCTGTGTAAGTGGTGCATAGAAAAATATGAAAAATTCACACAGCATAGGGTACAACACATTTAAAGTCCTGTTGTAGAATGTATTGTGGAATGTGTTGTGCCTAGCATTTTTGTTTTTTTCTCTATGTCCCACATAATATATATCCCATATATACGAAAATTCTATGGAGAGGGCACCCTCTCTTTAATAAAGAAAGGGCCTCTGTTTTGACCATCGGATCGTGTTTAAAAACTGTCAAGTGACAAAACTGTCCTTAATGAAAACACGACCTGACGGTCAAAACAGAGGCCCTCTCTTCATTAAAGATAGGGCGCCCTCTCCATAGCCTGCCCATATGTGTATATATATATATATATATATATATATATTAAGTGCTTCCAATTTAAACTAATGCTATGTTTCCTAATTTATTTTTCTCAAAAGTGTTTCCTAACACATGTAGCGGTGTGCCTAGTTAATTTTGATTGGTTGATGTTGAATTGGTCATACCATTATTGAAGAGGGTCTCATTACCAAATGTGTTAGGAAATACTTTTTGGGGAAAAAATTGAGAACCATAGCATTACTCTTTAAACTTTTATTTCATTGGTCAAATAAGAGTAAGTGGTTTCCAAAAACACTCATACAATGGTTTCCTAAAATCGATCATCTCTCTCTGCCTATAAAAGATAGGGCTAATATTATCTACCACTCGTGTTAGTTCTACTAACACACCATGCAATACCATATAGTCAATGTATTTCATGGAGTACATTCCATAGAGTGGGAATAACAATTTCCTATTAAAGTATACCAAAACTACCCTTCCAAACTTTTTAAAAGACTGAAATGATCTTAGGGCTATCATAAAGACCTATCTCTTCACGTCTGTTTAATAAAACTGAAAATTAAGTACTCAAAACAAGTGTTAAATTTTAAGTGCTGAAAATTTTAAGCGATTGAATTTACAATACTGAAAACAATGTTTCAAGTACTGAAATATACTCCGTACTGTATTTCAGTGATTATTTTTAGTAGAATTTTTTTACTTATGGTGTGTTTGATAACCAAATTAAGTGGTGAAATTGAAAACTTTCAGCACTTTTTTTTTTCAGTGCGTTTGATAATACTTAATTGAAAAAGCAGCTAAAAACCCACTGTAAACTTTTAGTGAAAAAATTCTACTGAAAAAAAAATCAATGAATGCAGTCTATTTTAGCACTTAAAACACTGTTTTCAATATTACAAATTCAATCGCTTAAAATTTTTAATACTTAAAATCCAACACTTAATTTTCACTTTTATCAAACGCACCCTTAGAGTTTTTAAGTGGTTTTTTTAGCTATTTTTTCAATTAAGTGGTACGTTATCAAACGCACCCAAAAAAAAGTCTTGTTCCTAAGTTAGAAAAGTTTTGTTCCTTCATCATAAATATTTGTTCCATGATTTCTAAGTCTTGTTCCTAAGATAGGAATGTCTTGTTCCTTCATCGTAAATATTTCTTCCATGGTTTCTAAGTCGTGTTTCTAAGATGGGAAAGTCTTGTCCCTTCATTGTAAATATTTGTCCCATGGTTTCAAGTCTTGTTCCTAAACTAAGAAAGTCATGTTCCTTCATTATAAATATTTGTTCCTCGATTTTTAAGTTTTGTTCCTTCATCGTAAATATTTATTCCCTGATTTTTAGGTTTTGTTTTTAAAATGGGAAATTTGTGTTCCTAAGTGGGCTACAAGAAGATTTGATATTTATGTCGGCTAAAAACCAAGATAAATGAGTATTTATGTTAGTTATTTTGTTTCAATACAAATTTACATAAACGAGGGCGACATAAATGTTCGTAAAACCGACATAAATGTTCAAAAATTCGACATAAAAAAGTTATGTTATTGATATAGTTATTATCTCATCAGTCATACAACCAATGTAAATACTGCAAAAATCTAACATAAATGCGTAAAATCCAAATATTTGTTTCATGGTCAATTAGTTATGTTCATTCATCATAAATGTTTGTTCCATGACGTGACAATTCCTTCATGGACCATCTTTTGAGCCCCAATCGATTGCCATCTTTATCAATTGATTGGAATCCTGCCGACCTGAATTCATTACGTGGCATTATCCCAATCGATTGCCCTTGTAGCCAATCGATTGCCATCAAATATCTGTGCCCAATCGATTGCCTCTAGTCCCAATCGATTGGTACCAGCAAAGACAAGCTTTCTTCTTTACTTCGTGTTTTGACGTGTGGCACTCTTCCCTCCCTATATATACTTGTTCATTTCATCCTTTAGGACTGTTTTTACAATCTAGAGAGAGAGATGAAGTCCCAATCGATTGGCTTTTATCCCAATTGATTGCCATCAGTCTGGACCCAATCGATTGGATAATTTTTCAATCAATTTCCATTAGTTGTAACCCAATCGATTGCCAAAGTTTATAATCGATTGGCATAGTTTTGGATCCAATCGATTTCCAAATTTCCCAATCGATTGGCAAGCGTAGAATATGGATTGTTTCTTTTGTTTATTATATAAGAGGCTCAATCGTTCAATTATCAATCCGGACTTCCGTGATACGACTATGGGGTAATAAGTGATGATGGGATACTGTATTAAAATAATACACACGTTGAATAAGGGACTAATGCATTAACCAGTGGAACCTAGTGTATGTCGCGAAGATCGTATGATATCAGGCGTATTGGCTATAATGTATTGAGCGTATTGGCTGGGCGTGTTGGCCGTTATGTATTGAGCATATTGGCTGGGCGTGTTGGCCATAATATATTGAGTGTATTGGCTGGGCGTGTTGGCCGTAACATATTGAGTGTATTGGTCGGGCGTGTTGGCCGTAATGTATTGAGTGTATTGGCTGGGTGTGTTGGCCGTAACGTATCAAGCATATTGATCGGGCGTGTTGGCCAGGATGTACTAGGGGCGGATTGGTCAGAATACATTGAGGCGGGTTGGCCAGAGAGTGAGGATTACGTGTCTGGTTAATGTATAATGGAAATGGGACTGTGTGTTGGGATTTGACAGACCGTAGGTATGGGACTACATGTCTGATTAATGTGGACTCAAGAGTCTATGTTATGTATTGGGAGATTGAGATGACGTCCGTCGATATATTTTGAGTTGGTGCATACATGCATGTGAACTCCATCTGCTGAATTGCTCTGCGCATGGCCTTGTCTCCATCTGTTACAACAGACATGGGCCTCTTACCTTTCATTACTTGAAGGAATGTCTCCAAAACCCAAAGATAAGTGTCCACCTTCTCATCAGCTAGCAATGCACAACCGAATATCGTAGACTACCAATGATTATTGACGCCTACCAAAATCACAAATGGTTTCCTATATGCATTTGTTTTGTAGGTTGTGTCAAAGACGAGAACGTCTCCAAATCTTGCATAATCCAATTGCGATCTTCCATCGCTCCAAAATAATTTGGACAAGCAACCTTCATCATCAACATCGTACTTGTAAAAGAAGGATGGATCCTTGTCTTTGAAAGCTTGTAACAAACACAAAGCGGCATTGGCATCACCATCACTAACTTCTTCCCTTCGTGCAACGTTAACATGATTGTATAGGTCCTTTTGGGTGAAACCAACATTTTCATACCCGCCTGACTGGCATACCATTAAGTCCATAATCTTACTTGGTTTGATTCCAACGGCACGCATCGAACTCACTTGCGCTTTATCGAGAGAATTTACTTTGCGATGTGACCACAGGAAGGGCACGTAAGGCGATGCTGCTAGAGAATGATTATGCTTTTTAACAAAATTTACCACCTCATATTCTGACCCATTCTTCATCAATCGGATATGGAGCGTGGCAGTACATCCAACTCTAGTAAGTGCCCGTGGCTCTCTCAGTCTGTCTTGCCACTGTAAATGATGTTGTTGTCTGAAACCCGCTTTAGAACAATACCATCTTCTAGAGAGAACCATACCTTCATTGTTAACACTTCTATTATCTTTTCTGATACTGAAACCCTTGACTTTTCTATATAAATTGTATCAAATTTTTGCTTCAGCCTCGAAATTGAATTTCAACGTGAACACATCCGCTTCGGTCAACTTTGACATGGCTTTATCCTTCCCGTCCGTTGCACAAAAGTCGCTTTCAACTCCACCTAAGGACCATTGAAACCCACCAAATGAGTCTTCTGTGTTATTAGTGTTACTCATTGCACCAATGTTGTTTTTAACTCCACCTACAGAGTAATGAAACCCACCAAATGAGTCTTCTGTGTTATTAGTGTTACTCGTTGCACCAATGTTGTGTTCAACTCCACCTACAGAGTAATGAAACCCACCAAATGAGTCTTCTGTGTTTTTCGTGTTACTCGTTGCACCAATGTTGTTTTCAACTCCGCCTATAGAGCATTGAAACCCACTAAATGAGTTTTCTATTTCTTCATCTATAGTTGTATAGATTCCACCATTAATATCGAAGTCCTCATCATTCGTCAAATCAAAATACACACCCTTGCCTTTGGAACATGAACCACCCGCCATTGTTTCCTGCAAATAAGAAATTTCATGTAATTAAAATTTTGTTCCATAATCATAAATGATTATTTCATAATCGTGAAATATTTGTTTTAGAATCTAAGAGAACCTACAATTTTTGGAACAAACGTTTATGGTCAGGGAACAACTTATGATGATGGAAAACAAATTTTCAGAAGTATGTTCGTAACAATAATATTTGTTTCATAACAATAATATTTGTTTCATAATCATAAATTTTTGTTTCAGAATCTAAGAGTACCTATAATTTATGGAACAAACATTTATGATCCGGAAACAACTTATACTGATGAAGAAACAAAAATTCAGAAGTAAGTACTTAATTTAAAATTTTGTTTCATAACCATAAATATTTGTTTCATGATCATAAAATATTTGTTTCAGAATTTAAGAGTACCTATAATTTATGGAACAAACATTTATGGTCCGGAAGCAACTTATACTGATGAAGAAACAAAAATTCAGAAGTAAGTACTTAATTTAAAATTTTGTTTCATAACCATAAATATTTGTTTCATGATCATAAAATATTTATTTCAGAATCTAAGAGTACCTATAATTTATGGAACAAACATTTATGGTCCGAAAATAACTTATATTGATGAAGAAACAAAAATTCAGAAGTAAGTACTTAATTTAAAATTTTGTTTCATAATCATAAATATTTGTTTCATGATCATAAAATGTTTGTTTCAGAATCTAAGAGTACCTATAATTTATGGAACAAACATTTATGGTCCGGAAACAACTTATACTGATGAAGAAACAAAAATTCAGAAGTAAGTACTTAATTTAAAATTTTGTTTCATAACCATAAATATTTGTTTCATGATCGTAAATTATTTGTTTCCGAATCTAAGAGTACCTATAATTTCTGGAACAAACATCTATGGTCCGGAAACAACTTATATTGATGAAGAAACAAAAATTCAGAAGTAAGTACTTAATTTAAAATTTTGTTTCATAACCATAAATATTTGTTTCATGATCATAAAATATTTGTTTCAGAATCTAAGAGTACCTATAATTTATGGAACAAACATTTATGATCCGGAAACAACTTATATTGATGAAGAAACAAAGTTTCAGAAGTAAGTTCTTAATTCAAAATTTTGTTCCATAACCATATATGATTGTTTTATAATCATAAATATTTGTTTCAGAATCTAACAGAAATTACAATTTTTTGAACAAACTTTTATGGTCACGAAACAACTTATGATGATTAAGAAACAAAGTTTCAGAAGTGAGTTCTTAATTCAAATTTTGTTTCATAACCATATATAATTGTTTCGTAATCTTAAATATTTGTTTCATAATCTAACAGATATTACAATTTTTCGAACAAACTTTTATGGTCACGAAACAACTTATGATGATGAAGAAACAAAGTTTCAAAAGTAAGTTTTTAATTCAAAAGTTTGTTCCATAACCATATATGATTGTTTCGTAATCATAAATATTTGTTTCAGAATCTAACAGAACCTACAATTGTTTGAACAAACGTTTATGGTCACGAAACAACTTATGATGATGAAGAAACAAAGTTTCAGAAGTAAGTTTTTAATTCAAAATTTTGTTCTATAACCATATATGATTGTTTCATAATCATAAATATTTGTTTCAGAATCTAACAGAACCTACAATTGTTTGAACAAGCTTTTATGGTTAAGAAACAACTTATGATGATGATGGAACAACGTTTCAGTAGTAAGTTCAGAAATTTACAAATTTGTTTCATAACCATAAATTATTGTTTCATCATCATAAATATTTGTTTCACAATGTAACTGAACCTACAATTTTTTGAACAAACTTTTATGGTCACGAAACAAATTATGAAGATTAAGAAACAAAGTTTCAGAAGTAAATTTTTAATTCAAAATTTTGTTCTATAATCATATATGATTTTTTTGAACAAACTTTTATGATCAGGGAATAACTTATGATGATACAGAAACAAAGTTTCAGAAGTAAGTTCTGAAATTATAAATTTGTTTCACAGCCATAAATGATTGCTTCATAATCATAAAATATTTGTTTCTCAATCTAACAGAACCTACAATTTTTCGTAATATTTGTTTCAGTAGTAAGTTCAGAATTTACAAATTTGTTTCATAACCATAAATTATTGTTTCATCATCATAAATATTTGTTTCACAATGTAACAGAACCTACAATTTTTTGAATAAACTTTTATGGTCACGAAACAACTTATGATGATTAAGAAACAAAGTTTCAGAAGTACGTTTTAAATTAAAAATTTTGTTCCATAACCATATATGATTGTTTCGTAATCATAAATATTTGTTTCAGAATCTAATAGAACCTACAATTTTAGGAACAAATTTTTATGGTCAGGGAACAACTTATGATGATGCAGAAACAAAGTTTCAGAAGTAAGTTTTGAAATTATAAATTTGTTTCACAGCCATAAATGATTGCTTCATAATCATAAAATATTTGTTTCTCAATCTAACAGAACCTATAATTTTAGGATCAAACTTTTATGGCAAGGGAACAATTATGAAGATGCAGAAACAAAGTTTCAGAAGTAAGTTCTGAAAGTATAAATTTGTTTCATAACCATAAATGATTGTTTCATTACCTAGTGGTGGAATGTACGTATTGTTCCTTTAAATTAAATTGTTGATTCTAAGGCATGAAAAATACTATTTACAATGCTAAATAAGATCAGGAAAATACCTTTTACTATAACTTCAACTTAAGTAAGTTGTCTTTTTCGAATAAACTTAACCTTTGGTTGTCTTCTCCAAATTAAACTTCAACTTGGTGGAAGGTGAGGGATGTTGAAGTGAGAGTGTTGAAAACGGGGAGAAGATGTTGTGAAAGTGAGAGTGTGTTGAGAGGGATAATTGAGTGAGTTCAGATAAGATAATAAGAGTGGGGAGGAAAAATTAACCAACCAACCTTAAATGCAACAACCAACCTTAAAACTAAGTACTAGGTAGGTGAACCTCATTATAGATGGAACAAACATATAAAAGCCTTAGAACAAACTTATATGATTACAATGAGAACAATTGTTCCCATATACCTAAGTTGGTAGTTGGGTTATTTAATTGAATTAGATGGTAGTGATTTAATGCAAACCTTTAAGACTAAAATATTAAACACTTTCAAATACACGTATTGTTATATGTTATAAAGAACAACTAACCTAAAATATAAAGTTCCTTCATCATAAATATTTGTTCCATGATTCTGAAGGAACAATAAATCGTGACTTTGAAGGCATGGAACAAACATTGACGATCAAGGAACAATAATCTGTGGTCAAGGAACAAACACACTGTACAATACATAACCAACCTGTGATAACCGGTTGCCTCCCATTTAATGCATATCATAAAGTACACTTTCATCTAATCTATGATTGACAAGTGTCTTGGTGGTATGTTGTATATACAACAAAACCACATTGGGGTACCAAAGAGTTTTCCGATTAGGAATAGCAAAATCCCCCACCCCGCTCCGCCCCGTTTCTAATGGAATGGATTTGAAGGAGCTATATAATAAGAGTATGAGCGAATTTGGTATGAAAAAAAAAAAATTCTATAGGAGACGGGGCGGGTTTGGTATCCGCTAAAAACTACCTATTAAAACTCACCCTGTTTATAAATACATTTACGCAAGGCCGGACCCAAGACTATCATCTGGGGTGGACTGAGGTTAAATGGATGTGTATACTATGGCTGCATTCGAATTTTTTTAAGGTCTAGTTGGTCCAGTTACACACAAATTTTTTTTTATTTTTTTATTTTTTTTGCGGGGGGAGTGGGGGTGGGGGTAGAGAACCTATAATAGAAATTTGGTACTAAATACCAAATTAGGAGAAATATTTGGTTATAGGACATAAGGGAAAAATATTTGGGGACAAGGATATGTTTGGTGGAAGTTGTTGGGGATAAACTCAACTACTTCTAGTGTTGACCAATATACCCCTATCTAGGGGTGGCCATCGGCCCATTGGCCAGCTCGGCCCGCCCAGCCCGGCCCTAAATTTATAGGGCTTGGGCAAAGAAGTTGGCCCGTAGGGCTGGGCCTGGCTAGTGTTTGAAGCCCGATCAGTTTTTTGGACTGGACTTGGGCATGATAGATAAGGCCCGCTTAGGCCCGGCCCGACCCGGTAGTAATAGAATATATATATACACACATTTTGCTTTACTGGGAAACATAAAACCCTAGCCGTCCTTATGTTCTTCTCCTTAAGACATTCCAGTCTGTTCTTCTCCTTTAGACATTCCAGTGCTACTAATGTGCAGGGCAAGAATGATGTGGTGGTGTTGCATTTAATGGAACTACTAGTTTTATTTGTTTTTTTTTTTTTTTGCTGAGAACTATTAGTTATGTTTTACTCTAGTATAAAATAAATTAGATTTGGACTCAAAGTGGTTGTATTTATCAGTAATTTTGTATGGTTACTTTAATAAATTGTTGTTGGTTTGAGCTGATTATATACTGAATTTTTGCTTTGTCAGGCCAGGCCGGGCTGGGCCCGGGCTTTGAGCTCCTATCATGGGATGGGCTTGGGCAGCCATGTTGAGGCCCGATGCGGGCCGGGCCGGGCCTGGGCAAAGATAAGTACTCTTAGTGTCTAGTGCAAGCCCGACCCGAGCCCGGCCCGGCCCGGCCCATGGCCAGCCCTACCCCTATCATTCATTTCCAGTTAGAGAGAGAGAGAGAGAGAGAGAGAGAGGCGATCGCAGAGGTCTGATGTGGTAGTGGTGTTCGTCGGCGAGGAGATGGAAAGGTTCGTCGTGAGCGCCGAACTTCTCAACCACCCGATCTTCATCAAGCTGTTAAACAAATCGGCTCAAGAGTACGGTTACGAGCAAAAAGGCGTACTTCACATTCCCTGCCATGTCCTCGTCTTCGAACGAGTACTCGAAGCTTTGCGCGTTGGAGATGAGTCGCGTGACGTCCAAGATCTACTCAATTCGTTGTCCGAGGACTTCCTCTAGGGCACGAACACCTTCTCTCTCTCTCTCTCTCTCTCTCTCTCTAGATCCTGACAGCTTGATTGGATCGTGTTTTTTTTTTTTTTTTTTAACACATTTTTTTGAGAAATTTATCAAAAAAAGTCAGTGAAGTTACTGAACATTTTTTTTCCAGATTTTGATATCAACTATGATACTTGTTTGACAGATCTCGTTGAGTAGGTTGTAAAAACATAGATTTTATGCGCAGATCGATACGAATGCTCGAATTTGTAAAAAGTTTATGCAATGTTTGTTAGAACAAATTTTTTTTTTTTTTGTGAAATTTCACAACTTTTTTTTTTTTAAAAATTTTACAACTTTTTCGGTATTGGTATGAGAAATTAAATTTCAAAAACATTTTTTTTATCATTTCATGTTGATGTGGTGGTTTGGTTGTGAAGAGATCGATCAGGTGAGGTCGTTGTGATGATCGGCAGAGGTCTGATGTGGTAGTGGTGGTTTCGTGAAATTTCACGAACTCTGTGAAATTTCACAACTTTTTGTTGATAAATTTCACAACTTTTTTCATAAATTTCACAACTTTTTTCAGTGATATGATGAATTTACTTCCAGAAACTTGTTTTATGATCATTTTTATGTTGCTATGGTGGTTTGGTTGTGAAGAGATTGAGAGAGGTCTAGTGTGGCGTTGGTGGTGAACTGCAGAGGTCCGTGTGGTGGTGGTGGTGGTCGCTGGGGGTTTGGTATGGTGGTGGTGGTGCTCGCCGGAGGTCAGACGAGCTCAGGCGAGGTCGCCGGAGCTCAGGCGATGCCATGGTAGTGGTCGCCGGAGCTCAGGCGAGGTCGCCGGAGGTGCAGAAACTTTGACACTGTTTGTGTAGAGCAATGTTGAGGGTAGTTTTGTCAAAAGACTAAGGAGTGGACCTAATTCTAAAAACTTTTCCTAGTTATACTTAAACCACCATATTTTCTGTATTTTAGATTTATCACTAATTGCCCCAACCTATAATAGTAAAGAAGCATGGAGTAAAAAAGAAAATTATTGGGTTAAATATTTAAAATGAACTGTATCACAATTGGGCCAATATATTACATAAAATATTTTAAGTCAAAGCATGAACTTTTGTATAATTCAAAGCATCTATACCTACGCCGAACTAAATAAAGTCATTTATTTTATGAATTACACAAATAATATACATATATAAATATATCATTTACAATTTATTGATAAAAAAACATAACAACTAAATAATGTTTGGAAGTTAGTTTAATTAAAGGGATTACGTGGTTTAGTGGTTTGATTTTCATAAAACTTTCCTGGAGATGCAGTTTTCGGTTCTTTTGGCATGCAATTCTATTTTGCATTATGCTCAAGGTGGGGCTGGTTTGTATTGGGCTGGGCTAGCCTAGGTGAAGCTTTGATGGGTTGGCCTATAGAAGACTACTAAGATTGTTTTTTCTTTCTTTTGACTAGAGGAGGGTCACTCACTTTGTGAGTGCAGGTCGGTTGAGAGAAGTTATTTTTTAAAAACTTTTTTGAGAGGACATTTTAATACCCTTGTGAAATATCTTTAATTAGAAAACTATAATGGTTATAATGCAATTATTGGTGTTAGAAAATTTCTTTTGGTACCCCTCCGTTTCTCTTTCTATATTAGTATAGATTATATTGTTCTTCCCTAACTATGTTTTTTCTTTTTTATATCAGTAAAGATGTTGGGGCGGATTTTTATATCACTAACTATAATTTTATTGTTCTTTTTTATATTTTATATTTACAATCTAGAAAAATTTTCTACTTATTTAGGGCGGGGCGAGGTGAAGTAGAAGTCACTATAGGCGGGGTGGAGAAGGAGTTGGTATTTCACTCTAAATAGGGCGGGCCAGGGTGGGGTAGAGTAGGAGTTGATAAAGGGGTACTCTGTACCAACTCCGCCTCATTGCTATTTCTAAATATGATAGCTAATGATATAGTTGGAAGTGTTATTACATGTAGTGATTTGCAGTACAACGATCATTGCAGTAATAAGTGGTACAACTGTCAAACCATTTAAGAACTATAGCATTACTATCTTCAAATTGGGAATTTGTTTATTTTTATGATCATATCATAATATTGCATTATGTATACAATTATACACATTATAAAATGACAACACTAGATGCCACGTGTCTTCATCATGACTTTCTTCTTTTTTACGTCAATTTTATAGATGTGGGTCCCATCTTGGTAAATATTTAGAAAGTTACTAATTACACCTAACAAATTCATCATACAACCACATGAATAATAAGAGATGTCATATGTACTCCTCTTCAAGGCGTAATGTGAATGTTAAGAGTAATTAGGCTGAAAACTCCAGGGGTTACAAGATGGTTAAGAACGGATGTACGTATAGGATGTGTACCGAATTCAGAGCTTTGGTGAAACCTACTACACCAACTTGGCTCCTTAACTTCATTTGGTGCGTATGTTGTGGAGACGGTGCACATACCAATGGTTTGTGTCTTTGTCTACTCCGATTAATGATAGTAAGTTTGAATGTCGAAATCATAGAGGACAGATTGATGAAATTTGTCCACGCCTCCCCAAAAAAGGACAAATAGTCCCATTAAACCTAGCGTATCCAAACAATGCATTATTGTATTAAAATAGACTATTAATTCAATTATTCCAATCACCCGCTTGGTCCACGGTACAAATATATTCTAAACTTCTTCTTTTTTCACATTCTTTTATTGTCATTTCAAAATATTGTGTCCCTCTTCCCCATACTACTAAATGTTAATTTTTTTTCATTATTTTCTTTCTCAATATGGTCACTGAGTATTATTTTCAGACAAATTTTTTGTACAATTTGCTGTTTAGGGCGAATGTAATAGGATATCAGTCACATCCTTCTACACACATAAAGATATTATTTTTTATTTATTTTTCTCTTGGAGTAAAATAAAGTAGTACGAGTAGAATATTGTGTCTACTATTTGGGCGAGTAATGTTATGCTTTCCAAATGATTTTTGAATACATGGGGTAATGGGATCACCTTTAATAATGGTGCGATCACTTCAACATTATCTAATTAAGAGTACTACTACACCCACACACTTTTCTACATTCAGTTTTAAATGTATGTACCATGTGCTATGTAAGTGGTGCACAAAAAATGTAAAAAATTCAAACAGCACAATATATTCCGAAACTATTTGAGATACAAAATTTGAAAAGCATAGCATGCATTGCTCTTTTGGGGCAGATATGTTCCACAGATTACAAATCTTTTTTCCAAAAGTCAAAACCATCCTAAGTTAAAGACTGGCCCAGAATTGAGCCCCACTAGATTCAGTAGGTTGGGATCTCATTAATTCAAGCCAAGATTGTGATTGAGTCGAAGATTCATTGAACTGGGCCATCCTTCATTTTGCTCTTCAGTGCAACATGGCATGGTAGAGCAAAAAAAAATGCAGGTGTAAGTGTGGGTGAGAGAGAGAGAGAGAGAGAGAGAGAGAGAGAGTTCCACATTATTCCAAAAACTTTGAGAAAACAGAACATTCGTTGATGACTTGTCAATAATCAAAATTTTGATCTAACCATTTTTAGGAAGTGTAATTTAATGTATAGTTTTAATATATGCATCTAACTAGAAATATGCCCCTTTTTCAAATTAATCTAGAAATAGGTCCCTATAGTATTTTAAGGACAAAACTGCCCCCGTATATATATATATATATATCCACATAAAATCTGGGTTTCAAATTCAAATAATGGAATTTCTCACTTTTAACACGCTTCCCACTTTTTTGTGAGAAATTCTCACTTTTTACACGGTCCGTTTTTTAAGGTAACTTAAGAGCCGGACTGTCTATATATATATATATAGAGAGAGAGAGAGAGAGAGAGAGAGAGAGAGAGAAAGAGAGAGAGAGAGAAAATCTGCTAGAGAGAGAAAGATGAAGACAGAGAAGGAGAAAGAAGAGAGAGAAAAAGGATCGCAGCCCCTTCACCGCCATCGGCGACCACCCACCACCTTCTTCCTCCTCCCCTCTCTACCTCCCTTCACCTAAACCAACCATGCACCACCATCTACGGCCACCCCTCTCCGCCGGTGACCACTCTGTGGACAAATTACTCACTAGTTCGTGAGAAAAAAAATCAAAATATCTCACAGGAATTGAATCGTTTTAGGCGCGAAAATTCGATTTCATCTTTGTTCTCGGAAATGCGAGTGAAAAGCAAGGTTTCAAATTTGCAACCCATCATAATCAACCGATCGCGAGACGATACAAAAGACGATCACTCCGAAATGGCTCATGGATTTGATGCATTCATCGATGGTTGTGCCATAGATTTACTCACTTTCATGAATTTGTATACACAGTCCGAATTGTGTAAAAAGTGAAAAATTCTCACAAAAATGTGTGAATTTATCATTTTTTGAAATTTCTCACTTTTGAAATTTCTTTAGGTCCGGTTTTTAAGGTCCGCTTAAGATCCGGACCGTTTGTATACATACATATAGTATTGATGAGGATCTCCTTATTATATAGGCTGTAAGAAATTCCTCACTTGTTATGTACATGAAGTTAGTGAGAAATTTCTCACTTTTATAGGTTGTAATAAATTGCTCATTGGTTATGTAGTGAAATTAGTGAGAAATTTCTCACTTATATAGGCTGTAAGAAATTACTTCCTCATTGTCTGTAGATTAAATTAGTGAGAATTTTTTCACTTGTATAGACTGTAATCAATAGATAATGTGTTATGTAAATGAAATTAGTGAGAAATTTCTCACAAAAAAAATGAGAAATTCCCACATCACTTTGTTAAACCGAAAATCTCTTGATTATAGGGATATTAATTCCATTTTCCATGATCTCCTAAAAATACGTTTCCCAAAACTGCATATAACACAATTTTGGAAGTTTTTTGAATATACAAAGCAGTATAAACAGAGAGAGAGAGAGAGAGAGAGTGTGTGTGTGTAACACCCTGTATTTCTTTTCCGTTAACAAATGTTTATTTCAATTTAATTTCTATTCAAAATATTTATTTGGGGGTCAAACTGTAATTTCCAAAAATAAAAAAAATAAATATTTTCTATGGTTTCAAAATCGATATCTATATTTTTGTACAATCCGGAATTTATTCCTACACTATTATAATTTTCTGTATTTTTTTTATCGTGACCGGTTAATACCAGTTTATGTTTTCATCTGCATTATATCGCGTTTTGGGTGTGGGATCACGTGAGCTCAACCACACCGGGAGAAATCTCCCCGTTGCTTGGAGCCTACACATATCAGTTTATATATATGCTTGCAACTCTCACAGTGTCTCATCTCTCACTCTCTATAACTCTCAAACTCACACAGTCTCTCAATTCTCTCAATCTCCCTCTAATTCTCTCAAGTCTCTTGATCTCTCTCTCAATATCAACACACACACACACACACATATTATAT
Source organism: Hydrangea macrophylla (assembly GCA_033977485.1). NCBI lineage: Eukaryota > Viridiplantae > Streptophyta > Magnoliopsida > Cornales > Hydrangeaceae > Hydrangea > Hydrangea macrophylla. The sequence continues at coordinate 97,478,766 of CM066995.1, forward strand.
ATGATATACTTATACACACACACACACACACACAGATACATAGTTATATATATACATCTCAAGATCAAAGAGAAATCGGCGGAGAAATTCTCAAACGGCGGATTTAACGGCGGAAATTCTCGATCTCAAATTCTTTATACTAGCACCTTTGTGAGTATTATAAACTCACTCTCAACGTATATATATGTATATTTCAGTGTATAAATGTGTGTAGATGTGTATATATATAGATACACCATTAAAACTTTGAAAATTGTAGTTTTACAAAAGTTAACCAAAATCAATTCCGTGAATTGGGAATGAAAGATCTTAGTCCCAATAAGCTACGGTTCGAATCCTACGGAGTAATTCATCCGTATCGCGACGTACCGTTGATTTAAAGTTTTGTCACCTCTCAGTTTTACGTGAAATCCGAGAGCTACGATTGAAATTAGCTTAAACCGATCACGTATTCTTAATCTACGCGGAAAGACGAAGAAATCCATATATGGCATGACATAATTGAAACAGAAAACAGAAATGGGTAAAAATACAGTTTGAAATCAGAAACAGGGGAAAAAACGAAGAAGATGATGAAACTGTGATAACTCGCGCGCGCGACTCGCTCGCGCGACCCATTCCCCATTCGCGCGCGCGACCCGCTCGCGCGACCCATTTCCTCCTTCGCGCGCGCGACCCGCTCGCGCGACCACCCTCTCCCTCGCTCGCGCGGCCCTCTCGCGCGACCTGTGCATTTTGAGCAGTTTTTGTATTTTTGTATAAGGGACTGTTTGGAAAAGGTTTTGAAAGTGTTTAAAGAACTGTTTGACAGATATACTGTTTTAAAGGCTCGCTGATTAGGTATTGGACTTGTAAGAACGATTAAGACCGAGATTTATGTTGAACGAATATCCAGCTTTGAGATTAATAACTGTTACTACAAATTGTGAACATTGATATACATATTAGGGTCGAGGTTGTGTCAACATGCATGTGTATGAGAAAGCGTGAAAAGAGTAAAGAGTGGCGGTCTGGTGTGCGACCTCAATATCGATCGGATATTCTTCTTGGTATTGGAGGCGACAGTGTGGTGTACGACTTAGATATCGATCGGATATTATTCCTGGTATCTAAGGCGCTCATTTCGGATATCGATCGGATATTATTCCTGGTATCCGAAGCAATGGTATTGAGTACGGCTTAGATATCGATCGGATATTATTCCTAGTATCTAAGGCGCTCGTTTCGGATATCGATCGGATATTATTCCTGGTATCCGAAGCGATGGTTGGTCGTGATCGACCCAGATATCGATCGGATATTATTCCTGGTATCTGGGGCGACAGCGTGGTGTGTGACTTTAATATCGATCGGATATTATTCCTGGTATTGGAGGCGACAGTGTTGTGTATGACTTAGATATCGATCGGATGTTATTCCTGGTATCTGAGGTAATGGTTTGGTTGAGTCGAGTTTTGTTGAGAGAAAAGAGTCAGAAAGATCATATGTTACATTGTTCATGCACGGTCGCATATTTATTGCTTACTTTATTCCCCCGTGACTTATGTTGGAATTGGAACCTTGAATCTCACTACAAGAAAAAACCCTTTTTATGACTTTTTTTAATTTTGGGCTAATGACTATTTTAAAAAAAGAGTCATAACAAATCCTTTTTTCTAACATATATGACTCTTTTTGCAAATATAGTCATAAGATTGATAAGTGGTGTTTTATTTACGACCATTTTTTTTATTAGTCATAAATAATAAGATTGTTTATGACAGTTTTTTAAAATGGTCATAAATAATAAGATTTTTTATGACAGTTTTTTTTTTAAAATGGTCATAAATAATAAGATGGTTATAAATAATAAGAGTTTTTATGACAGTTTTTTGAAAATGGTCATAAATAATAAGACTTTTATGACTTCATTTTTTGGTAGTCATAAATATTCTTTATTTTTATGACTCTTTTTCTTTGAATTCTAGAATCAAACGTAAGTACTGTTTTGGGAAAAATAGTGAAAAAAAGACAATATGCTAAGATTTTTAAAGTTAAGATTCTTGATTAGGGAAATGTCCTCTGTACAAAAATATTTTGTGAAATTTTACTTGGCATACACGAATATTATGTGAAATTTCACTAAATCTTTACATGAATATTAAGTGAAATTTCACTTAAATCGACCTTTGAGAGACTAGTTTTTAAGAAATTACTTTTTGAAATTGGACTATTAACACTTGATAGTTACTTTTAGTGTCACAAATTTAGATTTTATTAAGAATCATATTAGATTTTTTATGACAGTTTTTTGAAAATTATCATAAAAAATAAGATTTTTTATGACATGTTTGTGAAAAGTGTCATATATAATAAGTATTTAGAAAAGTGTCATAAATAACAAGACTTTTATGACTTCATTTTTGGGTAGTCATAAATATTCTTTATTTTTATGACTCTTTTTCTTTGAATTCTAGAATCAAAGTACTGTTTTTTTGGGAAAAATAGTGAAAAAGACAATATGTTAAGATTTTTAAAGTTAAGATTCTTGATTAGGGAAATGTGCGCTGTATAAAAATTTTAAATAAAATTTCACTTGGTATACATGTAACACCCCGTATTTTCTTTATACAAATATTCATTTAAAAAAACAAAATAATGAGACAACCTAAATTTTTGTGTATACAACCATGGTTATTTATTTATATGTGTGTATTTATTTTATTCATTAATTATTGTGTGAAATTTTATAGAGCTAAGTGGTGGAGTTAAGTTGTAAAAACTTAAGTTGAACAAGTCATTGAAGAATTGATGTGTTTATTTTTTTGTAGTGATTATAGGCCCGTGAATGTGTTAATTTGTGTTTTTAACATTTAAATTAAGTACCCGGGTTATGTACACCCATTGGGTCACTCATTTTAGAACTTTAGAATGTATTTCGGGTCCATATAAAGCCTTTTTGTGAGGCCCCTAGACAAAAAACGGGATTTTTAGCCTTTTGTGTGTTTGTTTTATAATATATGTAGGTGTATCATATATACATACATAATATACCTCCTAGGGTTTTGATAACAAAAAGAAAAGAAAAGAGAGACATGAGAAAAATAGAGCAGTCAAGGGAGAGAGAGAGAGAGAAGAAGAAGAAGAAGAAGAAGAAGAAGAAGAAGAAGAAGATAATAAGAGAAGAAAAGAGGAACCCCAAATATTGTTTTGCGAATCTTCATCAACATTGAAGTCCTAAATTGGTGAGTTAACTTGTTTTTTTCTTTCAATCTCGTTTGATTGAAATTTAAATGGATAGATTATTAAATTAGTATGGTTATAGGTTATGAGATTTAGGTTTTTATTTACAATGATTGAAGTCATGATTTGAGATTTATAGATGAGCCTTGCATATAGATTTGAGCAATTATTCAATTTTCGGATTTGGGATTTTCACGTATCAGAGTTTAGTAGAAAATTCCTAATAAATCATGCGTTACAGTTTTCGTGATTCTGTTCGCGTAAGCCTGTAGGAAACGCAATTCTGGACAACTTTCGTCTAATAGTATTTTTTCCAATTCTGCACCGTTTGGGCAGAAAATTCATATTACAGTAGCAGTTTTATGAATGTTAAAATAAGCGTATTTGCTATATCATATTTTTTGTGTGATTTCGTGTTCGTTAATATAAATTAATTTATTTGTACATAGAAAGATATGAGTTCTCATGTATAGTTGAGCTTTGTGAAATTATGACTGTGTGATTTTGTGTGGGTTATGAATCTGTGTGAACATGTAGCTGTTAATATAATTTTAACGGAAATTTAAGTTGAGATGTATGAATCTCTTATGAAGTAGAGTTTTGTGAAAAACGTGGATGTATGAACGATAGAAAATCCTTAGAGTTCACCACTGCTCCTTATGATTTTAGGCGGCGACTTCGTGGATGACCCGTCCTTGTGTGATTAGACGGCGACTACGTGGATGACCCGTCTCTTCATTATTTTAAGCCTTATGCCCGGCTTGTTGGTCTATTTCATGTGTATCTAGACATTGTTTTATTGACGTAAAGAACGTATGGACTAGCCTTTCGGTGTATACTCAAATCCCAGTAATACCCCATGGGAGTTGGGACCGGAGTGGGAGTTATTATTACGTTAGGAGACACATGGGATATATGTGTAGGCTGGACCATGGATGGGTGGCCGAGGTGGTGAACATAAGGTGTAATAAAATAAAATACTTTGTGGTGTTTTATTCTTGCGTTTAGAAGTTGAATTATAATTAATTACCTCTTATTGTGGTTGCATCGTAGAAAGTTGTGGACGCTTAGTCATCGAATTTTCTAATAATTTTTCGTGTTGTAATCGTTGTGTGTGAGAATATTGTCTTGAAGTGACGTTTTATTATCTAATTTTAACTTTTAATATTGTCTTGAAGTGGACTCAAGGCTTTAAATTTCAAAGGAAAAAGAAGGCCAAAACCAATTTGGCAATTCGTAAAGGTAATTAAATCTGAATAAAAACATGGTAGATATAATGGTAGCTGTTTAAATTATACTTAGTATGTTATGGTTAATGTATTGATATAATGTATGTTGCGGTTATTCAATTGTTGCTGGGTATGTTTTCATTGTTTGAAATTTTTGGGAGGTTCTATTTATAGAAGAGACTCTGTCGAAAGTTTTAGAAATTCTAGGTCAACATTCATTCCAAGATAAGTTAGTTTTACCACGACTTGTGATTGCAGTAATTTATTGTTTGTCTAATATTTGTTATACATTTATTCATAGGGACCAAAGCAACCAGGAAATTATGAATGTGGATACTATATGTTACTTTTCATGAAAGTGATAATGGAGAATCCATCCAAATCTATCAAGATAAAAGTATTATCATAGTATTCTTTGTAAATGTGTCGCCAAATTTTCTCTTTTTCTTGTTTTACTTTGATTCATAAATTGTGGAATTTTTTTTTTCATATGTGTTGGAGGTGGTGGTGGTGTTGTTGTGGGGAGGGAATACATCCTTAACATCTCATTCTTTCCTGAACTTTTTCAGATGAAAGAGTTGTCTCAAAAGGTGAAATATGAAAGCCACGAGCTAAATGTACTTCAACTTGAGTTCATTGAGTTCATTCAAGAATACATTTAAGTATTGAAAATTTCAACATTTTTTCCTTTTTCCAGGTAATCTATATTTTTACAATTTAAGAAAATTATATACTCGTTATATAGAATCTAATACATTGATTTCATTTTTGTTTCAGTGTTACACAGTTAGACTACATGGAATAAATATTGCAAATAAGTTGATGTACTAGCGGAGATTGAAGAGTTTAAATAGACACTAATCTTGTTTTTATTTATTTATTTATTTATTTTTATTTTTTTTTAACAATGTTACATATACATTATTGGTTTGTTGGTTTAATACATACTTAGTGGTTACTGTTACATTTTTCTTGTACATAACTAATTATTAGATTGATTATTGAAAATTTTTGGTTGGAAGGAAGATAATATGTGAATATGGTTCTTGAGTTGATTTGTAACATGCATGTTTTGATGATGTATTTGAATTGTGTAATCTTGATTCTTGGATTATCAACAAAATATTTTTTTTCTTTAAATGTGTTTTATATTATATATGACTGTTTCATAAAAAACAATCATAAATTAGCAATAGTTCTACTAAAGTCATAAATAGTGTCATTATTTATGACTTTTAAAATGTTATTTATGACTGTTTTGAAGATTATTTATGACTATAAAAAGATTATTTATGACTTTTTGAAGGTTATTTATGACTATTTTAAATATTATTTATGACTATTTAAAGGTTATTTATGACTTTTTTGAAGATTGTTTATGACTTTTTAAATGGTTATTTATGACTAATTTGAAGATTGTTTACGACTTTTTAAAGGGTTATTTATGACTTTTTTGAAGATTATTTATGACTTTTTTAAAAGGCTATTTATGATTTTTTTTTAAAAGGCTATTTATGACTTTTTTAAAGATTATTTATGACTTTTTTAAAAGGCTATTTATGACTTTTTTGAAGATTATTTATGACTGTATCAATTAAAAAATAGTCATAAACAATTTGAAAGAACTCATTTTTTATGACTATTTTTTTAGAACTGTTGTAAAAGTAATAATTATTTATGACTTTTTTAACAAACTCGAACTTATTTATGACTGCAATGTTATGACTTATTTTAAAAGCTTAAAAAAGAGTCATAAATATACATTTATGACTCTTTTTTAAAGTCATAATAAGGGTTTTTTGTTGTAGTGTCTATTGCTTTTAAAATTAAATTGCACCGTTTTTTATTTGCTTATATATACATTGCGAGCACTTGTTTATTTTTGCTCACCAGCTTGCATAAGCTGACGGCGTTGATGCGTCCTGGACTGTATGTCCAGATTTTCAGGGTCAGGAGCAGCCATGGTATTTCGACTATGCTAGTTAGAAGCAGGGGACTTTCCAGGAGGCTGCTCTATATTTCCTATGTTTTTTTAATTTCGGGTTGTAATAAACTACTTTTAAACATTTGATTAAGGGCGTTTTGTGCCTAAGACCTGGACTTATGTAACAGTTTAGTAAGTTTTAATTTCAGAGCTTATGTTTTATTAATATCCTTTCCTTTAAAAATGTTGTTAAGTTATTTGTTGCAGGGACAATTGGTCATACTCACTTGTCACGACCTACGAGTCCATAAAGGAAATTAAATGCTTTCCTCTATTATGCTACGTCGGGGCGTGACACACAAAGAGAGAGAGAGAGAGAGAGAGAGAGAGAGAGAGAGAAATTATCACATTACTCTGTTAAATCCGAAATCCCTTGATTTTAGGGATATTAATTCAGTGAGAAATTGCTCAAAAGCATATTGAAAATCAATAAAAACTAGTGAGAAGTTTCTTGCAGTTTGATTTATGCTTCTTATATTTTGTTATAGAAAATTTGATTTACTACAATTATGCTTTTACACATCGTATGTAGATTAAATTAGTGAGAAATTTCTCACTTGCATAGACTGGAATCAATAGATCATATGTTATGTAAATGAAGTTAGTGAGAAATTTTGCACAAAAAAAATGAGAAATTCTCACATCATTCCGTTAAATCAAAAATCCCTAATTTTAGGGATATTAATTCCCTTATACATGATCTCCTAAAAATATGTTTCCCAAAACTGCATATAACACAATTTTGAAAGTTTTCGGAATAAACAAAGGGAAAAAAAAGTGAGAAATTTTCACATTACACTGTTAATAACCGAAATCCCTTGATTTTTGGGATATTAATTCCCTTATCCATTATTTCCTAAAAACATGTTTCCCATAATTGTATATATATATATATATAACTGTATATATATGTATGTCAAGGGTATAATGGTCCGGATTTATACTAACCATTTAGGAATAGGGACTAATTATTGATTTCTATTACAAATTAAGGATTAATTTCTATACACCAAATCAAGTCAGGATCAATTGCTATTAATGGCCATATTTAGGGACCAAATTGTATATTTCTATTTTAGGAAATGTTGGTAAGCATTTCATAGTGCGTGCTCGATCAGTCATTTAATGATTGCACTAATGATGCAATTATATATATTGAGTTTTGTTAACATGTGCCCTAAGGTTCTAAAAGTAGAAATAAACAAGAGGTATAGTGTGGATTTCAGTATCCGGTGTGAGGTTCAATAGTTGTCTCTCTTGTTTATTTTCACTTTTAGAACCTTAACATATGCTCTAAGGACACATATTAACAAAACCCATATAAATTATATCCAACGGGTGCATTTTCATCTTAAAGAAAAAGGTTGAAGAATATCTAAAGATGGCTTATTGGTTTGCTGTCACCAACATAGAATTTTGTTGATTCTATAAACTAGTAACAAAGATTGGTTGACACTTTTAATTTGAGACCCACATGATATCAATAATAATGTTATTAAATTTATAAAGTAGAATCATTTGATCGAAATTGTAGTTAGACTAAACTTCATTTTCTCGCGGGTTGACAATTTATTATTGCAAAAAATCAAATAATTGCAATTTCAGCCCATTGCAAATAAAAAGATGATAGAATTATAGTTTTTGCTTACTATTGCTTGCTCCAAAAACTTTTTTGAATTCTCTAAAGTATTGTCTGTGCAGGAATATCCACATATCAAAAGAAGTTAGTACCCTGTTCATTTGTATAAAAACGTGTTTTAAGGGTGGTGTTAATTCAAAAGAATTCTTGTTGCTTTCATTAGTGTCCAATATTATGTTCTTTCATTAGATTTTAACTTTAGGTGCCACATTTGAACAGACCATTTCATTGTGGTGTAGCTTGACATGATTTGGTCGCCTAATCCACTACGAAAGAGTTTAAAACTGATTTTTCATATTCACATGTGTAGTATTTGTTGTGTATTCCATATTTTGGCCGCCCACATGAGGATGGTGACTTAAGCAATTTGTTATATATATATATATATAGTCCTGCTCTAGTGTGTACTGGGTAAGCTCATTAGTTGAGGGCATTGGACTTTTAAGCTTAAAAAAATAGTGGGTCAGTGGGGCGGCTTGCGTTTTTTTTTTTTTTTTTTTTTTTTTTAAATTTTAAAAATCCAGTGCGCTCACCAATGAGCTTACTCAGTGCACATGGTGCCTTACTATATATATATAGATATATTTATATGCATAGAATATTTTTTTTTAATGTAGATATCAAAGCAGTACATAACACGGTGATTTTATATAAACTGATTCCTTCTTGTGAACCGGAGTACTACTGCTTTGAATATGTGCCCTTAAACGACTTCATGAAGATGCCCCCAAAGTTCATATAGTCATGTGTTGGACCATATCAATTATGTCCTAGTAATAGTAATAGAAAGGAAAATACTTTTCTTTTTCTTTGTTTGGTTAATAAGGAAAACAATGATTAGAATAGGAGAGAAAAGAAAATTGGGTGTTCAGACAGATATCTCCTTTCATCTTTTCTTGATTTCCTATTACATTATAAAATTTTCAATTTTGGATGTTTTTAAGCATGGAGAAAGGCGCAAGCAAACTGGTCTTCCTTCTTCTTCTTTTTTCCTTGTTTTTCCAAGTCTGGAAACCAAACAGAGCCTCAAAGGAAAACAGTGAAGAAAATAGGGTGGAAATCAAATTGAAGTTTCTGAACTTTGGAAATCAAATCAAATCAAATTTAGAGAAAACAAGAATTAAATGTAACTTTCCAAATTTTGTTATTTGAAATATGGCAGCTTTTGGTTCATCATACTCAATAACTATTTGTCATTGAACTGATACAGATGAAATTAGCAATTATATATAAAGCTCTTTTCTGATTTGGAATAAACGGGCAGAAATGATTATTTGAGAATACCCAAAGCTTTTTGTTTCTGAATTGATGTTGGGTTCATTTACTTTGCAAATGTGGTTACGAGGAGGCTACGATTTTGTAAACGATCCGATCTGTTGTAATTAGCAAGTTCCGTTGGTTCTTCTGCACTACCACTAAATTAATTTCACTGTAGGTCAAATCAATGTTCTCTCTATTTTGTGATCTCAAGATCTAAGCTTATAGTCTAGATAATTTACTGCTAGAGTAATTCCTATAATCATATATGCAATTATTGATCTGATTTTGGATATCTCATGTGTTTCTGTTGGGTGAGTGAATGTGAATCTGTTATTATACTGATAACAACTTTGTCAATTTTGCTTCTCTATAAATAAATAAATAAACTGCAGGATTTGGGTTTAAAGTAATTGTGGTATCAAATTATGGCATCAAGATCATTCAAGGCTAGCAGATCAAATCTGTCGACTACACCGGATGCATCAGATGCACAGCACAATACACATACCTCCAACACCTGACAACCAGCCAAGGATGCAATCTCTCAGAAGGTACATGATCTCCAATCTAATCTTTCCTTCTTGATGATATTTTCTCTGGTTTCTAAGCTGTTATTATCATACCTGAATGCAGAGACCTTTCCTCTCTTTCTATTTTGTTCATTTTTTAGTTCTTTGAATCGATTTCATCTACTTTTTGACACCTTGTCCATTTTTAATCTCATCCAATTATGTGTGTTTGGGTTTGTTTGGTGATATTCATCAATTCAATTTCATTATGGGATTGTGATGAGCTGCGCGATTACGTGTTGAATTGCAAATAATGACAGTAACTAAGAGGAATAAATTTAGATTAAATAATCTAGTAAATTCACATCTTCCTAAGTTGCTATGGGATCATACGTTTCAGCCATGTGCTTTGTCTTTTGCTTATGGTTATGCAAGGAAGCATTGAGGCTATGCATCTCAGCATTCCAAAAAACTAGATAATTTACGGACCACTTCATCTATATGCACTCCCACCTATTATTTTGTTGTATAGCATGAACTAACATTAGGCTCATCATGTTGGTAGAACTTTGAGAAGAAATTTGTATATATGTTGATTGTATAAAAATGCTAAAGAGTTGTATGTTGATTTTAGATTGTGATAATTTATTTACACAGGTTTATGAAAATATTCGGATGTTGTAGAAACAGAGGAAACTCTGCCAAATTTTTTTTAGGAATCTTTGCCCTTTTATTTTTGTTCGTGTTGTTTGTTTGGATAGTTTTTTATTTGTATTTTTGGTTTTGTTTTGCTCTTTAGGTTACTAGGGGGTTGCATTATTATATTTTTAATTGAATTTTCGTTTTTTGTTTCAGGTTGTGCCAAGGGATTGAGGATTAGAGCATAATTTGTCCTTTTTAATTGAATCAATTATGAAAGTAATGACTTTATTTAGATTGTTATCATTTTATTTTTATTTTTATTAATGTCAGCTATGAAACAATTATGTATGAACGTATGCTTTATTGTCTCTTATTTTATCTTTAATTAATATGCTTTTAAATTTTATGTGGTTCTTGTCGTTAAAAATAAGTATGGCATAATTTATTGTGATGGAGAAATAATAAATTTTTGGTGACAATATATAAATTTGTGTCACAAATAATATTTTGTAACGATTTTGGTAATAATTGTGGCCACAATATTTAAAATTTCGTCACAAACACTATTTATTCCGTCACAAATACTATTTGTCCAAAACCGTCACAAATACTATTTGTGACGGTTTTGGGTCGACACAAATAAAGTGCCTCAAATCAAATGTGACACTATTATTTGTGTCGTACATTAATCCGTCACAAATACTATTTGTGACGGTTTGGGTCGACACAAATAAATCGTCACAACTTATAGGTATATGTGACACTATTTTTTGTGTCACACACAAATCCGACACAAAATCCGTTACAAATACTTTTTTGTGACGGATTTTGACCGACACAGAGTTTTTGTGACGCCTTTAACTTGTGTCGGGCACAAATCCGTCACAAAAGGTGTAATTCCGTCACAAATACTATTTGTGACGGAATTGCACCTTTTTGTGACGGATTTTTTCCGTCACAAAAGACCTATTTTTTTGTAGTGAACTACTACATATATAGTAAAAGCACATCACATATAATATATATGGGTGATGCTATTGCCACTCCATCATTGAACCAAGGCACTCCATAGTACCATTCTTAAAGCATGTGGTATATGCATGTCATGCATTACATACATGGTACCACATGCTCTGATAGTAGTACCATGGAGTGCATTAGTTCAATGATGGAGTGGAAATAACAATTCCCAATATATATATATATATATATAATACAACAAATGACTTTGGGTTTAATTTAGTGTGTCAAGTTATAGATCATGAACCTAATTTGGGAATCAAATTTGAAATTCAAATTTAGTTGAAAATGAAGAGTTTAGTCTAACTACAGTTTGGGAGGCCTGAAAGAAAGCCAAGGCCACGACCCATCACATAATCTCGCGGGTTGACAGGTCGGGTCTTTGACTTTTTAAGTCTAGTTCACTCTTCAATTCACTAACCCAGTTCACTGGAGAGCTAATCGTATATGTTCATATAACATATGCACATATAATAGGTGTAATTGCATGGCATTACCTTCATGTTGTTTAGTTCTTCTGAGCAAACAAAGTTAATATTCTTTGCTCTCTGAGATCAAAGCTAGCTAGAGTAAAATGGAATGACCCGAAACTCTTCTTATCATGTATTGAAATTTAGTGTAATAGCCTTCAAATCAATTGATTGGTCTCGGCTAAGGCAATGCTTATGCGATTGTTTGTTGTCGCAAATGCCAAATGGTAGTGATTGACAGAAGTCTGCTTCACTCTAATAGCTATTTTTTTGTGGTTTTCATTGCAAAAACAGGTTTCAAATTAGGTTTAGGACCACAAACATAGTTCCTAAATAGGCTCTAAAGTAAATCATGGAGAAGTACAAAAACAAATTAAAAATAGAAATTAATAGCTGTAATTACTTCATATAAACCAAAAGTACTCACCTACCTGTTCACCACATTTTAGCCTTAATTAATATTTTATTTTAGTACACTAACGTACGTAATTCGTAGTACTATGTCTAAGTTTTTTTTTTTTTTTTTTTTTCAAGTTTTGGGAAAATGAAGTATAATTGGGCCAACATATATATTACATATAAAATCCTTTTTTTAAGCCTAATTAATAAATAAAAAAATTTACCGGGGGGGGGGGGGGGGGGGGGGGGACTTTATAAAATTTGAAATTTACCTAAAATACATGTATAAAAGTGTAATTTTCCAAAAGATGGGGCATAAAATTTGAAATTTACTTAAAATACATGTATAAAAGTGTAATTTTCCAAAAGTTAGGGGTGCCGCCACCCCATATATAAAAGCATAATTTCCCAAAAGCTACCCCCCTCTGGGTATTATGTGAAAGATTACTGTCCAACCATTGCCCATATATAACCATCTCACATGCATATATGTGCATGCCAGCCCGTGGTGTTTATCACCTTGAGAAAGTACACTTCAACTGTTCCTAATGTGAGTCATACAGATTACAATATTGATTACAAGTCTCTTCCTCTTCCACTTCCTCTCTATTTCACGGCTTCCCCAATACAGATTGATGTTATATACACTTACTGTCACGACTCAAGTCTCGCTCAGTAAGATATTGTCCGCTTTGGGCCAAAACCCGCACGAATTTGTTCTTGGACCACTACCCAAAAAGCCTCTTACTAGGCAAACTTAGAACCACACATATATAGTACATGTAACAACCATAAAATTTTTAAGTGTATAAATAATTATTTTAATTATAATTTTCAGTTTGCAATATTATATGAGTGTGCCTGTGTAAGACACGTCTTTAAAAATTTAAAGTTTGGAGGACATATAAATTAAATCATTAGTGAGCCCTTTAGTTTGAATGCTACATTTTATTAATTTAATTTATTAAAAAAAAAAATGAAGGGTTGATATGTATTTTTTTATATAGTATTTACAGGCCCGCGAATGTGTCAAATAGTGTATCTGGTATTGAAATTAAGTACCCGGGGTATGAGTATCATTTGGGCTAGCCATTTTAGCGGTTTGTGTTGCATTCTGGGCTCATATGGGTCTCTTTTGTTAGCCCATAAAAAGAAAAACGGGATTATTAATATTTGTGTGAGTAATATATGTATTGTGTGTGTATTATATGTATATAGATAGATAACATATCCTAGGGTTAGAAAAAAAAAAAAAAGAGCAGTCTCAAAAGAGAGAGAGAGAGAGAGAGAGAGAGAGAGAGAGAGAGAGAAGAGGCAACCCTAGCCACCTAAAAGCTGAAGAAAAAGAGAAGAGAAGAGAAAAGAAGGGAGTTCACCATCATGATCATCATCATCTTTCTTTTCCCAATTCGGTGAGTAAACAATTAGATTTGTAGGGTTGATTCGTAGTTTGATTGATTTTTGATTTGTGTTCATTATAGTTTGAATAAATCGTATGGATGGGTGTTTATATAATACGGATCTATAGTGATATATACATATACATATATATATATATATATATCAAAGGTTAGATATAAGTTATTTAGAAAATTGAAGAAAAAAAAAGAAGACTAACACAAATTCAGATTTGGGTAAAATTGAAGAAAACTCTCAGTTCTATTTTAGAAAATAATTCGTATTAATTCATACATTTTGTTTTTGGTAAAACTGTTCGCTTTGAGTCAATGTAAAACGCGATTCTGCACGTTTTTCGTCTAATGGTATTTTTCTCAATTCTGCACCGTTTGGGCAGAAAATTCATATTACAGTAATGTTAACTCCGAATTTTGAATTATGTTTATGAAAATTGTTAGAGATGTTTCTTTGTACGATATTATTATGAAGAACAATTTCAACCCATACTAGTTGGGGCTGTTTAATATAAAATTTGTTTGGGACAATTTTAAATAGTGCTGTTGAATGCCGATTTTAAATGCTATAACTTATGCTATGTGTAATATTAAATGATGATTGTGGAAATACTACGTTAGAGACGTGAATAGAAGTTTGGCGCAAGGGCCTTATTGTGAATAATCGGATAATGATAATCCATGTAATAAATGATAAATTTTCAAAGTGGTTAATGATGTGATCAAACCTATGAATGGGTACTTATGTGAATTAATGTAGATAGTAAAAAAAAAAAAGTGGTTTCAAGTTCCTTAGTGTTCACCGCTCCCCGTTGTGTGATATGTTTTTTTTGGTAGCTCGACTTGCTGAGTGTACCCTTTTGCCAGTGGCTTCGTGATCAAGCTGGTCTAAGCCTTATGCCCGACTTATTTGTTAGACGTCTAGGCATATTGACTGGCCTTCTGTGTGTATACCTGGTTTGGTTGATACCCCAACCAAACTAGCACCAGAGTGGATGTTAGTAGTATGTCCGGGCACACATGGGATATATGTGTGGGTGTACCATGGAGGGTGACCAAGTGGTGAACCTAGGAAATTGAATAATGAATCATTCATAAAAAAAAGTAAGTTGACCATGAGTATGGTGACCTTAGTGGTGAACCTAGGGCAAGAAAAAAATGACAGTGATTGTAGAGTGTTAAATGCAAATGGATAAACTGTTGCGAAACATGAAATTGAAAACTCGAAATAGTTACCGTGGTATAATGCGAAGGAAATTGATATAATGATTCGATATTGGAGAATTTCTTATTCTAATACTAAGGATTTGTGCTAACTCTCGAGTTACAGGATGGTGGGCCCACTAACCATTGTATGCAGGCTTTGGCTCACCATGTTATTTAAGAGTAAGTGTTTCTTTTACTTTGTGGGTGGAACAAACTGCCGCCGTGACTCGAGGAAACTACCGCTTGTCCTCACTCACGTGTGGAACTACAGTTCTGCCTACAACTCTATATGTGTTTGTGGTCAAGAAAGGGAGGGAGCCCAGCGGATTCGCAACCTCAGAGAAATTTATTGGGTATTATTATGTTAATTGATTATTGTTGGGTTGGAGTCGAGGGGACCACGAGTGATCCTTGAGACTGGAGCGTGTTTACTCATACCAGTGTTGTTATGCAATGCTGACCCGTGTGATGTTTATCATGCGGGGGCGTTTCTCGGGAAACGCAGCCGTTTTGCAGATTAAGGAGTAGGCCGGTATGACTATTGGATTGCATGGATTTTCTTGAGGGCATGAAGACCTTTACTGTTCATTTGCTATTTTCATTTATTTGGCATTGTGGGCCATTATTGTAGTTGGTATTGGGACGTTTAGTAGCTCTGACTAAAGGTTGTAATAGAGGTTATTCTTTCAAAGCTTTAATTGTAAATGAAAAGATTTTTATTCTTAATAAGAATTGAGAAATGTTTATTCAGCTTCCGCTTTTCAATATAAGTGATTTAGTAGTTGTAGCTTTAATCAAATATATTTGAGTATTTTCGGAACCGCATGAATGTTTTTTGTAAAATGGAAATGTGGTGGTTTTGTTTTAAAAACTTAAATGGAGATTTATTTCAAATGTTTTAACCAGGTTTTTAAGAACATCTATTTCCATTAAAAAGTTTTATTAGGATGGGCTTTGTGGTGTTCACTCCGATAGTTGGGCAGTCGAATAGTAGTCTAGATTTAGTTCTATGCTGATTATTTGGCTTTCCAAAAATCGGGGTGTGACAGTACATTACTTTTCCACACCCAAGAGATGTGGGACGAACTTCCCATAGTGTGTAGCCTGCCAGCACCTACTGCAGCTACAAAGGCACCTACAGTAGCCCGCCCACAACACCAGAGTTGTTACACTTACCTGATACCACTATCAAGAAGGAACACTGAGAAAACTCTTAACATAGTTTAGGTGCATGTATTCCACATTACATTCACCATCTATTATGAATAAATAGGACATTTATAGAAAGAATTAAAGATAATGGTTGCTAAGAGCAGAAGATTTTGCATACAAAGATAAAGTACACAACGTTTATAGATAGAATTGAAGATAAAGATTACTAAGAGTAGAAGATGCTACATCATAGCAGTGACTAACTTGATTGAGGCTTTCTTACTAGCCATCTAATACGCTCTATAAATAGAGCTATTATGATCATCATAGAAACCAAATAGAGAGAGGACAAATTAAGCAGAGTTCACAGCTCATTGATCATAATCCCTTGGCCTTATGTACTCAACTTCAGACATTGAAAAGGCCGGGAAAGGGTGAGTCTTCTACGTACTCAAAAACAATCTGATCTTGTTTGAGTTACTGCATCTTAAAAGGCTGACTCATTAATACATTAGTATATTTTCATATTATTTTGCTTTAAATATTCGTAATTTTTACCAGATTCCTATATATGTCTCTCTTTGCTGTTCTAGTAGCCAGATATTTGAATATGCAGCTGTCTCCCAAGTAAATTCTAAGGTTTTTTTTTTTTTTTTTTTTGTTTTTCTGTATCTTGAACACTAAGGGAAATGATTCAAAATCAAGAAGCAAGAATAAACATCAATTTGGGAGTGTGTGTGCGCGCGCGCGCGTACATGTGGGAGGGAGGCCTACAAACTTCACAATGCAGGGATGCCATCTTCACATTGGCACTTAAATCAGTTTCAGATAGTCCCCTAAACTGATGATCTATTCTTATTGCCATTCAAAGCTCAGTTGCAGTCAAATTTAAGCTGAGTTGCCACTGGGTTATAGAGAATCTTCCATCGCCTTTAGTGTCACATAGGGGTGGCAATACTCACCCATGCACACCCGCAAACCCGCCCACACCTGCCCGTAATTAGTGGTCTTGGGTTGACTTATTTTTATGTACGGGTTAAAACGGGTTGCTAGACTGAAATCCCTTCCATGAGCGGGTTGTCGCGAGTTGGTTGCGGGTGCCCAGCGGATCAGACTGGAAGGTACATTTTCGGGCTAGCTTTCTATACACATTCCACATAGTTACAGATCATTTACTCTCTCTCTCATCTTTGAGAGTCACAGACCACACAGTCTCAAGAATTCTCTCTCTCTCTCTCTCTCTCTCTCTCTCTCTACCTGTTAAGCATTAACAACCAAATGTACATATATATATATATATACTAGTTTAAACACACGTGCGTTGCACGTGAATGGTGCCTGTCTAAAAACTAATTAGGAACATATAGCCAAAAATTTTTAAAAACACTTAAATTAGGTAAAAAAAAAAAAAAAAGAAACAGCAGAAGAAGAAGAAGAAGAGAAGAATTCATATAACTTCCACAATAATAAAGATACACAAAACACATTCAACAATCAATTCATAGGGTAAAAAAAATTAATTTTGTTGAATTATTCATCTTAGACCACTTTCTATTTGTCCAATAATAATTTTTCTATGTTGCTATTTAATTGTTACCACATGTCCTAGCAATAATTCTTTCTTACATAGATCAACCGCTTTGGAAGCGTTGCTTTGATCATTTTGCTGTGAAGGGTGACCCTGTTTTGAAAGCTTCTGTTTTGGGGGGAAGTCAATGCCAGGTCATTATTAATACTGCGTACTTTCATTCACAGCTTTCTTTGGTATTTTACAGCCTCACTGTTCTGTTTTTGGCTTCTTTAATTTTGTTGTGTCTTTATTTCTTGCTGGTTTTTTGGGCTAAGGTTAAGCATCAAGGGTTTGCTTCTCACAATGCATTAGTCCGTGGCTGCTTTCCCTTGTTGGTTTTTGCTTGATGATTTAGTTTGTTTTGGCTAGTCGGGTTGTCGTTTAACGAGGGTACGGTATAATGCCCCCCCTCTATTTTGGTGTACTTCATTTTTTTGATATCAATTTAATCTTCATCGTGCCATCGAGGTTCAAAATGATAATAATAATAATTTCTTACATCTCTAATATTTTGAATATACTATTTTCTTTGCTCATTACTTAATCATGACTATTTACTTATTGTATGACCATATATGTTAGTATTTCATTTACCGTGAAGTTTGTATAGTAATTTATTGGACTATACAATTATTTCATATATTTTAATTAGAAATAAGTTACAAATCGATCATGATCTAGCTTTCTTATATATATATTTATATATATATATATTAAACTTTGATTCCTACAAAAATGATTTAGGGAGGCCTCTACGTTCAAGATGGTCAAACTCTTTGTGCTTTATGGCTTAAAAATTCTTAAATCTTCAACTGAAATTTTTTATAAAGTCTCTACTGTCAATATAATTGAAAGAATCACATAAGAAAAAAATTATAACGCGAATTGATATTAGAAAGTAATTGCTTATCTATGGAGTTCACCTAAAGAAAGAGAAAAGATATTGAAACATGACTGAAGAAGGAAAAAAAATAGAATCCACCAAGACCAAAAAAAAAAAAAAACCCCAATAGGATGGTAGTTTTAATTTAATTTAATTTAAAGTTCTAAAATTATGAAATGTTTTGATAATCTCTATCAAAAGAAACTTTTAGGCTCTATTTGGTGCACGTATTGAGGGATAGAAAAGAAACCAAAACACTAAGGAAAATGTTTTCCTTTGTTCATGAGCTAAAAGTACTGAAAATTTTAAGCAGTTGAATTTTCTAAACATAACACATGAATGTTTCATGTATTGAAATAGAGTGCAATTAGTGATTATTTCTAGTCGATTTTTTTCAATTAGAATTTTCAATGGATTTTTGACTGCATTTCAATTAAGTGGTACATTATCAAAAATACTGTAAAAAAAAATGTGCTTAAAATTTTTATTTTCACCACTTAATTGGTTATTATCACAAGCTAAATCTGTCTAACTTCCCATCTTTCTTGTGGAACTTAAACAATGATAACAATTATACGAATCATTGTTAATAAAGATAACAATAGTAACTTTTCATGAAGAAAAATACTCAATTAAGTTTTACATTCAATAATTGTGTTGCTAAATACATGGGTAAAATAGGAATGAAATATGACACATGTCAGCATGGTAGTGGTGGATAGGCAAGAGTGAGAAAAATGCTCTCTATGTTAAATGGGTAACCAAATCATCAAGTGGTTGAAATTGACTCCTGAAATTTTTTGAATGCATATCTTACCTAGAATAGGTCTGATAGAAGTTACCTCTATTATTGTTGGTATGGAATAAACAAAATCGTGAGTGACCCATCATAGAGCTCCGAAAAAAAAAAGAAGAAGAAGAAAACAAATCAAGAGTCTTTAAAAAGAGTCATGTAATACTAAGAATTGATATAAGGAGTTGTTGGGTACAGTTTTCGGCCTGTGAAATTACTTCAGTACCCTTAATGAAGATTGGACCCAATGACTGTAAATAGAAGTCCTCACTTTATAAAGTGAGGACTCCCTCATGAAAAGGGGACTTATGTTACTATAACTCATATTTTTTTGTTTTCATTTTGACCATTAGATTATTGAAAACATTACAAAGCTTGAAAGTGCACACTTGTGTAAAGATCAATCGTGTTTAGTTCACCATAGCACGTTACTAAGAGAACACGAAGAGTAGACTGGTTTGTGAATCTTAAAATGTAGAAAAAGCATCCAAGGCTATGGAGAACTTGGAAAGTGGAGATGTATAATAGAAATTAGATAATATCAGTAGGTTCTTTAATACTATCATTAGTCTTCTAGTCCAAAATTAATACAAACCATTAACATGTAAAACTTTATTTTAAAAAAAGGGGGAAAAAAGAAGAAGAAGAAGAAGAAGAAGAAGAAGAAGAAGAATAAGAAGAAAGAAGAAAAAGAGAGAAAGAACTAAAATATTGTCTAATAAATTGGGCCAAAAGTAAACCTGGGACTGGGAGGCTTGTGAATTCATGCTATTCTTCTACACGATTAATTTCTAGTACGCAAATTTTATTTATTCCTAATACATGATTTCTTTATTTATCCTAATTTAGATTGGACTTTATTCCATCGAATGATCCAATACTTAATTAATCCATTTTGGTCCACTTTAATTAAAGAAGCAAAAAACTGTTACACAATTACTAAAGGAACATACTTGGGTAAAGTTCATTAGCTGTGGTTCGTTAGGTTCCCTCTCACAACAATGAGTCCCAGGATTAAAAAAACAACATTTAAAATTTATTATTATAGTTTATTTTAATTTTTTTTTCAGTTAGGGTCGACTCACAATTGTGAGAGGAATCTAACGAACCACAGTTAAGGAACTTTACCCAAATGTGTTCAATTACTAAAATTCTACTATTAATTAACTATTGATTAAATGCGAGTTTGTAGATGGATTAGCTCTCAATTATTTGTATTAATTGGAGGCTGAATGCTAGAATTCTAATTACCCTAAAAAAAATTGCTAGAATTCTAATTGGAAGGTGTAATTTTTAACTTCGCAAATGTAAAAAGAGTCCTATACTATGAAATTGGTAATAGGAGTATAGTTAAGAGTCCTAAAATTCCTCACAGACATTTATTATAACTCTTTAAGAGATATATGTTATTAATCCATCATTCACGTAATCCACCATGGAGTCCAAATATAAAGAGGGGTAATTACACTAACACCCCTTCACTTATGACCTTTTTCAATTACCCTCCTCAACTATAAAACTCAACAAATTGATGGGTATTGTAACTTTTCACTAACCCCTTCTATTAGGTTGTAGTAAAAAAAAACATTTACTTTTGTATCATGTTATCAATGTGAAAGTGTTAACAATACAACATTTTTGTCTCTTCTTTGAGTCGTCGAAATTTTAATAACAAAATTGCCTAAAATTTGGTGTACAATAAAGGGCAATTATTTATGCAACAAAGGATAATTTCGTCCTAAAATTTCCAACAGCTCGAAGAAGGGACAAATAGATATCATGTTGTTAATTGTTTGTATCATATGTTGCTCAAATGATTAAAAAAAAAACCGTTCTTTTTTGGGACGGAATTCTAATGGAAGGGGTTTTAGAGAAAAAATGCAATAGTTGAGGAGAGTTAGTACTTTGTCAAGTTTTATAATTTGGGGACGTATTTGAAAAAGAGTCATATTTTGGTTATTGTAATTTATCCCCCCAAGAAAAAGGAAAAGGAAACCAAACGTTTGCCCAAAAAAAAAAAAAAAAACCAACCTTGTTCAAAAGTAGGGGGAGTTTAAAAAAAAAAAAAAAAGTGAGTCTCAACTAATTTTTTTTAAACCAACCAAGAACTAAAGTGTGATTGACTTCTTCTTTTATTTTCATTTTTTTATTTTTTTTATTCCGATGGGAACTTAGAAGTGTTTGGAAGGAGTTGCAACACAATAGGATTAATGTGGAATGTCATTAATGTAAAGGAGTTGTAAAATAATAAGGATTGTATATAACGTGTATAACATGATATATTCAAAGTAAAAAAAAAAAGTTAGGACTCTCATGGACGGACCCAAAAAAAAAAAGAAGTGGTACACTAAAAGTTGTTCAAACTCTAAGAAAATTACTTAAATGAAAGTGCACCGATTGATAAAAGTGTAAAACACTTATGGGCATTGGTAATTACCATTTGTTTTATATCTAAAATACTAAAACGGTCCCACAAATGAATTTACCAAAGTAACCACTATGATCTAGATTTGTAATGTTTGTTGATCTATCACTGCACATAAACATACACATAACCAACAAATATACATACGTACATGATATATATATATATATATATACAAAAAGAGGTTATAAAAAAAAAGAAAAGAATTCCTAACAAAAAGAAAAAGAAAAAAAAATCAACAGATTTAGTTTACTCTAGAGTTCAACAAAAAGAAAAAAAAAAAAACAAAAAAACAACCAAACACACAAAATTTGAAACATGAATGCATGTAAACAGTAGGACTCATAGTGTCAAAAAAAATAGGAATTGTTATCCAAATGCATAGGTGTTGTTATTAAGTTGTAGGACTCTTATGGCATGGGCACACTACAAATAAAAAAGTGGTATACTAAACTTTTAAAACTCTAGGTTCTAAGGAAAATAGTTAAGTAAAAGTGCAGCGATTGATAAAAGTGTAAAACACTTATGCACATTGGTATATTTATATATATCATAGATATAGATATAGATATAAAATTTGAAATCTGTATATATAAATATATACATATCGATTTGCATTAACCAAATGTATATATATCGATATATATATATATATATATAATTTGAAATCTGTCAAGCATTAACAACCAAATGTGTATATATGTATCGATTATATATATACATATATACCAACCAAATGTGTATACACATATAATTTGAATTCTGTGTTTCATAGTTCGAGCTTTCTCCAAAACAGGGGAAAATATACATTTATCGGGTCGAGTTTAGGTTAATGGATGAACCCGGCGCAATTTAAACCCGCCCAATTTCACCCAAAGACAGTGTGTATATGTCTCTCTTTGCTATTCTAGTAGCCAGATATTTGAATATGCAGTTGTCTCCCAAGTAAATTCTAAGGTTTTTTTTGTTTTTCTGTTTCTTGAACACTAAGGGAAATGTTTCAAAATCAAGAAGCAAGAATAAACATCAATTTGGCAGTGTGTGTGTGTGTGCGCGTGCGCTCGCATGTACATGTGGGAGGGAAGCCTAAAAGCTTCACAATGCAGGGATGCCATCTTCACATTGGCACTTAAATCAGTTTCAGATAGTCCCCTAAATTGATGATCTATTCTTATTGTCATTCAAAGGTTAATTGCTATCAAATTTAAGCTGAGTTGCCCTGGGTTATAGAGAATCTTCCATCGCCTTTAGTGTCACAACTTAATTCCACAATGAGTAACAAAAAGGCAAATCCAAGGTCCTCCAATCTTCACAGTTTTTGTTCTGGATGTCCTGCATAATCCAAATTAGGTCGTGCTTTGAAGATCCACCAACCTTCATTGCCCATTTCAATGATAAATTTCTGTTCAAAATTTCATCACAATTTGCATCACATATTAACAATAATTTTTTTTGGGCTACAGTTGTACATAATAATTTTGGTTGTTGCATTATTGTCAATATTCCATCCATTTCCATCCATTGTTGCAGAAACATTTTCTAGGAATTCTATGGTGAGAGTGAGAGAGATTGAGAGAGAGAAAGAGACGAAAGAAGAAGGAAATGAAGAGACCATCCTATTATAAATAACAGAGTCATCATGAGAAGAGAAAATTAAAGAAGAATAAAAAAAAGGAGAAAAGGATCGAAAGGAAGGAACTTAGTCAACCAGAGAGGTATCTCTCTCTCTCTCTCTCTCTCTTTCTCTCTCTTTCTCTCTCTCTCTCTCTCATGTGTTGTGTGTGTTTCTGTCAGATCCTTAAAGTTGACACCAAACAAGCATCATTGTAGATGCTCTAAAGTTTGTTAGTGTTGTCATGTGTTAAACGCTTTTGTAACTGTGGCTCGCTGCATGTTTATCCAGCCACGGTGGAAATACAACCTTATTTTTTTTGGTCCTTTTTATCTTTTGTTAAGTTTCAATGACTATTGGATTGAATAAATATTCATTTTGTGATTGGAATGTGGGACTCAAGTAGAGAAAAAAGCTACATTTAGTGATGTTTAACAAATTATTATTAGACTAGTGCATTAGTTAGTTTTAAATTTTAGAGATCTCCTAAAGTGCCTACATGATGAAAGATTGCAAGCTCTACCATTGTAGATGCTATTACTACTCGCTCGTTGCTCTGTCAACATTTTACTAGCTGCAATATATTCTCAATCTCTCTCTCTCTCTCTCTCTCTCTCTCCATAGAATTCTTAGAATTAATTAGTAAACGTTATCAACAATGGATATATGGAAATGCATGGAATATTGACAATAATGCAACAATCAAAATTATTATGTACAAAAATAGCAAAAAAATAAATATTGTTAATATGTGATGTGATAATGTTCGAACAATTATAACCATTGAATTTTCATTGGAAGTTATTTCAAGTAGTACATCTATAAAAATAAAGGAATTGTTATTGGCACTCCATCATAATTGAAAATCGAATTTGGAATTCAACTTTAAAAACTATAGTGTAATTCTAATTTTAAAACAATTTTCCAACAATCGCCACGTGCAAGGCACGTGCAAGGTACGTGCAAGGCACGTGCCATGTTCATATAGTCTAACTGTATAAAAAGAAGAGATTGCAAGTACTGTTCATTGATGTGTGAAATTACTATTCTACCCTTTTCACAGTTTTCCTTGGACTTTTCATTTTGGGTTTTTTGGTCATTTTCCATTTGATTGGCAAGAGTCCACATATGTATTATCTTCTACAGCTGTCACAGAATTAGGTCGTTCAGTTCAGAAGCTTGACATCTAGTTCTACCACTTCTCTTTCTCCTCCATCTCTATCTCTCTCAAAGACCCAGTACGTGCTTCGTCACTTCTTCTTCTCCAATTTTCCTCCTTCCACCAATAGCACTAAAAGCTAAGGTTTCTGCAGTGAGAGATCATATTCTTCATTGTTGCTTCTTGTCAAGACTTGCAAAATTTGAAATTCTAATTAAGCAATTTGTAATTCTAAAAGATTCTATCGAGATTCTGGAGTTAGGGGCGATTCTGTGAATGATTTAATTTTCTTCTTATTGGTTGGGTTTTTGTTTGTTATTCGGGGTTTGGTTTTAGTTTATCAGAAGTTCGATGGCTAAATTGATGGAGTCTGATCCGAAGAATAGTGTCACTGACTCGTTGAGGATGAAATAGCCCTGGTTGATTTCTTTCTCTGTCCCTCCATATATTGGACTTGATTCTGACCTCATTTCCATTTCTTTCAGGGGTCAATTAATGGCGTAATTGCATGTGGCTCTTTTTGAATTCAAGCTGCATAGAAAATTTTCGATTAAGAAGGCGAAGGTTTCTATTTTAAAAAATTACAAGATTTTGTTTGAAATTGGACAACTGTATTGATCTCATATTTGGTTAGACCTTAATCACTACATTTCTTTTTTAGCACTTTTATGCCGTTGAAAATTTTCCTCATTTATAGCCCTTTGCTAAAAAAAAATTCTTCATGTTGGATACGCTAACTTTATTCTTTTAATGGTTTTCCTCCAACATTTTAGTTTGGGATGATGACATTTTACTTTATTCATTAACTATCAACATTTTATTCTCTTAAAGTTGGTGTTTACATGGAAGGATATGGCTCACAGGTGGTAGCAAAAGAGGGTTTTGGACAGATGTTGAAAGAGCCAAAACGAACTTCGCTCATGCTTGCGAATTTGTTCAAGGTTGAAGGTTTGCAACATTATTTTGTAACTATTAAAGGTCAGGGGAGAGAAAGAGAGTGTGTGTGTGTGTGTGTGAGAGATAGAGAGAGAGAGAGTGTGTGTGTGTGTGTGTGTGTGTGTGAGAGAGAGAGAGAGAGAGAGAGTGTGTGTGTGTGTCACGCCCCGGAGCAGCAAAAATAGAGAAAAATAAATTTCCCTTTTGGGTCCATAGGGAATGACGGGTGAATGTCACTAATAATCCACAGCACACAGTTACTAGTCCACAAGGATAAACAGAAACAGTAAACAACTGAGATATAATAACAGAAACACTATTACAACATCAGAGTATGGTCCTCAAGATCACAACAGGTCTGGAGACAACATATGCCCAAGTACCCGTTAACTAACTAAGTTCAACAGAAATAGAAAACTAAATATAACTATCTTCAGATCTTCAACTGGCGTTCATTCTGTGTATAAATTGTCCTTTTGTCTAGCAAGTTCTTTCTGTGTATAAATTGCTCTCTGTGAGCTCATTAGTTTCTGGTATGGCAGATACAAATGAGGAATGCATTATTAGCAAATAATCTTCTCGGATTTGTTGATGGATCAATTGACATTTCTGAACAAGAAGTTGAAGATGTATCATTAATCCCAATTTTGAAGAATGGCAAAATATCGATCCACCAGTTGTTTGTACAGTTAGTAGTATAAAAGGTAAGAAAAGATTACTTCCAAAATACAGCTTACAAGTTACAACAATTTACAAAATAATCCATACAACTTGCAACATTTTTAACAATAGATGTGCCCCATAAATTAGTGTGAATATAACATTTTCAACCGCCTGCTGAAGTTATCACGGTGGAAGATATTAAATAGCATACTTAACAAGAAACTAATAAAGAAAAATAAACACTACAATGATTGATGTATATGTTGGATGATAGCAACTGGAGCTAACCAATAGCCAATTTCAATTACAATTATTGCCTTGTAAACTCCAAATCGGTTGGTTGCTGCCCTGCATCAATGTGAGAAGAACCAATTAACTTTGCCTATTTTAGAACAAGGAATTTGGCATTCTGCTAGCTTTTACATAAGGTGTTTGAACCCCTAATTGATTGGATGTCTTGCAGAATCCAAATTATGTCGTGGTTTGAAGATCCACCACCTTCATAGCCCATTTCATTGATAAATTTCTGTTCAAAATTTTATCACAACATGCATCACATATTAACAATAATTTTATTTTATTTTTTGCTATAGTTGTACATAATAATTATGGTTATTGCATTATTGTCAATATTCCATCCATTTCCATCCATTGTTGCATTAACGTTTTCTAAGAATTCTATGGTGAAAGTAAGAGAGATTGAGAGAGAGAAGAAGAAGGAAAAAAGTAGGAAACAGTTGATGCAATCACAGAAAACTATTAGCCCAAACTTTATAAATATCAGTCCTTCCAGACCTCAATAGAACCTTAACAAAGAGAGAGCACCACAAATCTACAATTCGCAAGGCGAGTTCAGTAGCTACCAGGATTAAAGTTCATTTTTCGTTTTCCTTTCTCTTTTTTTCTTCCATTTAATTTCTATCTTTCAATCTCAGTTTTTTCCTAACACACACACCCCCCGTCAAGACACCATAACACACACCCCCGAAGGAAAAACATACACCAAAGCCCTGCACCAGAGAAAGAAAGACTCTCACAGACACCAAAACACACGCGAAAAACGAACTCTGACGATAAAAAATACACCATTTCTGACTTTGACCCTTAGAACTCACTCACACATACTATAACACACCTCAAAAGAATGCACACACTTACCCACTCACCAACATACACACACTGCTGTAGAGAAACTTTACCACCATACTTTGAAAAAGCATTGGCTAGTAACACCTTTCCTTGCTAGTCCATCTGCGAAACCATTTCATTCACCCTTCACCTATAAATGTAAGCCCGCCCTTTCTCATCCTTCACCCTTCACCTATAAATGTAAGAGCCCTTTTCCCTCGATCTACTCAAATCACAATTGTTAAGAAGAAGAAGAAGAACTGAGGTTTGGTGTTTGGGTCGCCTGTATGGTCTCTCTTTCACAATCACACGCATATATATATATATATATATACAATCATACACACACACACACACATATATTTCTTTTTATTGGTCTCTTTCTCTCCTATTCTCATTTTTGTGTGCTGACATATATGTGTATATCTTCAATTACTTGTTCCAGGCTATGATATGTTTCCTCATTATAATGGCAAAATTTGGGGAGGCACAGTATGTAGGAGTCACTTATGATGGGGAAAATAATCGACCTACTGATCAACATGTTTCAAGCCCGACCTCATCAGTGACTAAAATAATTACAGCTAGATTCCTGATTGCTCTACTTGTTTTTTTAGTTTTCATTGTATTTTATTTTTGGCCTGGAAGAGCTGCATCCGCTCGTCCAGTGATCATTGTTGATTGTAACCCCTGTATTTCCATGTCTATAATATCTGTGTAATCTTTTAATTATATTAATGAAATGGTTCTTTCTTTTCCTGAAATCGTTCTTGATCAACATGAAATCATTCTTTCTTTTAATTATATTAATGAAATTGATAGAGAGACAACCAAAAGGAAAGTTCCCTACGTGAAAATTCTGGTAAATGCACAAATGAACAAAGAATGACCATGACCATGGAAATTCACCAATGAACAAAGAATGACCATAAATTCAAGGGATGATGGCTAAAACATGAAATAGAATATCGAACACTAAAATTTATGAATCATCAACTCCATAGATTTAGTTTACTCTAGAGTTCAACAAAAAAAAAAAAAAAAAACCAACCAAACACACAAAATTTGAAACATGAATGCATGTAAACAGTAGGACTCATAGTGTCAAAAAAATTAGGAATTGTTATCCAAATGCATAGGTGTTGTTATTAAGTTGTAGGACTCTTATGGCATGCCCACACTACAAATAAAAAAGTGGTATACTAAACTTTTAAAACTCTAGGTTCTAAGGAAAATAGTTAAGTAAAAGTGCACCGATTGATAAAAGTGTAAAACACTTATGCACATTGGTACATTTATATATATTATAGATATAAAATTTGAAATCTGTATATATAAATATATATATATATATATCAATTTGCATTAACCAAATGTATATATATCGATATATATAATTTGAAATCTGTCAAGCATTAACAACCAAATGTGTACATATGTATCGATTATATATATATATACATTTATACCAACCAAATGTGTATACACATATAATTTAAAATCTGTGTTTCATAGTTCGAGCTTTCTCCAAAATAGGGGAAAATATACATTTATCGGGTCGAGTTTGGGTTAATGGATGAACCCGGCGCAATTTAAACCCGCCCAATTTCACCCAAAGACAGCGTGTATATGTCTCTCTTTGCTGTTCTAGTAGCCAGATATTTGAATATACAGCTGTCTCCCAAGTAAATTCTAAGGTTTTTTTTTTGTTTTTCTGTTTCTTGAACACAAAGGGAAATGATTCAAAATCAAGAAGCAAGAATAAACATCAATTTGGGAGTGAGTGTGTGTGTGTGTGTGCGCGCGCGCGCGCGTGTACATGTGGGAGGGAAGCCTAAAAGCTTCACAATGCAGGGATGCCATCTTCACATTGGCACTTAAATCAGTTTCAGATAGTCCCCTAAACTGATGATTTATTCTTATTGCCATTCAAAGCTTAATTGCAATCAAATTTAAGCTGAGTTTCCCTAGGTTATAGAGAATCTTCCATCGCCTTTAGTGTCACAACTTAATTCCACAATGAGTAAAAAAAAGGCAAATCCAAGGTCCTCCAATCTTCACAGTTTTTGTTCTGGATGTCCTGCAGAATCCAAATTAGGTCGTGGTTTGAAGATCCACCAACCTTCATTGCCCATTTTAATGATAAATTTCTGTTCAAAATTTTATCACAATTTGCATCACATATTAACAATAATTTTTTTTTGGGCTACAGTTGTACATAATAATTTTGGTTGTTGCATTATTGTCAATATTCCATCCATTTCCATCCATTGTTGCAGAAATGTTTTCTAAGAATTCTATGGTGAGAGTGAGAGAGATTGAGAGAGAGAAAGAGACGAAAGAAGAAGGAAAAGAAGAGACCATCCTATTATAAATAACAGAGTCATCATGAGAAGAGAAAATTAAAGAAGAAGAAAAAAAAAGAGAAAAGGATCGAAAGGAAGGAACTTAGTCAACCAGAGAGGTATCTCTCTCTCTCTCTTTCTCTCTCTCTCTCTCTCTCATGTGTTGTGTGTGTTTCTGTCAGATCCTTAAAGTTGACACCAAACAAGCATCATTGTAGATGCTCTAAAGTTTGTTAGGGTTGTCATGTGTTAAACGCTTTTGTAACTGTGGCTCGCTGCATGTTTATCCAGCCACGGTGGAAATACAACCTTGTTTTTTTGGTCCTTTTTATCTTTTGTTAAATTTCAGTGGCTATTGGATTGAATAAATATTCATTTTGTGATTGGAATGTGGGACTCAAGTAGAGAAAAAAGCTACATTTAGTGATGTTTAACAAATTATTATTAGACTAGTGCATTAGTTAGTTTTAAATTTTAGAGATCTCCTAAAGTGCCTACATGATGAAAGATTGCAAGCTCTACCATTGTAGGTGCTATTACTACTCGCTCGTTGCTCTGTCAACATTTTACTAGCTGCAATATATTCTCAATCTCTCTCTCTCTCTCTCTCTCTCTCTCTCTCTCTCTCTCTTTCTCCATAGAATTCTTAGAATTTATTAGTAAACGTTATCAACAATGGATATATGGAAATGCATGGAATATTGACAATAATTTAACAATCAAAATTATTATGTACAAAAATAGCAAAAAAATAAATATTGTTAATATGTGATGTGATAATGTTCGGACAATTATAACCATTGAATTTTTATTGGAAGTTATTTCAAGTGGTACATCTATAAAAATAAAGGAATTGTTATTGGCACTCCATCATAATTGAAAATCGAATTTGGGATTCAACTTTAAAAAGTATAGTGTAATTCTAATTTTGAAACAATTTTCCAACAATAGCCACGTGCAAGGCACGTGCAAGGTACGTGCAAGGCACGTGCCATGTTCATATAGTCTAACTGTATAAAAAGAAGAGATTGCAAGTACTGTTCATTGATGTGTGAAATTACTATTCTACCATTTTCACAGTTTTCCTTGGACTTTTCATTTTGGGTTTTTTGGTCATTTTCCATTTGATTGGCAAGAGTCCACATATGTATTATCTTCTACAGCTGTCACAGAATTAGGTCGTTCAGTTCAGAAGCTTGACATCTAGTTTCTACCACTTCTCTTTCTCCTCCATCTCTATCTCTCTCAAAGACCCAGTACGTGCTTCGTCACTTCTTCTTCTCTAATTTTCCTCCTTCCACCAATAGCACTAAAAGCTAAGGTTTCTGCAGTGAGAGATCATATTCTTCATTGTTGCTTCTTGTCAAGACTTGCAAAATTTGAAATTCTAATTAAGCAATTTGTAATTCTGAAAGATTCTATCGAGATTCTGGAGTTAGGGGCGATTCTATGAATGATTTAATTTTCTTCTTATTGGTTGGGTTTTTGTTTGTTATTCGGGGTTTGATTTTAGTTTATCAGAAGTTCGATGGCTAAATTGATGGAGTCTGATCCGAAGAATAGTGTCACTGACTCGTTGAGGATGAAATAGCCCTGGTTGATTTCTTTCTCTGTCCCTCCATATATTGGACTTGATTCTGACCTAATTTCCATTTATTTCAGGGGTCAATTAATGGCGTAATTGCATGTGGCTCTTTTTGAATTCAAGCTGCATAGAAAATTTTTGATTAAGAAGGCGAAGGTTTCTATTTTAAAAAATTACAAGCTTTTGTTTGAAATTGGACAACTGTATTGATCTCATATTTGGTTAGACCTTAATCACTACATTTATTTTTTAGCACTTTTATGCCATTCAAAATTTTCCTCATTTATAGCCCTTTGCTAAAAAAAAATTCTTCATGTTGGATACGCTAACTTTATTCTTTTAATGGTTTTCCTAGCTCCAACATTTTAGTTTGGGATGATGACATTTTACTTTATTCATTAACTTTCAACATTTTTTTCTCTTAAAGTTGGTGTTTACATGGAAGGATATGGCTCACAGGTGGTAGCAAAAGAGGGTTTTGGACAGATGTTGAAAGAGCCAAAACGAACTTCGCTCAGGCTTGCGAATTTCTTCAAGGTTGAAGGTTTGCAACATTATTTTGTAACTATTAAAGGTCAGGGGAGAGAAAGAGAGAGAGAGAGAGAGTGTGTGTGTGTGTGTGAGAGAGAGAGAGAGAGAGAGAGAGTGTGTGTGTGTGTGTGTGTGTCACGCCCTGGAGCAGCAAAAATAGAGAAAAATAAATTTCCTTTTTGGGTCCATAGGGAATGACGGGTGAATGTCACTAATAATCCACAGCACACAGTTACTAGTCCACAAGGATAAACAGAAACAGTAAACAACTGAGATATAATAACAGAAACACTATTACAACATCAGAGTGTGGTCCTCAGGATCACAACAGGTCTGGAGACAACATATGCCCAAGTACCCGTTAACTAACTAAGTTCAACAGAAATAGAAAACTAAATATAACTATCTTAAGATCTTCAACTGGCGTTCATTCTGTGTATAAATTGTCCTTTTGTCTAGCAAGTTCATTCTGTGTATAAATTCCTCTTTGTGAACTCATTAGTTTATGGTATGGCAGATAAAAATGAAGAATGCATTATTAGCAAATAATCTTCTCGGATTTGTTGATGGATCAATTGACATTTCTGAACAAGAAGTTGAAAATGTATCATTAATCCTAATTTTGAAGAATGGAAAAATATCGATCCAACAGTTGTTTGTACAGTTAGTAGTATAAAAGGTAAGAAAAGATTACTTCCAAAATACAGCTTACAAGTTACAACAATTTACAAAATAATCCATACAACTTGCAACATTTTTAACAAAATTAGTGTGAATATAACATTTTCAACCACTTGCTGAAGTTATCACGGTGGAAGATATTAAATAGCAGACTTAACAAGAAACTGATAAAGAAAAATAAACACTACAATGATTGATGTATATGTTGGATGATAGCAACTAGAGCTAACTAGTAGCCAATTTCAATTACAATTATTGCCTTGTAAACTCCAAATCGGTTGGTTGCTGCCCTGCATCAATGTGAGAAGAACCAATTAACTTTGCCTATTTTAGAACAAGGAATTTGGCAATCTGCTAACTTTTACATAAGGTGTTTGAACCCCTAATTAATTGGATGTCCTGCAGAATCCAAATTATGTCGTGGTTTGAAGATCCACCACCTTCATAGCCCATTTCAATGATAAATTTCTGTTGAAAATTTTATCACAACATGCATCACATATTAACAATAATTTTATTTTTTTCTTCTTTAGTTGTACATAATAATTATGGTTATTGCATTATTGTCAATATTCCATCCATTTCCATCCATTGTTGCATTAACGTTTTCTAAGAATTCTATGGTGAAAGTAAGAGAGATTGAGAGAGAGAGAGAAGAAGAAGAAGGAAAAAAGTAGGAAACAGTTGATGCAATCACAGAAAACTATTAGCCCAAACTTTATAAATATCAGCCCTTCCAGACCTCAATAGAACCTTAACAAAGAGAGAGCACCACAAATCTACAATTCGCAAGGCGAGTTCAGTAGCTACCAGGATTAAAGTTCATTTTTCGTTTTCCTTTCTCTTTTTTTCTTCCATTTAATTTCTATCTTTCAATCTCAGTTTTTTCCTAACACACACACCCCCCGTCAAGACACCATAACACACACCCCCGAAGGAAAAACATACACCAAAGCTCTGCACCAGAGAAAGAAAGACTCTCACAGACACCAAAACACGCGCGATAAATGAACTCTGACGATAAAAAATACCCCATTTCTGACTTTGGCCCTTAGAACTCACTCACACACACTATAACACACCTCAAAAGAATGCACACACTTACCCACTCACCAACATACACACACTGTTGTAGAGAAACTTTACCACGATACTTTGAAAAAGCGTTGGCTAGTAAC
The DNA here is from genome assembly GCA_033977485.1 of Hydrangea macrophylla. Lineage (NCBI taxonomy): Eukaryota > Viridiplantae > Streptophyta > Magnoliopsida > Cornales > Hydrangeaceae > Hydrangea > Hydrangea macrophylla. The sequence goes on from CM066995.1 coordinate 97,512,399, forward strand.
ACCTTTCCTTGCTAGTCCATCTACGAAACCATTTCATTCACCGTTCACCTATAAATGTAAGCCCGCCCTTTCTCATCCTTCACCCTTCACCTATAAATGTAAGAGCCCTTTCCCCTCGATCTACTCAAATCACAATTGTTAAGAAGAAGAAGAATAAACTGAGGTTTGGTGTTTGGGTCGCCTGTATGGTCTCTCTTTCACAATCACACGCATATACATATATATATATATACAATCACACACACACACACATATATATATTTCTTTTTATTGGTCTCTTTCTCTCCTATTCTCATTTTTGTGTGCTGACATATATGTGTATATCTTCAATTACTTGTTCCAGGCTATGCTATGTTTCCTCATTATAATGGCAAAAATTGGGGAGGCACAGTATGTAGGAGTCACCTATGATGGTGAAAATAATCGACCTACTGATCAACATGTTTCAAGCCCGACCTCATCAGTGACTAAAATAATTACAGCTGGATTCCTGATTGCTCTACTTGTTTTTTTAGTTTTCATTGTATTTTATTTTTGGCCTGGAAGAGCTGCATCCGCTCGTCCAGTGATCATTGTTGATTGTAACCCCTGTATTTCCATGTCTATAATATCTGTGTAATCTTTTAATTATATTAATGAAATGGTTCTTTCTTTTCCTGAAATCGTTCTTGATCAACGTGAAATCGTTCTTTCTTTTAATTATATTAATGAAATTGATAGAGAGACAACCAAAAGGAAAGTTCCCTACGTGAAAATTCTGGTAAATGCACAAATGAACAAAGAATGACCATGACTATGGAAATTCACCAATGAACAAAGAATGACCATAAATTCAAGGGATAACGGCTAAAACGTTAAATAGAATATCGAACACTAAAATTTATGAATCATCAACTCTTGTTCCATCACACTATTTCAAAGGAGTGGGATGTTTTCAACTATATTCTCTCTCTGAAAAAATTAGCAACATGTTAAAATGAATTAAGAAATACTGCATATCACCAAAATATTGGTTGTTTGGGGCTGTTCTAAGTTCTATTTAGAGGCTAAAAAATTTAGCAATTGTTTTCAGTTCCATTCATGGGCAGACAGAATTAGCAAATGAGAGATTAGGGGTGGTGATGGTGGCCAATGATGGTTAGGAAAAAGATAGAGAAGGAGATTGAGAATGACAAATTAAATAACAGTACATCAAGATATATCAAGATCAAACCTTAACATAAATTTCTGAAAAAATAATATCAAACCTTGAATAAAATTCCAAAAAAATAATATCAAATGTATATCAGCAAGTACTTACTGTGCGAGTCTAAGTCTTCCTCATGGCTCTTTATTAAGGGAGTTGACACTGCCTTTTCAAGATGCAAACTTCCACAAATCTGAAGTAAGGGACAAATCCAGAAAGTAAAACCACATTATAACATGAAGGGTCAGTTAGCTTGTCATTGACAAAAAAAAGGAGAAAATCAGATGTGAACACATTAAGGATGTGTAGAGGGTGTCAAAGAAAGTTTACCAATATGCATGCAGCACCATAGGTTTAGAGTATTGTGTGAAACAAACCATTTTAATTTACGATCACACCAATTCAAAAACTCAAGTACTCAAGTATATGAATCAATTAGTGTTACAATGAAGCCATGCTATGGAGAGAGAGAGAGAGAGAGAGAGAGAGAGAGAGAGAGAGAGATATTACCCCAAACTAAAATCATAATAAACTGAGAAGAAACTTCAGATATTACCTCATTTTGTCTTGATATGCGGTTACCTTCCTAATAGCTAAATATACGAACTACCTTGTATGATATATACAACAGCAAACTGAATCAAATGTAAAATTTCAAATCATTGGAAATAAGATGGGGGCCCGGCCCGCATCGAAAGGTAGTTGAACCCCAGAATTTGGATTGCAGCTCTACAGGACAGGAGCCAAATTGTTCAGCAAAATACTGGGCTCATCCTATAAAAGTGGCTCATCCTATACTGGGCTCACCAAACAATTCAGGAAAAAAGTAATATACATAGATTTAAGGTTACACGTTTAATACAGGGTTTGATTTCATGGACTTTCTAACTCAAATAGAAATAACAAAGTTATTTGATTTTCGCATGGTTACTTATTCAGATTTTGAATATATGTCAACGAAAACAATGAACATTTAAGTGGATTGAAATAACTCAAAATCTTATCTTTTAAACAATAGTTGAATAATCAAGTAATGTTTATTAAGAGAAAAACAAAAGAAAAAATGATAAATTACTTATCAAAACAAAAATATATAAACTGTCACAACAGTCAGTAGCTTAACATCTTCATATCAACAACTTCATGAAAAAGTAAATTACTGTGAACATGTACAAACGCATAAAAAGAGCTAAACATGAACAAAATCAAGTGATCTACGGGGATTATTTCCAATTGAATGAATTTTACCCGTCCAGTTCATTGTGGATTAGTAATTGGACAGACAATTATACACGGACAAGTCTAACATGAGGGTCCATTCAAGCATTGGAGAAAAACATTTGTAAACCTCTTTTTTGGATTTAATTTACCCTTTTTTCAGAATATATATATATATATATATATATTCCGGTTAAGAAATTGTTGACATTGAGGAAAATTCTTCGAAGAAATATACAAAGGCTTAAAATGAAAAAAATAAAACAATTGCAAGTATATCACTATGTTTAGCCAATAACCAAATGCATACTACATATTTAGTTTCAGCTAGGTCTTTGATTTTTTTTTTTTTTTTAATGAATGGTCAATTTGGTGTCTCTGAAAAACATAGGGGGAAAAATTGCTTGAAAGCACATTACGTCTTAATGTAAAAATAAAAAATAAAATATAAAAAACGAACAAATAATAATCCATGGTATACAACTATAATTTACTGCACACATCGAAATAAAAAATGAACAAATAAGACGATTAGGCAAAAATTTCTCAAAGAAGAAAAAACACATGAACCCATTACCTTATCAACTGAAGAATTCAAACTGGTCGGAGAAAAAGCTAATTCTAGGTATAATAATATGATTTATTTGTACAATGAACTCAAAAGCAAAAGAAAAGGATAGGGAAAAAATTGAACTGAGAAAAAAACCACAGATTATTTATAACTCTAAAAGATTATGGATAACAAACCGTGTGTGTACCAATATATGAAAAAATTAAAAGGGCTAAATGCATTTTGCACCCTCAAACTATACCCTGTTTGGCACTTTGGTCTCTAAATAAATTTTTTTTTTTTAGCATTTTGGTCCCTCAACTAACATTTTATAACAGTTTGTCCCCTCCGTCACTTTTAGTGACGAAAAAAGTTTGCCAAAAGTGACGCTAAAAGTGACGGAGGGGGCAAAATGCCACAAAATATTAGTTGTGGGACCAAAATGTGAAAAAAAAATTTGTTTAGGGTCCAAAGTACCAAACAGGGTATAATTTGAGGGTGCAAAATGCATTTTACCCCAAAATTACTATGCCACAATGTGAATTAGTGAATCTTGTAAAGATAAATGCAACTCCCACGATCAACACATGAGATGTTTTCCCACCACAAAATCAGCATCACGATTCTTACCTTTTCACTAGGAAAATGGAATGCTAAAAAAATGGTTACGCTCTTCGAATCATTAACAAATTTGTGAATGCTAGTTAAAAGCATGTGTTGCCTATTGCATAAACTATTGGACTTTTCAAAAGCAAGCTTCACATTTCAAGTTAGTGCAGCCCCTGAAACTAAATTAAAACCACACCGTTTACAAAGGTAAAAAGTAAGAAATACTTTCAGAATATAAATAGGCTAAGCTGGCATACCTTAACTAAATAAGGCCACATGGTTTCAATAAATTTGTTAAGCCAATTGACCCACCAAAAAATCAGAACGATGAAAATCTACTAGGGAGAAATATACAGATTGTGTTAGAATTTTCTTTTCCAACTACAATATGCTTGCTTGAAAATAAAGGCATGTACAAAGACATATTGTGTAACTAGATATTAAGACAGCAATATAGCTTACACGGTCGAAGTCTGGATTTTTCACCCAAAGATCGAGGTATCTTCGGAAGCAACCGCTGCAAAGTTTCGGAGTCTTGTTCAACCAGAGGACGAATCTCAGGATCCTGAAAATTAAACATTCAGAACGAACAAGGAACAATATCAGTTCAATTTTAGTAACCTCGGGCTTCGATGCCTCAAATTTTTCCATAGCATATTTTCTCCATGTACAAGATAAAAATAGAGAAAAGGGGGGCTGTAAGAGTTCCAATAAATTTGCCTTAGTTTGGGTTCTAAGCTCTAATCTTTTCCCATTAAATATAGTGGCATTAAGACTCACAATTACCAAAATATAATCATGTAAGATGAAACAGGATGTTGATAATGGAACAAGAGATTGAGAGGAAGGAGAATAGATTGCATAAATTGTTGGAATTGAGGGATTTTATCCCAGATTTTATTGTGTTTTTATGGGTCATGTTGACCATATTTAAGTTGATTGATCTCTTTCCTTTTCTAGTTTATTTTCTTTCCTTTTTATTTCTCACTGCAATAGTATATATTCTTGGGATGTACAGCAATAATATTTATCTTTTCCCAATTCTCTTTTTGGTATCAGAGCCAACCCTACACTACACCACCACCAGCCGCAGCTTTACCACCACCAGCCGCAGCTTTACCACCTCCTCCAGCCAGCCGCCACCCTTCCTCCACTAGCCGACAGCCTTCCCAGCCCCTACCAACCCAACCGACACCCACCCAGGCACCACCAGCCTGCGCCGCAGCCTCTAGGAGTGTCCCCTCCTTGCGGTGTCACCTCTACAGTTTAGCAGCCTTCAGGCTGCATCTCTTCATCCCTTGTTAGGGCTTGTGTGATGTATTAGAGCAGTTCGTGTGCTCTTAACTGTCAGTCGGGTTACCGAGATTCCGGTTGCCCCCGTTTGCCAAGTTTTTGGCCGCCGAGTTTCCGGATGTGATTATCTTTGTTGCCGATTGTTTGTTTTTTGTTGCCGGCAAGTCTACATCTATTTTTTGTTGGTCACTCTTCACAGCATCATGTCTGATATTGGTAAGATTATTGACCCGCTCAACCATTCTACTCCTGTTGTTTCCCGTTCGGATCTCTCTGTGTCTTATCCGACTCACTGGGTCACTAGTGTACTTCTCAATGGAAAAAATTCCACGCTTGGTCTAATTCCCTTCGCCTCTACCTTGGAGGCAAACGAAAAATCGGATGGTTGCTTGGGAAGGAGGTTAAACCCGCAGAATCGGACGAGAAGTTTGAGGAGTGGTTTACAGGTAACTGTATTTTTCTGGGCTGGATGTTTAATTCGATGGATGAACGGATCTATAATATGTTTATGTATCATAATACCGTTCATGGACTTTGGACTGCCTTAAAGAAGATGTATGATCATGCGCATTCTGACTTGCGCATTTTCGAGCTCTACCAGGATATTTCTCATGCTTCCCAAGCTACTTTGGGACTGTCTGTTTCTGATTTTTTTGGATACCTGCAGACCCGGTGGGAGGAGTTAGCTCAGTATGAACCCATCACCGATTTTCCTAATGATGGAGATGTTGAAACTAAGCGGCTTGACCGCCGCCGTACCTACCAGTTCTTGATGGGCCTAAAGCCCGAGTTCGAGGCCCTCCGAACTCAGATTCTGAATACTGTCCCTATGCCCTCTTTATTTGAGGCCTTTGCTACTATTGATGGTGATGAGAGACGTCGTCGCCTACTATCTGCTCCTGATTCTAGGTCCTCTCCTTTACCTGTCCCTGACCAGATGGCCTTTCCGGCTTCTTCCGGTGCTCGTCCTGGAGGAAATCGTCCTTATTGCCAGCATTTCCGTACCCCAGGCCACTCCATTGATCGTTGTTTCACTCTTCACCCAGAGTTGAAAGGACAGTTCACTCGGACTCGACCTGCTGGTCGTGGTACTGGTCGCGGCCGGGGTGCTCCTCGTACAGGAGCGGTTGTCGAGATGCTTCCACCTCCACCTGATTATAGTCAACTTCAGTCTCAGATTGCTCAACTTCATACACATGTAGGTTTGGGAGCTCCTCCTCCTCCTCCGTCATCCACTGGCCCCACAGCCGCTATTGCTGCAGGTACCCCTACTGCTCTTCATGGTAAGTCAGGCCACTCTACTTGGATTCTCGATTTTTGGGCAAATAATCATATGACTGGTGAGCTTTTGGTTTTTACTTCCCCTGTTACCTCTATTAACCAGTCTGTACGTATCGCAAATGGATCTTTCATTCCCATCTGTAGTCAGGGTGATGCCCGCTTATCTTCCGACATCACCCTCTCCTCTGTGTACTATGTTCCGAATTTTGCTTTTAACTTGCTTTCAGTTAATCGCCTTGTCAAAGATCATAACTGCTCTGTTGTTTTCTTACCTCATTCTTGTTATTTGCAGGACCTGACTACGAAGAAGATTTTTGGCAGGGGGTTTGAGCGGGACGGTCTCTACTACTTCAGTGATCCTTCAGTGTCCAGGACGTTCTCCAGTCTTCAAGCTTCCGTGTTACCTACTTTTAATAATTCTGTTTTGCCCGACTCAAATAAATATGTGTTTTCCCTTCAAACTTTAGATTTGTGGCATGCTCGTCTAGGTCATGTCAACTTTCAGTATTTATGTTGGTTATTCCCTCAGTTAAATAAAGCTTGTAAGGATTTTAATTTTAAATGCGTGGTTTGTGAATTATCCAAACATACTCGCACTTCTTATATTCCTCGCATGCACCGGGCACCTAGTGCCTTTGATCTTATTCACTCCGATGTGTGGGGTCCTTCCCCCGTCACATCTATGTCACAACACCGATATTATGTTACATTCATTGATGACTATACACGTTGTACTTGGGTTTATCTTATGAAGAAAAAATCTGAAGTTTTCTCTCATTTTCAAAATTTTCTTCAAATGATTAAGACTCAATTTCATACTGTTGTTTTCAATATTCGGTCTGATAATGGTAGGGAATATATTACTGATGAGTTTCGGGCTGAACTTAATAAAGGGGGCATTCTTCAACAACTCACTTGTCCTTATACCCCCGAACAAAATGGGGTAGCCGAACGTAAGAATCGTCATCTTATGGCTATGGTTAGGTGTCTCCTACGTGGGATGGTTGTTCCCAAGTTTTTTTGGCATTTTGTTGTCCTTACTACTACTTATCTGATTAATCGTACTCCTAGCCGTATCCTACAAGGCCAGGCCCCACTTCATGTCCTCAAGCCTGGTAGCACACTTTTCCCTATTATCCCTCGGGTTTTTGGGTGCACATGTTTCATCCAAAATCGCAGCCCTACACGCACTAAACTTGATGATAAGGCTGTTCGGTGTATTTTTCTGGGATATTCTTCCATGTCTAAAGGTTATCGTTGCTATGATCCTATCAGACGTCATTTGTATCACTCTTTGGATATCACTTTTTTGGAAACAGTTCCTTTTTTTTTTTTCAGGTGCTGCTTCGTCTTTGGAAGTTCCAGTAGAACATCTTGTGGATGATATCTCCGTTCTTCCTCGTCCTGTGCCTATTCTTGACATACCCAGTGACATACCCAGTGACTCTTTGCCTCCGGTCATTACTACTGATCTGTTACAGGTATACTCTCGTCGTCCTCGCTCTCCGGACCCCGTGCCAACATCTTCTCTGGAATCAGGTATCTCGTCCCCTCCTTTAGTATCTGATGTTGCTCCTCCTCGTTATCCTACTCGTATTCGTCGTCCTCCATCATGTTACATTCTTTTGAGTAGTACTAACCACCCAATTTCTAAGTATGTATCTTATCAGGGTCTGTCAAAACCATTTAGCTCTTTTGTTAGTGCAGTTGATTCTGTTTCCATTACTCGCTCTGTGCATGAAACCCTTCAGAATCCGAAGTGGGTGGCTGCTATGAAAACAGAAATGATTGCTCTGCATAACAATGAGACTTGGGAGCTTGTCTCTCTCCCGAAGGGTAAATGTACAGTGGCTGTAAGTGGGTTTTTAGTGTTAAGTATTTGGCAGACGGCACCATTGACCGATATAAGGCCCGTCTTGTGGCTAAGGGTTTTACACAGGTTCCGGGTAAGGATTTCGGTGTTACTTTTGCTCCGGTTGCTAAACTGACCACAGTCCGACTACTTGTTTCTTTTGCTGCTTCCTATTCTTGGCCTCTTCATCAACTCGATGTCAAGAACGCATTTCTTAATGGTGACTCGTCTGAAGTTATCTATATGGATCCACCTCCTGGTTTTCGGGCTCAGGGGGAGTATTCGGGGAAAGTTTGTCGCCTTCGAAAATCTCTCTATGGATTGAAGCAGTCCCCTCGTGCATGGTTCAGCCGGTTTTGTGATGTGGTGCTCACTATGGGATTTAATCGGTGTCATTCCGATCATACTTGTTTTATTCGTCGTAATTCCAAAGGACAATGTATTATTATCTCTGTTTATGTTGACGATATTATAATTACAGGAGATGATACATCTGGTATTATACAAGTGAAGTGTTCTCTTGGAATGTCGTTTGACATTAAGGATTTGGGTCCTCTGAGGTTTTTTCTTGGCATTGAGGTGGCCCGGTCCCGCCAAGGTATTTCATTATCCCAACGAAAGTATGCCCTTGACCTCCTCCAAGATACGGGAATGCTTGGGTGTAGGCCTGCTTCTTCTCCTATGGATCCAAATCATAAGTTGACTGCTGAATTAGGAGAACTCTTACCAGATCCTACTGTATATCAGCGTCTTGTGGGTCGTCTCATCTATTTGACGAACACAAGACCGGATCCGACTTTTGCTGTTAGTGTTGTGAGTCAATTTATGCACTCACCACGTACTTCACATCTCGATGATGTTTATCATATTCTCTGATATCTCAAGACCTGTCCGGGTCTTGGTCTTTTCTTTAAGATAGGAGCTCAATCAAGTCTTTCATGTTTTATTGATGCTGACTATGCAGGCTCAAAAGGTGATAGGCGCTCTACTTCTGGTTTTTGTACTTTCCGGGGTTGTCATCTTATCTCTTGGAAAAGTAAAAAGCAAGCTGTTGTCTCACGGTCTTCTACTGAGGCCGAGTATCGTGCCATGGCTCAGGGTTCATGTGAACTCATATGGCTTTGTTCTCTTCTTACTAAGTTAGGCTTCCCAGTGGTAGATTCATCGACGTTATTTTGTGATAACAAATCTGCTATTATATTATCATCTAATTCTGTTCTTCATGAAAGAACTAAGCATATAGAAGTTGACATTCATTTTCTTCGGGCAAAAGTTCGGTCAGGAGTCATCACACCAAGCTTTGTTCCTTCCTCAGATCAGACCGCTGATATGTTCACTAAGCCCGTCGGTCCAGCACTTCTACAGTCATCTCTCAGCAAGCTTGGTCTCGTCAATATATTCGCCACAGCTTGAGGAGGAGTGTTGGAATTAAGGGATTTTATCCCAGATTTTATTGTGTTTTTATGGGTCATGTTGACCATATTTAAGTTGATTGATCTCTTTCCTTTTCTAGTTTATTTTCTTTCCTTTTTATTTCTCACTGTAATAGTATATATTCTTGGGATGTACAGCAATAATATTTGTCTTTTCCCAATTCTCTTTTTAAATAATCTACACCAAGACAACTTGTAATACCCTGTATTTTGTAATATATTATATAACTAAGACCTTGTATGTTTCTTTAAATACTTGTATGAGCTTGGCCTTACCCTTGGTATATTTTATATACCAATCGATTGAACTTTATCTCAATCGATTGATTGTTCCAATCGATTGAACTTATCTCAATCGATTAATTGTATCAATCGATTGACACTGATGTCAATCGATTGGAGGTAGCTGGGCAGATTCTTTTTCTCTGGCTGGGGAGAAGCCACGTGAACACTCTCTCCTTATATATACCAGCCCATTTTGGGCGTATTCTGGTTGCTGAAATCAGAGAGAGTGAGAGGGAGGGTTTGGTGTGTGTTTATATATATATATACACTCATATATATATACTCACATATATACATATATTTACTCACCCACACACACAGATGGACTGAGAAGAAGAAGAAGAAGAAGACCAGAAAGAAGAAGAGAAGAAGGAAAAAGAGAAGAGAGGAGACAAAGAGCAGAGGAAAGAGAGGGAGGAGCCACCATTGAAGCTCAAGCTTCATTTCACATTCCCAAACACGCCCTTAACGTCTAGGTGAGTTCTAAACTCACTTGGTAACTTGATATTGATGATAGGACATGTTTTGAATGAAGAAAAGGAGAAGAAACCTTGTATTTCCCGTTTATATGTGTTGAGCAGTCTTCTCTGTGAAGAAGACGAAGTGTCAATCGATTGACACTATATCAATCGATTGACATCTTTCAGGTCTCAATCGATTGACATTTTATGCAATCGATTGACATGGATTGTGATCCAATCGATTGAACTTTTTATCAATCGATTGACACTACTTTTATATCAATCGATTGACACTATATCAATCGATTGACATCTTTCAGGTCTCAATCGATTGACATTTTATGCAATCGATTGACATGGATTGTGATCCAATCGATTGAACTTTTTATCAATCGATTGACACTACTTTTATACCAATCGATTGACATCTATACCAATCGATTGGCAGTTACAGTTTACTGTCTTGCTTGTTTAGATAATGTAATAACTGTTTAGTTGTTTATTTACTATTCAGTATTTCCCAGCATGCTTTATTACTGCAATACAGACCTGATAATGAGTTAATGCGGCGTAGGATCGTAGTAATAACAAAACTATCGGATAATGTTTATGATGTTAGATAACGGAATAGTTGTGAATCCTTTGGAGTTAACGTTCATTTCATTCAAAGTAGTCAGGCCACATTGGGATTGTCATGTATCGGTGATAGAGTCGAACTTAAGTAGGTTTGCTAAGATTCGGGAACCTTGCGTGGGCGGGCTTTGGTCGATCATATGTTCTTAAAAGCGGTAGACAGACGAAGGTGTCTATGACTTGCGGTGAACCGGACCATTTGCCCTAAGATAGCCAGATGATCTAATCATATGTTCTTAAAAGCGGTAGACAGACGAAGGTGTCTATGACATGCGGTGGACCGTGATCACTGGTAGACGTCGCTAAGTCGTGGCATAGAATGATGTACTGTTGTTTAAAGCGTTATATCCCTGACATGCGGTGAACTGTGCATATGTTCTTAAAAGCGGGGGATGGACTAACGTGGTATCCATGACATGCGGTGAACTGTGCATATGTTCTTAAAAGCGGTGGATGAGCAATGGTGTGTTATAGAGTTGAACTACTGTCGAGTCTGTTCCCCTATCAAGACGCGTTATCGGTCTTATAATGAGTAAAACATTAGTAATCGGATAATTGGTTTGATTAAAGGAGTTACCCTCACAGAATTCTAATTTGGTTACGGCTTTTAACTTGTAATAACATCAATAGTCGATACCCTGTTAGTATCTAACTCACTCGGCTTTCATTAAGCTGACGGCGTTTATGCCGCTGGACATTTCTACGTTCCAGCGCACCCTGGTTATGACTGTACAGGTGAAGGGCCTGCAGGAGAGGACTACTATGCCGATGACGGAGTCCCTGTGGAGGATTTCCCTGACGAAGGTCAGACTGAAGAAGACTACTACGCCGAGGACTACCTTTATGCCAACTGAAGACTAGACTAGAATTGTAGCTAATTGTCTTTACCATTTTAGAACCCTTTTTGTAGTCAGGCATATGTTGCCTTGACATTTGTACTTCCGCCGCTTTATATTTGGTTCAAGACTCTGATATGTAATAGTTAGTAACTTCTGTTGACTTTATGTTACGTTGTGATCAGAACCTAGACTTCATTCCTGTTACACTATTACTTCTTGTTGCTTAGTACTGCGTGGTGTGGACAATCATGTGACTTCACCCGTCATTCCCTATGGACCCATAAAGGAAATTTATTTTTCTCTATTTATGCTGCTCCGGGGCGTGACAGGATTTTTGGTATCAGAGCCTAGGTTGTATACCTTTTCGCTCACAGATTGTCCCACACCATCTGGTCCTAGAACCTTGAGATTCTATAGATGAGTATTAAGATTAGTTCTGACTTAAGGTAGTCCCTTTTCAGGTAGCATGGCACCGCCGCTGTTCGTTCCAGACGAGTTCGGAGGACACTATGTGTATGAGAGTAGTATTGCGCCAGCAGATCCAGAGTACTATGCCTGGAAGGTTAGACAGAGAGCTATTGCAGAGACAGAGCGAGACATGCGGATCGAGCAGCAGAGATTTGGGACCCAGGACCCAGAAGTGATACGTCAGGAGATGATCTACCGCAAGGAGACCTTCAAACGCATCGAGGAGGATTCTCTACTGATGTTACGAGACCGTTCTTCGTACCAGGTTCTACTTGCACAGGTTAGAGCAGCACCTCCACCCCCACCAGAAGAGGACATGGCTGATGCACCCCCAACAGATAAGGATCCGGAGGATGATGATGAGAGCGATGACGACGATGAGCCAGAGGATACAGATGAGGAGATGGAAGATGAGGAGGACGAGGACACCGATGACGAGGAGCCAGAGTATAATCCGAATGGAGGAGGACCCCGTGGACCCAGCCGGTATGGACGTGCCAGTTGGCGTAGATATTGTGGTTGCAGAGGGTTATCCGATAGAGGAAGAGGAGGTAGACGCAGGTGATGATGCAGTAGTACCAGTCTTACCAGGAGGAGTTATAGCACAGCTAGCAGCTGAGTGGGCCGCAGAGATGGCTGCACATCCCCATGGATTTGAGATCGGAGCACCGGAATTGGCACAGGCTATGGTACAGGCTGAGGCACTTGCAGCCGCATTTGATGCAGCCCAGGCTGACATGGCCGCTGATGCAGGGGATTTGGGAGCTGTTGTGGAGCATGATGGACCCGAGCTGATCGAGGATGTAGTGATAGAGGATGAGGACATGATGGATGACGATGACATGGATGAGGATGATGTTTTGTCTGAGGTTGCCCCAGAGGACGAGGCTTCCATCTATGGATCCGATGTGGACAACTTTTGAGTCCAGTAACTTTAGGGCTTAGACTTTTACGCTTAACTTTAGGACATGTTGTCCACTTACTTTTGACGCTTACATAGACAGCTATTGACCGTAGCCTTTTTGTATAGGTAGCCACCAGTAGTGGTTTTGTGTATATCTTTCTTTTGTTTAGATCTTGTATAGGATCATGTACTACGCGGTACACATATGATCTGTTGTGTACTCCGCTGTACATCTTTTGGGTATATATATATATGGCAGATCGTTTCTCTTGGATATTTCTGTTATCACCTCATTATTATGTTATGGTTGTGATTTTGATTCATGTTATGCTTTCTGTTACTTAAGTATGATCATTTTCCCCGAGAAGATTGTCAACTAATCGTTAGATCCTTCATAGGTACACCTCACACGGATCACTATGGTGGGACCCACAAGGAACCAAGCACGACTGGGAGCACCCATTCCCGAGGGTATGGACCCAACTGGAGTCTTCGAAGCTTTCATGCAACGGATGGAGCACATCGGCGATACCTACAATCATGCCACCAACGACAATGGCAACAACCACGTTGTCCCTCCAAGGCAGACAGGCGATAAACTGTTGGAACGATTTCGTGGCCTGCGACCCGAGAAGGTCGACGGCATGGCAGAGTCCTGGAAAGCAGAGCAATGGATACGAGAGTTGGAGCTAATCTTTGAAGCCCTGGAGTGCAGTGAGCTTGACAAGAGACGTCTAGCCGCATTTCAACTAACTTACTCCGCCGCGGACTGGTGGGAGGCCGAGAGAGCCACGATTGGGATTGACGCTGCAAGGAGAATGCCTTGGGAAGCATTCAAGACTCGATTTCTCGAGAAGTACTTCCCTGAGGACGAAAAAGACCAACAAGAGAGGAATTTCCTGAGTCTAACCCAAGGAAGCTGGACAGTCAGGGAGTATACTACACAATTTGAGCGACTTTCCCGCTTCGCTCCGCATATGATAGACACCTCCGCCAAGAAGGTCAAGCGATTTCACCAAGGACTTAACCCACACCTCCGGCACATGATGATAGGCCATCTGGGCCAGTCGTTTGAAGGGATTGTCCGTCTTGCTTCAAGTTTGGAAAAGGATGCTTACCCTGTGCAAGGACCACAAGTGAATCGACCTCCACCCAGGACCTTCCAACCAAGGAACTTTTCCGCGCAATCATCAAGGAACAACCAAGGATGGAAACCCCAGACCAACAACTTTCAGGGAACCAAGCGCACATGGGATGGGACAAGGAAGCCCCAAGCCAATTTTCCTCGACAACAGAATCAACAGCGAGGACCACCTCAGGCACAGCCCGTCGCCCAGCGACAGAACATTGATGGATGTTTCAACTGTGGAGTGCCCGGACATATTGCAAGGTATTGCACAGCCCCCAAGACCAACCGCCGTAATGACCTCGTCTGCCGCAACTGTAACAAGCCTGGTCACATAAGCAAGGATTGTCGAGCTCCACGTGGAGGCTACTATGGAGCGCCTGCTCAAGGATAGCAAGGACAGGTTAGGGTGGATGCCATCATCCCTGACAATGCAGGGTATAATGCAGAGGAACAACAAAACTTGGAAGGTACACTCATTTTATTTCACTGTCAAGTTAAAGCTTTGTTTGATATCGGTGCCGCCCGTTCTTTCATAGCTATTAAGATGGTACGTGATTTGGGATTGTTACCCCTAGCACTTGAGCCGACCTTTAATGCCGTTTCGCCCTTGGGAGTATCCGTTAAGTTAGGTAAGGTGTGCAAGGATTGTCCCTTGACACTAGAGGATAGGAATTTTCCGGTAGACTTGATAGTCTTGTCAATGTCTGAGTTCGACGTGATCCTAGGAATGGATTGGCTTACTAAGTATGGCGCTAACCTGGATTGTGTTAGTCGGACCATTGTCTTTTCGACGTCTGGTTGCCCGCAGATCAGATTTCAGTGCCAACCGTTGAGCGACATGTTTATCACGAGCTGCCTAGCCACGATTAAGACTTCAAGCACGGAGCTTACTATCAACCAGATCCCCGTTATTCAAGACTTTGAAGATGTGTTCCGAAGTATCTCAGGACTTCCACCAAAGAGAGAGATAGACTTCTGCATCGAGTTAGCACCCGGAACGTTGCCGATTTCTAAGACCCCGTACCGAATGGCGCCAATAGAAATGCTAGAATTGAAGAAGCAAGTTCAGGAACTTGAAGACTTAGGTTTTGTTCGCCCGAGTACATCACCTTGGGGAGCACCAGTTTTATTTGTGAAAAAGAAGGACGGAGAGCTACGACTCTGTATCGACTACAGGGAGCTGAATAAGGTCACGATCAAGAATAGG
Organism: Hydrangea macrophylla; assembly: GCA_033977485.1. Lineage (NCBI taxonomy): Eukaryota > Viridiplantae > Streptophyta > Magnoliopsida > Cornales > Hydrangeaceae > Hydrangea > Hydrangea macrophylla. Next base: position 97,527,747 of record CM066995.1, read on the forward strand.
TATCCACTTCCCCGGATAGACGACCTGTTCGATCAACTACAAGGATCAAGGATATTCTCAAAAATTGATTTGCGTTCAGGATACCATCAATTGCTACTTAGACCGAAGGATATACCGAAAACTGCCTTCAGGACGAGATATGGACACTATGAGTTTCTAGTGATGTCTTTTGGATTGACTAATGCCCCGGCAGTATTCATGGACCTAATGAATAGAGTATTCAGACCCTATCTGGATCAATTCATTATAGTATTCATCGACGACATTCTAATTTATTCAAGGACGGAAGAAGAACATAAGAAGCATCTACAAATTGCTCTACAGACTCTCAGAGACAATAGTCTGTATGCGAAATTCAGCAAATGTGAATTCTGGCTTCAGGAAGTCAAATTCCTGGGACATATGATATCACAGGATGGGATTTCCGTAGACTCATCTAAGATCGATGCAGTCTTGAGCTGGAACAGGCCAACCAATGCAACCGAAGTTAGGAGTTTTCTTGGATTGGCTGGGTATTACCGGAAATTTGTGGAAGGATTCTCTAGAATCGCAGGACCATTGACAAGCCTGACTAGGAAGGAGACGAAGTACGAATGGACTGATAAACACGAGGATGCATTTCGGGAATTGAAAGAGAGACTAACCTCTGCACCCGTGCTTGCGATACCTAAGAGTGGTGAACAATTCATAATCTATAGTGATGCATCACACCAAGGAATTGGTTGTGTGCTAATGCAAGAGGGGAATGTCATTGCATACGGATCAAGACAATTGAAGCCGCATGAGAAGAACTATCCGACGCACGACTTAGAACTAGCCGCAATCGTGTTCGCCCTGAAGATTTGGAGACACTATTTGTATGGAGAAAAGTTCGACTTGTTCTCTAATCACAAGAGTTTAAGATACCTGTTCTCTCAGAAGGAGTTGAACATGTGACAACGGAGATGGATGGAACTACTCAAGGACTACGACTTCTCTTTGCAATACCACCCGGGTAAAGCAAATGTTGTAGCCGACGCTCTGAGCCGGAGGCCACGCCTTTTGGTTGCTTCGATTTTGATTAGAGAATGGCGAGCAATGGAGACGTTAGCCGAATTCGACCTTCGACCAGTGGAATCAGGAGAAGGACAGCACCTTGGGTGTCTTGTTGTACAACCGACTCTCATCAGCCGCATCTTGGAAGCTCAACAGTCGAACGAGGATTTAAAGTTATGGTTTGCCAAGATGTCCGCAAAGGAACCCGAGATATGGAGTATTAGTACGGACGGAGCACTAAGATGCAAAGGTAGACTCTGTGTGCCAAATGACGATGGTCTCAGGAAGAACATTCTGGACGAAGCACACAAGTCAAGGATGACTATCCACCCAGGAGGAAACAAGATGTATAAGGACTTGAAGAGAAATTTCTGGTGGCAAGGAATGAAGCGAGAAGTGGCCGAGTATGTATCGCAATGTCTTATTTGCAAACAAGTAAAGGCAGAGCATCAGAAACCACCTGGACTCCTACAACCGCTACCGATTCCCCAATGGAAATGGGAGCACATCACCATGGATTTTGTGGTTGGATTGCCGAAGTCTCAACAAAACCACAACGCTATTTGGGTAATAGTGGATCGACTCACCAAGTCAGCACATTTTATCGCCTACAGCATGACGCACCCTGTTGAAAGATTGAGCCGGATGTATCTAGAGCAAGTAGTGCGACTGCACGGTGTACCTGTCTCAATAGTTTCAGATCGAGATTCACGCTTCACCGCAGAATTCTGGAAGAGCCTTCAGACAGCAATGGGAACTTCATTAAATTTGAGTTCAGCCTTTCATCCACAAACAGACGGTCAGACAGAACGAGTCAATCAAGTGATGGAAGATATGTTGCGAGCCTGTGTCATTGAATTCGAGAGTTCATGGGAGACGCATCTACCTTTGATCGAGTTTGCCTACAACAACAGCTACCACACGAGCATAGGGATGGCACCGTTTGAAGCATTGTATGGAAGACCTTGCCGATCGCCGCTATGTTGGGCCGAAGTCGGAGATACTCAACTACTTGGGCCCGAGATGATTCGAGAAACCAGTGAGAAAATCCAGATTGTACGAGAGAAGATGAAGACAGCGCAATCCAGACACAAGAGCTATGCCGACAAGCGACGGAAAGATCTAGAGTTTGCAATTGGAGATCATGTACTACTCAAAGTCTCGCCAGTTCGAGGTATCGTCAGATTCGGACAGAAAAGAGGCAAGTTGTCGCCACGATTCATCGGACCGTTCGAGATCCTAGAACGTGTTGGGAAGGTTGCTTATCGACTTGCGTTGCCGCCAAAGATGTCAGGAGTGCACAACGTTTTCCACATCAGCATGTTGAGGAAATGTGCCCACAACCCAGCGCACGAGATCAGTTTTGAAGATATCGAGGTGAACGAGAACGTGACCTACAACGAAGGACCAGTGAGTATTCTAGACCGAGGAGTGAAGAAGCTCGAAAACAAGGATATTCCACTAGTGAAGGTTCAGTGAAAGCACCACGACGAAGGAGAAGCTTAATGGGAGTTGGAGTCAGAGATGCAAGAGAAGTTTCCATTTTTGTTTTAACCCAGTTTATTTCGGATTTCGGGGACGAAATCTTTTGTGAGTGGTGGATGATGTAATACCCTGTATTTTGTAATATATTATATAACTAAGACCTTGTATGTTTCTTTAAATACTTGTATGAGCTTGGCCTTACCCTTGGTATATTTTATATACCAATCGATTGAACTTTATCTCAATCGATTGATTGTTCCAATCGATTGAACTTATCTCAATCGATTGATTGTATCAATCGATTGACACTGATGTCAATCGATTGGAGGTAGCTGGGCAGATTCTTTTGCTCTGGCTGGGGAGAAGCCACGTGAACACTCTCTCCTTATATATACCAGCCCATTTTGGGCGTATTCTGGTTGCTGAAATCAGAGAGAGTGAGAGGGAGGGTTTGGTGTGTGTTTATATATATATATATACACTCATATATATATATATACTCACATATATACATATATTTACTCACCCACACACACAGATGGACTGAGAAGAAGAAGAAGAAGACCAGAAAGAAGAAGAGAAGAAGGAGAAAGAGAAGAGAGGAGACAAAGAGCAGAGAAAAGAGATGGAGGAGCCACCATTGAAGCTCAAGCTTCATTTCACATTCCCAAACACGCCCTTAACGTCTAGGTGAGTTCTAAACTCACTTGGTAACTTGATATTGATGATAGGACATGTTTTGAATGAAGAAAAGGAGAAGAAACCTTGTATTTCCCGTTTATATGTGTTGAGCAGTCTTCTCTGTGAAGAAGACGAAGTGTCAATCGATTGACACTATATCAATCGATTGACATCTTTCAGGTCTTAATCGATTGACATTTTATGCAATCGATTGACATGGATTGTGATCCAATCGATTGAACTTTTTATCAATCGATTGACACTACTTTTATATCAATCGATTGACACTATATCAATCGATTGACACTATATCAATACAATCGATTGACATTTTATGCAATCGATTGACATGGATTGTGATCCAATCGATTGAACTTTTTATCAATCGATTGACACTACTTTTATACCAATCGATTGACATCTATACCAATCGATTGGCAGTTACAGTTTACTGTCTTGCTTGTTTAGATAATGTAATAACTGTTTAGTTGTTTATTTACTATTCAGTATTTCCCAGCATGCTTTATTACTGCAATACAGACTTGATAATGAGTTAATGCGGCGTAGGATCGTAGTAATAACAAAACTATCGGATAATGTTTATGATGTTAGATAACGGAATAGTTGTGAATCCTTTGGAGTTAACGTTCATTTCATTCAAAGTAGTCAGGCCACATTGGGATTGTCATGTATCGGTGATAGAGTCGAACTTAAGTAGGTTTGCTAAGATTCGGGAACCTTGCGTGGGCGGGCTTTGGTCGATCATATGTTCTTAAAAGCGGTAGACAGACGAAGGTGTCTATGACTTGCGGTGAACCGGACCATTTGCCCTAAGATAGCCAGATGATCTAATCATATGTTCTTAAAAGCGGTAGACAGACGAAGGTGTCTATGACATGCGGTGGACCGTGATCACTGGTAGACGTCGCTAAGTCGTGGCATAGAATGATGTACTGTTGTTTAAAGCGTTATATCCCTGACATGCGGTGAACTGTGCATATGTTCTTAAAAGCGGGGGATGGACTAACGTGGTATCCATGACATGCGGTGAACTGTGCATATGTTCTTAAAAGCGGTGGATGAGCAATGGTGTGTTATAGAGTTGAACTACTGTCGAGTCTGTTCCCCTATCAAGACGCGTTATCGGTCTTATAATGAGTAAAACATTAGTAATCGGATAATTGGTTTGATTAAAGGAGTTACCCTCACAGAATTCTAATTTGGTTACGGCTTATAACTTGTAATAACATCAATAGTCGATACCCTGTTAGTATCTAACTCACTCGGCTTTCATTAAGCTGACGGCGTTTATGCCGCTGGACATTTCTACGTTCCAGCGCACCCTGGTTATGACTGTACAGGTGAAGGGCCTGCAGGAGAGGACTACTATGCCGATGACGGAGTCCCTGTGGAGGATTTCCCTGACGAAGGTCAGACTGAAGAAGACTACTACGCCGAGGACTACCTTTATGCCAACTGAAGACTAGACTAGAATTGTAGCTAATTGTCTTTACCATTTTAGAACCCTTTTTGTAGTCAGGCATATGTTGCCTTGACATTTGTACTTCCGCCGCTTTATATTTGGTTCAAGACTCTGATATGTAATAGTTAGTAACTTCTGTTGACTTTATGTTACGTTGTGATCAGAACCTAGACTTCATTCCTGTTACACTATTACTTCTTGTTGCTTAGTACTGCGTGGTGTGGACAATCATGTGACTTCACCCGTCATTCCCTATGGACCCATAAAGGAAATTTATTTTTCTCTATTTATGCTGCTCCGGGGCGTGACACAACTGTACTTCTAGTTTTACTTGACCATATTCTAACATCTCATTAAATACGATGCTTCTCTACCTTACATGTTGTTCACACACAACAAAAATTAAAATGACAAAGAAAATTCCAAAACAAGGAATCAACAGCATTCTATAACCATTATAGTTCCCAAGTAGATGGTCCAAATTACACTCATAGTTTGACATAATTATTTCATGATGTAATTGAAAATACAGTTACAACACCATCCAAACGCATTTTTGTAAGTTCCATTCATACAACAAATACAGAACATTTGAACCCCAATTGCCCGTTTTACAGAAAGACCATATATAAAAATGGTCTTGTATGCAAATCTACAAACAAGGACCTCAATGGTACAACCGAACAGATTTAATTATTGATGATGTATTAAGATACTACATGCAATGAGCGAAGAAGGTCTGTCCCACATAGGGTTTGGCACAGAGAGAGAGAGAGAGAGAGAGAGAGAGAGAGAGAGAAAGAGAGAAATGAAACCAACTGGATTGATCAAAGCAGTCTCTGTTAGTTTTAGAGATGGCTAGCAAGAGACAGTTCAAATGCTTGCAGAGTCTCCGGAATACTAACATAGGGTTGAGTGATTAACCAAAAGGGATTTAATCTGACTCCAACAAACCCTAGTTTTCCTATGTATATATATATATGTATATAGATATATATATTTTCATAATTTTCAAGACACCATTACTCACCCCCAAATCATTATCGCCATTAGAGGCAACCACCGCTAGCACTATGACCCTTATCACAGCCACACACACACACACACAAACCTCAAAACCAGAAACCCCAAAGAGCCCCAAGTCGAGATCAACCGAAGACTGGTGAAAGGCCGAGTCTGAGAGGATAGAGAAAATGTCTGAGTGTGTGTGGTGGTAGTCTGGTAGAGGGGCAGAGAGAGAGAGAGAGAGAGGGCTCTCGTTACCTCAGATCTGTGGAGTCCGGGCGACGATGGTGGTGAGGAGTCCCGGCGACAGCAATGATAGTGAGGAGTGTGTAGAGGCGATGATGGTCGCCCTTTTTCTCTCTCCCTCCTTCTTCTTCTTCTTTTTTTTCCCCTCTTGTGATTTGTAACACATATTGTGGTTGGGCCATACGGGCACCCACATGATATTGGACTGGGTCCAATAAGACCTGGCTTGGACACCAAGTTACGGGCTTTGGAGTCCCAAGCCTGTTAGATTTTCGTTGTGCTTATATATATGTGTGTGTATTACACATTAAAAACCTAATGAGATACATAATCTTAGCAGCCCCTCTCTCTCTCACGTTAGTCTCTCTCTATCTCCTATTCATGGTTTCTCTCTCTAGCCTATCACCACAAGGGCTCGGGATTTAGAACGTAGCATCATCAGAGATCGCTTAAGAGACATATCTGCGACTGGACAAGACACAAGAGAGTGCACGGAAGTGGCAAGTTCGTGGTTCAACAAAGAGGGTTCGTAACAACGCCGTTCCAACGATCCGAATAGTTATTCCGTAAGGTAAACGCACCTATACTCGTCTTATGTGCATGTGTGCATGTATTTAACATTGGTATCAAAGCAAATTGTCACTGATTTGAACAAAGATAACAAGTTTAATGGGAAAAACTATGACGCATGGCAACGTAGAGTAACCCTCCTTTTGACTGAGAAAGAACTACTTCCCCATCTAACCCAGTCATTAGTCCAACCCGAATTGCCAGAAAATGGGCCCATGGCCCAATATCACCGAGACCTTGAAACCTATAATGAATGGGTCAAGAAGGATCATCACACGCGCAATATATTGTTAAGCAGCATGAATGATGACCTTCTTGCTGAGTATTTCCAATACTCCAGTGCCAAGGAATTATGGGACCAGCTAAAATTTACTTTCGATGGGACATCAATCACTAGGCTTAGGAGCCTGGTGTTGAAGTTCAAGGTGTATCGGAAAGATCCCAAGCAATCGATGACTGAACATCTTAGGACGATGTCTGGTATGATTCGAGATCTTGGTGCTGCTGGGAACATCCTCACTGATGAACAACAGATTCAAGCGGTGATTCGGTCACTGCCGGAAACTTGGGACCATATGAAGCAAATTTTAACACATAATGATAGTAACAAGAACTTTGCTAATATATCTAAACATGTGGAGCTGGAGGCGGAGCGCCAAGAGGCAAACTGCAGTACTGCACTCATGGCGAGAACTTCCATAGGTGGAGGTGAGCGCGGGACTAGTGGGTCCAAGCGCAATGCCAAGAGTAAAAGGGCTCAGAAAAAGGGTGGAGCTAATAAGTTAGCTCCAAAGGCTGATAAACCAAAGAAGCGCAGGGGTAAGCGCGCTGGCAAGAAAAATGCTTCCAAATCAAAATGCTTCAACTGTGGAGGATTGGGACACTTCGCTCGTGAATGCACTGAGCCGAAGAAGGTAACTTTCCCACCCAACTCTCTCTATACTTTTGTGAGTTCTCATGTCCTAATCATTCATTCGCTCCATGATTGGATTGCAGATACAGGAGCAACAAGGCATGTGACCAGAGATCGAGGGGGGTTCGTAGATTATCATAAGATTCCAAGTGGCACCAGTAGGGTATACATGGGGAACGACACTTGTGAAGAAGCAGCGGGAGTAGGTTCATACCAACTTCATTTGCGCACAAGGCACACATTACTTCTTCATGATGTGCTCTACGTACCCGAAATCCAATATAATCTGCTCTCGATCTTAGCACTTCTTGATTTAGGTTTTATTTTTCAGTTTGGACGTGATAAGTTGGATATTGTTTTGGATGGTGTTACTTTTGGACATGGTTTTTTATGGAATAATCTATTTAAAATTGATCTGTTTGATTCCATTTCCTCTACTTCTTTAGTTGCTGATTCAAATAGAAATATTGACTCTGTAACTTGGCATGCTAGACTTGGACACATAGGACATGACAGGATGACTAGATTAGCACGAGAAGGCCTTCTAGGCCCACTCGCTAAGGTTAACCTACCTACATGTGAGTCTTGCCTAGCAGGTAAAGCATGCCGTAAGCCTTTTGGTAAGGCTAAAAGAGCTACCCAAGCATTAGAACTAATACACTCAGACATATGTGGACCAATGAATGTGAAGGCACGTCATGGCGCCTCTTATTTCCTTACTTTTATCGATGACTACACGCGATATGGCTATGTCTATCTAATTTCTCGCTGCTATGAAGCTCTAGATTATTTCAAACGCTTCGTAGCAGAGGTTGAGAATCAGCAAGAAAACTCCCTAAAGACTTTTCGAACAGACAGAGGACACGAGTACTTATCTGATCAGTTCAAGGAATTGTGTGAGGAAAAGGGGATACGCAGACAACTAACTGTTCCTGGAACTCCGCAACAAAATGGTGTTGCAGAAAGAAGGAATAGAACACTTCTAGATATGACTAGATCTATGATGGCGCAAGCTAACCTCCCAATATCATTCTGGGGGGATGCACTTTTAACTGCTGCCTACATACTTAATAGAGTGCCTTCACAGTCAGTTCCTTCCACTCCCTATGAGCTATGGAAAGGCAAAAAGCCCAATTTGGAGCATTTGCGCCCGTGGGGCTCATCAGGATATGTTCACAGTACTTCCCATAAGCATGGGAAACTAGGTCCGAGAGCTAGAAAGCATATCTTCATAAGATATTCCGATAACTCAAAAGGCTATGTTATGTATGGTGAACATCCGGATGAAGGAATGACAGAGATTGAGTCACGTGATATTGATTTCATTGAGAATGACTTCCCCAATATCGGTGACGCTAGGAGAGATCTTGACCTCTATGAGATGGAGGATGTTGAAGACGTCGTACCATCTTTAGGCGAGGGTGGGGAAATTGACATTCCACATCCAGTAATCGCTGAAAATGGTACTAGTCTTCAGCCGAGTGGGAGTACACCGCTAGACACTAGTAGGAGTGTACCAGACAGTGGGAGTACTCCACTGGACATTCAAGATTCTCAGGTAGCACACCGCAGAAGCAGACGAGGAAAAGTTCCACGTCGACGTTTCGATATTGAGAAAGAAGCTCTCATGTGTATAATAGATGACGATGAGCATGCTTCCTATAAGGAAGCGCTTTCTTCTGCTGCAAAATCTCAGTGGATGGTTGCTATGCAAGAGGAAATGAGCTCTATGGACAAGAATAAAGTCTAGGAGTTAGTTGATATTCCGCCTGACCATAAGATCATTGGAAACAAGTGGGCTTTCAAAGTCAAGCGTAAGGCAGATGGATCAATTGACAAGTATAAGGCGCGCCTAGTGGCAAAGGTTATCCCAACGAGAAGGTATAGAACATGGAGACACGTTCTCCCCTGTGGTGAGATTTGCCTCCATATGCCTTATTCTGGCAATCGTCACACATTTAGACTTAGAACTCTTCTAGATGGATGTCAAAACTGCGTTTCTCAATGGAGAACTAAACGAAGAGATCTATATGGATCAACCCGTTGGTTTTATAACCAAAGGGAATGAGCGCAAAGTGTGTCGTCTCAAGCGATCTATTTATGGACTCAAGCAATCCTCGAGGCAGTGGTACTTGAGGTTCCATGATTCAATCACCTCTTTCGGTTTTGAGATGATTGAGGAGGATCACTGTGTGTACATCAAACAGTCCAAGAAGAGTATTCTGATTCTATCTTTTTACGTCAATGACATCCTTTTAGCTGGAAAATGATATGAGTGCCATTATCGCCACTAAAGAGTGGCTGTCCTCTCAGTTTGAGATAAAGGACATGGGTGAGGCCAACTATGTGTTGGGAGTTAAGATTGTAAGAGATCGGTCAAAGAAACTTCTGTGTTTGTCTCAAAAGACTTACTTAAAGAAGGTTCTTCAGCTTTTTCACATGAATAACTCAAAACCCATTGACACTCCAGTTGATAAGGCATTCCACTTGACTTTAGATCATTGTCCTACGAATGAAGAGGAAAAGGAACAGATGTCCAACGTGCCATATGAATCTGCGATAGGGAGTCTGATGTACGCTATATTGTGTACTCGTCCAGACATCTGCTATGCGTGGGTCTAGATAGTCGTTACCAGAGTAACCCTGGTCCATATCACTGGAGAACAGTGAAGCGGATCCAGCGATACATTCGCGGGACTATGGATCTTGCCCTTTGTTATCATGGAGGAGATTTGAAGCTGAGAGGATATAGTGATGCTGATTGGGCTAGCGATAAAGATGAACGCAAGTCCACTTTTGGCTACGCATTCACACTTGGAGGTGGAGCAATCTCTTGGTGTAGCAAGAAGTAGTCATGCATCGCACTATCCACGATGGAGGCAGAGTATGTGGCTTGTTCGGCAGCTGTTTAGGAGGCTATCTGGTTGAGGAGGTTTTTGCGACGCCTAGGCTCTTCGCCTTATGGGGATGAAGTAGTGCTCATTTACAGTGATAGCACATCACCCTTGGCCTATGCAAAAGACCCCAAGTACCATGGGAAGTCAAAGCACATAGATATCCACCATCACTACATTCGAGATATGGTTGCGCAAGGGGAAGTTGTCTTGAGGCATATCTCCACTGGCAGTATGGTGGCTGATCCATTGACTAAGCCCATTGCCAGAGATGTTTTTCTGTCCCACATTAGCAGCATGGGACTTCGTAGGATATGATATGCTTAGACATTTGTATTGGATTTGGCATTATTATTCTTATTATTATCCAGTTAATAATAAATTTGTTGATTTCCATATATATAATTGTTGTATGAATGGAATGTATGCACATTTCTAATATGTCACCGGGCTTGAATTGACCTGCTCACATGGGTGATTCACCTTGGCGCCTAGATAGCGAAGTAGGACATGCGTGTCCACGGCACTTAGATGGCGAGCAAGATGAGACATTTGTGTTCATGGCGCTTAGATAGCTAGCTAGGACATGTATGTCCATAGCGCTTAGAAAGTGAGCTTGAACACTTATATCTACGCAGTATAAGGACAGCGAGCTAGATATAAATCCTATTATTTCTATATGTTGCCTTAGATGGATCTAAGATGAGACCTTTTACATTTGGTCGAACATAGAGATATCCCACGACTCTATGTAGCATGTTTATAGCCGAATGTGAATTTTCAGACGGGCGCTAAGAAGAGCGATTGTGCTGGAGACTCAGGTTAGACGTTTTGTGTAACGTCTAGACTAAGATTCGTATGGCGTTACTTGTTTTTCCAAACACAGAGTGACATGCCCATTTTATGGAAGAATGCCATAGCATACATATCATATTGTATGTGCTTTTGTGATCGACTGTGGAGTAATGAATGGATTCTTCTTCATTACTGTGTGAGCCATGTAGCATATCCAAGACATTGGTTATCCTACAAACTGGTTGCCTTCACGACTTGAGACTATGTCATGAAGAGGACGCTTGATGACAGCTGCTTTAGCATGCTATCCTAGAACGAAGAGATGATTCCGTTCTATGGGGTGTGTCTGGGCAAGCGGTTAAGTTAGTCAGATTGGCATGTGGGCTCAGGGAAGACTATTCAATAACACACCATGTTTTGTGACTCATAAGGGAGCCTGCGACAATCGTATTTTGTTACTGATATGTCATGAGTACACTACATTGAGATGGTGCAGCACTTCTTTTCACCGAGGGATTGAGAATGTTGTGTCCGGTGTGGTTGAATCGTCTAAGGCATACACGAGAAGCTTCCGAGTGATGTGTCTTGCTAGTTTTGGTGATGATTTGGCATTACACTCCTGTCGCTGTACTTTCTTTTCGTAAGGTCGCACGTTCTATTTCCTTGTATGAAGAGATGAGAAATTCCGTTGTGTTGAGAGATTAGTTTTAGAACTAACCCTATGTGGGTGAGTGGGAGATGTAACACATATTGTGGTCGGGCCATACGGGCACCCACATGTTATTGGACTGGGTCCAATAAGACCTGGCTTGGACACCAAGTTATGGGCTTTGGAGTCTCAAGCCTATTAGGTTTTCGTTGTGCTTATATATATGTGTGTGTATTACACATTAATAACCTAATGAGATACATAATCTCAGCAACCCCTCTCTCTCTCTCACGTTAGTCTCTCTCTCTCTCTCTCTCCTATCACCACAAGGGCTCGGAATTTAGAACGTGGCATCATCGGAGATCGCTCAAGAGGAATCTCTGCGACTGGACGAGACACAAGAGAGTGCACGGAAGTGGCAAGTTCGTGGTTCAACAAAGAGGGTTCGTAACAACTCCATTCCAACAATCCGACGAGTTATTCCGCAAGTTAAACGCACCTATACTCGTCTTATGTGCATGTGTGCATGTATTTAACATGATTTATTTAGCAGTACAATACTCTACTCCCCCTTTTTGTCAAACAAAAGCACGGTCAAACTTTTTTTTTCATTTCGCACGCCTTTTGTTTTTTTAAAATGTTCAAATGCAGCACCATTTGAAACCCTGCCGGATTTGACACGGTTTATAACCAAGCCAGATTGGCCAAAAACCATTCCAAATTTTGGCATGGTTTCAAACAGTGCCAAATGAAAAAACACAAAACGTGTTAATTTAGCATTTTTGGTGTAGTGATAAGACGAAAAGTCGTTGTTTTCATTCTTAATTTTCTTTATTCTCATCGCATTGTAATTGGTTATTAAGCGTCCATCCATCGTTGTTGTAATCCAATCTTTGTGGACTCGACGCCCTACTTCTCAAATACTATATTTTTAATAGGGTTAACAAAGAATTTGATTTTGACATTATCAATGACCCTTACCCACTAAAACAACCGTAACTTTCGCAACGGGTATCAGAATCGCTATTATCACACCAATCCGAAAAGCTAATTCAAAGCCAGTTGACGCTATAACCACTATGTTGTTTAGGTCCAGTTTTAGGCCAAAAAAATGATGTTTGAATAAGTTTTGGGCCACTTTTATATTTTTTCGGCCCTTTTGGATATTTTCGTCTTTTTATCTTACTGTACGTTTTAGGGTTTGGTCAGACTATAAACTGTCAGGATGTTTTATTTCTCAACAGCCTTTTTGATTATAAAATATAGTACTGAGTTTTCTCTCAATTTTTTCTATTATTCTCGGTATTCGTGTGAATCAACAAGACAACAGAACCTTGATTTCTTGTATTATCATTCGATAATCAACAGGTGTCAAAAAGGTTGCATTTCCACGCGTTTTTCTCTCGTAATTTCAACGTTCCGCTGCGTCAAGGTCTACCACATGATTTTACTGGACATATTTCTTCCTAGGGTAACTCAGAGTTAGCTTAGAAGCACCTTTTTTCTTAATAATTATCTTGGGACTTCAAATGCGATAAAATTCAATATCATAAAAAAAAATAATAAAAAAACCACTTTCTTTATAGGACACTAAAAGCGAAACTTTTTTTTTTGTTGAAAAAAGAAAGAGCTATAAAAAAATATTAAAATTTTACAATAACATTAAAGACTTCCTTAAATAGTAAGAATTGTAGTATATAATGTGAGATAATTGAAATAAATACGTGAGTAACATTTTATAATTGTAAGCTTATCGTCTTAATGGACTAAGCCACAAGCTCATTTGCATTTTGTATTAAATTGTTTTTTTTTGTTGACTTGCTCCAAAACAAAAAATAAATAAATAAATACCTGCTAAAAAGACTATTAGGGTTTATTTCATCAATAATTAAAAGAAGAACACTACTAGACCCACACAGTGAACCATACATTTTTTCCACACACAGCTTTACATGCTTGTACCTTGTGTTGTTTGAATTTTTTACACTTTTTTGTGCCCCCCTTATACAATACTGGATATATGCATTTTAAAGCTGTGTAAAAAAAAGTATGTGATTCACTATGTGGGTCTAACATTTTCCTTAAAAAGAAAAGCCTATTAGTGAAGTAGACCAAAAGGGACTGCTACTACAAGTCAAGCAACCGGCAAAATTTCCACGAAATTAACTACGTCATTACCCTGTTAACCCCAGCCCAGAACCACCACCTACTATAAATACCCAACCCATCCCGTTAAAAAACAGCACACAACCCACAAACTCAAACGTAGCCCATCTCTCTCCAAAACCCAAAACCCAAACACATGACTTTCTTCAAATCTCTTTCCATTTCCATTTTCCTTCTTCTCAACATCCGAAACAACTGCCAAGCCTGATGGAGGCAGGCAGCTCGGCTAGGGCCAAGTTTGGGACCTAAATGTCCCTAGCGGCACGGCCGGAGCCCGCATCTGGGCCCGAACCAATTGCAACTTTGATGGGTCGGGTTGCACAGTTGCCAAACCGGAGACTGTGGCGGACTTCTCGAATGCCCCCAACACGTTAGCCGAATTTAGCTTAAACCAATTCAATAACTTGGATTTCTATGACATGTCACTTATCGACGGGTTCAATGTTCCAATGGAATTTAGTCCTACATCAAATGGTTGCACCCGGAGTTTGGATGTACCGCAGATATTAACGGGCAATGCCCGAATGAGTTATGGGCATTGGGCTAGTGTAATAGTCCGTGTTTAGTGTTCAAAGCTTGTGGACCCACATGAGTAGGATCAAAGTTCTTTAAGAACAGGTGTCCAAGTGCTTATAGTTATCTCGACAATCCAAATAGAACACATTCATGCCCCGGTGGGACCAACTATAGGGTTGTGTTTTGCCCTTCAAACCAAATATTTTTTGTGAGTGGCTTTTTCACAAGTAGCTATATGTTAGAATAAAAATAGGTTTGAATTTACTCATGAGAATTCAAAGCATGGGGTAAGTAGAATAAACTTTGAGCACATATAGAGATGTGCACTTGCTGTGTACGTAAGGTTCATGTTTTGTAATGTAATACATATGTTTAGAACTCGTGTGAAAAGAATATGAACATTGGAAATCTATTTTCTTCTTCTATTCTATTTGTTGTTTTGTTATGTTCGTTTATTTCTCTATAATTCATTCGTTGTTCACTATTACTAACTAGTCAATACCCCGTGCTATGCACGGGTAGTTTTCAATTTGTGTTAAGTGACTTTCTGTAAGAATATTTAGGAATTATTCAGCCAAAGTTTTATTACTAAAAGATTGTTTGGGTTATAGCTTTGATATCAATTTTAAAAAGAAGAGATTTTCAAAAAGCTACAATATAGAGCTTTTTAAAATTTAAAAAAAAAATAATAATAATTCAGCTTTACAATGGGATCACATTTTTTCAAAAGGTTGGGGTGTCCATGAGCAAATCTCTTCTTTGTTACATCAAGGTTATCTATAAAATCAAGAACTCGCGATTAAGGTCTACGATGTAATAGAATTATAACCAAATAGTCAAAATATATTTACATACAGAGAGTAGTCACCCCTATATTTAGAAGAGAAAAGAAAATTGCATGATAATAATAGATATATTAGATGTTAAAGTAAATAAACAGAAACCAAAAAAGAGAATCTTAAAAATCAAAGACACTATATGAATATGGATGCGAGTAGGAAAGCTTGAAAGCAAGATCATCCTAGGAAAGAATCCCATGAACATTGTGAACCTGTTGGCTCTAATTAAAAACAAAATGCCCAACAGAGCACAACTACTCTCTCTCTCTGGCTCTCACTCTCACACACTACAGCAGTAACTCAAGGACTCCAAGAAAACAGGACAAAAGAAAAAGTATCCACACAAAACAAATGAGGAAGCAAAAAAGTTAAGCCACACTAAACAGAGAGAAATGGAGCACCTGAGGCTAGCTTCTTTTTTTTGGCATCATAATTGATAGCCTAGGGTAAAGATAGACTCTCCACTTGTGGGGTCCGGCTATAGTGGGGTAAAGTAGTTTTGCTCTAGGTGGAGCAAAACCACTATATATGTGGCAAGTGTTGATTGGAAAAGATATGAAAAGGCTGACATAATTCAGCCCATTAAATGTTTAGGAAAAAGGAAGAATGCCATAGTATTAGGGCATTAAATGCCTTGCAACCTGCTATAGCAGGTTTCTTAAAAGCTGTTTGGACTTTGACGAGGATTGTTTGGACATTGCAAAGAAATGTGCCAAGTTTGTAAAACAATATGCATTATTATGTTGTACCTTATGGAATAAATATTGTACACAACTAAATAAAATTCAAGTAAGTTAAAAAAAAAAAGGTAAATAGCAGATTTAGACTTTCATAAGGGTTATTTGGACCTTGAAAAGAATTGTGCCAAGTTTGCAAAATATTAATCATCACTATGTTTGTACCTTATGAAATAAACATTGTACAAAACTAAACAAAATTCAAGTTTGGTAAAAATAAATAAAAAATAAACGAAGAAAGTAAATAGCAGGTTTGGACTTTCCTAAGGGTTGTTTAGACTTTGATAAAGATTGGTTGGACTTTGCAAAGAAATGTGTCAAATTTGCAAAACACTAAGCATAGTGTACTTAATGGAATAGATGTTGAATACAACCAACTAAGTCCAACTATCATCCATAGACTGAAAAAGATACAAGAATTTAAGGTTTATTTTTATTAATGTTTGATTTGCTTTTATTAAGGTTGTTGCATTAAACACCATTTAATAAGCTAACAACCAACTTTGGAGGCAAAGCTTGAACTTTTTTAAGAGAAATTTGAAGAAGGATGTTGAATGGAGAAACATTTAACTTTCACCCTTTCTTATTTTCACTACATCTTTGTATTTTTAGTTTTACCTTACAAACATATATAAATTTCATTCTATTTCAACTCCAGTTCAAGATAGAAGATCACTCGAGTGAAGTTCTAATTTGAGAAGGCCAATATATCTTCACTTTACTGGTATTTTACAACTATTGTGCATAATTTTGTTGTACAAAATATTGTTATGAATAATGCGCATCACTGAAAGAATTAGAAAATTATTCAATCAGTCACTTAAAATATATTAAGTAAAATAAATTTAACTAGAATACCTTTCAATTATTTATTTTCTTTATGTACTATATCTTGTATATACAACACAAGCACAACACAAATGAGTAGATTACATCATTAGGAAAATAGATCGTCAAATGTTCCTTACAAAAGTTCAAATGTTTCATAAGAAAGTCCAAATATTCCTTACTAAGATCCAAATGTTTCTTACTAAAGTCCAAATATTTCTTAAGCAAGGCCACATGTTTCTTAAGAAAGTCCAAATATTCCTTACTAAGGTCCAAATGGTTCTGAAGAAATACCAAATGTTCCTTTCAAAAGTCCAAATTGTTCTAAAGAAAGTCCAAATGTTCCTTACTAAAGTCCAAATGTTTCTTAAGAAAGTCCAAATGTTCCTTACTAAAGTCCATATGTTTCTTAAGAAAGTCCAAATATTCGTTAATAAAGTTCAAATGTTCCTTATTAAAGTCCATATGTAACATAATAAAGTCCATATGTTGCTTGAGAAAGTCCAAGTATTCCTTACTAAAGTTCAAATGTTGCTGAAGAAAGTTCAAATATTTCTTAAGAAAGTCCAAATGTTCCTTACTAAAGTCCAAATATTTCTTAAGAAAGTCCAAATGTTTATTACTAAAGTCCAAATGTTTCTTAAGAAAGTCCATGTGTTGCTTAAGAAAGTCCAAATGTTTCTTAAGAAAGAACAAATTTTCCTTACAAAAGTCCAAATAGTTCTGAAGAAAGTCTAAATGTTTCTTACAAAGGCCCAAATAGTTCTGAAGAAATACCAAATGTTCCTTACAAAAGTCCAAATGGTTCTGAAGAAAGTCCAAACAATTCTTTAAAAAGTCCAAACATTCCTTAAAATCCAGAATTTCCTTAATAAGGTACATATATTACTTGAGAAAGTCCAAACATTTCTAAGAAAATAAAGAACACAATACAAACTAGTGAAAGGAATAATACATAGTGAATTGAAAAGCAACACCTCGAAAAACTAAGCATCTCCGTAGAATTCAAGACAACATATGGTGTGAATTATAATGGACCAGTATATTGATTTAACAATGATTCTGACTACATTTCAACGATGGTGTGGATTTAACTAAAATTAAGGTGGAATGTAGCATCCATCAGACGGCAGACTAGAGTGTTCGTGTATGTTGTTCACGAGTGTGGAGATACCTTGTTGCCATATTATAGTTGTAATGAAATTTGAGCACCTCACAGAAATCCCACATGTAACATAAAAAAGTTCATATGTTGCTTAAGAAAGTCCAAATGTTCCTTACTAAAGTCCAAATGTTCCTTACTAAGGTCCAAATGTTTCTTAAGAAAGTTTAAATGTTCCTTACTAAAGTCCAAATGTAACATAATAAAGTTCATATGTTGCTTAAGAAAGTCCAAATGTTCCTTACTAAAGTCCAAATGTTGCTTAAGAAAGTCCAAATGTTCCTTACTAAAGTCCAAATGTTTCTTAAGAAAGTTTAAATGTTCCTTACTAAAGTCCAAATGTAACATAATAAAGTTCATATGTTACTTAAGAAAGTCCAAATATTCCTTACTAAAGTCCAAATGTTCCTTAAGAAAGTCCAAATGTTCCTTACTAAGGTCCAAATATTTCTTAAGAAAGTCCAAATGTTCCTCACTAAAGTCCAATTGTACCTTACTAAAGTCCAAATGTTCCTTACTAAGGTCCAAATGGTTCTGAAAAATACCAAATGTTCCTTACAAAAGTCCAAATGGTTCTGAAGAAAATCCAAACAGTTCTTTAATAAGTCCAAAGCATCCTTAAAATTCATAATTTCCTTAATAAGATACAAATATTACTTGAGAAAATCCAAACATTTTTAAGAAAATGTTCGTTTGTACTTAGTCAGGATAACTTTGTGTAGAATAGGTAGAAAAGCTTAGATTGAAGATAAAGAACACAATACAAACTAGTGAAAGGAATAATACATAGTGCATTGAAAAAGCAACACCTTGATAAACTAAGTATCTCCGTAGAATTCAAGACAACATATGGAATCGAAATCAGTTGATAGGCAATCAGAAAGATAGTTCTGAAAATCACCATCAACGTCGTCGTCAATATAATCCGACAGCTCAGGGTCTGAAGCGAAATTTGGATTTTCTTCAATCTTTGCAATAGCGTCGGAGGGGTCATAGTAATTCTTCTTTTCATCTTGAATCATGTGAAAACGCATTAATCTAAGATTCATCTAATCGAGTTCTCGTGTTATGCGTTTTATCATTTCATCGTTATCCACATCAGGATTTTGCACCATGTCAGCAGAGCGAGCTTTGGGTACTCGTAATCTATGCCAACGATAATAGACCTCGGCGTCACGCTTTCTATTGACCAAGTTTGGCCATCTCAATAAATGATCATTAATAACCCAACTTGGTAGCAGGCGAGATTGGGCTTCACCGATGAAAACATGCCCGTGACTTAATAGTGGCACATGGGTATTAATGGGTTCATTGAGAAAAAGACGTTTTTTCTCCATTCCACATCTGACCAGTATGATCTACGTAAGATACAACTATTTGCCAATGTAACGCTAAATAATTTCCCCTTCCTCTTCCGGCACCTCTCCCCCTTCCTCTTCCTACACCTCTAGTCATGGTAACGTGATCTGAGTTAGTAGAAAAGTAATCTTCCCATTCAACTTACTACTTTTTATAGGGTGTAATTTGTTGTTTATATTGACCACGGACCCGTGAATGTGGTTCACGGGTTTGATAGATGCATTTCACGGGTGTAGACTAGTTATTGACTGAGCAGTGACTAGCCTTAATCAATAGGGCAGTACATACTAGTCATTTGACTGAGCAGTGACTAGCCTTAATCAATAGGGCGGTACAGACTAGTCATTGACTGAGCAGTGAATAGCTTTAATCAATAGGGCAGTAGATACTAATCATTTGACTGAGCAGTAACTAGCCTTAATCAATAGGGCAGTGCAGACTAGTCATCGACATATCAGAAATAATAAGTTTCTCAAGAAAGTTCAACTTTTTCTTAATAACGTACCAAATGTTCCTTACAAAAGTCTAAATAGTTCTGAAGAAATACCAAATGTTCCTTACAAAAGTCCAAATGGTTCTGAAGAAAGTCCAAATGTTTTTAAGAAAGTCTAAATGTTCCTTACTAAGGTCTAAATGTTTCTTTAAAAAGTTTAAATGTTCCTTACTAAAGTCTAAATGTAACATAATAAAGTCCATATGTTGCTTAATAAAGTCCAAATGTTCCATAATAAAGTCCAAATGTTGCTGAAAAAAGTCCAAATGTTCCTTACTAAAATAT
Organism: Hydrangea macrophylla; assembly: GCA_033977485.1. Classification (NCBI taxonomy): domain Eukaryota; kingdom Viridiplantae; phylum Streptophyta; class Magnoliopsida; order Cornales; family Hydrangeaceae; genus Hydrangea; species Hydrangea macrophylla. The sequence continues at coordinate 97,547,888 of CM066995.1, forward strand.
AAATATTTCTTAAGAAAATCCAAATGTTCCTTACTAAAGTCCAAATGTTTCTTAATAAAGTCCATGTGTTGCTTAAGAAAGTCCAAATGTTCATTACTAAAGTCCAAATATTTCTTAAAAAAGTCCAAATGTTCCTTACTAAAGTCCAAATGTTTCTTACGAAAGTCCAAATATTTCTTACAAAAGTCCAAATGGTTCTGAAGAAAGTCCAATTGTTTCTTAAGAAAGTTCAAATGTTCTTTACTAAGGTCCAATTGTTTCTTAAGAAAGTTCAAATGTTCCTAACTAAAAAAAAAAGTTAATGGTTGTGTGCGCGAGCGCGCATTAGATAAAATTTTGTGGGTGTGTGTTTGTGTTTGTTTGTTTGTGTGTGTCGCGCATTAGATAAAATTATATATACATTAGCAAATTTGATAAAATTAGATTTATAGTATTTAGCCCTAATTTTATACAAATTTGCCGTTCGAAAAAAATATCTTTATAAAACTTTAAAAATAAAAGAGTAATGTTATGCTTACCAAATTTCGTTCCCAAAAGTGTTTCTTAACACATGTGGCAGTGGACCAAGTTGATTTTGATTGGTTAATGTTAAGAAAATACTTTTGCTTACTCAAAAAATGGTTCACCAATGCTCACCCAAGCATCTCATTGACCAATGCAGGGGGACCCAAGATTAAACATCATTTGTTGGCCACTGGGTCCCACTGCATTGACCAATGGGATGCTTGGGTGAGCATTGGTGAACCGTTTTTTGGGTGAACAAAAATGCTCTCTAATGTTAAAATGGTTCCACAATGGTCCCACTTAAACATCCTTTGGTATTAAAATTTGGGAAGCATAACATTACTCTAAATAAATGTTCTAATGTCTTTCACCTATTACTTGGACAAAAAAATTAATGGCTTAATATTAAAAAACTAAATCTATAAATATTGTAAATTTTTAAATTTTCATTTGGGATGAAAATTGGGGAAGCATAGCATTAATTACTCAAAATGGTTAATTAATGTTATGCTTCCCAAATTTCATCGCAAATGATATTGAAGTGGGACCACTGTGAAATCACTTTAACATCAACCAATCAAAATCAACTGGGTCCACTGCCACATGTGTTGTGAAACACTTTTGGAAAAGAAATTTGGGAAGCATAACATTACTCTTTTATTTATTAATTTATTTTTTTTCGAACTGCAAATGTTTATAAAGTTAGGGCTAAATACTATAAATCCAAATCTGTAAAATTTGCTAATGTATATATAATTTTACCTAATGCACGCGCGCGCGCGGGGACACACACGCACACACACACACACACACACATATAGATATATAAGGAGATAAGAAGTAAATTGGTAATCTTACACACAAACTGTAGGTAGAGGGGAGGTGAGTGTTATTTTCCAACCTAGTGGAGAGGTTACTGTAATTGTCATTTACCTCAAGGACGTCAATGTAATTTGCCCTTTTTTTTCCCAACAGTTGGTGGGCAACTGGTTTACGCGTTAGTAGGTAAGCAATGTTTGAAACTTTCCAAACCCACTTGGACACTTGTCACTTATTGATGAACTCCTCTTCTCATCTAACAACTCTCCTTTGTTGTGCTTCACGTGGAGCAAAACTGCCCCGCTCCACTACAGAATTCCAGGGTTCGGCTGTAGTGGGGCGGGAGTGGTTTTGATCTAGGTGGGGCAAAACCACTATATATGTGGCAAGTGTTGATTGGAAGGGAGATGAAAAGGCTGACATAATTCAGTTCATTAAATGCTTGGGACGAAGGAAGGTTGCCACAATGTTAGGGAATTAAATGTCTTGCAACATGTTATAGCAGATTTGGATTTTTCTAAGAGCTGTTTGGATTTTGATGAGTATTGTTTGGACCTTGCAAAGAAATGTGCCAACTTTGTAAAATAATATGCATCACTATGTTGTACCTTATGGAATAAATATTGTACACAACTAAATAAAATTCAAGTAAGTAAAAAAGAAAAAAGAAAAAAGAAAAATATTTAGACTTTCATAAGGGTTGTTTGGACCTTGCAAAGAATTGTGCCAAGTTTGCAAAAAAAAAAAAAAATCATCACTATGTTGTACTTTATGAAATAAATATTGTACACAACTAAACAAAATTCAAGTTTGTAAAAAAAAAAAAAGAAGAAAGTAAATAGCAGGTTTTTCCTAAGGGTTGTTTGGACTTTGATAAAGGTTGGTTGGACTTTGCAAAGAAATGTGCCAAATTTGCAAAATACTAAGCATCACTATATTGTACCTATTGGAATAGATATTGTACACAACCAACTAAAGTCCAACTACCAACCACAGACTGAAAAAGGTACAAGGATTTAAGGTTTGTTTTTATTAATGTTTGCTTTGCTTTTATTAAGGTTGTTTCATTAAACACCATTTAATAAGCCAACAACCAACTTTGGGGCAAAATTTGGACTTTTTTTAAGAGAAATCTGAAGAAGGATGTTGAATGGAGAAACATTTAACTTTCACCCTCTCTCTTATTTTCACTACATCTTTTGTATTTTTAGTTTTACCTTACAAACATATATAAAATTCATTCCATTTCAACTCTAGTTCAAGATAGAAGACCACTCAAGTGAAGTTCTAATTTGAGATGGCAAACATATCTTCATTTTGACAGGTATTTTACAATTATTATGAATAATTTTGTTGTAAAAAATATTGTTATGAGTAATGCGCATCACTGAAAAAATTATAACATTATTCAATCAAAGTCACTTTAAATATATTAAGTAAAATAACTTTAACTAGAATGCCTTTCAATTATTTCTTTTCTTTATGCAATATATCTTGTACATAACAACACAAACACAAACACAACACAAATGAGTAGATTGCATCATTAGGAAAATCAATCGTCAAATGTTCCTTATAAAAGTCCAAATGTTTCTTAAGAAAGTCCATATGTTCTTTACTAAAGTCCAAATATTTCTTAAGCAAGTCCAACTGTTCCGTACAAAAGTCCAAATGTTTCTTAAGAAAGTCCAAATGTTCCTTACTAAAGTCTAAATCTTTCTTAAGAAAGTTCAAATGTTTCTTACTAAGGTCCAAATGTTCCTTACGATTTATTTAAGTGATTTCTTAAGTCCACACCGCCGTTGAAATAGAAGTCGAAACATTAGTTAAATTAATATACGGGTCCATTGTAATTCAACCTGTAAAAAATTACACACCCGTTAATAAATAAATCTTTCTAAAAACAATAATCAGTAATTTATAATAAACAATGATGATAAGCACAGACCAAATGTCCAGAAATTTCTTAAGAAAGTCCAAAAGTTCCTTAAGAAAGTCCAAAAGTTCCTTAAGAAAGTTTAAATATTTCTTTACAAAGTCCAAATATTTCTTTTAAAATTCCAAATATTCCTTAAGAAAGTCCAAATGTTTCTTTAAAAAGTCCAAATATTCCTTAATAAAGTCCAAAATTAAGGCAGTGGGGTTTAAGAAAGTCCAAATGTACCTTATAAAAGCCAAAATGTTACTTAAAAAAGTCCAAATATTTCTTACTAAAGTCCAGATGTTACTTCAGAAAGTCTAAATTTTCCTTACTAAAGTCCAAATATTTCTTAAGAAAGTCCAAATGTTCCATACTAAAGTCCAAATACTTCTTAATAAAGTTCAAATGTTTCTTAAGAAAGTTCAAATGTTCCTTACCAAAGTCCAAATGTTTATTAATAAAGTCCATATGTTGCTTAAGAAAGTTCAAATGTTCCTTACCAAAGTCCAAATGTTTCTTAATAAAGTCCATATGTTGCTTAAGAAAGTTCAAATGTTTTTTACTAAAGTCCAAATGTTGCTGAAGATAGTCCAAAAATTTCTTAAGAAAGTCCAAATATTCTTTACTAAAGTCCAAATCTTACTTAAGAAAGTTCAAATGTTTCTTACTAACCAAATGTTCCTTATGATTTATTTAAGCGATTTCTTAAGTCCACACCGTCGTTGAAATGGAAGTCGAAATCATTAGTTAATCAATATACGGGTCCATTGTAATTCAACTTGTAAAAAAATTACACACCCGTTAGTAAATCAACCTTTCTAAAAACAATAATTAGTAATTCAAATGTAACAACAAACCGGTGAATGTGGTTCACGGGTTTAATGGACGCACTTCACGGGTGTAAAGGACACCTTCTGAATTGGTAGTGAGTGGTGTAGACTAGTCATTAATTGAGCAGTGACTAGCCTTAATCAATAGGGCGGTACAAACTAGTCACTGACTAAACAGTAACTAGCCTTAATCAATAGGGTGGTACAGACTAGTCACTGACTGAGCAGTGACTAGCCTTAATCAATAGGGCGGTACATACTAGCCACTGACATATCATAAATAATGAGTTTCTCAAGAAAGCTCAACTTTTTCTTAATAAGGTATGAAGCATCTGTTAAAAAAGTCATATATTCCTTAATAAGGTACAAAGTGTTCCTTAAGAAAGTACAAAAGTTCCTTAGTAAGGTACAAATATAATCTTAAGAAAGTCCAAAGTGTCTTTAACAAGGCAGAAATGTTCCTTAACAAAGTTCAAACTTTTCTCAGTAAGGTACAAATGTTTTCTTAAGAAAATCTAAATGTTCCTTAGTGGGATTTCCATTCATATCATCATTGTTTATTATAAATCATTAATTGTTGTTTTTAGAAGGTTGATTTACTAAAGGGTGTGTAATTTTTTTACAGGTTGAATTACAATGGACCAGTATATTGATTTAACTAAGATTTCGACTTCCATTTCAACGACGGTGTGGATTTAACCAAAGATGATGACGATGAAAAACAATACACATTTGGTGGATTTGAAAGGGAATTTTTTTTTCGGATATGATTTTTTTTTTCATAATTTGTTCTTATTTTGTGCTGCTTAGTTGCGTATGTAGCCTTTATGTTTATGAGTTTATTGCTTGTTTGTTGTTATTAGGTGTTAATCAGAAAAAATAAATAAATAAATAAATTTGAAAACAAGTGTGTAGTGCTAGAATTGTTCATATATAGTAATATATAAACATATATTTTTAAAATTTTATATAAATATACACCCGCACGCGCACTCTTGATTATGAAAAAATTGCCGAACTTCCTGCACCCGCGTCCGTGCTTCATAGTCCTAAACCCACTCAGCCTAAACCCCATAACATAGGACATGCACTAAATTTTTTTGGACTTATTTATACATATTTTGTGTAGATGATATAAATTAATGTTAAAAAAATTATCCCAAAAACATAAGAGGAATGAGCACTTTTATAATTAACACAAAAACATAAGAGAAATGGGGCTTAGTATGACAATTTTAAAATGTTAGGGGGCTAATTATAATTTCAGGGGAGGCTAATTGTAAAAAAAAAAAATGGTACAAATGTTGAATTTTTTAAAAACCTAGGGGGGATGGAGTGAAGGTTCGGAGATGGTGGGCAACTGGTATAGGGAAATTGGGTTTGTATATGTAACCAGCTAGGTGTGTGTGTAACAGACTACATAGGCGAAATGGGTTTACATAATTTTGAAACTCCTTGCCAAGTGTCGCATTGGGATCATGCCCCTTTACATCCAATGGTCAACATTAAAATGGCCTCACGTGGGGCAATACCAACATGCCCCACTACAGAATTCTCCCTTTCATCATTTACAGTTATCAACCAACTTTTCCCTTTCAGTGATGTCAGCCCCCCTTTTTCCCCACCTCTTTGAGTCTCTCCATCCATGTTCTCTTATGACAATAATTATCCAAAGTACACTAGTAATACATATAGAAACAGGCTAAGCATAATATGGTTCAGTGGTCCTTCATTCCAGCTTTTGATTTCTCTACAGTACCCAACTCAAAAACCCATTAGCATTTGACCAATTGGTCAAAGGACTCAGAACCAGCCAAAATTTACATTTGTACAACACCAACTTAAGCTTCACATGCATGCACAACCCTTTTGGCTGCCTTCACAATCTAGTATAGATTTGGGCAATCTCAGTACAGCATTGTCCAATTCAGGCTTCTCTGCTCAAAACTGGTTCCAATTAACATCAAAATCATAAGGGTTTGACCAAGACCGTCAGGTTCTATGATGATATGTTACCTCATATATATCAGGGTATTACTTTCTTTTTTATGTATATAATATTTTCTTTTTCCTTTTTATTTCTAACCAGGAGGAGAGCCAGAAGGGTGATTCAAACTCAAGACCTCCTACATATTATATATCATCCACCCCTGAGGTTAAGGTCGTCTCCATTTCAAAGTAGATTATTTTCACCCTTTTCGGTCATTTTGTACATTATGAACAAAGAGCAACATTTTTTTTATATAGAAAATTTTCTACAAATGACCCATATATTTTCGAACTATTGTATGATAAATAGAAAAAATGGACAAATTTAAATAGGACGTCTCTTTAGCCAATCCCGAATCCAATTCAAATCCAAGACGCTCACCGTTGACGTGACTCAGTGTTTTTTAATTGATGTTACCCATTCTCAACAGACAAGGTTCTTCACTTTCCTTTTCATCTAGCAACTAAATGACCATTGTAGTCCCCTATTCATTTCTCATCGAAACACACAAGTACCTCATCAACCGACAGTAATTTCATCATCTCCAAAAAAGTTGAATACCCTGGGGACCAACCATTAAAACACGAGATAGACAGGCCTAAGAAAAGACTACAGATTCAAATGCCTAAATGTCCTTCTTGTTGTCCCATGGCCTATCAAAAATATTAATGGAACTAGTAGGAATTAGGAATAGGGACCATCCTCAGCTTCTGCAAAAAATAAAGTGATAACGATAAAACATTGAACAGAAAACATGTACCAAGTTCATGTTTCATCAAACAAACATTAGAAACAGACACAAGAACAATAATGGAATTCTTAGTAGTAGGAACATCAAGCTAAAAGAAACTTCGAACTTCTTGGGCCCAACAACTAGACATCTTATTAGATCCTTCTGGTCTCCCTAAGCCCTCGAGGTAACCCACCCACAACTCAATCAATTCATGGAAAAAAGAGGCATCAAAACCTCTCTTTTGTTCTCCTCAAAAAAAAAAAAAAAAAAAAAAAAAAAAAAACCTCTCTTTTGTTAGTGGATTTCACTTTCATGTAGTCCATAGTAATCATAATCATGAATATAAAGTGCTTGAACATGAAGACAATCATTTTCAAAGCTAACCAAAATAGAATTATTTGCATTTCGTCAAAACAGAACACAGCAATCTATATACCAATCAATCAATCAGAACATCATCTTATTGGAAAAGCTTATCGCTAATTGATGGAAGTGTTTGGAAAGTGATAGACTAGTACTTTAAATAGTGCTCGAGTTAACAACTAGTGACAACAACAAGAAGTGGGAGTCCCACCCAGAATAGGAGTTATAAACATAAAGTTTCAGAGTAGTTTAAAAGATGAGGAAGTCAGTTACTATGTTTGTCCAACCAAAAGGAGGAAAAAGCTAAAGAACTTAAAAGCCCATTGAGAGAACCCATCTTTCAGAGAAGGAAATTAATTACCTTTCTCCATCATTTTTTCGGAGATGAAACGAGAAGGGAAATCTAAGATTGCAACCTAATCCTCCATCAAAAAGAGATAAAAGCCCCAAATGAATAGCTAATTCTAGAACTTAGGACAGTTAGCTTCACAAATAATTCAACTTCCTTACCTATAATCAACTGACCTAGTAAAGGCCCAAAAGTTATGCAATAACTGGTTAAACCCAACCACTGATGCATTCCGAAGTCTAAGTCAGGTACACCATAAGAAATGGTACACAACAAGATACAATCCAACATACCACAATAGTTAGACTTAAGCTCCCAAGTACTCACCATATCCATGCACAGAAGATGGCAGAAAGGAAAATAGAAAAAATACACAGAAGAAGATGTTCTGACTTCTGCTGCAGCAACTGACTCATAAGCCCAGGATATACATATACCTTAATATCTGATACAGCATCAGGAAATAATTGCAAATCAGATGATGTATTGGCTGCTTGTGTTTAAACAATCCCACATTTGTGAGAACCAAGTTTGAAGGAGCCTCCGGATGATTGGTCCATTGTTGGTTACTAAGAAATAAGCGTCTTAGTCTGGAGGAGACTTGAACTGAGTATGACATTCAGAATGTTTGCTGCCAAAGGTAAATGACATTTGTTTGTATCATTGAATAAGTTAACAGTGGCGTATTTATTTGGCCATTACAGAGTTCATAGTTGGGCTAAGGTTCTTCAGAATAATGACTTTTGGAGGAATCTTGAACAGCCCACGTAGAGGTTGCAAGGTAAGTCTCTGGTTAGAGAAATCGACTTCATAAACACTAATTTAAATACAAAATCATCTCCAACCAGGCAACCAAAAATTCTCAGTAGCCCTTCAAGGAGTTCGTGAAGGAACTCTTTCTGGTTAGATGGGGGCTTCATCAAGGAGACCCTACCTCTCTTTACTTATTTTATAGTCATGAATCTGGTTAAGAAAATGGTGTGCCTCAGATCAACACATTAAATTTCACCCTAAACTGAATCGCTAGGCATCGCCCACTGTAGCTTAGCAGATAAACTCTTCATTCTTAGGACTCAGTTTCTACAACATGGAAGCTCTTAAGTTAGTTCACTACTCACTAGTATTGGCTGATTGTGGCCAGACCAGGGTTCGATATGTAGGCCGATACCACGTTGTATCAACCGAATCATGTCGGTTTCGAAGGGGACCGGACGGAGTATGAAACACGTTACACATTTTATTGCACACGATGTCGTCTCGGGAGACGACTCGTGAGTATCGGTCCGTACATCCCGATACTGACTAAGGATTTGGGTTGGGTTACATATTCTCATAGATTGCTGAATATTGGTTTTACTCACGACTCTGTATGGGTTATGGTTGGACTACAATTTGGATTTGGGTTTTGACTTGGGTTTGGGTTATGCTTAAACTTTTGTTTGCGGGTTGGGTTCTTTTTAAATTTTATGGTCAAATAGATAAGTAATTTTTTATGCATATCATGATTAAACTCAAAACAAAAAGTACTTTGTATTTGAGCTAAAGTAGGACTTCTTTGCTCCACCATTTGAGTTAAGGCAACATTTTGGTAAAAATTTAAAAGTACATACTTAATTTTATAGTGAGTTAAGTGTGCAATGTTATCAGCAACTAAATCGACAACGTGTGTATTAAAGATGTAGAAGTTTATGATCTCAAGCTTAGGGAGAGACTATTGTCTCAACCCTATTTGTATTAATCAAGTGAATTAGAGAATTACAATCGAGCCCTTAAGCAATAAGGAGAGGCAGCTAATAAACAGTAAATAAAAACTAAATAAAGACAACTATGAGATAGCTACTGTCAACACTCGCCCTCAAGCTAGTGCGAAGATATCTCTCATGCCCAGCTTGCCAAGATAGTAATGATGAGGCCTACTTCCAAGACCTTTGGTGAGAACATCTGCTAATTGTTCACTAGATTTCACAAACGGGATACAGATCACTCCACTGCTTAATTTCTCCTTGATGAAGTGTCTGTCAATTTCATAATGCATAGTTCAGTCATGTTGTATTGGGTTATGAGCAATATTGATGGCTACTTTATTATCATAGTACAACCTCATAGAATCTGTAGGCTCAAGACTAAGATCTCTCAATAGAATTTTTATCTATATTAGTTCACAAATTCCTTGAGACATAGCTTGGAATTCTGCTTCAATATAGATACCATAGCCTGTTTCTTGCTGTGCTAAGTAACCAGATTTCCTCCAACAAAAGTGCAATATCCTGAGGTAGATCTCCTATCTGTGGCTGAGCCTGCTGCATCTGTATAACCTTCCACTTGAAGATGATCATGTATACCAAAAAAATAAAAGAGCTAACTTCAAATATCTAAGAATTCGAAGAACAGCACCAGAGTGGGACTCGCGTGGAGCATGCATGAACTAACTAACACCACTTACAGCAAAAGCGATGTCAGGACGAGTATGTGACAAGTAAATTAACTTGCATACCAATCTCTGGTATCTCCCCGTGTCAACCACTGCTCCATCAGTATCATCCCCTAGCTTCTGATTAGCTTCCATATGAGTATCACATGTCAGACTCCCTAGCATGCCAGTTTATTGTAGAAGATCAAGAACATATTTTCTCTGGGAGATGAGATTACTTGTTTGCGTTTAGCTACCTCAATTCCCATAAAGTACTTGAGGTTTCCCAAGTCTTTAACTTCAAATTCTTTGGCCAGATAATTCTTCAACTCTTGCATATCGTCCACATCATCTACTGTCAAGACAATATCATCCACATACACTATGAGAACAGTGACTTTCCCTGTGAGGAATGCCTAATGAATAGTGTATGATCACCTTGGCTTTGTTTAAAGCCATATTTCAATATAACTTGAGTAAACCTTTTAAACCATGCTCTTGGAGACTGTTTAAGCCCATACAGGAACTTTTTACGCCTACCAACTTTACCCGTAGTTTTGGAGTCTTCAAAACCTGGAGGAATATCATATATACTTCTTTTGCGAAATCTCTATATAGAAACACATTTTTAACATCAAATTGATGAAGTGACCAATTTAAGTTTGCAGCAAGGGATAAAAGAAGTCTCACAGTATTCATCTTAGCAACTGGGGCAAATGTTTCCTCATAATCCATCCCCATAGGTTTGTGTAAAACCTTTTGCAACTAACCAAGCTTTGTACCTTTCAATGGATCTGTCTGCCTTGTACTTGCCTACAAACACCCACTTGCACCCCACTGTCTTGTGCCCTCTAGGTATGTCAACCAATTCCCAAGTGCTATTCTTGTGAAGAGCTTTCATCTCCTCAGTCATAGCATGTTTCCATTTGGGATCAGTGAATGCATACTGTACATGGTTAGGTACAGACACAAAAGCAAGATTGGACTAAAAAACTTTATGGGAAGGGAAGAGGCGACTAAATGAGAAAAATTTAGATATGAGATGCTGAATACATGATCTAACACCCATACGTGTAGCAATCGGAATATCTAAATCATCAATAACAGGAGTAGAATCAGTGACAGGAGATCAATAACAAAAGTAGAATCAGAGTTACCTAGGTTCTCAACAGGAGAAGGAGATAGGAGTGGCAGATCTGGAGAAATGGTCTTGTCTTTCATCCTCCAAGTTCTTGTTTGATATACTATATCCTCTTTTCTGGGTTTCCTCTTCTTCTTCTAGGTTCCTCCTCTGAGTTTTCTACTTCCTCCACTTCCTTTCTATCTCTTTTATCCTCATTTTCAACAATCCCCAATATCTCAAATAGATTAGACACAGGTACATCAGGCACAGGCACAGGCACATCAGGCACAGGTACATCAAGTACATCACTAGAAGTGAAATAAGATTATTCCTCGAAAAAAGTGACATCCATGGAAATACCACTTTCAGGTAGGAGGGTGGTAACATTTGTAGCCATTCTATGTAGAAGAGTAACCAACAAAGGCACATTTGATAGCACGAGGATCAAGCTTTCCTCATGTTGGAGCATGGTTATAAACAAAACATACACAGCCAAAGACTTTAGGAGAGATAGAAAACAAGGAAGAAGGACTAGAGAGTACTTCAACTGGAGAACGTTTGTTCAGTACTTCAGTGGGTAACCTTCTCCCCAAAAAGGATTTGGAGCCTGAACATAAAATAATATAGACCTAGCAGTGTTTAAGAGGTGCTTATTCTTGCGCATAGCAACCCCATTCTGTTGAGGAATGTTGATGCAAGATGACTGATGAATTATTCCATGCTCCAAAAAATAATCCTCAAGACCAGATTTAAAATACTCTCCCCATTATCAGAACGAATAATTTTGACATGTGCATCAAATTGCGTACAAATCATTTTATGGAAGTTTTTAAAGATTGAATGAACTTCACTCTTTTCTTTCATCATGTAAACTCAAGTAGCACGAGAAAAATCATCAATGAATGTGACAAACCACCTACGATCCTTAAGGGAAACAACACGAGAAGCACCCCAAACATCAGAATGAATAAGAGAAAAAGGGAATAGGAACATGTACCAACGGATTTGTGGCACGTAAATTAAAATCAGAGCACCATATAATTTCCTGTCATCTCTACAAGGTTGAAGAAAGATAATTTTTCAAAGCTACTTGAGAAGATGACAAAAAGATCAAGAAAGCTCTTTTCCTATGCGGACAAACTCCAAACTTCAGGCAGTTCTTTTAGCATAAACATATATTTGAGCTCAGTGTTCATTCTCTCCAATGGAAATGAGAAAAAACAGACATAATTTTTTGTGGCTAGGACAAATAATTCAAGAAAAAAAGCATATAAAGTCTGTTTGGGCTTACTACACTCCCTTAAAGATGAAGGTGATCCGGATACCAAAGACTATGCGAAAGGGGTTCACAAGTTTCTCATCACTTATGGTACTAAGACTTTTCACAGTGCATAACATCAGAAATTACCTACTGGATAAATGAATTTGCTTTCTTGCATCACACCACTAGACCCTCTGAGTAACTCCATCATTCCTTCATAGATTGGAGTTTATAAACATGTGATATGGATGAATGGTCAAAATTCAATATTTTCTAATCCAAATACTAATTCAGGAGTACCATAAAGCACAATCTGAGTAATTGCAGGATTAGACATTAATATAACATTGATTCCAATCAAAAAGGAAATTGACATAAGTGGCTAATACAGAAATAGATAATCAATATACAAATCAATTGATAATCAATGTCACCACTGGTACACCACATCCATTTTTTATATCAACTTTGGATAATGTACAGGGTTGTAAAAAAAATGAATAAATTGCAATTAGAATTGAGAAACAATCACAAAATTTGCAAGATTCAGTTACAGTTTCAGCTTAAAATTGAACTCAATATCGAATAATTTATAGCGTGCAACACGATAAGAGCCTCAAGAACACCCAAACAAGCACCAGCAAGAACATCAAACACAAAATGTCTCCCAAGAAAAACCCTAGAAATTGACGTCGAAGCTGACCACATACAAACAATCAAAGTAATACAACTAACCACTTTACCTTCATCGAATCCAAGCAATGCGATCCAACTATCAATGAATTCGAAACCGGCAGACCTCAATTGAACGATAGACTCACCGATCATCGCCGACGAGAGGCAGAGAAAAGTGGCGATAAAGCAAACCCTAGAGGAGTGGCCGCTGGGAAAGGACCAGTGATCGACGGCGAAGGTCAAGAACATGCCTTTGTTGTAGATGGGCCGAGGGCGGCGTATGATGTGCTTGATGAGACCGACTAGGATGAGATCGATTACAGAGCCGATGAGGAGGTCGATGAGGAAGTAGCGGAGGAGGGGGGAAGTTTTAGAGAGAGGAGAGAGAAAGAGGGAGATTGCGATGGGGAAGAAGAGGCGACCGTCGCCGGAGATTTCTAGGGTTTTGAGGAGGGGGCGAGGGAGGATGGGTTGGGTTATGGTGTGGAGGTGGAGAGAGAGAGAAGTGTCGAGTTTGATCAGACGGTGGAGGATTGTTGATGGTTGTGGTGGTTCTGATATTGATTGTTTGGACTCCATTGTTGGAGGATTTGAAGATTTTAGCGACAATTTGGAGATTTCGATTCAATTTCAACAGTTCAGAGGACAGTGATGATGAGATTGTGTGTGTGTGTGTGTGTGTGTGATCGGGTCGTTTTGACGGTTATATCCAGTTGGGGAAAAATGATATTGCCAAGGAAGTTAATATTTGTCCCAGCCCAATACAGCCTGAGCCCAATTCAGTTGGAGCTTGATGATTGGGCAGCCTTTAGAATTAGATGCCTGGTTTTGATTGTACTCTTCTATGGTCATTGGTCGTTAAGATAATAACAAGACAACATAGATATGATTAGGAATAGCAAAATCCTCCACCCCGCCCCGGCCCGTCTCTAATGGAATGGATTTGAAAGAGTTATAATAAGAGTATGAGCGAATTTTGTATGAAAAAATAAAAATCTTATAGGAGACAGGGCGGATTTGGTATCCGCTAAAACTACCAATTAAAACTCGCCTCGTTTATAAATACATTTACGCAAGAGCGGACCCAGAACTATCATCTGAGGTTGAACGGATGTGTATACTATGGCTGCATTCAAATTTTTTTAAGGTCTAGTTGGTCCAGTTACACTTTTTTTTTTTTGCCCGGGGGTAGGGAACCTATAATACTCGTAGTAAAGAAGCATGGAGTAAAAAAAAAAAATTATTGGGTTAAATATTTAAAATGAACTGTATCACAATTGGGCCAATATATTACATAAAATATTTTAAGTCAAAGCATGAACTTTGTATAAATCAAAGCATCTATATCTACGCCTAACTAAATAAAGTCATTTATTTTATGAATTACACAAATAATATACATATATAAATATATCATTTAGTAATACAATTTTTTGATAAAAAAACATAACAACTAAAAAATGTTTGGAAGTTAGCTTAATGAAAGGGATTACATGGTTCAGTGGTTTGATTTTTATAAAACTTTCCTAAAGATGCAGTGTTCGGTTCTTTTGGCATGCAATTCTATTTTGCATTATGCTCAAGGTGGGGCTGGTTTCTATCGGGCGGGGTTAGCCTAGGTGAAGCTTTGATGGGTTGGGCTATAGATGGGTTGGGCTATAGAAGACTACTAAAATTGTTTTTTCTTTTCTTTGACTAGAGGAGAGTCACTCACTTTGTGAGTGCAAGTCGGTTGAGAGAAGTTATTTTTTTAAAACTTTTTTGAGAAGACAAATACCCTTCTGAAATAATTTTGATTAGAAAACTATAATGGTTATAATGCAATTATTGGTGTTAGAAAATTTTCTTTTGGTACCCTTCTGTTTCTTTTTCTATATTAGTATAGATTATATTGTTCTTCCCTAACTATGTTTTTTCTTTTTTTATATCTGTAAAGATGTTGGGGCGGATTTTTATATCACTAACTATAATTTTATTGTTCTTTTTATATTTTATATTTACAATCTAGAAAATTTTTCTACTTATTTAGGGCGGGGCGGGGTAGGGCGGGGCGGGACGGGGTAGGGCGGGGCGGGGAGGGGTGAAGTAGGAGTCACTGTAGGCGGGGTGGAGTAGGAGTTGATATTTCACTCTAAATAGGGCGGGCCAGGGTGGGGTAGAGTAGGAGTTGATAAAGGGGTACTCTGTACCAACTCTGCCTCGTTGCCATTCCTGAATATGATAGCTAATGATATACTTGGAAGTGTTATTACATGTAGTGATTTGCAGTACAACGATCATTGCAGTAACATGTGGTACAACTGTCAAACCATTTAAGAACTATAGCATTACTGTATCATAATATTGCATTATGTATACAATTATACACATTATAAAATGACAACACTAGATGCCACGTGTCTTCACCATGATTTTCTCATTTTTTACGTCAATTTTATAGATGTGGGTCCCATCTTGGTAAATATTTGGAAAGTTACTAATTACACCTAACAAATTCATCATACAACCACAAGAATAATAAGAGATGTCATAAGTACTCCTCTTTAAGGCGTAATGTGAATGTTAAGAGTAATTAGGCTGGAAAACCCCAGGGGTTACAAGATGGTTAAGAACGGATTTACCTATAGGATGTGTACCGAATCCAGAGCTTTGGTGAAACCTACTCCACCAACTTGGCTCCTTAACTTCATTTGGTGCGTATGTTGTGGAGACAGTGCACATACCAGGGGTTTGTGTCTTTGTCTACTCCGATTAACGATAGTAAGTTTGAATGTCGAAATCATAGAGGACAGACTGATGAAATTTGTCCACGTCTCCCCAAAAAAGGACAAATAGTCCCATTAAACCTAGCGTATCCAAGCAATGCATTATTGCATTAAAATAGACTATTAATTCAATTATTCCAATCACCCGCTTGGTCCACGATACAAATATATTCTAAACTTCTTCTTCTTTCACACTCTTTTATTGTCATTTCAAAATATTGTGTCCCTCTTCTCCATACTACTAAATGTTAATTTTTTTTCATCATTTTCTTTCTCAATATGGTCACTGAGTATTATTTTCAGACAAATTTTTTGTACAATTTGCTGTTTAGGGCGAATGTAGTAGGATATCAGTCACATCCTTCTACACACATAAAGATATTATTTTTATTTATTTTTCTCTTGGAGTAAAATAAAGTAATACGAGTAGAATTTGTGTGTACTATTTGGGCGAGTAATGTCATGCTTTCCAAATGATTTCTGAATACATGGGGCAATGGGATCACCTTTAATAATGGTGGGATCACTTCAACATTATCTAATTAAGAGTACTACTACACCCACACACTTTTCTACATTCAACTTTAAATGTATGTACCATGTGCTGTATAAGTGGTGCACAAAAAAGTATAAAAAATTCAAACAGCACAATATATTCCGAAACTATTTGAGATACAAAATTTGAAAAGTATAGCATGCATTGCTCTTTTCGGTAGATATAATCCACAGATTACAACTCTTTTGTCCAAAAGTCAAAACCATCCTAAGTTAAAGTCTGGCCCAGAATTGAGCCCCACTCGATTCAGTAGGTTGGGCTCTCATTAATTCAAACCAAGATTGTGATTGAGTCGAAGATTCATTGAACTGGGCCATCCTTCATTTTACTCTTCAGTGCAACATGGCATGGTAGAGAAAAAAAAAATGCAGGTGTAAGTTACTAAGTGTGGGTGAGAGAGAGAGAGAGAGAGAGAGAGAGAGAGTGTTCCACATTATTCCAAAAACTTTGAGAAAACAGAGCATTCGTTGATTACTTGTCAATAATCAAAATTTTGATCTAACCATTTTTAGGAAATGTTGGTAAGCATTTCATAGTGCGTGCTCGATCAGTCATTTAATGATTGCACTAATGATGCAATTATATAAATTGAGTTTTGTTAACATGTACCCTAAGGTTCTAAAAGTATAAATAAACAAGAGGTACAGTGTGAATTTCAGTGTACGGTGTGAGGTTCAATGTTTGTCTCTCTTGCTTATTTCCACTTTTAGAACCTTAACATATGCTCTAAGGGCACATGTTAACAAAACCCATATAAATTATATCCAACGGGTGCATTTTCATCTTAAAGAAAAAAGTTGAAGAATATCTAAAGATGGCTTATTGGTTTGCTGTCACCAACATAGAATTTTGTTGATTCTATAAACTAGTAACAAAGATTGGTTGACCCTTTTAATTTGAGACCCACATGATATCAATAATAATGTTATTAACTTTATAAAGTAGAATCATTTGATCGAAATTGTAGTTAGATTAAGAGTAGTGCTACACACACCCATTTTTTGACACACTTTTTGACACACAACTTTAAATGCATGTACCTTGTGTTGTGTAAGTAGTGCACAGAAAAGTGTGAAAAATTCAAACAGCACAAGGTACATGTGTTTAAAGCATAGTGTGTCAAAAAGTGTGTGTGCCAAATATTTCCCTTAGACTAAACTTCATTTTCTCGCGGGTTGACAATTTATTATTGCAAAAAGATCAAATTATTGCAATTTCAGCCCATTGCAAATAAAAAGATGATAGAATTATAGTTTTTGCTTACTATTGCTTGCTCCAAAAACTTTTTTGAATTCTCTAAAGTATTGTCTGTGAAGGAATATCCACATATCAAAAGAAGTTAGTACCCTGTTCATTTGTATAAAAACGTGTTTTAAGGGTGGTGTTAATTCATACATGAACTACTACATATATAGTAAAAGCACATCACATATAATATATATATATATATATAATACAACAAATGACTTTTGGTTTAATTTAGTGTGTCAAGTTATAGATCATGAACCTAATTTGGGAATCAAATTTGAAATTCAAATTTAGTTGAAAATGAAGAGTTTAGTCTAACTACAGTTTGGGAGGCCTGAAAGAAAGCCAAGGCCCCGACCCATCACATAATCTCGTAGGTTGACAGGTCGAGTCTTTGACTTTTTAAGTCTAGTTCACTCCCCAATTCACTAACCCAGTTCACTGGAGAGCTAATCGTATATGTTCATATAACATATGCTCATATAATAGGTGTAATTGCATGGCATTACCTTCATGTTGTTTAGTTCTTCTGAGCAAACAAAGTTAATATTCTTTGCTCTCTGAGATCAAAGCTAGCTAGAGAAAAATGGAATGACCCGAAACTCTTCTTATCATGTATTGAAATTTAGTGTAATAGCCTTCATTATATATATATATACTAGCTGTTTAACCCATGCAATGCACCGGAGCTTTGCTGTAAGAGATACAATTTTAGTTACGACCTAATAGATTCTAGCCAGAAACCATGTCCCAAATTATGGTTCCTCACTTTTTACAAAAAATCAAACAAACTTGAAGATAACATGCATGAGTTGCAAACAATTGGAATAAAAACCAAAACCATGGCCCAAAATTATGGTTCCACACTGTATAAACAAACCAAACACGTCAGAAACAATCTTAAAGATAAGTTGTGCTTAAAATATAATGCGTTTAAGTAATCAAGTATCTACTTTGGAATCACAAATTTCGATATTATCAATATCACTACTTAGAATTTATTCAACCCATCCTCAACATATGCACACGAAATGCATTCCCTTGTAGATATCCCATTGAAGCTCCTGTGTAGAAAACAATAATAAATATTTACAAACAAATAGATCAAATGTTGCAATTTCCTACCATAGCAATTAAAAGATGAAAGAATTGTAGTTTTTACTTTCTATTCAATGCGCAATTTTTTATTCATTCCTTCATATTCAGTATCTTTGCTTGGTGTGGCTGATTTGGAGTAGCTGCCTTTGTCCTGTTGTGTCAATTCTAAAGTAGCCTCTGAAGGTCCCTGCTGGGTAAGGTCATGTGTCACGCCCCGAAACGACATAAATAGAGAAAAAATAAATTTCCTTTATGGGTCCATAAGGAATGACAGGTGAAAGTCACTAATAATCCACACCACGCAGTACTAGTCCAAAAGAAAAGCAACAGTAATCAACTGAAAATAGCACACAGTGCTAATTATTACAAAATATCAGAGTATGGTCCACAGGATCACAACAGGTCTGAAGACAACAAATGCCCAAGTACCCGCTTACAAAAGGTTTAACAGAACAACCGAAAAGAAATCTAATTATAACATCTTCAGTCTTCAACTGGCATAAGGATAATTCTCCCTGGCGTAACCGTCATCGGTGGGGCCTTCCTCTGGATAACACTCATCAGTGTACTGGTCATTACCTGCAAAATAAGGGGTAGGATGTTCTGGACGGGGAATGTCCAGGCAATAAAAGGCCGTCAGCTTACTGAGAGCTGAGTGAGCATAAACTAACGAGGTACCAGTTATCTGAAATAAACACAAGCTTATGAAA
Source organism: Hydrangea macrophylla (assembly GCA_033977485.1). Taxonomy (NCBI): domain Eukaryota; kingdom Viridiplantae; phylum Streptophyta; class Magnoliopsida; order Cornales; family Hydrangeaceae; genus Hydrangea; species Hydrangea macrophylla. The sequence goes on from CM066995.1 coordinate 97,567,243, forward strand.
ACACGAGTTAACATCTTATTATAACCATATCTTGTTTCTCTATTCATTCTTGTAAACCGACCCTTAACGTCTTGTTACTCGAATACTGAACTCAACATATTCTGATCTTTCATGAACAGACTCAATCGTTTAACTCTAGGGATACACCCTTATTCTGTCCATTGCTTTTAAGAGCAATGGTCCTGCTCACCGCATGTCATGGACTCCACGTCAGTCTGTCCCCAGCTTTTAAGAACAATGGTCCTGTTCACCGCATTTCAGGGATATAACGTTTCGAACAAGGCATATCAATCTATTGCCACGACTCAACGTCATCTACTAGTGATCCCAGCTCACCGCTTTTAAGAACCATGGTCCGGTTCACCGCTTTTAAGAGCATATCATAGATCATCCAGTCTATCTTAAGACTTCTTGGTCCAGCTCACCGCTTTTAAGAACCATGGTCCGGTTCACCGCTTTTAAGAGCATATCATGACCAATCGTCCATCCACGTACCATTCCCGGAACTTACCAAACCTACTTACGTTCCATTCTACATCGACACATGACAAACTCCCAATGTGGCCTGACTACTTGGATTAAAAGAAATCGGATATCAAACTCATATCAGAATCAACACGTCACCCATATCTTCATATTCTTTTTATTCATTATCCATAAATCTTTGGTGTCACATTACTCCTGTCTACTCCATAGTCGCATAATGGAATTCCGAATCAGAAATCGAACAACTAAACTTCTTATATAATAAACAGGCAAAAGAAACCATGTTCTGATCATGTCAATCGATTGGAACAGAGGTTCAATCGATTGGAACAAAAGTTATATCAATCGATTGATAAACATGTCAATCGATTGGAATAATGTCAATCGATTGAAAATCCTATTCAATCGATTGGGATGCAACTGATGTCAATCGATTGAGATTATGTCAATCGATTAGTATCTGAAAAGTGTCAATCGATTGAAATTCTATTCAATCGATTGGGATACAACTGATGTCAATCGATTGAGATCATGTCAATCGATTGGTACTACGTCTTCTCCAGCAGATTGTAAAAACAGCATATATAAACGTAAACTACAAGCATTTAACCCATCTAAACATCATAATAGCTTATATAAACTTCATATAAAGGGACCAAGTGAGTTAGAAACTCACCTAGGGTGCGTTTGGGTGTGTTAAGCTTGAAACCTCCAAGCTTTCTCTCTCTTCCTTCTCTTTCTCTCTTCTCTGTCTCTGTCTTCCCTCTCTGTCTCCTTCTTTCTTCTTCTTTCTCTTCCTTCTCTTCTTCTCTCAGTTGCCAAGGTAGTGTGTGTGTATATATATAGATATGTGTAGATATAGATATATGTATGTATATATCTCACAAGAGGTATATCTCTCTCTCTCTCAAGCTGCCAAAGTGACCCAAGGCCACAAATGGACGAGTATATATAGGGATATGGGAGTGCCACGCGTTTAAAGCTGAAGGAAAGAAGAAAACATTTCTCAGGTTATGTCAATCGATTGAGACACCAGTCAATCGATTGGTAACAGATATTTGTAGTCAATCGATTGGAAATAATGTCAATCGATTGGAATAAATGGCAATCGATTGGGATAATGACACGTCATCACTTTTAGTCGGTAGAATGTCAATCGATTGGGAAACTTATCAATCGATTGGTATCAGAAAAGTGTCAATCGATTGGGACAATGTCAATCGATTGGTATCAAAAATTCACCAAAAGGAAGAGAAAGTTTATACGAGTATAGAAATGAAATACCAGGTCTTATTAATATACCGAAATACAGGGTATTACATCATCCACCACTCAACAAAAGATTTCGTCCTCGAAATCAAAAGCAACAAGGTTTAAAATAAAAATGAAAACTTCTCGCGCATCTCTGACTCTAGTTCCCACGAAGCTTCTCCTTCATCATGATGTTTCCACTGAATCTTGACTAACGGAATCTCCTTGTTCCTGAGTTTCTTGATTCCTCGATCTAGAATACGAACAGGTCCTTCATTGAACGTAACGTCGCTGTTGACTTCAATATCCTCAAAGATGATCTCGTGCGCTGGGTTGTGAACATACTTCCTCAGCATACTGATGTGAAAAACGTTGTGCACTCCTGACATCTTTGGTGGCAACGCAAGGCGATAAGCAACCTTCCCAACACGCTCCAGAATCTCGAATGGTCCGATGAAACGTGGTGATAACTTGCCCCTTTTCTAACCAAATCTAACGATTCCTCGAACAGGTGAAACCTTGAGTAATACGTGATCTCCAACGGCAAACTCCAAGTCTTTGCGTCGCTTGTCAGCATAACTCTTGTATCTGGTCTGGGCTGTCTTCATCTTCTCACGTACGACTTGAATCTTCTTGCTGGTTTCTCGTACCATTTCTGGCCCAAGAAGTTGACTATCTCCGACTTCGGTCCAACATAGCGGCGATCGGCAAGGTCTTCCGTACAAAGCTTCAAATGGCGCCATATCTATACTCGAATGATAACTATTATTATAGGCGAACTCAATCAGAGGTAAGTGTATCTCCCAAGAACTCTCAAAATCAATGACACAAGCTCGTAACATATCTTCCATCACTTGATTAACTCGTTCCGTCTGTCCATCTGTCTGTGGATGAAAAGCTGAACTCAATTTCAATGTCGTTCCCATCGCTGTCTGGAGACTCTTCCAAAATTCTGCAGTAAAGCGCGAATCTCGGTCTGACACAATAGATACAGGCACTCCATGTAATCGTACAACGTGTTGTAGATACATTCGGCTCAAACGTTCTACTGAATACATCATACTATAGGCAATAAAATGTGCCGTCTTAGTAAGTCGATCCACGATTACCCATATAGCATCGTGATTCTGCTGTGACTTCGGCAATCCTACCACAAAATCCATGGTTATGTGTTCCCATTTCCATTGAGGAATAGGTAACGGCTGTAGAAGTCCAGGTGGTCTTTGATGTTCTGCCTTTACTTGTTTACAAGTAAGACACTGAGCTACATACTCTGCTACATCTCTCTTCATTCCTTCCCACCAAAAATTTCTCTTCAGATCCTTGTACATCTTCGTACTTCCGGGATGAATAGTCATTCGTGACTTATGTGCTTCATCCAATATTTCCTTCCGGAGATTTTCTTCATTAGGTACACAGAGTCTACCTTTACATCGTAAAGCTCCGTCGGTACTAATACTCCAGACTTCTGGTTCCTTGGCTGACATCTTGGCGAACCATAACTTTAAATCCTTTGCTGTCTGTTGAGCCTCTATGATACGACTGATCAAAGTTGGTTGTACCATAAGACATCCAAAATGTTGTCCTTTATTTGGTTCCACTGGCTGAAGATCAAATTCAGCAATTTCTTCTAATGCCCTCCATTCTCTAATTAGTAATGTAGCGATCACTAGCCGAGGTTTACGGCTCAAAGCGTCTGCTACAACATTTGCTTTACCTGGATGGTATTGCAAAGAAAAGTCATAGTCCTTGAGTAATTCCATCCATCTCCGCTGTCGCATGTTCAACTCCTTTTGAGAGAACAAATACTTCAGACTCTTATGATCGGAAAACAGATCAAACTTTTCTCCGTAGAGATAGTGTCTCCAAATTTTCAATGCAAACACTATTGCTGCTAATTCCAGATCATGCGTAGGATAATTTTTCTCATGTACCTTCAATTGTCTTGATCCATATGCTATAACATTTCCATCTTGCATAAGCACACACTCGAGTCCTTGGTACGATGCATCACTGTAGATCACATACTTTTCTCCACTCTTAGGTAATGCGAGTACTAGTGCAGAAGTAAATCTTTCTTTTAACTCCTGAAATGCACCCTCATGCTTGTCTGTCCATTCATACTTCGTCTCTTTCCTTGTTAAATTCGTCAAGGGTCCTGCTATCTTGGAAAATCCTTCGACAAATCTTCTGTAATATCCTGCTAAGCCCAGAAAACTTCTGACTTCGGTCGCATTTGTCGGTCTGTTCCAGCTTAAGACTGCATCAATCTTAGATGAGTCTACCGAAATACCTTCCTGAGATATAACGTGTCCCAAGAATTTGACTTCCCGTAGCCAAAACTCACACTTGCTGAACTTTGCATACAACTTGCTATCTCGAAGTGTCTGCAAGGCAACTTGTAAATGCTCCTTGTGATCCTCTTCTGTCTTTGAGTAGATCAGTATATCATCAATGAACACTATAATGAATTTATCCAGATATAGTCTGAATACTCTATTCATCAAGTCCATAAATACTCCCGGCGCATTTGTCAATCCAAAAGGCATAACTAAAAACTCGTAATGCCCGTATCTTGTCCTGAAAGCAGTCTTCGATACATCCTCTGGTCGAACTAACAGCTGGTGATATCCAGAACGCAGATCGATCTTGGAAAAGATCCTTGATCCTTGTAACTGGTCGAATAGATCATCTATCCGGGGAAGTGGATATCTATTCTTAATTGTAACCTTGTTCAACTCCCTGTAGTCTATACAGAGTCAAAGTGTTCCATCCTTCTTCTTTACAAATAGAACTGGTGCTCCCCAAGGTGACGTACTCGGTCGAACAAATCCTAGATCTTCAAGCTCTTGAACTTGCTTCTTCAGTTCTAACATCTCGGTTGGTGCCATCCTATATGGAGTCTTAGAAATAGGCAATGTATCAGGTACTAATTCCACACAGAAGTCTATTTCTCTTTTCGGTGGAAGTCCTTTAATATCCTGAAATACATCCTGAAAGTCTCGTACAATAGAAATTTGATCCATCGTAAGCTCCGTACTCGTACTAATGATCGTAGCTAAACCACTCGTAAGAAACAGGTCGCTCGTCGGTTGACACTGAAATCTGATCGTCGGCTTCCCTTGTATTAGAAATACAATCGTCCTAGTAGGGCAATCCAAATTGGCACCATATTTAGTTAACCAATCCATCCCTAGGATAACGTCGAATTCTGACATCGACAGAACTACCAAGTCTGCTGGAAGATTCCTATCTCCCAAAGTCAAAGGGCAATCTTTACACACTTTACTCAACTTAACTGTCACTCCCAATGGTGACACAACATTCAGTGTTGACTCAAGTGTCTGGGGTTCTAAACCCAACTGACGCACAATCTTAACAGCAATAAAAGAATGTGCGGCTCCAGTATCAAATAAAGCTTTAACTGAACTATGAAAGAGTACAAGTGTACCTTCCAAATGTTGCTGCTCATCAGCATTAAAGCCTACTTCTCCTGGAATAATAGCATTCATTCTGGTCTGATCAGGAGGTCCTTGAATTCCTTGTACTGGTGCTCCGTAGTATCCTCCTTGTGGCGCACGACAATCCCTGCTCACATGCCCTGGTTTGTTGCAGTTGCGGCAAATAATATCCGGCCTGCGATTAGATCTATGGGCAGTGCAGTTCCTTGCAATATGTCCTGGCTTTCCACAGTTAAAACATCCTCCACTATTGCTGGGTGGGGCTGTTAGTAATGCCTGTGGCTGTGACCCCTGCTGGCGATATTGTTGAGGTCGATTATAACTCTGCTGCGGTTTCCTGGTTCCTTCCCAGATTCTCTTGTTTCCTTGAAAGTTTTCCTGAGGTCTCCATCCTTGGGTATTTCTCGGTGGTCGATTATAGAAATTCCTCTGTTGAAACCCTCGTAACGACTGAGGTCGATTTATCTGGGGTTGCTGTACTGGATTAGCATCCTTTTCTAATCCTGTAGCAAATCTAACAATTTCCTCATACGACTGGTTCAGATGACCAACCATCATATGTCTGAGGTGGGGGTTCAGTCCTTGGTGAAATCTCTTCACCTTCTTCTGCGGCGTGTCTATCATATGCTGAGCAAATCTGGATAAACGCTCGAACTGTGTTGTGTATTCCCGTACATTCCATCCTCCTTGGATCAAATTGAGAAAGTTCCTTTCTTGTTGATCTCTCTCATCTTCTGGAAAATACTTCTCCAAAAATCTGCCTTTGAATGTCTCCCATGACATAGCTCTAGCAGCGTTGATCCCAATAGTGGCTTGTTCAGCTTCCCACCAATCTGCGGCGGCATAAGTGAGCTGAAACGTAGCAAGGCGACGTTTCTCTTGTTCGCTGCATTCCAATGCTTCAAATATTAACTCCATCTCTCTTATCCATTGTTCTGCTTTCCATGGTTCTGTTAGTCCATCGAACTTTTCGGGACGTAACCCACGAAAATTTGCTAACAACTTATCTCCAGTCTGTCTTGGTGGCGGGGGTGCAAAAGTTCTCTGGTGGGTGGAGTGATTATATGTATCCCCCACATGCTCCATCCTCTGCATAAACGCTTCGAAAATTCCGGTTGGGTCCATTCCCTCTGGAATAGGTGCTCCATTACGCGCTTGGTGATTTCTCAAGGGTCCTACCATGATGATAACGAGTATCGCCTACAAGAGACATATGGATCAGCTGAAAGTCTTCTCGTAGAAACGAACCCGAGATAGAACAAGAAACAACAAAACTAACAATTCTACTAAATAACACAGCACAACGCAACAATCAAACAATAACAGAAGTACTGCTCGTATATATATATATATATCAAAAGATGTACCGTATAGTACACACTAGTCAAACTGTGTACCATATGGGACAAGAGTTACAACAACTAAAGTCAGCTAATACTATACAAAGCTATGGTCAATAGCTATCTCTCAAGCTCCCAAAAATCTAGTGGACAACATGTCCTAATATAAACTAACAAAATCTACACCCTGCCGATCTTGACTCAAAAGTTGTCAGTATCTGATCCTGCTGGTGGTGCCTCGTCCTCTGGGTCTATATCCATCTCCTCGAGTGGATCATCCTCAACTGGTGCGACAAGATCTCCGACTACTACCCCTATATCCCAATCCTCTATCATCTCTGCATCATCATCTTCCATCACATCTGCTATCGCCTGGTTAGCGACATCAACAGCTACTACAGCAAAACCGTCAGCTATGTCAAGAGCTCCTGCTATCGCGGCCTCTCCTATAACAAAACCTGCTGGCTGAGCGATCATCTGAGCTATCCATCCTACTGCCATATCGGCCATGGCTGCCATATGCATAATCGGTCCGGCTGGTATCTGAAGCACAACGGGTACCTCTGGCACAACTATCTCCTCGGGGTCATCCTCCTCATCTATTACTATGTCTGCCTCAATAGCCTCTGGGTCTGGTACTGGATCCTCTGGCTCGAACTCTGGCTCCTCGGGGTCATCCTTAGGTTCATCATCATCTGCATCGTCTACATGCTCATCCTCCACTGGGTCCTCGTCATCTATCGGCTCCTCCTCTCCATCTCCATCCATATCCTCATCGGGATGCTCATCCTCAGGCTCTAGATCCTCCTCATCCTCAATCGGCTCAGGCTCTGGCTCTGGGACTGGTACTGGTGATGGTGGAGCTGCTGCTGCTGCTGCTGGTGCAACTACGGGCTCTGGTGGACCGGCTACAATAGCTCTCAACTCAATCTCATCCATCTCTGGCTTACTCAAAACTAGTCGTAATATCTCCTGGCAAATGTCTCTACCGACTCTCGCAGTATGGTAAGCATCCATGCGCATCTGTGTCGGGTGAGTACTCCCGGTCACATAAAGCGCTCTCCACATGTCCTCCTCCAAATGTCGACTAGCTATCTGGCACACACGCTCACGATAAAACTCTGGGTCAGCTGGCTCCACGGTATCTCCGTGGATAATATGTCCTCCATAAGCATCAGTCACAAACTGGTGAAACTCCGGATCCATGCTATCCTGCAAAGGAAACTATCTATCGTCAGGAAGACGAACTTATCTTATACTCATATCTCATCTCAAAGAATCTTAACAACACTAGGACCAGATGGTGTGGAATGATCGGTGAGCGACAGTATCACTCCCTAGAGTACCAAACTCAGGCTCTGATACCAAAAACCCTGTCACGCCCCGAAACGGCATAAATAGAGAAAAATAAATTTCCTTTATGGGTCCATAAGGAATGACAGGTGAAAGCCACTAATAATCCACACCACACAGTACTAGTCCAAAAGAAAAGCAACAGTAATCAACTGAAAATAGCACACAGTGCTAATTATTACAAAATATCAGAGTATGGTCCACAGGATCACAACAGGTCTGAAGACAACAAATGCCCAAGTACCCGCTTACAAAAGGTTTAACAGAACAACCGAAAAGAAATCTAATTATAACATCTTCAGTCTTCAACTGGCATAAGGATAATTCTCCCTGGCGTAACCGTCATCGGTGGGGCCTTCCTCTGGATAACAATCATCAGTGTACTGGTCATTACCTGCAAAATAAGGGGCAGGATGTTCTGGACGGGGAATGTCCAGGCAATAAAAGGCCGTCAGCTTACTGAGAGCTGAGTGAGCATAAACTAACGAGGTACCAGTTATCTGAAATAAACACAAGCTTATGAAAACACGAGTTAACATCTTATTATAACCATATCTTGTTTCTCTATTCATTCTTGTAAACCGACCCTTAACGTCTTGTTACTCGAATACTGAACTCAACATATTCTGATCTTTCATGAACAGACTCAATCGTTTAACTCTAGGGATACACCCTTATTCTGTCCATCGCTTTGTCATGGACTCCACGTCAGTCTGTCCCCAGCTTTTAAGAACAATGGTCCTGTTCACCGCATTTCAGGGATATAACGTTTCGAACAAGGCATATCAATCTATTGCCACGACTCAACGTCATCTACTAGTGATCCCAGCTCACCGCTTTTAAGAACCATGGTCCGGTTCACCGCTTTTAAGAGCATATCATAGATCATCCAGTCTATCTTAAGACTTCTTGGTCCAGCTCACCGCTTTTAAGAACCATGGTCCGGTTCACCGCTTTTAAGAGCATATCATGACCAATCGTCCATCCACGTACCATTCCCGGAACTTACCAAACCTACTTACGTTCCATTCTACATCGACACATGACAAACTCCCAATGTGGCCTGACTACTTGGATTAAAAGAAATCGGATATCAAACTCATATCAGAATCAACACGTCACCCATATCTTCATATTCTTTTTATTCATTATCCATAAATCTTTGGTGTCACATTACTCCTGTCTACTCCATAGTCGCATAATGGAATTCCGAATCAGAAATCGAACAACTAAACTTCTTATATAATAAACAGGCAAAAGAAACCATGTTCTGATCATGTCAATCGATTGGAACAGAGGTTCAATTGATTGGAACAAAAGTTATATCAATCGATTGATAAACATGTCAATCGATTAGAATAATGTCAATCGATTGAAAATCCTATTCAATCGATTGGGATGCAAATGATGTCAATCGATTGAGATTATGTCAATCGATTAGTATCTGAAAAGTGTCAATTGATTGAAATTCTATTCAATCGATTGGGATACAACTGATGTCAATCGATTGAGATCATGTCAATCGATTGGTACTACGTCTTCTCCAGCAGATTGTAAAAACAGCATATATAAACGTAAACTACAAGCATTTAACCCATCTAAACATCATAATAGCTTATATAAACTTCATATAAAGGGACCAAGTGAGTTAGAAACTCACCTAGGGTGCGTTTGGGTGTGTTAAGCTTGAAACCTCCAAGCTTTCTCTCTTCTCTGTCTCTGTCTTCCCTCTCTGTCTCCTTCTTTCTTCTTCTTTCTCTTCCTTCTCTTCTTCTCTCAGCTGCCAAGGTAGTGTGTGTGTATATATATATAGATATGTGTAGATATAGATATATGTATGTATATATCTCACAAGAGGTATATATCTCTCTCTCAAGCTGCCAAAGTGACCCAAGGCCACAAATGGACGAGTATATATAGGGATATGGGAGTGCCACGCGTTTAAAGCTGAAGGAAAGAAGAAAACATTTCTCAGGTTATGTCAATCGATTGAGACACCAGTCAATCGATTGGTAACAGATATTTGTAGTCAATCGATTGGAAATAATGTCAATCGATTGGAATAAATGGCAATCGATTGGGATAATGACACGTCATCACTTTTAGTCGGTAGAATGTCAATCGATTGGGAAACTTATCAATCGATTGGTATCAGAAAAGTGTCAATCGATTGGGACAATGTCAATCGATTGGTATCAAAAATTCACCAAAAGGAAGAGAAAGTTTATACGAGTATAGAAATGAAATACCAGGTCTTATTAATATACTGAAATACAGGGTATTACATCATGTTTTTAAAGATTGAGTAAGTTTTAGTGCATAAGGACAATTTCTTTAATATATGCAAGGGATCATCCATTTTTTCTGACATGTTGGATGATATGCAACATTCTTTGAGCTTCTAAGGGATATTCTAATGGAAAAATCTTTAATTTGTTGCGGTGTAGTTTTATCTTCCTCTTGTGGTGTTGTAAGAGTTGAGTCTTGTAAGGAATATGAATGTACTTCCAATTAGCTTTTCCAGGATTTCTACTGCTTCTTCATGACCAGTGTTTTGTGAAAGGAAATAGGTTTTTGTTTCTATTTTTTGTAGGTGTATAAATTATGTTACTTTAGGATGGACAATTTATTTCTTTACCTCTGTTGAGCCTTGAATAAGCATTTGGACCGGTTGGCCAATGATTTTCTCAACGATCTTATCAAACATGACAACTGTTGTAGAGCCACTATGGTCTGCAACTTCTGTTTGCAGCTTATACCTGCATTTAAAATCCAAAACAAACTTAATTTTTCTTCTTGCATTTGTTTTTTCGATTCACATCACATTGAGTACCTCGGTTGTGGATATTGAACCTCTCCTCCACACTGATCACACCAAAATGCTGTTTCATTTTGCATTAGTTTGTTTCGATGCTTAGGGCATGATATGTTGAACCAGCCAAAATTAGTTTCGATCTTCATTATCATTGCTTTGATAGAGTACATTGATCCCTGCAATGTAATTATTAGGGTAATAACTTACTTTCTACTAATGAGGATTGTAAGCGTTCATGCACGTTTACCTCATTGTCATGTACAGAAGAAATCTTCAATAGTTCAGAGATGTTCAGTCTTTTTTTAAATATCAAGTCATCAATTTGGAGCTCCTTCTTTGTAGGGCTTTGTAATTCTCTAACTTGACAATCTTCTGATGTTGCACTTCATTTTTTTGGACAAATAGAAATGTCAAAAGTTGATATGATGTTGTAGACACCCCATTTTGTCGGCTATCAGATTTAGGAGACCCATAGCTTGGTGGTTCACAATGATCGAAAAGACTCAAAAGGACTCCTGGAAGTTAATTCTATTTCTCAAAATGCTCAGAATGACCAAAATGCCCCTGAAAGCCCAAAAGCTCCCAGATTTGGACCAAAAGTTTTGGAAACATGCTACGTCGTAAGAAAAGTGATAAAATGAGTTTTTAAGTAAAATCGGATGAAATCGTCAGCTCCCAGAGACCCCCCGGAAGACCCGGAAGTTCCCGGAAAGTCCCCGATGACCAGTTTGACCAAGGTTTGACCAAGTTTGACCGAAATCGTTCAAATTCTCTGGGATCATTCTAGATCATGTGGAAAGTATTAAAATGAGTTTTAAAGAAAAATCGAGCAAAAACATCAGCTCTTGGGAGCTCCTAGAGGTTTCCAGAACTTCCCGGGAATCCCAGGTTTGACCAGTTTGACCAAAATTTGACTTTAGAACCGGAGCACCGTAACAACATTCAAATATTTTTCATGGATACTAGAGGTCAATAGCTTTCCAACGGTATATCGCACATATTTTTTGGATTTAAAACGAGTTTATTATGAATTTCCGAAGGCGAAAATGGCGATCAAATCGGCTTTTATCGCAAATACCGCAAAACTTTTCAAAGTGACCTGTCTCCGAATTATTTTTTATGCAAAATAGACTCCTTTACCTTTCCAACGGTATATCACAACCTCAATTTGGAGTTCGTATGCATTTTCTGTGAATTTCGGACGAAATAGGGCCTTTTCGTAAATACCGGAACCTCTGGGGGCCTAAACAGGATTATCCAAACAATTGAGGAGCAGTGCCGCCGCGGCACTGGCCCACTGCCGCCGCGGCACAGGCCCAGTGCTGCCGCGGCACTCTCCTCCAGAACAGTATGTTTTTGCAATTATTTTTGGGGTTCCATTTTGATTAATTAGAAACCAAAACGACGTAGTTCTATGTTTTCAGATGTTTGGAGCCAATGGGAACACTTCTAAAATCCCAAAACCACCCCAATTTGGCCTATTTAAATCCCCCTTGACTTCTTATTTAGGGAGTGTCAAGTGTAAGCTTTAAAAAGTTTGGAAGAGAAAAGTTGTAGAGATAAGGTTAGGATATAGAGAAAAGAAGCTTTCTTCTTTGATTTCAAAACAAAAGTGAGTTCTAAACTTTGTTTTTACTTCATTACTCCTATTTACTTCTCATTCAATACACCCAACCACCATTTTAGTGAGCATTTAAGAGAGAGGATGCTACTTCCATGTCCAATGTCATCACATATGAGTGAAACATCAAACCACAAGTCCAATATCACATTGATCATCATCTATTGGTTATTATTTACTTGCTTGTTTATGCAATGTTCATCTCTTCTTACCTCGTTTCTTTTTTATTTTCTTTATTTACTTACTAGTTCATCATCATCTAGATGATGACATGAAGTTTGAGGTGAGTGAATCCTCATGGATAGTAGCTCTTGACCTCAAAAACATGTTTGATAGATGATGATCATAACTTCAATACCTCCAAGGTATCCTTGAAGTTATGTTCAAATGAAAATAAATCTCTCCAACAATCTTGGAGGTTCTTGGTGATGAGTTTGATGTTGGCATTTTAAGTGGTTATAACCTTCATTGAGTATTGAAAATGTGCTTTCAAAACTTCTATTTCAAAACCCCCTTCTTAAAACCCTCACTTTGATTTCAAGAGATAAACCTTGTTTTCCCAAAATCTTCAAAACAGTGAGTCAAAACAGTGAGTGATCTGAGTTCAAAGATTTCTCTAGAACTCAATACTCAATGTATGAATGCAAGGCCACTTGGAAAGTCTTCCTAACTCATTAGAGAACACCCATGATTTTTTGTTTGACTTGAAAATACTTGAAAATGGTCTATTTGGACCCAAACATTCCTTCCAGACATTCTGCCTCTGCTGTCACAACAGCTTGATTGACTTTCAATTTATTTTTCAGAACTCTTTTCCCAAAGGGGTGGTCCTAACTTATTTTTTCCTTAAAATTCAATGTCTTAGGGAACTTTATGTATAAAATGGGCCTCTAGATCATTTGTTTTCATGTTCTAAGATTTTTTGACATTTCAGTCGACAGTACGAACTCTGTTTCTGAGTGACCTCTATTGGTTACATGATTTCTCTCAATATGTGTCACGGCCCATCCCACTACGCGTGAAAATAGGACACGTGGCACGCCACCAAGGCTCATCCAAACAATCATATAAATATACGCAGCGGAAAGAACTTTAAAACAACCCTGGGTATTTAAAACTTAGGGAACATTACCCTCTGAGTTTGTAAAATCCATTGAAATCGGAGTTACAAAAAGTTTTGTTCAATCAAAAGTGTTCACAAGAATCCATTTCAAAATACAGAGGTTCAGTCTACTGCCCAGTCGACTGTACTAGGGTCCAGTCGACTGTGCCTGGCAGAAACTAAAACCCTAAATCCTCAACAGAGGTCCAGTCGACTGCCCAGTCGACTGCTTTTCTATTATTAGAAGCAGTAGCCAAAATCAACAGTGGTTCAGTCGACTGCTTTTCTATTATTCACTTTCAGCGTCTCAACCACACGAGATCCAGTCGACTGACCCTGGGTCCAGTCGACTGCTCCCCTGCTGGCAGCCCTGTGATGAAATATACTAACACATGCTTCTCAATACCAACAACAAACCCAACCATAACTGAATTCCAACATTCAAAACGTGAATACAGACGTTCAATTACAAGATTCCGGTACTACGGAACTAATCCATGATTCCATTACAACATCTTACAATATTCAAATCCTTACACAAGTTTAGGATTTAAGACAAAAACATATACAAGTGTGATATCCCCGGCGTTCATCGGCCTCACTCATCGCGCTTCTTCTTATCCTTCTTCTTACCTACAATGGAGTACATCTCCACTGCTCAGCTATATGCTGAGCGTACAAGTTCTAACATATGCAATATATGATAAAACATGCTTTAATCTCATAAATCATACAATAGTCTCTAGGGAGAAAAATACGCATTCATCCGGTAGCGGCAAGTCCAAGCCTTAAACCGCGATACCAATGGCAAGTCCAAGTCTATCAACCATTGTATCCACAAGTGCCATGGCAAGTCCAAGTCTATCAACCATGCACAGTAGCCGTCGCTACTAAATTCTTAAACATCGAGAAGCTTACTCCGGCATGAATTTGTATAAGACTCCCCTTTGACCCACATAGACAACTTAACGTGCTCGCGTAAATTTAGACATGATTTTCACAATTTAGCGCGTGCATAATTAACGGGCCTACAATTAACACATGAATTTCGCCTGGATCACAATTTCGTCGTCGAAATATAAAACATGTATTTCCCTATATTTCACAAGTTAGAACTTCATACCTCGTGCAATTTCCCCCAAACTTTGAAGGATTGACTAGGAGGCTAAATAAACGTCGGATTTTGAATTTGAGACAATTCCTACAAGTTTATACCTGTTTTTCCCAAAAGTCTAAAATTAAGATCTTTACGAAAATTGGCCAAACATGACCTAAGTGGTATCAAAACGTAGATCTTACCTCCACGAGTTCAAATCTGAAATCTGGAGAAAATCTGACAGACGAACGGTCGTCGATCGGCGTCGCAAAGCCCGTTGGCTCCAAATCTCCCTTCTCTCTCCTCTCTCTAGATATTTATAAAAGTTGTGGATGAGAATGAAATCCTTACACAAGTTTCTCAAAACTTCTCATTCACCCATGAAACTTCGCACACGTCCATTTTATAACTTTACGAGTGAAAACTATAAATTTCAAAAGTTTTCGACTAGGTTTCGTTTAGGTCCAAAATAACGTCCGAAAACTATATTCTGTGGAATCTCTACACAACCTACCTTTTCAATTAACGTATCACTCACGTTCTCACCACAGTTCTCAAAATGATATAATGATATCAAAGATTACTAGAATTCCCACAACACAGATAAAATTACTATTCAACAAATACCAGATAAAGTCAAATATCATTTAAATCATATAAATGTCATTTAGGCATGCCCATGCAATATGAACTTCCATGTTCTCGTGTCCTTACTGACACCTTACCGTTGACCACAGTCAACCACTTATCCTCAATTATCATATATCAATGATAATTCATAAAATTTCATATCATGCATGATTAAACTATGAAATTCTGGAACGGCCATGACAATATGTAATACTCCCTCTGTCCCATATTTAGAGTCCTTGATGCCTTTTTTGATGTCCCATTTTAAGAGTCCTCTTTGAAAAGTCAAAGTACTTTAATACACACTTTCCAAATTTGTCCTTTATTATATTCAATTCTTCCCTCTCCTTTTTTGATGTGACACTATAATTTTGAATTTCAAAAAGGGCAATATTAGAAAGTTGAAAATCTCACCAAAATCAAAGTTGTCCCCTTAATAAGTTGGAATTCCCAAAAGAGACTCTTAATATGGGACGGAGGGAGTAGTTATTAAAGATTAGCTTTTTGGATTGTGTTCTAGACACAATAAGGAAGATCTCCGTAAAAAATCATGCATTGAAAACATTCCTAACCCTTCTTTTCAATTTCCAAAAGATCATGTTACTGTTCTGTCCACTATTCACAGCAAGCACACTTTTACTTTCCCCCTTTGATTTGATGCTTACATGCACTCCAAATTAGCTCATGTCTTAGGAAGTAGTTCATACTACATTTGTACATATCTCATGATAATTTCATTCATTCATTCATGTACATTCTAGACTTCTAAGTCATTCTAGGAATCTATGAACACAAAGCACACTACAACCTTGGCACATTCTAGATACCTACATTGCATCCATGCAAAGATTTGGGGCTTTTGTGACTCCTAATCTAAGAAGATTATAAGGAATGAACTTGATCACACGTTCATGTTTTCCCTCGATCTAATCATCATTTCTCATCTGTCCCGGGGATTGAGAGATCTTCTCTCCTCAAAGATTAACATGCATCATTCTAGCTTGCTAAGCATCCTTATTTTCTTTGATTTATTTGTTTCAAGAACAATTCATGTCCCCTTAGATTAGGAAAACTTTATTACTTGATAGGTTATTAGACAATTTTTCCTAGGTTTGTTTTGTGTGATCTTTCACTTTGCATTGTGTGATACTTGGCTTAGATCTTATGAATGATACCTTATTTTTTGATCTTCCATTTCAAGATTCTTATGTAATGTAATATACTATCATAGTATTAATTGCCGAACCACACATAGTATAAGATGATTATTTGGATGCTAATTGAGGCCCGTCGATAGACGGGGCGAGTTGAGGGTGTTTTAGTCGTGACAAAGGCTCCTTCCTCTCTCGTACCAAAACCCCGAGCCAAGTTCTTTGGTTATGAAGGGCCGGTACCCTTTATCCATTTCGGTGAGTCAAATTTGGTTTCTTGGTTCCCTAAAGACCAAGTGGCGACTCTGAATCTGTTTTCAACAGACCTTTTCTTCAAAATCAACCTCTTGTTTTCTTTCAAATCAATTTCAAAACAAAGGAAAATCAATTCCGAAACCCCGAAAACAGAAACACAGGAGTAGACGACGGATTCCGCGTGTCCACATATGTTCAAGAGAATTTAATTTTTCACAAGGGAATAAATGTACACAGTATAGTATACCCACCTTTCAATTATCTCTGCGACCTCTGTAATTTGTAGATTTGTGTAGATCTTTGTAGCACTTGATGAGGATAGATATGTTTGGCCTGTATAGTTATTAAATTACAAAGTTTCTACAATAAAGATAACAACATGATAATTGACGGTTTTTTATCACGGTTGTATACCATTATTTTGTTTGACAATGGTTGATGTAATTATCAAGACTGTAACAGATCCACTGTTGAATGCTATTTCATCATCCAATTTAAGAGCACAGCCCGCCCAAAGAGTAATTTGCATCTTGTTGTTGCTATAATGTGGAAAATAATTTGCACATTAAAGTGAATGGTAATATGATAAAGATTGAGTATTTTATGAGCTCACCTTTTGTCCAGCAACTCAATATTTCTTCTCTTTAACACTGAATTTGTTGATTGAACCTCCTCTATCTTTGTTGCGGCAACAATTCTTCCAACAACATCTATATAAAAAAAATTGTATTTATATCATAGGACTCGTAGGCTTATACGAAATAGTATTACTAAAGTTGTGGTAGTGGTTACCTATCAAGAATATGTTACTATCATATCGCAATGGTATATCTTCAAATTTGACCAGCTCAAACTTGTGTAGTTGAATGTTCTCACTACCTTCCTCTATCTCCTTCACTGTAGTTGTGGCAGTGAAGTTTATTTTGTAAGTTTGGTCTATCGGCCTGTAGTAACCTTGCTCTGGACAACTTTGAAAAATGATACCAAATAAACACGTCCTTCAAGAAGAAGTGGTCTAAACTTTGGCACTAAGGTTTTCCATATTGAAGCGTAAATATGTTGTCCCTGCAATGTTTTGTATAACCATATTTATTATTTTTATTTCATATATGGCAATCGTCTACGTTAAATTTAGAATACTACTTACATGTTCATCCAAGAGGATTAGATCTAAACTAAGGAGGTCATTTTTGTTCTTCGCATTTAATTACCGCATCCCAAATTCTTGTTACTCTTACCTTAATCTTCCAATTTTCTCTTGTTGGAGAAAGTTGTTCCACGCAATTGAAGGATTTCATCTTTGAGTTATTACACCTGAAAAAAATGTATAGTGCAAATATTAGTTATTTGTGATTAAAGGTATTAGTAATAAAGTCTTGCAATAACTTAAATCTGGATTGCACTTTTTTTTCCTTACCTTTTGGAAGATTTTCAAATATTTCTTCGAAGACTACGTTTTTTGTAGATCCTTGCATATATCTATAAGGAACTAAAATTTTCAATCCTTCCCGAGATGTTACTCTTGATACAGCCACATAAAGTTGGCCATGACTCAAAACAGGCCTTGCCAAGTACACGTCAACAGTCTTGAATGTTTTCCCTTGACTTTCTTGTAGTTTGTGTTAAGATTGTGCCTAAAATTCCATTAGTGCAATTATTTCTTAATTATGATTTGATTCCTTATTTAGTGGTTTCTTTGTCAAATAAGGATTCCTTTGATGGTGGAAGTTACCTAGTTTATATAGGAATGTTTGTGAGAGTATTCCTATTGTACAAGGCTTACCATAGGGGTAAATCTTACTACAACTAGGATTAGGTCTCTACAATCTATATAAATATAGGGCTTACTCAAGGGATTCATATGATTGGTTGGAAATCTTCTACATACGCAAGAGAGGGCTGCAAACTAGTAAGGAAGAGATTAGTTTCTAGCAATTGTGTGTGTCATATAACTTGGTTGGAGAGTTTTACACGTGAGGTCTTGAGTGCTTGTAATCTTCATATTAATCGAGGTGATCGCCTTTGCACGTGGACGTAGGCATTGTTGGACTGAACCATATTTAAATCTTGTTGTGTTGGTTTGCTTGATTTTTCTTTCGTGGTTGTGTCGTTCTTGTTCTATTTATCTCCATCTTTGTGGGTGTAATTTTTCTTGTTGTGATTGTAGGCCCATTCCCAACAGTTTGTCCTCTCTCTCTTTGGTTCTATGGTGTTCACAATAGGTCTGCTTATACGCGTGTTAGAGGGCTAGTAAGAAAAGCCTCAATCAAGTTGTCACTGCTATGATGTAGCATCTTCTACTCTTAGTAATCTTTATCTTCAATTCTATCTATAAACGTTGTGTTTGTCTTTGTATGTAAAATTTTTTCTGCCCTTAGCAGCCATTATCGTTAATTCTTTCTATAAACGTCATATTTATCCATAATAGATGGTGAATGTAATGTGGAATACATGAACCTAAACTATAGTGTACGTTCATTCTTGATAGTGGTATCAGGTAAGTGTAATTTTTTTTCCTGTGTAGTATTCTTTTACGTGACTTTTATGATTTGCTGCTTGAACTACAGTTGAGCATACGTATAAATTTTATATATGTAGACATACGTATTTATCTTAAAAAAAAGTCGATCACGAAAATTAGAACCTGTATGCTGTTCTTGTGTTTGTCTATGGAGTGTATGGTATTGAGCTATCAGTTGGTAAAAACATACTTTAATCTACAGGACACCACGACGTAGTTTACTCTCTAGCTTGCTCCTCTATTCTGTTGTAGGAAGTTCAAAGTCCTTAAACCCAATGACCAACGTGCATATGAAATCCTTAATAAATTTTGGCAACATCTCCTTTCTTATTCAATGTGTAATTATACTATTTGTTTGCTGCTGTATTTTTCTGTACACTGTTTTTATGTTGTTTTACTTCCTTTAATTTCCCGCTAGGTGAGAGACGGGGAGAAAGAGGGGGGTTACTTTTATTTATGTTTCTGCCCACGCTAAATTTTTTTTCTTTTGTGGAAAGGCTGTCTTCTAAACTTGATTACCGGCGCCAATACATTGATTCTTTCCATTACACATGAAGGTTAATTATCAAGTTCTTTATGGGCATGCAACTGATTTTGAATTAAATTCAAGGAGGATAAACATGCACATGGAGTTCATTTACTATAGTGGCTACGTGATAGGAGTTCGTACAGAGTTTGGTGGGTTTTTTAGTGAGAATAGAATCTTGCTTCATTATAGTGAAACTATTGGGAATGCAAAGATTACTTAGTGGACAAAGAAGCATCCATGATGAAATAAGTGAGGTATAATTTTAGGTGTAACAACCCTTAGAAATAGGATGTTCTATATTTGATTGTATTGATAAGGATGACCACGTAAAAAGAATTAGAAAGTTTTCCGTATAGTAGTACAAAGGATCATCTAGGGGTAGGGTCATTCTATGGGTAACCAGCCTCAGAAAAACGATATTGCGCTATGTTGATTCCAGTGAGGAGGATGACTTATTAAAGCATTTGGGGTTTATCATTGTACAAAATTAAGGAGCAACCATGGATGAAATAGGTAAGTAATAATACTAGGGGTAACCACTCACCTAAGCACCATTTAAGAGAAACGAACACCCCAACCCCCAACCACACACACACACACACCACAACCCAAAGTAGTGCTTTTTTCCATCCCAAGGTGGTGGCCTTTTTTACCCTTTTCTACATGTTTATCTTCTCTCTGTTTTTTTTTTTTTTTGGAAATGTGAATTGCAACCAATATGTCTTGTATAATTGTTCAAGGACTGGGGACTTTCTATGCTAGTTGTCATATTCTTTGTACATTATGATCTTAATCATGGTATAGTAGGCACATTTGTGGTAAAGTAGGGAGGCACACTTGTTGATTTTTATACACTCCATCTTGTTTTACAGAGTGAAAAGGCAAAAGGAAAGGCAAAAGTTATTTTTTCTTTGTTTGGTAACCTTGAATGATGTTGAGAAAAAAATGTGCAAATGAGAAACATTTAGAATGGGATATGGGTACTGTAGATAATAGCGAGATCGAATATACATATTTAGTGAAACACCAAATACTGGGCATTCACCGTTAAGTTAACTAAGTGAAATTTGGCTTTCATCCACCTTCTGGTAATAATAATATCCAGTGACATTATTGTTCGTAGGGTTTTGTTAACATGTGTTCTTAGAGTATATGTTAAGGTTCTAAAAGTAGAAATAAATAAGAGCTATAATGTGAGTTTCAGTGTCTGGTGTGATGTTCAGTGTTTGTCTCCTTTGTTTATTTCTATGTTTAGAACCTTAACATACCCTAAGGCCACATGTTAACAAAACCCTTATTTGTATAATCAAAATGTTGGTTTTATATTTATCGTGAATCGTGATGGCGGTGATTAAATTTCAATATTAAAATTTGAATCGAAGTTCTATATATCCTTCCTTTATGCTCTTTTTATTTTTTTCATTTCTTCTAATTCTATCTTGTCGATCATGGTCTAAATTTAGGTCTTCGAAAAAACTTGGAAGCCAAATGCTACGTAGGTACGCTTGAATAGTGTAATGGCTTTTAGTCAAAAAAAAAAAAAAAAACAAAAAAAAAAAAACAAACAAATAAACAAAAGAATGCTGTAATGGTACGCATGAGATTCTTCATCATAATTCCATGCAGAAGGATGTTAAAAGTCAGGCATCTTTTTCATCACATGTTTTTAACTCAGCAGTCAAGGTTAGGCAGACCAGCACTCAGCAGCACATTAGACTGCAGCGCAAGATTTGAGAACATCTTGCTATAATTTTCTTCTTCGTTTTGTGTACTGTGTTCAGTGGCGGACCTACTGATGATAATTTGTGCCGAAAAAACTTTGATAGTGGAAGTCCAAAATAGTAACGGGCCGAGGCGCGGACCAGGTCGCTCTCTTTAAGGTTGATTTCGCGCCTCCTCGGTCTTCTCACCGGTGCACAGGATGGTGGTCAACCCCCAGGATACAACAGCCCAACACACTTTAATATTTCTATTTAGTTTTATGCACTAACTGAATAGAAATGAACTACACCGAATAACCAATAATAACTCTGTAATGCCCGAACACACAATAGAGCACAAGAATAATTTCACACAGTTTGTAACTCTCTGAAAGTATGTATATTGTTTGTATCCGTGTATATTAGTATGAACCTCCTGTTGTTATATATATATTTTAATCATATGACAAGATTGATAGACCTCCCCTTTTTAGACCCAATGATGACCTCTATATTGAGGAAATCTTCACAGTCAAATGTGGCTCATTCTGTGGGAAAGAAAAGAGAGAATTTTGGGCGTAATGTAGTGTTCCAGAAGGATATGGTGTAAATATGACAAGTGAACGTTGAAGATATTAAAAAAAGAAGGGAAAAAATAGTGGATACAATCACTGCAAATATCCATCTAGGAATGTTAACACAAACCAAAAAGATAAGATTTAACTCTAAAAAAAAAAAAATATCTTATTCAAAAGGAAAAGGTATTATCTCACACCAAAATATATTTGTTTGTTAAAAAATTTCAACAATCCCCCACTAATTTTTTAACAAAAATAATAATTTATCTAACTGGGCATACAGAATAATAACTAATAGTGTTATGCATAAATAAAGGTGAACATCGTCTTGAACCTTTACATAGTGAAAAATATTCAAAGCATAAGAATTTGAGTGACCGAGTCTTGAACTCATATTCTTGTGTATACAACGAGTATTTTTCACACATAACCCTTATCATGGTGTAGTCTCAAGAAGCCAGCACATTACGGCCTTGTGCTTTATCCCGGTGTCATGAATGTTCTAGAGAATTTGCCCAATCAATTCTCATAGGAAGCGGCCACCACTTCCACATTCACTAGGTAAGTCTATCAAGAGTGCTCCTACAGCTAGGCACCCCGTCCATAAGGACCATAGAACTCATTAAGAGTATAAACTCAACCTCCAAATCGCTATAGGATATCATGCTGATCACAAGTATGGGAAATTACTATGTGACTTGTTCTTACCCTTTGAACCTAGTTCTTGGGATCTCCAGTACCCAGGTTGGGTTACCATCACATGTAATTTATATATTAATGGGCTTAAGTCCCATACCTTTAGAGGTACTCCATACCTTTTCTCTTGCCAAAGCTTTGGTTAACGGGTCTGCGAGATTATCACCAGACCTCACAAAATCAATAGTAACAGAACCCTCTGAAATAAATTCTCTCACAGTACTGTGCTTACGAGGTATTTGTCGTGATTTTCCATTATAATATTGGTTCTGTACTCTACCTATGGCAGCAGTGCTGTCACAGTGTATCAAGGTAGCTGGAACTGGCCTAAGCCAGACAGGTACATCTGATAAGAAGCTACGCAACCAACTAGCCTCCTCGCTAGCTGAAGACAATGCAATCAGTTCAGACTCCATGGTGGACTGAGCTATAATAGTCTGTTTCTTAGATTTCCAAGAAACCGCTCCACCACCAATACTAAAAATATAGCCACTCGTGGCTTTGGAGTCTTCCGATAGGGTATTCCAATCGGCGTCACTGTAACCTTCAAGTACAGCGGGAAACTTATTATAGTGAATACCCAAATTAATAGTTCTTTTTAAATACCTCATTATTCTATCAATTGCATTCCAATGTTCTATGCTAGGTTTGCTAGTATACCTACAAAGAACTCCAACTGCGTAGGCAATATCAGGTCTAGTACAATCTGTAGCATATCTTAAACTCCCAATAATGCTAGCATATTCCTTTTGATTAATAATGTCACCCTCATTAGGAAATAATTTAATACTCGGATCAAAAGGAGTACAAACAGGCTTGGAAACAAAATAATTATATTTTTTCAAAACTTTTTCAATATAATGAGATTGATTAATAGAAATGCCAATAGGTGTTCTTGTAATTTTTATCCCCAAAATTACATCAGCCTCACCCAAATCTTTCATATCAAAATTAAGTGACAAGAAATTTTTGGTCTCTTTTATAATCTCTAAAGTGGAACCAAAAATTAATAAATCATCCACATATAGACATATCATAACACATACTCCATCATTGTATTTATAATAAATACATTTGTCACTTTCATTAATTTTGAAACCATTTGAAATAATAGTTTGATCAAATTTTTCATGCCACTGTTTGGGTGCCTGTTTTAAACCATATAATGATTTAATTAGCTTACAAACTTTATTTTTATTGTTCGGATCAATAAAACCCTCAGGTTGATCCAAATAAATTTCCTCCTCTAATTCTCCATTTAAAAAAGCTGTTTTAACATCCATTTGATGAATATATAAATCATGAATAGCAGCAACAGCTAATAAAACTCTAATAGAAGTAATACGAGTAACTGGAGAATATGTATCAAAAAAAGTCAATATTTTCCTTTTGTTTAAACCCCTTAGCTACTAATCTAGCTTTGTATTTTTCAATAGAACCATCGGGTTTAAGTTTCTTTTTAAGGACCCATTTACTACCTATGGTTTTACACCCAGGTGGTAAATCAACAAGTTCCCAAGTACGGTTGGATGTAATAGAGTCCATCTCATCTTGAATGGCTTCTTTCCAAAAATTGGCTTCTGAAGAATTAAGAGCATCCTCTAACAAGAGGGATCTCCTTCCAGATTAAATGTATAAAAATCGGGTCCAAAGTCTTTTGAGAGCTTAGCTCTCTTACTTCTACGAGGTTCAGATTCTATGTTATTATTTCTATCATGCACCCTAGAATCAAAGGGTCGAGAAGGGACGGAAATAGGAGGTTGGGAACCCCCACTATCCCTTGATTTAAAAGGAAATCTATCTTCATAAAAATCAACATCAATAGACTCAAATATAACATTATTTTTTACGTCTAAAAATCTGTAAGCTTTACTATTATAAGCATATCCCAAAAATGCACATTCTACAACTCTACTAGCAAGTTTATGCCTCTTAGGATCAGGAAGTCTAACATATGCCAAACAGCCCCAAACTCGAAAATAATTTAAATTTGGCTTTCTATTTTTCCAAAGTTCAAATGGAGTAATTTTTGTTTTAGAGTGGGGAACTCTATTTAAAACATAACAAACAGTTAATAAAGCTTCTCCCCAAAGATTAGAGGGAGCTCCAGAACTTACAAGTAAAGCAACAACAAGTTCTGTAAAAGTCCTATTTTTACGTTCGGCTACACCATTCATTTCTGGCGAATAAGGAGCTGTAGTTTCATGAATAATACCGTGGGATTCTAAAAAATTACTAAATTCTCTTTCTCCATATTCTGTGCCTCTATCGGTTCTAAGCCTTTTAATTTTTATTTCAAATTGATTTTGAACTTCATTTAAAAAAATCTTAAAAGCATCAAAAGCATCATTTTTATTTTTCAAAAGATATACATATGTGTATTTTGAAGAGTCATCAATAAATGTAATAAAATATCTTTTTCCACCACGTGTCAAAATTCCTTCAAATTCACATAGATCACTATGAATTAATTCTAATAACTCAGAATTTCTAACAACATTTTTATGTGGTGTTTTTGCAATTTTAGCTTGGCTGCACGAGATACAATGCTCAAATTGTTCATTGCTTAAACTAGGAATTAATCCAAGTCTACTTATATTATCCACATATTTTTTATTAATATGACAAAGCCTAGCATGCCAAACATTCACAGAACTAGACAAAATATAAGCAGAAGTAGAGCATTTATTAATTTCAGAAATGTTCAACTTAAACATGCCCTCACATGCATATCCTTTCCCAACAAACATTCCAGACTTAGTAATTACATACTGATCACCCCCAATAGTTTGGCTAAAACCAGCCTTATTAATTAAAAAACCAGAAACTAAATTTTTTCTAATCTCCGGAGTATGTAGAACATCCTTCAAAATCAATTTCTTTCCGGAAGTGAAATTTAGCTCGACATTACCAGTACCCAAGACCTTGGTAGTGTGTGAATCACCAAGTAAAACTTTTTCATTCTCCACAGGAGAGTAGCTCTTGAACCAACCGCGATTGTTACACACGTGCCTTGAGGCCCCAGTATCAATCCACCAACCTTCGGAAACTGTCATGGAATTTACTTCCGTAATCATAGCCACAAGTGGCTCTTCGGTCACGTTAGCCTGAGGAGCAGACTAGCGCTTCCGGCAATTCCGAGCAAAGTGCCCGGGATGTCCACAAACAAAACATCCACTAGAATAATTTTGTCTTGAAGGTGGTCCTTGGTTCGTATTCCTTTTGAAATGGTTCTGGCTCTGGTTTGGAACAAATTTTTGTTTTTGTCCAAAATTATTTTTCTGCCCACTTTTATTTTTAAAATTTTTAGGGGCTGGTTTCAAAACTTTATTTTTATTTTGTTGGGGGCTAACAGTATTAATTTTGGCTGGCATATAATTTTCCTCCTTTTGGTCTTGTAGTCTAGACTCCTCCTCAATTCGGAGTCTCACAATTAAACTCTCCATAGAAAACTCTTTCGACTTGTGCCTTAAGGAGTTCCTGAAGTCCTTCCAAGAAGGGGGCAGTTTATCAATTAAAACTGCGACTTGGAATTGTTCATCTATTTTCATCCCCTCTGAAAGAATTTCATGAACTATTTTATGAAGTTCATGGCACTGTGAGACGACTGATTTTTCATCTACCATTTGATATTTTAAATAACGACTTACAGCGTATTTTTTCGCACCGGCCTCTTCAGTGTCGTATTTCTTTTGAAGTGCATTCCAAACATCGGCAGCCGTTAGCAACTCGGCATATAAATCGTAAAGCTCGTCTAAAAGCCCATTGAGGATGTAATTTTTGCAGTTGAAATCAGCAGCTTCCCATTTTTGTGCTTGATGAGATTTTGCGGGTTCTAGCAAATCCAAGTCCCTCGGGTTTGGTTCATCAAGAACAAATGCAACCTTTAGTAGAGACAGGTAGAACATCATCTTGGTTTTCCAGCGCTTGAAGAATTGACCCTCGAACCGAAAGGGGCGATTGTGACTGTTGTCGCTGACAGAAGCAGTATGCTGATTGGCTTCCATGAGGCTAAATCAACCTTAAAACTGATGATAATTTGTGCCGAAAAAACTTTGATAGTGGAAGTCCAAAATAGTAACGGGCCGAGGCGCGGACCAGGTCGCTCTCTTTAAGGTTGATTTCGCGCCTCCTCGGTCTTCTCACCGGTGCACAGGATGGTGGTCAACCCCCAGGATACAACAGCCCAACACACTTTAATATTTCTATTTAGTTTTATGCACTAACTGAATAGAAATGAATTACACCGAATAACCAATAATAACTCTGTAATGCCCGAACACACAATAGAGCACAAGAATAATTTCACACAGTTTGTAACTCTCTGAAAGTATGTATATTGTTTGTATCCGTGTATATTAGTATGAACCTCCTGTTGTTATATATATATTTTAATCATATGACAAGATTGATAGACCTCCCCTTTTTAGACCCAATGATGACCTCTATATTGAGGAAATTTTCACAGTCAAATGTGGCTCATTCTGTGGGAAAGAAAAGAGAGAATTTTGGGCGTAATGTAGTGTTCCAGAAGGATATGGTGTAAATATGACAAGTGAACGTTGAAGATATTAAAAAAAGAAGGGAAAAAATAGTGGATACAATCACTGCAAATATCCATCTAGGAATGTTAACACAAACCAAAAAGATAAGATGTAACTCTAAAAAAAAAATAATATCTTATTCAAAAGGAAAAGGTATTATCTCACACCAAAATATATTTGTTTGTTAAAAAATTTCAACACCTACGTTGATTCCAGGGGTGGCATAGCCCCCCTGGACTTTAGAAAATTACGGAATTATATATAATATTTTACAAAGTTTACAAATAAGTTCTCCTAAAATTTACACAGGCCCCCTATGGATTTTTAAAAATTCTTGATTTACATATAATATTTTATAAGTTTTAGACACAGGCCCCCCTGAACTTTTGAAAATTCTAGATTTATATGTAATATATTACAGGTTTTAGAAATAGCCCCCTAAAATTACATGATTTACCCCAAACTAGGGGTGTTAAACCAATTTTACAGTTTTACACATAATTGTGTCTAAAAAAATTCGCCTCGGAAGCGCTGCCCCCAAATCCCCATATAGTTTAGGTCCTCCTGACTAAAAATCCTGAGTTCTGAGTTCGCCCATTACTGTGTTTGTACTAATCTAGGAGGAAGAGGTCATCGTGAGTTCAATCGAGTGTGCTCCAATATGCTCCCAAACCGGTTGCTATCATTTCCTTGGTTTAGTGACACTAGAAAATATTATATTAGTGACACTAGAAAATATTATATTAGTGAGAAAACATTTCAATATTACCTTAAAATAGCTATTCTCTGCATTGGGATCAACACTGAAAAATACGAAAGTCTTGTAAACAAATTATTTATTTATTTATTATTATTATTATTTTTTTAAAAGGGAGCATTCACATTGAAACAAACGAAAAATGTTATTTTCGTAATCCTTTTCTGATTTGTCGTTAAATTATGAACTAAACAGCAAGTTTACCTTGAAAGCAGATTACTGTAATAACTATTTTAAGTAATGCTTTATGTTGCATTAATAACTATTTTAAGTAATGCTTTATGTTGCATTGTTTGTGTGTCTGGTAAACTAGGGCTATGAGGCTATCACAATTGACTTACTGGAATTTTTTTTACTCTGGTAATTATACTCAAGCATTTTAAGCCATTTTCATTTTCTTAAAAACGTTCATACAACATTTTACATGAGATCAACACTGGAAAGTACGAAAATATTGTAAACATTTTTATTTTTATTTTTATTTTTTACCTTAAAAAAGGGTGCATTAACATTGAAACAAACGAAAAACGTTATTTTCCTAATCCTTTTCTGATTTGTAGTTAAATTATGAACTATACATCAAGTTTACCTTGAAAGCAGATTATTGTAATAACTATTTTAAGTAATGCTTTATGTTAGCTTTCTTTGTGTGTCTGGTAAACCAGGGCTATCACAATTGGGTACTTAGCTACTTTTATTATTTGGAAATGTTTGGCACCCACACTTTTTAACACACTATGCTTTAAATACATATATCTTGTGCAGTTTGAATTTTTCACACTTTTCTGTGCATCACTTACACAGCACAAGGTACATA
The DNA here is from genome assembly GCA_033977485.1 of Hydrangea macrophylla. Taxonomy (NCBI): domain Eukaryota; kingdom Viridiplantae; phylum Streptophyta; class Magnoliopsida; order Cornales; family Hydrangeaceae; genus Hydrangea; species Hydrangea macrophylla. The sequence goes on from CM066995.1 coordinate 97,595,946, forward strand.
CATTTAAAGCTGAGTGTCAAAAAGTGTGTGAAGTACTCTTTATTATATAAGGAAGGTTTGAAGTTTTAAAATTGACTGTTTGAAATGAAGCTTATACAAATATGAGAGCAGTTTTGTTCAACTAAATATTATTCATCCAAGCATCTCATTGGATGAGTAGTTGGGATTCACAATTTTTTTGTACATTATTTTATTTATTTTTATCCATAAAAAGTGGTGGTCTTACATACTCACCTAATAAGGTACTGTTTAAGTGAATGAATGAGTGAACAATTTTTTAGTGAACAAAATCTTGCAAATATTAATAATACCCCACAGTGCCACTCATGAAAAAAACGTGTTTGAGTATTTGTAAAAAATGTTTAATTTCTCATCCAAATATTACTCTACAAACATTTTACAGTACAAGTGTACAACTAGCCCAAAAGAAAATCATGAAACTACCGGTCTACTATGTTTATTAATTAAAAATTCGGAAGTAGTGTTTGAACTGTGTGGTCAACCAATTAAGTAGAGATTGCCGCAAGAATAATGCTAGGCACACTTTGAAATCCACACTGAATTTGACACTTAGCTTTAAATGCATGTACCATGTGTTGTGTAAGTGGTGCACAGAAAAGTGTGAAAAATTCACACAACACAAAGTACATGTATTTAAAGCATAAGATGTTAAATTCAGTGTGGATTTCAAAGTGTGCCTAGCATTACTCTTGCCGCAAACTTGCTTACCCGCTCTCAAAGCATCAATCGTGGTGTTAAAATCATAACTGAATTTAGGTAAGCTTTAAGGTTTTTGCTTCATTTTATTTTACAGTGGTGTAGATAAAATTAATGCATATATTAGTTAAACTTAAAAAAATTTAACTTTGTGGTACGCTTAAGTTCCACTAAGTTCAGCTAAACGGCACAGTCACTTAAACAAAGCTGCTTTTTTGCCACGCGCAGATGCGTGACTAATAGTCGTTGACTGCATCACTAAGGGTATTTGCGACGTAGTCCACGCGTTGCACGAGCGTAACGGAAAAATGCGTAACGAATAATATTACGCGACGCGGTCAACGGCGTTGGTAATATTATTTTTATTAGCGACGCTCCAACGCGTGGCAAATAATCCGCACGCGCGTGGCTAATAAGTTTTTAACTTATCAAAATGTCTGCGTCGCTATAAGTAGTTATTATTAGCGACGCATGTATACGTTGCTAATAGTGAGTGTAATTATCAGCCACGCTGTATTGCGTGGCTAATAACGATATGTTTGCCACGCAACACAACGTGGCAAATAATATATTTAGTAATTTGATAATTATCAGCAAGCTCATATGCGTTGCTAATAAGGTAGTATTTGCCACGCTACATGGCGTGGCAAATAATCATTTAGCATTTTTAATGAATATCAGCCACGCCAATGTGCGTCGCAAATAATATAACCAGATTTAAAATATTCTTTTCCTTTTTTTTTAAATATTTTTTTTATTTGAACCAATTAACCTGCTAAAACTTCAATTCAAAAACCAACAATGATTCTAATCTTCATACATTCATTTCAATAATTTGTCGACAACCAAACCAAATCGCAAATTTAAAAACATAGTTATTACAAACCACAATATCAAAAGATGTTCAAATGCACTAGTACAAAAGTATAATAAATATGTCTAAGGAAAAAAAAAACAGAATAAAGTTCGAGAATAAGATCATCCAATGCAGGTAGTACAACCTCCCAATCTGAAAATAGGAAAAAAAAAAAACATTAGTCGCAATTTTTTTAATGACCATCGAACTTAAAAATAAGACAATAAAAAATGATTTGCGTAACTTGCAAAATGTGTAGGAATTTCGTGCCGTTTGTTCTCGCAAGTCTAGTTAGTCGTGTGTAAGATGTGGGTTCCGGTCTCGTGCCTCTCCGAGTGCCAAAACTCGTTTCGACCACCCAAAACCTCAAGTCTCTCTCCCTATTTCTCTCCCCATCAATCTCTCTCTCTCTCTCTCTCTCACGGCCACTACTACGACTACAATACACCACCCTCACTCACCACCAAAACAGCCCACCACAAACAGCTCCATTAATCCTCTCAAAGAAAAAAATCAAAATAAAAGAACACAAAAAAAAACTCCCACATCTCTCTCCCCTCTACTTAATCTCTCTCCCTCACTCTCCCTCGCTTCTCCCTCTCGAATAGCCAAATACCTCCCTAAACCCCCCCCCCCCCCTCCCTGGTCGTGTGTGAGGTGTGAGTTCTAGTCTCGTGCCTCTTCGAGTGCCGGAACTCGTTTCGACCACCCAAAACCTCAAAACTTAGTTATAAAAGCCTAAGGAGATCATTTTGTGTATTATCGCAACCGTGTGTAGGAATTGCGTGCCGTTTGTTCCTGCAAGTCTAGTTAGTCCTGTGTGAGGTGTGAGTTTTGGTCTCGTGCCTCTCCGAGTGCCAGAACTCGTTTCAACTACCCAAAACCTCAAAACTTAGTTATAAAAGCCTAAGGAGATGATTTTGCGTATTATCGCCAAACTTGCAAACAGTGTGTAAGAATTGCGTGCCGTTTGTTCCCGCAAGTTTAGTTGGTCGTGTGTAAGGTGTGAGTTCTAGTCTCGTGCCTTTCTGAGTGCAAAAACTTGTTTCGACCCCCCAAAACCCCAAGTCTCTCTCCCTATCTCTCTCCCCATCAATCTCTCTCTCTCTCTCAGCCACTAATACCACTACAATACACCACTCTCACTCACCACCAAAATAGCCCACCACAAACAGCTCCCTTAATCCTCTCAAAGAAAAAAATCAAAAGAAAAGAACACAAAAAAAAACCTCCCACATCTCTCTCCCCTTTCTTTATCTCTCTCCCTCACTCTCCCAAATCTCTCCCTCGCTTCTCCCTCTCGAACAGCCAAATACCTCCCTAACCCCCCCCCCCCCCCCATCCCTCCCTGGTCGTGTGTGAGGTGTGAGTTCTAGTCTCGTGCCTTTCTGAGTGCCGGAACTCTTTTCGACCACCCAAAATCTCAAAACTTAGTTATAAAAGCCTAAGGAGATGATTTTGCATATTATCGCCTAACTAGCAAACCGTGTGTAGGAATTGCATGCCGTTTGTTCCCACAAGTCTAGTTGGTTGTGTGTGAGGTGTGAGTTTTGGTCTCGTGCCTCTCCAAGTGCCGGAACTCATTTCGACCACCCAAAACCTCAAAACTTAATTATAAAAGCCAAAGGAGATTATTTTGCGTATTATCGCCTAACTTGCAAACCGTGTGTAGGAATTGCGTGCCGTTTGTTCCCGCAAGTCTAGTTGGTTGTGTGTGAGGTGTGAGTTCTAGTCTCGTGCCTATCTAAGTGTCGGAACTCGTTTTGACCCCCAAAACCTCAAAACTTAGTTATAAAAGCCTAAGGAGATGATTTTGCGTATTATCGCCTAACTTGCAAACCGTGTGTAGGAATTGCGTGCCGTTTGTTCCAACAAGTCTAGTTGGTCGTGTGTGAGGTGTGAGTTCTGATCTCGTGCATTTCCGAGTGCCGGAACTCTTTTCGCCCGCCTAAAACCTCAAAACTTATTTATAAAAGCCTAAGGAGTTTATTTTGCGTATTATCGCCTAACTTACACGCACCTCAAACATACCTAAATAAACATGCGTGAACTAACGGAATGCTTTACGGATTCATGGTTCAAAAAAAATGCAAAAAAAGTGACTCTTTAGACACTTATGCTTGAAAAAGCTTAGTTATTGAGGTTTTGAGTAGTGAATCGGTAAATCGCTTAACCAAACACCACAAAACTTGTCTCGTACATCAAACATACCTAAATAAACATGCGGGAACTAACGGAATGTTGTACGGATTCACGGTTCACAAAAAATGCGAAAAAGTGACTCTTTAGACACTTATGCTTGGAAAAGCTTAGTTATTGAGGTTGTGAGTAGTGAATCGGTAAACCGCTTAACCAAACACCACGAAACCTTTCTCACACCTCAAACATACTTAAATAAACTTGCATGAACTAACGGAATGTTTTACGGATTCACTGTTCACAAAAAATGCGAAAAAGTGACTCTTTAGACACTTATGCTTGAAAAAGTTAAGTTATTGAGGTTTTGAGTAGTGAATCGGTAAATCGCTTAACCAAATGCCACGAAACCTTTCTCGCACCTCAAACATACCTAAATAAACATGCGGGAACTAACAGAATGCTTTACGGATTCACGGTTCAAAAAAAATGCGAAAAAATGACTCATTAGACACTTATGCTTGAAAAAGCTTAGTTATTGAGGTTTTGAGTAGTGAATCGGTAAACCACTTAACCAAACGCCACGAAACCTTACATGTAACTCAAACATACCCAAATAAACTTGCGTGAACTAATGGAATGGTTTATGGATTCACGGTTAAAAAAAAATGCGAAAAAGTGACACTTTAGACACTTATGCTTGAAAAAGCTTAGTTATTGAGGTTTTGAGTAGTGAATCGATAAACCGCTTAACCAAATGCCACGAAACCTTTCTCGCACCTCAAACACACCTAAATAAACATGCAGGAACTAACGGAATGCTTTACGGATTCACGGTTCACACAAAATGCGAAAAAGTGACTCTTCAGACACTTATGCTTGAAAAAGCTTAGTTATTGAGGTTTTGAGTAGTGAATCGGTAAACCACTTAACCAAATGCCACGAAACATTACACATACCTCAAACATACCTAAATAAACTTGTGTGAACTAACGGAATGCTTTACGGATTCACGGTTCAAAAAAATGCAAAAAAATGACTCTTTAGACACTTATGCTTGAAAAAGCTTAGTTATTGAGGTTTTGAGTAGTGAATCGGTAAACCGCTTAACCAAACGCCACGAAACCTGTCTCGCACCTCAAACATACCTAAATAAACATGTGGGAACTAACAGAATGTTTTACAGATTCACGATTCACAAAAAATGCGAAAAAGTGACTCTTTAGACACTTATGCTTGAAAAAAGCTTAGTTATTGAGGTTGTGAGTAGTGAATCGGTAAACTGCTTAACCAAACACCATGAAACCTTTCTCACACCTCAAACATACCTAAATAAACTTGCGTGAACTAACGGAATGTTTTTCGAATTCACGGTTCACAAAAAATGCGAAAAAGTGACTCTTTAGACACTTATGCTTGAAAAAAGCTTAGTTATTGAGGTTTTGAGTAGTGAATCGGTAAACCTCTTACCCTAATGCCACAAAACCTTTCTCGCACCTCAAACATACCTAAATAAACTTGCTGGAACTAACAGAATGCTTTACGGATTCACGGTTCACAAAAAATGCGAAAAAATGCGAAAAAATGACTCTTTAGACACTTATGCTTGAAAAAGCTTAGTTATTGAGGTTTTGAGTAGTGAATCGGTAAACCGCTTACCCTAACGCCACAAAACCTTTCTCTCACCTCAAACATACCTAAATAAACTTGCGGGAACTAACGGAATGCTTTACGGATTCACGGTTCACAAAAAATGCGAAAAAGTGACTCTTTAGACACTTATGCTTGAAAAAGCTTAGTTATTGTGGTTTTGAGTAGTGAATCGGTAAACCGCTTAACCAAACGTCACGAAACCTTTCTCACACCTCAAACATACCTAAGTAAACTTGCGGGAACTAACGGAATGCTTTACGGATTCACGGTTCAAAAAAAATGCGAAAAAGTGCCTCTTTAGACACTTATGCTTGAAAAAGTTTAGTTATTGAGGTTTTGAGTAGTGAATCGGTAAACCGCTTAACCAAAAGCCACAAAACCTTTCTCGCACCTCAAACATACCTAAATAACACATGCGGGAATTAACGGAATGTTTTACGGATTCACGGTTCACAAAAAATGCGAAAAAGTGACTCTTTAGACACTTATGCTTGAAAAAGCTTAGTTATTGAGGTTTTGAGTAGTGAATCGGTAAACCGCTTAACCCAATACCACGAAACCTTTCTCACACCTCAAACATACCTAAATAAACTTACGTGAACTAACAGATTGTTTTACGGATTCACGGTTCACAAAAAATGCGAAAAAGTGACTCTTTAGACACTTATGCTTGAAAAACTTAGTTATTGAGGTTTTGAGTAGTGAATCGGTAAACTGCTTAACCAAACGCCGCGAAACCTTTCTCGCACCTCAAACATACCTAAATGAACTTGCGGGAACTAACGGAATGCTTTACGGATTCACGGTTCAAAAAAAATGCAAAAAAATTACTCTTTAGACACTTATGCTTTAAAAAGCTTAGTTATTGAGGTTTTGAGTAGTGAATCGGTAAACCGCTTAACCAAATACCACGAAACCTTTCTCGCACCTCAAACATACCTAAATAAACTTGTGGGAACTAACGGAATGCTTTACAGATTCACGGTTCACAAAAAATGCGAAAAAATGACTCTTTCATCATTCCGAGTCCTCGATCGAACATATTGTGGTGTCTCAAAACCCCCCAAACATAGTTTTACTCTTTTATTATTTTATATACAACTAATTAATGAAAACTTTATCTTTTTTGTAGGTACAAAGTTTCACAATTTGATGGAAGGTTCTAACAAACAAACCACTTTTTTTGTTGGGCTAATTCTTTTTTGTTGCTTTCATGGTTTTGTTAATACTTTTTGATGAATATGTAATATGTATACGTTATTAGTTTAGCACTTGACTCGGATCGATTGTATACTTTTTGTTCATCCCAATTAATTGGTTGATATTGAGATAAATCGATGAAATTTAGTAGTTGAAATAGATTATATATTGAGTTGGATTTAATTTTGTATAGGGTGCATGGCATTCTACATATGTACAGGGACCATATATTGTTTGTACAAGGTTGTATTTATGTCACTTTTACTGTATTTATGTCACTTTAAGGCTTTTATGTAATAATTTTGTTTGGTATTTATGTCACTTTTTTACTTTTATGTCACTTTATGTTAAAAGTGACATAAATAAAATTGTATTTATGTCACTTTTAAGTATTTATGTCACTTTTAAGACTTTGATGTTATAATTTTGTTTGGTATTTATGTCACTTTTCTACTTTTATGTCACTTTATGTTAAAAGTGACATAAATAAAATGGTATTTATGTCACTTTTAAGTATTTATGTCACTTTTAAGACTTTGATGTAATAATTTTGTTTGGTATTTATGTCACTTTTATACTTTTATGTCACTTTAGGTTAAAAGTGACATAAATTAAATGGTATTTATGTCACTTTTAAGTATTTATGTCACTTTTTATTAACAAATGTGTTGGTTTATGAAACATTTATGTCACTTTTTCGAAAACATTTATGTCACTTTTAAAACATTTATGTCGCCTCTATTTATGTCACTTTCTACTGGAAAAAAGTGACATAATTACCTATTTTTGTCACTTTTTAAGTGACATAAATAGCCTTTTTTCTTGTAGTAATGCGTGGCAAATACAAAGTAAATTATTTGCCGCGCATTTCTTGCGTTGCAGATAATAGTATAACATTTTGCAGCGCACATGAGCGTGGCAAATAATTACTCTTGAATTAGAATTTATTTGCCACGCACCTCAAGCGTGGCAAGTACAAAGTAATTTATTTGCCACGCGCACTTTGCATTGCAGATAATAGTTAAACTTTTTGTTGACTTTTTCTGATAAATATTTGCCACGCTTTATAAGTGCGTCGCTGAAAATTTAGTGCGTCGCAGATAAATACAATTTGCTACGCAATCCGCGCGTGGCAAATAATGTGCGTCGCTGAAAAGCAGATTTGTTGTAGTGAGTATGTTCCGTCTATTATTTTATAACAAAACCTCACGGCACAGTGTGTGTCGGCCACCATCTCACGACACACACTGTGCCTTCTACCTTCTCACAGCACACACTGTGCCTTCTACCTCTTTATATACAAAACTTCACGGCACAGTGTGTGCCCGCCACCATTCTCACGGCACACACTGTGTTGTCTATCATTCTCACGGCTTTGTGAGTGTCATCCTCCATATTACACACTACAATGCGCACCAAACAAGTACAACAACTTAGCCTAAGTTTATCTAAGTTTTTGAAACACCACTACGGATGCTCTTATACGTATTCCTTTTTTTTTTTGGAATAATGTTTGGAGCACAAACAAATTGTTAGAGAATAATATAAATATGGCCTTCCAAAAAATCCACCGATAGTAAAACATATCACCGTCAATTCCACCATTGCTTTCGAACCAATAAGAAGGTAATTGGGATGAGGCGCGAAACGCTCTCTTGAGTCGATACGCGCCCTCTATGGGTGATACTCGATGCAGTAGGAAATAGCATCCGTCTCTGGGGTACAACAGCCCGGCCACTTTTGCTGTACGCCCATCAAGTCTGCACAACTTGATATGGCAAGAAACTCGCTCACTAGTGCCTTCTTTACCCAAACAAAACTTACAAAAAATAAAATATATGTTGTACATATACTATTGCTGGAGGAACAATAACAGTCACCGAGAGCCACACAAGGTGAATCCATAACCATATACATACATACTTGTGTATCTATATCTTCTCAGTACAGAAGCAATTGTCCTCGTTTAAAACCACGTACATGACAATCTTTTAACAGTTGTACCGTTGGATATAAACAACCATTTCTTATTAATGTGTAATAATCGTAGGGTAAGAAAACATATACCATCAAAAGCATTAACCCCTTGGACATTAAAGTACTATTGGGAATTAATGGGACAGTAAAGACTTTGAATAAACACATAAACCTTTGGAATAAAGCATCAATACTAGAAAGTATTTTAAAATATAATTAAAGATAATATTTTTATTGAAATAATCCAACATTCCCCATTTACTTTAATAAAAATGTAAATACTCACATATTGGGTAAAGATAAAACTTAAAGGGAATTGTTATTGCCACTCCATCATTGAACCAAGGCATTCCATGGTACCATTCTCAGAGCATGTGGTACCATGTGTGCAATGCATGACATGCATTGTACCACATGCTTTAAAAGTGGTACCATGGAGTGCCTTAATTAGTTCAATGATGGAGTGGCAATAACATCACACTACAAGAAAAACGACCTTTTCGCGGCGGTTCAAAAACCGTCGCCAAAGGTAGTAGAAATCGTGGGTAAAACCTTTCGCGACGGTTTTTCCACCCGTGGAATCTGCGGCTATGGTTATTGGTACGCCACGGTTGGTAAACCGTGGCGAATAGTTTTACCCACAGTTTTTGCGACGGTTACACCCGTCGTAAAAAATTGACCAAAATTGTTGGATTATTGTATTTTATGTGACGGTTGGGGCGACGGTTGAGAAAACCGTGGGTATTGCCTTCTGTATTTGCAACAGTCTAGGAACCGTGGCTAATGCTTCGTTTAAATAACACACGGGAGGAATAGTCACAATTTGTAAACCGTCGCTAAATGCACTTTTTAATATTTTACCTATTTCAACAAGCGTTACAACCGTGATTAAAAGTTATAGTTGTGATGAATGAAATAATTTGTAATTATTTCTTGCATGGTGCCTAATTAAACCTGTTTCTCGAATTTATTTAGCTAGTAAAAGCAAAAAAAAAAAAACATAAAACCTAAATAAAATTATAACCACAATAGTAATAAGTAATAGTCAACATTCCAAAACATCAAAACATTAAAATCTCCACAATATCTTGATACATGGAAAGTCATAAAAAGTCTAGAAATGTTTCCTACTAATTGGGAATAGAGTAAAACAAAAGATAACTGATGTAGAAATTATGTGCTCCTTATTCCTCGTGAACCTGTAAAACAAGAGTACAAAAGAAACAGTAAGTACAAATTTGTTACAATGGGTAAGTTTACATAAAACTTGAAAAAACTATGTTCGATAATGGATGTATTACATTTACAGATGGCCATGCTATGTATTCATTTTCTGCTTCTCCAAGTGTACGTCTATCGTCATTGCTTTGTATATCACTTTTTCTTGGTTAGGTTACCTGTCACGCCCCAGAGCAGCATAAATAGAGAAAAATAAATTTCCTTTATGGGTCCATAGGGAATGACAAGTGAAAGTCACTAATATCCACACCACACAGTACTAGTCCAAACAGGAACAGTAAACAACTAAAAATATAAACACGGTTATATCTATTATAAACATCAGAGTATGGTCCACAGGATCACAACAGGTCTGGATACTGTTGGGTTTGTGCCCTCAAACCATTACTTTATGTATGAGACATTGACATTTTAATATATGGATATCAGCTTTACATTTCATTGTGTATGTTCTTTTCATGAGATGATTGTTAATCCTTAAGTATTATAGTAAGTAATTAGTGTGTGTATGAGATGCACACAAGTGAGATATGAGTTACTATTCTTTGATACTTAGAATGTGTCACAGTGGATGATGAGACTGGATACCTCATCAGGTCTACACTGTAGCATAATTAACTACCATTGGATGGAGTGATTAATCTCAATCACTAGAGTGTAGCTCTTAGTTGATATGCTAGTGCTTATAGTGCATTGACGGACCTGAGTTTCCTATTGACGCTTAAGACTGTCAAACAGTCAATAGGAACTCATAACTTGTATAAGGTACGTGTTCTCAATCTTGAGATGATTATGAACACAGACTGTGGATATGACTGCTTTGACTTACCAATCAGTGAGGTCTACAGAAGATCAACACCTGGGTATCTTGGGTATGTCATGTTCATAGGGTTGTGAACATATATTGTCAAGATAGAATCTACCCTCTGTTTTAGAGTAAGCATTCCCTTGAGAATGTCACCAAGTCGATTACTGAGTACTGCAGTCTTGTTGATAAGAGTTATCAACATGTTTGGTAATCATGAGAGGTGAATGGGACTCAAAGATTATAAGAAGTAATCATGATTCAGGTTGACAGTAACCGTTTATCCGACTACCTGAATATGATTGCGAATGCTGATGGTAGAGGGACATTAGAACAACATACAAGTCTAGTTATCGCTTCAGATATGTTCTTTTGCGTTGGAGTTCAGTTATCGTTTTATAGTGGAGTAAACATTAACTGATCAGTCGATTAATTTGCTGATCAAAGAGTTTGGTCATGGGAGTTAATCAACTGGTCTGAGCCAACAATAAAGAGCCTAGGAGGTCCCACTCTTGGCTCCGCTAGGATGCTTGGAAAGGCAAATGAGGATGATGTCAAGACAGGTTTGATCGATCGAAGTTGTCTCGATCGATTGAAGTCTAGACAGGTTCGATTGATCGAAGATGGTTCGATCGATCGAAGCCACTTCGATCGATCGAGAGCTAGGTCGATTCTGGGAATCTATAAATAGGGCAGCTGCGTTCTGGAAAAGAGGTTGTTCATCATTTTAAACGTCAGAAGCTGCAGAAACTGTTTTGGAGCCCCAAAACCTTCTCTATCCTCTCCATTAGGGTTCCCACCAACCCTAGCCCTTCCTGCGAGCATCCATAGGAGTCATAAGAGTGAAGACCATCTAGTGAAGGCTGCTGGAAGTCAGAGATTTCAAAATTGGGTTCAAGACAGTAAGGTATAATTCTTGTCCCCTCTTGTGCGCATCTATAGATTTGATGGGTAGTAGATCCGGGCATGCCAATAAAGTTTTATAACTTGATTTTTCCGCTGCGCGTTTAAACTTTCCATTTAAACCGATTTTTCCAACAATTGGTATCAGAGCCACGCTCGTTTGGATCTATAGATGCGTTTATGGAACACTAGTTTTGATTTGCATGTTATTTTAGAACTGTTTTCGAAACTGCATCATCACAGATCTGTTTCTGCAGTGTTATCGCAGCAGTATACAAATCTGTGATTGCATTGGATGCAAGATGGTTTCGATCGATCGAAGTAGTCTCGAGCGATCGAACATCTTCTGTTCTCAAGCGATCGAACAAGTTTCGATCGATCGAACTGTGGTTTATTCGATCGATTGAATAGGGTTTGATCGATCGAGAATGATTCTCTGTCCAGTTGTTCTTTTCACAGTTTTGGATGTTTTAAAAATTATTTACTTTGTTTCAAATTATTCTGTGAATTTTTTCAATATTTTCTGTGAAATTGAAAGTTCAATCGATTGAACATTGTTCAATCGATCGAAGGCTCGAGCGATCGAATCTTTGTCGATCGATCGAACTGTGATAGAGAAGTTAGATGCTGTTTCAAGTTCTAATTCAGTATCTAAAGATTTTATATATTGTGTGAATCAATTAAGTGTTCCAACAGTTACATATATTTGTTATATATATGTGGATGCGTGTACGACTAACCCATTTGCAGCTAGATTAGTCGCTATCTCCCATGGCACCAAGTCATTTGAATATTTGTATTTAAATTGTTTGAGATTGGTGCATGTTGTAATTTAAGTTTGGTTTGGTTTTAAGGCATATGTAAAGGGCGCTGCGACTTCAATCCTACGAAAAGGAAAGTCGCACCGGTTTCCCTAGCCTTTTATTTTGTTGTTTCTATTTCTATTTCTAGATAAATTGTAAGCTTCAAAAGAAGCATAGGTTCAATGTAATAGAATTAGAAAATCCATGAAGATGGAGCAAGGAGCCGTTGTCCACGAAGATGGAGCTGGAGGCGATCAAACCAAAAGGAGGTTCTATGGAGATAGAGCCATGGGAGATAGAGACATCGTTTGGATGTCTTTATTTTCAATTTTAGTTTTTTGTTTTATGTGCTTGGTTTGTGATTGACATTTAATTATATTGTTACTACTTGCATGTACGTAAAACAAGTTTTCTAAAGTAAAATTCAAAAACCATTTTAACGCATTAGTAAACATTGGATGTTTATGGGTAATGTGTAAAAACATTTTCTAAAAAAAGCAAAATCCTTAATTTCTAAATCTAGTGGGAGAGGGTCTTATTAATAAACACCCACGATCTTCCATTGACAGTTCACTGTAAGATGAGTGGTGCATTCTGTGTCACCTCGCCAGGGGTGATCATTCCATACGGAGGGTGCATTACTCATTGGTTACTAGATGTAAACTTCTTTTGATAGAATCAATCAGACGTGTTAGAGGGTGACCACCATACGGAGGCGCTACTTGAGACGGTTGTGATTGGATCCTAGTTAATGGTACACACTAGCTAAGCTATGGATAAAGGATCCCACACGGGGCATTATTCAGAAACTTAGAGATCAAAAGGGATCGGGAGTCATAACTTGTTTTGCAAGAGTTGAATAGCGGTCAAGTCATGATTAATCGAAAGATCGAACATTGACCACCACACGGAGGCTTTGTTCTTTTGTTTCGATATTCCGGCGACTTTGTTTTAAAAATAAGAGTTTTTAAGGATTCTTTTATTTCAAACTGTCAAATTCTGATATCCATATTTATTTTGTTTGTTGATTTTCAGTAATCATAATGTCTGGATCTACATTTAGTCCACTTGCCACCATACTCACTCAAAATAAGTTAACTGGAAATAACTACACTGAATGGAAACGTAACCTTGACATCGTGTTAACTGCGGAGGATCACATATATGTCCTCACCACCCCAAGCCTTGAAGAACCCGCGGCAAATGCTTCGGCAGCTGCCAGACGCGAGTTCGACAAATGGAAGAAGTCGAATGGAATGGCTCGTTGCTATATTCTGGCCTCAATGACTGGTGTGTTGCAACATCAATTCCAATCGAATGATTCTGCCAGTGACATTATCACATCCCTGAAAAAGATGTTTGGGGAGCATGGCAGGCCTGCCAGGCAGGTAGCCATGCAAAAGATAATGAGTGCAAAGATGTCGGAAGGGACTCCAGTCAAGGAACATGTTTTAAAAATGATAGGTTATTTAAACGAGCTGGAGACCCTAGGTGCCAACATCGATGCACAGACCCAAGTTGATATGATCCTCAATTCGCTGTCGCCTTTATTCGCTCAATTTAAACTTAACTATAATATGAATCAAATGAATTTTTCAATGAGCGAATTGATAAGTTCACTTTTGGCAGTGGAAGGGGTGATCAAACCTGGGGTCAACGTTATGAACGTTGAGAAAAGCGCTTCCTTTTCCCGATCTACACCGAAAGGAAAGAAAGGGAAGAAGAAGGCTGGCACTGGTGGTTCAAGTGTTGGACCGGTCCCTAAGATTGCAAAATCTAAGGGAAAAGGTAAGGGCAAAGGGAAGGTGGGTGGCCAAGGCAAAGGAAAGTGTTTCCAATGCGGTGAGAAGGGCCACTGGAAGAGGAACTGTCCAGAATTCTTAGCTACAAGAGTTCAAGGTATGATTGAATCACATGTGATTGAAGTAAGTTTTATAACGAATACTTCAAGCACTTGGTGCATTGATTCTGGTGCGACTAACCATATCTGTAATTCATTGCAGGGGTTCAGATCAACCAGGAGGTACAGTGATGGGGAAATCGTACTTACTCTAGGTTCTAGCGCAACCGTTTCTGCGGTTGCTATAGGAGTCGTAGTTTTAGAATTTCTAGACAATAAAATTTTAATTTTATCAAATGTACTTTACGTCCCTTCAATGAGACGAAATTTATTTTCAGTTTCCAATTTATCGAATAATGGTTATTCTTTTCATTTTGGAACTGAAGTTGTGATTAAAAGAAATAGTTCTTTTATATGTTCTGGTGTTAAATCAAATGGTTTGTATGTGATTACTCCCAATATTTCTAAAGATTCTTGCATAGAACTTAATAACTCAGTGGTAACTGTACCATCTAAAAGAAAGTGACCTTCCACTAATCCAACAAGGCTTTGGCATATGAGCCTTGGTCATATCAATCTAAATAGGATTGGCAGACTAGTCAAAGAAGGGGTCTTAGGCGATTTGGGTCTCGAACCAATGGAAGTCTGCGAGTCTTGTTTAGAGGGTAAGATGACCAAAAGGCCCTTTCCTGCAAAGAGCAATAGAACCAATGCATTGTTGGAATTAGTTCATACTGATGTGTGTGGACCAATAAATATTAGAGCAAGGGGTGGTTATGAGTATTTCATAACATTTACTGATGACCACTCTAGGTATGGATATATGTACCTAATGCAGCACAAGTCTGAAGCTTTTGAAAAGTTCAAAGAGTTTCGGGCTGAAGTGGAGAAGCAATTGGGCACACATATCAAGACCATTCGATCTGATCGAGGTGGCGAATACCTCTCTAATTAATTTATTGATCACCTCGTACAGAATGGGATTCTATCACAGTTGACTGCACCTGGTATGCCTCAGCAGAACAGTGTAGCGGAGAGAAGGAATCGGACTCTTTTAGACATGACTAGGTCAATGATGAGTTATTCTGAGTTGCCATTATTCCTTTGGGGTTATGCTTTGGAAACTGCTGCATACATACTAAATCTAGTACCAAGCAAATCTGTTCCCAGGACACCACGAGAGATGTGGATTGGGCGCAAGCCTTCTTTGCAACATCTCCGGATATGGGGGTGTCCGGCACATGTGCTGAAAGGAAAGATGAGCAAATTGGATTCTAGATCGGAAGTATGTTACTTCATAGGGTATCCAAAGGGTACTTATGGATGGTATTTTTATGATCCAAGAGAATAGAAAGTGTTCGTCAGTACGAATGCTGTTTTCTTGGAGGATGATTATATCATGAACCATAAACCTAAGGGAAGGATAGATCTGAGAGAGATAGAAGGAGAGCCCTCAGTCCAACCCGTAGTTAATAACGATGTAAATCAAGAAAACACCACTTCTTCACCTATTTTTGCACCAGTACCTCGTCGTAGTGGGAGGATTATCAACCAGCCTGATAGATACATGTTCTTAGGAGAAGTTTTTGAAGCTGTCTCCATAGAATCTGAATCTGATCCTGCCACATACGAAGAGGCTATGGCTGATGTTGATTCAGCTCATTGGGTTAAAGTTATGAAGGCTGAATTGGAATCTATAGATTCCAATCAGGTCTGGGATCTTGTAGAACTTCCAGCCAATATTAAACCCATTGGCTATAAGTGGGTCTACAAGAGGAAAAGAGAATCTGATGGAAAGGTTGAGACCTTTAAGGCAAGGCTTGTAGCGAAAGGTTATACTCAGAGGGAGGGCGTTGACTATGAGGAAACCTTCTCGCTGGTGGCCATGCTCAAGTCCATCAGGATACTCTTATCCATTGCTGCATGCCTAGATTATGAGATCTGGCAGATGGACGTCAAGACTGCATTCTTGAATGGCAATCTTGAGGAGGACATCTATATGCAACAACCAAAAGGGTTCATAGCTGGTCGGAAAGGTAACTTGGTATGCAAGTTTCAAAAGTCCATTTATGGGCTTAAGCAAGCATCTAGGAGTTGGAACATCCGATTTGACCAAGCAGTCAAGTCGTTTGGTTTCATACAGAATCTGGATGAACCTTGTGTATACAAGAAGTGTGAAGGAAAAGTGGTGGCTTTTCTTGTGCTTTACGTTGACGATATTCTACTCATTGGAAATGATGTAGCGGCATTATCAACGGTCAAGGTTTGGCTAGCTAGTACTTTCGATATGAAGGGTCTAGGAGAGGCGAGCTATATTCTAGAGATAAAGCTCTTTCGGGATCGTAAGCGAAAGATAATGGGATTATCTCAAGCTGGTTATATCGATAAAGTGCTAACTAGGTTTTCAATGGATAATTCGAAGAAAGGTTTGTTACCTTTCAGGCATGGTTTAGCGTTCTCCAAGGACTAGTGTCCAAAGACACAGGAGGAGAGGAATCGCATGACAGGAGTTCCCTATGCTTCGGGTGTGGGAAGTCTCATGTATGCGATGTTATGCACTAGACCAGATATCTGCTTTGCCGTTGGCATGGTTAGCAGATATCAGTCGAATCCGGGTCCAGAGCACTGGACAACCGTTAAGCACATTCTTAAGTACTTGAGAAGGACTAAAGATTACATGCTTTGTACGGTGGTAGTGAGTTAATTCCAGTAGGATACACTGACTCGGACTTTATGTCAGATAAAGATTCGAGAAAGTCGACGTCCGGTCATCTCTTTACCTTGGGAGGTGGTGCTGTCAGTTGGAGGAGCATTAAGCAGAAATGCATTGCAGACTCAACTACAGAAGCTGAGTATGTGGCTGCTTGTGAAGCCGCAAAGGAAGCTGTTTGGCTCAAGAAGTTCCTTATGGAACTCGAGGTGGTACCAGCGTCGCTGTCGCCTATTACGCTTTATTGTGATAATAGTGGGGCAGTGGCTCAGTCCAAGGAACCACGGAAAGGGAAAGCATGTAGAGCGGAAATATCATCGTATCTAAGATATTGTTCAACGTGGAGATGTGACTGTCACCAAGATTGCCACAGCTGACAATCTTGTTGATCCGTTTACAAAGGCCTTGCCACAGAAGGTCTTTGATCGTCATCTAGATAGTCTAGGTCTTAGATGTAGTTCTGAATGGTTATGAGTGCAAGTGGGAGTTTGTTGGGTTTGTGCCCTCAAACCATTACTTTATGTATGAGACATTGACATTTTAATATATGGATATCAGCTTTACATTTTATTGTGTATGTTCTTTTCATGAGATGATTGTTAATCCTTAAGTATTATAGTAAGTAATCCGTGTGTGTATGAGATGCACACAAGTGAGATATGAATTACTATTCTTTGATACTTAGAATGTGTCACAGTGGATGATGAGACTGGTTACCTCATCAGGTCTACACTGTAGCATAATTAACTACCATTGGATGGAGTGATTAATCTCAATCACTAGAGTGTAGCTCTTAGTTGATATGCTAGTGCTTATAGTGCATTGACAGACCTGAGTTTCCTATTGACGCTTAAGACTGTCAAACAGTCAATAGGAACTCATAACTTGTATAAGGTACGTGTTCTCAATCTTGAGACGATTATGAACACAGACTGTGGATATGACTGCTTTGACTTACCAATCAGTGAGGTCTACAGAAGATCAACACCTGGGTATCTTGGGTATGTCATGTTCATAGGGTTGTGAACATATATTGTCAAGATAGAATCTACCCTCTGTTTTAGAGTAAGCATTCCCTTGAGAATGTCACCAAGTCGATTACTGAGTACTGCAGTCTTGTTGATAAGAGTTATCAACATGTTTGGTAATCATGAGAGGTGAATGGGACTCAAGGATTATAAGAAGTAATCATGATTCAGGTTGACAGTAACCGTTTATCCGACTACCTGAATATGATTGCGAATGCTGATGGTAGAGGGACATTAGAACAACATACAAGTCTAGTTATCGCTTCGGATATGTTCTTTTGCGTTGGAGTTCAGTTATCGTTTTATAGTGGAGTAAACATTAACTGATCAGTCGATTAATTTGCTGATCAAAGAGTTTGGTCATGGGAGTTAATCAACTGGTCTGAGCCAACAATAAAGAGCCTAGGAGGTCCCACTCTTAGCTCCACTAGGATGCTTGGAAAGGCAAATTAGGATGATGTCAAGACAGGTTTGATCGATCGAAGTTGTCTCGATCGATTGAGTCTAGATAGGTTCGATTGATCGAAGATGGTTCGATCGATCGAAGCCACTTCGATTGTTCGAGAGTTAGGCCGGTTCTGGGAATCTATAAATAGGGCAGCTGAATTCTGGAAAAGAGGTTGTTCGTCGTTTTGAACATCAGAAGCTGCAGAAACTGTTTTGGAGCCCCAAAACCTTCTCTATCCTCTCCATTAGGGTTCCCACCAACCCTAGCCCTTCCTGCGAGCATCCATAGGAGTCATAAGAGTGAAGACCATCTACTGGAGGCTGTTGGAAGTCAGAGATTTCAGAATTGGGTTCAAGACAGTAAGGTATAATTCTTGTCCCCACTTGTGCGCATCTATAGAGTTGATGGGTAGTAGATCCGGGCATGCCAATAAAGTTTTATAACTTGATTTTTTCGCTGCGCGTTTAAACTTTCCATTTAAACCGGTTTTTCCAACAGAGACAACATATGCCCAAGTACCCGTTAACTACAAAGTACAACAGAAAAAGGAAAGTAGTAACATAAACTACTATTTATCTTCAGGTCTTCAGCTGGCGTACGGATAGTCGTCAGCCTGATCGGCATCAGTGGGGCCATCCTCTGTGTAACTCCCTTCAGGGTAATAGTTATTGCTCGGAGTTCCATTATCTGCATTGTAAAGGACAGGGCAGTCTGGACGGGGAATGTCCAAGCAATAAAGGCCGTCAGCTTGTTGAAAGCTGAGTGAGCACTAACTAACACAGTCTCATAGAAATAACATAATTACCATTATGGACAGCATATGACAGTGATACTAAATATATCTCTTCCTCTTGTTTTTATTCTGACTTATTACTAATATATTCCCATCGTTTCCCCACTCTAAGACAAATTGCAAAATCTCCCAATTGACTATCTCGAACTGATTATATCAGCACAATATACCAGTGCTCTTGTTCACCGCTGTACCGCTTTTAAGAACTCTTGCGAGCACCCATACATTGTTCTCATATAATGACTGGTCTATAGATGTATCCATACTCTTGTTCACCGCTTTTAAGAACTCTTATGGTTCACCGCTTTTAAGAACTCTTGCGAGTACGATACATACACAGCTCTGGTAAATATAAACCATGGGCGTGCCACAATTACTCTTGTTCACCACTTTTAAGAACTCTTACTGTTCACCGCTTTTAAGAACTCTTGCGAGTACTGTGCACCCATAATTCTCACGATCCTGATCAAATCCTTGACATACACTTATCGGATTCAACCTGAGCGAATCATCAGCTCGACTCACACAACCTTGAATCATACTAATCATCTTACTGACTTAACTCCCAGTTATCCAATAATATCCAGTATTATCATCTCCAACTTACCTCGTTATCGCGTCGTACTATTACTAACGTTCCGAACACGACTACGTTACTCACCATGTTATCTCAAACTCGTTATCGTATCCCATTACCTCCGTAATCCATAATATCGCATAATAGGAACATGGAACAACAATTAAACAACTATGCATTTATGCATTATAAACTGAAAGGAAAACATTCATGTTCTGTTTGGGTTCAATCGATTGAAGTATTTTTGATTGATCGAATAAAAATGATGTTCGATCGATTGAAGTCTTTTCGATCGATCGAAGTGAAGGTGGTCTCGATCGATTGAACTTATTTCGATCGATTGAGACTTAGTGATGTTCGATCGATTGAACTCAGTTCGATCGGTTGAACTTCGTCTTCCACAGATTCTGCCAATGAATGTGCAGAATGTGCTAGGGGGTGTTTGGGTCCTATTTAAAACGTCCAGAATATGTAAAACATCATAACTAAGACACCGAGTGAGTTTGGAACTCACCAAAAGTTGTTAAGGATGCGTTTGGCAAGTTTGAAAGCTTCCAAGCTTCCTCTAATGGCTTCCTCTTTCTCTCTCTGCTCCTTTCTTCGTCTCTATTTCTCTGCCTCTTCTTGTTCTTCTTCTTCTCCTTCTTCTCTTCTCCAAGCTGTGTATATATATAGATACGTGTGTATAGATATATACATAAGGATGTATGTGTATATAACACACTCACACTCTCTCAAGCTCTCTCAACTCTTACAATCTCAGCAACCACATCACACTCACGAGCACAAGGTATATATAGGGAAAATGGGGGTGTAGGTGGCAACATTTGCGTGAACTAAAACTGAAATGTCCAGGCGAGTTCGATCGCTCGAAATTGATTCGGCCAGCTTTGATCGATTGAGAAGGGTTTGATCGATTGAAGTAGGGACCACGTATTCAATTCAGTTCGGTAGGGTTTCGATCGATTGAACAAGGTTCGATCGCTTGAACTTCGAAATGCTCGATTGTTCGAAATAGCTTCTATCGATCGAATATGAAATTTTATGAATGGTCAAAGGAAGTATATAGAATCTCTCTGTATTAACTAAATATTGAAAAAAACAGGGTATTACATTATCCACCACTCAACAAAAGATTTCGTCCTCGAAATCAGAAACATGCAGAGTTAAAACAAAAATGGAAACTTCTCACGCATCTCTGACTCTAGCTCCCACGAAGCTTCTCCTTCATCATGATGCTTCCACTGGATCTTGACTAATGGAATCTCCTTATTTCTGAGCTTCTTGACTTCGCGATCTAAAATACAAACCGGTCCTTCATTAAACGTAACGTTGTCGTTGACTTTAATATCCTCGAAGCTGATCTCGTGTGCTGGGTTATGAGCACACTTCCTCAGCATACTGATGCGGAAAACATTGTGCACTCTTGACATCTTCGGTGGCAACGCAAGTCGATAAGCAACCTTCCCAACATGCTCTCGAATCTCGAACGGTCCGATGAATCGTGGCGATAATTTGCCTCTCTTCTGACCAAATCTGACGATGCCTCAAACAGGCGAAACTTTGAGTAGCACATGATCTCCAATAGCAAACTCTAAGTCTTTGCGTCGCTTGTCAGCATAACTTTTGTGTCGGGTCTGAGCTGTCTTCATCTTCTCTCGCACAATCTGAATCTTCTTGCTCGTCTCTCGTACCATTTCTGGCCCAAGAAGTTGAGTATCTCCGACTTCAGTCCAACATAACGGCGATCGGCAAGGTCTTCCGTACAAAGCTTCGAATGGCGCCATTCCTATGCTCGAATGATAACTGTTGTTGTAAGCGAACTCTATCAAAGGTAAGTGTGTCTCCCAAGAATTCTCAAAATCAATAACGCATGCGCGTAACATGTCCTCCTTCACTTGATTAACTCTTTTAGTCTGTCCATCAGTCTGCGAATGAAAAGCTGAACTCAAGTTCAATGTTGTTCCCATTGCTGTCTGAAGACTCTTCCAAAACTCTGCAGTAAAGCGCGAATCTCGATCTGACACGATAGAAACAGGTACTCCGTGTAACCGTATTACGTGCTGTAGATACATCCGGCTCAAACGTTCCACTGGATATGTCATATTATAGGCAATAAAATGTGCTGTCTTTGTAAGTTGATCCACAATTACCCAAATAGCGTCGTGGTTCCGTTGTGACTTCGGCAATCCTACCACAAAATCCATGGTGATGTGTTCCCATTTCCATTTAGGAATTGGTAATGGCTATAGAAATCCAGGTGGTTTCTGATGTTCTGCCTTTACTTGTTTACAAGTAAGACATTGAGAAACATACTCAGCCACTTCTCGTTTCATTCCTTCCCACCAGAAATTTCTCTTCAAATCCTTATACATCTTCGTACTTCCTGGATGAATCGTCATCCATGACTTATGAGCTTCATCCAATATGTCTTTTCAGAGATTTTCTTTGTCAGGTACACAGAGTCTACCTTTACATCGTAAAGCTCTGTCTGTACTAACACTCCAGATCTCAGGTTCTTTTGCTGACATCTTGGCGAACCATAACTTCCAATCTTCGGTTGTTTGTTGAGCTTCTATGATACGACTGATCAAGGTCGGTTGTATCATAAGACATCCGAAATATTGTCTTTCCATTGGTTCCACTGGCTGAAGTTCGAATTCCGCTAACACCTCCAACGCTTTCCATTCTCGAATTAGTAATGCAGCGATCACTAATCGAGGTTTACGGCTCAAAGCATCTGCTACAACATTTGCTTTACCTGGATGGTATTGCAGTGAGAAGTCGTAATCCTTGAGTAACTCCATCCATCTTCGTTGTCGCATGTTCAACTCCTTCTGAGAGAACAAATACTTCAAACTCTTATGATTGGAAAATAGATCAAACTTTTCTCCATAGAGATAGTGTCTCCAAATCTTCAATGAAAACACTATTGCTGCCAATTCCAAATCATGTGTCGGATAATTTTTCTTGTGTACCTTCAATTGTCTTGATCCATATGCGATAACATTCCCGTCTTGCATAAGCACACATCTAAGTCCTTGGTGCGATGCGTCACTGTAGATCACATACCTTTCTCCACTCTTAGGTATCGCAAGTACCGGTGCAGAAGTCAATCTTTTCTTTAACTCCTGGAATGCACCCTCATGCTTGTCTGTCCATTCATACTTCATCTCCTTTCTTGTTAAATTTGTCAAAGGTCCCGCTACCTTGGAAAATCCTTCGACAAATCTTCTGTAATATCCTGCTAAACCCAGAAAACTTCTGACCTCTGTCGCATTGTTTGGTCTATTCCAACTTATGACTGCATCAATCTTAGATGAGTCCACAGAGATACCATCTTGAGATATAACATGTCCTAAGAATTTGACTTCCTGTAGCCAAAACTCACACTTACTAAACTTTGCATATAACTTGTTATCTCGAAGTGTCTGCAAGGCAATCTGTAAATACTCCTTGTGGTCTTCTTCCGTCTCTGAGTAGATTAGTATGTCGTCGATGAACACTATAATGAATTGATCCAGATATAATCTGAATACTCTATTCATCAAGTCCATAAATACTCCTGGCGCATTCGTCAGTCCAAAAGGCATAACTAGAAACTCATAATGCCCGTATCTTGTCCTGAACGCAGTCTTCGATACATCCTCTGGTCGAACTAATAATTGGTGATATTCCGAACGTAAATCGATCTTCAAAAAGATCCTAGATCCTTGTAATTGGTCGAATAGGTCGTCTATCCGAGGTAATGGATATCTATTCTTGATCGTTACCTTGTTTAATTCCCTGTAGTCTATACAAAGTTGAAGTGTTCCGTCCTTCTTCTTCACAAACAGAACTGGTGCTCCCCAGGGTGACGTACTCGGGCGAACAAAACTTAAATCTTCAAGTTCCTGAACTTGCTTCTTTAGTTCCAACATCTCAGTTGGTGCCATCCGATACGAAGTCTTAGATATCGGCAATGTACCAGGTACTAATTCCACACAGAAGTCTATTTCTCTTTTCGGTGGAAGTCCTTTAATATCCTGAAATACATCCTGAAAGTATCGTACAATAGGAATCTGATCCATCGTGAGCTCTGTACTTGTACTCCCGATCATAGCCAAACTACTCGTAAAAAATATGACGCTCGTCGGCTGACACTGAAATCTGATCGTCGGCTTTCCTTGTATTGGAAATACAATCGTTCTAGTAGGGCAATCCAGATTGGCACTGTACTTAGTTAACCAATCCATCCCTAGGATAACATCGAATTCTGACATCGACAGAACTATCAAGTCTGCTGGAAGATTCCTATCTCCCAAGGTCAATGGGCAATCTCTACATACTTTACTCAGCTTAACAGTCACTCCCAAAGGTGACACGACATTTAGTGCTAGCTCGAGTGTCTGGGGTTCTAAACCCAATTGACGCACAATCTTAACAGCAATAAATGAGCATGCAGCTCCAGTATCAAATAAAGCTTTAACTGAACTATGAAAGAGTACAAGCGTACCTTCCAAATGTTGCTGCTCATTAGCATTAAAGCCTACTTCTCATGGGATAATAGCATTCATCCTTGTCTGATATGGAGGTCCTTGTATCCCTTGAATCGATGCTCCATAGTATCCTCCGCGAGGTGCACAACAATCCTTGCTTAAGTGCCCTGGTTTGTTGCAATTTCGACAGACAGTGTCCATTCTGCGATTAATTCTAGGGGCTGTGCAGAATCTGGCAACATGCCCTGGCTTCCCGCAATTAAAACATCCTCCGCTATTGCTGGACGGAGCTGTTAGCAATGCCTCAGGCTGTGAACCTTGCTGGTGATATTGCTGGGGTTGAGAATAACCCTGCTGTGGCTTTCTGGTTCCCTCCCAGGTTCTCTTGTTACCCTGGAAATTTACCTGTGATCTCCCACCTTGGACATTCCTCGGCGGCATAAGTGAGCTGAAACGTAGCAAGACGACGCTTCTCTTGTTCACTACATTCCAATGCTTCAAATATCAACTCCATTTCTCTTATCCATTGTTCCGCTTTCCATAGTTCTGTTGGTCCATCGAACTTCTCTGGACGTAACCCACGAAAGTTTGCTAATAACTTATCTCTAGTCTGTCTTTGCTGGAACGGTGCAACTGGAGGTTGAACAGGTCGCTGACTTGTAGCATGATTGTAGGTATCACCTACATGCTCCATCCTTTGCATAAATGCTTCAAAAATTCCCGTTGGATCCATCCCATCCGGAATAGGTGCTCCATTATGCGCTTGGTGATTTCTCAAGGGTCCTACCATAATGACAATGAGTGTTGCCTAAAAGAGACACATTGATCAGCTGAAAGTCTTCTCGTAGAAACGAACCCAAGATAGAATAAGAAGCAACAAGAGTTAACAGTTCTAGAAATCAACACATCAAACAACCCAAAATAAATATCAACAAGTACTGCTCGTATATATATATATATATATATCAAAAGATATACCGCATAGTACACAGTAACCATACCATGTACCACATGGGACAAGGCTAAAATAGTACTAAGGTCAACTATATAATACTGCTGCTAATATCTATATAAAGCTACGGTCAAATAGCTATCTCTCAAGCTCCCAAAATATCTGGTGGACAACATGTCCTAATAAAACTAACAAAAACTAAGTCCTGCAGACCCTGACTCAAAAGTTGCAGCATCTGATCCCGCTGGTGGAGCCTCATCCTCTGAATCAATATCCATCTCCTCGAGGGGATCATCCTCAGCTGGTGCAACAAGATCTCCGACTACTACCCCTATATCCCAATCCTCTATCACCTCTGCATCATCGTCCTTCATCACGTATGTTATCGCCTGGTTGGCGATATTAACTGCTATTGCGGCGAATCCATCAGCTATATCAAGAGCTCCTGCTATGGCTGGCTCTCCCATAACAAAACCTACTGGCTGAGCGACCATCTGAGCTATCCATCCTACTGCCATGTCGGCCATAGCTGCCATATGCATAATCGGTCCGGCTGGTATTTGAAGCACAACGGATACCTCTGGCACAACTATCTCCTCATCGGGCGCATCCTCATCTACTACTATATCTGCCTCAACAGCCTCTGGGTCTGGTACTGGGTCCTCTGGCTCAAACTCTGGCTCCTCCGAATCATCCTCAGGCTCATCCTCGTCTGCATCATCCGCATGCTCATCCTCTACTGGGTCCTCATCATCTATCGGCTCCTCCTCTTCATCCCCGTCCATGTCCTCATCGGGATGCTCATCCTCTGGCTCTTGGTCCTCATCCTCCTGAATTGGCTCAGGATCTGAGACTGGTACGTCTGGTACCGGTGATGGTGGTACTACTGGCGCTGGTGCAACTACAGGCTCCGGTTGACCGGCTACAATGGCTCTCAACTCAATCTCATCCATCTCAGGCTTACTTTGAACTAACCGTAATATCTCCTGGTAAATATCTCTACCAATCTTCGCAGTATGGTAAGCATCCATATGCATCTGTGTCGGGTGAGTCCTCCCGGTCTCATAAAGCGCTCTCCACATGTCTTCCTCCAAATGTCGTTTAGCTATCTGGCACACGCGCTCACGATAAAACTCTGGGTCGGCTGGCTCCACGGTATTCCCATGGATCACGTGTCCTCCATAAGCATTGGTAACAAACTGATGGAACTCGGGATCCATGCTATCCTGCAAAGGAAACTATCTATCGTCAAGAAGACAAACTTATCTTATAATCATATCTCATCTCAGGAAATCTTAAATACTAGAACTAGATGGTGTAGGACGAATAGTGAACGACAATATCAGAACCCTAGGAGCTCTGATACCAAAAACCCTGTCACGCCCCGGAGCATCATATATAGAGAAAAATAAATTTCTTTTATGGGTCTATAGGGAATGACAAGTGAAAGTCACTAATATCCACATCACACAGTACTAGTCCAAACAGGAACAGTAAACAACTGAAAATATAAACACGGTTATATCTATTATAAACATCAGAGTATGGTCCACAGGATCATAACAGGTCTGGAGACAATATATGCCCAAGTACCCGTTAACTACAAAGTACAACAGAAAAAGGAAAGTAGTAACATAAACTACTATTTATCTTCAGGTCTTCAGCTGGCGTACGGATAGTCGTCAGCCTGATCGGCGTCAGTGGGGCCATCCTCTGCGTAACTCCCTTCAGGGTAATAGTTATTGCTCGGAGTTCCATTATTTGCATTGTAAAGGACAGGGCAGTCTGGATGGGGAATGTCCAGGCAATAAAGGCCGTCAGCTTGTTGAAAGCTGAGTGAGCACTAACTAACACAGTCTCATAGAAATAACATAATTACCATTATGGACAACATATGACAGTGATACTAAATATATCTCTTCCTCTTGTTTTTATTCTGACTTATTACTAATAGATTCCCATCGTTTCCCCACTCTAAGACAAATTGCAAAATCTCCCAACTGACTATCTCGAACTGATTATATCAGCACAATATACCAGTGCTCTTGTTCATCGCTATACCGCTTTTAAGAACTCTTGCGAGCACCCATACATTGTTCTTATATAACGACAGGTCTATGGATGTATCCATACTCTTGTTCACCGCTTTTAAGAACTCTTACTGTTCACCGCTTTTAAGAACTCTTGCGAGTACGATACATACACAGCTCTGGTAAATATAAACCATGGGTGTGCCACAATTACTCTTGTTCATCGCTTTTAAGAACTCTTACTGTTCACCGCTTTTAAGAACTCTTGCGAGTACTGTGCACCCATAATTCTCACGATCCTGATCAAATCCTTGACATACACTTATCGGATTCAACCTGAGCGAATCATCAGCTCGACTCATACAACCTTGAATCATACTAATCATCTTACTGATTTAACTCCCACTTATCCAATACTACCCAGTATTATCATCTCCAACTTACCTCGTTATCGCGTCGTACTATTACTAACATTCCGAACACGACTACGTTACTCACCATGTTATCTCAAACTCGTTATCGTATCCCATTACCTCCGTAATCCATAATATCGCATAATAGGAACATGGAACAACAATTAAACAACTACGCATTTATGCATTATAAACTGAAAGGAAAACATTCATGTTCTGCTTGGGTTCGATCGATTGAAGTATTTTCGATCGATCGAATAAAAATGATGTTCGATCGATTGAAGTCTTTTCGATCGATCGAAGTGAAGGTGGTCTCGATCGATTGAACTTATTTCGATCGATTGAGACTTAGTGATGTTCGATCGATTGAACTCAGTTCGATCGGTCGAATTTCGTCTTCCACAGATTCTGCAAGTGAACATGCAGAATGTGCTAGGGGGTGTTTGGGTCCTATTTAAAACGTCCAGAATATGTAAAACATCATAACTAAGACACCGAGTGAGTTTGGAACTCACCAAAAGTTGTTAAGGGCGCATTTGGCAAGTTTGAAAGCTTCCAAGCTTCCTCCAATGGCTTCCTCTTTCTCTCTCTGCTCCTTTCTTCGTCTCTATTTCTCTACCTCTTCTTGTTCTTCTTCTTCTCCTTCTTCTCTTCTCTAAGCTGTGTATATATATAGTTACGTGTGTCTATATATATATAAGGATGTATGTGTATATAACACACTCACACTCTCTCAAGCTCTCTCAACTCTCACAATCTCAGCAACCACACCACACTTACGAGCACAAGGTATATATAGGGGAAATGGGGGTGTAGGTGGCAACATTCGCGTGAACTGAAACTGAAATGTCCAGGCGAGTTCGATTGCTCGAAATTGATTCAGCCAGCTTTGATCGATTGAGAAGGGTTTGATCGATTGAAGTGGGGACCACGTATTCAATTCAGGTCGGTAGGGTTTCGATCGATTGAACAAGGTTCGATCGCTTGAACTTCGAAATGCTCGATCGCTCGAAATAGCTTCGATCGATCGAATATGAAATTTTATGAATGGTCAAAGGAAGTATATAGAATCTCTCTGTATTAACTAAATATTGAAAAATACAGGGTATTACATTACCAACCACCAGAGACAAATTTAGAAGGAGGGCCCCAAAAGAGCACCGGATAATGGCTTACAAAGAACCTATCGCAAAGTTTAGTGTTTATCTGCCAAACAAGTGAAATGGAGAGGAACTAATCACTAAGGTGAAATAAAGGTCACACAGGTATATATGTATATATATATAAGAGTAATCCTTGAAACTTAAACATAGGAATAAAGTTAAAATTTGCCAAGGAAAAAATTCATATCAAAGTAATCAAACAAAGCATAAAAGTTGGTGGTACTTCAAGAGTGTCATGCAAATTGTCTGTAGAGGAGGCTTTTTGACCATCCCCAGTGAGGGTTTCTCGATGTACACTACGTAGATGATAGGCTTTGGTAAAAAAAAAATGGAGGAAGTGAATCTAGTTTTGTATCTCCACAATGCAATTTTCAGTTCTGATGGATGGGACGCCAACTGGACGTTTTAGTAAGGGTCTTCATCGAAGACTTGCTTTAGCCACTTGTTTTCATCATTGTTATGGAATTTGAGAAGTAATTTTTTGTATTAGATTTGGCTGAAGGGAACTTGGGAGAGAGAGAGAGAGAGAGAGAGAGAGAGAGAGAGAGAGAGAGAAGGAAAGGTCCGTTGCACATAAAACTAGACAAAAATCCCGACAAATAGTTAAATTTCACTGAACTTTTTTAGTGGAATTTCACAACTCGTCGGAACTTTAGGTTTTGAAAGTGTAGTGAAATTTCACAACTCCTCAGGATTTTTGTTTAGATTGGTTATATTCTTGCAAAGGACTTGGTTGAGGAACTTTTTATCAAAAATGTTTTCATTGTGTCCTTTAACCAATAACTTTCCCTAACAGGAGATTTAATGCTAAATTTCTATTGATTTAAGCCTAAACCCTAGAATACATGTTGTCCAAAGGTTCCAACACACTTCCCTTGAACTTTCTATTAATTTCTATTAATGTTTTCTGTAGCCTTTCAATTGTTCAGGTGAAACCAAATCCAACCATTTACAAATGCTTCACTCTTCACCCATTTAAACCTCGGTCCTAAGAACTTCCATAGGCGCCCACCGTAATATCACTTGTACGTAAATCTGTCCTACATCATACCTACAACTTCTAGACGATCAATATAAAACACGCACGACAACAATCCTGGTTATTAGAATCAGTTGATTCACGAAGAGGTTCATTCAAGTCGATTTCATTTTTTCATTCAATTCGATACGATTCACAAGTCATAATTTTGAACTTTTCATTTTTAAGTTTTAAGTAACTTTCAACGTTTTGAGCAGGAGCAAGACCAGGATAGCATGAAACTTGTCTTAAATTGGCATTTTGTTCATTTAAAGCATTTTGCAGGTGTCTTATTTGTGTACAATATCAACATATATATTATTTATTTTCTAAGAAAGGTGAATCTCACGATTCACGACTCAAAACAATCATAACTTTGACAAACCGATTCACAATTTGACAACCATGGCAACAATACCTTCAATGCGCAATCTACCCTCATCATCAATAGGATCCCTGGATGAACTGCATCAGCTCCATTGAAAAGCTTGACTACCTTTTCATAATGGGGCAGCAAAATTATGGCTCAAGCAATAAGAAAGTGAAGTATAGACAATTCTTTGAAAGAAATAGTGAGAAAAGGTATACCATAGAAGTACCTTATAATTGCTACAAGCTGTGCACCTGCAAGACCAATAGCAGCAGTTAAAGGACAAATACTTCAATAAAATAATATCACCGGCAAATTTTGAAATCTAGAATATCTAATGCAAGACCTGCAGCTGAATGTCATTACTTTGAACAACTGCTGAATGTCAAGCCCTATGCTAAATGACCTACCAGTTGAGCAGGAGCAAGACCAGGATAGCATCGAGTATGAAAATACCTACAATGTAGAGCCACTCATCTGTCGCTAAATACACAGGAGGAATAGTCACAGTTTGTAAAGCATATACATTTGCTTACACATGTATATAGAAAATGTAAATCAAATCGAATAGAAATATATGATGTCAATAATAGGAACATCTGAGCGATTGAGTTTGATTTAGATTTTAGCTCCATTGTTTTGAGATTTATTACACCAATTAGAAATTCCGAATTCTAAGAGCTTAAAATCAGAGTCAAACAGAGCAACATACTAAATATCAAATCAGAAAAGCAGAACATAACGTATCAAATTTCAAAACAGAATCAAAGCTGAAACTCAATTTCAACAATAGTCAAGCATCATAAAGTTAAAATCAACAAAATAGATAGTACCAATCGCATTGATCTTCAGCAAAACAAATTTAAACTCAAACAGTTTTGGGGTAACTGAATCGCAACGGCCACAAGGGTTGAGTAAGGTTAATTGGGGTTTCATGTTCACTGAAACACCTTTTGATATTCTCATCTGAGCTTTCAAATTGATGTTTCCTATGCTAACATTTGGATTCTCTCTCTCTCTCACTTTCTCTCTCATCACTGAGTAAGGATAGATATCGGCAGTTTAATTTGTACTTCACTGAGTAAGGTTAGCCACGGTTTCTCTCCATATCTCGACTGAGCAAAGAAGTCAAGGATTTGCAATTGTGGTGACAATCTCCAAAATAAATTGTAGGACAGAAGCACCCCAAGGGCCACTTTTGCCAACCGCAGGAAATCGCATAAGCGATGTCAAACGGGGCCTAAATCCTTCTGCAGCACCGATGTCACTGTTCAAGTTCAGCTGCCACCTAAGGTTTACAGCTTTGTGTGTTCCATAGTTTTTCAATCACAGCAACTGATAGTTATTTAAAATCTAGCAATGCATAGACACTGGAAAAGACACTCTCGGCCCAAGGATCATGTATATTTTACAAGAAAAAGGTTACTAACAATAGAATCAATGGAGGAATCAATGGAATTTAATATTTGCCTTATTACCCATTCAAACAAGAAAAAATATCTTTTTATTTCTCTCACTATCCATGAACCAAACCAACAGAATAAGCAATTCAAAAGGACCACGACTGAAATATCATCTACATTGATACAAGTACTCAAAAATCACTTCCCATTCTACTGGTAAACAAACAGTTATGAAACCTGGATTGCTACTTTCATCAATAGTTATATATATACAGAAAAATACCTTAGGTGGGTGGAGTAATTTGACCCCAAATCGATCGACGGCTCGGGCAGTTTAATTTGTAAGGTTAGCCACGGTTTCACTCCATATCTCGATTTTGTGTGTATCTCTTCACTTTAATTGTGTACTAAAAATAAGAAATCGAACAAATCAATCGGAGAGAGAGCAAGAAGAAATCGGAGAGAGAGAGAGATAGAGAGAGAGAGAGAGAAGAAATTGGAGAGATAGAGACAAACCTGGTCAAGGCGAGGAGTTGACAACGGCGATGAGGGGGCGATGGCGATAAGTAGGCAACAACGATGAGGGGTCGACGGCGATGAGGGGGTGCGGCTGGTGAGAGAGGGAAAAAATTAGGGCACAACACTATTTGTTTAATTTTTTTTTGACACAACTTTGTTTGTTTAATTGAGCCCAAACTTAACCACGGTTCATTTAATAACCGTTGCTAATTTGCCACGGTTTCAGAAATTGTGGTTAATCAACCACGGTTTTGACAAATTAACCACGGTTTTAAAATCGTGGCTAATTAATCACGGTTTTTAAGACAACCGTGGAAAATTAACCACAGTTTTTACAACCGTCGTGTTTTGTCCGTGGCCAATGCCCCTTTTTCTTGTAGTGTCACCCATAAAAAATTATGCATAATGAGGGTGCCAATGGCTTGAACCCCCACTTCGTGTTCAGCAAATCTTGCTCCAAAGCCAATAGTGACAAGGTCTTGAACTATGACTGCTTTTGGGAAACAAGATATTGCATCACACACATAATTTTTGAGCACTCTATTCCAAAATTCTAAGCTAGCACGTTAACGACCATGTGCTAAATCCCGGCTTCTTGAGCGCTCTAGAGAATTAGCTCCATTCTCATAGGACGCGGCTCCACTTCCACACTCAAATAGGCGAGTCTATCAAGGATGCTCATATGACTCTGACATCCCACTAATAATGGTGTAACACCCTGTTATTTTAATTTCATTAATAATGAATATTTCTTTTTTTTTATTTCTATTTATAATATTTTGTTTGAGGTCAAATCGTAATTTCCTTAATTATAGAAAATACTTTCTAAGGATTTGAAAACAATATCTACTTTTTTTTTATAAACCGAAAATTATTTCCTACGATATTATGGTTTTCGGCATTTTTATTTTCAACCATACAAAACTAGTTGATGATGCCAAAAATTGGTAGCGGGGTAAGAAGATCTGGAACAAGAGAGATTTGAATGTGGCTCGGCCCCATTAACGAGGTGACCTACGTCCACGGGTGCGTCTGCGCGCTTGTACTAACAAATCACCAGTGGCCCCTAGTGAACCAACAGGGAGAGCGGCACTACTAGCGACCGATCGTGTATATGCGTGAATAACCCTTCGTATTGCTCCCGCTATTCTATGGAGACAAGAAAGTGATCCCCCTTAACGGGGGTAAGGGGTCCCTTTTATACGTGTAAGAGACCGCCCGTGTAAGGTAAGTGGTTAGATAAGGAAACACAATCTAACCATAATTGGATTACACGAATTAGGAGAGTTCCCTAAATGGTTTAGGAAACATCTTCCTCCTTCCTCTAGTCTTCTATCTCGGATAGGTAACTGGCCGGCGTAGCCCTTGAGGAGTAAGCTACTATGTCTGCTTAGAATGCATCTGGAGTAGGGCCAGTCCAGAACGAACGCCCAACCTGTGGCCGGACAGGGCGGTCTCAACAGACAGTCGGGGTATACCGAGTAGTAAGAATCCCTTTCAGATGATGTGGCAACTTGACTTTGACATGATATTTTTGTACCTATCAGGTGCCCCTCATTTTCAAAGCTGACGCGGTGCTTTATCGGGTAAGGATTGAAAATTAGTACTGCTCCGAAACTGTCCAGAAAAAAGCCCAGGACCTTACCCGGGATAAGACCGGTCATGTAAATCAATCGGGGTCTGGACCGAGCAATGGCGTCATGGGCCCAAGTCCTGCCCCTGCCACGTGTCAGCTAATGATTGGCCTAGTTAGGATCCAACGGACTCGTTGTGAGTGTTAACCGACCAGTTGCGTTGTAACCGGACCATCATGTCTTACATTGAATGCGTGCGCCTTTTGAGGCGTCGTTCCACATGCCCGAGGTGACAGTTGTCGGGTAGTTTAGGCGAGAAAGCATCTTGGTCGTTGGATCTGACTTGATCTGGACCGTCCGTGTTTTCTATATAAGGGACACTTGTTCATTTCTTTCATTCCTGCTGCCCTTATCCAGAGATTATCGAATGGTTTGAGAGCAAAAAGTCCCCGGTCAAGCTTCCCGAGCTCTTTTCCTGCCTTAATTTTTTAAGTCCTTTCTTCTTCAGTTTTAATTCATTGTTCTCTTTCTTCCCTTCTTATCTTTTTCTTTCCCGAGTGACGCTGGAGAGGATGTATCGACTAGGTCTTGCACGGGAGTAGGATTTCTTCTTCCTTAGGTTTTGCTTCTTCTTTAGATCAGGAGGTACGTTAAGACAGTTGACCCGAGTGGCCTGTACCGGGGTAGTTTTGACTGAGTGTCACCTCACCTTAATGACCCTATACTCGTTTCCCTTTAGGTTTGTAGCCTTGTCCCCCTTGTACCCCAGACTCAGAGTTTTTGACCCTTACCAAGGTCGCAAACTGCTTCCCAGTCTAGTCGTAGGAGACCTAGGGATGTGTCACTCAGGGTTCGACTCATCTTCCCGGTCAAAAGATGAGTAATCTCTCTCCAGAACGTCGGACACCAGCTTAGACCCGCCTTTCGCGACCCCGTCCTACCAGTAAAGTGAAGGAAGGATCCCTATTCAGGTGTTTGACGATGAGGGGGCTCACGATATGCCCGTTGCCTCGACGTCTGGGAGGCACGATACCGAGGAGTTGGTTCCAAACAGTCTGGGCATGGTTTTTTCTTGTAAGCGGATCGTTAGCATCTTACGTTCCCCTGACCTAGCCCGGATCAGGGAAAAGTATGACGTTCCAGACCACTTTTCCTTGGATGTTCATGGTGACGGGGCTCACATCCATCAATCGGGCTTCGTTACCCTGTATGAGGATGCTCTTATGGCGGGCCTCCGTCTCCCTCTACATCCCATCGCTCGGAATGTGCTCATATATCTCGGGATCTCGCCAAGGCAACTCACCCCGAACGGTTGAAGGTTCTTGATGGGGGCCATCTCCCTATGGCCCCAGGCTCTAGGGTACGAGCTCACCCTAGAGGAGTTCTTCTGGACCCACCGGCCGTTCAAAGTACACGAAGAGGTTGGCTTCTTCTCGCTGGGGGCCTGATAGGGGAGAAAAATAATAGTTAACTGACCGAGCAACAATAGAGGGTGGAAGAAGAAATTCTTCTAAGTAACTACCCTCGGGCTCTGCGAGGAGGCGTCGAACATCCAATTAAGGACCTCCTGGGTTAGGGAGTTGAGGAGTAAGCTCCTTCGTACCTTCTACTCCTTTGCCTTTGTGTAACTTTTTCTTTTCGTTTTTGAACTAACAGCTTCTTGCTCTGTAGTGGGCTCAGTAAACTTGCCCAGCATTTTCGACGAGTGCCAGGCAAGGATTCTATCACTGGCCGAGGACCCCACGGACATCAACAAGATCCTGACCCGATTGGGAAGTCTGAAGACCTCGTACAAGCCTAAGCACCACTTCGAGGCCCCTGTTTTTCCTATGATTATTCCCGGTATGTTCCGCTATTTGCCTCTTTGCTGTTTTACTATTTGCTCGACTTTATACATAACTATCGTGTGTCCTTGCTGGTTTCACAGAGATTGCTCTTAAGGACACGGCAGCCTTGAAGGAGAAGGAGGCGGCCCTATTAACCCGGGTGGGGAAGAAGCAGAAGAAGTAGGACCCTATTGAGGGCTAGAAACTAAAGAGGATCTCCAGGGGAATCGCTATCCGGGCAGACAAGGGAGCGGTTGGGATCTCAACGCCCGGGGTGACCATTGCCGCACCGCCGAAGCTTTCCCCCACCGCCACACCGGCCGAGGTGTCGTTTCCCAGTCTGGATGAGCCGACACTCCCGAGCTCACGCGCAGGACCGTCTGCGAGGCCGGCGGTGGAGACGGCGGATGACGTCCGCGGGAGAGTCCGGCCGGGGCTGCTGTAGAGTCAAGTGGACAAGTGCACTTTGTTGAGTCCCGAGGCCATAATCGGTTGGCTTTACAGCGTCAGCCATATGGTAAGTTGCTCTATATACATTTTGCAAGTGCCACTTTTTTCTCCGCTCGGGACGCTAACATCTATTTTTTTTTTTGCAGGTTGGTTGTATAGCTACGGGGGCTGAGTCTTCCTTGCCTGGGCTAGCTGAGAGGCTAGCCGTTGATGAGGTCGCCCAGTCCCAGGGCCCTGAACCGAAAGATAGGCGGAGTCACATCGTCGATCGCCGCTAAGTTCGCCTTCTTTCCACAGACGGCGCCAAGCTAATGATGCCAAAAATTGGTAGCGGGGTAAGAAGATCTGGAACAAGAGAGATTTGAATGTGGTTCAGCCCCATTAACAAGGTGACCTACGTCCACGGGTACGTCTGTGCGCTTGTACTAACAAATCACCGGCGGCCCCTAGTGAACCAACAAGGAGGGCGGCACTACTAGTGACTGACCGGGTATATGCGTGAATAACCCTTCGTATTACTCCCGCTATTCTATCAAGGCAAGAAAGCGATCCCCCTTAACGGGGGTAGGGGTCCCTTTTATAGGTGTAAGAGACCGCACGTGCAAGGTAAGTGGTTAGATAAGGAAATCCAATCTAACCATAACTAGATTACATGAATTAGGAGAGTTCCCTAAATGGTTTAGGAAACATCTTCCTCTTACCTCTAGTCTTCTATCTAGGATAGGTAACTGGCCAGCGTAGCCCTTGAGGAGCAAGCAATTGTGTCTTCTTAGAATGCATCCGGTGTGGGGCCAGTCCAGAACAAATGCCCAAGCCGTGGCCAAACCGGGCAGTCTCAGCAGACAGCCCGGGTATACCGAGTAATAAGCATCCCTTTTAGATGACGTGGTAACTTGACTTTGGCCTAATATTTTTGTACCTATTAGTAGTTATTATTTTTTAAGCTGCGACTATATCGCAGCTTGGGTGGGGGAGCACGTGAGCTCGACCTCACCGGATAGTTTCTCCATTTCTTGGAGGCTACACATTTTCTATCAGTATATATATTTATATATGTATATTACTCTCAATCTCTCACAGTTCTCTCTTTTCTCTCATGCACACAACTCTCAAATTCTCTCAACTCCCTCTAGTTCTCTCAAGATTATACACACACACAAACCATCAGTACATATTATATATACATACACACAGTCCTATATACATAGCTATATATATCAATATCAAGAGAGAAGACGAGTTGCAATTCTAACGACGGATTATTGCGACAAAAATTCTCGGCATCTAATTTCTGTCCAATTACCCTCAGTGAGTATTATAAACTCACTCCCATAGTGTATATATGTATATTTTTGTATATATAGAGGCATATACATATATATATATATGTGTATATATAGATACACCATTGAAGCTTGAAATTGGAGTTTTAGAAACCTTAATCAAAATCAATTCTGTGAATAAAGAATGAAAGATCTTAGTCCCAATAAGTTGTGGTTCAAATTCTACGGCTTAATTCATCCGTATCGCAACGTATTGTTGATTTAAAGTTTTGTCACTCTTACTTTAATCACAAAAAATCGAGAGTTATAATTCGTATTGGTTTAATCCAATTACGTATTCGTAATCTACGCGAAAAACCTAAAAGATCCATATATTGCATGTATCATTTGAAACATAATGCAAAAATGGGTATATTTTCAGTTTAAAATTCGAAACAGGGGAGAAAACGAAGAAGATGAAGCTTCTGCTTCAACTCGCTCACGCTACCCGCTCGCGCGACTTGAGCAGTTTTGGGCAAAAAAGGTTTTCTAAAAGATTTTACGAAAAAGGCATGATCACGCGCGTAGCCCGCTCACACGACAGGGAATTTTTGGCAGTTTATGTATTTCTATATAAGGGACTGTTTGGAAAATATTTTGGGAAGTTTTAACTTCTTTGAAAGATATACAATTTTAGAGGCTCATATTTAAGCAATTGGATTAATAAGAACGATTAAGACCGAGATTTATGTTCGTACGATTATTCGGCATTGTGAATAATTAATGATGTTACAATTCATGACATTGACATGCATGATAGGGTTGAGGTTGAGTCGACATGCACGATGTGTTAGAAAGCGTGAAAAGAGTAGAGACTGGTGGTCTGGTGTATGACTCCAATACTGAGCGGATATTATTCCTGGTATTGGAGGCGACAGTGTTGTGAGCGACCCAGATATCAAGCGGATATTATTCCTGGTATCTAAGGCGATAGTGTGATGTGTACGACGTAGATATTGATCGGATATTATTCCTGGTATCTAGGGCACACATTTTCAAATACTGAGCGAATATTATTCCTGGTATTCGAAGCGATGGTTTGTTGTGATCGACCCAGATATCGAGGGGATATTATTCCTGGTATCTGAGGCGATAGCGTAGTGTACAACCCCAATATCGAGCGGATATTATTCCTGGTATTGGAGGCGACAGTGTTGTGAGCGACTTAGATATTGATCGAATATTATTCCTGGTATCTGAGGTAATGGGATGATTGAATCAAATTTGTTAAGAGAAAAGAGTTGGTAAGATGAGATATTAAATTGTTCATGCACGGTCACATATTTGCTGCTTACTATATCCCCACGTGACTTATGTTGAAGTTGGAACCTTGAATTTATTGCTTTTAAAGATTAAATCGTACCGTTGTTTATATGCTTATATATATACATTGTGAGTATATGTTTATTTTACTCACCAGCTTGCATAAGCTGACGGCGTTGATGCGTCCTGGACTCTATGTCCAAATTTTCTAGGTCAGGAGCAGCCAGAGTATTTTGACTATGCTAGTTAGAGGCAGGAGACTTTCCAGGAGGATTTAATTATGTTTCTTATGTCTTTTATTTTGGAGTTGTAATAGACTTTATGATAGATTCTCCTTCGGACGGGGATGATGATGCAGACATTACTGGAAGGTTTATGCCAAAACAAGTGGTTCTTTCCTCCCGCAGTGAAGATTTAGCTGGAGCCTACGCTACCTTGGACACAACTGGGAAGGGAACCAGCCTATCTGTTGAGCAAGTGCTAGAACGGGCCGGCAAAGATGATACGACTGATCGATCTAACCTTACTGTGACGACCGAATCGATCCAGGAGAATGTGAAAGAGAACATTGTGGCCTATCCCCAGGCTCCTACTCATCTGGAGGAATCAGCCCGAAGTGGTGAGGATAGAGCTCCAGTGTACGATCCTATTACTGAAGCAAATGTCCATCCCAGCACAAACATGGGCGCTGTTGGAGTTTTCACGGAGGAACCTGCTACGGCTCCTCCTCCAGAGTCAAGCCAACCATCAATCCGAGTTCCAGTCTCACAGCCGAGCAATGAGGCTGTCGCATCATAAGATGTATCAGCCTCCACATCATCACCTGCCCAGGTAGTTTTAAGTTCCATTATTTGAGCTCTCAGGCCCTTAGTGTGTCTTTTCATTAACCTTTCGTTTTTCTCCTTTTGTTCAGGAAATGCCCTTGGGTCCAGAATCGTTCGTGCCCTTCGATGACTTCTTCAGTCATCTGGACCTGGGGGCATTTGATCTGGGAGCCTTCGAGCCCGAAGCTGCAACGCCCTCAAGCCTCTAAAGGTCAAAGGACCTTCTTCTCGGGATGGCTAACCATGACCTAGCCGGGTTACCATCTACTGCTGAAGTTGATATCACTCTGAATGCTCTTTTTACTGATCGCTCGCTCTCGGATGGTTA
Organism: Hydrangea macrophylla; assembly: GCA_033977485.1. Lineage (NCBI taxonomy): Eukaryota > Viridiplantae > Streptophyta > Magnoliopsida > Cornales > Hydrangeaceae > Hydrangea > Hydrangea macrophylla. The sequence continues at coordinate 97,635,564 of CM066995.1, forward strand.
GCTCTCTTTGCTATAGGAGATCCAAGAGCGGTTGCCGGGCTGCCGTGCCTTAGGACAATTGGCCAATATGATTCAGACAGAGGCTTTTTTTATGTTGCGGGTATGTACTAGTCTATCTTATATTGTGGGAAGGTATAGGACCCTCCAAAAACTGATCTAAGGGTCAGATTTCACAACTTTAACAACTTTGAATCTTTACCCTTATCCATTTAACATCAACTATCTACTCTTGGATCGATCAACTACATCCAACGATTCCCAAAAAAACTCACCAATACACCTCACATACCACAACTTCTCTCTCTTTCCTCTCCCACTCCCACACGTCCCTAACTTTTCTCTCCTCTCTCCTCTCTCATTCAAATATATGGTTAGTTTCAATTATGGCCAGTTTTAATGATAGGGTTATGAAGCAAGCACATTCTCTCACCTCATTGATTTCTCTTTCTATATCTTCTCTCTCTCTCTCTCTCTCTCTCTCTCTCTCTCTCTCTCTGTGTTTGTTTTTCTGATTATAGTATCCATGTAATCCAAAAGAAAAATCCACAGTTTGTTTTTCTCCTATTGAAAAAAAGGTAAACAAAAATCAAAAGTCCACAACAATACATAAAAAAAAAAATAATAAGTAGATGTTTTTTTTAAGGCAATGTGTGTTCTTGTTCCTCTTTGTCTTCTTTAATATTGGCATTTCTAAATGGGGGAAGGAATTACAGTGGAGGAGGATGGGGAGGGTTATTCGATCAAAAGAATGGACGGCTCTGATTGTTGCGATTATGATGATGATATGATGGCAGGTTTCTTGGTGAGGACTTTTCCAAGCCTTCAGATTAGAGTATCAAATTTGAAAAAGCTCATTAATGGGGGTAGTTTTGTGAATTTTCTATTATAGTGATACTGAACAGTAATAGTACAAAGAGAGAAAAGAGGAGTTGTTTGTCTTTTAGGGGGTTTTGTGTGGGCAATTTTTTTTTCCTGCTATTTTAAATTTGTTTTACCAATTTTTACAAAATATGAAATGTGTCTGCATCTTCTTCTAAATTTGTTTTACCAATTAATTAGGAGGCCATAGATGGGTATTTGTCTTATTTGGGTGAGTAGTTAATTCCCACAACTGCAAATTACGTGTATCATTTAAGTTCACTAACTTCATATATATACCTTTAAATAACTACAAATTATAATTATTATTTTGGTAAAAAAAAATTACAATGGGTATTATTTTGTTTCAATTTGCAAATGATCAAATACCTCTTTATTTTTGTTACTTCTAATACTGGTTTTTTTTTCACACCTTATTTTTATTTTATATATATATATATATATATATCTTATATTGTGGGAAGGTGTAGGACCCTTCAAAAACTAATCCAAGGGTCCAAATTTCATAACTTTAACAACTTTGAATCTTCACCCTTATCCACTTAACATCAACTATCTACCCTTGGATCAATTTCATCCAACGGTTCCCAAAAAACTCACCAATACACCTCACATACCATAACTTCTCTCTCTTTCCTCTCCCACTCCTACATGTCCCTAACTTCTCTCTCTTCTCTCATTATCTCTCTTTCCAAATTCAAATATATGATTAGCTTCAAATATGGTCAGTTTTAATGATAAGGTTAGGAAATAAGCACAATCTCTCACCTCATTAGGAGGCCATAGATGGGTATTTGTTTTATTTGGGTGAGTAGTTAATTCCCATAACTGCAAATTTTGTGTATCATTTAAGTTCACTAACTTCATATATATACCTTTAAAAGAGAAAAGGCTTAAGAGAAAAGGCTTTTGTCCTGATATGTCCATGCATTTTAATGTATTCTATCGTCGAAACACTTCCAGAGTCATGGCCAAAGGACGAAATTCACACGTCTCTAAATTTAGAAATTAATGAATTGAAAGACATAGAATATAAGTTAACGGAGATGGAATTTGATTTACTCTGTGTACGAGCATTAACTGATGTGGACAAGAGAGTGATGGATATAATCCCAACAAAGAGATAAGTGTTATGTTCAATTGACAGGTAAATAATTATTAATTTTTTTTTTAAATTTGATACTTGATTCTGACGGTGCTCCTATATTTGACCCATGAACTACTATTTTGTAGAAATGGTTTAAAGAGATAGCGTGGGAGTGTGAGTAAGCAGTAAGGGATTATAAGATAATGGATTCCCGTAATTTGAAGAATTGGAAAGTCAATACGGTAATATTAGATAGATGTATCATTTTTTCGTATCATTTATATTTTTAATGATTTACATTTGCATTAAACTAATATAGTTTTTTTTTTTTGGTTAATTTCTAGATCTATGTGCACTCAGCGCATTGGGGAAGATACATTGAGATTGATACTCAAACGTTTTACAAAGTGATGCTGAGAATGCACAACTTGCCCGTTAAAAGATAGATTTGTAGTTAATTTATTCTTTTTAGTTAAGGGAGATATTAAAGAACACTTAATATTTTTTTAAGGACCTTTACGTATTTAATGTTTGGCGATAACCTGTACTTGCTTATCTTTTTTTGTTATTGTGATTCCATAATGATTGGAGTTTAAACAATTTTAATTTCACAATAATAATTTATATTTAATACTCTATCGTTGTTTGGTTAAGCTTATCCCCTTTACTCAATCATTGCATCTTTTTTTTTTTTTTTTATGAAATAGTTTTAGCGAATTATCATGAATTCAATTATCAAACTTTTGTATAAACCGTTTATTTTTCACTTCTACCCTTTTTATACCCGTGCCCACGGACACGGGTATGTACCAGTGATAAAACAATGATGAAGTGAAGGGATTGATGAAGTAGTGTTACAACAATATACCAATTTTACCCTACAAAGCAAAAGACAAAATTTTATTTGTATGAGACACTCTGGTGCATGCATTTTATATTGGGTACCATTTTAGCCTATCATTGCCAAAATTTTGTAATTTCTGAGCTTTAAGCAAGAAATGTGTTAAGTTGAACAGTTAACTTTAATTTACTTCTTCATCATGAAAAAACATGGCTTTTCATTGGATGCTGTGAGTAAAGGCGAACAGCTTGCTGCAATTTTAGTTTATATCGAATTTCCTTTTTCTTAAAAAAAATAAAATAAAAATTAATAAATTTAATACTACACGATATATATACTTATATGGGACTTTTATGACATTTTGGTGAATCTCTTAATTACAAGACATAGTAGACCATTGATTCCTTTAATAATTTAGCATGGCCATTTAAGTGTATATATAATTTTTTAGCAAAAAAAAAAAGTGTATATATATATATATATGGCAAAACCCAATCACTACTGCGAGGGTACACATTCCTACATTGGTATCTACAAAGTCCTTGGGTGACAGCTAACAATTCTACATGTACTAAATCGTGGCAATAAAGACTCTCTCTCTCTCTCTCTCTCTCTCTCTCTCTCTCTCTCTCTCTCTCTCTCTCTCTCTCTCTCTCATCACACAACCCCTTTATAGTCGACTAGAACAACAATGCAGGAAGTAGGAGGTTTTCAATGACACTTACGTGGCGTATGGAATTCTTTCACAAAGAACCCTATCATGTGATGTTAAAGGAAAATTATTCATGCTATTACTTGGGGACTATTTGGGAAATATACAAAATAGACAAGGTTCAACTCTATTACTATTAATAGTAAAACTTCACCCACAAACTTTACACAATTTTTCATCCACAAACCATAAATGTGTGTATATCTCTCTCATGTGTCATCATGTGATGTCAGTGAACATTATCACAGGATGACACATGAGAGAGATATACACACTTTTGTGAGACGTGGATGAAAAATTGTGTGAAGGTTGTGAGTGAAATATTACTCTACTATTAAATCCGGTTCTTATGAAAAACCAACATAGTTTGATAAAGAACCAGTTTTCACAAACTCCCACCCACGAAAAATGGCTTCTACCAAATACTAAAATTAATTTGTAAGGGAATCCGTTTTTTTTTTTTTAAAAGAATTTAGCTAGGAAAAAGAAAGAAAGTTGTAAAGAATTTATTTTTCTTCTTTTGGTTACTAAGGAAAACTTAATGTAAAAAAGAATGAAATATAGATTAGAACGATTTAACTATTAAATCATTATGCCACTTTACTTTAAACTTAAGGTCAATTAAAGTTATTGATTAGGGAAAGATCCTCAATATGAATATTAAATGAAGTTTCACTGAATCTTACGTGAATGTAAAGTGAAACTTTTTCTTTCAGGAACTTTTGATAAATATTATAACTTCGAAATTTTTTAATTTTTAATATCATTTAAGAAGGGAAAAAAAAAACTCTAAAAGAATTGTCTTTTTCTTTTCCTTGTAGGCATCTAATTTCAATTAGTTATGAGAATACGTTTTTAAAACCAAGTTTACAACTGTTTGATTTTGTAATTTCAAAGCAATTTGATTTCAATTCTAATTTTGTCAGCAAAAAAAGAAACCATATAAGAGGAAAAGGGTCAAGGAAAATTTAAAAACAGGTATTCAACAACTGGAAATTAAGATTCATACTATATAGGTAACAGTTTCAATTAAATAAAGTTCATCACAATTTTAGGAAAGGATTATGTTTCAAGTAATTAGTTACAACATCACCAAAAGGAAATTAAGGAAAAACTGCCCCACATCACAACCACCGATCTGTTTTTATCCAATGCGGTAACTTCCTCGCATTGAACCAACACGTATCCAATTTTAAAATGAGAGCATTTTTGATCACCCAAAATTTGGTACACCAATGCTCACCCAAGCATCCCATTGGCCAATGCAGTGGGGCCCATGATTAAACAATATTAGTTTAATATTGTTTAATCCTGGGCCCCACTGCATTGGCCAATGGGATGCTTGGGTGAGCATTGGTGTACCAAATTTTGGGTGAGCAAAAGTATTTTCTTTTAAAATATAAAGCAATCGCGTTACTTTCTAAATGCGGTTTTTCGTTATGTGTTATTGGTCGCTTTTCACACCAAAACATCACTCATCATGTGGGTTCCTCTGTTTTAGTTTTACAGTGGCTACCAACTCCTCCTCTGTCTCTCTCTCTCTCTAGAGCTTCTCTATTTCTAGTATCTTATATTGTGGGAAGGTATAGAATTCTCCAAAAACTGATCCAAGGGTCCAGATTTCACAACTTTAACAACTTTGAATTTTCACCCTTATCCACTTAACAGTCTTAACATCAACTATCTACCTTTGAATCAACTTCATCCAACGGTTTCCAAAAAACTCACCAATACACCTCACATACCATAACTTCTCTCTCTTTCCTCTCCCACTCCCACATGTAACTTCTCTCTCTTCTCTCATTATCTCTCTTTTCAAATTCAAATATATGATTAGCTTCAAATATGGTCAATTTTAATGGTAAGGTGTGGAAGCAAGCACAATCTCTCACCTCAATAGGAGGCCATAGATGGGTATTTGTTTTATTTGGGTGAGTAGTTAATTCTCATAACTGCAAATTACGTGTATCATTTAAGTTCACTAACTTCATATATATATATACCATTAAATAACTTCAAAAGGCTCACTCCTCAAGGGTGGTGAAATGGCTCGCCTAACGCTTTCACCTTTTTAAACATTGCTCAACGCAGTGATCAACACTATCTAATTTGCATTGTCTATTAGGGATCTAGAGAGAAATGGATGAACTTTACTACTTGTGGGTTGGTGCATGTCCTGCCTCAGAAAGACTACGTACTCTCTCACACTCTTTCTCTGAGCCAATGCTAGCTTCTTTTTTTTTTTTTTTTTTTTTTTTGAGTTTTAATTCATATTAAACTGTAACAGTTAAACAAGAAAACAGAAATCGTGGTCGAGAATAGGTGTTCACTAATCGATAAATCAAAGAGATTCATAATTAATTGCTTAAACTGCTATATATGCTTGAACAATGTCAAGTTTGGGACAATAATTTACGCTTGAAAAATGCCAGCTAATATATTTTAATTTTTCTGGCACCCCATAAGTATGGATTTAAAAATTAAGAAACTACTTTGTCATATCACCCTCCTTAAAGTTGGTAATTGATGTGCTTAAGTATTGAAAGAGACAATTCTCTAAGTGTTGATCAATAATAAGGACATGACTCTCCTACTCATTTAACATCAAATTTCAAGAAATATTTCTCGACACTTGAAAAGAGTAAGAGAGTCTGTCATTGCACAAGCATATTAATGAGCTTTATTAGTTACTTATGGAAACAAAAGAAGGAAAGTTTTAACTCTATATTACTTCTGATCTCCTCACTATGCCACAAACCAATGACAGATTTCATACTAGTGACTGAACTACCTGTTGACTTTGCGACAACATTATATGCATAACCAACGTTCATTAATTACGTACGTATGACACTAACATATCAACCTTTTTTTTCTTTCTTTCTTTGTTTCTGGTCTTAGCTATGCATAGTTGGTATTTTTAGCTAAAAATGTTACGAGCTAGCGTTGCACACAATCAATTGATTGGTCACAGCCAAGGCAATGCTTATGCGGTTGTTTGTTGTCGCAAATGGCAATCGCCAATGCCAAATGGTAGTGATTGACAGAAGTCTGCTTCTCTCTAATAGCTATTTTTTTTGTGGTTTTCATTGCAAAAACAGGTTGCAAATCAGGTTTAGGACCACAAACGTAGTTCCTAAATAGGCTCTAAAGTAAATCATGGAGAAGTACAAAAACAAATTAAAAATAGAAATTGTAGATAATATGCACGCAAGCATACGAGTCGGGTTTAGGTCACTTACCTAGCGGAATAACCCAACGGATCGCCGAACGGTGTTGTTACGAGCCCAACGTCTTCACCCACGAACCGCTGCTCCATGTTGCCTCCGTGTAATCTCTTATGCATCGCCTAGGTCGTAGAGGATGCTTCTTGAGCCATCCCCATGATAGTCACGCGCTAAATCCCATGGCTCCTTTGGTGATGGCCAAGAGAGAGGTGGACCGCAAGAGAGAGAGGGAGAGAGAGAGAGAGGCTGCTCAATTTCTAGGGGGGTTGTTATATGTGTGATGTATATCACATATATATACACACACACAATCATCCAAAACCCTAGGGCCCATTGGACCCAGTCCAATATATGTGGGTGCCCGTATGGCCCGGCCACATATTTCTTACATCTCCCACTCACCCACATAGGGCTAGTACTAAAACCAATCTCTCCAAACAGAACTTCTCATCTCTTCATACAGGGAAATAGAACGTGCGACCTTACGAAAAGAAAGTACAGCGACAGGAGTGTAATGCCAAATCATTACCATAACCAGCAAGACACATCACTCGGAAGCTTCTCGTGTATGCCTTAGACGATTCAACCACACCGGACACAGCATTCTCAATCCCTCGGTGAAAAGAATTGCTGTACCACCTCAATGTAATGTACTCATGACATATCAGTAACAAATTACGATTGTCGCAGGCCTGCTAATGAGTCACAAAAACATGGTGTGTTATTGAATGGTCTTCCCTGAGCCCACATGTCAATCCGACTAACTTGACCGCTTGCCCAGACATACCCCATAGAACGGAATAATCTCATCGTCCTAGGATAGCATGCTAAAGTAACTGTCATCAAGCGTCCTCTTCATGACATAGTCTCAAGTCGTGAAGGCAACCAGTTTGTAGGATAACCAATGTCTTGGATATGCTACATGGCTCACACAGCAATGAAGAGGAATCCATTCACTGCTCCACAGTCGATCGCAAAAGCACATACAGTATGATATGTATGCTATGGCGTTCTTCCATAAAAATGGGCATGTCACTCTATGTTTGGAAAAACAAGTAACGCCATACGAATCTTAGTCTAGACGTTTACACAAAACATCTAACCTGAGTCTCCCAGCACAGTCGCTCCTCTTAGCGCCTGTCTGAAAACTCACATTCGGCTGTAAACAGGCTACATAGAGTCGTGGGGTATCTCTATGTTCGACCAAGTATAAGGTCTCATCTTAGATCCATCTAAGGCGACATATAGAAATAATAGGGTTTATATCTAGCTCGCTGTTCTTATACTGCGTAGATATAAGTGTTCAAGCTCGCTTTCTAAGCGCTATGGACACATATGTCCTAGCTAGCTATCTAAGCGCCACGAACACCAATGTCTCATCTTGCTCGCCATCTAAGCGCCATGGACACGCATGTCCTAGTTCGCTATCTCGGCGCCAAGGTGAATCACCCGTGTGAGCAGGTCGATTCAAGCCCGGTGACATATAAGAAATGTGCATTCATTCCATTCATATAACAAACATATATGTATGGAAACCAATTAGTTTATAAAAACTTGAATAATAATGTCAATACCACAATAAAATGTCTAAGCACATCAAATCCCCAATTGGAGATATGCCTCAAGACAACTTCCCTTTGCGCAAACCACATCTCAAATGTGACACGTGCTAGAATGGTTTTTGAAATCTTTTGCATATGCTCAGGCTTACGTGCTATTACCTTCGATGAGCACAACCTCATCACTATGAGATAAAGAGCCTAGCCACTGCAAAAACTCTTCAACCAAAAACAGCTCCTCGAACAGCTGATAAGCACACCACATATTATGCTTCCATCGCGGACAGCATAAGGCAAGGTCCACAGTCCTCCTGCGAACATATCGCAAGATACTCTTCACTACTCTCTAGTGACAGGACCATGGTTGCTACGGCAACGACTGATTAAACCAACCGCATAGCAGACATCTGACCAAGTACACACATTAGTATACTTCAGATTCTCTATTGCGGATGGATATGGCAAACTGGACATTTGTTTCCTCTTCTCATTATTCTTAAGACATTGATCTAAGGTCAAGGTGAGTCCCCCAAAAATGGGATGTCTATGGGTTTTCAGTTTTTCATGTGAAAACGTTCAAGAACCTACATCTTGTAAGTCCCTTGGGACAAACAGAGGAGCTTCTGAGAACAATATCTCACAGTCTAAACTTCCAACACATAGTTGGAATCACCCATGTCCTCAATCTCAAATTGAGAGGACAACCACTCTCAAGTGGTGACAATGGAACTCATCTCATTCCTAGCTAAAAGGACGTCATCAACATATAAAGAATTAGAACGTTTTCCTTGGACCATTTAATGTACACACATTGTACCACTGCCTAGACGATTGTTAACATGAGATAATAAATAGATCGTTTGAGACAGCACACTTTTGCGCTCATTCCCTTTGGTCACAACACCAATGGGATGATCCATATTTATCTCGTTGTCTTGTTCTCCATTGAGAAAAAAGCAGTTTAAACATCCAACTAAAAAGGTTCAAAAACTAAATATGCGACAATTGCTAGGATAAGGCGAATGGAGTCAGATCTCACCCTTTGGGAGAACATGTTTCCATGGTCTATACCCTCTCTGGGTACAAACTATCGCCACAAGGCGCGCCTAATACTTGTCAATTGAACCATCTGCCTTGCGCTAGATTTTGAAAACACAATTGTCTCCAATCGTCTTACGCACAGGCAAATTGTCAACTAACTCCCAGACCTTATTCGCGTCCATAGAGCTCATCTCGTCTAGCATAGTAACTATCCACTCAACTTCAGCAGACGAAGAAAAACGCTTCAACAAAAGAAGCAGGCTCATCCTCATCCACTTGTGCACACATTTGCACACATATGAAAATGTCTTCCTCAATTTCAAAACAGCGATAGGGAACTTTTTCCTCATCACCATACAGTGTACTACCTGAGAATCTTGAGTGCCTAGTGGTGCACTCCCACTATCTGGTACACTCCCACTAGCGTCTAGCGGTGTACTCCCACTCGGCCGGAGACTAGTACCATATTTCAGCGATTACTGGATGTGGATTCTCAATCTCCCCACCCTCGCTTAAAGATGATATGTTGTCTTCAACATCCTCCAGCTCATAGAGGTCAAGATATCTCTTAGTAATACAAATCTGGGGAAGTCATTCTCAATATCACGTGGCACCATTTGTGTCATTCCTATACCCGTTTGTTCATTATACGCAACATAGGCTGTCGAGCTATTAGAATACCTTATAAAGGAATGCTTTCTAGCTCTCGAGCATAGTTTCTCGCACTTATGCGAGGTATAGTGAACACAACCTCCTGAGCTCTACGGGCGCAAATGCTCCAAAATAAGCTTTTCGCCTTTCCATAGCTCATAAGGGGGTAGAAGGAGCTGACTGAGGAGAGGCACTCTAGTATGTAGGCAGCAATCAAGAGTACATCCTCCCAAAACAACTTTGGGAGGTTAACTTGCGCCATCATAGTCCTAGCCATATCTAGGAATGTCCTATTCCTTCTTTCTGCAACACCATATTGTTGCAGAGTTTTCGGAACAGAAAGTTGTCTGGGTTTCCCCTTTTTCCTCACATAGTTCCCAGAACTGATTAGATAAATACTCGCGATCCTCACATCGCGCGAAATCATCTATAAAAGTGAGAAAATAAGAGGCGCCATGACGTGCCTGCTTTTACAACCATAGGTCCACAGATATATGAGTGAACTAGTTCTAATGCTTGAGTAGCTCTAATAGCCTCTCTAAAAGGCTTTCGGCATGCTTTGCCAACTAAGCAAGACTCACACATAGGTAGGTCAACCTTAGCGAGTGGGCCCAAAAGGGCTTCTCGAGCTAATCAAGTCATCCTATCAATCCTATGCGTTCAAGTCTAGCATGCATTGTCTTAGAATAAATGAATGACAGAGGAAACCAGAATTTATGAAAACAATTCTTAAGCAGTTATCCCTAGATAACCATGTCCTAGTAATACTACCACCAAAAAGTATCCATCCTATTAATACCGAACTGGAGAACGCCTCGATTGCGCTCTTCCACCTTGTTAGCCTTGGGCGCAAACTTGCTGGCCCCACCCTGCCTCTAGGCGGGTTTACTCTTACCATTGCGTTTAGGCCCATTGGCCTTGCACTTTCACTTATGAAAGTTGTGGTAATGAGTGTAGCAACACGATTCGCCTTACCTTTTGGCGCTTCGTATTCAGCTCAACATGTTGGAAAACGTCAAAAACCAAAAAAATTTAACATTTCCGTTGTGGATCATGATTTGTTTTCTATGGACCCGCGAATCAGACAAAGAACTAATCCTAGCCTGAAACTGCAGTTCGCCAGTAAAGATGCTCCGAGTATTCTGAAATCACGAATCATACCTGTCATCGACCTTAGATGCCCAGTCATCGTGTACTTGGAACGTTTCCTTCACTTTCCCGAACTTCATAACTAGATGCTTAATCTAGTAGTGAATGTGCCATCGAAAACAAATTTGAGCTGATCTCATAATACCTTGGCTATTGGGTAGTACATATACTTCCCAACAAGATCATGGTGCATGCTGCTTATCATAAAGCGCGTGCTATGATCCTTTTCGAGTCAAGTATTATAGGCTATTAAGGTTTATAATGAAATTGGGCCGGAGGCCCATTATTCAGTTTAATGGGTTGGACCATAGAATAAGCCTAAAGCCCATAAGCTCTTACTCATTCTATTGGTTTGTTACTTTGCAATGCCATATTACAAAAATTAGTCCTTTTTAAACTTGTTACTTTTATAAAGATCGATAAAATGTGGTTTAGAAAACATTTGATTTTGTGAACCCAAAAATTTAAAGAATAATATTTGAGAACATGCGCAAGGGATAGACATTATTATTTGCACATTTCATAAGGTTTGTTTTAAAATCCAATTACAAATGATTTTTCCCTTTCTACAATTTAAGACCAAAAAATTTGCTATTGCTCATTAATCAAATCTTAATTTTGTAAATCAAGAAAAACCTTTTATAATTGATTTTTCTAAACAAACATCAATTAGATGGTACAATTACCTATCTAAGATCATCCACAAGATATAAAATGCGCCATACAACAAGAGTGCGCATGGACCTCCACGTGGGTCCGAATTGACAACTTAGAGCTCATGTTAAGGTAATTCAAATGTATGATTTATGAACAAAGAAAACCATCCCTTTACAAGTAGGCTTTTCCAATACAAGAAATGTAAACACTCGTCCTCACTTTACATTTATAGCCCAAAAAAAAACTAGGGATGCTTTGTTCATATACATACACAGAAACAACCTTAAACATACATCGTGAGGACACAAGCTCTTTAATTGTCAATTATTGTCCATTCATTTAAGCCAGATTAAATTGTATTAATCACACACATCAAGCACTCATGCGGTCTTATTATAAAATGAATGGACTCATCCGTCACTCCACTTAAGGAGGAGGAATAAGAGGTCATAGGGTCAACCAATCACAAACAACAGTAATTAAACGTGACCAACAATGCAATGAGCCTCTAAAATAATAAAATGTGCAATAAAATAATTATTGCACAGCCCGAATAGCTCCCATAAGCTAAAGTGAAATCAATGAAAAAATCCTGGATTTTCCATTAATTTTAACCCAATTTTAGGTCTTAAAACATAATTTAAAACCAATTTATTAAGGGCCCTTTAAATTAACAATTAATTTAAAACCTTATGGAAAATTTAGTTAATTGAAAAAACAAATTTTTCATTATAAATAAAAAATTTCAGAATTTCATCAAGGCCCAAAAACATTTTTGAATCAATTTAACGAAATAAATTGATTTAGTTAAACAAAATTAACTATGAGCAACAAAATTCCTAAAAAAAACAAAAATTTGAGGAATTTGTTCTCCAATGATTTTCAGTGGTCTAATATGGTGTTCTAAACACCCCATATTAATTTCAAAAATTAATAATCTATTTTGGCTATTTTCAGCAATTAAATAAATGCACATATGCATAAATTTTATGCTCTAAAATACCAAAACAAATATGAGATAATTCATACAATTTTCTCAATACTCCAATCAGTGTACAAAAACACTAGACATCAAATTCAAGAATTAACAACTTTAATTGGTTATATTTTAAGCAATTAATATTGCGTATTCAACACAATATATATGCTCTAAAATATGTCCCAAAGAGCGAGAAAATACTAAAATAATTTTCTCAAGCTTTCACTAGTGTTCTAAACACATTGTGTTAATTCCTTGAATTAATAATCAATAAAAATATTTTAAGCAATTTAATATGCGTACAAAAACACATAATTATGTGCTCTAAAATATTAATATGATTGAGATAATTTACCAAAAATTATCTATGGGTCCCACAAAATTTTGCATGGTCTTAAAACAGTGTCCCTTATGTTCCATATTAATTACAAAAATTAATAATGTATTATGGCTATTTTAAGCAATTAAATAAACGTCCATAAACATTAATTATATGCTCTAAAATACCATAATACATGATAATTTACACAAAAATTATCTTAGAGTCCCTTACAGTGTCCTAGACACTATATATTAATTTCAAAAATTAACATGTAATTTTTGGATATTTTAAGCAATTAAAAACGTATATAAAACACATATTTTATGCTCTAAAATACCAAAAATCAATGAAATAATTTACCATAAAATTATTTCTGGTCCCACACAGTGTATATAGCACTGAAAAAAAATATTACAAAAATGTTATTTTATGGACTTTATACCAATTAAATATTTATATGCTTCAAAACATATAAAATAAAAGTTAATTTACCCAAAAAAATTTCTCTGCCCCAAACAGTGTTCAAAACACTAGAAAAATAAAAATACAAAAGTAATATTTTTCTGTATTTTAAAATTAATCTTAAAAACATTTGTTTTAATTAACAAGAGGATAGCTTTTAAGAATTCAAACTAGTTAAGGGGCTTCTTTGGAAAAAAAACCAAAAAAAATGGTAAAAGTCCATAATGGTATCTCAGAAGTCACAACCCACCTCCACGTGATCATGCCAATCCAAAAAAATTTGATGACCACGAATTCAGTGGTCCCACTTACACTGTGCAAATAGGAAAGCATTGGGCTTGAGCTTCACACGCCAAAAGGTGCGACTGGGCCAACCCAAAAACACAGTTTCATCTCTTCCAAAACATAACCTATCGCGCAGCAGCCATTGCAGCGCATCGCAGTGACTTTGTTAGGCTATATCTCCCTCATCGGAGATAATCAGGTTATGAGATTTTATGCGGGGACTATAGGGACTATTAGGAACACAACCATGTAAAAAATTTGGACCCCTATTGGAGTTTAGCATTAGACCCACTTCAAAATCAAGTTCTCAAAGTTTTTGATAAAAGCTTGAAAATCCAACAATGGTAGATTCGGTTTGGGTAATCTACGGGCGAATCAAACACCTACAGGCTCTGATACCAATGTAGATAATATGCACGCAAGCATACGAGTCGGGTTTAGGTCACTTACCTAGCGGAATAACCCAACGGATCGCCGAACGGTGTTGTTACGAGCCCAACGTCTTCACCCACGAACCGCTGCTCCATGTTGCCTCCGTGTAATCTCTTATGCATCGCCTAGGTCGTAGAGGATGCTTCTTGAGCCATCCCCATGATAGTCACGCGCTAAATCCCATGGCTCCTTTGGTGATGGCCAAGAGAGAGGTGGACCGCAAGAGAGAGAGGGAGAGAGAGAGAGAGGCTGCTCAATTTCTAGGGGGGTTGTTATATGTGTGATGTATATCACATATATATACACACACACAATCATCCAAAACCCTAGGGCCCATTGGACCCAGTCCAATATATGTGGGTGCCCGTATGGCCCGGCCACATATTTCTTACAGAAATTAATAGCTGTAATTACTTCATGTAAACCAAAAGTACTCACCTACCTGTTCACCACATTTTAGCCTTAATTAATATTTTATTTTAGTACACTAACGTACGTAATTCGTAGTACTATATATAAGTTTTTTTTTTTTTTTTTTTTTTTTTTTTTTTTTCAAGTTTTGGGAGAATGAAGTATAATTGGGCCAATATATATATATTACATATAAAATCCTTTTTTTAAGCCTAATTAATTTTTTTTTTTTTTTTTTGCGGGGGGGGGGGGGGGGGGGGGGACTTTATAAAATTTGAAATTTACCTAAAATGCATGTATAAAAGTGTAATTTTTTAAAAGATGGGGCATAAAATTTGAAATTTACTTAAAATACATGTATAAAAGTGTAATTTCCCAAAAGTTAGGGGTGCCACCACCCCCATGTATAAAAGCATAATTTCCCAAAAGCTACCCCCCTCTGGGTATTACGTGAAAGATTACTGTCCAACCATTGCCCATATATAACCATCTCACATGCATATATGTGCATGCCAGCCCGTGGTGTTTATCACCTTGAGAAAGTACACTTCAACTGTTCCTAATGTGAGTCATACCAGGGCCGGTCCCGAGTATTTGGAGGCCCGGGACGAACTACTAAAAGGGAGGCCCTTATTCGGGGGTTCAGGGGCAGCGCCCCCGAGGTAATTTTTTTGGGATCTATTTATACATAATTGTCTATTTTTTTAGGGTTTACTTATACATAATTGACAATTTTATTGGGGTCTACTTATAATATGAGAGTCTATTTGTGAATCTTAAATATTGTATGGTGTCTTTCAAAATTCTTGGGAGGCCTATTTCAAAAACTCAAAAAATTCTTAAACTAAAAGTGTAATTTTCAAAATTCTAGGGACCTTTGCTTTTGAGTTTTGTATGCATGTATATCAATATATATGTAGTTGATGACACTAAATTGGGCATTGGGCCCCTTTGGGGCCTAAATATAAGTTGAGAAGAGGCTTAAACATAATTAAGGGAGACCTAATGTAAAATGCTAAAAAAATCTCAAGGTAAAAATACAATTATGAAAATTTTATGGGGCCCTCAAAATTTGATGAACTTTGGTGGCCCGGGGCGGTTGCCCCACTGGCCCCCCCATTGGGCCGGCCATGAGTCATACAGATTACAATATTGATTACAAGTCTCTTCCTCTTCCACTTCCTCTCTATTTCACGGCTTCCCCAATACAGATTGATGTTATATACACTTACTGTCACGACCCAAGCTAGTCTCGCTCAGTAAGATATTGTCCGCTTTGGGCCAAAATCCGCACGAATTTGTTCTTGGACCACTACCCAAAAAGCCTCTTACTAGGGAAACTTAGAACCACACATATATAGTACATTACTTTTCCACACCCAGGAGATGTGGGACGAACTTCCCATAGTGTGTAGCCTGCCAGCACCTACTGCAGCCACAAAGGCACCTACAATAGCCCGCCCACAACACCAGAGTTGTTACACTTACCTGATACCACTATCAAGAAGGAACACTGAGAAAACTCTTAACATAGTTTAGGTGCATGTATTCCACATTACATTTACCATCTATTATGAATAAATAGGACGTTTATAGAAAGAATTAAAGATAGTGGTTGCTACGAGCGGAAGATTTTGCATACAAAGATAAAGTACACAACGTTTATAGATAGAATTGAAGATAAAGATTACTATGAGTAGAAGATGCTACATCATAGCAGTGACTAACTTGATTGAGGCTTTCTTACTAGCCATCTAATACGCTCTATAAATAGAGCTATTATGATCATCATAGAAACCAAATAGAGAGAGGACAAATTAAGCAGAGTTCACAGCTCATTGATCATAATCCCTTGGCCTTACGTACTCAACTTCAGACATTGAAAAGGCCGGGAAAGGGTGAGTCTTCTACGTACTCAAAAACAATCTGATCTTGTTTGAGTTACTGCATCTTAAAAGGCTGACTCATTAATACATTAGTATATTTTCATATTATTTTGCTTTAAATATTCGTAATTTTTACCAGATTCCTATATATGTCTCTCTTTGCTGTTCTAGTAGCCAGATATTTGAATATGCAGCTGTCTCCCAAGTAAATTCTAAGGTTTTTTTTTTGTTTTTCTGTATCTTGAACACTAAGGGAAATGATTCAAAATCAAGAATCAAGAATAAACATCAATTTGGGAGTGTGTGTGCGCGCGCGTGTACATGTGGGAGGGAGGCCTACAAAGCTTCACAATGCAGGGATGCCATCTTCACATTGGCACTTAAATCAGTTTCAGATAGTCCCCTAAACTGATGATCTATTCTTATTGCCATTCAAAGCTCAGTTGCAGTCAAATTTAAGCTGAGTTGCCACTGGGTTATAGAGAATCTTCCATCACCTTTAGTGTCACATAGGGGTGGCAATACTCACCCATGCACACCGGCAAACCCGCCCACACCTGCCCGTAATTAGTGGTCTTGGGTTGACTTATTTTTATGTACGGGTCAAAACGGGTTGCTAGACTGAAATCCCTTCCATGAGCGGGTTGTCGAGAGTTGGCTGCGGGTGCCCAGCGGATCAGACTGGAAGGTACATTTTCGGGCTAGCTTTCTATACACATTCCACATAGTTACAGATCATTTACTCTCTCTCTCTCTCAACTTTGAGAGTCACAGACCACACACAGTCTCAAGAACTCTCTCTCTCTCTCTCTCTCTCTCTCTCTCTCTCTCTACCTGTTAAGCATTAACAACCAAATGTACATATATATATATACTAGTTTAAACACGCGTGCGTTGCACGTGAATGGTGCCTGTCTAAAAACTAATTAAGAACATATAGCCAAAAAATTTTAAAAACACTTAAATTAGGTAAAAAAAAAAAAAAAAGAAACAGCAGAAGAAGAAGAAGAAGAAGAGAAGAATTCATATAACTTCCACAATAATAAAGATACACAAAACAATTCAACAATCAATTCATAGGGTAAAAAATAATTAATTTTGTTGAATTATTCATCTTAGACCACTTTCTATTTGTTCAATAATAATTTTTCTATGTTGCTATTTAATTGTTATCACATGTCCTAGCAATAATTCTTTCTTACATAGATCAACCGCTTTGGAAGCGTTGCTTTGATCATTTTGCTGTGAAGGGTGACCCTGTTTTGAAAGCTTCTGTTTTGGGGGGAAGTCAATGCCAGGTCATTAATACTGCGTACTTTCATTCACAGCTTTCTTTGGTATTTTACAGCCTCACTGTTCTGTTTTTGGCTTCTTTAATTTTGCTGTGTCTTTATTTCTTGCTGGTTTTTTGGGCTAAGGTTAAGCATCAAGGGTTTGCTTCTCACAATGCATTAGTCTGTGGTTGCTTTCCCTTGTTGGTTTTTGCTTGATGATTTAGTTTGTTTTGGCTAGTCGGGTTGTCGTTTAACGAGGGTACGGTCTAATGCCCCCCCTCTATTTTGGTGTACTTCATTTTTTGATATCAATTTAATCTTCATCGTGCCATCGAGATTCAAAATAATAATACTAATAATAATTTCTTACATCTCTAATATTTTGAATATACTATTTTCTTTGCTCATTACTTAATCATGACTATTTACTTATTATATGACCCTATATGTTAGTATTTCATTTACCGTGAAGTTTGTATAGTAATTTATTGGACTATACAATTATTTCATATATTTTAATTAGAAATAAGTTACAAATCGATCATGATCTAGCTTTCTTATATATATTTATATATATATATATATTAAACTTTGATTCTTACAAAAATGATTTAGGGAGGCCTCTACGTTCAAGATGGTCAAACTCTTTGTGCTTTAAGGCTTAAAAATTCTTAAATCTTCAACCGAAATTTTTTATAAAGTCTCTACTGTCAATATAATTGAAAGAATCACATAAGAAAAAAATTATAACGCGAATTGACATTAGAAAGTAATTGCTTATCTATGGAGTTCACCTAAAGAAAGAGAAAAGATATTGAAACATGACTGAAGAAGGAAAAAAAATAGAATCCACCAAGATCAAAAAAAAAAAAACCCCAATAGGATGGTAGTTTTAATTTAATTTAATTTAAAGTTCTAAAATTATGAAAATGTTTTGATAATCTCTATCAAAAGAGACTTTTAAGCTCTATTTGGTGCACGTATTGAGGGATAGAAAAGAAACCAAAACACTAAGGAAAATGTTTTCCTTTGTTCATGAGCTAAAAGTACTGAAAATTTTAAGTAGTTAAATTTGCTATACATAACATATGAATGTTTCATGTATTGAAATAGAGTGCAATTAGTGATTATTTCCAGTCGATTTTTTTCAATTAGAATTTTCAATGGATTTTTTACTGCATTTCAATTAAGTGGTACATTATCAAAAATACTGTAAAAAAAATGTGCTTAAAATTTTTATTTTCACTACTTAATTGGTTATTATCACAAGCTAAATCTGTCTAACTTCCCATCTTTCTTGTGGAACTTAAACAATGATAACAATTATACGAATCATTGTTAATAAAGATAACAATAGTAACTTTTCATGAAGAAAAATACTCAATTAAGTTTTACATTCAATAATTGTGTTGCTAAATACATGGGTAAAATAGGAATGGAATATGACACATGTCAGCATGGTAGTGGTGGATTGGCAAGAGTGAGAAAAATGCTCTCTATGTTAAATGGGTAACCAAATCATCAAGTGGTTGAAATTGACTCCTGAAATTTTTTGAATGCATATCTTACCTAGAATAGGTCTGATAGAAGTTACCTCTATTATTGTTGGTATGGAATAAACAAAATCGTGAGTGACCCATCATAGAGCTCCGAAAAAAAAAAAGAAGAAGAAGAAAACAAATCAAGAGTCTTTAAAAAGAGTCATGTAATACTAAGAATTGATATAAGGAGTTGTTGGGTACAGTTTTCGGCCCGTGAAATTACTTCAGTACCCTTAATGAAGACTGGACCCAATGACTGTAAATAGAAGTCCTCACTTTAAAAAGTGAGGACTCCCTCATGAAAAGGGGACTTATGTTACTATAACTCATATTTTTTTGTTTTCATTTTGACCATTAGATTATTGAAAACATTACAAAGCTTGAAAGTGCACACTTGTGTAAAGATCAATCGTGTTTAGTTCACCATAGCTCGTTACTAAGAGAATACGAAGAGTAGATTGGTTTGTGAATCTTAAAATGTAGAAAAAGCATCCAAGGCTATGGAGAACTTGGGAAGTGGAGACGTATAATAGAAATTAGATAATATCAGTAGGTTCTTTAATACTATCATTAGTCTTCTAGTCCAAAATTAATACAAACCATTAACATGTAAGACTTTATTTTAAAAAAAGGGGGAAAAAAGAAGAAGAAGAAGAAGAAAAAGAGAGAAAGAACTAAAATATTGTCTAATAAATTGGGCCAAAAGTATACCTGGGACTGGGAGGCTTGTGAATTCATGCTATTCTTCTACACGATTAATTTCTAGTACGCAAATTTTATTTATTCCTAATACATGATTTCATTATTTATCCTAATTTAGATTGGACTTTATTCCATCCAATGATCCAATACTTAATTAATCCATTCTGGTCCACTTTAATTAAAGAAGCAAAAAACTGTTACACTATTACTAAAGGAACATACTTGGGTAAAGTTCCTTAGCTGTGGTTCGTTAGGTTCCCTCTCACAACAATGAGTCCCATGATTAAAAAAACAACGTTTAAAATTTATTATTATATTTTATTTTAATTTTTTTTCAGTTAGGGTCGACTCACAATTGTGAGAGGAATCTAACGAACCACAATTAAGGAACTTTACCCAAATGTGTTCAATTACTAAAATTCTACTATTAATTAACTATTGATTAAATGCGAGTTTGTAGATGGATTAGCTCTCAATTATTTGTATTAATTGGAGGCTGAATGCTAGATTTCTAATTACCCTAAAAAAAATTGCTAGAATTCTAATTGGAAGGTGAAATTTTTAACTTCGCGAATGTAAAAAGAGTCCTATACTATGAAATTGGTAATAGGAGTATAGTTAAGAGTCCTAAAATTCCTCACAGACATTTATTATAACTCTTTAAGAGATATATGTTATTAATCCATCATTCACGTAATCCACCATGGAGTCCAAATATAAAGAGGGGTAATTACACTAACACCCCTTCACCTATGACCTTTTTCAATTACCCTCCTCAACTATAAAACTCAACAAATTGATGGGTATTGTAACTTTTCACTAACCCCTTCTATTAGGTTGTAGTAATAAAAACATTTACTTTTGTATCATGTTATCAATGTGAAAGTGTTAACAACACAACATTTTTGTCTCTTCTTTGAGTCGTCGAAATTTTAATAACAAAATTGCCTAAAATTTGGTGTACAATAAAGGGCAATTATTTATGCAACAAAGGATAATTTCGTCCTAAATTTTTCAACGGCTCAAAGGATGGACAAATAGATATCATGTTGTTAATTGTTTGTATCATATGTTGCTCAAATGATTAAAAAAAAAAACCGTTCTTTTTTGGGACGAAATTCTAATGGAAGGGGTTTTAGATAAAAATGCAATAGTACGTTGAGGAGAGTTAGTACTTTGTCAAGTTTTATAATTTGGGGACGTATTTGAAAAAGAGTCATATTTTGGTTATTGTAATTTATCCCCCCAAGAAAAAGGAAAAGGAAACCAAACGTTTGCCCAAAAAAAAAAAAAACCAACCTTGGTCAAAAGTAGGGGGAGTTTAAAAAAAAAAAAAAAAGTGAGTCTCAACTAATTTTTTTTAAACCAACCAAGAACTAAAGTGTGATTGACTTCTTCTTTTATTTTCATTTTTTATTTTTTTATTCCGATGGGAACTTAGAAGTGTTTGGAAGGAGTTGTAACACAATAGGATTAATGTGGAATGTCATTAATGTAAAGGAGTTGTAAAATAATAAGGATAATATATAACATATATAACATGATATATCCAAAGTAAAAAAAAAAAAAAAAAAAAAAGTTAGGACTCTCATGGACGGACCAAAAAAAAAAAAAAAAAGAAGTGGTACACTAAAGCTATTCAAACTCTAAGAAAATTACTTAAATGAAAGTGCACCGATTGATAAAAGTGTAAAACACTTATGGGCATTGGTAATTACCAGTTGTTTTATATCTAAAATACTGAAACGGTCCCACAAATGAATTTACCAAAATAACCACTATGATCTAGATTTGTAATGTTTGTTGATCTATCCCTGCACATAAACATACACATAACCAACAAATATACATACGTATATGATATATATATATATATATATATACAAAAAGAGGTTATCAAAAAAAAGAAAAGGATTCCTAACAAAAAGAAAAAGAAAAAAAAATCAACAGATTTAGTTTACTCTAGAGTTCAACAAAAAGAAAAAAAAAAACCAACCAAACACACAAAATTTGAAACATGATTGCATGTAAACAGTAGGACTCATAGTGTAAAAAAAAATAGGAATTGTTATCCAAATGCATAGGTGTTGTTATTAAGTTGTAGGACTCTTATGGCATGGTCACACTACAAATAAAAAAGTGGTATACTAAACTTTTAAAACTCTAGGTTCTAAGGAAAATAGTTAAGTAAAAGTGCACCGATTGATAAAAGTGTAAAACACGTATGCACATTGGTATATTTATATATATTATAGATATAGATATAGATATAAAATTTGAAATCTGTATATATAAATATATATATCGATTTGCATTAACCAAATGTATATATATCGATATATATATATAATTTGAAATCTGTCAAGCATTAACAACCAAATGTGTATATATGTATCGATTTTATATATATATACATATATACCAACCAAATGTGTATACACATATAATTTGAAATCTGTGTTTCATAGTTCGAGCTTTCTCCAAAACAGGGGAAAATATACATTTATCGGGTCGAGTTTGGGTTAATGGATGAACCCGACGCAATTTAAACCCGCCCAATTTCACCCAAAGACAGCGTGTATATGTCTCTCTTTGCTGTTCTAGTAGCCAGAAATTTGAATATGCAGCTGTCTCCCAAGTAAATTCTAAGGTTTTTTTTGTTTTTCTGTTTCTTGAACACTAAGGGAAATGTTTCAAAATCAAGAAGCAAGAATAAACATCAATTTGGGAGTGTGTGTGTGTGTGTGTGTGCGCGCGCGTGTACATGTGGGAGGGAAGCCTAAAAGCTTCACAATGCAGGGATGCCATCTTCACATTGGCACTTAAATCAGTTTCAGATAGCCCCTAAACTGATGATCTATTCTTATTGTCATTCAAAGCTTAATTGCTATCAAATTTAAGCTGAGTTGCCCTGGGTTATAGAAAATCTTCCATCACCTTTAGTGTCACGGCTTAATTCCACAATGAGTAACAAAAAGGCAAATCCAAGGTCCTCCAATCTTCACAGTTTTTGTTCTGGATGTCCTGCAGAATCCAAATTAGGCCGTGCTTTGAAGATCCACCAACCTTCATTGCCCATTTCAATGATAAATTTCTGTTCAAAATTTCATCACAATTTGCATCACATATTAACAATAATTTTTTTTGGGCTACAGTTGTACATAATAATTTTGGTTGTTGCATTATTGTCAATATTCCATCCATTTCCATCCATTGTTGCAGAAATGTTTTCTAAGAATTCTATGGTGAGAGTGAGAGAGATTGAGAGAGAGAAAGAGACGAAAGAAGAAGGAAAAGAAGAGACCATCCTATTATAAATAACAGAGTCATCATGAGAAGAGAAAATTAAAGAAGAAGAAAAAAAAAGGAGAAAAGGATCGAAAGGAAGGAACTTAGTCAACCAGAGAGGTATCTCTCTCTCTCTTTCTCTCTTTCTCTCTCTCTCTCTCATGTGTTGTGTGTGTTTCTGTCAGATCCTTAAAGTTGACACCAAACAAGCATCATTGTAGATGCTCTAAAGTTTGTTAGTGTTGTCATGTGTTAAACGCTTTTGTAACTGTGGCTCGCTGCATGTTTATCCAGCCACGGTGGAAATACAACCTTGTTTTTTTGGTCCTTTTTATCTTTTGTTAAATTTCAATGGCTATTGGATTGAATAAATATTCATTTTGTGATTGGAATGTGGGACTCAAGTAGAGAAAAAAGCTACATTTAGTGATGTTTAACAAATTATTATTAGACTAGTGCATTAGTTAGTTTTAAATTTTAGAGATCTCCTAAAGTGCCTACATGATGAAAGATTGCAAGCTCTACCATTGTAGATGCTATTACTACTCGCTCGTTGCTCTGCCAACATTTTACTAGCTGCAATATATTCTCAATCTCTCTCTCTCTCTCTCTCTCTCTCTCTCTCTCTCTCTCTCTCTCTCCATAGAATTCTTAGAATTAATTAGTAAACGTTATCAACAATGGATATATGGAAATGCATGGAATATTGACAATAATGCAACAATCAAAATTATTATGTACAAAAATAGCAAAAAAATAAATATTGTTAATATGTGATGTGATAATGTTCGGACAATTATAACCATTGAATTTTTATTGGAAGTTATTTCAAGTAGTACATCTATAAAAATAAAGGAATTGTTATTGGCACTCCATCATAATTGAACATCGAATTTGGAATTCAACTTTAAAAACTATAGTGTAATTCTAATTTTAAAACAATTTTCCAACAATCGCCACGTGCAAGGCACGTGCAAGGTACGTGCAAGGCACGTGCCATGTTCATATAGTCTAACTGTATAAAAAGAAGAGATGGCAAGTACTGTTCATTGATGTGTGAAATTACTATTCTACCCTTTTCACAGTTTTCCTTTAACTTTTCATTTTGGGTTTTTTGGTCATTTTCCGTTTGATTGGCAAGAGTCCACATATGTATTATCTTCTACAGCTGTCACAGAATTAGGTCGTTCAGTTAAGAAGCTTGACATCTAGTTCTACCACTTCTCTTTCTCCTCTATCTCTATCTCTCTCAAAGACCCAGTACGTGTTTCGTCACTTCTTCTTCTCCAATTTTCCTCCTTCCACCAATAGCACTAAAAGCTAAGGTTTCTGCAGTGAGAGATCATATTCTTCATTGTTGCTTCTTGTCAAGACTTGCAAAATTTGAAATTCTAATCAAGCAATTTGTAATTCTGAAAGATTCTATCAAGATTCTGGAGTTAGGGGCGATTCTGTGAATGATTTAATTTTCTTCTTATTGGTTGGGTTTTTGTTTGTTATTCGGGGTTTGGTTTTAGTTTATCAGAAGTTCGATGGCTAAACTGATGGAGTCTGATCCGAAGAATAGTGTCACTGACTCGTTGAGGATGAAATAGCCCTGGTTGATTTCTTTCTCTGTCCCTCCATATATTGGACTTGATTCTGACCTCATTTCCATTTATTTCAGGGGTCAATTAATGGCGTAATTGCATGTGGCTCTTTTTGAATTCAAGCTGCATAGAAAATTTTCGATTAAGAAGGCGAAGGTTTCTATTTTAAAAAATTACAAGCTTTGTTTGAAATTGGACAACTGTATTGATCTCATATTTGGTTAGACCTTAATCACTACATTTCTTTTTTAGCACTTTTATGCCGTTCAAAATTTTCCTCATTTTCCTCAAAATTTTTCTCCACCAGGATTAAAGTTCATTTTTCGTTTTCCTTTCTCTTTTTTTTCTTCCATTTAATTTCTATCTTTCAATCTCAGTTTTTTCCTAACACACACACCCCCCGTCAAGACACCATAACACACACACCCGAAGGAAAGACATACACCAAAGCCCTGCACTAGAGAAAGAAAGACTCTCACAGACACCAAAACACACGCGAAAAACGAACTCTGATGATAAAAAATACATCATTTCTGACTTTGACCCTTAGAACTCACTCACACACACTATAACACACCTCAAAAGAATGCACACACTTACCCACTCACCAACATACACACATTGCTGTAGAGAAACTTTACCACCATACTTTGAAAAAGCATTGGCTAGTAACACCTTTCCTTGCTAGTCCATCTGCGAAACCATTTCATTCACCCTTCACCTATAAATGTAAGCCCGCCCTTTTTCATCCTTCACCCTTCACCTATAAATGTAAGAGCCCTTTCCTCTCGATCTACTCAAATCACAATTGTTAAGAAGAAGAAGAAGAAACCGAGGTTTGGTGTTTGGGTCGCCTGTATGGTCTCTCTTTCACAATCACACGCATATATATATATATATATACAATCACACACACACACACACACACACATATATATATATGTATATATTTCTTTTTATTGGTCTCTTTCTCTCCTATTCTCATTTTTGTGTGCTGACATATATGTGTATATCTTCAATTACTTGTTCCAGGCTATGCTATGTTTCCTCATTATAATGGCAAAATTTGGGGAGGCACAGTATGTAGGAGTCACTTATGATGGGGAAAATAATCGACCTACTGATCAACATGTTTCAAGCCCGACCTCATCAGTGACTAAAATAATTACAGCTGGATTCCTGATTTCTCTACTTGTTTTTTTAGTTTTCATTGTATTTTATTTTTGGCCTGGAAGAGCTGCATCCGCTCCTCCAGTGATCATTGTTGATTGTAACCCCTGTATTTCCATGTCTATAGTATCTGTGTAATCTTTTAATTATATTAATGAAATGGTTCTTTCTTTTCCTGAAATCGTTCTTGATCAACATGAAATCGTTCTTTCTTTTAATTATATTAATGAAATTGATAGAGAGACAACTAAAAGGAAAGTTCCCTACGTGAAAATTATGGTAAATGCACAAATGAACAAAGAATGACCATGACTATGGAAATTCACCAATGAACAAAGAATGACCATAAATTCAAGGGATGACGGCTAAAACGTTAAATAGAATATCGAACACTAAAATTTATGAATCATCAACTCTTGTTCCATCACACTATTTCAAAGGAGTGGGATGTTTTCAACTATATTCTCTCTCTGAAAAAATTAGCAACATGTTAAAATGAATTAAGAAATACTGCATATCACCAAAATATTGGTTGTTTGGGGCTGTTCTAAGTTCTATTTAGAGGCTAAAAAATCTAGCAATTGTTTTCAGTTCCATTCATGGGCAGACAGAATTAGCAAATGAGAGACTAGGGGTGGTGATGGTGGCCAATGATGGTTAGGAAAAAGATAGAGAAGGAGATTGAGAATGACAAATTAAATAACAGTACATCAAGATCAAGATCAAACCTTACATAAATTTCTGAAAAAATAATATCAAACCTTGAATAAAATTCCAAAAAAATAATGTCAAATGTATATCAGCAAGTACTTACTGTGCGAGTCTAAGTCTTCCTCATGGCCCTTTATTAAGGGAGTTGACACTGCCTTTTCAAGATGCAAACTTCCACAAATCTGAAGTAAGGGACAAATCCAGAAAGTAAAATGAAGGGTCAGTTAGCTTGCCATTGACAAAAAAAGGAGAAAATCACACTACACCAAAAAGGGCAAATTGGCACCCTTTCGCGAATTTATTCTGGCACTGTTTTAAACAGTGCCAAAATTTGGCACGGTATTATGTAAATCCGGTTCGGTTATTAATGGTGCCAAATTTGGCACAGTTTCAAGCGGTGCCCGTGTTACCTTAAACTGTGCCAGATTTGGTGAAATTATTTTCCCCCTCAAAATCTAATTTTCCCCCAAAAAGTTGGTCAAACCTCCCACAACGATTTATTTATTTATTTAAATCCTCTCCCAGTCTCATAACTAAAATCTCATTTTGGGAAACAATACACTGCCTCACCTTTCTCCACACACTGCCTCACCCCTGCCGCCTAACCATCGCCGTGTCGTCGTCGCCATCGTTGACTGCGCCTCGCCATCGCCGTTATCGCATCATCGCCGTCGCCGTCGCCATCGGACATAGGTCTCTCTCTCTCTCTCTCTCACACTCTTCTCTTACTCTCTCTCTCTCTGTTTCTCTCATTTCTTCTTTCTCTTTTTCCAGATTTTTCCCTCCTCCAACACTAGGTTTGAATCTGAACTCTCTCTCTCTCCCTCTCTCTCTCTCTCTCTCTCTCTCTCTCTCTCTCTCTGATTTTGATTTTGATTTAGGTTTTAATCTAACTTGCCCCTGAACAGACAATCAAAGCCGACCGTCAATTGAATCCTACGACGTAGGTTTTCGATTTCAATTTGAGGTAATTTTTTTACTTTGCTCTTCTCCATCTTGTTTATTCCCCTCTTACAAATAGTGCCATGTGAGAAATTGGGGGTTTCTTCAGATTAGGGTTTCTCAAATAGGGGTTTCTTAAATTTAGGATTCTTAAAACATCTTTAAGTAACTAGCTTAATTACAATTTTTTATTTTTATTTTTATGGTTATTGTTTGTTTGGCTATTTTCGTTAATCATCTATGGTGAGATTAAATCTCAACTTGACTGCACAAATTATGGATTCTAGCGAAACTCACAAGTGTTTAAGCTAAGCCATAAACTTATAAACTTTTTATGCTTGAATCTTGCATTTATGATATCAAATAGCAAATTTGGTTTGGTTTTCCTCACATTTTAGTTGACTTTGCCAACCTTAGAACACAACTCCAATGTTATTCGTGATCTGTAGCCTTGTATTCAACTATTTACACCTTGTAGGCAAGCAAGAGTGAATAACTTAGTAATCATAAAAAGGACCATGTTTAGTTGTCAAGGTTGCTTTTGCTAGAAAGTAATTGGTTGTATTGTCTGGCCATTGTTTGATTTGATTTACAGTGTCGATAACGATATGTTTGTGTATTGTTTGATGAAATGCCTCTATAGTGTTCTAACTCTTTTCTTTGTTATTTTGCTGCGAGATGTGGATGTGCCCCCATTGCATAGATGATAAATAATTCAGAAGTTGAATATTACCATTGTTAGGATCTGTTTAAGATTACATAAAAAAAACACTAGGTAGTGGAGATGCCTCCAACAGTTTTGAATAGTAGAAAGAGTGACATTTTGAGCTTCTTTAGCACTCACTTTGTAGTTATTTTTGTGATTATATATTTCTATCTTCAAATTGATTTTGAGTTGGGTCTTTTGCTCAAGGGATTTTAATTTTTAAGTGCTTTCAAAAGCCAAACTTTGTGGGTTTGTACAACTTTGAATACAACAATATGTTTCTAAATTGTTGCTAATTCACCTTAACAACTTGAGTGGTTTTTTTTTTTTTTTGTAACCAAATGGGTGATTTACATGGCCGAAGGAGTGGTCTTGAATCAAAGTATCAAATTGTCAGTTGGCTTGCATTACCAAGCAGTTTCTGCTTTTACCCTTCCAAGCAGTTTTTATTTTATTTTATTATAATTTTTTTTATACTGGTTTTGCACTTGATCATTGTAGGTTGATGTGACTTGGGAGGGCAAACAACCACTGATAGTAGCAGATCTAAAGAGGAGGTAAGGTCAATAAAAATTGATTATATCCCTCTCTATTTCTCTTTTTTTTTTTTTTTTGAATAGCAATAAATTTTTATTAGATAACCAAAAAGGTCAAAAAGATACAACATCCAAGGCACCCGAACAAATCCTTAATGAACACCCCCAAAATCAATCTCTTAGTACAGGAGCAAGAAGACACTAACTGGACACACCCCCAGAATTCAAATAACCCAATACACTAGGTACATCTCCTTTACACAATCAAACAATAAATTCAGAATATGGATCGAAGCCCCTAGATAATGATTACTACATCAACCCATCAATGACATTATACTTTGTGAACTTGTAACCTCAGAGAGGACAACAAACAAATACCAATGTTGACAATATATACCCTTTTTCCAGCACACTTTGTCTGCATAAATTGGTCTGCTACAACAATTGATGTCTCATGGATTCAGGTAATCTCTCTGAACATTTCACTCTTGAATAAAATTTGGGCTGCAATTTTGCATGATTAAGGCATGGAATTTTGTGGCTTGGGAATATAGGCGTCTGTAATTGGAGTGATTGAATTTATCATATACTAGTTTTTTTTACCCGTGCAATGCACGGGTAAATTATTATAAAACATAAAGTGCAAAAAATAATTAAAGTTTTTCAATTCGGTAGATTACATAAAATCTCACTTTTGAAACATTTCAAATTCAACACCCATAAAAAATAATGGAGTTATTATCAGGAATTCGATGCTAATTAAGAAAGGGTGTTTGGAGTAATTTAATATTTTGCTCACCTTGCCTCTTCTTGTGCCAAGTGGCACTTGAGGCTTCCATATTATTATAATATAATTAGATGTATTGGATGTGGTTTTTTTTTAAGGCTGGAGCTTAAAGTTTGATGAACTTCTTGCATGTCAATTTACGTCTCTAAGTCATTGTGGCTGGAAGTGGATCAACGATACTGATAAATAGGTTTCATGTGGTTTGGAAAATTAAAACAATCCCATATGGGAAATTTGAACCATATGTTGTGATAAAACCTTGCAATGTGTTAACACAATCACAATAAGAATAGTAGCATTTAAACTAAAACCCAGTCCCATTATAAGGTAAAGGTAGTATGGTTTCTTATTCACTGAGACTAGTACTAGTAGCCAGATAGGGATTACATGTACGTATAATATAAAGATGGTGAGAATAATTCAAGAGATGAGGCTGAAGCGGAAACCAACATATTCCCTTTTCAGATATTGATAGCATGAGTGGACATGACTGGCAGAAGCTGATAGCAAGCAATGCTCTAACTACTGAGTCCTAGGGGGAGATTCTAATATGAGGAGTACTTGCACAACATGTATTTTATCTAGTACACAAATTTTAATGGCTTTATTACATGATACTTTGAACGAATTTCATTGGTTACGAGAGAACCATAAGATAAGACTACCCCTTCCAACCAGATTCTGTCCTAAAAACGTAATGGCACATTTTATATTTTACTAGCAAGCACCTCCCTGATTGGGTGTTAGGTCATCTCCATGAGCAACATAGATAAAATATTCAAACCTGGCAGCATCTGATTGGGTGTATGTTTTTTCTTACACTTTTCCAGGTTTGATTATCATCCGAAGCGCACTATGCACGTAGGCTTTATGCATGGATTTTGGTAGTTTTGTAGTGGATGATGCGTTGTGGCATGGTATCACTTTATATCTCAACCTTTGAAAGCACATACAGAGATCTCCACCAACCAGCCCTCATTTTGGTAGTTCTCTTGCACATTGGTTTGAACTAAAGGATCAGCAACTCATATGATTGAAAATGCTGTCGCCTAACTATTTATCTTAATTTGATTTCTTCCAGGGTGCAATTCTTTTCATGGTTCCTGCATACTCCCACAAGTGCCACACCTAGCTCTACTCTCCCCCCACGACGACACTGATCAAGAATGAAGTAGTTATGTGCTAGATTTCCATGGTTTTATTGTTTGCCAACTTTATTTTGGATTAAATGTTGTTGGTTTATTATGTTTCATGTATACAGTATATGTTGGATTGCTATGGTTTTTATTTTCTATTGGGATTTATTATAGTATTGAATGCTACTTGTAGTTGTGAATATAAATGATATTTTTGATACAGGTGTTATTGGTATTTTATATATTGGTTCAATGATGTTGCCAAATTTTGGTTCTTGAAATTAAATCTGGCACTGCTCAAAAATAGTGGTAGATTAAAGTATTTTTTTATACTCAATAAAAACTGGCACTGTTTTAAGCAGTGCCAAAAGCGGGCCAAATCAATGTACTCCACATGTACACGTGGCGAGCCCAAAGTTGCCACGTGTTAAAAAGCTAATTGAAATTCTGATACTGTTTTAAACAGTGCCAAAAAAGGTGCCAAATCTCTAAATCTAGTACCCTTTGACCAAAATCTGGCACTGTTTTGAACAGTGCCAAAAAAATTGGATCCCCCATACTTGTCACTGAAAAAAACAGTGCCAGATTTGGTCAGGCATTGTTTAAAACAGTGCCAGTTTAGCATTTTTGGTGTAGTGTCAGATGTGAACACATTAAGGATGTGTAGAGGGTGTCAAAGAAAGTTTACCAATCTGCATGCAGCACCATAGGTTTAGAGTATTGTGTGAAACAAACCATTTTTACGATCACACCAATTCAAAAACTCAAGTACTCAAGTATATGAATCAATTAGTGTTACAATGAAGCCATGCTATGGAGAGAGAGAGAGAGAGAGAGAGAGAGAGAGAGAGAGAGAGAAACAAATAAGACGATTAGGCAAAAATTTCTCAAAGAAGAAAAAACACATGAACCCATTACCTTATCAACTGAAGAATCCAAACTGGTCGGAGAAAAAGCTAATTCTAGGTATAATAATATGATTTATTTGTACAATGAACTCAAAAGCAAAAGATCCATAGCTTGGTGGTTCACAATGATCGAAAAGACTCAAAAGGACTCTTGGAAGTTAATTCTATTTCTCAAAATGCTCAGAATGACCAAAATGCCCCTGAAAGCCCAAAAGCTCCCAGATTTGGACCAAAAGTTCTAGAAACATGCTACGTCGTAAGAAAAGTGATAAAATGAGTTTATAAGTAAAATCGGATGAAATCGTCAGCTCCCAGAGACCCCCCGGAAGACCCGGAAGTTCCCGGAAAGTCCCCGATGACCAGTTTGACCAAGGTTTGACCAAGTTTGACCAAAATCGTTCAAATTCTCCTGGATCATTCTAGATCATGTGGAAAGTATTAAAATGAGTTTTAAAGGAAAATCGAGC
Organism: Hydrangea macrophylla; assembly: GCA_033977485.1. Classification (NCBI taxonomy): domain Eukaryota; kingdom Viridiplantae; phylum Streptophyta; class Magnoliopsida; order Cornales; family Hydrangeaceae; genus Hydrangea; species Hydrangea macrophylla. The sequence continues at coordinate 97,667,904 of CM066995.1, forward strand.
AAAAACGTCAGCTTTTGGGAGCTCCTAGAGGTTTCCAGAACTTCCTGGGAATCCCAGGTTTGACCAGTTTGACCAAAATTTGACTTTAGAACCGGAGCACCGTAACAATATTCAAATGTTTTTCATGGATACTAGAAGTCAATAGCTTTCCAACGGTATATCGCACATAATTTTTGGATTTAAAACGAGTTTATTATGAATTTCCAAAGGCGAAAATGGCGATCAAATCGGCTTTTATCGCAAATACCGCAAAACTTTTTAAAGTGAGCTGTCTCCGAATTTTTTTTTTATGCAAAATAGACTCCTTTACCTTTCCAACGGTATATCACAACCTCAATTTGGAGTTCGTATGCATTTTCTGTGAATTTTGGACGAAATAGGGCCTTTTCGCAAATACAGGAACCTCTGGGGGCCTAAACAGGATTATCCAGACAATTGAGGAGCAGTGCCGCCGCGGCACTGGCCCACTGCCGCCGCGGCACTCTCCTCCAGAACAGTATGTTTTTGCAATTATTTTTGGGGTTCCATTTTGATTAATTAGAAATCAAAACGACGTAGTTCTATGTTTTCAGATGTTTGGAGCCAATGGGAACACTTCTAAAATCCCAAAACCACCCCAATTTGGCCTATATAAACCCCCCTTGACTTCTCATTTAGGGTGTGCCAAGTGTAAGCTTTAAAAAGTTTGGAAGAGAAAAGTTGTAGAGATAATGTTAGGATATAGAGAAAAGAAGCTTTCTTAATTCTTTGATTTCAAAACAAAAGTGATTTCTAAACTTTGTTTTTACTTCATTACTCCTATTTACTTCTCATTCAATATACCCAACCACCATTTTAGTGAGCATTTAAGAGAGAGGAAGCTACTTCCATGTCCAATGTCATCACATATGAGTGAAACATCAAACTACAAGTCCAATATCACATTGATCATCATCTATTGATTATTATTTACTTGCTTGTTTATGCAATGTTCATCTCTTCTTACCTCATTTCTTTTTTATTTTCTTTATTTACTTACTAGTACATCCTCATCTAGATGATGACATGAAGTTTGAGGTGAGTGAATCCTCATGGATAGTAGCTCTTGACCTCAAAAACATGTTTGATAGATGATGATCATAACTTCAATACCTCCAAGGTATCCTTGAAGTTATGTTCAAATGAAAATAAATCTCTCCAACAATCTTGGAGGTTCTTGGTGATGAGTTTGATGTTGGCATTTTAAGTGGTTATAACCTTCATTGAGTATTGAAAATGTGCTTTCAAAACTTCTATTTCAAAACCACCTTCTTAAAACCCTCACTTTGATTTCAAGAGATAAACCTTGTTTTCCCAAAATCTTCAAAACAGTGAGTGATCTGAGTTCAAAGATTTCTCTAGAACTCAATACTCAATGTATGAATTCAAGGCCACTTGGAAAGTCTTCCTAACTCATTAGAGAACACCCATGATTTTTGGTTTGACTTGGAAATACTTGAAAATGGTCTATTTGGACCCAAACATTCCTTCCAGACATTCTGCCTCTGCTGTCACAGCAGCTTGGTTGACTTTCAATTTATTTTTCAGAACTCTTTTCCCAAAGGGGTGGTCCTAACTTATTTTTCCCTTAACATTCAATGTCTTAGGGAACTTTATGTATAAAATGGGCCTCTAGATCATTTGTTTTCATGTTCTAAGATTTTTTGACATTTCAGTCGCCAGTACGGACTCTGTTTCTGAGTGACCTCTATTAGTTACATGATTTCTCTCAATATGTAATAGTTATTAAAGATTAGCTTTTTGGATTTTGTTCTAGACACAATAAGGAAGATGTCCATAAAAAATCATGCATTGAAAACATTCCTAACCCCTCTTTTCAATTTCCAAAAGATCATGTTACTGTTCTGTCCACTAATCACAGCAAGTACACTTTTACTTTCCCCCTTTGATTTGATGCTTACATGCACTCCAAATTAGCTCATGTCTTAGGAAGTAGTTCATACTACATTTGTACATATCTCATGATAATTTCATTCATTCATTCATGTACATTCTAGACTTCTAAGTCATTCTAGGAATCTATGAACACAAAGCACACTACAACATTGGCACATTCTAGATACCTACATTGCATCCATGCAAAGATTTGGGACTTTTGTGACTCCTAATCTAAGAAGATTATAAGGAATGAACTTGATCACACGTTCATGTTTCCCCTCGATCTAATCATCATTTCTCATCTGTCCCGGGGATTGAGAGATCTTCTCTCCTCAAAGATTAACATGCATCATTCTAGCTTGCTAAGCATCCTTGTTTTCTTTGATTTATTTGTTTCAAGAACAATTCATGTCCCCTTAGATTAGGAAAACATTATTACTTGATAGGTGATTAGACGATTTTTCCTAGGTTTGTTTTGTGTGATCTTTCACTTTGCATTGTGTGATACTTGGCTTAGATCTTATGAATGATATATTATCTTTTGATCTTCCATTTCAAGATTCTTATGTAATGTAATATACTATCATAGTATTAATTGTCGAACCACACATAGTATAAGATGATTATTTGGATGCTAATTGAGGCCCGTCGATAGACGGGGCGAGTTGAGGGTGTTTTAGTCGTGACAAAGGCTCCTTCCTCTCTCGTACCAAAACCCCGAGCCAAGTTCTTTGGTTATGAAGGGCCGGTACCCTTTATCCGTTTCGGTGAGTCAAATTAGGTTTCTTGGTTCCCTAAAGACCAAGTGGCAACTCTGTATCTGTTTTCAACAGACCTTTTCTTCAAAATCAACCTCTTGTTTTCTTTCAAATCAATTTCAAAACAAAGGAAAATCAATTCCGAAACCCCGAAAACAGAAACCCGGGAGTAGACGACGGATTCCGCGTGTCCACAAATGTTCAAGAGAATTTAATTTTTCACAAGGGAATAAATGTACACAGTATAGTATACCCACCTTTCAATTATCTCTGCGACCTCTGGAATTTGTAGATTTGTGTAGATCTTTGTAGCACTTGATGAGGATAGATATGTTTGGCATGTATAGTTATTAAATTACAAAGTTTCTACAATAAAGATAACAACATGATAATTGACGGTTTTTTATCACGTACGGTTGTATACCATTATTTTGTTTGACGATGGTTGATGTAATTATCAAGACTGTAACAGATCCACTGTTGAATGCTATTTCCTCATTGAATTTAAGAGCACAGCCCGCCCAAAGTGTAATTTGCATCTTGTTGTTGCTATAATGTGGAAAATAATTTGCACATTAAAGTGAATGGTAATATGATAAGGATTGAGTAGTTTATGAGTTCACCTTTTGTCCAGCAACTCAATATTTCTTCTCTTTAACACTGAATTTGTTGATTGAACCTCCTCTATCTTTGTTGCGGCAACAATTCTTCCAACAACATCTATATAAAAAAAATTATATTTATATCATAGGACTCGTAGGCTTATACGAAATAGTATTACTAAAGTTGTGGTAGTGGTTACCTATCAAGAATATGTTACTATCGTATCGCAATGGTATATCTTCAAATTTGACCAGCTCAAACTTGTGTAGTTGAATGTTCTCACTACCTTCCTCTATCTCCTTCACTGTAGTTGCGGTAGTGAAGTTTATTTTGTAAGTTTGGTCTACCGGCCTGTAGTAACCTTGCTCTGGACAACTTTGAAAAATGATACCAAATAAACACGTCCTTCAAGAAGAAGTGGTCTAAACTTTGGCACTAAGGTTTTCCATATTGAAGCGTAAATATGTTGTCCCTGCAATGTTTTGTATAACCATATTTATTATTTTTATTTCATATATGGCAATCGTCTACGTTAAATTTAGAATACTACTTACATGTTCATCCAAGAGGATTAGATCTAAACTAAGGAGGTCATTTTTGTTCTTCGCATTTAATTACCGCATCCCAAATTCTTGTTACTCTTACCTTAATCTTCCAATTTTCTCTTGTTGGAGAAAGTTGTTCCACGCAATTGAAGGATTTCATCTTTGAGTTATTACACCTGAAAAAAATGTATAGTGCAAATATTAGTTATTTGTGATTAAAGGTATTAGTAATAAAGTCTTGCAATAACTTAAATCTGGATTGCACTTTTTTTTTCCTTACCTTTTGGAAGATTTTCAAATATTTCTTCGAAGACTATGTTTTTTGTAGATCCTTGCATAGATCTATCAGGAACTAAAATTTTCAATCCTTCCCGAGATGTTACTCTTGATACAGCCACATAAAGCTGGCCATGACTGAAAACAGGCCTTGGCAAGTACACGTCAACAGTCTTGAATGTTTGCCCTTGACTTTCTTGTAGTTTGTGTTAGGATTGTGCCTAAAATTCCATTAGTGCAATTATTTCTTAATTATGATTTGATTCCTTATTTAGTGGTTTCTTTGTCAAATAAGGATTCTTTTGATGGTGGAAGTTACCTAGTTTATATAGGAATGTTTGTGAGAGTATTCCTATTGTACAAGGCTTACCATAGAGGTAAATCCTACTACAACTAGGATTAGGACTCTACAATCTATATAAATATAGGGCTTACTCAAGGGATTCATAAGATTGGTTGGAAATCTTCTACATACACAAGAGAGGGCTGCAAACTAGTGAGGAAGAGATTAGTTTCTAGCAATTGTGTGTGTCATATAACTTGGTTGGAGAGTTTTACACGTGAGGTCTTGAGTGCTTGTAATCTTCATATTAATCGAGGTGATCGCCTTTGCACGTGGACGTAGGCATTGTTGGACCGAACCATATTTAAATCTTGTTGTGTTGGTTTGCTTGATTTTTCTTTCGTGGTTGTGTCGTTCTTGTTCTATTTATCTCCATCTTTGTGGGTGTAATTTTTCTTGTTGTGATTGTGGGCCCATTCCCAACAGTTTGTCCTCTCTCTCTTTGGTTCTATGGTGTTCACAATAGGTCTTCTTATACGCGTGTTAGAGGGCTAGTAAGAAAAGCCTCAATCAAGTTGTCACTGCTATGATGTAGCATCTTCTACTCTTAGTAATCTTTATCTTCAATTCTATCTATAAACGTTGTGTTTGTCTTTGTATGTAAAAAATTTTCTGCCCTTAGCAGCCATTATCGTTAATTCTTTCTATAAACGTCATATTTATCCATAATAGATGGTGAATGTAATGTGGAATACATGCACCTAAACTATAGTGTACGTTCATTCTTGATAGTGGTATCAGGTAAGTGTAATTTTTTTTCCTGTGTAGTATTCTTTTACGTGACTTTTATGATTTGCTGCTTGAACTACAGTTGAGCATACGTATAAATTTTATATATGTAGATATACGTATTTATCTAAAAAAAAAGTCGATCACGAAAATTAGAACCTGTATGCTGTTCTTGTGTTTGTCTATGGAGTGTATGGTATTGAGCTATCAGTTGGTAAAAACATACTTTAATCTACAGGACACCACGACGTAGTTTACTCTCTAGCTTGCTCCTCTATTCTGTTGTAGGAAGTTCAAAGTCCTTAAACCCAATGACCAACGTGCATATGAAATCCTTAATAAATTTTGGCAACATCTCCTTTCTTATTCAATGTGTAATTATACTATTTGTTTGCTGCTGTATTTTTCTGTACACTGTTTTTATGTTGTTTTACTTCCTTTAATTTCCTACTAGGTGAGAGACGGGGAGATCGAAAGAGGGGGTTACTTTTATTTATGTTTCTGCCCATGCTAAAATTTTTTTTTCTTTTGTGGAAAGGGTTTTCTCTGTCTTCTAAACTTGATTACCGCCAATACATTGATTCTTTCCATTACATGAAGGTTAATTATCAAGTTCTTTATGGGCAACTGATTTTGAAATTCAAGGAGGATAAACATGCACATGGAGTTCATTTACTAGTATAGTGGCTACGTGATAGGAGTTCGTACAGAGTTTGGTGGGGGGTTTTGTGAAAATAGAATCTTGCTTCATTATAGTGAAACTATTGGGAATGCAAAGATTACTTAGTGGACAAAGAAGCATCCATGATGAAATAAGTGAGGTATAATTTTAGGTGTAACAACCCTTAGAAATAGGATGTTCCATATTTGATTGTATTGATAAGGATGACCACGTAAAAAGAATTAGAAAGTTTTCCGTAGTACAAAGGATCATCTAGGGGTGGGGTCATTCTATGGGTAACCAGCCTCAGAAAAACGATATTGCGCTATGTTGATTCCAGTGAGGAGGATGACTTATTAAAGCATTTGGGGTTTATCATTGTACAAAATTAAGGAGCAACCATGGATGAAATAGGTAAGTAATAATACTAGGGGTAACCACACCACAACCCAAAGTAGTGCTTTTTTCCATCCCAAGGTGGTGGCCTTTTTTACCCTTTTCTACATGTTTATCTTCTCTCTGTTTTTTTTTTGGAAATGTGAATTGCAACCAATATGTCTTGTATAATTGTTCAAGGACTCGGGACTTTCTATGCTAGTTGTCATATTCTTTGTACATTATGATCTTAATCATGGTATAGTAGGCACATTTGTGGTAAAGTAGGGAGGCACACTTGTTGATTTTTATACACTCCATCTTGTTTTTTTTTTTTTTGAAAGGAAAATTTCATTGATAACATCAATAAAGAGGCAGTGAATCATCGTCAATACAAATACAAATACACTCCATCTTGTTTTACAGAGTGAAAAGACAAAAGGAAAGGCAAAAGTTATTTTTTCTTTGTTTAGAAATTTCCTTTTTCTTAAAAAAAAATAAAATAAAAATTAATAAATTTAATACTACACAATATATATACTTATATGGGACTTTTATGACATTTTGGTGAATCTCTTAATTACAAGACATAGTAGACCATTGATTCCTTTAATAATTTAGCATGGCCATTTAAGTGAATATATATATTTTTAGCAAAAAAAAAAAGTGTATATATATATATATATATATATATGGCAAAACCCAATCACTACTGCGAGGGTACACATTCCTACATTGGTATCTACAAAGTCATTGGGTGACAGCTAACAATTCTACATGTACTAAATCGTGGCAATAAAGACTCACTCTCTCTCTCATATGATTTCATCACACAACCCTTTTATAGTCGACTAGAACAACAATGCAGGAAGTAGGAGGTTTTCAATGACACTTACGTGGCGTAAGGAATTCTTTCGCAAAGAACCCTATCATGTGATGTTAAAGGAAAATTATTCATGCTATTACTTGGGGACTATTCGGGAAATATACAAAATAGACAAGGTTCAACTCTATTACTATTAAGAGTAAAACTTCACCCACAAACTTTACACAATTTTTCATCCACAAATCACAAATGTGTGTATATCTCTCATCATGTGTCATCCTGTGATAATGTTCACTAACATCACAGGATGACACATGAGAGAGATATACACACTTTTGTGAGACGTTGTGGATGAAAAATTATGTGAAGGTTGTGAGTGAAGTATTACTCTACTATTAAATCCGGTTCTTATGAAAAACCAACTTAGTTTGATAAAGAACCAGTTTTCACAAACTCCCACCCACAAAAAATGGCTTCTACCAAATACTAAAACTAATTTGTAAGGGAATCCGTTTTTTTTTTAAAGAATTTAGCTAGGAAAATGAAATAAAGTTGTAAAGAATTTATTTTTCTTCTTTTGGTTACTAAGGAAAACTTAATGTAAAATAGAATGAAATATAGATTAGAACCATTTAACTATTAAATCATTATGCCAGTTTACTTTAAACTTAAGGTCAATTAAGGTTATTGATTAGAGAAAGATCCTCCATATGAATATTAAATGAAGTTTCACTGAATCTTACGTGAATGTAAAGTGAAACTTTTCCTTTCAGGAACTTTTGACAAATATTATAACTTCGAAAATTTTTAATTTTTAATATCATTTAAGAAGGAAAAAAAAAAACTCTAAAAGAATTGCCTTTTTCTTTTCCTTTTAGGCATTTAATTTCAATTAGTTATGAGAATACGTTTTTAAAACCAAGTTTACAACTGTTTGATTTTGTAATTTCAAAGCAATTTGATTTCAATTCTAATTTTGTCAACAAAAAGAGAAACCATATAAGAGGAAAAGGGTGAAGGAAAATTTAAAAACAGTATTCAACAACTGGAAATTAGGATTCATACTATATAGGTAACAGTTTCAATTAAATAAAGTTCATCACAATTTTAGGAAAGGATTATGTTTCAAGTAATTAGTTACAACATCACCAAAATTAATGCCGGTTTAATTCCCGGTTCAAACCAAGTTCGGAATTGTTGAGACAACTCAGTAACATCCAGTCAACCTGTCGATTTTCCACTTAACGTAAAAGAAAATTAAGAAAAAACTGCCCCACACCATAACCACCGATCTGTTTAATTTTATCCAATGCGGTAACTTCCTCGTATTGAACCAACACGTATCCAATTTTAAAATATAAAGCAATCGCGTTACTTTCTAAATGCGGTTTTTCGTTATGTGTTATTGGTCGCTTTTCACACCAAAACATCACTCATCATGTGGGTTCCTCTGTCTTAGTTTTACAGTGGCCACCAACTCCTCCTCTGTCTCTCTCTCTCTAGAACTTCTCTATTTCTAGTATCTTATATTGTGGGAAGGTATAGAATTCTCCAAAAACTGATCCAAGGGTCCAGATTTCACAACTTTAACAACTTTGAATTTTCACCCTTATCCACTTAACATCAACTATCTACCCTTGAATCAACTTCATCCAACGGTTTCTAAAAAAACTCACCAATACACCTCACATACCATAACTTCTCTCTCTTTCCTCTCCCACTCCCACATGTAACTTCTCTCTCTTCTCTCATTATCTCTCTTTCCAAATTCAAATATATGATTAGCTTCAAATATGGTCAATTTTAATGGTAAGGTGTGGAAGCAAGCACAATCTCTCACCTCAATAGGAGGCCATAGATGGGTATTTGTTTTATTTGGGTGAGTAGTTAATTCCCATAAATGCAAATTACGTGTATCATTTAAGTTCACTAACTTCATATATATATATATATATATATACCATTAAATAACTTCAAAAGGCTCACTCCTCAAGGGTGGTGAAATGGCTCGCCTAACGCTTTCACCGTTTTAAACATTGCTCAACGCAGTGATCAACACTATCTAATTTGCATTGTCTATTAGGGATCTAGAGAGAAATGGATGAACTTTACTACTTGTGGGTTGGTGCATGTCCTGCCTCAGAAAGACTACTCTCTCACACTCTTTCTCTGAGCCAATGCTAACTTTTTTTTTCTTTTTTTTTTTTTTGAGTTTTAATTCACATTAAACTGTAACAGTTAAACAAGAAAACAGAAATCGGGGTCGAGAATAGGTGTTCACTAATCGATAAATCAAAGAGATTCATAATTAATTGCTTAAACTGCTATGCTTGAACAATGTCAAGTTTGGGACAATAATTTACGCTTGAAAAATGCCAGCTAATATATTTTAATTTTTCTGGCACCCCATAAGTGTGGATTTAAAAATTAAGAAACTACTTTGTCATATCACCCTCCTTAAAGTTGGTAATTGATGTGCTTAAGTATTGAAAGAGACAATTCTCTAAGTGTTGATCAATAATAAGGACATGACTCTCCTACTCATTTAACATCAAATTTCAAGAAATATTTCTCGCCACTTGAAAAGAGTAAGAGAGTCTGTCATTGCACAAGCATATTAATGAGCTTTATTAGTTACTTATGGAAACAAAAGAAGGAAAGTTTTAACTCTATATTACTTCTGATCTCCTCACTATGCCACAAACCAATGACAGATTTCATACTAGTGACTGAACTACCTGTTGACTTTGCGACAACATTATATGCATAACCAACGTTCATTACGTACGTATGACACTAACATATCAACCTTTTTTCTTTTTTCTTTTTTTCTTTCTTTGTTTCTAGTCTTAGCTATGCATAGTTGGTATTTTTAGCTAAAAATGTTACGAGCTAGCGTTGCACACAATCAATTGATTGGTCACAGCCAAGGCAATGCTTATGCGGTTGTTTGTTGTCGCAAATGGCAATCGCCAATGCCAAATGGTAGTGATTGACAGAAGTCTGCTTCTCTCTAATAGCTATTTTTTTTGTGGTTTTCATTGCAAAAACAGGTTGCAAATCAGGTTTAGGACCACAAACGTAGTTCCTAAATAGGCTCTAAAGTAAATCATGGAGAAGTACAAAAACAAATTAAAAATAGAAATTAATAGCTGTAATTACTTCATGTAAACCAAAAGTACTCACCTACCTGTTCACCACATTTTAGCCTTAATTAATATTTTATTTTAGTACACTAACGTACGTAATTCGTAGTACTATATATAAGTTTTTTTTTTTTTTTTTTTTTCAAGTTTTGGGAGAATGAAGTATAATTGGGCCAATATATATATTACATATAAAATCCTTTTTTTAAGCCTAATTAATATTTTTTTTTTTTGCGGGGGGGAGGGGGACTTTATAAAATTTGAAATTTACCTAAAATGCATGTAATTTGAAATTTACTTAAAATACATGTATAAAAGTGTAATTTCCCAAAAGTTAGGGGTGCCGCCACCCCCATGTATAAAAGCATAATTTCCCAAAAGCTACCCCCCCTCTGGGTATTACGTGAAAGAGTACTGTCCAACCATTGCCCATATATAACCATCTCACATGCATATATGTGCATGCCAGCCCGTGGTGTTTATCACCTTGAGAAAGTACACTTCAACTGTTCCTAATGTGAGTCATACAGATTACAATATTGATTACAAGTCTCTTCCTCTTCCACTTCCTCTCTATTTCACGGCTTCCCCAATACCGATTGATGTTATATACACTTACTGTCACGACCCAAGCTAGTCTCGCTCAGTAAGATATTGTCCGCTTTGGGCCAAAACCCGCACGAATTTGTTCTTGGACCACTACCCAAAAAGCCTCTTACTAGGGAAACTTAGAACTACACATATATAGTACATTACTTTTCCACACCCAGGAGATGTGGGACGAACTTCCCATAGTGTGTAGCCTGCCAGCACCTACTGCAGCCACAAAGGCACCTACAGTAGCCCGCCCACAACACCAGAGTTATTACACTTACCTGATACCACTATCAAGAAGGAACACTGAGAAAACTCTTAACATAGTTTAGGTGCATGTATTCCACATTACATTTACCATCTATTATGAATAAATAGGACGTTTATAGAAAGAATTAAAGATAATGGTTGCTAAGAGCGGAAGATTTTGCATACAAAGATAAAGTACACAACGTTTATAGATAGAATTGAAGATAAAGATTACTATGAGTAGAAGATGCTACATCATAGCAGTGACTAACTTGATTGAGGCTTTCTTACTAGCCATCTAATACGCTCTATAAATAGAGCTATTATGATCATCATAGAAACCAAATAGAGAGAGGACAAATTAAGCAGAGTTCACAGCTCATTGATCATAATCCCTTGGCCTTACGTACTCAACTTCAGACATTGAAAAGGCCGGGAAAGGGTGAGTCTTCTACGTACTCAAAAACAATCTGATCTTGTTTGAGTTACTGCATCTTAAAAGGCTGACTCATTAATACATTAGTATATTTTCATATTATTTTGCTTTAAATATTCGTAATTTTTACCAGATTCCTATATATGTCTCTCTTTGCTGTTCTAGTAGCCAGATATTTGAATATGCAGCTGTCTCCCAAGTAAATTCTAAGGTTTTTTTTTTGTTTTTCTGTATCTTGAACACTAAGGGAAATGATTCAAAATCAAGAATCAAGAATAAACATCAATTTGGGAGTGTGTGTGCGCGCGCGTGTACATGTGGGAGGGAGGCCTACAAAGCTTCACAATGCAGGGATGCCATCTTCACATTGGCACTTAAATCAGTTTCAGATAGTCCCCTAAACTGATGATCTATTCTTATTACCATTCAAAGCTCAGTTGCAGTCAAATTTAAGCTGAGTTGCCACTGGGTTATAGAGAATTTTCCATCACCTTTAGTGTCACATAGGGGTGGCAATACTCACCCATGCACACCCGCAAACCCGCCCACACCTGCCCGTAATTAGTGGTCTTGGGTTGACTTATTTTTATGTACGGGTCAAAACGGGTTGCTAGACTGAAATCCCTTCCATGAGCGGGTTGTCGCGAGTTGGCTGCGGGTGCCCAGCGGATTAGACTGGAAGGTACATTTTCGGGCTAGCTTTCTATACACATTCCACATAGTTACAGATCATTTACTCTCTCTCTCTCTCAACTTTGAGAGTCACAGACCACACACAATCTCAAGAATTCTCTCTCTCTCTCTCTCTCTCTCTCTCTCTCTCTACCTGTTAAGCATTAACAACCAAATGTACATATATATATATATATATACTAGTTTAAACACGCGTGCGTTGCACGTGAATGGTGCCTGTCTAAAAACTAATTAAGAACATATAGCCAAACAATTTTAAAAACACTTAAATTAGGTAAAAAAAAAAAAAAACAGCAGAAGAAGAAGAAGAGAAGAATTCATATAACTTCCACAATAATAAAGATACACAAAACAATTCAACAATCAATTCATAGGGTAAAAAATAATTAATTTTGTTGAATTATTCATCTTAGACCACTTTCTATTTGTTCAATAATAATTTTTCTATGTTGCTATTTAATTGTTATCACATGTCCTAGCAATAATTCTTTCTTACATAGATCAACCGCTTTGGAAGCGTTTGCTTTGATCATTTTTCTGTGAAGGGTGACCCTGTTTTGAAAGCTTCTGTTTTGGGGGGAAGTCAATGCCAGGTCATTAATACTGCGTACTTTCATTCACAGCTTTCTTTGGTATTTTACAGCCTCACTGTTCTGTTTTTGGCTTCTTTAATTTTGCTGTGTCTTTATTTCTTGCTGGTTTTTTGGGCTAAGGTTAAGCATCAAGGGTTTGCTTCTCACAATGCATTAGTCCGTGGCTGCTTTCCCTTGTTGGTTTTTGCTTGATGATTTAGTTTGTTTTGGCTAGTCGGGTTGTCGTTTAACGAGGGTACGGTCTAATGCCCCCCCTCTATTTTGGTGTACTTCATTTTTTGATATCAATTTAATCTTCATCGTGCCATCGAGGTTCAAAATAATAATACTAATAATAATTTCTTACATCTCTAATATTTTGAATATACTATTTTCTTTGCTCATTACTTAATCATGACTATTTACTTATTATATGACCATATATGTTAGTATTTCATTTACCGTGAAGTTTGTATAGTAAATTATTGGACTATACAATTATTTCATATATTTTAATTAGAAATAAGTTATAAATCGATCATGATCTAGCTTTCTTATATATATTTATATATATATATATATTAAACTTTGATTCTTACAAAAATGATTTAGGGAGGCCTCTACGTTCAAGATGGTCAAACTCTTTGTGCTTTAAGGCTTAAAAATTCTTAAATCTTCAACCGAAATTTTTTATAAAGTCTCTACTGTCAATATAATTGAAAGAATCACATAAGAAAAAAATTATAACGCGAATTGACATTAGAAAGTAATTGCTTATCTATGGAGTTCACCTAAAGAAAGAGAAAAGATATTGAAACATGACTGAAGAAGGAAAAAAAATAGAATCCACCAAGACCAAAAAAAAAAAACCCCAATAGGATGGTAGTTTTAATTTAATTTAATTTAAAGATCCAAAATTATGAAAATGTTTTGATAATCTCTATCAAAAGAGACTTTTAAGCTCTATTTGGTGCACGTATTGAGGGATAGAAAAGAAACCAAAACACTAAGGAAAATGTTTTCCTTTGTTCATGAGCTAAAAGTACTGAAAATTTTAAGTAGTTAAATTTGCTATACATAACATATGAATGTTTCATGTATTGAAATAGAGTGCAATTAGTGATTATTTCCAGTCGATTTTTTTCAATTAGAATTTTCAATGGATTTTTTACTGCATTTCAATTAAGTGGTACATTATCAAAAATACTGTAAAAAAAATGTGCTTAAAATTTTTATTTTCACTACTTAATTGGTTATTATCACAAGCTAAATCTGTCTAACTTCCCATCTTTCTTGTGGAACTTAAACAATGATAACAATTATACGAATCATTGTTAATAATGATAACAATAGTAACTTTTCATGAAGAAAAATACTCAATTAAGTTTTACATTCAATAATTGTGTTGCTAAATACATGGGTAAAATAGGAATGGAATATGACACATGTCAGCATGGTAGTGGTGGATAGGCAAGACTAGTGAGAAAAATGCTCTCTATGTTAAATGGGTAACCAAATCATCAAGTGGTTGAAATTGACTCCTGAAATTTTTTGAATGCATATCTTACCTAGAATAGGTCTGATAGAAGTTACCTCTATTATTGTTGGTATGGAATAAACAAAATCGTGAGTGACCCATCATAGAGCTCCGAAAAAAAAAAAAAAAAGAAGAAGAAAACAAATCAAGAGTCTTTAAAAAGAGTCATGTAATACTAAGAATTGATATAAGGAGTTGTTGGGTACAGTTTTCGGCCTGTGAAATTACTTCAGTACCCTTAATGAAGACTGGACCCAATGACTGTAAATAGAAGTCCTCACTTTAAAAAGTGAGGACTCCCTCATGATAAGGGGACTTATGTTACTATAACTCATATTTTTTTGTTTTCATTTTGACCATTAGATTATTGAAAACATTACAAAGCTTGAAAGCGCACACTTGTGTAAAGATCAATCGTGTTTAGTTCACCATAGCTCGTTACTAAGAGAATACGAAGAGTAGACTGGTTTGTGAATCTTAAAATGTAGAAAAAGCATCCAAGGCTATGGAGAACTTGGGAAGTGGAGACGTATAATAGAAATTAGATAATATCAGTAGGTTCTTTAATACTATCATTAGTCTTCTAGTCCAAAATTAATACAAACCATTAACATGTAAGACTTTAGTTTAAAAAAAGGGGGAAAAAAGAAGAAGAAGAAGAAGAAGAAGAAGAAGAAGAAGAAGAAGAAAAAGAGAGAAAGAACTAAAATATTGTCTAATAAATTGGGCCAAAAGTATACCTGGGACTGGGAGGCTTGTGAATTCATGCTATTCTTCTACACGATTAATTTCTAGTACGCAAATTTTATTTATTCCTAATACATGATTTCATTATTTATCCTAATTTAGATTGGACTTTATTCCATCCAATGATCCAATACTTAATTAATCCATTCTGGTCCACTTTAATTAAAGAAGCAAAAAACTGTTACACAATTACTAAAGGAACATACTTGGGTAAAGTTCCTTAGCTGTGGTTCGTTAGGTTCCCTCTCACAACAATGAGTCCCATGATTAAAAAAACAACGTTTAAAATTTATTATTATATTTTATTTTAATTTTTTTTTCAGTTAGGGTCGACTCACAATTGTGAGAGGAATCTAACGAACCACAGTTAATGAACTTTACCCAAATGTGTTCAGTTAGGGATTTCGCTATTCGAGTTTTTCGGGTTCGGTATGGGTCTTTGGATCTGGCTAGTGCCTGATTTAGCTTGGCTGGGTCTGTGGGTCTTTGCGCTATCTTCATTTTCACTTTCCGGCATAAGATTTTTATGTCTTATGCAAAATTTCAGTCTTTGCTTCGATTTCTGTCAATCCACTTTGTTGCTGCCCATATGGGTCTGCTCGGGTGTGTGCGTGTGAATCTTTTATGGGTCTGTTCGCTACTGCCGAGCTTCTTGTGTGGGGTGTATGTGTGCAAAGATCGCAATCTCGAAAGTGATTCAATTGCTGAGCTGTCTTGGCCAGCAGGGTCGGAATGTTGGCCGTGGAGGTTTGACCATATGTCATATGAAATTAGTAATATGCTATCGAATCCACCCTCTGGATTCTCAATCTTGCTGGAAAATGTTTCAACTGGGGAACCTTCTACGAAATTTAGAAGCTACTTTAAATTTTGAAATGTCTCTATCGGATCTCTACTTTGCACGCTAATAGCGAAAGAAATTTGGTGCGAAAAATTCGGCAATATCAGCGTTTTGACAAAATCTTCCCTTCGGGCTTGGATCGGAGTTGTCTGTGCCTTTGAGCGGCTATTCTGGTGTGGCGCTTGCTTCCTTTGAGTAGCACCAGGACATTCTGCAGATTGTGAAGCTCGTGGGTTTCATTTGCGACTGCTGGGGCTGCTGCTGTCATGGGTTTCATTTACTGACAATACTTCCTGGTGCTGCAGGTCGTACTCTTAAAGCTGAAATCTGATTTGGCTAGTGCTACTGCTGATGGGTTTGGAAGCTTTTTGGCTGTTCAAGTTGTGGCCTCATATCCTGGCCATACCGGCGTTTCGAACGGTGCGGTTAATGTTTGCTTTTCTGCGGCTGTTGGTGCTCGAGTCGAGATTCTGGCTTGGATTGCTTCTGTAGCTCTGCTGAGTGGCTGCAACTTACCAATTAATGGCCAGATTTACATGGGTGGATTTTTTTCTTTTTTGGATTTGCAAGTGCAACTTGGAGAGCAAATTTTTTTCGGCTCATAATTGTTGTTTGGGATATAAGGTGGAGTTGCTTTGTTGCAGTCTTGGAGTGATGCTAGTTTTTGGGAGTCTTGTACTTGCTCACAACGTCTTGATGGTACATTATGTTTCTTCAAGGGTGGCTTAGTGTTTGCTGTTGGTTGCCCCACATTGTTGAGTCTTTAAAGGCTGGGATAAGGTGCTTTAATTTTTTGCTGAGGTGTATTCTTACTCTGTGCTGGGAGCTTTAGGTCTCTTTGTCTCTTGATTTTATTTTTGAAATTGCTTCTTGCTGTTCAAAAAACAAAAGCAAGAAACAGCACAAAAAGCCCCAAACCAAACCAGCCAGTTTAGCATATCAGCATAGATTTCGAAAATCTGCAAAACTATTATAGCAGAATCAATTCTGCAGTATTTCTTCAGCATTTCAGCCCGAGTGACACAGTGATCTTTAATCTCTTCCTATTTGGTTTTATTGATGTGAGTGTCGTGAGCTGCAGAATCTTCAATCTGTTTGGTGAAGTGGTTCAGGGTGATTTAGCTTGGGGGGTTTGGCAAGTGTAATGTCAGATTGGTAAGTGGTCTGGGCACAACTCTTGGGTTAAGGTTCCTCACTTTCTGCTGGTACTTACATTTGCTGGAGGTGTCATATATCATCAAACAACTTGGTGACAATATGGAAGATTCTGGCTTAATGGAGGAGGACTAAGATTCTGCACATGAACCATGATGTACTAAATTTGGAATTTTGCTCATATTAGCTTCCTTAGTTTGTATTGGCAGGGGAGGGTTAGATAGTTTTCATGGTGTACATCTTTGGGGTGTATGTATTGTTGCAGCATGCCTTTTATATTAATGAAACTTGCTGTTCAAAAAAAAAAAAAAAAAATCAACTATTGATTAAATGCGAGTTTGTAGATGGATTAGCTCTCAATTATTTGTATTAATTGGAGGCTGAATGCTAGATTTCTAATTACCCTAAAAAAAATTGCTAGAATTCTAATTGGAAGGTGAAATTTTTAACTTCACGAATGTAAAAAGAGTCCTATACTATGAAATTGGTAATAGGAGTATAGTTAAGAGTCCTAAAATTCCTTACAGACATTTATTATAACTCTTTAAGAGATATATGTTATTAATCCATCATTCACGTAATCCACCATGGAGTCCAAATATAAAGAGGGGAAATTACACTAACACCCCTTCACCTATGACCTTTTTCAATTACCCTCCTCAACTATAAAACTCAACAAATTGATGGGTATTGTAACTTTTCACTAACCCCTTCTATTAGGTTGTAGTAATAAAAACATTTACTTTTGTATCATGTTATCAATGTGAAAGTGTTAACAACACAACATTTTTGTCTCTTCTTTGAGTCGTCGAAATTTTAATAACAAAATTGCCTAAAATTTGGTGTACAATAAAGGGCAATTATTTATGCAACAAAGGATAATTTCGTCCTAAAATTTCCAACGGCTCGAAGGAGGGACAAATAGATATCATGTTGTTAATTGTTTGTATCATATGTTGCTCAAATGATTAAAAAAAAACCGTTCTTTTTTGGGACGAAATTCTAATGGAAGGGGTTTTAGATAAAAATGCAATAGTACGTTGAGGAGAGTTAGTACTTTGTCAAGTTTTATAATTTGGGGACGTATTTGAAAAAGAGTCATATTTTGGTTATTGTAATTTATCCCCCCAAGAAAAAGGAAAAGGAAACCAAACGTTTGCCCAAAAAAAAAAAAAAACCAACCTTGGTCAAAAGTAGGGGGAGTTTAAAAAAAAAAAAAAAAGTGAGTCTCAACTAATTTTTTTTAAACCAACCAAGAACTAAAGTGTGATTGACTTCTTCTTTTATTTTCATTTTTTTATTTTTTTTATTCCGATGGGAACTTAGAAGTGTTTGGAAGGAGTTGTAACACAATAGGATTAATGTGGAATGTCATTAATGTAAAGGAGTTGTAAAATAATAAGGATTATATATAACGTATATAACATGATATATCCAAAGTAAAAAAAAAAGTTAGGACTTGTAATGTTTCAAAATTTTAATAAGGGTAATTGGGTAATTTCGCATGTTCTGTGTGGACTGGTATTTTAATTTACTGTATTTAAAATTTTTCAGAGCATGATTAAATTATTTTATTTTGTCTTTCATATGCTTTAGAAATTAATTTCTGTACCCGTGGATGTGTTCATTTAATTTTGGGGTTACACGTTGGGTCAGACTGTCCGTTTGGGTATCAAAACATTCAGTATTGACCAAATAAGTGATGTGGGTCCCACCCCACACCACTATAGCCGGCCACCCCTCCTCCCCATTTCATTTTAACGTTAGTTTTAGGATTAGAAGCATTCATCTTCATCTCTTCTTCTCTATACACTTCAAGAGCCATGAAAATTCAAAGTTCTTCTTCTTCCTTGGGGTTCCTTCTACAAGATTTCAAGAGAAGCTCAAGATGACCATTATCTAGCATCTCTAACCATCCTAGAGCTTGGAAGCATCATTTGGTAAGCTTTCTAGAAAACCCCCAAATTCTAGGGTTTCACTAAATTTCGAAATTTTGGGATTTGATTGAAGTTCTCTTCTCTTGTATAGCTTCCTTGGAGTATATAGAGTTTCTCTTTCACATCCTAACCATTTCTATGGAGGATTTCTAGTGTGGGTAAGTTTTCCCAATCTCTAGCAACCTAGGGTTTACTAGCTTTATGTTTCTATCCTAACCTTGTGGTGTTATTGCTTAGTGTAGTCTTCTTGAAGCATCCTTCAAAATTTGGCAAGCTTTGGAGCTACTTGGGTTTTTCTTTTCTAGCTCTCTTGAATATTTCCTTGTTTGGAAACAAAGCTTTGAGGTAGATTTACATTGTGCAATTATATATGTTATACTTGCCTAAGGTGTTTTGAGTTCATATATATGTGCTAGGAGATAATTTAGACACATGCAATGGGTATTTCCCAAAGTTGTAATGTAAGTGTTGTATGCCAAATTGTGGAATTATATGCCTTGGTTGTACTAGTTGAAAGTTTTGGGGTGTTAAATGTAATTAAAATGAAGTTATGAGCATAATTTAGACGCATGCATTAGGTTTTCCCCAAAGTTGTAAATTTAGGGTTATATGCCTAATTGTGAATTTACATGTTTTGGTTGTCCTATAATTGATTATGTGATGCTAGACGTGCCTAGGATGCTCCCTTTATGTGTAAAAGCATGCTAGGACGTTAGTATAGAAATCCTTGTTAGGAACGTTAAATTATGAAATTTAATTACATTCTTTGAAGTTCTTGATATCATGTCTAATGGAATAAATTATTGCTTAGTCTATCGTAGTGGATCATCTTTAATGTCATTGTTAACATCATATGCATTGAGGCCTAATCGGCAAGCACTCATGTATCACGACATAAAAGTTTTATTTGGAAAAGAGAGAAAAGTCCCATGTGTGGGAATTTGATTTAAGAAATTCAGACGTGGGTTGTGATGTGAGACAGGGAGAATGACCCTTAGAAACATTCAAACTCCAAACTATATTCGGGTAGCTCCCGGAAGTTGGTATGCTACACTCCATGCGTGGGTGGCTCATGGTCCGGTAACGAGAGAGATGTGCATTTGTCACGCATAGCCTTGCGGCTTTAAACATTTCATGGTAGCCATGGTGGCGATTCATTGCACCTCATTTCATTTTAGTCATGGATAGCATATAGATTTGTTACAATGTTGTCTACGAGCCGTCGTTCTCATAAAAATGACAAAACATTTTTCAGGTGAACTTGATAAGGGCAAAAAGGGCACATGTGACCGACGCATAGACGTTGGTGTATTTTGTTCTATTTTGAAAACTCGTGTCTACATATGTAAATGGATAGTTCCCATGTAAATTTTAGTCTTTGAGAAGTTTGTAATAGTTAGAGCTCTTCAAGAAAATTGTTGTATTACTTTTATTAAACTTCTAAAGTTTGGAATCCATAATTTTGTCATCGGAAGGTCTTGTTGTAAGTTTGATGGACAAGTGTTAGTCCTTTTATTTATGTTATGTAACTATGTTTCCGAGACCGTAGCATTTCTTCTAAAGTTTTATGTATGTGTGTGGATTTGAGTCCTTGTCGGATTCGTTTATGATTGGTTTCGTCCTTGCCGGACTCATTGTAATTGTATGGAATCCTTGACGGATTCGTTTATGTTTGGTTTTGTCCCTACCGGACTCATTATATTTGTATGAAATCCTTGCCGGATTTGTCCATTTTGTTTTTAAAGAAAATGTTCAAAAATCTCTCCCATTCTCTTTCTCTCCTCTTCCCTCTTTGATCTCTTTCCTTTTTCAAATATTCTCTCCTTTTACTTATGTTGGAATTATGTATATATATACTTTAAAAATGTTTCCGAATGTGAAAATACACATGTGTGTGTGCTTAGAATACATTCCCTCTATATCTCTCCCTATATCTCTCTCCCAATCTCTCTCCCTCCCATTCTTCCTCTCCTTATCTCTTTCACTTCTCGTTTTCAATAAATTTCGAGTACATGAAGTTCCGTTTGGTCTAGGCACGTGTTATATGTCATTTAGGACTTGTTTAGTCATGTATTGAGGTTTAAAATCGAGAATTAAGCAAAGTTGGGAAGGTTTCGAAAAGTTGTCACAATGCTGTCAAAAGCTGCTGTCAAAAAAAAACTGCTACTGTTTTTTTTGTTTTCTTCCCAAACGGTGAAGATTTGGAAAAAATGTCATTAGACGAAAGTTGTGCAGAATAGAATTTTACATAGACCGTCGCGAACAGAATGTAAAAATTTTAAAGACATAGTCACTTACAGATGTTTTAAAATTCAGCAATTATCCAAAAATGGTCCTTTATCAATTTTTTGTATTCCTTGAACTAGTGCTTGTTCGGATAGCCTTTTTATTAATATTTCAAATGCTTTTACCTTTATTTGACTCGTTGATATGTAAGTCCATTTGGGCTTATGTGTTTGTAAGTCATCCTTGTAGGAATCCCCGTGGGATCCTAATGTCGCTTCCGCATTTTGTGATTGTATTTTAATTCTTTTCTCTCTATCTTTTCTCTTTCCTCGCGCTTCGGTTTCCGGGGCGTGACAGGACTCTCATGGACGGACCCAAAAAAAAAAAAAGAAGTGGTACACTAAAGTTATTCAAACTCTAAGAAAATTACTTAAATGAAAGTGCACCGATTGATAAAAGTGTAAAACACTTATGGGCATTGGTAATTACCAGTTGTTTTATATCTAAAATACTGAAACGGTCCCACAAATGAATTTACCAAAATAACCACTATGATCTAGATTTGTAATGTTTGTTGATCTATCCCTGCACATAAACATACACATAACCAACAAATATACATACGTATATGATATATATATATATATATATACAAAAAGAGGTTATCAAAAAAAAGAAAAGGATTCCTAACAAAAAGAAAAAGAAAAAAAAATCAACAGATTTAGTTTACTCTAGAGTTCAACAAAAAGAAAAAAAAAAAACCAACCATACACACAAAATTTGAAACATGATTGCATGTAAACAGTAGGACTCATAGTGTCAAAAAAAATAGGAATTGTTATCCAAATGCATAGGTGTTGTTATTAAGTTGTAGGACTCTTATGGCATGGTCACACTACAAATAAAAAAGTGGTATACTAAACTTTTAAAACTCTAGGTTCTAAGGAAAATAGTTAAGTAAAAGTGCACCGATTGATAAAAGTGTAAAACACGTATGCACATTGGTATATTTATATATATTATAGATATAGATATAGATATAAAATTTGAAATCTGTATATATAAATATATATATCGATTTGCATTAACCAAATGTATATATATATCGATATATATATATATATATAATTTGAAATCTGTCAAGCATTAACAACCAAATGTGTATATATGTATCGATTTTATATATATATACATATATACCAACCAAATGTGTATACACATATAATTTGAAATCTGTGTTTCATAGTTCGAGCTTTCTCCAAAACAGGGGAAAATATACATTTATCGGGTCGAGTTTGGGTTAATGGATGAACCCGGCGCAATTTAAACCCGCCCAATTTCACCCAAAGACAGCGTGTATATGTCTCTCTTTGCTGTTCTAGTAGCCAGAAATTTGAATATGCAGCTGTCTCCCAAGTAAATTCTAAGGTTTTTTTGTTTTTCTGTTTCTTGAACACTAAGGGAAATGTTTCAAAATCAAGAAGCAAGAATAAACATCAATTTGGGAGTGTGTGTGTGTGTGTGTGTGTGTGTGTGCGCGCGCGTGTACATGTGGGAGGGAAGCCTAAAAGCTTCACAATGCAGGGATGCCATCTTCACATTGGCACTTAAATCAGTTTCAGATAGCCCCTAAACTGATGATCTATTCTTATTGTCATTCAAAGCTTAATTGTTATCAAATTTAAGCTGAGTTGCCCTGGGTTATAGAAAATCTTCCATCGCCTTTAGTGTCACGGCTTAATTCCACAATGAGTAACAAAAAGGCAAATCCAAGGTCCTCCAATCTTCACAGTTTTTGTTCTGGATGTCCTGCAGAATCCAAATTAGGCCGTGCTTTGAAGATCCACCAACCTTCATTGCCCATTTCAATGATAAATTTCTGTTAAAAATTTCATCACAATTTGCATCACATATTAACAATAATTTTTTTGGGCTACAGTTGTACATAATAATTTTGGTTGTTGCATTATTGTCAATATTCCATCCATTTCCATCCATTGTTGCAGAAACGTTTTCTAAGAATTCTATGGTGAGAGTGAGAGAGATTGAGAGAGAGAAAGAGACGAAAGAAGAAGGAAAAGAAGAGACCATCCTATTATAAATAACAGAGTCATCATGAGAAGAGAAAATTAAAGAAGAAGAAAAAAAAAGGAGAAAAGGATCGAAAGGAAGGAACTTAGTCAACCAGAGAGGTATCTCTCTCTCTCTTTCTCTCTTTTTCTCTCTCTCTCTCATGTGTTGTGTGTGTTTCTGTCAGATCCTTAAAGTTGACACCAAACAAGCATCATTGTAGATGCTCTAAAGTTTGTTAGTGTTGTCATGTGTTAAACGCTTTTGTAACTGTGGCTCGCTGCATGTTTATCCAGCCACGGTGGAAATACAACCTTGTTTTTTTGGTCCTTTTTATCTTTTGTTAAATTTCAATGGCTATTGGATTGAATAAATATTCATTTTGTGATTGGAATGTGGGACTCAAGTAGAGAAAAAAGCTACATTTAGTGATGTTTAACAAATTATTATTAGACTAGTGCATTAGTTAGTTTTAAATTTTAGAGATCTCCTAAAGTGCCTACATGATGAAAGATTGCAAGCTCTACCATTGTAGATGCTATTACTACTCGCTCGTTGCTCTGTCAACATTTTACTAGCTGCAATATATTCTCAATCTCTCTCTCTCTCTCTCTCTCTCTCTCTCTCTCTCTCTCTCTCTCTCTCTCTCTCTCTCTCCATAGAATTCTTAGAATTAATTAGTAAACGTTATCAAGAATGGATATATGGAAATGCATGGAATATTGACAATAATGCAACAATCAAAATTATTATGTACAAAAATAGCAAAAAAATAAATATTGTTAATATGTGATGTGATAATGTTCGGACAATTATAACCATTGAATTTTTATTGGAAGTTATTTCAAGTAGTACATCTATAAAAATAAAGGAATTGTTATTGGCACTCCATCATAATTGAAAATCGAATTTGGAATTCAACTTTAAAAACTATAGTGTAATTCTAATTTTAAAACAATTTTCCAACAATCGCCACGTGCAAGGCACGTGCAAGGTACGTGCAAGGCACGTGCCATGTTCATATAGTCTAACTGTATAAAAAGAAGAGATGGCAAGTACTGTTCATTGATGTGTGAAATTACTATTCTACCCTTTTCACAGTTTTCCTTTGACTTTTCATTTTGGGTTTTTTGGTCATTTTCCATTTGATTGGCAAGAGTCCACATATGTATTATCTTCTACAGCTGTCACAGAATTAGGTCGTTCAGTTAAGAAGCTTGACATCTAGTTCTACCACTTCTCTTTCTCCTCTATCTCTATCTCTCTCAAAGACCCAGTACGTGTTTCGTCACTTCTTCTTCTCCAATTTTCCTCCTTCCACCAATAGCACTAAAAGCTAAGGTTTCTGCAGTGAGAGATCATATTCTTCATTGTTGCTTCTTGTCAAGACTTGCAAAATTTGAAATTCTAATCAAGCAATTTGTAATTCTGAAAGATTCTATCGAGATTCTGGAGTTAGGGGCGATTCTGTGAATGATTTAATTTTCTTCTTATTGGTTGGGTTTTTGTTTGTTATTCGGGGTTTGGTTTTAGTTTATCAGAAGTTCGATGGCTAAACTGATGGAGTCTGATCCGAAGAATAGTGTCACTGACTCGTTGAGGATGAAATAGCCCTGGTTGATTTCTTTCTCTGTCCCTCCATATATTGGACTTGATTCTGACCTCATTTCCATTTATTTCAGGGGTCAATTAATGGCGTAATTGCATGTGGCTCTTTTTGAATTCAAGCTGCATAGAAAATTTTCGATTAAGAAGGCGAAGGTTTCTATTTTAAAAAATTACAAGCTTTGTTTGAAATTGGACAACTGTATTGATCTCATATTTGGTTAGACCTTAATCACTACATTTCTTTTTTAGCACTTTTATGCCGTTCAAAATTTTCCTCATTTTCCTCAAAATTTTTCTCTATCAGGATTAAAGTTCATTTTTCGTTTTCCTTTCTCTTTTTTTCTTCCATTTAATTTCTATCTTTCAATCTCAGTTTTTTCCTAACACACACACCCCCCGTCAAGACACCATAACACACACACCCGAAGGAAAGACATACACCAAAGCCCTGCACCAGATAAAGAAAGACTCTCACAGACACCAAAACACACGCGAAAAACGAACTCTGATGATAAAAAATACATCATTTCTGACTTTGACCCTTAGAACTCACTCACACACACTATAACACACCTCAAAAGAATGCACACACTTACCCACTCACCAACATACACACATTGCTGTAGAGAAACTTTACCACCATACTTTGAAAAAGCATTGGCTAGTAACACCTTTCCTTGCTAGTCCATCTGCGAAACCATTTCATTCACCCTTCACCTATAAATGTAAGCCCGCCCTTTTTCATCCTTCACCCTTCACCTATAAATGTAAGAGCACTTTCCTCTCGATCTACTCAAATCAGAATTGTTAAGAAGAAGAAGAAGAAACCGAGGTTTGGTGTTTGGGTCGCCTGTATGGTCTCTCTTTCACAATCACACGCATATATATATATATACAATCACACACACACACACACACACACATATATATATGTATATATTTCTTTTTATTGGTCTCTTTCTCTCCTATTCTCATTTTTGTGTGCTGACATATATGTGTATATCTTCAATTACTTGTTCCAGGCTATGCTATGTTTCCTCATTATAATGGCAAAATTTGGGGAGGCACAGTATGTAGGAGTCACTTATGATGGGGAAAATAATCGACCTACTGATCAACATGTTTCAAGCCCGACCTCATCAGTGACTAAAATAATTACAGCTGGATTCCTGATTTCTCTACTTGTTTTTTTAGTTTTCATTGTATTTTATTTTTGGCCTGGAAGAGCTGCATCCGCTCCTCCAGTGATCATTGTTGATTGTAACCCATGTATTTCCATGTCTATAGTATCAGTGTAATCTTTTAATTATAGTAATGAAATGGTTCTTTCTTTTCCTGAAATCATTCTTGATCAACATGAAATCGTTCTTTCTTTTAATTATATTAATGAAATTGATAGAGAGACAACCAAAAGGAAAGTTCCCTACGTGAAAATTATGGTAAATGCACAAATGAACAAAGAATGACCATGACTATGGAAATTCACCAATGAACAAAGAATGACCATAAATTCAAGGGATGACGGCTAAAACGTTAAATAGAATATCGAACACTAAAATTTATGAATCATCAACTCTTGTTCCATCATACTATTTCAAAGGAGTGGGATGTTTTCAACTATATTCTCTCTCTGAAAAAATTAGCAACATGTTAAAATGAATTAAGAAATACTGCATATCACCAAAATATTGGTTGTTTGGGGCTGTTCTAAGTTCTATTTAGAGGCTAAAAAATTTAGGAATTGTTTTCAGTTCCATTCATGGGCAGACAGAATTAGCAAATGAGAGACTAGGGGTGGTGATGGTGGCCAATGATGGTTAGGAAAAAGATAGAGAAGGAGATTGAGAATGACAAATTAAATAACAGTACATCAAGATCAAGATCAAACCTTACATAAATTTCTGAAAAAATAATATCAAACCTTGAATAAAATTCCAAAAAAATAATATCAAATGTATATCAGCAAGTACTTACTGTGCGAGTCTAAGTCTTCCTCATGGCCCTTTATTAAGGGAGTTGACACTACCTTTTCAAGATGCAAACTTCCACAAATCTGAAGTAAGGGACAAATCCAGAAAGTAAAATGAAGGGTCAGTTAGCTTGTCATTGACAAAAAAAGGAGAAAATCACACTACACCAAAAAGGGCAAATTGGCACCCTTTCGCGAATTTATTCTGGCACTGTTTTAAACAGTGCCAAAATTTGGCACGGTATTATGTAAATCCGGTTCGGTTATTAACGGTGCCAAATTTGGCACAGTTTCAAGCGGTGCCCGTTTTACCTTAAACTGTGCCAGATTTGGTGAAATTATTTTTCCCCTCAAAATCTAATTTTCCCCCAAAAAGTTGGTCAAACCTCCCACAACGATTTATTTATTTATTTATTTAAATCCTCTCCCAGTCTCATAACTAAAATCTCATTTTGGGAAACAATACACTGCCTCACCTTTCTCCACACACTGCCTCACCCCTGCCGCCTAACCATCGCCGTGTCGTCGTCGCCATCGTCGACTGCGCCTCGCCATCGCCGTTATCGCATCATCGCCGTCGCCGTCGCCATCGGACAGAGGTCTCTCTCTCTCTCTCTCACTCTTCTCTTACTCTCTCTCTCTCTGTTTCTCTCATTTCTTCGTTCTCTTTTTCCAGATTTTTCCCTCCTCCAACACTAGGTTTGAATCTGAACTCTCTCTCTCTCTCCCTCTCTCTCCCTCTCTCTCTCTCTCTCTCTGATTTTGATTTTGATTTAGGTTTTAATCTAACTTGCCCCTGAACAGACAATCAAAGCCGACCATCAATTGAATCCTACGACGTAGGTTTTCGATTTCAATTTGAGGTAATTTTTTTACTTTGCTCTTCTCCATCTTGTTTATTCCCCTCTTACAAATAGTGCCATGTGAGAAATTGGGGGTTTCTTCAGATTAGGGTTTCTCAAATAGGGGTTTCTTAAATTTAGGATTCTTAAAACATCTTTAAGTAACTAGCTTAATTACAATTTTTTATTTTTATTTTTATGGTTATTGTTTGTTTGGCTATTTTCGTTAATCATCTATGGTGAGATTAAATCTCAACTTGACTGCACAAATTATGGATTCTAGCGAAACTCACAAGTGTTTAAGCTGAGCCATAAACTTATAAACTTTTTATTCTTGAATCTTGCATTTATGATATCAAATAGCAAATTTGGTTTGGTTTTCCTCACATTTTAGTTGACTTTGCCAACCTTAGAACACAACTCCAATGTTATTCGTGATCTGTAGCCTTGTATTCAACTATTTACACCTTGTAGGCAAGCAAGAGTGAATAACTTAGTAATCATAAAAAGGACCATGTTTAGTTGTCAAGGTTGCTTTTGCTAGAAAGTAATTGGTTGTATTGTCTGGCCATTGTTTGATTTGATTTACAGTGTCGATAACGATATGTTTGTGTATTGTTTGATGAAATGCCTCTATAGTGTTCTAACTCTTTTCTTTGTTATTTTGCTGCGAGATGTGGATGTGCCCCCATTGCATAGATGATAAATAATTCAGAAGTTGAATATTACCATTGTTAGGATCTGTTTAAGATTACATAAAAAAAACACTAGGTAGTGGAGATGCCTCCAACAGTTTTGAATAGTAGAAAGAGTGACATTTTGGGCTTCTTTAGCACTCACTTTATAGTTATTTTTGTGATTATATATTTCTATCTTCAAATTGATTTTGAGTTGGGTCTTTTGCTCAAGGGATTTTAATTTTTAAGTGCTTTCAAAAGCCAAACTTTGTGGGTTTGTACAACTTTGAATACAACAATATGTTTCTAAATTGTTGCTAATTCACCTTAACAACTTGAGTGGTTTTTTTTTTTTGTAACCAAATGGGTGATTTACATGGCCGAAGGAGTGGTCTTGAATCAAAGTATCAAATTGTCAGTTGGCTTGCATTACCAAGCAGTTTCTGCTTTTACCCTTCCAAGCAGTTTTTATTTTATTTTATTATAATTTTTTTTATAATGGTTTTGCACTTGATCATTGTAGGTTGATGTGACTTGGGAGGGCAAACAACCACTGATAGTAGCAGATCTAAAGAGGAGGTAAGGTCAATAAAAATTGATTATATCCCTCTCTATTTCTCTCTTTTTTTTTTGAATAGCAATAAATTTTTATTAGATAACCAAAAAGGTCAAAAAGATACAACATCCAAGGCACCCGAACAAATCCTTAATGAACACCCCCAAAATCAATCTCTTAGTACAGGAGCAAGAAGACACTAACTGGACACACCCCCAGAATTCAAATAACCCAATACACTAGGTACATCTCCTTTACACAATCAAACAATAAATTCAGAATATGGATCGAAGTCCCTAGATAATGATTACTACATCAACCAATCAATGACATTATACTTTGTGAACTTGTAACCTCAGAGAGGACAACAAACAAATACCAATGTTGACAATATATACCCTTTTTCCAGCACACTTTGTCTGCATAAATTGGTCTGCTACAACAATTGATGTCTCATGGATTCAGGTAATCTCTCTGAACATTTCACTCTTGAATAAAATTTGGGCTGCAATTTTGCATGATTAAGGCATGGAATTTTGTGGCTTGGGAATATAGGCGTCTGTAATTGGAGTGATTGAATTTATCATATACTAGTTTTTTTTACCCGTGCAATGCACGGGTAAATTATTATAAAACATAAAGTGCAAAAAATAATTAAAGTTTTTCAATTCGGTAGATTACATAAAATCTCACTTTTGAAACATTTCAAATTCAACACCCATAAAAAATAATGGAGTTATTATCAGGAATTCGATGCTAATTAAGAAAGGGTGTTTGGAGTAACCATATTTATTATTTTTATTTCATATATGGCAATCGTCTACGTTAAATTTAGAATACTACTTACATGTTCATCCAAGAGGATTAGATCTAAACTAAGGAGGTCATTTTTGTTCTTCGCATTTAATTACCGCATCCCAAATTCTTGTTACTCTTACCTTAATCTTCCAATTTTCTCTTGTTGGAGAAAGTTGTTCCACGCAATTGAAGGATTTCATCTTTGAGTTATTACACCTGAAAAAAATGTATAGTGCAAATATTAGTTATTTGTGATTAAAGGTATTAGTAATAAAGTCTTGCAATAACTTAAATCTGGATTGCACTTTTTTTTTCCTTACCTTTTGGAAGATTTTCAAATATTTCTTCGAAGACTATGTTTTTTGTAGATCCTTGCATAGATCTATCAGGAACTAAAATTTTCAATCCTTCCCGAGATGTTACTCTTGATACAGCCACATAAAGCTGGCCATGACTGAAAACAGGCCTTGGCAAGTACACGTCAACAGTCTTGAATGTTTGCCCTTGACTTTCTTGTAGTTTGTGTTAGGATTGTGCCTAAAATTCCATTAGTGCAATTATTTCTTAATTATGATTTGATTCCTTATTTAGTGGTTTCTTTGTCAAATAAGGATTCTTTTGATGGTGGAAGTTACCTAGTTTATATAGGAATGTTTGTGAGAGTATTCCTATTGTACAAGGCTTACCATAGAGGTAAATCCTACTACAACTAGGATTAGGACTCTACAATCTATATAAATATAGGGCTTACTCAAGGGATTCATAAGATTGGTTGGAAATCTTCTACATACACAAGAGAGGGCTGCAAACTAGTGAGGAAGAGATTAGTTTCTAGCAATTGTGTGTGTCATATAACTTGGTTGGAGAGTTTTACATGTGAGGTCTTGAGTGCTTGTAATCTTCGTATTAATCGAGGTGATCGCCTTTGCACGTGGACGTAGGCATTGTTGGACCGAACCATATTTAAATCTTGTTGTGTTGGTTTGCTTGATTTTTCTTTCGTGGTTGTGTCGTTCTTGTTCTATTTATCTCCATCTTTGTGGGTGTAATTTTTCTTGTTGTGATTGTGGGCCCATTCCCAACAGTTTGTCCTCTCTCTCTTTGGTTCTATGGTGTTCACAATAGGTCTGCTTATACGCGTGTTAGAGGGCTAGTAAGAAAAGCCTCAATCAAGTTGTCACTGCTATGATGTGGCATCTTCTACTCTTAGTAATCTTTATCTTCAATTCTATCTATAAACGTTGTGTTTGTCTTTGTATGTAAAATTTTTTCTGCCCTTAGCAGCCATTATCGTTAATTCTTTCTATAAACGTCATATTTATCCATAATAGATGGTGAATGTAATGTGGAATACATGCACCTAAACTATAGTGTACGTTCATTCTTGATAGTGGTATCAGGTAAGTGTAATTTTTTTTCCTGTGTAGTATTCTTTTACGTGACTTTTATGATTTGCTGCTTGAACTACAGTTGAGCATACGTATAAATTTTATATATGTAGATATACGTATTTATCTAAAAAAAAAGTCGATCATGAAAATTAGAACCTGTATGTTGTTCTTGTGTTTGTCTATGGAGTGTATGGTATTGAGCTATCAGTTGGTAAAAACATACTTTAATCTACAGGACACCACGACGTAGTTTACTCTCTAGCTTGCTCCTCTATTCTGTTGTAGGAAGTTCAAAGTCCTTAAACCCAATGACCAACGTGCATATGAAATCCTTAATAAATTTTGGCAACATCTCCTTTCTTATTCAATGTGTAATTATACTATTTGTTTGCTGCTGTATTTTTCTGTACACTATTTTTATGTTGTTTTACTTCCTTTAATTTCCTGCTAGGTGAGAGACGGGGAGAAAGAGGGGGGTTACTTTTATTTATGTTTCTGCCCACGCTAAATTTTTTTTCTTTTGTGGAAAGGCTGTCTTCTAAACTTGATTACCGGCGCCAATACATTGATTCTTTCCATTACATGAAGGTTAATTATCAAGTTCTTTATGGGCATGCAACTGATTTTGAATTAAATTCAAGGAGGATAAACATGCACATGGAGTTCATTTACTAGTATAGTGGCTACGTGATAGGAGTTCGTACAGAGTTTGGTGGGGGGTTTAGTGAAAATAGAATCTTGCTTCATTATAGTGAAACTGTTGGAAATGCAAAAATTACTTAGTGGACAAAGAAGCAACCATGATGAAATAAGCGAGGTATAATTTTAGGTGTAACAACCCTTAGAAATAGGATGTTCTATATTTGATTGTATTGATAAGGATGACCACGTAAAAAGAATTAGAAAGTTTTCCGTAGTACAAAGGATCATCTAGGGGTGGGGTCATTCTATGGGTAACCAGCCTCAGAAAAACGATATTGCGCTATGTTGATTCCAGTGAGGAGGATGACTTATTAGAGCATCTCCAACCACATTACCTAAAAATTCTCTAATTTTTAGCCAAAATAGCTAAAAAGTTATTTTAGCTAATCAGTTTTAAGCCTCCAACTCCAATCATGTTCTCCATTATAGCGAGGTATGAATTATTATATTAATTTTTATACAAAAATTGAAAATTTTAATGCACTCTCTCTCCTTAAATGAATATGATATGTATTATTTTTCATTATTTTACTTATGGGTAATTACCCATATTCACACTCTCTCTCCTCAAATGTGGAGAACCAAAAAGGGGTTCTCCAAAATGGAGAACCATTTGGGGAATCCATTGGAGCTCAAAAAATGCACTTTGGTTCCCCAAAATAGCTAAAAATTGATTATGAGTAATGTGGTTGGAGTTGCTCTTAAAGCATTTGGGGTTTATCATTGTACAAAATTAAGGAGCAACCATGGATGAAATAGGTAAGTAATAATACTAGGGGTAACCACACCACAACCCAAAGTAGTGCTTTTTTCCATCCCAAGGTGGTGGCCTTTTTTACCCTTTTCTACATGTTTATCTTCTCTCTGTTTTTTTTTTTGGAAATGTGAATTGCAACCAATATGTCTTGTATAATTGTTCAAGGACTCGGGACTTTCTATGCTAGTTGTCATATTCTTTGTACATTATGATCTTAATCATGGTATAGTAGGCACATTTGTGGTAAAGTAGGGAGGCACACTTGTTGATTTTTATACACTCCATCTTGTTTTACAGAGTGAAAAGACAAAAGGAAAGGCAAAAGTTATTTTTTCTTTGTTTAGGAATTTCCTTTTTCTTAAAAAAAATAAAATAAAAATTAATAAATTTAATACTACACGATATATATACTTATATGGGACTTTTATGACATTTTGGTGAATCTCTTAATTACAAGACATAGTAGACCATTGATTCCTTTAATAATTTAGCATGGCCATTTAAGTGTATATATATATTTTTAGCAAAAAAAAAAAGTGTATATATATATATATGGCAAAACCCAATCACTACTGCGAGGGTACACATTCCTACATTGGTATCTACAAAGTCCTTGGGTGACAGCTAACAATTCTACATGTACTAAATCGTGGCAATAAAGACTCTCTCTCTCTCATATGATTTCATCACACAACCCTTTTATAGTCGACTAGAACAACAATGCAGGAAGTAGGAGGTTTTCAATGACACTTACGTGGCGTAAGGAATTCTTTCGCAAAGAACCCTATCATGTGATGTTAAAGGAAAATTATTCATGCTATTACTTGGGGACTATTTGGGAAATATACAAAATAGACAAGGTTCAACTCTATTACTATTAAGAGTAAAACTTCACCCACAAACTTTACACAATTTTTCATCCACAAATCACAAATGTGTGTATATCTCTCTCATGTGTCATCCACTGACATCACAGGATGACACATGAGAGAGATATACAGACTTTTGTGAGACGTTGTGGATGAAAAATTATGTGAAGGTTGTGAGTGAAGTATTACTCTACTATTAAATCCGGTTCTTATGAAAAACCAACATAGTTTGATAAAGAACCAGTTTTCACAAACTCCCACCCACGAAAAATGGCTTCTACCAAATACTAAAACTAATTTGTAAGGGAATCCGTTTTTTTTTTAAAGAATTTAGCTAGGAAAAAGAAATAAAGTTGTAAAGAATTTATTTTTCTTCTTTTGGTTACTAAGGAAAACTTAATGTAAAATAGAATGAAATATAGATTAGAACCATTTAACTATTAAATCATTATGCCAGTTTACTTTAAACTTAAGGTCAATTAAGGTTATTGATTAGGGAAAGATCCTCCATATGAATATTAAATGAAGTTTCACTGAATCTTACGTGAATGTAAAGTGAAACTTTTCTTTTCAGGAACTTTTGACAAATATTATAACTTCGAAAATTTTTAATTTTTAATATCATTTAAGAAGGAAAAAAAAAACTCTAAAAGAATTGTCTTTTTCTTTTCCTTTTAGGCATTTAATTTCAATTAGTTATGAGAATACGTTTTTAAAACCAAGTTTACAACTGTTTGATTTTGTAATTTCAAAGCAATTTGATTTCAATTCTAATTTTGTCAGCAAAAAGAGAAACCATATAAGAGGAAAAGGGTGAAGGAAAATTTAAAAACAGTATTCAACAACTGGAAATTAGGATTCATACTATATAGGTAACAGTTTCAATTAAATAAAGTTCATCACAATTTTAGGAAAGGATTATGTTTCAAGTAATTAGTTACAACATCACCAAAATTAATGCCGGTTTAATTCCCGGTTCAAACCGAGTTCGGAATTGTTGAGACAACTCAGTAACATCCAGTCAGCCTGTCGATTTTCCACTTAACGTAAAAGGAAATTAAGAAAAAACTGCCCCACACCATAACCACCGATCTGTTTTTATCCAATGCGGTAACTTCCTCGTATTGAACCAACACGTATCCAATTTTAAAATACAAAGCAATCGCGTTACTTTCTAAATGCGGTTTTTCGTTATGTGTTTTTTTTTTTTTTTTTTTTTTTTTTTGAACCTCGACGGCACGAGGGAAAATCCATTAAAAAAGGCACAAAGAAACACAAAAAAGAGGGGGGGCATCAGGCCTAACCCTCCAAAGGCAAACCAACCCAGACCACCATTGGCCACATTCAAAAGGCCTAAACTAACCAGCAACCCAGCAGCAGAAATCAGGAAGTGCACCACAACCAGAAGGTTGGACAGCAAAACAGAGCATTGAGCAATAAGAAAAAAAAACCAAAAAAGGAAAAGCTGTGAATGTGAGTGAATGTTTTGGATGACCCAGCATTGACGCCCTTCAAAGCAAAAGATTTCAAAGAAGGGTCATCCCCTGTAACAAATGATCAAAACAGCGCTTCCAAAGGAGTATGTCTATGCGCACCTGACTTTGCTAAAAAATCTGCCACCGCATTAGCACTTCTCGGGATCTGTAGGAATCTAGTTACGATATGCAGAGATTCGAGCTTTGTGATGTTGGAGCATATTGCATTAGCTACCTCATTTTGCTTCCACGGGATGTTGTCCGGACAAGTTACCCAAGCAATAGCCACAGACGAATCACTTTCGATATGAAGTTCCTCACAAGACCCTAAATGATTTTCAACAAAAGTGACACCCACCTGCAAGGCCTTGGAAATGGCCAATAGCTCTGCAATGTTGGAGTCTAATATTCCAACATGGATTGAGAAAATAGCCAGAAAGACACCATTGTTATCCCTGAGGACTCCCCCAATCCCTGAAGGCCCCGGTTTTCCGAAAGAGGATCCGTCAACATTGAATTTTATAATGCCAATGATTGGAGGAGACCATACACAGTGATCTTTAAATTTCTTCGGCTTTGAAATGAAGCAACCTTGTGAAGTATTTCTGAGAAAATCACTGCAAGAGATGTGGAAATTGGGGCATCGAGACTTTAACCACCAAAATAATCTAAACTTGATTGTGAAAATGATATTGGTCGCTTTTCACACCAAAACATCACTCATCATGTGGGTTCCTCTGTCTTAGTTTTACAGTGGCCACCAACTCCTCCTCTGTCTCTCTCTCTCTAGAACTTCTCTATTTCTAGTATCTTATATTGTGGGAAGGTATAGAATTCTCCAAAAACTGATCCAAGGGTCCAGATTTCACAACTTTAACAACTTTGAATTTTCACCCTTATCCACTTAACATCAACTATCTACCCTTGAATCAACTTCATCCAACGGTTTCTAAAAAAACTCACCAATACACCTCACATACCATAACTTCTCTCTCTTTCCTCTCCCACTCCCACATGTAACTTCTCTCTCTTCTCTCATTATCTCTCTTTCCAAATTCAAATATATGATTAGCTTCAAATATGGTCAATTTTAATGGTAAGGTGTGGAAGCAAGCACAATCTCTCACCTCAATAGGAGGCCATAGATGGGTATTTGTTTTGTTTGGGTGAGTAGTTAATTCCCATAAATGCAAATTATGTGTATCATTTAAGTTCACTAACTTCATATATATATATACCATTAAATAACTTCAAAAGGCTCACTCCTCAAGGGTGGTGAAATGGCTCGCCTAACGCTTTCACCTTTTTAAACATTTCTCAACGCAGTGATCAACACTATCTAATTTGCATTGTCTATTAGGGATCTAGAGAGAAATGGATGAACTTTACTACTTGTGGGTTGGTGCATGTCCTGCCTCAGAAAGACTACTCTCTCACACTCTTTCTCTGAGCCAATGCTAACTTTTTTTTTCTTTTTTTTTTTTTTTGAGTTTTAATTCACATTAAACTGTAACAGTTAAACAAGAAAACAGAAATCGTGGTCGAGAATAGGTGTTCACTAATCGATAAATCAAAGAGATTCATAATTAATTGCTTAAACTGCTATGCTTGAACAATGTCAAGTTTGGACAATAATTTACGCTTGAAAAATGCCAACTAATATATTTTAATTTTTCTGGCACCCCATAAGTATGGATTTAAAAATTCAGAAACTACTTTGTCATATCACCCTCCTTAAAGTTGGTAATTGATGTGCTTAAGTATTGAAAGAGACAATTCTCTAAGTGTTGATCAATAATAAGGACATGACTCTCCTACTCATTTAACATCAAATTTCAAGAAATATTTCTCGCCACTTGAAAAGAGTAAGAGAGTCTGTCATTGCACAAGCATATTAATGAGCTTTATTAGTTACTTATGGAAACAAAAGAAGGAAAGTTTTAACTCTATATTACTTCTGATCTCCTCACTATGCCACAAACCAATGACAGATTTCATACTAGTGACTGAACTACCTGTTGACTTTGCGACAACATTATATGCATAACCAACGTTCATTACGTACGTATGACACTAACATATCAACCTTTTTTTTTTTTTTTCTTTCTTTGTTTCTGGTTTTAGCTATGCATAGTTGGTATTTTTAGCTAAAAATGTTATGAGCTAGCGTTGCACACAATCAATTGATTGGTCACAGCCAAGGCAATGCTTATGCGGTTGTTTGTTGTCGCAAATGGCAATCGCCAATGCCAAATGGTAGTGATTGACAGAAGTCTGCTTCTCTCTAATAGCTATTTTTTTGTGGTTTTCATTGCAAAAACAGGTTGCAAATCAGGTTTAGGACCACAAACGTAGTTCCTAAATAGGCTCTAAAGTAAATCATGGAGAAGTACAAAAACAAATTAAAAATAGAAATTAATAGCTGTAATTACTTCATATAAACCAAAAGTACTCACCTACCTGTTCACCACATTTTAGCCTTAATTAATATTTTATTTTAGTACACTAACGTACGTAATTCGTAGTACTATATATAAGTTTTTTTTTTTTTTTCAAATTTTGAGAGAATGAAGTATAATTGGGCCAATATATATATTACATATAAAATCCTTTTTTTAAGCCTAATTAATATTTTTTTTTTTTTTGCCAGGGGGGGGGGGGGGGGGGGGGGGGGGGGACTTTATAAAATTTGAAATTTACCTAAAATGCATGTATAAAAGTGTAATTTTCTAAAAGATGGGGCATAAAATTTGAAATTTACTTAAAATACATGTATAAAAGTGTAATTTCCCAAAAGTTAGGGGTGCCGCCACCCCATGTATAAAAGCATAATTTTCCAAAAGCTACCCCCCTCTGGGTATTACGTGAAAGATTACTGTCCAACCATTGCCCATATATAACCATCTCACATGCATATATGTGCATGCCAGCCCGTGGTGTTTATCACCTTGAGAAAGTACACTTCAACTGTTCCTAATGTGAGTCATACAGATTACAATATTGATTACAAGTCTCTTCCTCTTCCACTTCCTCTCTATTTCACGGCTTCCCCAATACAGATTGATGTTATATACACTTACTGTCACGACCCAAGCTAGTCTCGCTCAGTAAGATATTGTCCGCTTTGGGCCAAAACCCGCACGAATTTGTTCTTGGACCACTACCCAAAAAGCCTCTTACTAGGGAAACTTAGAACCACACATATATAGTACATTATTTTTCCACACCCAGGAGATGTGGGACAAACTTCCCATAGTGTGTAGCCTGCCAGCACCTACTACAGCCACAAAGGCACCTACAGTAGCCCACCCACAACACCAGAGTTGTTACACTTACCTGATACCACTATCAAGAAGGAACACTGAGAAAACTCTTAACATAGTTTAGGTGCATGTATTCCACATTACATTCACCATCTATTATGAATAAATAGGACGTTTATAGAAAGAATTAAAGATAATGGTTGCTAAGAGCAGAAGATTTTGCATACAAAGATAAAGTACACAACGTTTATAGATAGAATTGAAGATAAAGATTACTAAGAGTAGAAGATGCTACATCATAGCAGTGACTAACTTGATTGAGGCTTTCTTACTAGCCATCTAATACACTCTATAAATAGAGCTATTATGATCATCATAGAAACCAAATAGAGAGAGGACAAATTAAGCAGAGTTCACAGCTCATTGATCATAATCCCTTGGCCTTACGTACTCAACTTCAGACATTGAAAAGGCCGGGAAAGGGTGAGTCTTCTACGTACTCAAAAACAATCTGATCTTGTTTGAGTTACTGCATCTTAAAAGGTTGACTCATTAATACATTAGTATATTTTCATATTACATTGCTTTAAATATTCGTAATTTTTACCAGATTCCTATATATGTCTCTCTTTGCTGTTCTAGTAGCCAGATATTTGAATATGCAGCTGTCTCCCAAGTAAATTCTAAGGTTTTTTTTTTGTTTTTCTGTATCTTGAACACTAAGGGAAATGATTCAAAATCAACAAGCAAGAATAAACATCAATTTGGGAGTGTGTGTGCGCGCGCGCGCGTACATGTGGGAGGGAGGCCTACAAAGCTTCACAATGCAGGGATGCCATCTTCACATTGGCACTTAAATCAGTTTCAGATAGTCCCCTAAACTGATGATCTATTCTTATTGCCATTCAAAGCTTAGTTGCAGTCAAATTTAAGCTGAGTTGCCACTGGGTTATAGAGAATCTTCCATCGCCTTTAGTGTCACATAGGGGTGGCAATACTCACCCATGCACACCCGCAAACCCGCCCACATCTGCCCGTAATTAGTGGTCTTGGGTTGACTTATTTTTATGTACGGGTTGCTAGACTGAAATCCCTTCCATGAGCGGGTTGTCGCGAGTTGGCTGCGGGTGCCCAGCGGATCAGACTGGAAGGTACATTTTCGGGCTAGCTTTCTATACACATTCCACATAGTTACAGATCATTTACTCTCTCTCTCAACTTTGAGAGTCACAGACCACACACAGTCTCTCTCTCTCTCTCTCTCTCTCTCTCTCTCTCTCTCTCTCTCTCTCTACCTGTTAAGCATTAACAACCAAATGTACATATATATATACTAGTTTAAACACATGTGCGTTGCACGTGAATGGTGCCTGTCTAAAAACTAATTAGGAACATATAGCCAATTTTTTTTAAAAACACTTAAATTAGGTAAGAAAAAAAAAAAAGAAACAGCAG
This sequence comes from Hydrangea macrophylla, assembly GCA_033977485.1. Lineage (NCBI taxonomy): Eukaryota > Viridiplantae > Streptophyta > Magnoliopsida > Cornales > Hydrangeaceae > Hydrangea > Hydrangea macrophylla. The sequence continues at coordinate 97,707,502 of CM066995.1, forward strand.
AAGAAGAAGAAGAAGAGAAGAATTCATATAACTTCCACAATAATAAAGATACACAAAACACATTCAACAATCAATTCATAGGGTAAAAAATAATTAATTTTGTTGAATTATTCATCTTAGACCACTTTCTATTTGTTCAATAATAATTTTTCTATGTTGCTATTTAATTGTTACCACATGTCCTAGCAATAATTCTTTCTTACATAGATCAACCGCTTTGGAAGCGTTGCTTTGATCATTTTGCTGTGAAGGGTGACCCTGTTTTGAAAGCTTCTGTTTTGGGGGGAAGTCAATGACAGGTCATTAATACTGCGTACTTTCATTCACAGCTTTCTTTGGTATTTTACAGCCTCACTGTTTTGTTTTTGGCTTCTTTAATTTTGTTGTGTCTTTATTTCTTGCTGGTTTTTTGGGCTAAGGTTAAGCATCAAGGGTTTGCTTCTCACAATGCATTAGTCTGTGGCTGCTTTCCCTTGTTGGTTTTTGCTTGATGATTTAGTTTGTTTTGGCTAGTCGGATTGTCGTTTAACGAGGGTACGGTCTAATGCCCCCCCTCTATTTTGGTGTACTTCATTTTTTAATATCAATTTAATCTTCATCGTGCCATCGAGGTTCAAAATAATAATAATAATAATAATTTCTTACATCTCTAATATTTTGAATATACTATTTTCTTTGCTCATTACTTAATCATGACTATTTACTTATTGTATGACCATATATGTTAGTATTTCATTTACCGTGAAGTTTGTATAGTAATTTATTGGACTATACAATTATTTCATATATTTTAATTAGAAATAAGTTACAAATCGATCATGATCTAGCTTTCTTATATATTTATATATATATATATATATATATATTAAACTTTGATTCCTACAAAAATGATTTAGGGAGGCCTCTACGTTCAAAATGGTCAAACTCTTTGTGCTTTAAGGCTTAAAAATTCTTAAATCTTCAACCAAAATTTTTTATAAAGTATCTACTGTCAATATAATTGAAAGAATCACATAAGAAAAAAATTATAACGCGAATTGACATTAGAAAGTAATTGCTTATCTATGGAGTTCACCTAAAGAAAGAGAAAAGATATTGAAACATGACTGAAGAAGGAAAAAAAAAAAAACAGAATCCACCAAGACCAAAAAAAAAAACCCCAATAGGATGGTAGTTTTAATTTAATTTAATTTAAAGTTCTAAAATTATGAAAATGTTTTGATAATCTCTATCAAAAGAGACTTTTAAGCTCTATTTGGTGCACGTATTGAGGGATAGAAAAGAAACCAAAACACTAAGGAAAATGTTTTCCTTTGTTCATGAGCTAAAAGTACTGAAAATTTTAAGTAGTTGAATTTGCTATACATAACATATAAATGTTTCATGTATTGAAATAGAGTGCAATTAGTGATTATTTCCAGTCGATTTTTTTCAATTAGAATTTTCAATGGATTTTTTACTGCATTTCAATTAAGTGGTACATTATCAAAAATACTGTAAAAAAAATGTGCTTAAAATTTTTATTGTCACCACTTAATTGGTTATTATCACAAGCTAAATCTGTCTAACTTCCCATCTTTCTTGTGGAACTTAAACAATGATAACAATTATACGAATCATTGTTAATAAAGATAACAATAGTAACTTTCATGAAGAAAAATACTCAATTAAGTTTTACATTCAATAATTGTGTTGCTAAATACATGGGTAAAATAGGAATGGAATATGACACATGTCAGCATGGTAGTGGTGGCTAGGCAAGAGTGAGAAAAATGCTCTCTATGTTAAATGGGTAACCAAATCATCAAGTGGTTGAAATTGACTCCTGAAATTTTTTGAATGCATATCTTACCTAGAATAGGTCTGATAGAAGTTACCTCTATTATTGTTGGTATGGAATAAATAAAATCGTGAGTGACCCATCATAGAGCTCCGAAAAAAAAAGAAGAAGAAGAAAACAAATCAAGAGTCTTTAAAAAGAGTCATGTAATACTAAGAATTGATATAAGGAGTTGTTGGGTACAGTTTTCGGCCTGTGAAATTACTTCAGTACCCTTAATGAAGACTGGACCCAATGACTGTAAATAGAAGTCCTCACTTTAAAAAGTGAGGACTCCCTCATGAAAAGGGGACTTATGTTACTATAACTCATATTTTTTTGTTTTCATTTTGACCATTAGATTATTGAAAACATTACAAAGCTTGAAAGTGCACACTTGTGTAAAGATCAATCGTGTTTAGTTCACCATAGCACGTTACTAAGAGAACACGAAGAGTAGACTAGTTTGTGAATCTTAAAATGTAGAAAAAGCATCCAAGGCTATGGAGAACTTGGGCAGTGGAGACGTATAATAGAAATTAGATAATATCAGTAGGTTCTTTAATACTATCATTAGTCTTCTAGTCCAAAATTAATACAAACCATTAACATGTAAAACTTTATTTTAAAAAAAGGGGGAAAAAAGAAGAAGAAGAAGAAGAAGAAAGAAGAAAAAGAGAGAAAGAACTAAAATATTGTCTAATAAATTGGGCCAAAAGTAAACCTGGGACTGGGAGGCTTGTGAATTCATGCTATTCTTCTACACGATTAATTTCTAGTACGCAAATTTTATTTATTCCTAATACATGATTTCATTATTTATCCTAATTTAGATTGGACTTTATTCCATCCAATGATCCAATACTTAATTAATCCATTCTGGTCCACTTTAATTAAAGAAGCAAAAAATTGTTACACAATTACTAAAGGAACATTCTTGGGTAAAGTTCCTTAGCTGTGGTTCGTTAGGTTCCCTCTCACAACAATGAGTCCCAGAATTAAAAAAACAACGTTTAAAATTTATTATTATATTTTATTTTAATTTTTTTTTCAGTTAGGGTCGACTCACAATTGTGAGAGGAATCTAACGAACCACAGTTAAGGAACTTTACCCAAATGTGTTCAATTACTAAAATTCTACTATTAATTAACTATTGATTAAATGCGAGTTTGTAGATGGATTAGCTCTCAATTATTTGTTTTAATTGGAGGCTGAATGCTAGAATTCTAATTACCCTAAAAAAAATTGCTAGAATTCTAATTGGAAGGTGAAATTTTTAACTTCGCGAATGTAAAAAAGAGTCCTATACTATGAAATTGGTAATAGGAGTATAGTTAAGAGTCCTAAAATTCCTCACAGACATTTATTATAACTCTTTAAGAGATATATGTTATTAATCCATCATTCACGTAATCCACCATGGAGTCCAAATATAAAGAGGGGTAATTACACTAACACCCCTTCACCTAGGACCTTTTTCAATTACCCTCCTCAACTATAAAACTCAACAAATTGATGGGTATTGTAACTTTTCACTAACCCTTCTATTAGGTTGTAGTAAAAAAAGCATTTACTTTTGTATCATGTTATCAATGTGAAAGTGTTAACAACACAACATTTTTGTCTCTTCTTTGAGTCGTCGAAATTTTAATAACAAAATTGCCTAAAATTTGGTGTACAATAAAGGGCAATTACTTATGCAACAAAGGATAATTTCGTCCTAAAATTTCCAACGGCTCGAAGGAGGGACAAATAGATATCATGTTGTTAATTGTTTGTATCATATGTTGCTCAAATGATTAAAAAAAAACCGTTCTTTTTTGGGACAGAATTCTAATGGAAGGGGTTGTAGAGAAAAATGCAATAGTTGAGGAGAGTTAGTACTTTGTCAAGTTTTATAATTTGGGGACGTATTTGAAAAAGAGTCATATTTTGGTTATTGTAATTTATCCCCCCAAGAAAAAGGAAAAGGAAACCAAACGTTTGCCCAAAAAAAAAAAACCAACCTTGGTCAAAAGTAGGGGGAGTTTAAAAAAAAAAAGTGAGTCTCAACTAATTTTTTTTAAACCAACCAAGAACTAAAGTGTGACTGACTTCTTCTTATATTTTCATTTTTTTATTTTTTTATTCCGATGGGAACTTCGAAGTGTTTGGAAGGAATTGTAACACAATAGGATTAATGTGGAATGTCATTAATGTAGAGTTGTAAAATAATAAGGATTGTATATAGCGTATATAACATGATATATCCAAAGTAAAAAAAAAAAAAAAAAAAGTTAGGACTCTCATGGACGGACCCAAAAAAAAAAAGTGGTACACTAAAGTTGTTCAAACTCTAAGAAAATTACTTAAATGAAAGTGCACCGATTGATAAAAGTGTAAAACACTTATGGGCATTGGTAATTACCAGTTGTTTTATATCTAAAATACTGAAACGGTCCCACAAATGAATTTACCAAAATAACCACTATGATCTAGATTTGTAATGTTTGTTGATCTATCCCTGCACATAAACATACACATAACCAACAAATATACATACGTATATGATATATATATATACAAAAAGAGGTTATCAAAAAAAAGAAAAGGATTCCTAACAAAAAGAAAAAGAAAAAAAAATCAACAGATTTAGTTTACTCTAGAGTTCAACAAAAAAAAAAAAAAAACCAACCAAACACACAAAATTTGAAACATGAATGCATGTAAACAGTAGGACTCATAGTGTAAAAAAAAATAGGAATTGTTATCCAAATGCATAGGTGTTGTTATTAAGTTGTAGGACTCTTATGGCATGGTCACACTACAAATAAAAAAGTGGTATACTAAACTTTTAAAACTCTAGGTTCTAAGGAAAATAGTTAAGTAAAAGTGCACCGATTGATAAAAGTGTAAAACACTTATGCACATTGGTATATTTATATATATTATAGATATAGATATAGATATAAAATTTGAAATCTGTATATATCAATATATATATATATATATATATCGATTTGCATTAACCAAATGTATATATATCGATATATATATATATATATATATAATTTGAAATATGTCAAGCATTAACAACCAAATGTGTATATATGTATCGATTTTATATATATATACATATATACCAACCAAATGTGTATACACATATAATTTGAAATCTGTGTTTCATAGTTCGAGCTTTTTCCAAAACAGGGGAAAATATACATTTATCGGGTCGAGTTTGGGTTAATGGATGAACCCGGCGCAATTTAAACCCGCCCAATTTCACCCAAAGACAGCGTGTATATGTCTCTCTTTGCTGTTCGAGTAGCCAGATATTTGAATATGCAGCTGTCTCCCAAGTAAATTCTAAGGTTTTTTGTTTTGTTTTTCTGTTTCTTGAACACTAAGGGAAATGTTTCAAAATCAAGAAGCAAGAATAAACATCAATTTGGGAGTGTGTGTGCGCGCGCGTGTACATGTGGGAGGGAAGCCTAAAAGCTTCACAATGCAGGGATGCCATCTTCACATTGGCACTTAAATCAGTTTCAGATAGCCCCTAAACTAATGATCTATTCTTATTGTCATTCAAAGCTTAATTGCTATCAATTTAAGCTGAGTTGCCTTGGGTTATAGAGAATCTTCCATCGCCTTTAGTGTCACAGCTTAAATCCACAATGAGTAACAAAAAGGCAAATCCAAGGTCCTCCAATCTTCACAGTTTTTGTTCTGGATGTCCTGCAGAATCCAAATTAGGTCGTGCTTTGAAGATCCACCAACCTTCATTGCCCATTTCAATGATAAATTTCTGTTCAAAATTTCATCACAATTTGCATCACATATTAACAATAATTTTTTTTGGGCTACAGTTGTACATAATAATTTTGGTTGTTGCATTATTGTCAATATTCCATCCATTTCCATCCATTGTTGCAGAAACGTTTTCTAAGAATTCTATGGTGAGAGTGAGAGAGATTGAGAGAGAGAAAGAGACGAAAGAAGAAGGAAAAGAAGAGACCATCCTATTATAAATAACAGAGTCATCATGAGAAGAGAAAATTAAAGAAGAAGAAAAAAAAAGGAGAAAAGGATCGAAAGGAAGGAACTTAGTCAACCAGAGAGGTATCTCTCTCTCTCTCTCTCTTTCTCTCTTTCTCTCTTTCTCTCTCTCTCTCTCTCTCTCTCTCTCTCATGTGTTGTGTGTGTTTCTGTCAGATCCTTAAAGTTGACACCAAACAAGCATCATTGTAGATGCTCTAAAGTTTGTTAGTGTTGTCATGTGTTAAACGCTTTTGTAACTGTGGCTCGCTGCATGTTTATCCAGCCACGGTGGAAATACAACCTTGTTTTTTTGGTCCTTTTTATCTTTTGTTAAATTTCAATGGCTATTGGATTGAATAAATATTCATTTTGTGATTGGAATGTGGGACTCAAGTAGAGAAAAAAGCTACATTTAGTGATGTTTAACAAATTATTATTAGACTAGTGCATTAGTTAGTTTTAAATTTTAGAGATCTCCTAAAGTGCCTACATGATGAAAGATTGCAAGCTCTACCATTGTAGATGCTATTACTACTCGCTCGTTGCTCTGTCAACATTTTACTAGCTGCAATATATTCTCAATCTCTCTCTTTCTCTCTCTCTCTCTCTCTCTCTCTCTCTCTCTCTCTCTCTCTCTCTCTCTCCATAGAATTCTTAGAATTAATTAGTAAACGTTATCAACAATGGATATATGGAAATGCATGGAATATTGACAATAATGCAACAATCAAAATTATTATGTACAAAAATAGCAAAAAAATAAATATTGTTAATATGTGATGTGATAATGTTCGGACAATTATAACCATTGAATTTTTATTGGAAGTTATTTCAAGTAGTACATCTATAAAAATAAAGGAATTGTTATTGGCACTCCATCATAATTGAAAATCGAATTTGGAATTCAACTTTAAAAACTATAGTGTAATTCTAATTTTAAAACAATTTTCCAACAATCGCCACGTGCAAGGCACGTGCCATGTTCATATAGTCTAACTGTATAAAAAGAAGAGATTGCAAGTACTGTTCATTGATGTGTGAAATTACTATTCTACCCTTTTCACAGTTTTCCTTGGACTTTTCATTTTGGGTTTTTTGGTCATTTTCCATTTGATTGGCAAGAGTCCACATATGTATTATCTTCTACAGCTGTCACAGAATTAGGTCGTTCAGTTCAGAAGCTTGACATCTAGTTCTACCACTTCTCTTTCTCCTCTATCTATATCTCTCTCAAAGACCCAGTACGTGCTTCGTCACTTCTTCTTCTCCAATTTTCCTCCTTCCACCAATAGCACTAAAAGCTAAGGTTTCTGCAGTGAGAGATCATATTCTTCATTGTTGCTTCTTGTCAAGACTTGCAAAATTTGAAATTCTAATTAAGCAATTTGTAATTCTGAAAGATTCTATCGAGATTCTGGAGTTAGGGGCGATTCTGTGAATGATTTAATTTTCTTCTTATTGGTTGGGTTTTTGTTTGTTATTCGGGGTTTGGTTTTAGTTTATTAGAAGTTCGATGGCTAAATTGATGGAGTCTGATCCGAAGAATAGTGTCACTGACTCGTTGAGGATGAAATAGCCCTGGTTGATTTCTTTCTCTGTCCCTCCATATATTGGACTTGATTCTGACCTCATTTCCATTTATTTCAGGGGTCAATTAATGGCGTAATTGCATGTGGCTCTTTTTGAATTCAAGCTGCATAGAAAATTTTCGATTAAGAAGGCAAAGGTTTCTATTTTAAAAAATTACAAGCTTTGTTTGAAATTGGACAACTGTATTGATCTCATATTTGGTTAGACCTTAATCACTACATTTCTTTTTTAGCACTTTTATGCCGTTCAAAATTTTCCTCATTTATAGCCCTTTGCTAAAAAAAATTCTTCATGTTGGATACGCTAACTTTATTCTTTTAATGGTTTTCCTCCAACATTTTAGTTTGGGATGATGACATTTTACTTTAATCATTAACTATCAACATTTTTTTCTCTTAAAGTTGGTGTTTACATGGAAGGATATGGCTCACAGGTGGTAGCAAAAGAGGGTTTTGGACAGATGTTGAAAGAGCCAAAACGAACTTCACTCATGCTTGCGAATTTCTTCAAGGTTGAAGGTTTGCAACATTATTTTGTAACTATTAAAGGTCAGGGGAGAGAAAGAGAGTGTGTGTGTGTGTGTGAGAGATAGAGATAGAGAGAGAGTGTGTGTGTGTGTGTGTATGTGTGTGTGTGTGTGAGAGAGAGAGAGAGAGAGAGAGTGTGTGTGTGTGTGTGTGTGTCACGCCCCGGAGCAGCAAAAATAGAGAAAAATAAATTTCCTTTTTGGGTCCATAGGGAATGACGGGTGAATGTCACTAATAATCCACAGCACACAGTTACTAGTCCACAAGGATAAACAGAAACAGTAAACAACTGAGATATAATAACAGAAACACTATTACAACATCAGAGTGTGGTCCTCAAGATCACAACAGGTCTGGAGACAACATATGCCCAAGTACCCGTTAACTAACTAAGTTCAACAGAAATAGAAAACTAAATATAACTATCTTCAGATCTTCAACTGGCGTTCATTCTGTGTATAAATTGTCCTTTTGTCTAGCAAGTTCATTCTGTGTATAAATTGCTCTCTGTGAGCTCATTAGTTTCTGGTATGGCAGATTCAAATGAGGAATGCATTATTAGCAAATAATCTTCTCGGATTTGTTGATGGATCAATTGACATTTTTGAACAAGAAGTTGAAGATGTATCATTAATCCCAATTTTGAAGAATGGCAAAATATCGATCCACTAGTTGTTTGTACAGTTAGTAGTATAAAAGGTAAGAAAAGATTACTTCCAAAATACAGCTTACAAGTTACAACAATTTACAAAATAATCCATACAACTTGCAACATTTTTAACAACAGATGTGCCCCATAAATTAGTGTGAATATAACATTTTCAACCGCCTGCTGAAGTTATCACGGTGGAAGATATTAAATAGCATACTTAACAAGAAACTAATAAAGAAAAATAAACACTACAATGATTGATGTATATGTTGGATGATAGCAATTGGAGCTAACCAAACAATAGCCAATTTCAATTACAATTATTGCCTTGTAAACTCCAAATCGGTTGGTTGCTGCCCTGCATCAATGTGAGAAGAACCAATTAACTTTGCGTATTTTAGAACAAGGAATTTGGCATTCTGCTAACTTTTACATAAGGTGTATGAACCCCTAATTAATTGGATGTCCTGCAGAATCCAAATTATGTCGTGGTTTGAAGATCCACCACCTTCATAGCCCATTTCAATGATAAATTTCTGTTCAAAATTTTATCACAACATGCATCACATATTAACAATAATTTTATTTTTTTTGCTATAGTTGTACATAATAATTGTGGTTATTGCATTATTGTCAATATTCCATCCATTTCCATCCATTGTTGCATTAACGTTTTCTAAGAATTCTATGGTGAGAGTGAGAGAGATTGAGAGAGAGAGAGAGGGAGAAGGAAAAAAGTAGGAAACAGTTGATGCAATCACAAAAAACTATTAGCCCAAACTTTATAAATATCAGCCCTTCCAGACCTCAATAGAACCTTAACAAAGAGAGAGCACCACAAATCTACAATTCGCCAGGAGAGTTCAGTAGCTACCAGGATTAAAGTTCATTTTCGTTTTCCTTTCTCTTTTTTTCTTCAATTTAATTTCTATCTTTCAATCTCAGTTTTTTCCTAACACACACACCCCCCGTCAAGACACCATAACACACACCCCCGAAGGAAAAACATACACCAAAGCCCTGCACCAGAGAAAGAAAGACTCTCACAGACACCAAAACACACGCGAAAAACGAACTCTGACGATAAAAAATACATCATTTCTGACTTTGACCCTTAGAACTCACTCACACACACTATAACACACCTCAAAAGAATGCACACACTTACCCACTCACCAACATACACACACTGCTGTAGAGAAACTTTACCACCATACTTTGAAAAAGCATTGGCTAGTAACACCTTTCCTTGCTAGTCCATCTGCAAAACCATTTCATTCACCCTTCACCTATAAATGTAAGCCCGCCCTTTCTCATCCTTCACCCTTCACCTATAAATGTAAGAGCCCTTTCCTCTCGATCTACTCAAATCACAATTGTTAAGAAGAAGAAGAAGAAACCGAGGTTTGGTGTTTGGGTCGCCTGTATGGTCTCTCTTTCACAATCACACGTATATATATATACAATCACACACACACACACACACACACACACACATATATATATTTCTTTTTATTGGTCTCTTTCTCTCCTATTCTCATTTTTGTGTGCTGACATATATGTGTATATCTTCAATTACTTGTTCCAGGCTATGCTATGTTTCCTCATTATAATGGCAAAATTTGGGGAGGCACAGTATGTAGGAGTCACTTATGATGGGGAAAATAATCGACCTACTGATCAACATGTTTCAAGCCCGACCTCATCAGTGACTAAAATAATTACAGCTGGATTCCTGATTTCTCTACTTGTTTTTTTAGTTTTCATTGTATTTTATTTTTTGCCTGGAAGAGCTGCATCCGCTCCTCCAGTGATCATTGTTGATTGTAACCCCTGTATTTCCATGTCTATAGTATCTGTGTAATCTTTTAATTATATTAATGAAATGGTTCTTTCTTTTCCTGAAATCGTTCTTGATCAACATGAAATCGTTCTTTCTTTTAATTATATTAATGAAATTGATAGAGAGACAACCAAAAGGAAAGTTCCCTACGTGAAAATTATGGTAAATGCACAAATGAACAAAGAATGACCATGACTATGGAAATTCACCAATGAACAAAGAATGACCATAAATTCAAGGGATGACGGCTAAAACGTTAAATAGAATATCGAACACTAAAATTTATGAATCATCAACTCTTGTTCCATCACACTATTTCAAAGGAGTGGGATGTTTTCAACTATATTCTCTCTCTGAAAAAATTAGCAACATGTTAAAATGAATTAAGAAATACTGCATATCACCAAAATATTGGTTGTTTGGGGCTGTTCTAAGTTCTATTTAGAGGCTAAAAAATTTAGCAATTGCTTTCAGTTCCATTCATCGGCAGACAGAATTAGCAAATGAGAGATTAGGGGTGGTGATGGTGGCCAGTGATGGTTAGGAAAAAGATAGAGAAGGAGATTGAGAATGACAAATTAAATAACAGTACATCAAGATCAAGATCAAACCTTACATAAATTTCTGAAAAAATAATATCAAACCTTGAATAAAATTTCAAAAAAATAATATCAAATGTATATCAGCAAGTACTTACTGTGCGAGTCTAAGTCTTCCTCATGGCCCTTTATTAAGGGAGTTGACACTGCCTTTTCAAGATGCAAACTTCCACAAATCTGAAGTAAGGGACAAATCCAAAAAGTAAAATGAAGGGTCAGTTAGCTTGTCATTGACAAAAAAAGGAGAAAATCACACTACACCAAAAAGGGAAAATTGGCACCCTTTCGCGAATTTATTCTGGCACTGTTTTAAACAGTGCCAAAATTTGGCACGGTATTATGTAAATCCGGTTCGGTTATTAACGGTGCCAAATTTGGCACAGTTTCAAGCGGTGCCCGTTTTACCTTAAACTGTGCCAGATTTGGTGAAATTATTTTCCCCCTCAAAATCTAATTTTCCCCCAAAAAGTTGGTCAAACCTCCCACAACAATTTTTTTATTTATTTAAAACCTCTCCCAGTCTCATAACTAAAATCTCATTTTGGGAAACAATACACTGCCTCACCTTTCTCCACACACTGCCTCACCCCCGCCGCCTAACCATCGCCGTGTCGTCGTCGCCATCGTCGACTGCGCCTCACCATCGCCGTTATCGCATCATCGCCGTCGCCATCGGACAGAGGTCTCTCTCTCTCTCTCTCACTCTTCTCTTACTCTCTCTCTCTCTCTCTCTCTCTCTCTCTCTCTCTCTCTCTCTGTTTCTCTCATTTCTTCTTTCTCTTTTTCCAGATTTTTCCCTCCTCCAACACTAGGTTTGAATCTGAACTCTCTCTCTCTCTCTCTCTCTCTCTCTCTGATTTTGATTTTGATTTTGATTTTGATTTTGATTTTGATTTTGATTTTGATTTAGGTTTTAATCTAACTTGCCCCTGAACAGACAATCAAAGCTGACCATCAATTGAATCCTACGACGTAGGTTTTCGATTTCAATTTGAGGTAATTTTTTTACTTTGCTCTTCTCCATCTTGTTTATTCCCCTCTTACAAATAGTGCCATGTGAGAAATTCGGGGTTTCTTCAGATTAGGGTTTCTCAAATAGGGGTTTCTTAAATTTAGGATTCTTAAAACATCTTTAAGTAACTAGCTTAATTACAATTTTTTATTTTTATTTTTATGGTTATTGCTTGTTTGGCTATTTTTGTTAATCATCTATGGTGAGATTAAATCTCAACTTGACTGCACAAATTATGGATTCTAGCGAAACTCACAAGTGTTTAAGCTGAGCCATAAACTTATAAACTTTTTATGCTTGAATCTTGCATTTATGATATCAAATAGCAAATTTGGTTTGGTTTTCCTCACATTTTAGTTGACTTTGCCAACCTTAGAACACAACTCCAATGTTATTCGTGATCTGTAGCCTTGTATTCAACTATTTACACCTTGTAGGCAAGCAAGAGTGAATAACTTAGTAATCATAAAAAGGACCATGTTTAGTTGTCAAGGTTGTTTTTGCTAGAAAGTAATTGGTTGTATTGTCTGGCCATTGTTTGATTTGATTTACAGTGTCGATAACGATATGTTTGTGTATTGTTTGATGAAATGCCTCTATAGTGTTCTAACTCTTTTCTTTGTTATTTTGCTGCGAGATGTGGACGTGCCCCCATTGCATAGATGATAAATAATTCAGAAGTTGAATATTACCATTGTTAGGATCTGTTTAAGATTACATAAAAAAAACACTAGGTAGTGGAGATGCCTCCAACAGTTTTGAATAGTAGAAAGAGTGACATTTTGGGCTTCTTTAGCACTCACTTTATAGTTATTTTTGTGATTATATATTTCTATCTTCAAATTGATTTTGAGTTGGGTCTTTTGCTCAAGGGATTTTAATTTTTAAGTGCTTTCAAAAGCCAAACTTTGTGGGTTTGTACAACTTTGAATACAACAATATGTTTCTAAATTGTTGCTAATTCACCTTAACAACTTGAGTGGTTTTTTTTTTTTTTTTTGTAACCAAATGGGTGATTTACATGGCCGAAGGAGTGGTCTTGAATCAAAGTATCAAATTGTCAGTTGGCTTGCATTACCAAGCAGTTTCTACTTTTACCCTTCCAAGCAGTTTTTATTTTATTTTATTATAATTTTTTTTATAATGGTTTTGCACTTGATCATTGTAGGTTGATGTGACTTGGGAGGGCAAACAACCACTGATAGTAGCAGATCTAAAGAGGAGGTAAGGTCAATAAAAATTGATTATATCCCTCTCTATTTCTCTTTTTTTTTTTGAATAGCAATAAATTTTTATTAGATAACCAAAAAGGTCAAAAAGATACAACATCCAAGGCACCCGAACAAATCCTTAATGAACACCCCCAAAATCAATCTCTTAGTACAGGAACAAGAAGACACTAACTGGACACACCCCCAGAATTCAAATAACCCAATACACTAGGTACATCTCCTTTACACAATCAAACAATAAATTCAGAATATGGATCGAAGCCCCTAGATAATGATTACTACATCAACCCATCAATGACATTATACTTTGTGAACTTGTAACCTCAGAGAGGACAGCAAACAAATACCAATGTTGACAATATTTACCCTTTTTCCAGCACACTTTGTCTGCATAAATTGGTCTGCTACAACAATTGATGTCTCATGGATTCGGGTAATCTCTCTGAACATTTCACTCTTGAATAAAATTTGGGCTGCAAATTTGCATGATTAAGGCATGGAATTTTGTGGCTTGGGAATATAGGCGTCTGTAATTGGAGTGATTGAATTTATCATATACTAGTTTTTTTTACCTGTGCAATGCCCGGGTAAATTATTATAAAACATAAAGTGCAAAAAATAATTAAAGTTTTTCAATTCGGTAGATTACATAAAATCTCAATTTTGAAACATTTCAAATTCAACACCCATAAAAAATAATGGAGTTATTATTAGGAATTCGATGCTAATTAAGAAAGGGTGCTTGGAGTAATTTAATATTTTGCTCACCTTGCCTCTTCTTGTGCCATGTGGCACTTGAGGCTTCCATATTATTATAATATAATAATATGTATTGGATGTGGTTTTTTTTTTAAGGCTGGAGCTTAAAGTTTGATGAACTTCTTGCATGTCAATTTACGTCTCTAAGTCATTGTGGCTGGAAGTGGATCAACGATACTGATAAATAGGTTTCATGTGGTTTGGAAAATTAAAACAATCCCATATGGGAAATTTTGAACCATATGTTGTGATAAAACCTTGCAATGTGTTAACACAATCACAATAAGAATAGTAGCATTTAAACTAAAACCCAGTCCCATTATAAGGTAAAGGTAGTATGGTTTCTTATTCACTGAGACTAGTACTAGTAGCCAGATAAGGATTACATGTACGTATAATATAAAGATGGTGAGAATAATTCAAGAGATGAGGCTGAAGCGGAAACCAACATATTCCCTTTTCAGATATTGATAGCATGAGTGGACATGACTGGCAGCAGCTGATAGCAAGCAATGCTCTAACTACTTAATCCTAGGGGGAGATTCTAATATGAGGAGTACTTGCACAACATGTATTTTATCTAGTACACAAATTTTAATGGTTTTATTACATGATACTTTGAACGAATTTCATTGGTTATGAGAGAACCATAAGATAAGACAACCCCTTCCAACCAGATCCAACCAGATTCTGTCCTAAAAACGTAATGGCACATTTTATATTTTACTAGCAAGCACCTCCCTGATTCGGTGTTAGGTCATCTCCATGAGCAACATAGATAAAATATTCAAACCTGGCAGCATCTGATTGGGTGTATGTTTTTTCTTACACTTTTCCAGGTTTGATTATCATCCGAAGCGCACTATGCACGTAGGCTTTATGCATGGATTTTGGTAGTTTTGTAGTGGATGATGCGTTGTGGCATGGTATCACTTTATATCTCAACCTTTGAAAGCACATACAGAGATCTCCACCAACCAGCCCTCATTTTGGTAGTTCTCTTGCACATTGGTTTGAACTAAAGGATCAGCAACTCATATGATTGAAAATGTTGTCGCCTAACTATTTATCTTAATTTGATTTCTTCCAGGGTGCAATTCTTTTCATGGTTCCTGCATACTCCCACAAGTGCCACACCTAGCTCTACTCTCCCCCCACGACGGCACTGATCAAGAATGAAGTAGTTATGTGCTAGATTTCCATGGTTTTATTGTTTGCCAACTTTATTTTGGATTAAATGTTGTTGGTTTATTATGTTTCATGTATATAGTATATGTTGGATTGCTATGGTTTTTATTTTCTATTGGGATTTATTATAGTATTGAATGCTACTTGTAGTTGTGAATATAAATGATATTTTTGATACAGGTGTTATTGGTATTTTATATATTGGTTCAATGATGTTGCCAAATTTTGGTTCTTGAAATTAATCTGGCACTGCTCAAAAACAGTGGTAGATTAAATTATTTTTTTATACTCAATAAAAACTGGCACTGTTTTAAGCAGTGCCAAAAGTGGGCCAAATTAATGTACTCCACATGTACACGTGGCGAGCCCAAAGTTGCCACGTGTTAACAAGCTACTTGAAATTCTGATACTGTTTTAAAAAGTGCCAAAAAAAGGTGCCAAATCTCTAAATCTAGTACCCTTTGACCAAAATCTGGCACTGTTTTGAACACTGCCAAAAAAATTGGATCCCCATATTTGTCACTGAAAAAACAGTGCCATATTTGATCAGGCACTGTTTAAAACAGTGCCAGTTTAGCGTTTTTGGTGTAGTGTCAGATGTGAACACATTAAGGATGTGTAGAGGGTGTCAAAGAAAGTTTACCAATCTGCATGCAGCACCATAGGTTTAGAGTATTGTGTGAAACAAACCATTTTTACGATCACACCAATTCAAAAACTCAAGTACTCAAGTATATGAATCAATTAGTGTTACAATGAAGCCATGCTATGGAGAGAGAGAGAGAGAGAGAGAGAGAGATATTACCCCAAACTGAAATCATAATCAACTGAGAAGAAACTTCAGATATTACCTCATTTTGTCTTGATATGCGGTTACCTTCCTAATAGCTAAATATACAACAGCAAACTGAATCAAATGTTAAATTTCAAATCATTGGAAATAAGATGGGGGCCCGGCCCGCATCGAAAGGTAGTTGAACCCCATAATTTGGATTGCAGCTCTACAGGACAGGAGCCAAATTGTTCAGCAAAATACTGGGCTCATCCTATAAAAGTGGCTCATCCTATACTGGGCTCACCAAACAATTCAGGAAAAAAGTAATATACATAGATTTAAGGTTACACGTTTAATACAGGGTTTGATTTCATGGACTTTCTAACTCAAATAGAAATAACAAAGTTATTTGATTTTCGCATGGTTACTTATTCAGATTTTGAATATAGGTCAACGAAAACAATGAAAATTTAAGTGGATTGAAATAACTCAAAATCTTATCTTTTAAACAATAGTTGAATAATCAAGTAATTTCAATTTTCAACTTTTGTTTATTAAGAGAAAAACAAAAGAAAAATGATAAATTACTTATCAAAACAAAAGGGAAAATATATAAATTGTCACAACAGTCAGTACCTTAACACCTTCATATCAACAACTTCATGAAAAAGTAAATAACTGTGTGAACATTTACAAACGCATAAAAAGAACTAAACATGAACAAAATCAAGTGATCTACAGGGATCATTTCCAATTGACTGAATTTTACCCGTCCAGTTCATTGTGGATTAGTAATTGGACAGACAAGTCTAACATGAGGCTCCATTCAAGCATTGGAGAAAAAACATTTGTAAACCTCTTTTTTGGATTTAATTTACCCTTTTTTCAGAATATATATATATATATATATATTCCGGTTAAGAAATTGTTGACATTGAGGAAAATTCTTCGAAGAAACATACAAAGGCTTAAAATGAAAAAAAAAAAAAAAAAAACAATTGCAAGTATATCACTATGTTTAGCCAACAACCAAATGCATACTACATATTTAGTTTCAGCTAGGTCTTTGTAAACAGCTCAGAAACTAAAAACACAAAAGTTCACAAGTGATCAGAGAGAAGAATGGCCAAACAAAAAAGCAAGCACACTTTGATTTTTTTTTTTTTAATGAATGGCCAATTTGGTGTCTCTGAAAAACATAGGGGGAAAAAATTGCTTGAAAGCACATTACGTCTTAATGTAAAAATAAAAAATAAAATATAAAAAACGAACAAATAATAATCCATGGTATACAACTATAATTTACTGCACACATCGAAATAAAAAATGAACAAATAAGACGATTAGGCAAAAATTTCTCAAAGAAGAAAAAACACATGAACCCATTACCTTATCAACTGAAGAATCCAAACTAGTCGGAGAAAAAGCTAATTCTAGGTGTAATAATATGATTTATTTGTACGATGAACTCAAAAGCAAAAGAAAAGGATAGGGAAAAATTGAACTAAGAAAAAAACCACAGATTATTTATAACTCTAAAAGATTATGGATAACAAACCGTGTGTGTACCAATATATGAAAAAATTAAAAGGGCTAAATGCATTTTACACCCTCAAACTATACCCTGTTTGGCACTTTGGTCCCTAAATAAATTTTTTTTTTCGCATTTTGGTCCCTCAACTAACATTTTGTAACAGTTTGTCCCCTTCGTCACTTTTAGTGATGAAAAAAGTTTGTCAAAAGTGACGCTAAAAGTGACGGAGGGGGCAAAATGCCACAAAATGTTAGTTGTGGGACCAAAATGTGAAAAAAATTTGTTTAGGGTCCAAAGTGCCAAACGAGGTATAATTTGAGGGTGCAAAATGCATTTTACCCCAAAATTACTATGCCACAATGTGAATTAGTGAATCTTGTAAAGATAAATGCAACTCCCACGATCAACACATGAGATGTTTTCCCACCACAAAATCAGCATCACGATTCTTACCTTTTCACTAGGAAAATGGAATGCTAAAAAAATGGTTACGCACTTCGAATCATTAACAAATTTGTGAATGCTAGTTAAAAGCATGTGTTGCCTATTGCATAAACTATTGGACTTTTCAAAAGCAAGCTTCACATTTCAAGTTATTGCAGCCCCTGAAACTAAATAAAAACCACACCATTTACAAAGGTAAAAAGTAAGAAATACTTTCAGAATATAAATAGGCTAAGCTGGCATACCTTAACTAAATAAGGCCACATGGTTTCAATAAATTTGTTAAGCCAATTGACCCACCAAAAAATAAGAACGATGAAAATCTACTAGGGAGAAATATACAGATTGTGTTAGAATTTTCTTTTCCAACTACATACGCTTGCTTGAAAATAAAGGCATGTACAAAGACATATTGTGTAACTAGATATTAAGACAGCAATATAGCTTACACGGTCGAAGTCTGGATTTTTCACCCAAAGAGGTGTCTTTGGAAGCAACCGCTGCAAAGTTTCGGAGTCTTGTTCAACCAGAGGACGAATCTCAGGATCCTGAAAATTAAACATTCAGAACGAACAAGGAACAATATCAGTTCAATTTTAGTAACCTCGGGCTTCGATGCCTCAAATTTTTCCTTAGCATATTTTCTCCATGTACAAGATAAAAATAGAGAAAAGGGGGGCTGTAAGAGTTCCAATAAATTTGCCTTAGTTTGGGTTCTAAGCTCTAATCTTTTCCCATTAAATATAGTGGCATTAAGACTCACAATTACCAAAATATAATCATGTAAGATGAAACAGGATGTTGATAATGGAACAAGAGATTGAGAGGAAGGAGAATAGATTGAATAAATTGTTGGAATTAAGGGATTTTATCCCAGATTTTATTGTGTTTTATGGGTCATGTTGACCATATTTAAGTTGATTGATCTCTTTCCTTTTCTAGTTTATTTTCTTTCCTTTTTATTACTCACTGTAATAGTATATATTCTTGGGATGTACAGCAATAATATTTGTCTTTTCCCAATTCTCTTTTTGGTATCAGAGCTAACCCTACACTACACCACCACCAGCCGCAGCTTTACCACCTCCTTCAGCCAGCCGCCACCCTTCCTCCACTAGCTGACAGCCTTCCCAGCCCCTACCAACCCAACCGACACCCACCCAGGCACCACCAGCCTGCGCCGCAGCCTCTAGGAGTCTCCCCTCCTTGCGGCGTCACCTCTACAGTTTAGCAGCCTTCAGGCTGCATCTCTTCAGCCCTTGTTAGGGCTTGTGTGATGTATTAGAGCAGTTCGTGTGCTCTTAACTGTCAGTCGGGTAACCGAGTTTCCGGTTGCCCCCGTTTGCCGAGTTTTCTGCCGCCGAGTTTCCGGCTGTGATTATCTTTGTTGCCGATTGTTTTTTTTTTGTTGCCGGCAAGTCTACATCTATTTTTTGTTGGTCACTCTTCACAGCATCATGTCTGATATTGGTAAGATTATTGACCCGCTCAACCATACTACTCCTGTTGTTGCCCGTTCGGATCTCTCTGTGTCTCATCCGACTCACCGGGTCACTAGTGTACTTCTCAATGGAAAAAATTCCACGCTTGGTCTAATTCCCTTCGCCTCTACCTTGGAGGCAAACGAAAAATCGGATGGTTACTTGGGAAGGAGTTTAAGCCCGCAGAATCGAACGAGAAGTTTGAGGAGTGGTTTACAGGTAACTGTATTTTTCTAGGCTGGATGTTTAATTCGATGGATGAACGGATCTATAATATGTTTATGTATCATAATACCGTTCATGGACTTTGGACTGCCTTAAAGAAGATGTATGATCATGCGCATTCTGACTCGCGCATTTTCGAGCTCTACCAGGATATTTCTCATGCCTCCCAAGCTACTTTGGGACTGTCTGTTTCTAATTTTTTTGGATACCTGCAGACCCGGTGGGAGGAGTTAGCTCAGTATGAACCCATCACCGATTTCCCTAATGATGGAGATGTTGAAACTAAGCGGCTTGACCGCCGCCGTACCTACCAGTTCTTGATGGGCCTAAAGCCCGAGTTCGAGGCCCTCCGAACTCAGATTCTGAATACTGTCCCTATGCCCTTTTTATTTGAGGCCTTTGCTACTATTGATGGTGATGAGAGACGTCGTCGCCTACTATCTGCTCTTGATTCTAGGTCCTCTCCTTTACCTGTCCCTGACCAGATGGCCTTTCCGGCTTCTTCCGGTGCTCGTCCTGGAGGAAATCGTCCTTATTGCCAGCATTGCCGTACCCCAGGCCACTCCATTGATCGTTGTTTCACTCTTCACCCAGAGTTGAAAGGACAGTTCACTCGGACTCGACCTGCTGGTCGTGGTACTGGTCGCGGCCAGGGTGCTCCTCGTACAGGAGCGGTTGTCGAGATGCTTCCACCTCCACTTGATTATAGTCAACTTCAGTCTCAGATTGCTCAACTTCATACACATGTAGGTTTGGGAGCTCCTCCGTCATCCACTGGCCCCACAGCCGCTATTGCTGCAGGTACCCCTACTGCTCTTCATGGTAAGTCAGGCCACCCTACTTGGATTCTCGATTTTGGGGCAAATAATCATATGATTGGTGAGCTTTTGGTTTTTACTTCCCCTGTTACCTCTATTAAACAGTCTGTACGTATCGCAAATGGATCTTTCATTCCCATCTGTAGTCAGGGTGATATCTTCCGACATCACCCTCTCCTCTGTGTACTATGTTCCCAATTTTGCTTTTAACTTGCTTTCGGTTAATCGCCTTGTCAAAGATCATAACTGCTCTGTTGTTTTCTCACCTCATTCTTGTTATTTGCAGGACCTGACTACGAAGAAGATTTTTGGCAGGGGGTTTGAGCGGGACGGTCTCTACTACTTCAGTGATCCTTCAGTGTCCAGGACGTTCTCCAGTCTTCAAGCTTCCGTGTTACCTACTTTTAATAATTATGTTTTGCCCGACTCAAATAAATATGTGTTTTCCCTTCAAACTTTAGATTTGTGGCATGCTCGTCTAGGTCATGTCAACTTTCAGTATTTATGTTCGTTATTCCCTCAGTTAAATAAAGCTTGTAAGGATTTCAATTTTAAATGCGTGGTTTTTGAATTGTCCAAACATACTCGCACTTCTTATATTCCTCGCATGCACCGGGCACCTAGTGCCTTTGATCTTATTCACTCCGATGTGTGGGGTCCTTTTCCCGTCACATCTATGTCACAACACTGATATTATGTTACATTCATTGATGACTATACACGTTGTTCTTGGGTTTATCTTATGAAGAAAAAATCTGAAGTTTTCTCTCATTTTCAAAATTTTCTTCAAATGATTAAGACTCAATTTCATACTGTTGTTTGCAATATTCGGTCTGATAATGGTAGGGAATATATTATTGATGAGTTTCGGGCTGAACTTAATAAAGGGGGCATTCTTCAACAACTCACTTGTCCTTATACCCCCGAACAAAATGGGGTAGCCGAACGTAAGAATCGTCATCTTATGGCTATGGTTAGGTGTCTCCTACGTGGGATGGTTGTTCCCAAGTTTTTTTGGCATTTTGCTGTACTTACTGCTACTTATCTGATTAATCGTACTCCTAGCCGTATCCTACAAGGCCAGGCCCCGCTTTATGTCCTCAAGCCTGGTAGCACACTTTTCCCTATTGTCCCTCGGGTTTTTGGGTGCACATGTTTCATCCAAAATCGCAGCCCTACACGCACTAAACTTGATAATAAGGCTGTTCGGTGTATTTTTCTGGGATATTCTTCCATGTCTAAAGGTTATCGTTGCTATGATCCTATCAGACGTCATTTGTATCACTCTTTGGATGTCACTTTTTTGGAAACAGTTCCTTTTTTTTTCAGGTGCTGCTTCGTCTTTGGAAGTTCCAGTAGAACATCTTGTGGATGATATCTCCGTTCTTCCTCGTCCTGTGCCTATTCTTGACATACCCAGTGACTCTTTGCCTCCGGTCATTACTACTGATCTGTTACAGGTATACTCTCGTCGTCCTCGCTCTCCGGACCCCGTGCCAACATCTTCTCCAGAATCAGGTATCTCGTCCCCTCCTTTAGTATCTGATGTTTCTCCTCCTCGTTATCCTACTCGTATTCGTCGTCCTCCATCACGTTACATTCTTTTGAGTAGTACTAACCACCTAATTTCTAAGTATGTATCTTATCAGGGTCTGTCAAAATCATTTAGCTCTTTTGTTAGTGTAGTTGATTCTGTTTCCATTCCTCGCTCTGTGCATGAAGCCCTTCAGAATCCGAAGTGGGTGGCTGCTATGAAAATAGAAATGAGTGCTCTGCATAACAATGAGACTTGGGAGCTTGTCTCTCTCCCGGAGGGTGAATGTACAGTTGGCTGTAAGTGGGTTTTTAGTGTTAAGTATTTGGCAGACGGCACCATTGACAGATATAAGGCCCGTCTTGTGGCTAAGGGTTTTACACAGGTTTCGGGTAAGGATTTCGGTGCTACTTTTGCTCCGGTTGCTAAACTGACCACAGTCCGGCTACTTGTTTCTTTTGCTGCTTCCTATTCTTGGCCTCTTCATCAACTCGATGTCAAGAACGCATTTCTTAATGGTGACTTGTCTGAAGTTATCTATATGGATCCACCTCCTGGTTTTCAGGCTCAGGGGGAGTATTCGGGGAAAGTTTGTCGCCTTCAAAAATCTCTCTATGGATTGAAGTAGTCCCCTCGTGCATGGTTCAGCCGGTTTAGTGATGTGGTGCTCACTATGGGATTTAATCGGTGTCATTCCGATCATACTTGTTTTATTCGTCATAATTCCAAAGGACAATGTATTATTATCTCTGTTTATATTGACGATATTATAATTACAGGAGATGATACATCTGGTATTGTACAAGTGAAGCGTTCTCTTGGAACGTCGTTTAACATTAAGGATTTGGGTCCTCTGAGGTTTTTTCTTGGCATTGAGGTGGCCCGATCCCGCCAAGGTATTTCATTATCCCAACGAAAGTATTCCCTTGACCTCCTCCAAGATACGGGAATGCTTGGGTGTAGGCCTGCTTCTTCTCCTATGGATCCAAATCATAAGTTAACTGCTGAATTAGGAGAACTCTTACCAGATCCTACTGTATATCAGCGTCTTGTGGGTCGTCTCATCATTTGACGAACACAAGACCGGATCCGACTTTTGCTGTTTGTGTTGTGAGTCAATTTATGCACTCACCACGTACTTCACATCTCGATGCTATTTATCATATTCTCCGATATCTCAAGACCTGTCCGGGTCTTGGTCTTTTCTTTAAAACAGGAGCTCAATCAAGTCTTTCATGTTTTACTGATGCTGACTATGCAGGCTCAAAAGGTGATAGGCGCTCTACTTCTGGTTTTTGTACTTTCCGAGGTTGTCATCTTATCTCTTGGAAAAGTAAAAAGCAAGTTATTGTCTCACGGTCTTCTGCTGAGGCCGGGTATCGTGCCATGGCTCAGGGTTCATGTGAACTCATATGGCTTCGTTCTCTTCTTACTAAGTTAGGCTTCCCAGTGGTAGATTCATCGACGTTATTTTGTGATAACAAATCTGCTATTATGTTATCATCTAATTCTGTTCTTCATGAAAGAACTAAGCATATAGAAGTTGACATTCATTTTATTTGGGCAAAAGTTCGGTCAGGAGTCATCACACCAAGCTTTGTTCCTTCCTCAGATCAGACCGCTGATATGTTCACTAAGTCCGTCGGTCCAGCACTTCTACAGTCATCTCTCAGCAAGCTTGGTCTCGTCAATATATTCGCCATAGCTTGAGGAGGAGTGTTGGAATTAAGGGATTTTATCCCAGATTTTATTGTGTTTTTATGGGTCATGTTGACCATATTTAAGTTGATTGATCTCTTTCCTTTTCTAGTTTATTTTCTTTCCTTTTTATTTCTCACTGTAATAGTATATATTCTTGGGATGTACAGCAATAATATTTGTCTTTTCCCAATTCTCTTTTTAAATAATCTACACCAAGACAACTGTACTTCTAGTTTTACTTGACCATATTCTAACATCTCATTAAATACGATGCTTCTCTACCCTACATGTTGTTCACACACAACAAAAATTAAAATGACAAAGAAAATTCCAAAACAAGGAATCAACAGCATTCTATAACCATTATAGTTCCCAAGTAGATGGTCCAAATTACACTCATAGTTTGACATAATTATTTCATAATGTAATTGAAATACAGTTACAACACCATCCAAACGCATTTCTGCAAGTTCCATTCATACAACAAATACAGAATATTTGAACCCCAATTGCCCGTTTTACAAAAAGACCATATATAAAAATGGTCTTGTATGAAAATCTACAAACAAGGACCTCAATGGTACAGCCGAACAGATTTAATTATTGATGTTGTATTAAGATACTATATGCAACGAGCGAAGAAGGTCTGTCCCACATAGGGTTTGGCACACACACACACACACATACACACACACACACACACACACACACACACACACACAGAAAGAGAGAGAAGTGAAACCAACTGGATTGATCGAAGCAGTCTCTGTTAGTTTTAGAGATGGCTAGCAAGAGACAGTTCAAATGCTTGCAGAGTCTCCGGAATACTAACATAGGGTTGAGTGATTAACCAAAAGGGATTTAATCGGACTCCAACAAACCCTAGTTTTCCTATGTATATATATATGTATATAGATATATATATTTTCATAATTTTCAAGACACCATTACTCACCCCCAAATCACCATCGCCATTAGAGGCAACCACCGCCAGCACTATGACCCTTATCACAGCCACACACACACACACAAACCTCAAAACCAGAAACCCCGAAGAGCCCCAAGTCGAGATCAACCGAAGACTGGTGAAAGGCCGAGTCTGAGAGGATAGAGAAAATGTCTGAGTGTGTGTGGTGGTAGTCTGGTAGAGGGGCAGAGAGAGAGAGAGAGAGAGGGCTCTCGTTACCTCAGATCTGTGGAGTCCGGGCGACGATGGTGGTGAGGAGTCCTGGCGGCAGCAATGATAGTGAGGAGTGTGTAGAGGCAATGATGGTCGCCCCTTTTTCTCTCTCCCTCCTTCTTCTTCTTCTTTTTTTCCCCTCTTGTGATTTGTAACACATATTGTGGTCGGGCCATACGGGCACCCACATGTTATTGGACTGGGTCCAATAAGACCTGGCTTGGACACCAAGTTACGGGCTTTGGAGTCCCAAGTCTGTTAGATTTTCGTTGTGCTTATATATATGCATGTGTATTACACATTAAAAACCTAATGAGATACATAATCTTAGCAGCCCTTCTCTCTCTCACGTTAGTCTCTCTCTATCTCCTATTCATGGTTTCTCTCTCTAGCCTATCACCACAAGGGCTCGGGATTTAGAACTTGGTATCATCAGAGATCGCTCAAGAGGCATATCTGCGACTGGACAAGACACAAGAGAGTGCACGGAAGCGGCAAGTTCGTTGTTCAACAAAGAGGGTTCGTAACAACTCCGTTCCAACGATCCGATGAGTTATTCCGCAAGGTAAACGCACCTATACTCGTCTTATGTGCATGTGTGCATGTATTTAACATTGGTATCAAAGCAAATTGTCACTGATTTGAACAAAGATAACAAGTTTAATGGGAAAAACTATGACGCATGGCAACATAGAGTAACCCTTCTTTTGACTGAGAAAGAACTACTTCCCCATCTAACCCAGTCATTAGTCCAACCCGAATTGCCAGAAAATGGGCCCATGGCCCAATATCACCAAGACCTTGAAACCTATAATGAATGGGTCAAGAAGGATCATCACACGCGCAATATATTGTTAAGCAGCATGAATGATGACCTTCTTGCTGAGTATTTCCAATACTCCAGTGCCAAGGAATTATGGGACCAGCTAAAATTTACTTTCGGTGGGACATCAATCACTAGGTTTAGGAGCCTGGTGTTGAAGTTTGAGGTGTATTGGAAAGATCCCAAGCAATCGATGACTGAACATCTTAGGACGATGTCTGGTATGATTCGAGATCTTGGTGCTGCTGGGAACATCCTCACTGATGAACAACAGATTCAAGTGGTGATTCGGTCACTGCCTAAAACTTGGGTCCATATGAAGCAAATTTTAACACATAATGATAGTATCAAGAACTTTGCTGATATATCTAAACATGTGGAGCTGGAGGCGGAGCGCCAAGAGGCAAACTGCAGTACTGCACTCATGGCGAGAACTTCCATAGGTGGAGGTGAGCGCGGGACTAGTGGGTCCAAGCGCAATGCCAAGAGTAAAAGGGCTCAGAAAAAGGGTGGAGCTAATAAGTTAGCTCCAAAGGCTGATAAACCAAAGAAGCACAGGGGTAAGCGCGCTGGCAAGAAAAATGCTTCCAAATCAAAATGCTTCAACTGTAGAGGATTGGGACACTTCGCTCGTGAATGCACTGAGCCGAAGAAGGTAACTTTCCCACCCAACTCTCTCTATACTTTTGTGAGTTCTCATGTCCTAATCGTTCATTCGCTCCATGATTGGATTGCAGATACAGGAGCAACAAGGCATGTGACCAGAGATCGAGGGGGGTTCGTAGATTATCATAAGATTCCAAGTGGCACCAGTAGGGTATACATGGAGAACGGCACTTGTGAAGAAGCAGCGGGAGTAGGTTCATACCAACTTCATTTGCGCACAAGGCGCACATTACTTCTTCATGATGTGCTCTACGTACCCGAAATCCAATATAATCTACTCTCGATCTTAGCACTTCTTGATTTAGGTTTTATTTTTCAGTTTGGACGTGATAAGTTGGATATTGTTTTGGATGGTGTTACTTTTGGACATGGTTTTTTATGGAATAATCTATTTAAAATTGATCTGTTTGATTCCATTTCCTCTACTTCTTTAGTTGCTGATTCAAATAGAAATATTGACTCTGTAACTTGGCATGCTAGACTTGGACACATAGGACATGACAGGATGACTAGATTAGCTCGAGAAGGCCTTCTAGGCCCACTCGCTAAGGTTAACCTACCTACATGTGAGTCTTGCCTAGCAGGTAAAGTATGCCGTAAGCCTTTTGGTAAGGCTAAAAGAGCTACCCAAGCATTAGAACTAATACACTCAGACATATGTGGACCAATGAATGTGAAGGCACGTCATGGCGCCTCTTATTTCCTTACTTTTATCGATGACTACACGCGATATGGCTATGTCTATCTGATTTCTCGCTGCTATGAAGCTCTAGATTGTTTCAAACGCTTCGTAGCAGACAGAGGACGCGAGTACTTATCTGATCAGTTCAAGGAACTGTGTGAGGAAAAGGGGATACGCAAACAACTAACTATTCTTGGAACTCCACAACAAAATGGTGTTGCAGAAAGAAGGAATAGAACACTTCTAGATATGACTAGATCTATGATGGCGCAAGCTAACCTCCCAATATCATTCTGGGGGGATGCACTTTTAACTGCTGCCTACATACTTAATAGAGTGCCTTCACAGTCAGTTCCTTCCACTCCCTATGAGCTATGGAAAGGCGAAAAGCCCAATTTGGAGCATTTGCGCCCGTGGGGCTCATCAGGATATGTTCACAGTACTTCCCATAAGCATGGGAAACTAGGTCCGAGAGCTAGAAAGCATATCTTCATAAGATATTCCGACAACTCAAAAGGCTATGTTATGTATGGTGAACATCCGGATGAAGGAATGACAGAGATTGAGTCACGTGATATTGATTTCATTGAGAATGACTTCCCCAATATCGGTGACACTAAGAGAGATCTTGACCTCTATGAGATGGAGGATGTTGAAGACGTCGTACCATCTTTAGGCGAGGGTGGGAAAATTGACATTCCACATCCAGTAATCGCTGAAAATGGTACTAGTCTTCAGCCGAGTGGGAGTACACCGCTAGACACTAGTGGGAGTGTACCAGACAGTGGGAGTACTCCACTGGACATTCAAGATTCTCAGGTAGCACACCGCAGAAGCAGACAAGGAAAAGTTCCACGTCGACGTTTCGATATTGAGGAAGAAGCTCTCATGTGTACAATAGATGGCGATGAGCATGCTTCCTATAAGGAAGCGCTTTCTTCTGTTGCAAAATCTCAGTGGATGGTTGCTATGCAAGAGGAAATGAGCTCTATGGACAAGAATAAAATCTAGGAGTTAGTTGATATTCCGCCTGACCGTAAGATCATTGGAAACAAGTGGGCTTTCAAAGTCAAGCGTAAGGCAGATGGATCAATTGACAAGTATAAGGCGCGCCTAGTGGCAAAGGTTATCCCAACGAGAAGGTATAGAACATGGAGACACGTTCTCCCCTGTGGTGAGATTTGCCTCCATATGCCTTATTCTGGCAATCGTCACACATTTAGACTTAGAACTCTTCTAGATGGATGTCAAAACTGCGTTTCTCAATGGAGAACTAGACGAAGAGATCTATATGGATCAACCCGTTGGTTTTATAACCAAAGGGAATGAGCGCAAAGTGTGTCGTCTCAAGCGATCTATTTATGGACTCAAGCAATCCTCGAGGCAGTGGTACTTGAGGTTCCATGATTCAATTACCTCTTTCGATTTTGAGATGATTGAGGAGGATCACTATGTGTACATCAAACAGTCCAAGAAGAGTATTCTGATTCTATCTTTGTACGTCAATGACATCCTTTTAGCTGGAAAATGATATGAGTGCCATTATCGCCACTAAAGAGTGGTTGTCCTCTCAGTTTGAGATAAAGAACATGGGTGAGGCCAACTATGTGTTGGGAGTTAAGATTGTAAGAGATCGGTCAAAGAAACTTCTGTGTTTGTCTCAAAAGACTTACTTAAAGAAGGTTCTTGAGTGTTTTCACATGAATAACTCAAAACCCATTGACACTCCAGTTGATAAGGCATTCCACTTGACTTTAGATCATTGTCCTAAGAATGAAGAGGAAAAAGAACAGATGTCCAACGTGCCATATGAATCTGCGATAGGGAGTCTGATGTATGCTATATTGTGTACTCGTCCAGACATCTGCTATGCGGTGGGTCTAGATAGTCGTTACCAGAGTAACCCTGGTCCATATCACTGGAGAACAGTGAAGCGGATCCTGCGATACATTCGCGGGACTATGGATCTTGCCCTTTGTTATCATGGAGGAGATTTGAAGCTGAGAGGATATAGTGATGCTGATTGGGCTAGCGATAAAGATGAACGCAAGTCCACTTTTGGCTACGCATTCACAC
Source organism: Hydrangea macrophylla (assembly GCA_033977485.1). Classification (NCBI taxonomy): domain Eukaryota; kingdom Viridiplantae; phylum Streptophyta; class Magnoliopsida; order Cornales; family Hydrangeaceae; genus Hydrangea; species Hydrangea macrophylla. Next base: position 97,736,680 of record CM066995.1, read on the forward strand.
TTGGAGGTGGAGCAATCTCTTGGTGTAGCAAGAAGCAGTCATGCATCGCACTATCCACGATGGAGGCAGAGTATGTGGCTTGTTCGGCAGCTGTTCAGGAAGCTATCTGGTTGAGGAGGTTTTTGCGACGCCTAGGCTCTTCGCCTCATAGGGATGAAGAAGTGCTCATTTACAGTGATAGCACATCACCCTTGGCCTATGCAAAAGACCCCAAGTACCATGGGAAGTCAAAGCACATAGATATCCGCCATCACTACATTCGAGATATGGTTGCGCAAGGGGAAGTTGTCTTGAGGCATATCTCCACTGGCAGTATGGTGGCTGATCCATTGACTAAGCCCATTGCCAGAGATGTTTTTCTGTCCCACATTAGCAGCATGGGACTTCGTAGGATATGATATGCTTAGACATTTGTATTGGATTTGACATTATTATTCTTATTATTATCCAGTTAATAATAAATTTGTTGATTTCTATATATATAATTGTTGTATGAATGGAATGTATGCACATTTCTAATATGTCACTGGGCTTGAATTGACCTGCTCACACGGGTGATTCACCTTGGCGCCTAGATAGCGAAGTAGGACATGCGTGTCCACGACACTTAGATGGCGAGCAAGATGAGACATTTGTGTTCATGGCGCTTAGATAGCTAGCTAGGACATGTATGTCCATAGCGCTTAGAAAGTGAGCTTGAACACTTATATCTACGCAGTATAAGGACAGCGAGCTAGATATAAATCCTATTATTTCTATATGTCGCCTTAGATGGATCTAAGATGAGACCTTTTACATTTGGTCGAACATAGAGATATCCCACGACTCTATGTAGCATGTTTACAACCGAATGTGAATTTTCAGACGGGCGCTAAGAAGAGCGACTGTGTTGGAGACTCAGGTTAGACATTTTGTGTAACGTCTAGACTAAGATTCGTATGGCGTTACTTGTTTTTCCAAACACAGAGTGACATGCCCATTTTATGGAAGAACGCCATAGCATACATATCATACTGTATGTGCTTTTGTGATCGACTGTGGAGTAATGAATGGATTCTTCTTCATTGCTGTGTGAGCCATGTAGCATATCCAAGACATTGGTTATCCTACAAACTGGTTGCCTTCACAACTTGAGACTATGTCATGAAGAGGACGCTTGATGACAGCTGCTTTAGCATGCTATCCTAGAACGAAGAGATGATTCCGTTCTATGGGGCGTGTCTGGGCAAGCGGTTAAGTTAGTCAGATTGGCATGTGGGCTCAGGGAAGACTATTTAATAACACACCATGTTTTGTGACTCATAAGGGGGCCTGCGACAATCGTATTTTGTTACTGATATGTCATGAGTACACTACATTGAGATGGTGCAGCACTTCTTTTCACCGAGGGATTGAGAATGTTGTGTCCAGTGTGGTTGAATCGTCTAAGGCATACACGAGAAGCTTCCGAGTGATGTGTCTTGCTAGTTTTGGTGATGATTTGGCATTACACTCCTGTCGCTGTACTTTCTTTTCGTAAGGTCGCACGTTCTATTTCCTTGTATGAAGAGATGAGAAATTCCGTTGTGTTGAGAGATTAGTTTTAGAACTAACCCTATGTGGGTGAGTGGGAGATGTAACACATATTGTGGTCGGGCCATACGGGCACCCACATGTTATTGGACTGAGTCCAATAAGACCTGGCTTGGACACCAAGTTATGGGCTTTGGAGTCCCAAGCCTGTTAGGTTTTCGTTGTGCTTATATATATATGTGTGTGTATTACACATTAATAACCTAATGAGATACATAATCTCAGCAACCCCTCTCTCTCTCTCTCACGTTAGTCTCTCTCTCTCTCTCTCTCTCTCTCTCTCTCTCTCTCCTATCACCACAAGGGCTCGGGATTTAGAACGTGGCATCATCGGAGATCGCTCAAGAGGCATCTCTGCGAATGGACGAGACACAAGAGAGTGCACGGAAGTGGCAAGTTCGTGGTTCAACAAAGAGGGTTCGTAACAACGCCATTCCAACAATCCGACGAGTTATTCCGCAAGGTAAACGCACCTATACTCGTCTTATGTGCATGTGTGCATGTATTTAACATGATTTATTTAGCAGTACAGTACTCTACACCCCCTTTTTGTCAAACAAAATCACGGTCAAACTTTTTTTTTCATTTCGCACGCCTTTTGTTTTTTTAAAATGTTCAAATGTAGCACCATTTGAAACCCTGCCGGATTTGACACGGTTTATAACCAAGCCAGATTGGCCAAAAACCATTCCAAATTTTGGCATGGTTTCAAACAGTGCCAAATGAAAAAACACAAAACGTGTTAATTTAGCAATTTTGGTGTAGTGATAAGACGAAAAGTCGTTGTTTTCATTCTTAATTTTCTTTATTCTCATCGCATTGTAATTGGTTATTAAGCGTCCATCCATCGTTGTTGTAATCCAATCTTTGTGGACTCGACGCCCTACTTCTCAAATACTATATTTTTAATAGGGTTAACAAAGAATTTGATTTTGACATTATCAATGACCCTTACCCACTAAAACAACCGTAACTTTCGCAACGGGTATCAGAATCGCTATTATCACACCAATCCGGAAAGCTAATTCAAAGCCAGTTGACGCTATAACCACTATGTTGTTTAGGTCCAGTTTTAGGCCAAATAAATGATGTTTGAATAAGTTTTGGGCCACTTTTATGTTTTTTCGGCCCTTTTGGATATTTTCGTCTTTTTATCTTACTGTACGTTTTAGGGTTTGGTCAGACTATAAACTGTCAGGATGTTTTATTTCTCAACAGCCTTTTTGATTATAAAATATAGTACTGAATTTTCTCTCAATTTTTTCTATTATTCTCGGTATTCGTGTGAATCAACAAGACAACAGAACCTTGATTTCTTGTATTATCATTCGATAATCAACAGGTGTCAAAAAGGTTGCATTTCCACGCGTTTTTCTCTCTTAATTTCAACGTTCCGTTGCGTCAAGGTCTACCGCATGATTCTACTGGACATATTTCTTCCTAGGGTAACTCGGAGTTAGCTTAGAAGCACCTTTTTTCTTAATAATTATCTTGGGACTTCAAATGCGATAAAATTCAATATCATAAAAATAAAAAAAAAATAAAAACCATTTTCTTTATAGGACACTAAAAGCTAAACTTTTTTTTTTTGTTGAAAAAAGAAAGAGTTATAAAAAAATATTAAAATTTTACAATAACATTAAAGACTTCCTTAAATAGTAAGAATTGTAGTATATAATGTGAGATAATTGAAATAAATACGTGATTAACATTTTATAATTGTAAGCTTATCGTCTTAATGGACTAAGCCACAAGCTCATTTGCGTTTTGTATTAAATTGTTTTTTTTTTTTTTGTTGACTTGCTCCAAAACAAAAAATAAATAAATAAATACCTGCTAAAAAGACTATTAGGGTTTATTTCATCAATAATTAAAAGAAGAACACTACTAGACCCACACAGTGAACCATACATTTTTTCCACACACAGCTTTACATGCTTGTACCTTGTGTTGTTTGAATTTTTTACACTTTTTTGTGCCCCCCCTTATACAATACTGGATATATGCATTTTAAAGCTGTGTAAAAAAAAGTATGTGATTCACTATGTGGGTCTAGCATTTTCCTTAAAAGAAAAGCCTATTAGTGAAGTAGACCAAAAGAGACTGCTACTACAAGTCAAGCAACCGGCAAAATTTCCACGAAATTAACTACGTCATTACCCTGTTAACCCCAGCCCAGAACCACCACCTACTATAAATACCCAACCCATCCCGTTAAAAAACAGCACACAACCCACAAACTCAAACGTAGCCCATATCTCTCCAAAACCCAAAACCCAAACACATGACTTTCTTCAAATCTCTTTCCATTTCCATTTTCCTTCTTCTCAACATCCGAAACAACTGCCCTTCATGGTTTGGGCCGCAGCCAAGCCCGATGGAGGCAGGCAGCTCGGCTAGGTCCAAGTTTGGGACCTAAATGTCCCTAGCGGCACGGCCGGAGCCCGCATCTGGGCCCGAACCAATTGCAACTTTGATGGGTCGGGTCGCACAGTTGCCAAACCGGAGACTGTGGCGGACTTCTCGAATGCCCCCAACACGTTAGCCGAATTTAGCTTAAACCAATTCAATAACTTGGACTTCTATGACATGTCACTTATCTAACGGGTTCAATGTTCCAATGGAATTTAGTCCTACATCAAATGGTTGCACCCGGAGTCTGGATGTACCGCAGATATTAACAGGCAATGCCTGAATGAGTTATGGGCACCGGGCGAGTGTAATAGCCCGTGTACTGTGTTCAAAGCTTGTGGACCCACAGTTGAATCAAAGTTCTTTAAGAATAGGTGTCCAGGTGCTTATAGTTATCTCGACGATCCAAATAGCACACATTCGTGCCCCAGTGGGACCAACTATAGGGTTGTGTTTTGCCCTTCAAACAAAATATTTTTTGTGAGTGGCTTTTTCACAAGTAGCTATATGTTAGAATAAAAATAGGTTTGAATTTACTCATGAGAATTCAATGCATGGGGTAAGTAGAATAAACTTTGAGCACATATAGAGATGTGCACTTGCTGTGTACGTAAGGTTCATGTTTTGTAATGTAATACATATGTTTTGAACTCGTGTGAAAAGAATATGAACATTGGAAATCTATTTTCTTCTTCTATTCTATTTGTTGTTTTGCTATGTTCGTTTATTTCTCTATAATTCATTCGTTGTTCACTATTACTAACTAGTCGATACCCCGTGCTATGCACGGATAGTTTTCAATTTGTGTTAAGTGACTTTCTGTAAGAAAGTTTAGGAATTATTCAGCCAAAGTTTTATTACTAAGAGATTGTTTGGGTTATAGCTTTGATATCACTTTTAAAAAGAAAGAGATTTTCAAAAAGCTACAATATAGAGCTTTTTTAAAAAAAAATTAAATAAATAAATAAATAAGCTTTACAATGGGATCACATTTTTTCAAAAGGTTGGGGTGTCCATGAGCAAATCTCTTCTTTGTTACATCAACGTTATCTATAAAATCAAGAACTCGCGATTAAGGTCCACGATGTAATAGAATTATAACCTAATAGTCAAAACATATTTACATACAGAGAGTAGTCACCCATATATTTAGAAGAGAAGAGAAAATTGCATGATAATAATAGATATATTAGATGTTAAAGTAAATAAACAGAAACCAAAAAAGAGAATCTTAAAAATCAAAGACACTATATGAATATGGATGCGAGTAGGAAAGCTTGAAAGCAAGATCATCCTAGGAAAGAATCCCATGAACATTGTGAACCTGTTGGCTCTAATTAAAAACAAAATGCCCAGCAGAGCACAACTACTCTCTCTCTCTGGCTCTCACTCACACACACTACAGCAGTAACTCAAGGACTCCAAGAAAACAGGACAAAAGAAAAAGTATCCACACAAAACAAATGAGGAAGCAAAAAAGTTAAGCCGCACTAAACGGAGAGAAATGGAGCACCTGAGGCTAGCTTCTTTTTTTTGGCATCATAATTGATAGCCTAGGGTAAAGATAGACTCTCCACTTGTGATGTATGTCTTTAATCATTTACAGTTTTCAACTAACTTTTCCCTTTCAGTGATGTCAGCCCCCCTTTTTCCCCACCTCTTTGAGTCTCTCCATCCATGTTCTCTTATGACAATAATTATCCAAAGTACACTAGTAATACATATAGAAACAGGCTAAGCATAATATGGTTCAGTGGTCCTTCATTCCAGCTTCTACAGTACCCAACTCAAAAACCCATTAGCATTTGACCAATTGGTCAAAGGACTCAGAACCAGCCAAAATTTACATTTGTACAACACCAACTTAAGCTTCACATGCATGCACAACCCTTTTGGCTGCCTTCACAATCTAGTATAGATTTGGGCAATCTGAGTACAGCATTGTCCAATTCAGGCTTCTCTGCTCAAAACTGGTTCCAATTAACATCAAAATTATAAGGGTTTGACCAAGACCGTCAGGTTCTAGGATGATATATTACCTCATACATATCAGGGTATTACTTTCTTTTTTATGTATATAATATTTTTTTTTCTTTTTATTTCTAACCAGGAGGAGAGCCAGAAGGGTGATTCAAACTCAAGACCTCCTACATATTATATATCATCCACCCTGAGGTTAAGGTCGTCTCCATTTCAAAGTACATTATTTTCACCCTTTACGGTCATTTTGTACATTATGAACAAAGAGCAACATTTTTTTTATATAGAAAATTTTCTACAAATGACCCGTATATTTTCGAACTATTGTATGATAAATAGAAAAAATGGACAAATTTAAATAGGACAGACGCCTTTAGCCAATCCCGAATCCAATTCAAATCCAAGACGCTCACCGTTGACGTGACTCAGTGTTTTTTAATTGATGTTACCCATTCTCAACAGACAAGGTTCTTCACTTTCCTTTTCATCTAGCAACTAAATGACCATTGTAGTCCCCTATTCATTTCTCATCGAAACACACAAGTACCTCATCAACCGACAGTAATTTCATCTCCAAAAAAGTTGAATACCCTGGGGACCAACCATTAAAACATGAGATAGACAGGCCTAAGAAAAGACTACAGATTCAAATGCCTAAATGTCCTTCTTGTTGTCCCATGGCCTATCAAAAATAATAATGGAACTAGTAGGAATTAGGAATAGGGACCATCCTCAGCTTCTGCAAAAAATAAAGTGATAACGATAAAACATTGAACAAAAAACATGTACCAAGTTCATGTTTCATCAAACAAACATTAGAAACAGACACAAGAACAATAATGGAATTCTTAGTAGTAGGAACATCAAGCTAAAAGAAACTTCGAACTTCTTGGGCCCAACAACTAGACATCTTATTAGATCCTTCTGGTCTCCCTAAGCCCTCGAGGTAACCCACCCACAACTCAATCAATTCATGGAAAAAAGAGGCATCAAAACCTCTCTTTTGTTCTCCTCAAAAAAAAAAAAAAAAAAAACCTTTCTTTTGTTAGTGGATTTCACTTTCATGTAGTCCACAGTAATCATAATCATGAATATAAAGTGCTTGAACATGAAGACAATCATTTTCAAAGCTAACCAAAATAGAATTATTTGCATTTCGTCAAAACAGAACACAGCAATCTATATACCAATCAATCAGAACATCATCTTATTGGAAAAGCTTATCGCTAATTGATGGAAGTGTTTGGAAAGTGATAGACTAGTACTTTAAATAGTGCTCGAGTTAACAACTAGTGACAACAACTACAAGTGGGAGTCCCACTCAGAATAGGATTTATAAACATAAAGTTTCAGAGTAGTTTAAAAGATGAGGAAGTCAGTTACCATGTTTGTCCAACCAAAAGGAGGAAAAAGCTAAAGAACTCAAAAGCCCATTGAGAGAACCCATCTTTCAGAGAAGGAAATTAATTACCTTTCTCCATCATTTTTTCGGAGATGAAACACGAAGGGAAATCTAAGATTGCAACCTAATCCTCCATCAAAAAGAGATAAAAGCCCCAAATGAATAGCTAATGCTAGAACTTAGGACAGTTAGCTTCACAAATAATTCAACTTCCTTACCTATAATCAACTGACCTAGTAAAGGCCCAAAAGTTATGCAATAACTGGTTAAACCCAACCACTGATGCATTCCGAAGTCTAAGTCAGGTACACCATAAGAAATGGTACACAACAAGATACAATCCAACATACCACAATAGTTAGACTTAAGCTCCCAAGTACTCACCATATCCATGCACAGAAGCTGGCAGAAAGGAAAATAGAAAAAATACACAGAAGAAGATGTTCTGACTTCTGCTGCAGCAACTGACTCATAAGCCCAGGATATACATATACCTTAATATCTGATACAGCATCAGGAAATAATTGCAAATCAGATGATGTATTGGCTGCTTGTGTTTAAACAATCCCACATTTGTGAGAACCAAGTTTGAAGGAGCCTCCGGATGATTGGTCCATTGTTGGTTACTAAGAAATAAGCGTCTTAGTCTGGAGGAGACTTGAACTGAGTATGACATTCAGAATGTTTGTTGCCAAAGGTAAATGACATTTGTTTGTATCATTGAATAAGTTAACAGTGGCGTATTTATTTGGCCATTACAGAGTTCATAGTTGGGCTAAGGTTCTTCAGAATAATGACTTTTGGAGGAATCTTGAACAGCCCACGTAGAGGTTGCAAGGTAAGTCTCGTTAGAGAAATTGACTTCATAAACACTAATTTAGATACAAAATCATCTCCAACCAGGCAACCAAAAATTCTCAGTAGTCCTTCAAGGAGTTCGTGAAGGAACTCTTTCTGGTTAGATGGGGGCTTCATCAAGGAAACCCTACCTCTCTTTACTTATTTTATAGTCATGAATCTGGTTAAGAAAATGGTGTGCCTCAGATCAACACATTAAATTTCACCCTAAACTGAATCGCTAGGCATCGCCCACTGTAGATTAGCAGATAAACTCTTCATTCTTAGGACTCAGTTTCTACAACATGGAAGCTCTTAAGTTAGTTCACTACTCACTAGTATTGGTTGATTGTGGCCAGACCAGGGTTCGACATGTAGGCCGATACCACGTTGTATCAACCGAATCATATCGTTTTCGAAGGGGACCGGACGGAGTATGAAACACGTTACACATTTTATTGCACACGATGTCGTCTCGGGAGACGACTCGTGAGTATCGGTCCGTACATCCCGATACTGACTAAGGATTTGGGTTGGGTTACATATTCTAATAGATTGCTGAATATTGGTTTTACTCATGACTCTGTATGGGTTATGGTTGGACTACAATTTGGATTTGGGTTTTGACTTGGGTTTGGGTTATGCTTAAACTTTTGTTTGCGGGTTGGGTTCTTTTTAAATTTTATGGTCAAATAGATGAGTAATTTTTTATGCATATCATGATTAAACTCAAAACAAAAAGTACTTTGTATTTGAGCTAAAGTAGGACTTCTTTGCTCCACCATTTGAGTTAAGGCAACATTTTGGTAAAAATTTAAAAGTACATACTTAATTTTATAGTGAGTTAAGTGTGCAATGTTATCAGCAACTAAATCGACAACGTGTGTATTAAAGATGTAGAAGTTTATGATCTCAAGCTTAGGGAGAGACTATTGTCTCAACCCTATTTGTATTAATCAAGTGAATTAGAGAATTACAATCAAGCCCTTAAGCAATAAGGAGAGACAACTAATAAACAGTAAATAAAAACTAAATAAAGACAACTATGAGATAGCTACTGTCAACACTCCCCCTCAAGCTAGTGCGAAGATATCTCTCGTGCCCAGCTTGCCAAGATAGTAATGATGAGGCCTACTTCCAAGACCTTTGGTGAGAACATCTGCCAATTGTTCACTAGATTTCACAAACGGGATACAGATCACTCCACTGCTTAATTTCTCCTTGATGAAGTGTCTGTCAATTTCATAATGCTTAGTTCAGTCATGTTGTATTGGGTTATGAGCAATATTGATGGCTACTTTATTATCATAGTACAACCTCATAGAATCTGTAGGCTCAAGACTAAGATCTCTCAATAGAATTTTTATCTATTAGTTCACAAATTCCTTGAGACATAGCTTGGAATTCTGCTTCAATATAGATACCACAGCCTGTTTCTTGCTGTGCTAAGTAACCAGATTTCCTCTAACAAAAGTGCAATATCCTGAGGTAGATCTCCTATATGTGGCTGAGCCTGCTGCATCTGTATAACCTTCCACTTGAAGATGATCATGTATACCAAAAAAATAAAAGAGCTAACTTCAAATATCTAAGAATTCGAAGAACAGCACCATAGTAGGACTCGCGGGGAGCATGCATGAACTAACTAACACCACTTACAGCAAAAGCGATGTCAGGACGAGTATGTGACAAGTAAATTAACTTGCATACCAATCTCTGGTATCTCCCCGTGTCAACCACTGCTCCATCAGTATCATCCCCTAGCTTCTGATTAGCTTCCATATGAGTATCACATGTCAGACTCCCTAGCATGCCAGTTTATTGTAGAAGATCAAGAACATATTTTCTCTGGGAGATGAGATTCCTTGTTTGCGTTTAGCTACCTCAATTCCCATAAAGTACTTGAAGTTTCCCAAGTCTTTAACTTCAAATTCTTTGGCCAGATAATTCTTCAACTCTTGCATATCGTCCACATCATCTACTGTCAAGACAATATCATCCACATACACTATGAGAACAGTGACTTTCCCTGTGAGGAATGCCTAATGAATAGTGTATGATCACCTTGGCTTTGTTTAAAGTCATATTTCAACATAACTTGAGTAAACCTTTTAAACCATGCTCTTGGAGACTGTTTAAGCCCATACAGGAACTTTTTACACCTACCAACTTTACCCGTAGTTTTGGAATCTTCAAAACCTGGAGGAATATCATATATACTTCTTTTGCGAAATCTCCATATAGAAACGCATTTTTAACATCAAATTGATGAAGTGACCAATTTAAGTTTGCAGCAAGGGATAAAAGAAGTCTCACAGTATTCATCTTAGCAACTGGGGCAAATGTTTCCTCATAATCCATCCCCATAGGTTTGTGTAAAACCTTTTGCAACTAACCGAGCTTTGTACCTTTCAATGGATCTGTCTGCCTTGTACTTGCCTACAAACACCCACTTGCACCCCACTGTCTTGTGCCCTCTAGGTTTCATCTCCTCAGTCATAGCATGTTTCCATTTGGGATCAGTGAGTGCATACTGTACATGGTTAGGTACAGACACAGAAGCAAGATTGGACTAAATAACTTTATGGGAAGGGAAGAGGCGACTATATGAGAAAAATTTAGATATGAGATGCTGAGTACAAGATCTAACACCCATACGTGTAGCAATCGGAATATCTAAATCATCAATAACAGGAGTAGAATCAGTGCCAGGAGATCAATAACAAGAGTAGAATCAGAGTTACCTAGGTTCTCAACAGGAGAAGGAGATAGGAGTGGCAGATCTGGAGAAATGGTCTTGTCTTTCATCCTCCAAGTTCTTGTTTGATATACTATATCCTCTTTTCTGGGTTTCCTCTTCTTCTTCTGGGTTCCTCCTCTGAGTTTTCTACTTCCTCCACTTCCTTTCTATCTCTTTTATCCTCATTTTCAACAATCCTCAATATCTCAAATAGATTAGACACAGGTACATCAGGCACAGGCACATCAGGCACAGGCACAAGCACAGGCACAGGCACAGGCACATCAAGTACATCACTAGAAGTGAAATAAGATTATTCCTCGAAAAAAGTGACATCCATGGAAATACCACTTCCAGGTAGGAGGGTGGTAACATTTGTAGCCTTTCTATGTAGAAGAGTAACCAACAAAGACACATTTGATAGCACGAGGATCAAGCTTTCCTCATGTTGGAGCATGGTTATAAACAAAACATACACAGCCAAAGACTTTAGGAGGGATAGAAAACAAGGAAGAAGGACTAGAGAGTACTTCAACTGGAGAACGTTTGTTCAGTACTTCAGTGGGTAGCCTTCTCCCCAAAAAGGATTTGGAGCCTGAACATAAAATAACATAGACCTAGCAGTGTTTAAGAGGTGCTTATTCTTGCGCTTAGCAACCCCATTCTGTTGAGGAATGTTGATGCAAGATGACTGATAAATTATTCCATGCTCCAAAAAATAATCCTCAAGACCAGATTTAAAATACTCCCCCCATTATCAGAACGAATAATTTTGACATGTGTATCAAATTGCGTACAAATCATTTTATGGAAGTTTTTAAAGATTGAATGAACTTCACTCTTTTCTTTCATCATGTAAACTCAAGTAGCACGAGAAAAATCATCAATGAATGTGACAAACCACCTATGATCCTTAAGGGAAACAACACGAGAAGCACCCCAAACATCAGAATGAATAAGAGAAAAAGGAACAATACTTTTCTTATTACTGAGATAAAAAGAAGCACAGTGGTGCTTTCCAAGTTCACAATCTTCACACCGAAAGGTGGATACATTTTTATTTGATAATAAAGAGGGAAATAAAAACAGAAATAATCCAAAGGTAGGGTGGTCCTAGACGTCTGTGCCAAAGCATGATATCACCAGATTTCGAGTCAGCTAGAGAAGTATGATGTGCCAGATGAGGTTGTTCCTGTTGCTTCAGAATATAAAGATCATTCTCCTCTCTACCGCAGTCAATCATTCTCCTCGTGATAAAATCCTGAAACACACAATGAAAAGGGGAAAATGTGACACTACAATTTTGATCACGAGTAATACGACTGATAGATAAGAAATTATTAGTAAAACTAGGAATATGCAAAACAGAAGTTAAAGACAATGAGGGAGAGACACGGACTAAACCTTTGTCTGAAACCGAAGAAATGGTTCCATCAGCAATCTTGACTTTATCGTGTACTGAATATGGTTTATAATCAGAAAAAACAGGAGAAGAACTGGTCATATGATCAGATGCCCCGGAATCAATAATCCAAGGGTAACTAGATTGGAAATGGAATGCACTCACAGAAGTGGCTAATTTACCTAAATGAACAAAAGATAATGAGACAGTAGTAGGTGTATCGAGATATCAAGCGGCAGAAAGTCTCCAAAGATAATGCAGTGGATGAAGGTGGAGGTGTATCATCAATGATGGGGAATCAACAACCTCTGTATAGGGAGCACGAGAACTACCCTCACGGCCCCCAAAGTAACCTACACGTCCCCCACGACCCCGAGACTGACCAGAACGGCCCCCTCAACCTCCCTGTGGATGACCATGAAGTTTGTAGCATGTCTCCCTAGAGTGATATTTGGTATTACAATAGTCACAAAACTGCTTGGATTTGTCAGACGAACCAGACTCACTCGTAGTGTCGAGACCACGGTTCCCATCCCGCTGAGGAACTGAAACTAAAGAAGATCTCTCTGTAGATGCAGTTGGAAGCATAGTAGAACGATGACTTTCCTCGTTCTATATATAAGCAAAGGCCTCCTGAAGAGAGGGTAAAGGATCCATACCAAAAATACGACTATGAACCGGATCATACTTAGATTTAAGGTCCTCAAGAAACTTGAAAATCCTTTCCTCAGCCACAAGTTTGGCATAAGCAGTGGAATTAGTGGGGCATACAGGCTTGTAGTTTAAAAGATGATCAAGACGTTTCCAATTAATGATAAGGGATGTGAAGAACTGTAACACACTCATCTTGCCCGGTTCAGAACAGCCAATTAACTGTCGTAACTCAAATATCTGGGCAGAATTACCCTTTTGGGAATAAGTATTGGCCATAGTCTCCCAAATATCTTGGGCAATCACTATATCCAAAAAATCTTCACCAATCTCTGGAAATATAGAGTGTATAAGCCAAGTCATGACAATGGCTCCATCTCCCATTTGTCATAAGTGGCATCTTCTTTGCTTGGTGCTTTCATTCGTCCGTTGATGTACCCCATCTTTCCTCTGCCCTTAAGAAACAATGTCACAGACTGGGGCCAAGCCAGGAAATTTGGACCATTTAAGAGGGAAGTAGGGATCTTCAAGTTCGGGTTATCAGGTTGAGTAACAATAATGCTCTCACTCCGAGGCGGCTGCGAATTGCCGGTGGATTTTGTTGGATCGTCTAACCTCGTAAATCAGCCCGCAAAAAAAGGACCCGCGACAATCACTAAAGAAGGGAATAGGAACATGTACCAACGGATTTGTGGCACGTAAATTAAAATCAGAGCACCATATAATTTCCTGTCATCTCTACAAGGTTGAAGAAAGATAATTTTTCAAAGTTACTTGAGAAGATGACAAAAAGATCAAGAAAGCTCTTTTCCTATGCGGACAAACTCCAAACTTCAGGCAGTTCTTTTAGCATAAACATATATTTGAGCTCAGTGTTCATTCTCTCCAATGGAAATGAGAAAAAAACAGACATAATTTTTGGTGGCTAGGACAAATAATTCAAGAAAAAAAGCATATAAAGTCTGTTTGGGCTTGCTACACTCCCTTAAAGATGAAGGTGATCCGCATACCAAAGACTATGCGAAAGGGGTTCACAAGTTTCTCATCACTTATGGTACTAAGACTTTTCACAGTGCATAACATCAGAAATTACCTACTGGATAAATGAATTTGCTTTCTTGCATCACACCACTAGACCCTCTGAGTAACTCCATCATTCCTTCATAGATTGGAGTTTATAAACATGTGATATGGATGAATGGTCAAAATTCAATACTATTTTCTAATCCAAATACTAATTCAGGAGTACCATAAAGCACAATCTGAGTAATTGCAGGATTTGACATTAATATAACATTGATTCCAATCAAAAAGGAAATTGACATAAGTGGCTAATACAGAAATAGATAATCAATATACAAATCAATTGATAATCAATGTCACCACTGGTACACCACATCCATTTTTTATATCAACTTTGGATAATGTACAGGGTTGTAAAAAAAATGAATAAATTGCAATTAGAATTGAGAAACAATCACAAAATTTGCAAGATTCAGCTACAGTTTCGGCTTAAAATTGAACTCAATATCGAATAATTTATAGCATGCAACACGATAAGAGCCTCAAGAACACCCAAACAAGCACCAGCAAGAACATCAAACACAAAATGCCTCCCAAGAAAAACCCTAGAAATTGACGTCGAAGCTGACCACATACAAACAATCAAAGTAATACAACTAACCACTTTACCTTCATCGAATCCAAGCAATGCGATCCAACTATCAATGAATTCGAAACCGGCAGACCTCAATTGAACGATAGACTCACCGATCACCGCCGACGAGAGGCAGAGAAAAGTGGCGATAAAGCAAACCGTAGAGGAGTGGCCGCTGGGAAAGGACCAGTGATCGACGGCGAAGGTCACGAACATGCCTTTGTTGTAGACGGGCCGAGGGCGGCGTACGATGTGCTTGATGAGACCGACTAGGATGAGATCGATTACAGAGCCGATGAGGAGGTCGATGAGGAAGTAGCGGAGGAGGGGGGAAGTTTTAGAGAGAGGAGAGAGAAAGAGGGAGATTGCGATGGGGAAGAAGAGGCGACCGTCGCCAGAGATTTCTAGGGTTTTGAGGAGGGGGCGAGGGAGGATGGGTTGGGTTATGGTGTGGAGGTGGAGAGAGAGAGAGAGAGGTGTCGAGTTTGATCAGACGGTGGAGGATTGTTGATGGTTGTGGTGGTTCTGATATTGATTGTTTGGACTCCATTGTTGGAGGATTTGAAGTGTTTTTTAGCGACGATTTGGAGATTTCGATTCAATTTCAACAGTTCAGAGGACAGCGATGATGAGTGTGTGTGTGTGTGTGTGTGTGTGTGTCAGATCGGGTCGTTTCGACGGTTATATCCAGTTGCGGAAAAATGATATTGCCAAGGAAGTTGTCCCGGCCCAATACAGCCTGAGCCCAATATACATGAATCATGGATAATGGATTTGGGCTAGAGATTAGAGCTTGTTGATTGGGCTGCCTTTAGATGCCTGGTTTTGATTGTATTCTCTTCTATGGTCATTGACTCATTGGTCGTTAAGATAGTCGCAGGAAAAACATAGATACGAGTAGGATGGCAAAATCCCTAGTCCCGTTCCATCCTTAATGTAATGGATTTGAAAGAGCTATAATAAGAGTATGAGAGGATTTGGTATGAAAAAAATAATAACCCTATAAGAGTCGGGGGAGTTTGGTATCCGTTGAAAACTACCAATTAAATCTCTGCCCGTCCCGCCCCGTTTATAATTACATTTACGCATATACCCTTATATGTTTGCCTTATTACATATTTACCATCTATCTAAAAGACAAACAATGGTCAGGATAGTTTTTTCTTTCTTTTGCCTAGAGGAGTGCCACTCACTTTGTGAGTGCAAGCCGGTTGAGAGAAGTTACTTTTTTGAGAGGACATTTTAATATTCTTGTTAAATAATTTTGATTAGAAAACTATAATGGTTATAATGTAATTATTGGTGTTAGAAAATTTGCTTTTGGTACCCCTCCATTTCTCTTTCTATATTAATATAGATTATATTGTTCTTCCCTAACTACGTTTTTTTCCTTTTTTACATCAGTAAAGATGTTGGGCGGATTTTTATTTCAGTAACTATAATTTTATTGTTCTTTTTTATGGAGTATTTTGTATTTCCAATCTGGAAAAAAAAAATTCCTTATTCAGGGCGGGGCGGGGCGTGGCGGGGCGAAGTAGGAGTCACTGTAGGCGGGGTGGAGTAGGAGTTGGTATTCACTCTAGATGGGGCGGGGCGGGGTAGGAGTTGATAAAGGTGTAATCTGTAACAACTCCGCTCCGTTGCCATTCCTAAATATGATAGCTAATGAAATAGTTGGAAGTGTTATTACATGTAGTAATTTGTAGTACAACGATCATTGTAACAACACGTGGTACAACTGTCAAACCATTTAAGAACTATAGCATTACTGTCTTCAAATTGTGAATTTGTTTATTTTTATGATCATATCATAATATTGCATTAAATATACACTTATACACATTATAAAATGACAACACTAGATGCCACGTGTCTTCACCATGATTTTCTCCTTTTTACGTCAAATTTATAGATGTGGGTCCCATCTTGGTAATATTAGAAAGTTACTAATTACACCTAACAAATTTATCGTACAACCACATGTATAGTAAGAGATGTCGTATGTACTTCTCTTCAAAGCGTAATGTGAATGTTAAGAGTAATTAGCTAGGCTGGAAAACCCCAGGGGTTACAAGATGGTTAAGAATATGTACCTGAAGGATGTGTACCGAATCCAGAGCTTTGGTGAAACCGACTCCACCAACTTCCCTCCTTAACTTCATTTGGTGCATGAGTTATGGAGCCAGTGCACGTGCCAGGGGTTTGTCTCTTTGTCTACTCCGATTAACGATAGTAAGTTTGAATCTCAAAATCATAAAGGATAGACTGAGGGAATTTTTCCACATCTCCCCAAAAAAGGACAAATAGTCCCATTAAACCTAATTAAACCATACATTATTGCATTAAAAATGAACCATTAGTTCAATCCTTCCAATCATCCGCTTGGTCCACGGAACAAATATATTCTAAACTTGTTCCTCTTTCACATTCTTTTATTGTCATTTCAAAATATGGTGTCCCTCTTCCCCATAACTACTAAATGTTAATTTTTTTCAAAAATGATAGGGATACACACCAAACAATACACTAAACGACACTCCAGTTTTAAATGCATGTACCCTGTGCTATGTAAGTGATGCACAAAAAAGTGTGAAAATTTCAAATAGCACAGGGTACCTACATTTAAAACACAGTGTGTCATTTGGTGTGTATCCCTATCATTGTTGTAATTTTTTTCATTCTTTTCTCAATATGGTCACTGAGTATTATTTTCTGACAAATTTTTCGTACAATTTGTTGTTTAGGGCGAATGTAGTAGGATATCAGTCCCATCCTTGTACACACATAAGGACATTATATTTTATTTATTTTTCTCTTGGAGTAAAATAAAGTAGTAGAATATTGTGTGTACTATTTGGGTGAGCAATGTTATGCTTCTCAAATGATTTCTGAATACATGGGTTAATGGAATTATTTTTAATAATAGTGGGATCACTTCAACATTATCTAATTAAGAGAACTATTATACCCACACACTTTTCTACATCCATCTTTAAATGTATGTATCATGTGCAGTGTAAGTGGTGCACAGAAAAGTGTTAATAATTCAAACAACACAATATATTCCGTAGCTATTTGAGATACAAAATTTGAAAAACATAACATGTATGTTGGATTATTTTAACAAAAAACTAACATGCGTTATGGGATATTTTCTTATAGAGTTAATAGTGGAATTGAAGGAGTTATAAAGCTGTTCAAAACTGTTTTGGTCTACATGTTTTTATCAAATTCCAACGTATATAACATATGCCTTGTAAGGACTCTTCTTACAGTTATAAGTTTAGTGGAGCATTTACCAACGGGTATAACATTTAAAGACTTCTAATTGTTTACAGTTACATGTTCTTTGGGTTAATGTCAGATTTGATAACTCATATAGTTGGTGTGAACCAACTAGATTTATGAATATAAACACCAACGAATAGTATATATGCATTTTTAGTTTTTAATATCTTGAGTGAGGATATACTTTCCTGTACAGAGGGTTTTACACAGAAAAAAACTTATAAGCTGTATTTGATTCCTTTTGATATAAGACTTATTTGGGTAAAGAAGGCATTAGAGAGCAAGCTTCTTGCCATATCAAGTTGTGCAGACTTGATAAGCGTACAGCAAGGGTGGTCGGGCTGTTGTATCCCGGAGACGGCATGCTATTTCCTACTACACCGGGTAATACCCGTAGAGGGCGCGTATCGTCTCAAGAGAGCGTTTCGCACCTCATCCCAATCACCTTCTTATTGGTTTTACTCAATGGTGAAATTGACGATGATATGTTCTACTATTACAGTGGATTATTTTTTAAGACATTATTATTGTATTATTCTCTAACAATTTGAGATTATACATACGTACAGAGAATAATGGGTAAGAGCTTCAGCTTTCTATTTGCTAATACTACTTGTGTGGTCAAGGTATGTTATATAAATGTATTGTTTAAGGTATAGTAGTGTATAAGAAATAGTGAAGGCTACTTGTTTATGGCATGAAAATTATAATACATGAAAATGCATCTCTGCTTGATATTATTGTTAGAGTTTGAACTTCAGTCAATTGCCTTTAGAAATTGAATTCTGAGGCTACAGACTATTTGGATGCCCAAAAAAGATTACTGGCGAAATCTTATCCTTCAAGGACTCAATGTCTGATGTTTTGAGTTATTTTGACATTGCGACATTGAGTATGTCATCTTGGAAAAGCGCATTTTTTTACACGTTAAGTCCTTTGTCTAGTGTTGTTGATGTCAATTGCAAGAGTTATCACACGTTGTGCTTAGATACAATACATACACAACTAGTTTTTTGTGCACTAAAAAAAGAATTGTGATTTGATATACATACTTGAATTACTAGAACTTCACAATATTTTTGAGGCACTTAAATTGTTTGGTTAAAGTGAAGATCTTGAGAGAGATCATGACATTTTCGAAATGTGCTCTTTCACAAGCTTTTGAGCAATGGTGGTCTTAAAAATAATTTCCATATTTTTAGAAAATTTCAGCTATGAATTTAGGAGACTAGCTTCCATAATTATATGAACATTCAAAAAAATTTGAAGGAGATATCAAATTTTCTTTTGAGATGTCGTCCAAATTCTAACTCGTACTTTGTGGCATAAAAAATTAAATTGGACAACTTACTGTGTGGGACCTAAATTTGTGAGTTATGGATTTTTCTAAATAGTGGGGTTTTTTTTTTTTTTTTTTAAATGTTGAGTTATTTTGGTATAATTTTGGCTTTGAAAATATTACTTGGAAGTAAATATTCATTACAAGAAGTTGGTGAACCAAGTGGAGAAATAAATTATGCTTGCAAAGTACAATGGTAAGAGTAATATTGTCATTAATTTGACAATGTGTGTTTACCTTGGATATTATCCAAGATGAATACTTTGGTTAACTTTGGTTTTAATCCAAGATGAATAAATTTGAAAGTTTTGAATATTTCTATGAATACCTTGAATTTGTTTCAAGATGACATGCACTACACCATTCAGCCAATTTTCTAACACAAAGGTTTTTGGTTTACTAACGGTAATTTACCATTACAAATTTGTAACGGTAAATTTCCATTAGAAATGTATAAATTCTGTTAGTAATTTTTATCTCTAGCTATTTTAGAATTTTCTAACACTAACAAAATAAATACTAACGGTAAATTAACGTTACAAAATTTTACCTTAATTAATTATTTTAAAGAAATGATTAAAAGAAAAGAAAAAAAGAAAAACTAAAAGTAAAAGGGGGAACTCTCTCGGGGTCTCCAAATTAAAACCTAAGAAGAAGAGAGAGAAGAGAAAAGGCGGACGGACGCCGCCACACTCCACAGTCGTCTTCCCGTCGGTGTCCGACCTCGTTCCCGCCGGATCTGGTTAGTCGGGCCTCTCTCCCTCTCTTTATCTCTATAGATACATATATATATATATATATATATATATTATATGCGCCCACTGTTCATATATATCTAATGGAGTAGATTTCAATCTTCTATGCGTTTCACTCATTCTTCTCATTAATTACTGAAATATGTATGTATTAAGGTCGATGATAAGCTCGTCAAGGCCCAGATATGGGACACTGCTGGCCAAGAAAGGTATTATATATATATATATATATATATATGGGTTATGGGTTTTACTTTATATTCAATTCTCTTTTGTTGGGCATATGGGTTTTGCTTGGTTTCATTTTCTGATGATGAATTTGCAAAAGAACCTACTTTTTTTGTTTTTATTTATCACCTGTTTTGTGGTACTAACTATAGTCCATATTTGATCAAAACTTTATGATTAACTCAATTGAATCCCAAGAACAGAGCTCTCTGGGATGAAGTATGATTAAGGTTATGGATATATTTAGTAAAGATAAGTAGAAACATTTGATGCATAATTTTTATTATTTTGTGAGTGATTTCCAAGATTAGTTTTGTCAGTCTGTGGTCCCAAATTAAAGATGCTGGAGCATAGGACCCTTTTGAATGCCGTCTAGTTTTGGACTGATAACGAATCCCCTATTTTTTTTAATTGATAATGAAATGGATATTATTTTTCTGTCATATAGGTTAGGTATGCTATAGAACAAAACTAAAGTTTGCTTAAAGAACATACATAAATTGTGAGAAGTGAGAACCTTGTATTCAATGCCCAAGTCTCCTCGGTATGTTCTATTATTTAATGGCCCCTTTGTTAACTTACGGTTTTTTGTTTTTTGTTTTTGTTATTATTTTTTCCAAAACAAAAATTGGAATCATGTTTTTGGTAGTTGTTTCAGGTTTTTCTTTTTTTTCGAAAACAAAGAATCAAAAAAGTGTTTGATAATTGTTTTCGTTTTTCTTTTTTGAAAACGAAAACGAAAACGAAATTGGACTAGAGATGAAAACAAAAGAGAGTGGTTTTCATATGGAGATGCCATTTTAGGCTCCATATATATGCAGATGCAGATGCTCCATATATGGCAAATAGCATTATATTCTACTCCATTTAGTGTCCTCACCCTTTAGGGATCTCTCTTCTTTTTTCCAATCTCAAACTTCTAATCAGACAATTTAATTTATAGGACCTCCCTACTTTCTTGGGATGCCCCTCTTTTCATCTGTCTTTACATCTTCTTTTTCCCTTAAAAAAATCAATTTTCCTTTTAATTACTGTGCCATAATCAGTGCTACTTCTTTTCCTCTCGGAATCACTCTGTTTACAATTTGACAAGAGGGAAAAAAAGACAAATTTATAAAACCAAGGAGACAAGGATTAGCAGTAAATTGAAATTCTGGGTGTTATTCTACTCCATTTTATATAATTTTGGTGTTATTTAGTAGTAACTTTTTAGGGTGTTATCTGGTTGTAACAAAGAGTCATTGTTAGTAACTTTTTTAAGGTGCTTTTTTGTAATAACAATTGGTGCGTTGGATAGTAACCCAAACTTCCAGTGCCTATGCATATAGCTTTTTGTGCATATATGTACTGTGTCATGAAAAGACTCTCTAAATTGAGATATGTAATAGTAGTTTCCATTGAATGTTTTAGATTGATGATTAGCATTAATTTTTTGAGACGAATGAATGATTATTATTCAGAAAAGAACTTTTAGGATAGTTTCAAATCTTGTTCTGGTGTATATATATGTCCCTGTTTGCGCATTTGTTGTCCATTTGGGATAAACGAGGATATATATCTATATAATAAGATAGAGCGGTGTGGGTCCCTTTCAAGTTAGCAACTTTTAATCTTGACCATTGAGACAAGTTTAGATATTTCAGACTGTCCGATTGATTGTCCACCAAAAATAGTTAATCCCATTAAATATTACATTGTATCCTATTAAAACTCTAAACTAAAAAGGAATTCCCTAAATTAATTTGAATTTGAATAAATACATGTCAATATCCAAATTGTCAACTTCTATAAATATAAAACACAAATCTTGGGTAAAACTAAATCATTAGACTGTTTTTTTTTATAGCAAAAAAAGGAATTCCTTAAATTAATTTGAATTTGAATATATACATATCTAATAGTAAATACAAAACACAAATCTTGGGAGATAAACTAAATCAGTAGACTGATTTTTTCAAAATAGAAATATTGAAATATAAACTTCCCATATCATACATATATTCATAGAGTTTATTTTTTTATAGGTTTTTCTTTTTTCATTTCCGTGACTTTGATCAAATGACTTTCATAAAACTAATCAAACTGATATAATATGAGTGAAAAATCACATAAAGTTGAAGTTTAGGAAGTGGGTTTTAACAATGGATTTCATAATTCAAGTCTCAAGAAATGTATTCTCACTTGCACTTTTTTTAAAATCTAGGAAGCGTATTTGTTATATTCTATTGTCTATCTAGAAAATGGGTTTTTTCAGCACTATGGTTGTAAATTTTGCTACCAGTTTGATTAGTTCCACCCTTATTATAGGTCATTTGATTAGTTGTATCAGTTTGATATAGTCATAGAGCTAATTAGTGAAATGAGTAATGCTGCTTCCCAAATATGGGTTAATTATAAGTAATCATAAAAGTTTTGCTTTCTTTTTCTATTTCTTTCCAAAAGCTTAGAAAAAACCTTTGTTTTTTTTGTTTTTTTTTGGTTTTCACTTCGTGCCCTCTGGCACGGGGGAAGTCTCTACGAATAAACATTAATTATACTTAAAATATTCATCCAATGTTGGACTAAATATATTTAACTAAATTGAGTTAATGATATATTTAATATTGGAACCAATGTCTTCTTCACTTAAAATTCCAACCATATCTCAGATCTTTTAAAGTATTGAAATATTTTTTTCTAGCTTCGTGCCCACGGGCACGGGTTAGTACTAAATAGCATGTGGGTTTGAATGACCTGTACAATTTTACGCAAAAGATTTGAAAATTTTAAAATATTGCATTTTTTCCCCTTTTTTCTTCTTCTTCTTCTTCTTCTTATTCTTCTTCTTATTATTATTTTTTTTGCTTTGCGCCCACGGGCACGAGTTATTACTAGTATATATATATATAGAGAGAGAGGACCCATGATCACAAAGAGTTTGTGTAGGAAGTTGAAGCCTATGGTGGAAGTATACGGCCCGTCACTTCTTCATATTTGCTTCTCTTTCTTTTTGGATTTTGTTTTGTTCCATCTATTTGTCACAACAATTGAAACAAGTGCCATGCATGCACAACATTCCTCTTTCTCTCCCCAATTCATCAAATCATTCCCACACACTCTCTCTCTCTCTCTCCCTCACCCTCACCCTCTATTGGTTAAGGGGAAGCCCGTCTTTTATACATATAATCTCTCTCTCTCTCTCCCTCTATTGGTTAAGGGGTAGCCCGTTCTTTGTACATATTAACTCTCTCTCTCTCTCCTTATATTGGTTAAGGGTAGCCCATTCTTTATACATATTGACTCTCTCTCTCTCTCTCTCTCTCTCTCTCCCTCTATTGGTTAAGGGGTAGCTCGTATTTTATACATATAAACTATCTCTCTCTCTCTCTCTTGGTTAATGGGTACCCCATTCGTATCATTGCTTACATTTTTTCAGTTTAATGCAAGTTTTCCACAGCTAATTGTCTCACCACATAATACTTATGATTTTCCAACAGGATTTGTGGATTTGAACCCCATCTATCCCATCTGTTTGGTTGGCTACTATTTGCAAGGAATTTCTTGGCATTTCGCACTCAAAGGTTTGGCTTTTCACTTTTTATTTTTTGTATGCTTTCATTGCTTTATTGCTATTGGAGCCTTAGGATAGTGAGGCTATGCTATAAACTCTCTCTCTCTCTCTCTCACACACACACACACACACACACACATACACACACACACATCTTGCAAAAAGTATGTTTAGAGTGGACCTTACATGATAGCTTTCACCAAGTCGTCATCTAGTCATAAGTCGGCAAGATTAGATCAGTTTAAATTACATTTTTTATTCCAATTTTGAAAACCATGTTTTAACTGTTCAAATGGAAATAAGTTAAATATGTTAAATTAGCGTAAGCAAGTTGCTATCTCACCTTAAGCGAGACGACTTCAGTTTTCATTTCGGTCTTCAACGGATGAGTTAATACAATTTTTATTCCTAATCCTCTTGAAACATAAGGGAAGAATTCAAATCCTATGGGGTAAATGCAAGATCCATGCATATATGGTTGGTATCATATGTGACATATTTATAATACATATCTTTTGCCTTTCAAAAAAAAAATTTAGGGGATAAAGGGAGGTTAGAAATGAACCATGATATCAAACTACTCTTTTAAATTAACCATTGCACTAAACACAAAGGCTTGGAAGAAAAACTTGGAAGTATCTAGTTTGGATAAAAATGAAATAAGGCTATAACTTTTCGTTGACACATATCTATAGGAGACCTAGGAGACATCAAATGAAGAAAGGGAATTTAGAACCAACCTTACCTTAATCTCCATTTGGACCCCACTAAACTACCTTTTAAGTTTTAACTCATACTTACCACATTCTTTTTTCTCTCCCCAATTCATCAAATCATTCCCACTCTCTCTCTCTCTCTCTCTCTCCCTCTCCCTCTCCCTCTCCCTCTCCCTCTCCCTCTATTGGTTAAGGGAAAGCCCGTCTTTTATACATATAAACTCTCTCTCTCTCTCTCTCTCTCTCTCTCTCTCTCTCTCTCTCTCTCTCTCTCCCTCTATTGGTTAAGGGGTAGCCCATTCTTTATACATATTAACTCTCTCTCTCTCTCTCCCTCTCTCTCTCTCTCTCCCTCTCTTTTCCCTTTATTAGTTAAGGGGTAGCTCATTCTTTATACATATTGACTCTCTCTCTCTCTCTCTCTCTCTCTCTCCCTCTATTGGTTAAGGGGTAGCCTGTATTTTATACATATAAACTATCTCTCTCTCTCTCTCTCTCTCTTGGTTAATGGGTACCCCATTCGTATCATTGCTTACATTTTTTCTGTTTAATGCATGTTTTCCACAGCTAATTGTCTGACCACATAATACTTGTCATATCATAGCTCATTCTTTATACATATTGACTCTCTCTCTCTCTCTCACACACACACACACATACACACACACATCTTGCAAAAAGTATGTTTAGAGTGGACCTTACATAGCTTTCACCACGTCATCATCTAGTCATAAGTCGGCAAGATTAGATCAGTTTAACTTACATTTTTTATTCCAATTTTGAAAACCATGTTTTAACTGTTCAAATGGAAATAAGTTAAATATGTTAAATTATCGTAAGGTAGTTGCTATCTCACCTTAAGCGAGACGACTTCAGTTTTCATTTCGGTCTTCAACGGATGAGTTAATACAATTTTTATTCCTAATCCTCTTGAAACATAAGGGAAGAATTCAAATCCTATGGGGTAAATGCAAGATCCATGCATATATGGTTGGTATCATATGTGACATATTTATAATACATATCTTTTGCCTTTCAAAAAAAAAATTAGGGGATAAAGGGAGGTTAGAAATGAACCATGATATCAAACTACTCTTTTTAATTAACCATTGGACTAAACACAAAGGCTCGGAAGAAAAACTTGGAAGTATCTATTTTGGATAAAAATAAAATAACAGAATCAATTGGAATTAAGCAGTGACGTGGCTGATGGCACGTGAATAGTTGGTGAGGAGATGGCGGGGTCTTGACACACACACACACGTGTGTATATTTGTGCTCTTTGTGTTTAAGCTCAGGGGTGTGTGTGTGTGCCTTCGCCGGTCTCCTCTCTCCCTTAAACCTCTCCTTCATTTGGGACAAGTAACCCCACTGGCCAAATTAGGGATTTGAGGGTTGTAGAAAAGTATATTCATATGTTATTGAATTTCTGCTAAATCTTATGGCATATTCATATGTTAATTGCAAGGGATGTTCGTTTGGTTAGTTTTTCTAATCTTTGTTGTTGAGTCCATGTTTGTACTAAGATAATTAAAATGCAGATATCCTGCTTAGGGAAGTCCCGTGCTATTTAGTGACTAATGTGAAACCTTAATTGACTTGAACTTTGGGGATAGTTGTTAAAAACTAGGATGTGTACTCGGATTCTTCATTATTCATTATGTTTCCTTAAGAATCTGGGATGTATGCTAAATGTGAAACATCTAACTAGTTTTGACCTTTATGTCATTTACATACTTGAAGAGAAATTAAATGGTTGCCGTTCTGTTTCTGTGTATATCTATATACAACATGCGGCAACTAGAAACTTTCCTCTTTTTTTTTTTTTCTTTCAGTTCTGATTCTTTATCGTTCCCTTTCTGGCCTTAAGACTTAAAAGCGACCTTTTAGTTCTAACATCCTAATCATAAGAGCCCAGATTATACTCCATGCATGACATTTCATCGTATTTTGATCTTGAATTTGCTTGTAGTTTATGCTCCTGAATCATTTCATTTGTTTTTTCCCAAGTATAATATAAATTGGAACTATGGGTTGCTTTCACAGACATGGGAGGACCCATCATTTGCAAACCCTGAAATTGGTGGTGGCATTTGGAGATAATGACCCAGGTATTACTCAATTCAACATATTGTTTTTTCTGTGTATTGAATGCTTAAATGTTTTTCTTTCATGAGATGAGAAAAGTTGCATATGAATTGGATCTCATTTTTCAATTTGTAGTTGATATTGTTGAGATTGGTGAAAGTCGTTGAAAGATAGGGCAGATTCTGAAGGTTAAGCCCTTAGCTGCCTTAGCTATGATTGACGAGGGTGAACTTGGCTGGAAAATTGTTGCAATTTCATTGGATGATCCAAGAGCTTCTCTTGTTAGTGATATTGATGACGCTGAGAAGCAATTTTCAGTTTGTTTGTATCCAACTAAGCACTAATCTTTCATCTTTATTTTCTTGTAATATATGTGTTATAGCGTATAATGTCATTCTCTCTTAATGGTAAAGTCATATTGGTTACTTAGAAAGGTCGAATAAAATTTATTTGATGTATCTCTGTGAAATAAAGCAACCCAATTAATTGCTACTGGAAACTTTTTATTCTTAAGGGCCACATTTATCCTAATGTTATAGTTTGCAACTTGTATCTCCATGTGATAGGTGATAAAACAATGAGTTTTTGTAGTTTAATTTTTGTTTCAGGAGCATTATTAATGTACTTTAAATTAATATATTATCAGATCAAAGGATAATGTAAATCCTTGCTGGTAGCAGAATTAGAACATTCATGTAAATGCCCAGGTTCTCCAAGCCATATAAAGTAACAATTAAATGAAAATTCTTAATGAGGGAAATATACGAGCCAATATGACTATGTTAAAAATGATTTCATGACATAAATATAATGTGCTTGGTATTCAATTTGTATGGGGCTAATTGGGTAATTTTCTGTAGGGCACTCTCAATGCCATATAATTTTCTCTCTCTCTCTCTCTCTCTCTCTCTCTCTCTCTCTCCCTCACCCTCTCCCTCTATTGGTTAAGGGGAAGCCCGTCTTTTATACATATAATCTCTCTCTCTCTCTCTCTCTCTCTCTCCCTCTATTGGTTAAGGGGTACCCGTTCTTTGTACATATTAACTCTCTCTCTCTCTCTCTCTCCTTATATTGGTTAAGGGTAGCCCATTCTTTATACATATTGACTCTCTCTCTCTCTCTCTCTCTCTCTCTCCCTCTATTGGTTAAGGGGTAGCTCGTATTTTATACATATAAACTATCTCTCTCTCTCTCTCTTGGTTAATGGGTACCCCATTCGTATCATTGCTTACATTTTTTCTGTTTAATGCAAGTTTTCCACAGCTAATTGTCTGACCACATAATACTTATGATTTTCCAACAGGATTTGTGGATTTGAACCCTATCTATCCCATCTGTGGTTGGCTACTATTTGTAAGGAATTGCTTGGCATTTCACACTCAAAGGTTTGGCTTTTCACTTTTTTTTTTGTATGCTTTCATTGCTTTATTGCTATTGGAGCCTTAGGATAGTGAGGCTATGCTATAAACTCTCTCTCTCTCTCTCACACACACACACACACACACACACACACACACATCTTGTAAAAAGTATGTTTTGAGCGGACCTTACATGATAGCTTTCACCAAGTCATCATCTAGTCATAAGTCGGCAAGATTAGATCAGTTTAACTTACATTTTTTATTCCAATTTTGAAAACCATGTTTTAACTGTTCAAATGGAAATAAGTTAAATATGTTAAATTACCGTAAGCTAGTTGCTATCTCACCTTAAGCGAGACGACTTCAGTTTTCATTTCGGTCTTCAACGGATGAGTTAATACAATTTTTATTCCTAATCCTCTTGAAACATAAGGGAAGAATTCAAATCCTATGGGGAAGAATTCAAATCCTATGGGGTAAATCAACGGATGTTAAGCTTATTCTTTAACATACTATGCTCAAAAGTCTTGATTGGAAAGGATATCCAAAGAGCCAAATACATGGTTGCAGAGGCATTGTGTGTGTTGGAAAAACACTTTCCACCATCGTTTTTTGATATCAGTATCCACCTCATGGTGCATCTCGCTGATGAGGCATTGATTTGTGGACCTACCGGACCTCGATGGATGTATCCTTTCGAACGGTAAACTCATTTTTCTTATATGTATTCATCCATAGGCAAATGACACGGCTTTATAGACTTACATATTTTTTCTACTCATACGAATAGGCCAATGAAGGAATTTAAAGACATACCTAGCAATAAAAGGTATGTTGAAGGATCGATTGCTGAGTCTTATGTTGTTGGAGAATCCGTTAGGTATTGCATGGAATATATGCCAAATCCACTCGAAGGAAATCACAAACGTACTCGTGAAGCTTTTTTAGAGGACAATGACGAGTTTTCTGATGAAGGACCTTTGCTCGACGATAAAACTGTACCGTTGGAATCTGAACAATTTCAACAAATACGTAGATGGGTACTATTTCGACTTGACGTTCACGGACTCAACGACTACTACAGGTTTGAGGCATTTGTAACATATATATTGAACATATCCACATATAACTACTAATATATAAACTACAAATTTCAGTGAGTATAAAGCGTTAAGACATTCCACTTGCGATAAAGGAAAGGGGATTACAATCACAGAAGTAGAGATACAAACTTTTTTCATCCCTTGGTTATATGAAAAGGTATTCCTCAGTCCACAAGAAATAAGAATACTAACATATGTAGTTTATTTAGTTAGATTCGTATTGTACTTATGAGAGTGTTTCCATTGAACAGTTGGTGTCTTCCGGTGAGACGGAGACAAATGCTATTTTGTGGCGGTTAGTTCAAGGGCCAAAGCATACGGTCAAAACATACAAAAAGTATCGCGTTAATGGTTTTGTATTTTCTCCTAAGGCTCACGACGAAACTGTTGTCACGCAAGATAGCGGTGTTTGCATGAAGGCATGGACTACATTTAGGGCAAGAAAAAGTGATAAAAGGCTCAAGGATGCTTGGACAATGTGGTATGGGGTTATCAAACAAATAATTGAGTTAGACTATACAATATTTAAAGAGGTAGTGTTTTATTGCGATTGGGTGGCGGTGGAGGACAAGACCAATGGTTGTAAACACTGTCCGGACTCTAACTTGGTGATGGTAAATTTTGCTAAGTTAAAGAGTAATGCCAATGATCTCGACGAGCCTGTCATTCTTGCTTCCGAGGCGAGTCAAGTCTTCTATTCAAAAGACCTTAGAAATCCGAATTGGTGGGTGGTTATACATTCACCGAAGAGATTGACCAGTCGAGTAGACGAGTTAGAGATACCAAGTGTCTTCCAATCTACTCTTGAAGACCAACCTCATTTGGAAGATCTGTTGAAGCAGCATGGCTCTGCCTAGTGTTATTTATCTTGCATTAATTGCCTCTATGTTGACTTTTAACCATTTTTTTGTTTGGATTGTACGACTTTTTGTACTGTTACTTGATTGAATGTAAAACTTTACTTTTCTTTAGATAATTGTTATGCGTTAATTATTATTCTTTGTTATCATTGTTTTTCGCATACTACCACCTTGTTTTCAAATGACAGGCATTGGAATTATGACATCAAGTGGAGGTAATTTTAACCCGAGTTCATCCCAACCATCTTCTTCAGTCCCGCCCGCATCTGAGTCATCGGGAGGCAAAGCCCCAAAAGAAAAAATGAAAGTCACAATTGAAAATGACGGGTCTGTGGTGGGTGAATACTCGAAGATATGGAGTAGTCGTACGGGAGATTTTGTGAGAAATCACATTCCAATTAGCTACAATGATTGGCGAAAAGTGCCAAAGAATTTCAAAGACGATGTTTGGAATGCTTTAATGGTAAACTTTTGTGTGTAGGCTCTTTGTTTAATTAGTTGGTTTAGTTAATATTTTCTTTTTAACATAACTATTCTATTCTACTACTAGGTTGAATTTGAACTTGATGTTCCACAATCCGTGGCTCGCCCATTTGCGGAGAAGTCGTGGCCCCAAAAATTTAGGACATATAAAAACAACTTGCGGAACCTTGTGAGGAAAGGTCATCATGACGTGCCAAAATGTGTTGATCCACATTTATGGGCAAAGTTTATAGAAAATGAGAGAGATCCAACAAAGGTGGAGCAAATTGCTAGAAATTTGAACAACAGAAAAAAACTTAAGATTCCCCATTGTCTTGGGCGTCGTTCCTATGCTCAGAAACTATACTTAATGGTGCGTATAATTCCTTACACTTTTTCTGTTTAATGCAAGTTTTCCACAGCTAACTTGTTAAATTTCAATGTCTAGCGAAAAGAAAATCCTGGCATACACTACAGTCGTGTTGACAAATGGTTGGCGGCACATGAGCATAGTGATGGGAGTGTCTTAGAGAGTGCTAAGAGTAAATATGTGAGTAACATAATGTTTGTAGTTTTTAATTCATAGCTTAATTTTTTTAGTGTATTATCACAATATTTACTTTAAATGACTACAGGATGAAATAAAGGCAATTGAAAATTTAAGAAAAAGCAGTGACTTGACTGACGAGGGATATAGTAATAATTGTGAAGACTTTGACAATGACGAGTTAACTCAAGTATTTGGAAAGGACAAAAGGGAAGGGGTTCGTGCTGTGGGTTCACGCATCTCTAAGAGGCAACTACTTCATATCGGGTTGCCAATGTCCAAAAGTGAGGGAAAAAAGAAGATAACTGAAGAAGTTGCCGCATTGGAGGATAAGATCATTTCTCACGTTGACTCAAAATTTCACGATATGCAAGGTATAATTATGTCTTTAGTTTCGAAACTCTCAAATGTGAGTACCCCACCTATGGTTACTACTCCCTCAAGTGATTATGGATCAAATTCAGTTAATTTTGCTACTCATTTAGCTCAAAACTTGAATAATGTTTTTGCCACGGGTGTTTCACCTTCTACTCATCATATGCCTCCTACCATGCCTCCTCCCACCGACAAGCCCCCATGTGTATTATTTGATAAGTTTGGTAAACAATTGGCAAAAGGGTATGTTGTGACGGATGCTACAGCTAATGTGTGCCACTCCAAACAAGTTGGTATTGGCGAAAAGAAAGTTTATATCGAGGAAGTGTTTGAGCCCGATGCTCGTTTGTGGGATCGTCAAGATGGACAAGAAACATTGGCAGACTTTGTTCAAGGGGGATTTGTGATTTGGCTTGAGTGTTGGTTAAAGATTGGTTGACTATGTTTGTCTTATTTTCTCTGACTTTAAATTTCAGACATGGTTTATTTGTCAGTTGGTTTAGTTTAGTTTTGGATGGATTTACTCTTTCTATTTCAGACATGGTTTGTTAGTTTTGGTTTGGACTTAGAAACAATTTGTATTTAAGGATAATTATGCCTATTTTGGATTATATTTTTTGTGTTTAATATAGATTGAGCTTGTATTTATTATGGTTTGGATTTGAGCTTATTATATATGTTTATAGTAAATGTGATGTGGCTGTGATGGAAATTAGGTGCAAATAAAATTTGAGAGCATATTTTAGTATTTATATTTTTCATATTTAAAATAATTACTAACGGATAATTTCCGTTAGTATTCTTACACATGTGTTAGAAAACAAACCGTTAGTAATAAAATTACTAACGGTTTATATCCGTTAGTAATTGTCTCAAAAGTGTTAGAAACTGTCATGTTACATACCGTTAGTAATTAAATTACTAACGGTAATTTACCGTTAGTATTGTTGTATATAAAAGTGTTAGAAAATAAACCGTTAGAATAAATATTACTAACGGAATATTACCGTTAGGAATAATAAATTACTAACGGTAATTTACCGTTAGGAATATGGTTACTAACGGTAAATTACCGTTAGTTAAAATACTTTTCCTAACGGAAAATTACCGTTACAAATTCCGTTAGAATTATTAGCCACACTCTATTTCTAACGGTAAATTACCGTTAGGAATAATTTTACTAACGGTAAATTACCGTTAGGAATGTGCCCTTTTGGTGTAGTGATGAGACATACACAATGCGAATTTCATGATCCCTTGGAATTAATTTCATTTTTGTTACCTTGGGATTTCCGAGATGATTATTGATTATTTTAAATATCATTACTTGTGTAATGAGATAGTTAAAATATATATATATATATATATATATATGAATTATGGTTTTCTTAATTAAAGGATTTCCACTGTACTAGAAAAGTATAGTGATGAGTTTTAGAACACCCTATGAGGTGATTGGTTATGTACTATTGGCTATGTGTTTTATATTGGGAGGTGGAGTTATTAGTTGAAAGCCAATGAAAAAATGGATTAGTTTGTGATTTTCTATATGAAAACTTCAATGTGGGAGAAAATTAATACCACATTTTTTTGATCCATTGTGGTTGTACTTTAGTTTGGGAGAGTAGAAATAAAACTACAATGGAAAAAAATCAAGTTTGTGGAAATATTATAAAAAAAGTTCTAGCTAGATTAAAAGTTTGGATTACATCGAGGGGGATAGGTCTAAAGCTCAAAGAATAATAAATCACCTATGAGGATATCCTACCTAGGGATCAGAGATCCTGAGAACTAAGTTCAAAGGGAAGAACGAATCATAGAGTGGTTTGATAAACCAGCACTAAATTGAGCACTAGCTCATTGGTTATCCCTATGGTGTAAGTGCATGGATCTTATGACAGATATGAGGTTGAGTTGTTTTCAACTCTTAATGAGTTCTATAGCCATTATTGGTGGGATGTCAGAGTCATGGGAGCATCCTTGATAGA
The DNA here is from genome assembly GCA_033977485.1 of Hydrangea macrophylla. NCBI lineage: Eukaryota > Viridiplantae > Streptophyta > Magnoliopsida > Cornales > Hydrangeaceae > Hydrangea > Hydrangea macrophylla. The sequence continues at coordinate 97,769,993 of CM066995.1, forward strand.
CTCACCTATTTGAGTGTGAAAGTAGGGCCGCTTCTTATGAGAATGGGGCTAATTCTCTAGAGCGCTCAAGAAGCCGGGATCTAGCACATGGCCGTTAACATGCTAGCTTGGAAGCTTGGAATAGAGTGCTGAGAAATTATGTGTGTGACGCAAACTCTTGTTTCCCCAAAGCAGTCATAGTTCATGACATTCACTGCTGACTCTGGAGCAAGATTTGTTGAATGCTAAGTGGGGGGTTCAAGCTATTGACACCCTGTTATGCATAATTTTTTTTTTTTTTTTTTTAATCTTTATCCAATATGTATATATATATATATATATACATATATATATTTTTATTAAAATAAGTGGAAAATATTGAATTATTTTAACAATAAACTAACATGCATTATGGGATATTTTCTTATAGAGTTAATAGTTGAATTGAAGGAGTACTTATAAAGCTGTTCAAAACTATTTTGGTCTACATGTTTTTAGCCATTATTATACATTGATGTTTATCAAATTCCAACGTATATAACATATGCCTTGTAAGGACTCTTCTTACCATTACAAGTTTAGTGGAGCATTCACCAACGGTTATAACATTTTAAGACTTCTAATTGTTTACAGTTACATGTTCTTTGGGTTAATGTCAGATTTGATAACTCACATAGTTGGTGTGAACCAACTAGATTTATAAATATAAACACCTACGAATAGTATATATGCATTTTCAGTTTTTAATATCTTGAGTGAGGATATACTTTTCTGTACAGAGAGTTTTACACAAAAAAAAGCTTATAAGCTGTATTTAATTCATATAAGTTTTATTTGGGTAAAGAAGGCACTAGTGGGCAAGTTTCTTATCATATCAAGTTGTGCAGACTTGATAGGCATGCGACAAGGGTGGTCGGGTTGTTGTATCTCGGAGACGTCATGCTATTTCCTACTGCACCGGGTAATACCCGTAGAGAGCACGTATCGTCTTAAGAGAGCGTATCACGCCTCATCCTAGTCACCTTCTTATTGGTTCTACTCAATGGTGAAATTGACGATAATATATTCTACTATTACGGTGGATTATTTTTTAAGGCATTATTATTGTATTATTCTCCAACAATTACTCTTTTGGGGGCAGATATGTCCCACAAATTACAACTTTGTCCAAAAGTCAAAAGCATCCAAAGCTAAAGGCTGGCCCAGATTTGGGCCCACTAGATTCAGTGGGTTGGGCTATCTAATTAATTCAAACCAAGAGTGTGAGTCGAAAATTCATTGAACTGGCCATCCTTCATTTTGCTCTACAGTGCAACATGGCACGGTAGAGCAAAAAAAAAATGCAGGTGTAAGTGTGTGTGTGTGTGTGAGAGAGAGAGAGAGAGAGAGTTCCACATTATTCCAAAAATTATGAGAAAACAGAACATTCGTTGATGACTTGCCAATAATCAAAATTTTGATCTAACCATTTTTAGGAAATGTGGGTAAGCATTTCATAGTGGTGGATCAGTCATTTAATGATTGCACTAATGATACATTTATATAAATTATATCCAATGGGTGCATTTTCATCTTAAAGAAAAAGGTTGAAGAATATCTGAAGATGGCTCATTGGTTTGCTGGCACCAGCATAGAATTTTGTTGATTCTATAAACTAGTAACAATGATTTGTTGACCCTTTTAATTTGAGACTCCACATGATATCAATAATAATGTTCTTAACTTTATAAAGTATAATCATACAACATATCAAAATTTCCAAAATAGATTAGGAAAGATTTTATATTTGACAATCTGGTTAATAATTGTAATTATAGAGGAATGACAGCTCCATTAACACAGCATTCACTTTTGCAACAAAATTGAAAAGCATTTTAATTATGCACCTAATTGACATGATTGAAGATACAAATTCATATATATATATATATATATATCTCTATACTATTATAAAGGGCAAGTGAGGAGTGCCAACTATATTTTACCTACACCCCATATTTATAATTAAACCAAGTAAGTTTTACTAAGAAAATACAAGTAAAAGGGTACTAATTTGTCATACAAATTATCAAAGCAAAACCATCTTCAAAACAGCCAAAAAAAAAATTTGTTCTCTTCACTCACATAGTGAGTGTGCCCCTACTAGTATTAATTAATGAAACAATGTGTGACCCTTTTGTCAAAGTAAAAAAGCCTATATTTATGAGCAGAATTCTATCTCAGTCCTTAGTAAAACTATCTACCCAGATACAAAAATACACAAGTATATGTTATTTATTTATTTATTTAGATTTTTTTGTTCTTTTTCAATTTCAGGCCAAAAAATTTCTAGGTCTTTTTTTTCCGATCTTTTTTCTTTTCTATTCTTTTTCATTTTCAGATCTGTTTTTTTTTTTTCCAAATCTATTTTCTTTTTCCTTTTTTTTTTTTTACTCTTTTCAATTTCATATCTGAGTTTTTTTGTTATTTTTTAATCTCCTTTTTTATTTTTCAAACCCTTTTTTTTTCTTTTCATTTTCTTAATTATTTTTTTTCATATCCATGTTTTTTTTGTTTTTTTTCCTCTTTCCCATTTTCAGATTTGTTCTTTTTTTTTTTTTTAAATGTTAAAAAGGTACTCCGTAATAATTTAGTTATTATCCGAAATTGATATTCGGGCACAACCAAATACAAGACTAAGATATAACAGCTTATCCGACAGTTTTATCCATCACGTTTCAAACAAAGGATAACATAACAATTTATCCGACAGGATTACTATCCTATTTGTCCCCTACTTTATTCTGCCCTATCCGATAATTTTTTCTAACCTGACAAAAAAAAGTCTTGGTGTGTAAGGAAACTACACGTGTAACTAAGCTTACCCAACTTTATATCACCATCAGCTAAATGGCAATTGGATCACATAGCTCTGGCTAGAAACTGAGGAGATTGGAAATTCAAGCCTTCCCATATTCACCCGTGGATTATCACAGTGAAATTAGGAATAAAGGTTTTACTAACTCGTTGACTCACCAAAAATGTAAAGAAAAACAGAAAAAGAAGAGAGAAAACACTCTCTATAGTATTGATAATCCAAAAGTTATTGCAAAAAGGTAATTTACAACCTAATTTTAGGCCCTCAAAACCAATTATTGATAATTTAAAAATTGTTGGTATAAGGTACTTTACAACTTACTTTTAGGCCCTCAAAACCTTAAATCACATAAAAACAGTCAGGCTCTAAAATACACTGGATACGCACTAGGATTTTTAGTCTAACAAAACCACGGGCCACCTTGCTAACCCGCGCCACATCCCATTGCCTCACTAGCCCGCGATTGTTTTAGGCTAAAAATTCCAGTGCACTTTAGAGTCTGACTGTACATAGAAAAGTGTAAATATATATATATATATATATATATATGAGAAAATTACATTTTCATAATCCCCCAAGGATCTTAAGATTTGTAATACCCGTAAAATTTCTAAGTCTAAGAAATAAAGTCATTGTATTATGATCTATATTATCATAATCTTATACGAACTATACATTTATATTTTAATTAGTTAACTTAGATTGTAAGTTACAAAACCCGGACTGACACTGTCACACAAACCCATAAACTCTGTATAAATTAAGATTGTACAGCACGTAGTTTCAAACAAGGACAAAATTATACAAATATAGAAACACAAGTACAACCTAGGTTGCTTATTGTACAACCTAGGATATACCTACTTTGTAATACCCCTCCCCAAACCCCTCCTCAACCCACCGAATAATCTCCCCAAGCCTCACCACCAACCGCCAGATACTCACACACACCCCTAACCGTTGGCCCTTTTTTTCCCCTCCCAAGTACACCCCTCAATCAATCCTTCTCAATATCTTCTCCATCTAGTCAATGCAGATTTGCAAATCTGTATAAAGATATATGTATGCATGTATTGTATTTGTGTGTATATATATAGGGCCTTTGAGAGAGGGAGAGAGTTACCGAGAAGGGAGAGTAAACACCACAGACACCCCCACTGCCTCCCCTGACTCACACGCAGAACACACACACACACAGACCCAGAAGGAGAATGAGAAGAAACAGTAAGGAAGGAGAAAAAGACAACCTAGAAGAGAGAAGAGAGAGAGAGAGAGAGAGAGAGAGAGAGAGAGACCCAAGACTGTTTTGGTAAACCCCTCTCCCCTCTATTTTATTGCTTGTAATTATTAGACACTACAAACGAACACCAAGACCCCCATGCATGAACCAAATAGAATCTTGGACTCTTAAACCAGTCCGACCACCATTGTAGCTCTTTGAAAGCTCAAAATCCCAACCACTACCAAAGCTCGTAACAGCTATACCAAACGGACCCTTATGACCCCCTTAGTGACCCCCCTGTAGCAGCTTTGCAAATGGCATTCGTTTGCTTGGCCATGCAGGCCATTATCCTGGATTTTGGCCGAAAGAATAATGGTTTGGGAGGAACCCTAAATGAGATAACTAGGAACCAAGCTTATACTATGTTATAGAGAATGTCAAATTGGTCATTTTGGTGTTGGTTAGAGTAAATTTTATGGAGAGATGAATGAGATATGGCCTCTGGAAGGTTTTCCGGCCACCCGCGACTCGCCGGCGGCGAACCAGGTCGCCGAACATGGTCTGACCCGAATAAGCTTTAGGGTTATATCATTTTTGCTTCAGGTCGTGTTCGGGTAGGAGTTATATGTGCGTATATGTGGGTATGACATAAGACGGGTCGGGTTCATTTTAAAATCCCGTGGGGCCACTTAATGAAACGACGTCGTTTCGTTCTGGATCGTACCGGATCCGTTTGGGTCGGGTACGGGTCAGAGTTTAGATCAAATATGGGCCGATTCGGGTAAGCCCGTGGGTATTCGGATTGGGTTATTTTCTTAGTATATATGGATAACCCATCCACGTTTGGGTCGAGTTAGTTTGACCCACGAATTATTTAACTTGGACTCTTCTGAGTTTATAAATGGATAATCCGTTTGGAATGGGTCAGTTCTGGCTGACCTGCAAATCCTTGATTAATTAATATTTGGTTTTATTTAATCAGTTTTATTTATAAATAGATTTTTTTTTTATGTTTTTAATTATTTTAAAATATGTTAAAATAGATTTTGTATCATTTTAAATTTTGAGATATTATTATTTAACATTCCCAAATTCTGGAATTATTATTTATATATATTATAATGATTATTTACTTAGTTTTAAACAAACAATAATTATTAGTTTATTCCCATATATAAATATATGTTATTGGTAAATGGTTTTAAATTATGTAAAAATAGTTTATATTCTAAAGCTAAGTTTTAAATATTCTGAAATATTATTTTAAATGATATTCTTACATTATGCTATTATATTGTATTAATTATATATTATACTTATTATTTATTTAGTCTGCATAAATAATAAGAGTTAGTTTTAAATGAAAATAATTATGTAATAAATACCTAATGACTATTTTAAAATATGAAAAAATTATATTAATTACCTCAAGGCCAAATGCCTTTGTTTTATAAATTATTATTTATAAAACTCAAACCTTAGTATTTTTAAATAATTGTAAGGGCCCGTTTGGTCGTCGTTTAATTATTTTAAATACCAAACCCATTCCAAATATTATGAGAAAAATACCACTAGCCAATTTTAAGGCCTAATATCTAATAAAAATATTTCTAAGGACCAAATATATTCTAAAATATATTTTATAAGTATAGAGCTCCTAAGTCTATTATTATATAAATAGGACTTCGATAATTCGTAGAAAATAAACCGTGGCCTCAGAAAAATATACGGTCAGTTCCTAAATTTCTCGAATGACGTGTAGATCTATTTTCTTAAGTTTAGTGACTTTCTAACTCAGTCAAAAATACAGTTTACTATTAGGGCCCACACTGATATAGGAAACTCAGCCTTTTATATGATAGACTCCAATTTGAGTCTAAACAATGGCGTTAGACTCATGAAAATGATGTCAGATCATCATGTTGATGTTTAGGAACCCATTTGGCACAATTACCATTATACCCTTATAAATAGAATGAATGTTAATCAGGGTCGGCCCTGGCAGTATGCAGTCAAGCGACTGCATTGGGCCCATAATTGTAGGGCCTTTTGTAGGCCTTTTTTTTTTTTTTCCTTCTTGCACACTTGCACACTTGCATTAGCAGCATTACCTTTGTATGTTTAGGCCCTCTCAATTTATATTTAGGCCCTCCTCAACTCATGTTTAGGCCTCCTCCAAAGGGGCTTAAGGCCCAATTTAGTGTCATCAACACATATATATTCATATATATATATTGATATACATGTATATACAACTCAAAAGCAAAGGCTCCTAGAATTTTAAAAATTACACTTTTAGTGTAAGAATTTTATGAGTTTTAAAATAGGCCCCTAGAATTTTGAAAGACACCATTCGATATTTACATGTCACCAAATAGACTCATATTATAAGTAGATCCTCCAAAAAATCACTAATTATGTATATGTAGACCCTAAAAAAATCGTCAATTATATATAAGTAGACCCTAAAAAAATCGCCTTGGGGGCGCTGCCCCCGAAACCCCATGTAGTCTAAGCCGTCTCTGACCAAAATTTTTGGCTCCGCCCCTGAATGTAATTATGTGCTTATCGTATAAAAAATTTTGTGCTTATGAAATTTAATATAGAGGGCCCCGCCTTTAAAAGTTCGCATGAGGCCTTAAAAAATTTTAGGAATCTCACGGCCCTGATGTTAATCACCATTCTATGTATTGATATGAATTGTAGGGACCGAAGTAATACTTGTATTCATGATTTCGCATCAAGGTGAGTCGTCCTTACTCACTTGGTATATTATAGAAATACTCTATATTAATATTCCATGTGTCTTGTGTGGACATATTTCATAAGTATCATATGTGCGTAGGTTAAAAGTGTACTGTTTATATGAAAATGCATGTCTAGATAACTATACTTCATGCTTAATTGATAATTGTTGTTCTGATTCATGCTCGCTATATTATACGTTATACACTCGCATGAATACTCATATGAACGTAGTCGAGTCGTGATATCAAAGTTGACGTCTGCATGGTTAGTCGAGAAGACTAACCCAATTATATTGCTACATATGTTTGAATGGACCGTAGTGGTCCGAGTAGTCTAGTCGAATCAATGGTTACATTTATGATGCTATTGGGCCCTGATAGGCGATGAATCAATTTAGTTAATCACGAGTTGGTGTTATAAAGCTATTGGGCCATGTTAGGCGACGATAACAAAATATCCAAGTCTTGATTATTGTCGTTACCACTTATAATGCTATTGGGCCCTGTTAAACGACGATAGTGTTGTAACTATTCTTTTCTCCAGGCAAGGTCACGAGAACCTAAGAGTAAAGTGATTACACCATTTAAAAAACCAAAACTGCTATTGGGCCCTGTAAGGCGACGATAGCAACGTGATCATTTCACTCTAAATTAACGGCGTTACACTGGTAATGTAACAAGTCACATGGGTCAGTGTTGGTGTCTGAGTAAAATCGAAAATATATCGGTAATGCATTGTGTTGTCACTATCTCACTCATACTATCACATTATATACTTATCAAAAATTTAGTTCGAAATATTTGTTGTACTTGTATATTATTGTTTGTATTAGGAGTGATCGGTTGGACCAACTCACTTAGCTTCAAAAGCTAACGACTCTATTGCCCTCGACATATTACGTCTAAGTTATAATGAAGAAGTTTATCCAGACAACTACAAAGAAGAATACCCTGATGCTCAAGAGGGAGGTTAGGATGAAAGTTACCCTCAGGGGGACTACTTAGAGGAGTACACTGATGAAGGGCATGGATATGCCAGTTGAACAGAAGAATCTAGTCTATTATCATATTAGGATTTCCTTTACGCTTTAAAACTATCTTTTATCGGCTGTAATAACTTAAGTGGCGTGATTTTCATTTGGAATTGTTGTAAAGCCTATTAGCAAACGCTTAAAGTTCCCTCATGAATACCATTAGACGTTTTATAATTCCTTCTTATGCTATAACCATGTTAGAATACTTGAAAGGAGAGGTCAGTCTTATGTAACTAGTCATGGCTCACGGATCCGGAAAGGAAAATTCTATTTTCCTCTAATTTTCGCTACTCCGGGGTGTGAATGATTACACAACTAGTGGAATCCAAATCAGATATTTATTGAAAGATAAATTCAAACATTCCTGAAATGGTAAAAAAGAAAAAATCTAAAAGTGGTTGGAAATACTTCAAATGACGTTTTTAGCCATTAAAAAGTGAAAAGTTGTTAACCACGTTTACGCTCGTAATAAGCATTAATTTAACAGGTGGCTCAAAAGGACATCCAAGTGAAAAATTATGTCCAAATTACTGAATGTAGGCCAAAGTTCGATGTTTTTAGTCTCACATAGAAGAGTAATGCTTGGGACACATAAAATATCTACATAAAGTTGTTCACAAAATTTATTGGGTCTATCTCTACTAATCTCACTAGAAAAGAGATAAACATAATAAATGATATGTTCAAAATAATCTAGCCAAGAAGACAGTGCCACATCACTGAGGGGCGCCGGTTATTCTGGTAATGACGCACCCCGTGGGGCCGAGCATTCCCGAGGTGTTTATACATACCGCGCGGTCATATCAACAGACCGGGTATAAAGGTCGCGGTGTCGTGCGATCCCGACCTGTCCAGCAGTTTCCTAAATCAACTACAAGTCTGTGAAAGGAGATATGGCAGTTTCCTAAACCACTTAAGAAACTCTCATAGGATCTTGCAAATCTATTGCGATTGGGTTAGGTTTCCTAATCCAATCAACTTACCATGTAAGGGTGGACTCTTGCACCTATAAAAGAGCCCACCTACCCTGTCAAGGGGGATCCCCCGAAATCAATTCTCTAAGCTTACAAGCATCCAACAGAGAACTCACCATCAATACGCATACACCCGGCCGGTATTACTGGTAGTGCCGCCCATCTTTGTTGGCTTATCAGGCCCGTCGGTGATCTGCCAGTGAGAAGCGCACAGACGCAACCGTGATCGTAGGTCACCTCGTTAACGGGACCGAACCACATATAAATTGTTCTCATCTTTTTCTCTCTCAAAATCTTTCTTACCAATTTTAGGCATCATCAATAAATTTTTGTGAATATTTCATTTTTCCCGAGCATTACTCCACATCCAATAGGTTAATACTTGGGGCACAACCTTCATACAACCTCCCCAAAAGATGTGTCTATCTCTTTCCTGTGTCACTGTGGGGTCCAGTGACATCACAGGAGAGAAATAGACACATCTTTTAAAAAAATTGTATAAAAATTATTTGAACGTTGTGTCTCAAATATTACTCCATCCAATAATATTCATTCGCCGTACATGTGCCTAAGTCCCATGTTTTCAGTCTGCCACCGAATAATATTCATTCGGCATACGTGCCCCACATCATAAGGATATTGAGTCTATACCATGGAGTGCAAACATATTCATAAGAAATACCACAAATCTGATCGTTCAGAAAGATCCAAACTTTCCTCAAAAAAAAAAAAAAAAAATCCAACCTTAGTAGGGAAGATGATGAGGACCACCATACAAGGGATCACTACCGCATAGCAGATCTCTCCAAACAGTATATATACATATACAATATATACACACATAAATAAAACCAACAATTTTACCAACCTGCCAATCAACCAATGTCCTCACATGATGAGATAAATGAACACTCTTCATAGGTCACAATCAAGTTTTTGGAACTGTTTAACAATTTTACTGTTTGTATGATGACCTGAAAATCACACCCATCTGAGTAAAAAATCTTGTGATCTGCCTCAGTGTCCTTTTTAAAAAATATACTATATAATATAACTAATTGTTATTGTTTCTTTAATGTAATTGTTTGATGATTTCTAATTCTAACTGCTGCATTTTGTGTTTATGTAGGTGTGAAAAAAGGGTCACAAGCTATAGTATTTTCAAAACTCTAGCATTGTATTGTTAAATTGTAGAGAATGATGATCAAATTGGTAAAAATCTTTTTACAATTATAGTTAATTTAGAGCCTGTTTGGCAACAACTTCTAATTTTGGGACACAATCGTGGAAAAACTATGATAGGCCAAAGGCTCACCAAAATAGCTTCTGCCAACACCTAGTTTTCTAAAATTAAATCATAGAAACTTAGCCAACGATTTTATAACAACTTCAGTTCCATATTCACCTATATGCTCCAAAAAACCAGATGGGACTTTAGTTGGTAAAATCTCTACATTTCATATTATTGCTCTCTACTAATGTTATTGTAATGTTTTTTTTTTTTTTATATAGGTGGCTCGTAGTTGTGGATACTTAAATAAGATGTGCTAGTGTATTGTTTATGCAGCTTATAAGACTTTGGGTAACACTTGGAACACACCTAAAGACACAATTTTTGGGACATAACCCAAGAGATGTGTGTCTAATTTGGCACATCTCTTGGGTTGTGTCCCAAAAATTGTGTCTTTGAATGTGTCACAATCTTTACTCTAAGACTTTACAATGCCTAAGAATCCTCAGCAGCCAATTTGTGGGTAGCACACTTTTTTTTTCTTTTTTTTCTTTTTTTTTTCTTTTGAATTTTTTTCCTAAGGTCTTGCAAGCACCACATAGATACAGCCCAAAAGGAGAGCCGAGGATCCGTACTCTTCAAAATAGCGCTATCTGCAAGGAACTGAGGAAGATACTAAACCAAAGTCAAGACTGTTTATAAATCTTCCCCTCTATCCTATAAACTGTTTGGATAATATGAGAATTGGTATCGTGGTGCAAAAGTACCAGTTTTTAAATTGTTTGGCATTTGTGTATTTATTTTTTGGCTACATAGGAGTCTGTGCTTATTTTAAAAGTATTTCAAATATTGGTTCTTTTGCAAACCCACTTATACCGGATTTTCATTTTTATATATATAAAAAAAAGTTAAATGTAAGAATGGGATGGACCCAAACATCTTTTACCGTTAAACTTTTCCCAATATTTATTGGGAATTGTTATGTACATCCGTGTATTTGTTATGTACACTCAAATTCTTTTATTCTAATCATTTTTTTTCTAAAAATTCTCACTTTTGTAAAGGTGCGCGGTGTACATAACAAAATTAGCGGTGTATATAGCAATTCCCAATATTTATTTTCTGTCATTTAACCGAGTTACAAAAGAAGCCCTCATAAGTGATAACTACATAAATAAGCATTGAATGAGGCTATATAGATCAAAGTGCATTAAACAACATATTGCAATTAATGGACTTGAAGGAAGGAGAGGTGATGATACATTTAAGTAGCCTTTGAATTTCTAGTCCTCAAATGCATTAATGATACCGTGGCTCGAAGTTTGTCAAAGGATATGTTAAATAACGTCATTGATGGACTAAGGTAAGTGAAATTATATGTTAAAGGATAAAATAAATAAATAAATAAAAATTATAGCTGCAAATAAAGACTCAAAGGGGGGAAAAAAAGTGACTTTAGAGTATGATCTTTTAGGCCTATTGCTAATTACACAAACTACACTCAGGGAAAAAGAAGAACCGTACAAAATATATACAATTCTTCATATAAACCATATCTATAAAAGAGCATTTTGTTCTTAATTATGTTGTTAGTACAGAGATCAAATGAGAATGGAATGGACACATGTCATCCAGTGAATGCTTGAGTGAGCAATGAGCGAGAAAAATTGCTCAATCTCTATCTATGTACAACCTTTTTCTTATTTATTTAAATTTTTTTTTTTCTATATTGGCGACCAACAGTCACGTGACATGTAGGAATACAGTTTAAAATACATGTGTCATTCATAAATACTTGTCTAAGGCCAATCAATTTACACATTTCAGCTATTAGTTTCAAAGCTAAACGCAATACTACCAAAAAAAATTAGAGTTCTTAAAAGTAGAACCAACTTCCCATCAATATAAATGTGTGTGTGTGTATATATATATATATATATATATGTATGTGTACTGTGTAGAACCAACTTAAGGGTTACCCAAAATCATGCTTGTTTGTGTGAACGAGGGTGGGACTAAGAAACACTCAGTGAAAAGTAATAAATAAAAGTAAACGAAAAAAGAAGGTAAAAAAGTATAAATGTGGGGGGTCTAAAAATGTAGCACGCCACAATATTGCCCACAAAAGAACACCATTCCCGGGGCTCCAATAGATTTTACAGGCGTGAGTCTAAAGGCTGGCACAGCCCCACCCACCAAAACACACACACACACCCCAATTTGCCCACTACATTTTTTCCCCCAACATAAAGGTCACATTTTAGCCAACACAATTTGAAATATGCCATAATGACCCACAAACTTAGGGGAAAGAATTGTTATTCCCTCCTCAAAATTGAACTCATACATTCTAGGGTAATACTATGTGCATATGAAATGTGCACATAAAAATCTGGGCCATTTATTTTGATAGGATCCATCCCTGCACACATGGGACCTACCAAAATGAATGGCCTAGATCTTCATATGCACACTTTATGTACACATTTTATGTGCACGAATCATTACTCTACATTCTATGATACTATTGACACACTATGTACGTAGTACCATGCAGTCAATGAATTTCATGAAGTGCATTGGTTCATCCATAGTGTGCGAGTAGCAATTCTTATAATTAAATTCACAGGCTTAATAGGCTAATAGCAATACCCTTGCATGTGAGTGTTTGACAACAACTTTTGAAGTTCGTGAATGTTTATGGAATTCCAAAAGTTAAAATAAAATTGTTTGGCGAATCAAATTCTGCAACTCAATCTCAAAAAAATGTGAGTCAATCGTAAAAATTTGAAGTTGGCCAAAAGCTACCTTGGACAGCATTTTGACCAAAAACATTTTTTTTGCGATATATTAAATCGAGGAAGTAGAAGTTGTGCCAAACAAGCCGAAAACTCTTCTTTATAATCACACATGTATAATTACTTATAAGAAGTGAGAAATGACATTGTGGATGTAGTTGACATATATGAATGGAAAAGTAACAAAATTCTTGCCAAAACAATTGTAACACATTTTAAAATAAAAGCAAAAACTACAGTAGCGTCATCTTAAAAGGAGGGGTTGGTACTTGGTAAAGGATTTATTTCAAATCACTTCCAATTACAAAAGATAACAATATCCTCTTGTCATATTAAACCCAACTGCAGGTTGTTTGGAAACTCAAGCAACATAAGAACAAGACCAATTGTTTCTACATTAATTCAATATGTACGTCTACAAACAAATAAATACCTAAATTTGAAAATGATAGCTTATTAAAAATTAGAGCAAGCTGTTTTCTTTATTTAGGTGATATGTGAGCACTGACTGTATTTTGGAGAGTTAATAGTTAGTCTGATAATCGAAGAATCAAGAATCAACATACCACTCATGTGAGAGTTGTATAATTAAAAAAAAAAAAAATTTAACAGATTAAATAAGGATCAATAGTTAGATTCAAATTTTCCCTAGTATCCAGGAAGTGTGACCATGTATATCACAATTCTCAAGTTGTGGACCCCCTTTTTCTGGTGTTTCATTCAGTGTTTTGTTGGGTGTTTGGAATTCACAAAAATAGTAATAATGCTTAGGGTATTGATTAACATTTTGGACATATCAATGTTGTCCCCTTCTAATACATCTATTGGCAACTATCCCAATACACATGACCAAATATTATGAATAATGACTTTCTACCTATAATGCTAACAATGTGATTCACAAACTTTTAAAAATAAAGTCTTAGAAAAACTGTCCTTATTCCCACTGACCACTAGTAGTTTAAATTTCAGAGCTTTTTTTTTAGATATATATGCTTTCTTTTGCCAGCTTCCATTCTCTTCTATTCTTCTATTCCCACCCCTTCCACTTCAAAGTTCAAAATTCTATAAAAGATTCCACCTCAATATTCCTCCTCTTCTATACCACTTTCTTTTATTTTCTTTTTATAATTATATAGCCTAATTTTTTATATCACTAAAAATATTGCAAGTGTCAAAAATTGGGCTCTTGTGAAATACTATAAGGAATGGAAAATGCTTGGCATACACATTTTTTGACACACTATGCTTTATATACATATATCTTGTGCTATTTGAATTTTTTACACTTTTCGATGCACCACTCACATAGCACAGGGTACATGCATTTAAAGCTGTGTGTCAAAAAGTGTATCAAAAAATATATATGTGTAGCACTACTCATAAGGAATTAATACCCATTGCCCATCATTGGTTGTGTAAATTACCAAAACTCCATATTTTGTTACCCATGTTGTCAATCCCTCATAGTTAATGAGGTTCATGTGCCCTGTTGGCCTTTCGGTCTCTTTGTTATACTCTTTTTTTCTTCCCCCTCTTGTTTAAACTAGAAAAAGACACACACATATATAGGCAAAAAAAAAAGTGTGACAGGAAATTCCCAATCTAACCCCTATTGTTTACAGTGTTGGTCAAAACAGTACCTATGTATGTTAATTTTTGCAGTGCTTTAATTTAGCAACATCCAGGCATGACGAACCAGATATCACACACATAAACACACACAAATTATATATGTGTGTGTGTGACATCTTACTAGTTTTGGATGTATCATATATCTTAGTATTTTTTTAATTCTAAAAAATTGTAGTTAATAGTTTCAATTTACAATGTTTTAAGACCCAATTACGACATTTTAAAACCTAAATGGGATGTATAATACATCTTAAACCACTAGCTAGAATGTATCTTACAAAACATATATGCATAATTGTACATATATATATGTACATAAAGATATTTGGGATGATTAAATATCAGTCACTTTTTTGTAGGATAATTAAGAGTGAAAAGGATATCTATTTTAAGTGAAAATAAAAAAATCAAGAACACATCAAAACTTGTTGGGAGCAACTCACCAAACGGTGTCAGAAGCAACTGCCCAAATGTGAGGAGTAACTCATCAAACGATATCGAGTTTTTTCCCGACACCATTTGGTGAGTTGCTCCCGACTCCTTTGATGAGTTACTCCTCACATTTGAATAGTTGCTCCCGACAAGTTTTGATGTGTTTTTTATTTTTTATTTTTTACTTAAAATAAATATCCTTCTAAAATAAAAAATAATAATAATAATTGATTGAGTCTTAATTATTCCACGAAAAAGTGATTGAAAATTAATTTTTCCAAGACATTTTATATGATCAATGTCAAGAAGAGGGGTATGGGACTTGGACCATGCAACATTATGAGAGAGAAACCAAATCCTGGTAGTCCAAGTGGGGAGGCGGATCAAGACAGGGGATGTTTTATCCTTTTGGTCTTGTATTCGAAACTTCTCATGGGTAAATATTAAGGATTTGGCCAGGGCCTTTGGCTTCCCAAAGGGAGGTTAGGGGATTCGAAATCCCCCAGGGGTCGTGTAAGTTAGTTACAGGGATGGATCTCAAGATGGACTTTAAAAATGTCCAGCTTGGTGTGGGTTCAGATCATACCGCTAACTTGCCTCCCTGATTTACCTGGTGTGTGTGTGTGTTGTGGGGTCGGTGCACGTGCCCGGGATTTGTCCCTTGTTTTACTCCGATAAAAATGACAATAGGTATCGATCCCGAAGTCGCGAAAGACAGACATGGAGATTTGCCCTCGTATTAAAAAAAAAAAAAAAACATTATGAGAGAAGGGATTTGGCACCAGATGTGGGATCCACTGGATCAACATCCATGTCCAACTCCTTGCCCACTTTATGTTTGCAATTGTTGGAAGTGAACAACATGTATTAGAAAGGTATTAGAAAAAAAAAAAAAAAGGCAAAGATAAGTTGAAACTGCAATCACAGTACCAAGAACACTGTGAGAAGCAATTGTTGCTTGCTTTTTAAGAAACAAAACTATATTGCAAAATTGCTGACTTGGGCTTAGTTTGGCCGTTATTTTGGTGTTCTTTTTTTTTTAAGTATAATTTTATGTTAATTTATTTGGTAACTAATTTTTAAGTTTTGTAAAAATTGAATTTAGGACTTTTTTGGGGATGTTTTTAAAAGCTCTAGAATGGAGCTTTTAAAAGATCAAGGTTATTTTTTGGTTTCATGATATATGTTTTAAGAGTAATGTGTCACTTGTACAAAATTATCAAACAATTTATTAATAAATTTCATAAGTTACTTTTAAAAAGCCACGTGGAGGCCAAACTAAGCCTTGGTTATGAATCTACAAAACCAGATAGTTAGAGAACCAGATCAATGCAAGTATTAACACTATATAACCTCACAATTTAGTCAAGAGAAGTGCTAGGCACACATCTCACACCACACCCTAAATCACACCCTATGCTTTAAATGCATGTACTCTGTGCTGTTTGAATTTTTTATACTTTTTTGTGCACCACTTACATAGCACAGGGTACAAGCATTTAAAGTAAGGGTGTGGTTTAGAGTGTTTGCCTAGCATTATTGTTTAGTCAATGTTGTAGAAAAATTTTCAGCCATCAAAAGTCCACATGAGTCAACAAATTTGAAGGTTTTCTAATTGAGCACTCCTACACCCATACACTTTTTTACACACTTTTTGACACACAATTTTAAATGTATGTACCTTATGTTGTGTGAGTGGTGCACAAAAAAGTGTGTAAAATTCAAACAGCACAAAGCATAGTGTGTCAAAAAGTGTGAATACCTAGCATTATTGTTTCTAATTCGGAAAAAGAATTTAAAAGACTTGGATGCTTTTCTTTTGCTAATTTTTTTTAGGTGTCAGGTGTGATTGGTATACATATACAAGTGTGTTTTTATGATAGAATTATATAAAAAGGTATCTAAAAAAAAGCACTAAAGGATTGTCTTTCCAAAAATGTGAAAATTTATCAACAACCTTCTACTTTGACAATTTCGCCAGGTCCATTTATATTATAAGAAGTTTTTTATTTGACTCACAATTGCAAGATTTTATTCTAACCGAAAAAGAAAATATAGAACATATTTGACAAGCCTCAACCCAACCCCCAACGCAAAAACTTGGTATGATAAAATTAACAAAACAAACAAATTTAATTTAAAAAAAAAAAAAAAAACTTCTATATGTGGAGAAATTATCTCATGTCATGACCCGTCACACCCGTGTAAATTTCATTGTGATTTGAATATTCTACGGATATTATGTAGGTTCTACAATAATTAAGAGATCACAATGTGGCACCACACAGTGTGATGGTCATACGGAATCATTTTTCATGTATGTGATCCAAAATTAAAGATGTGATCCAAACTTAATTAGTAAAATTAAAAGGCACGTTTCACATATTCCAAAATGAATTAGACAATTGGGTAAATTTTAAATGAGCACTACTACACCCATACACTTTTCTTAGTTTTTTACACATTTTTTGACACCCAGCTTTAAATGAATGTACCATGTGTTGTGTAAGTGGTGTATAAAAAAGTGTGAAAAATTCAAATAACACAAAATACATGTATTTATAGTGTAGTGTGTCAAAAAAGTGTGTATGCCTAACATTATTAATTTTAAATCATCTACCATTTTTCTCTCAGCATTCTCATGCAATATTGAAGAGCATTATATGCAACTTTCCCTGTTATACATGTGGGAATAGAGAGAAACGTCTTGAGTGTACTTACAATTTCTCCAAACATTTAATTTCATTTATACTTGACTATTCCTATTCTCTTCCGCACCACCCAAAAAATGTATGGATGAAATATCTTTTTAGATGCATATAACTTTGCATTTAAGGTTATTGAAAAAATTAAGTCTGTTATTTCATATAATTAGTACTCGTTTGTGATTTTTAAATATGTATCCTTTTAATTTTGAAAAAGCAATAAGCTGACATATAATTTTTGTACATAAAAATAATTCATATGTAATTTACAACCCCCACCCCCCAAAATATATATATATATATATTTCTAATTTAGGAAATTATCTTATTTCCACCAAAGTTCCAAACGGACATATAATTGACTTATATTTATTGTAGAAAAAATTCTTATACCCAACAAAATCTCAAAAGGGGATTTTAGCTCTTAATTTATTAGACAATGGTTTGACTAGAAAAGATACTTGCAATCTGTGCATTAATAACTGCTAAATAAAAGCTAGGCGAAATTAATAGTAATATTAGTAATAAACTTAATTTTGAAGGTGATTAATTTATGCTGATCCACCAACAGCTCATGTAAAAATTGACATAAAAAGACATTGAAATGTAATATCTCTCAGTCTCCCATTGATTCTGAGTATTAATTTCCTTTTAATCCAATGAATTTTGTTGTTTATGAAGAGAGAAACAGAGACAAAAGGGTTCCACGTGGGTAATTGGCGACCTTTCAAAATGGGCAATTCGGTAATCTCACCTCCAAATTGCCGTATCAGACTCATTTAATATCGCGCCATGTCTCTTCCATTCCATTCTTTTCCAGCTCAAAACCCTCCCCCCCCCCCCCTAAAACAAATAGTTTCTAGAGAGAGACAATTTGTGGGTCTAGAGAGAGAGAGAGAGACACAGATTTCATTTAATTCAGAGTCCGAATAGATCAGAATACAGAGTCTCATTGTCGTCGTTTAATGGCGACCGGGTGGGTCAAGTCATTACAGTGCAAATCTAGAGCACCGGACGACGTCGTTCACCACCACCGCCTCATACCCACCTCTTCTAGTTGCCGACAGAGCGTTCAAAGCCTCAAAGACGTCGTCGAAACCACCAAATACAAGCCCAAAAAGCCCAAATCTTCGCCGGCTCCCGCTCCGGATCCGACTCCGGCACCGAAACGACCCACGTCGAGAAAACACGAACCCGGTTCGAGCCAACAGGGAAGCCGTGTTCGGACCAGCACATCCACGCGGCATTCACGTGCCCCGGACACATTCTTTCCGGCTCTGACGGAGCTCCCGGAGGGCCACCCGTCTCGTAACGTTGTGGAGATAATCTTTCACACGAGCTGGTCGCCCAAGGCATTTTCGGGTCGGGTTGAGATGGTTTTTAAGGTCCAAAACTTGAACAGAACCGTGACCCGGTTCGAGGAATACAGAGAGACGGTGAAGTCTCGGGCCGGTTCGGCCGGTGTTGGCTGTGAAGACCACGCGCGTTGTGTCGCGGATGGGAATGAGGTCATGAGGTTTCAATGTTTGGGACCCACCACCGGAGGTGTGTACGAAGAAGGCGGCCGCGCGTTGGCGTTTCACGGGGGGAAGGGGGTGGCGATATGCACATTTTCGGGCAGCGGTGGGGCCCACGAGAGTGCGGGTGGTGGTGGGAGGGGGAGGAGGGCCATGCTGGTTTGCCGGGTAATAGCGGGTCGGGTGTGTGAGCAGATAGGGTTTGACTCGTTGTGTGAAGGCCGAGTTGGGTTTGAGTCGGTGAGTGGGGACAATGGCGAGTTGTTAGTGTTTGATTCACGTGCGGTATTGCCTTGCTTTCTTATCATCTACAAATTGTAAAAATACATTGAAGGAAAGTAAAGACCCCTCCTTTTGAATTTATCAAGTCCAATTTTCCGTTCTTTCTTTTCTTTTCTTTTCTTTTTTTTTTTTTTTTTTTTAATATCTATATAACTTTTTGGGTCTTTTATTAGGTGTTGTGATGATGGAAAATTGGGTTGATAAATGTTATATTTGCTATTTCTTTCTCTTTTTTTTTTTATGATATTTTTTGATATTTTTTGTTGTATAAGAATGTGTTATTTCACACTCAAATGTGTGAGATGGACCTATTAATGGGGTGGGTGTACGACAAGTGCATGTGTACCAATCCATATGTGTAATTTGGGATAATTTGTTGGGTGCTTAATACAAATTTCATAGTGTTTGTCAATGTGATTTAACTAAAATTTATTGGTGACTGAATATTGATTATATGTCCTAGTCCACCAAATTGCAATTCAATTTGATATTAATTTAATAAGTGGGTTGGGTTTGAAAATACTTTCGTTAACATCTATACTAATATAGAAAGAGAAAGGGAGGGGTATCAAAAAGTATTTAGCCCACTTCAATAATTACAATAAAATCTACTAAATTTCTTAATTAAAATATTTTCATAATAATACTAAAATGTCATTTCAAAAAATTTAAATAAAATAACTTCTCCTAATTATCCACCCCATTTTCTTTTTACTAATTACACTCACATAGTCACATAGTGAGTGTGGCACTCCACTAGTGGGAATGAAAGAAATTTGTAAAAACTTCTTAACGGCTACCATTTTTGATACTTAAGGACAAACATGATTTTATTTTTATTTTTTTGAAGAAAATATAACACAAGTTGAAAACTAGAGAATCTTCTTCTGATGAATGACTTATATTGTGGCCGTTTAATCTAGCTTCTAGAAGAATATAACCTGAAAAATGAAATTAAAATTATTGTACCTTTGAAACAGTTCTTGTTAATTTTGTATATTATTGGAGTATATATTACAATATACGTGCTATCAAGGGGTTAGATTGGGTCAGATTTGATTTTGCAATCTTTGTATCTGTATAAATTTTATTGGAATACTTAACAAGGTGAGCAAATTTGGGGTTAGCAAAAATGCTCTCCTTATTTTATGCATTTTTATTTCTCGTGCAATTCAAAATGCTCTCCTCATTTTATGCATTTTTATTTCTCGTGCATTTCCTTTGTTTAGTTTTTATTTCCTTGGTTTCTAATTAGTTCACGGTTTTAAAAACAGCAACTTATGTATGGATTATCAAGAATGTGCAAGCTTTTATTTGGAGAAAAATACTCTATATTGAACTGGAAAAGAGAGAAAGAGTGGTTAGAATCCAATAAATAAATATATATTGATTGCTGCCAATTAATACTGGCTAATTAATTGTACCAAACTTGAACCTGTTGATTTGTGACCTGCTATTCTAATCCAAATACACACTTCTTATATCTGTGAAAGACTCGGGGGCTGTTCGGATTCTGACTATAAACTTAGTTTCTTTTCTAATTTTTTTTAAAAAATTCAATGTATATGGGTTTGACTGAGAACCTGGCTTACTAGTGTTTTTGAGCTTTTGTAAAGAAAAATGCATTTACCAAAAACATAATTACTTAAAATATAGGGTAAATATTATTGATCTCTCTCTTGGATTTAAATAATATTATTGACTTCCCTTACTTTTTAAATTATTTATCACTAACCTCTCGTCTATTAACAGTTGTTTATGAAATCTTGTGATGTCAGTAAACTTTAAAGGTGAATTGACAGTGTTATCTTTATTTTTGACTAACTGACCAAAATAACCCCTTTTCAATTACCGAACAAACAAAAAGGTCCATACCATGTTACTATTTTTTACAGCAAATTTTTGACGAACTCCCAAACAAACAAACAAAAGGGTCCTTACTCCTTACCAAACACTTAAAATTAAAAAAAAAAAAAAAAAAAAACTTGTTCAATTGTGGACTGTCAGACTTCCCAAACCGTCAAAAATAAAACTATGCAACACATGTCACAAGATGTTGTGTTTTGGAAGCTTTGGTTTCTTGGTTGGTATCATGTCTTAAATACTTTGGTAAATAAAAAATGGAAACTATTGCAACAACTAATTGGGGTCCAAAATGGACAAAGCAACTACTCTGGGGTTATAAGTTGCTACTAGGCTTAGGTTGAATTGTTATGAGTACGTGTTTTTGTTTCAAAAAATAATTAGTATATATGTTCGAAAGCTGTGTTACACTGAAGTCTTTCATTTTCATATTCCTTTTATAACCCTATCGTTGAGAAGAATAATATGAACGGTTAGGACACTTGTTTGCTAACTGATGTAAAGTGTGGAAAACCTGGCCCTCCAGGCTTTGGTTAATGGCAAGTTGGGCGCAGTTAGATCCCAATTTTTGCCACTCCTTGGAAGAAAAGATTAAAAGACAGGTTGGTGGATGGGTGTTTGGTCACTTTCTTTGATGGCTACGCCAGAGCCTCTGTGTCCTTTCAATCCATGTCCTATTCAAGTTCGCATATAATTATCTTGGGGGTAAAATTTGTATAAACACTTGCCATTTTTATTAAAATTTAAATAGGCTTCCTGCATTGGGCTTAAAGTACCTCTGAATCTGTTTCAATCAAAACATGCTTGTAGGACTCTAGCATACTTCTCAAATTTTTTAATCAAAACAGACTAGTATATGCATTATGGGTTTCAGAAGCACGCATGGGCTCTAATGTACGTTTGAAAAGTGATTCCAAACAGGGCGCCAATAGAAGAAAGAAATGGAAATAACTAAAAATTCACTACCCCGTTGCACTTTCAATATTGAAGCGAATAGTTGAATGCCAACACACCAACACTCCGTTGGGGTTGATGGAAGAGTATATTAGATATATAAGATTTAGTCCTTGAATATAGGAGGGATTAGGATAGATTTAATCCCTTTGATTTTATCAATATTTAAATTGATCCCTCATAATATTTAGGATTTAGCCCATTTCCCCAAATTAGTGATAATATTCAGACCAATATACCCTTTTAAGCAGAATTAATTATATTTTGTATTTAATGACAGATTTTAAAGGAAGCACCATAACTGTTGCAAGATAAGTTTGTGAATATATTAAATAATCAAAAAAACAACAAAGGAAAAGAGAAAAGAGAGCTAGAGTTTTTCATAACACAAAAACTGAATGAATGAATACAATGGAATAGAAGAGGCAATAATAATAGAATATCTAGGTATACAGTATTACCCTAATATAAAAAGAAAAGACTAAACTACTCTAAAGCTAATAAAACTAATTCTAACACCCCTCCTCAAACTCACGATGTTGCAGCTAAAAGCATAGAGAGTTTGCCAACTAAAAAATGAAAACGCTGAATCGGATGTGACTTTGTAAACAAATCAGCAATCTGTGCAGAAGAAGAAACAAAAGGCAAAGTGATAGCTCCATGCTTAAGGTGATGACGAGTAATGTGACAATCAATATCTATATGCTTGGCCCTCTCATGGAAAACGGAATTGTGAGCAATCTGAATAGCACTCTTATTATCACAATACATAGGTGAAGGGCGAGGAAGGAAGACACCCATATCTGTAAGTAGTCAGTGTAACCAAATAAGCTCATGGGTAGTCGAAGCCATAGCACGATACTCAGCTTCTGTGGAAGACACAGCAACAACATCTTCTTGCTCTACCAAGAAATGAGAGAATCACCCAAAAATATACAAAACCCAATAACAGACTTGCGATCTGTAGGATCACCGGCCCAATCAGCATCAGAGCACGCACGCTGCTCCAAGGAAGATGATGAAGAAAGTAAAAGACTTTGAAACCTAGTGCCCCTCAAGTACCTCAAAATACGATGAACAGCAGCCCAATGAACTGTAGTAGGGGAAGTAACAAACTGACTAACAACATGAACAGCATGAGCAATATCCGGACGAGTAATAGTAAGATAAACCAAGCTACCAACAATAGTGCGATATAAGGTAGGATCAGGCAAAGGAACGCCATCAGAAGGGGAAAGACGAACATTAAGCTCCAAAGGGGTATCAACAATCTTATTATCAGTGAGGCGAGCACGCTCAAGAATGTCACCTGTATACTTAGACTGAGAAAGAAGATAACCTTTTGGAGAATAGGCTACTTCAATCCCCAAAAAATAACGTAGTGGACCTAAGTTCTTCATTTCAAAACAACGAGCTAATTCAGACTTCAACATGGCAATCCCATCAACAACATCACCAATAATAATCATATCATCAACATACAAAGAAAGCATAATACGACCAGCAGTGGTACACCTAATAAAGAGAGCTGAATCATACTCACTCGGGGAAAACCCAAATGAGGTAATCACTGTGGAAAACTTCTTAAACCAAGCTCGAGGGGCTTGTTTAAGACCATATAAGACTTTTTTAAGCCTGCAAACTTCACCAGGACCATGAGGAACACCCGGAGGAGAAACCATATAAACCTCCTCTTGGAGGTCTCCATTCAAGAAAGCATTTTTAACATCCATCTGAGTTATATGCCACTGACGAATAGAAGCAACTGCAATAAGAGTACGAACAGTAGTCATTTTAGCAACAGGAGCAAAAGTCTCCTCGTAATCCATACCATACTGTTGGAAAAAACCCTTGGCAACCAATCTTGCTTTGTACCGCTCAACAGACCCATCTGACTTGGTTTTGATTTTATAAACCCAACGAGAACCAATAGCGCTCTTACCAAAAGGTAAGGGAACCAAACTCCAAGTGTCTGTCTTATACAATGCTGAGAGTTCCTCTGCCATAGCTTGTTGCCAAAGAGGATCAAGAGCTGCCTCTTTATAGGACAGAGGCTCAGAGAGATAATGAACTGGAGCTAAAAATGAAGCAAAAGAATCCGAATAACAAGAATAAACAAAATCAGGTGATTGAGTAGACTTACGAGTGCAAGCATGATAGCGAGGAGGTTTCACTGTCTCAGTAGGTGCTTGGGTGGCCTCTGGAAGGGAGGTAGCATCAAGCGGCAAGGTACCAGTATCAGCAGAAGTAGAACCATGAGGTGAGACAATATCAGTGGTGCATGGGGCTTGAGAGGGCACACTATCGGTATCATCAAAGAATGGGTCAAGATGGATGAGATCAGATTTAGTCAACTCAAGATGATTATCAGGAATAGAAAAGAAAGGTATGTGCTCGAGAAACACAACATGACGAGAGACATATAGTTTCTTAGTAAGTGGGTTAAAGCAACGATATCCCTTCTGACCCTCACTATAACCTAGAAAAACACAAATAGCAGACTTAGGTGACAATTTGGTACGCTCTACATGAGGTCGAAGGACAAAACAAGTACAACCAAACACCTTTAAGGAAGAATAATCAGGAGTATGCCCATACAATTTTTCAAA
The DNA here is from genome assembly GCA_033977485.1 of Hydrangea macrophylla. Classification (NCBI taxonomy): domain Eukaryota; kingdom Viridiplantae; phylum Streptophyta; class Magnoliopsida; order Cornales; family Hydrangeaceae; genus Hydrangea; species Hydrangea macrophylla. The sequence continues at coordinate 97,794,832 of CM066995.1, forward strand.
AGGTGACAGACCTGAGCAGTGAGAGGACGAAATTTTATTAATTAGATTGACAGCAGTAAGGACAGCCTCTCCCCAAAAATCATTAGGGACATATGCAGATAATAAAAGAGAGCGAGCAGTTTCAACAATATGCCGATATTTCCTTTCAGCAACACCATTTTGCTCAGGAGTAACAAACTGACTAACAACATGAACAGCATGAGCAATATCCGGACGAGTAATAGTAAGATAAACCAAGCTACCAACAATAGTGCGATATAAGGTAGGATCAGGCAAAGGAACGCCATCAGAAGGGGAAAGACGAACATTAAGCTCCAAAGGGGTATCAACAATCTTATTATCGGTGAGGCGAGCACGCTCAAGAATGTCACCTGTATACTTAGACTGAGAAAGAAGATAACCTTTTGGAGAATAGGCTACTTTGTTAGAATAGAACTCCTGAATACTCAAATTTTTTTGTTCAAGGGCACGAATATCACACTCTAATTGGTACCTTTTCGCAAAATTGGACTGTGTAAATAATTTAGCCAAATGATCCCACACCTCCTTTGCATATTCAAACTTTGCCAACTGCATACCTATTGAGGGAGCAACGGAGTTGTTGATCCAAGTAATGATTTTCGAATTATTTGTGTCCCAAACATCTAGCAATTCTGCAAATTTATCAGCATTTTCATTCATGGGTTTACTAAAATCCCCATTGATATAACCCCACATCTTTTTCCCCTTCAAAAAAATTTTCATCACATAATTCCAATATGCAAAATTCTTGCCATCGAGTTTAACACTAATCGCTTGAAGCGAATCATCACGTTCAGTAGCCATTACGAAAACGAAGCAATTAAATATCACAAAACAAGCGAACCCAAAATCAAAGACAGATCCAAAAACACAAAACAAACGAACCAGAATCAGTGACAGATCCAAAAACGAGCGCAAAGCAGTGCGAGATCTAAATACGAATCCGAATCAGCGAGAAATCCAACAACGAACCAGAATCATCCGGAAAAAAAAATTCGGGGCGGAGAACCCCGGCAGGGGCGCGCTGCCCCCTGCAACCCCCAGCCAACTCACCGCAGAGTTAGATCTGCGAAAATCGTGGATGAGATTCGAACCCGCTCTGATACCATGTGAATATATTAAATAATCAAGAAAACAACAAAAGGGAAAGAGAAAAGAGAGCTAGAGTTTTTCATAACACAAAAACTGAATGAATGAATACAATGGAATAGAAGAGGCAATAATAATAGAATATCTAGGTATACAGTATTACCCTAATATAAAAAGAAAAGACTAAACTACCCTAAAGCTAATAAAACTAATTCTAACAAAGTTATCATTCCTTAAAATAAGGATATGGCTAAATTAGTGGGTTTTTTTTTTTTTTTTTTTAACTTTGATTTAATTTTGTGATATATGTAATAGTTACATATTCAAAGGGAGTCCTTTGATCATCATTATGGAGAATCATTTGGTTCTGTATTGCATCAATGGAGGTTTATTTTCGAGTTTTGAAGATGAGAAATTTATTGTTACATCATATTTAAAGTGAGAAATTCTCACCCCGTGTTCGAATTCATTATTGTGTTTACAGAGAATGCATCAGAAGTTTAGTAAATATAAAGATAATTTCTCACTACGAATTTGAATAACCCCAATTAAATAGATATGCATGTGTGTGTGGTGTATATATATACATAATAATCTATTATAGTAAGTGAATTTAAAGTGAGAAATTGTCACTTACTTGATCAGCATGGATGAGTACAGGTGATAATTTATCACTTAATTGATCAGTACCGATGAGTACAGGTGATAATTTATCACTTACTTGATGATGATATTTCTCACTTACTATGAAATTTCTCACTTACTTGATTAGTACGGATGAGAATTTCTCGCTTATGGTCAGTGATTCATTTTAAAGAGAGAAATTCTCACTTGGCAGAGAAGATTAATTGATGAGAATTTCTCACTTATGGTCATTTACATTTTTAAGTGAGAAATTCTCACTTGACTAAAGGTGCTTATAAAGTGAAAAATACGTGGCCCTATTTGAAAAGTGTGACAATAATTTTGGAAATGATGGATGTAGTAATATATTAGAAAATGATTAAAAATCATAAGGAGTGCTCAATTGTTCAGACGTGCAGACTTAAGAGAGAGATAATGTGAAAAGGTAACATTATATGGGTAAGTCTATTGTGAGAAATTTCTTATATGAAAAGACGAATTTTAACCGTTGTAATCTAGCAATTTCTCTCACATAAAAAACTTTTCACTATAAACTTGCCTATATTATATTTAAAGTCTTTGCGAGAGAGAGAGAGAGAGAGAGAGAGGTGTTGAATTCTTTTGTTTTTACGTAACTCAATACCCCCAATAGTTGCCTTTCATGGTGCCCACTGAATGAAATGCCCCGCTTCTCTCTCTAGTTTTGCCATTTTCTTCTTCTTCTTTTTCTTCAAACCTTTAATTATATGTCAAAATCTCAACTAATTGTACAAAGAGATCAACTCACAGTAAAGTTCTGGTTTTTCTTATATATATATATATATATATATATATAGGGGCGGAGGCCACGGCTCTTCAAGATTTTTTAAAATTATGTATTTTTGTATGTATAGTTTTAGAAATTTTTAAATTTTATTTAGATTGGTCCCCCAAAAAGACTATGATTATTACATAACTCCCAAAAAATATTGGTAAGGCTCAAAATAAGAATTTAGATTTAGTATGTTGGTTTAATTGTAATCAAACTACCCAAAAATTGAAATACAGTATGTTATATGTTATGTATATTGGCCAAATTGTAATCTAACACATTCAAAATATTTAAACCAATAATTTTTTCTCACTTACTAATTGAATTTAGCCTAAATGTTTTATCATCATTGCTCTCTTCCTTCTAACGTACCATTTGAATATAACCTAAATTGTTTTACCATTATTAAATTTTTTACGCAACGGCGGATTTACAAATAAACTCAAAAATTTTGTTTCAGGGGCGCTGCCCTCCGGAACTCCTGTGTAATTCTAAGCCCCTGTACACGGGCCCTTCAAACTTTTATTCCTAATTTCGTCACTATATTATATATATATATATATATATATATATAATTGTACAGAGATTGACTCACAGTAAATGGTGAGATATTTGGGGAATAAACTGGATAGAATTCTAGTATGGTTTGAATTCAAATCCCATTAATTCCGACGTGATTGATGGGATTATATGTGGCAGTTATGATGATATTTAAAAATTATAGAATGTAGTAGTTGCTATACGATTCGGGTTCCAAAATCTATTATGAAGGCAGTTTGGTCATAATTTGGATTGAGAGACTAAATCGTAAGTGAATTTATTCAATGTACATATTTTTAAAATCAGTACATGTTATTATGTGATTAAAGTATTACCCTTATTTTTAAAACCATTATATGTTATTATGTGACGAAAAAGTATTACCCTTATTCATCTAATACATTTTTCCACTAAAATTCACTAGAATTTCGAAACGAAGATATTTTAATTTGAATTAAAAAGTAAAATAGAATTTGTAGAACGGTCTTTAAAACAATTAATATAAATTTATTTCTCTTCAACTTTTTTTTTTTTTTTTGGTAGCAGATTCCTTAAGCAACTAGTGCATCATACAAAAGTACAAAAATATACTAAAATTTAGCAGCACAAATTTCTAAGTCATATTACAAACCCCCAATCCCTAATGAAACTATCTTTGGTGTAGCTCGAGACTGAGCCAGCTGAGAGATGAAGCTACCAAAATGATCCACAAGAGTGATTGCCCCAAAATTCATCGTGACTGCGAAAAGACCCTACCTAAACACCAAATCTAATGAAAAACTCCGGATCTTATGGAGATTGTGCCAGATCTGAATGAAGTAAGGGTGCATTTGATAAAACTGAAAATTAAGTGTTGAATTTAAGTACTGAAAATTTTAAGTGATTTGGATTTGCAATACTGAAAACAATATTTCAAGAACTAAAATAGGCTGCATTTAGTGATTAGTTTTCAGTAAAAAAAATTTCACTTAACATTTTCTGTGGATTTTTGACTGTTTTTTCAATTAGTGGTACATTATTATTTATTAAATGCACTGGAAAAAATTAAGTGCTGAAAATTTTTATTTCTACCACTTAATTGTGTTATTAAACACACCCTAATTCACTAGATCTAAAAGGACAAGGCTGTATCCACGAAGAGGAGTAGCCGAGTCTAACCCTAGAACAAAGAGATAAAGGAGATCTAGAGTGGATGCCCAGACCCAAAACAAAAAAAAAAAAAAAAAAAAAAAAAAAAAAAAAAAAAAAAGAGAGAGAGAGAGAGAGACAAAAGCCTCATACTGAGAGATAGTACCATCCTAAAGAGGCACAACACCCTGCTAGGGAGAAACTAACAAAGCAAGAAAGGAGAGCCCTAAAAAAAACCCTCAAAATTAATTAGAAGATAAGACTTTTTTTTTTTTCTATTAGTAACTTCTCTACTCAATCAGTAGTACTTCTAGAGTCCACTTCATCCCCATACTGCGAGTGAGAGGGAAAATGTAAAAAATTACCACTAACGTAACGCAGCCCTCCAGAGTCTTGAAAACTTTTTTTTTTTGATAACCATGGATGTCCAGGCCAGCTTGCGCGCATCTCAACTAATCCCACGAGGTCAGGGTGTCCGGGTGAATCAACTGTGGCCACCCCTTTGAGATTCAAACTTGAGACCTCTGGATAAAACACCTAGAGGCCATGCCATCCGGCCACAAGGGAAGTGATTGGAGTCTTGAATACTTGATTTGCACTTTTTGATAGGTTTTGGAAATAAAAATTCAAAACCTTTACCGATGCCTTTTTGAAACAAATGAAAATTTCTCTTTCTTTTTTATGCTCTTAAAATGATGAAATTAAACATTTTGATTAGTACATGAAAGCATTTTCCGGAAACTATTTTACATCAAAACAAACGGAAGACCACTTTTTCAGATTATTCGACTCAAGATGAGTTTCTTAATTGAAATGCTATGGAAAAAAGGGTTAATGGATTCATTCCAACCAACGGACACTCAAAACAGGCGCTAGAATCGCTAGATGTAAAGATCTGTCCCGGCTCAAATGACTATTGAAGGTACCAAAAAAACCTCTAATCAATCTCAAGATTTAGAGGTTGTTTGTGTAACACAAGAACCAATTCTCTAGTCCAAAGATGAACTACTTTTAAATAGTTCATTGTTTGTATAGCTGCTTCCCAAGCAAGTAGGAAGGAGTCCATGTTTCAATAGCCAACATAAATCGATTTTCATAAGAACCAACAAACGCATGACTTGGTCGTTTCAGTTTTCATCATTTCAAAAGAGGCCCTTACAAAACTAGGCACAAACCATTTCCTCAATTTTCACAACAAAGCCAAAAGGTAAATACATCCACATTGCACTAAAAGCCATCCAGGAAGGTCCGGCCCAGAAGAAAACCCACAATGGGTGATGTAAATTTATCCTCCAACGAAAATGAGAGTCCTACAAACGTGTCTCCACAAGCCCCTTTGCATAGATTCAATGTTTCTATACTACTAGGGGAAATGGAAGGGTCTCAACCAATCAAGGTTTATAAAAAATTCACTACTAAGTAGAAGAAATGAGGGGTAAACGAAAGAAGATCCCAAGTGAGACAAAGCCTGTAACAGCCTCAAATATACATTTTGTCATGCCCTAGCATGGCAGAAGAAATAAATCATGATTCGCCCAGCCCTAGTGAGATTCCACAAGTACATATAATGGCTTGCCTTTCAGACGCTCACGACCCTGCAATATCCAAGAAACATTCACAAACACATAAAGTCGAAGAAATGGCAGTCAATATGTATCAGTAACACAAAAGTATGTCTCAGGCATGTCCTAGTATCATAACCAATTAGCGCTGTTTGGTAACCCTTGAACGCACAAAAAAGGAATGCATAATTGCATTCATACCTTTTCGTAGAATTTTAACTTAAAAATATTTTTTGCTCGTTCAAAATATGACTCTTAAAATCAAGAATTTTCCATTCCAAGAAAACATATAAATGAATATACAAGAAGAAATATGATCGTAGGAGATTATAAATCATGAGTGAGGTAATTCAAATTCAAGTGCCAACCAAACATACTATTAGGGAAATGTAGGCCAATTAGAAACCTAAGGGGTACCATGCAAAGAGCAAGTAATTGTCTATACTATATCTACTAAGATAGAGGAAAGAACTGGTATTCCAAATAGGACAATGTTAGGGGTACAACTATTTTTTACAACTCATTTACAACCAGCTCTATTTCTCTCCTAAGTGACATTGTGGGGTCCAGTTAAGTTTCGATGGGGCCCAATGCCACTTAGGAGAGAGATAGAGATGGTTCTAAATGAGTGTAAAATATAGTTGTACCCCTAACATTACTCTTTCAAATATTCACAAAACAATTGATCTTATGTTGATTTTTCTATTTGATCATCGCCTGCATTCAAGCATCCATTTCAGAATGAAATTTCAATCCCATTTATGGTACAATTGGTACTACATCTCAGTCCATACACATGGAGCGCAATCTCCATTCATTCTACCAATATCTGCATTCAAGTTTTAATGCCATGAAAAGCATCCGAGGACCCCACAAAGGGACAGGATTTAGCAGTAGAATCATCACCAATAGGATCATTATCATCATTATTCTCCATATTTCAGTGAGTGCATGATTGTATCAGCAAACCACCTTTGAAAGTTTTCTATAATCAATTTGAAAATAAAAAATTACGGAGAGTTCTAAGCACATGTTCCCTGGAGGGGACGGTAGCAAATAGGTTTTATGGGCCCCTCTCCAAATTGTATTCACAATGAATCAATGACTGCATTTGATTGGGACTCTTACCCAACAATCCGCTACCTGATCTTAGCATTTTATAAGTCACTACGAGACTCCAGAAAACTGCAGGGTACGGTAGCAAAAAGGTTTCACAGGGCCCCTCTCCCATAAGAAATCTCAAATTGATTTTAATGGTGATGGGACTGGCAACGAGAACCGATTAATGGTTTCAATCAATGCATGACATTCATCATATCTTCAACTGTCAAGACAATAAACTTGGAAGAGGACACAAACTAACGTATTCAACTGTTACAAACTTCTTCTCTCAATTGCATAGGTTCCCTCGATTTATTTTGAGGGTGGGCTGGGGCCCTACGGGTTTTCTTAATCTCAACTATATATACCTTCCTGGAAAATTAAGTTTTCATTGAGTAGCAATGGAGAAAGATTATCCGTAATCAACTATTTATAGCAATATAGTGCATAGAATCTTCTTATCAAATCCCAACCAGAAAATGATCTAGTAACATACTAACTATTTTATACACGTTGCATGCCCATGCACATTGTGTTCTCTATCATTGGATTCATAATGTAACACGAGGGTAAAACAAAATATATTATCTACTTAACAGCACATAAGTGGAGTACAAATCTTCTCCAATCTAGTCTCAAATTGTCGCATTAGCATTGATAAGTCCTCACTATTGATAAACTTGTACTCAGAAGAAAGAAAAGATTCCAATGCTAACTTAAACTGAAGACTGATAAGATTAACCTCGAGAACTTGTGTGTAGAGAAATAACATTTGAGCCCCTATTAACAAATTGTTAAATACACACAAGGAAGCACCAATGTGGATGCAGGGACGTGGGGGCGGACCCAGGATTTTTGGTTAGGGTGGACCTAGTCTATATGGGGGTTCGGGGGCAACGCCCTTGAGGCGAATTTTTTTGGGTCTACCTATACATAATTATGTATAAAACGATAGAATCGTATATAGAATTGGTTTGACACCCATGATTTGGGCAAATCATGTAATTTTAGGGGACCTATATCTAAAACATGTAAAATATTACATGTAAGTATAGAATTTTCAAAAGTACAGGAAGGCCTATGTCTTAAACTTGTAAAATATTACATGTAAATCTAGAATTTTCCACAAGTTCAGGGAGGCTTGTGTGAAATTTTGGAGGACCTAATTCTAAAATCTATAAACTATTACATATAGTTTTGTAATTTCCAAAAATTCAGGGGGAGCCTGTGCCACCCCTGAAGTACATGTAGGTCCGCCCATGTGGGGACGCGAGTGCGGGGAGTTCAGCAATTTTCTCAAAATCAAGAGTGCGAGTGCGGGGGGAGTACTAATGTAAAAATACTAAAAATATATTTTATATAGCATTTATATATTACTATTATACTATTTACAAACTATTCTACCACTATTTTTTTCTAATTAAGGCACAAAATACACATAAATTACTTGCTTAATAATAAACAATGTAATTCAACTATCAACAAAAACACAAACAAGCAAATTAATATTAAACGTTAACAAAGTCTTGCACAAAAGCACTACAAAAGCACTAAGGCACACTAAAGCACTCCCTACACACTAAGTGCACACGCGGCACCATTTTTGAAGCACGCGTGCTTCACAGAATACACAAGTTCATAGTCCACTCCAAGTCATTAAGCAACTTTCAGATTCTTTCCACTGAACCAAATACTGACTGTCGCATGGTTCCTACAGCCAAACTACTCTTTTATCAAGCCTTGTCAGGGATACCTGTCTGAATTGGGTCCAAGGGCATTATCGGCATTTTGTAATGTGCCATTGCTTAGCACAGAACCAGTAAGATGAGAATGGTGAGTATCATCGACAAAAACCAAATTCTTTCCTGGTGCATTTGATTTCTCTCCCACATCTCACTTTTTCCAGAAATGTCAACACTCAACACAGTGTTCCTTAATTTAAAATTCTTTACTGATTGAAACACCTAAAAGAAGAAAATTTTGGGTACGTTGAGGGTTCCACGTGGCTTACCTATGTGGTAACCTCCAACCAATGAGAGATAGTCTTTTAGGTGGGACCCCCTGCATGTAGGGAGTCAGGTCGCATTTGATTTCTCTCCCACATCTCACTTTTGCTAGAAATGTCAACACTCAACACAGTGTTCCTTAATTTAAAATTCTTTACTGATCGAAACACCTAAAAGAAGAAAATTTTGGGTACGTTGAGGGTTCCACGTGACATACCTATGTGGTAACCTCCAACCAATGAGAGATAGTCTTTTAGGTGGGACCCCCTGCTTGTAGGGGGTCAGGTCCCACCCAATAGGCCCTCTCTCATTGATTGGAGGGTACCACGTACCCAAAAACTTCTCACGGTCTCACCTAAAAGACTAAAAGATTCCTGTTGCCAGAGTTTGAACAAGGAACAAGGCAACAAACACATATAGAACAAAGCAACAAGGAATAAGAGTAGATATAACGAGCATTTTCTTCCCTATCAGCTGAGTATGACAATGATGATTTTGTAGGAAGAAATTCACCCACGTGGTCACAGACTTGTATTGAGCAGAATTTAAGGGGGGGAAAAAATACAATTAATAAATGAAGCAAAAGTGTAAAATTATACACACCTTTAAGTGTGGTACTTCAATTACACATGCACACTCAACAACCTCAGCCCCAGCACGTTCTGAAAACATATTGAAGTTAAATAGATTAATCAATTGGCGAAAGAAAAGTTTATGACTCCTGCAGAAGGTATATGATCACACAACGAGATAAAGCATAAACCTTCATACGGTTTTGAAAAATTTAACTGAGGAGCCAAATGCAAGTATAAATATTAGCCAAGCCTCATGGTTTAAAGTTAATTCGATGCAGATATGGGGCTATCTTTGAGTATGACACTTTTTTTCCATCTAAATCAAGTTGCCCAACTCACACAAAAAGCCCTTTCTTGCAGTTAACCATGTAGGATCTTTTAGTCTTTCCTAGCCAACTAAAAAGTATTCACCCCTTTGAGCACCCACCTATTCCTCTCAGCGCATGTAGCTCCTCCCCCGGTCTAACATGCTCTAGGATCCCCCAGTGTTATTATTGCAGTTTTTGCTATAATCTCCAGCATATGATCTTATAGATTCGATTGTACCTTTTACCAATTGGCATTTGGTACACAGATAGATGCATTCGGAAAATAATATGAGATGCTTACTATAAATACTGAGAATCATCTACACTGAACAATTTAAGTAAATGAAACAGCTGGGCCTAGCCAAACACATTAAAACTAAGGCAGAATTTTGTTGGCCCTGATTGCCTATTCAATTGGTATTCCTAATTACCCTCCAGGTTCAATGCCCATAAACACGTGTTTCTAGTTTTCATAAGTATTTGCTATGACTTCACCATATTCCCACTTTCAAGGCCATGCATGTCCTCTAAGCATATTCTTCTTCATTAGTAGGCCACACATTTCCAAATATCGGTACTTTTTACCAGAAAATAATGGAAAACTATAGAATAAATGTCAGTAAATTTGTATAAAAGATTTAAGAATAGAGTACCCAGCAGATTCATAGCCGCACAGAGAGTACCACCAGTAGCAATCAAATCATCAACCACCAAAGCACATTCACCATGTTCAACTGCTTCAACGTGCATCTCAAGACAATCCTTTCCATACTCCAAGATATAATCTTCCGAAATAACTTTACCTGTTGTTATGTGAGACTTCATTAGAAAAACTGTCTACAAGAATCCCTGTATCACCCCATCATGTTCCAAAACTGATAGCATAAAGCTAAATATGATGAGACATCTACAAAGATAATTTCAACAGATGTGTTATAAATATGGTTTTCTCAAGGGTAGATGTCACAAAGAAGATCATCACGCACAGCATATACATGCAAACCATCCAAGCTGTTCATGAAGCTCGAGTTAATCTCCTTTGAAGCACATCTAGACTCATTTATTCACTGGGTAGACAAGACAAGCTTGAAATTTCTTTTTCATCGAACTAATTAAAAAAAGGCAGCTAATCTTGCTTGGCACACATTTACAGAAATATCGTACGTAAAAAAAAAAACATGTATGCTCTCATCTTGTAGTAGCATGAACCAATATCAGAAACTTACATACATCCTCATTCCTCACAACACAATGTACTAAAATCAAGGAAATAAGATACAACAGAGATAGAGTATTGACTGTATTCTCTGTAAGCCATCATGAAAAATGAAACACACTGCAGCATAGGATGCAATCAGGGGTAGATGGAGGGGGAGATGTAGGGAAAGAGAGGAAAATTGACGGGCTGCCACTGTCAATTCCGTTCTCATTCTCGCTGCACTTAGATTTATGAATTACTATGCATATGACAAGAGTTTCCCACAAAAGATCACCCAATAAAAAATATTCTTATCACAAGTGTCTCAAATACAAGTCTATGTTCAATCACCACTAGAATAAGCATCACAACGAAATTTGATTAAGCAGGGCATTAGATCAAAGTCTATGATGATGCAACAAATGGATTGCATTTAAAGCTTACAACCAGAGCAATGCAAAACATCACTAGGAAGAAGCCAACATCATCTGAAAGAACTGGTAATCCTTATTATATCAACATAATATAAACTTAGAAATATGCATGTTATTGGTGCCATTTGGTGCAACTTATAAGCTGCAAATTATAAGTGCAAATTATAAGTTATAGCTTAGGAAAAGTTGAAAAGCAGTGTTTGGTGTGGCTTATAGATTTAGAACTTATAGCTTTTTCAACTTATTTAAGGCCCAAAAGCCAACTTATTTGAAGATGGGTTGGAGGGGCTTCTCCAACTTATACCTTATTTTGTTCTATAATAAATCTTTTATTGGACAGCTTTGTCCTTTATTTTGCATCTATTGACATCAATCACCCCCATCTGAATCAACCTCATTTGCCCGGAACAACACGACACCAAATAGATTCACAACTTACTTTGAGTGCTAAAAGCTATGAAAAACTAAAGCTATTATTGACTGGTTAAGAAGCAACAAATCCGGCCATTAGACTGCTAGAGATAGGCAATCAACATAGAAGGATGAACATACCAGGCAACTTCTTCGGTTTTCTCAAAGGGACAAACTTTGCTCCTATTGCCAGTGCGATGGGAGGACCAAATATAAATCCCCGAGCCTCAATTCCTAGGAAACAAAAGCAACCACATAACATAACACGTGAATGAGCATTTCAAGTTTAGTCCAACCACATTTTTTTTCTCTTTTAGCAACTAATTCAACTAGATAGAGATCTTATGTAAACTAAGCGAAAAACATAACATTTGGAACTAAATCAGATCAGACAGCAAGGCAGTCATCAAACCAACTAAAGATCTACAAGCTTCTACTTCTGCGCAAATTAGAGTGTAGAGATGTGGTGAAGCCGACAACAAGAAGCACTAGAAAGCATAGAATCAAAGACCAACCCGATCTTCAAATATGCTTATATTTGACGAGGAGCTTGCATAATCGAGTTTGGGTCGTAATTTAGGATTTAATAAAGTTAATTTACTGCGGGGTAATTTCTATATATTTTCTTTTATTTCTTTAAGTCAAGGGTATTTCTGTAATTTTTAGAATTTCTAAAGGTGGGCTTTGGTTGTGACCCATAAGTAGCTTTTAGGTTAAGTTTCTAATTTTGGGTCTTAATTATAGGTTATGGAAATGTTTGAATAAGTCTTAGTGGGCAAAGTTTCCTATTTCCAAATAGGAAACTAAATCAATTAGGAATCTAGTCTCCTAGAGTCTATATAAAGCTATGTAAGGTTTTCATTAAAGAATAAAGATAGAGAATAATAATACAGAAATTTGAGAGCCTTTGAAGCTTCTTTTAGAATTGTGTGATGCAATTCAAACCCTAGGTGTGATGCCTAGCTCTATCTTCTTCTTCTTGTATGGTGATGCATAGTTCTATCTTCTTCTTTCTTTTCTTTCTAATTTTCTACACTATTCTCGTCCATTAAAATTCTTATCTTCCAACCCTAACCCTAGAATCCATAAATACACAAATCAGCCCCAAATACTGTTCATGGCTACTGTTCACAGTGGCATAACAGCCCACTGTTCTTTCCTTTTCCCTTGCTTAATCATAACCCCCTCACTTGTCCTACATCATGTGGTCCATTCTCAATTTAAAAGAAATGATGAAAGATTGAAAACAAATTCATCATACAAGCACTATTGTACAAAGTTAAGCAGATAGGACCCAAACAAAAAAAAAACAACTTTGTAGAGACTAATCCATTTATGGTATAGAAAACCAATATAATTTGTTGCACAAGGAATTTCTTTTGTTTCCAAACCAGGAACTAGAATAATGAGTAGAGGGCAAGTAATAAGAGAACATAAAACATATTTAAAAACTGGAATGACCAATTGGTCCGGAGTATGTTCTTGCCTCATGAGCCTGATTTAGTCTTAAGTTTGCCTATTAACACCGTGATTGCCAAGATAAGATCATTTGGCATTGGGAAAAGAAGGGCAATTTTTCGATTTGTTCGGCTTATCATGTGGCGAGGGTGATGAAGGAGAATGAGGTTGGTCCCTCAAGTAGCGCGGGGGGATTCCCATGGAACAGGCTTTGAGAAGGTAAAACTAAATCTTATTAATTCACCCAATATGTTACACAATATATACAAGAGCAAGGAGAAAGAAAAGGAAAGAATGAAAATGGAAAGAAATAAAAGAAAAAGATTACAAGTAAATGTAAATCATATAAGATACTAAAAAAAATGAGAGAAAAAAACTAAATATTCCATCACTCCCCCTTAAGCTGGAGCGAAGATATCCAAAGAGCCCAAACTTGATCACAAAAGTCTTTAAGAGCGAAGGCCGCCTGGTTTAGTAAACATATCGGTTCAGAATAAGGAACAAACACAATCTGTGGAACGATATCCTAGGTCAAACTTTCTCACAAATGAAAGGAACATCAACCTCAACATGCTTAGTGTGCTCATGAAGAACAGAATCAGAAGCGAGCATTATCGCTGACTTGTTATCGCAGAACAATGTGGATGACTCGGGTCACAAAGAATCATAATTCTCGCAAGAGAGACTGAATCCATAAAAGTTCACAAGTGCCCTGTGCGGCTGTGCCATAGCACGGCACTCAGCTTTGGCTGAAGACATCGAAACAACTGCATGTTTCTTGCTTTTCCAAGAGATAAGATGATTACCATAAAACGTGCAAAAGCCAGAAGTAGATCGTCTATCACTGAACCAGCATAATCAGCATCCACCATCCGTATGACATGAAATTCTAAACTGCTTTCCAGCAGCAAAAAAGAGACCCAGACTTGGACAGGTTTTAAGATACCTCAGGATGATGAACAACGTCCATATGAGAAGTACAAGGAGCATGCATAAACTGACTCACAACACTCACAGAAAAAGTGATCAGGTCTAGTGTTGCTCAAATAGATAAGACCACCAAATGGACGCTGATAAGAAGATGGATCGGATAAGAGTTCCCCCGACTCGGATGATAACTTGAAATTCGGATCCATAGGTGTAGAAGCAGGGCGACATCCCATCATGCCTGTACCACGGAGAAGATTCAAAACATATTTCCATTGGGACAGAGATATTCCATGACGAGTCCTAGAAACCTCAATGCCAAGAAAGTATAAGAGTGTGCCAAGATCTTTGACATAAAAGGACTTCCCAAGTTGTTTCTTTATCCTCAATACCTGAAGAGTCATCGCCGGTAATAATGATATCATCCACATACACAAAAAGAATAACACACCGACCATCAGAATGTCGTCGAATAAAACATGTGTGCTACGTTACCTGGACTCTCCTATTACCCCCAAGTAACCGATCCCCGTGTCTGACCCCATTGCCCAATTCGGACACTTGGATCCTCCACAGGTGATGTTGAAAAGGTAAGAAGCTCAAATTTGTGGACAAAGAGGTTTTTAACTATTGATATTAAGAAACATAGTATGTTTATACGTTCAGAACGTGTCCGCATACCCGTATCCAACGTTTAGACACATGTCCCCGGAGCCTAAGATTTGGATATAGAGGAGGTTTGACACCTAGATACACACCTGCACCCGACACCCATACCCGAGTTTGGGTAACATAGCATGTGTGATCAGAAAGACACTTGGTGAACCCAGTAGAAAGAACAACTACACTAAATCGGTTGAACCATGCCCGAGGAGGCTACTTCAACCCATACAAAGACTTGCGAAGACGACAAACTTTCCCAGAATACTCTCCCTTAGCCCGAAAACCCGGAGGTGGATCCATATAAATAGTTTCATGGAGGTCCCCATTGAGAAATGTGCATTTTTCACATCTAGCTGATAGAGAGGTCAAGAGTTGGAGACAGCCAAAGACACAATAAGTCGAACTGTAGTATGCTTGGCAATAGGGGCAGAGGTGGCACTGAAGTCTTTGCCTGGAACCTAAGTAAATCCACGGGCTACAAGGCTAGCCTTATAGCGATCAACAGTACCATCGGAAGGATGCTTAACAATATATACCCATTTGCAGCTAATGGTCTTCCCCCTAGGAGGAAGAGAAACAAACTCGCATGTATGATTATGCTCAAGAGCTTGCATTTCTGCTTGCATGGCAGTAACCCAATTGGGTTTCTGGAGAGCCTCAGACACAGACCGAGGAATCGAAACTGAGTCAACCTGACAAAGAAAAGCTTGATAGGAACCTGAAAGAGCATAATAAGAAATACACTGGGAGATAAGATGGGCAGTGGAACAAGAGCAACCATACTTATTAACCGGGCGAGACACACGAGTAGACCGTCGTAAAGGAACAGGAGCTAGATCCGGAGAAGTTTCTGGAATAGGAGCCTGAGCAGGTGGACGGAGAGAGTAATGATATTCAGGAGAAGCCGTGATCACAGGAGGATGGGAGTCACTGGGAGACACGGAATCATCGAAAATAGGAACAGGACAAGGAAGCTCGTCTGTCACTACCGGAGTATCCTGAGAGGGCAAGGCAGACAAAGTAGAAGAACCTGCAAAGAAAGAAACATCTTCCAAAAAAGTAACATCCATAGAAGTATAGAATCTACAAGAAATAGGGTCGTAACATCGATAACCGTTAGACGTGCGTGAGTACCTAAGAAACACTCAACGGATAGCCTTATCATCTAATTTAGTGCAGAGAGGACTGCGATTTGCACAAAACATGTACAACCAAAGACACAAGGTAGAACATGAAAAAGAGTGCACTCGGGCTGAAGAACATGTAAAGGTGTCTTCCCATTCAAAACACGACTGGGAGTACGATTAATAAGATAGGTGGTAGTAAGGTTAGCAAGATACCAAAAATACTTAGGTACCTCCATGCCACGAAGGCAATGGACAACAGACATGACATAGCGGTTCTTGCGTTTCGTAGTTCGGGGAGTACAAGTACAAGTAAGTTGTTAGAGAATACCTTGTTGATTTAGGGCAAAGCAAAATTCATTAGAGATGTATTCACATTCATTATCAAAACAAAGAGTACAAACAATGGTCCGATACTGAGTTTTAACCATTTACAAAAATTGAGTAAACAGAGAAAAAACGTCAGATTTTTTCTTCATTAAATAAACTCACAGCGTGAATAATCATCAATAAAAGTGACATAATACCTATAACTAGATAAAGCAGTAATAGGAAAAGGACCCCATACATCAGAATGAATAATCTATGTTACCCAGACTGGGTTATGGGTGTCAGGCGCGGGAGTGTATCTAGGTGTCGAACCTCCTCTAAATCCAAATCTTAGGATCCAAGGACATGTGTCTAAACGTTGGATACGGGTATGCGGACACGTTCTAAAAGTATAAACATACTATGTGTCTTAATATCAATAGTTAGAAACCTCTTTGTCCACAATTTAGAGCTTCTTACCTTTTCAACATCACCTGTGGAGGATCCGAGTGTCCGAATTGGGCACGAGGGTCGGACACAGGGATCGAGTACTTGGGGGCAGTAGGAGAGTCCAGGTAATATAGTGAATAATATCAAACGCACAAAGGGCTCGACACACACGACGTATATAGCTAGAGCGAGTATGTTTAGAAAGTTCACACACTACACAATGAAATTTATTATGCTCACAGACTTTTATTAATTCTGGGAAAAGCAAAACATCGATATTCAAAATTAGCATGTCCAAGATGAGCATGCCGTAATTCCAAAGTTTTAAAAGAAAAAACACTAGAAGAAGAACTAGGTAAAGCAGAGACTGGAGACTAGAAGACACAATTGGTGGTAGTGGTGGTAGTTCCCCCAAAATAGTAGAGTCCATTGCGCTCATGCCCGTACCAAAAATCTTCTTTGTGGCCAGGTCATGCAAGAAACAACGATCAGATAAGAAGATGACAGCACAATTATAACATTTGGCAAGGTGACTGGCGGATAAAAAAATTTAAGGGAAAATTAGGAATATAAAGGACAGAAGATAAGGTAATAAGGAATATAAATGGACAGCACCCTGACTACTAACACGGGTAATAGGTGTAAGGGTAGAAGAAAAAAGAGACAACTCACCAGTCATATGATCGTTAGCTCCAGAGTCCAGAACCCACGTCGGAGTTCCTGACTTAACATAAAAAGCAGTAGAAGTACCTGAAGCAAGAGCAATAGTGGTAGTAGAAGAGGAGCCCGATGACTGTTGAAGAAGAGAACCAAACTGACTCTGAGCATGATGAAGCTGTCCAAGATCTGGAATAGGGGGGTCAGAACTACTATCGGCCACAGCAGCATAGCGGGGAGCAAGAGCACTATTAGTCTTGTGAGCATACTGTAGCTTCAATTCCGGAAGAATTTTGAAACACCGATCCTTGGTGTGACCAAGACCATTACAATACCGACAGATCGGTTTCTGACCACCCCGGGCGAGCACCAGTATTAGCCGCAAATGCCATCTGATCAAGAACAGGAGATGGCTCAATAATCGGAGCCAAAGGAGCTTGAACAAGCTGGAATAAGGTGTGCGACGCTCTTCACCATCAAATGTAGCAAAGGCCTCGTAGAGAGATGGCGAAGGTTATGTGTTTAAAATCTGAATGCGAAGAGATTTGAACCCTGGTTTCAAATAGGCCTGTCAATGGACGGGATCTTGGCCCGGATCCGATTCGAATCCGGCACTTTTTGATGGATCTGAGCTCTTTTTTAGATCCAGATCCATATTCAAATCCGGATCGGTTAGAATGTTAGGTTGACAGATCAGATATGGTTTTGTGGTATCCGATCGGCCTAAGATCCGGATTCGAATAAGAATAAACTATACACAAAAAATATACATACAGTACACTGGATAAGATTACTATTACATATAAAAGTGAACTACGTATATAGTATACACTAGATTATACATATTTACTTTTAGTGATATATTATTTTGATTTAAAGATAGGATTTTTTTTACATAATCAAGTGTATTGATGGTTTAAACGTTGATTAATTTTTGTGTATGCATAGAGAAAATTAATAAAAACAACAGTTTCTATGGTAATACTAGAATACATATAAGCAGCTAAGTTGCCATTTTAGATCCGACAAACGGATCTGAATATTCATATTTGATCAAATCTGGATATGGATTAAATAAGCCAGATCCGACATATAAATGGACCGAATCTGGATAGTAGAATTATTAATGGATCTAGATCTGATTTGTGTGGATTCAGTCCAGATCCGATCCGTTTACAGGCCTAGTTTCAAACCCATCAAAAACTGATAAGTGTGTAGACTCTCAGAACGCTGAACAATAATTTCTACAACATCAGCAGGAAAACCAGAAAGGGGCTCGTACTGGCCAATTCCTCTCAATGAGACGGGAGGAAGCCAAAGTGGTCAGCAATACTAAGTTTTAAAGAGTCCTTGGAGGCCTGAGATATCTCCTGATGAAGTTCAAAGATACGAGAGGCATTATGCGCATGAGCATACGTCTTAGTCACGACCCGCCAGAGACCAGGTACCGATTCATGGTACATAAATATCAGATAAATATGATTCTCCATCGAATTGAAAAACCATCCCAGAATAGTGTAGTTATCCATGTCCCACTGTACACACTTGGGATCAGTATCTGCAGGTTTAGCTTCCTTATCGAAAATCCAACCAAGCTTGCCTTTTCCACCAAGAAAAAGGCAAAGAGAACGAGACCAAGACCAAGCAACAAAGTTTTGTCCATTCAACAGGACACTAGTAACTCGTGCCGGAGTATGTTGAGAGAGAGATCCATACGTGGTTAAGATCCAGAGGTAGGCTGAACATCCTTGACAAAGATGGTCATCGTAGAAAAAGGATAAATAAATTCTCAATGAATGGCAATAAAAAACCACACGGAAGAAAGATCAGCAAAGGGCTACACCGGTAGCCAGAAATAAGAAATAGAGCACGAGAAAAGCTCTAACACATCACATAAATAGACCCAACTGGGCAAGGCACAGCACTAAAGGTTATGCAATGAGAAGGAGCAGCATAGAGGCTGCACAGAAGGGCTGCGAGGTGGCTGGTAGGTTGCCGAGGGGCTGGACTGGTCTGGTGAGGGCTGGGAAGGGTTGAACAGGTGTGGCGAGGCTGGGAAGGGCTGGCTGTTTGCGGCGAGGTGGTTAGGTGAAGGTGGGGATGCGGCCAGATGTTGGAGAGGCTAGGGTTAGGTTTTCCTTGGCTCTGATACCAAGAAGAAGTTTAGGGTAATACTAAATCTTATTAATTCATTCAATATATTACACAATATATACAGGAGCAAGGAGAATGAAAAAGGAAAGAAATAAAAGAAAAAGATTACAATTATATGTAAATCGTATAAGATCCTAAAACTAAAGGAGAGAATAAAACTAAATATTCCAACACTTTGGGACATGAATATTCCGAACAAGGTCAAACAGTTAACTTAGCAAGCTTCCAAATGCTTTCTTCCATGCAAATCGGTTTTGAAGCATAGAAAGATTATTGAGGAGCAAGATGTTTGGTATGCGGTTTTCTGAATCAATGGAACATATGTTAGTGTCGTGTAGGCAAGCTAAAGAAATTTGGTCCATTCTCATTTCTGAGGAGTTGGTAAAGAAAGGCTTGAATTTTAGGTTTATAGATTGGATGTAGGATATGTTAACCAAAGTGAGAGCGAAAATTACAAAGATTTTCATGGTTGGGCATGGATGATTTGGAACCGGAGAAACAAATGGGTAATGGAGGGTGTCCGAATTTCAGCGGCAGAGACTACTCAATCAGTTCACAAGTTCATTGCAGAATATCAGGAGACTAGAATGTGTCTAAAATCAATGCCTCCTAATGGGGTTCTCCAAGATCAGAACCGCTGGCTTGCCGCCCCCGGGATTATAAAGATTAATATTGACGCAGCAATTTTCTCAGATATCCAGGCGAAGGGAGTTGGTACGGTGTTCAGACGTCATGGAAGTGTTGTAGTGGTTGATCCTTTGGTGGCAGAATGTAGGGCTGTTTCCTACTATGGAGGTTGCGGTGTCGCTTGGTTTTTCTAATTTTGTGCTTGAATCGGACTCTACAACTGTTCTTAATGGTCTTCAGAGCTCTGGTTTAGATTCAGCCCCAGTTGGGCATATTTTCCGGGCTGTCAATTGCTTGAGGGTCTAAATGTGGTTAGGATATGTAATGTTAAGAGAGTTTTTAATCAGATTGCCCATGTTTTGGCAAGGAGTGCAAAGTCTTGTAATGGGTCTGTGATATGAATGAATGAGGTTCCCTCTATCATCCATGATTTGGTTGTGACTGATATTTCATCTTAATGCATTGCGTTTTCTTAAAAAAAAAAAAAAAAATTTAATTATTGAGCAGAAGCAGAAAATCAATGTGAACTGCCAGCACGAGTGAGCATACATTACATTGCTAAAAGAGCTGGCATGCAATTCCTCCCTTCTTTCTCAAATGTAAACTACATCTTCATTGAAAATTTACCATCTTAGTATTCTATTCCCAATCATCCTTTCAGTGTTCCCGCGAATTTCATTTACTCAGCAAAGGTTCTATCTTTGATAGTGAAAAGATGAAGAATTGTTTTTTTGGAAAAAAAAAAAAAAAGGGTTTACTCTAGCTTCCACATGATCATCACAATACCATCTCGCAAAACTAGGGCCTACCTAAAGTCTGTAGCTCATGGAATGAATTTGTTGGAATGGCTGATTTTATGATGACATGATTCTTATCTTTATTGGTCATGTTGCCCATCTTTATTGTTTTTAATTCTCTTTTATTTCATTTTTATTGTCTTTCCTTTTATTCTCTCTTTGTAAAGCTATATATACATGGGGATGAATATGAATAAAATTATCATTTTCCCTTTTTTTCAACTTGGTATCAGAGCCTAACTCGATTTTGGCATTGTTTCCCCACTTTCACCTGCAGCGGGTGGCGACATGTCACCCGCCGGTCCTCGCTTTGCTTTCGGCTTTAAGACTCAGTTCGAAGACCCTCCCTACACCGACTCCACTCTTCCCCTACGGATGTCGTTCAACCCTCGGTCAGCCTTCGGGCCATGTCCAGCCCTCAGTAAACCCCTTTGAGCCTTGTCCAGCCCTAGACCTAGGGGTGCAACTCGGGCGGGCCAACCCGCGGTCAACCCGAGCCCGGCCCGAAAATTACCGGACTTGGGCTCGTGATACTTTCACCATGGGCAAGTTTGGGCTGAAAAATGCAAGCCCGAATTCAATTCGGGCCGAGCTTGGGCAGAATTTTGCTAACCCGTGGAACCCGAGCCCGAGCCCGAATTCTATTTATGTATTATTTTTTACATTATATTCTAGTGTATTTTTGTGATAACAATACACTATTAGATATTATTCTAGCACTAAATTAATATATGAATGTTTTTTTTCTCAAATCTAAACAAAAAAAAAAAGATTTGATACTTTACATATTGTTGTTTACATACTAAAAAACAATTTGCACCAAAAAAAAATTGTAATTCGGGCTCGGGCTCGGGTTGGAGAACTAATTCACAAACCGGGCTCGGGTTGACATGTTCGGGTTTATGTCGGGCTCGGGCTCGGGCTTGGGCAGACTGCTTGAATTCGGGCTCGGGCATGGGCAGAGTCAAAACTCTTTAGGTCCCGCCCGAGTTGCACCCCTACCTAGACCAACCCCATCCGGGTCTTGTCCAGACTTCGGCTAGTCCTTTGACGGGGGAGTGGTGGAGAATATTATGGTGGCTTGAACTTTCAAGATTTAGGTCTATTGTTGCAACCACTATAACTTGTTTTTGAACAAAAAGTTGGCTTTTCTAGTAAATTACTATGGATGATCATTCCAACAGTCTCACACTCTATTGGTGGATGGTGTTTCCCACTCTTGCCAACTTTCATGAACAATCTTGTTGTAACCTTATTGTTCCAAAATTCTGTGGTTTACTTCCATCTTCAGTTTGCGGGGAGTGTTGGAATGGCTGATTTTATGATGACATGATTCTTATCTTTATTGGTCATGTTGACCATCTTTATTGTCTTTAATTCTCTTTTATTTCATTTTTATTGCATTTCCTTTAATTCTCTCTTTGTAAAGCTATATATACATGGGGATGAATATGAATAAAATTATCCTTTTCCTTTTTTTCAACTAACTTGAACAAAAATCTGAAACACGCTATTTTTCCCTTCGGTACTATTGATCAAATAAAGCATACGCTTCAAAAATTAATTCTGTATATAATGATTCTGTAACAATGAGTGTCACAGGCTCACAGTGGCCAAAAACTCAATTTCACCTCATCCATAATATAAAAGAAATAAACTCTTTCATCATCCAGCACAAATTTCTTCAGCATAGAAGATGACATATTGCACTGAATTGTAGATAACTAGATATCTCAGAGAATCTCCTCAAAACATAGAAAAAACCAGATAATTGGGTGATTTAGAATTGCAAACAAAACGTCAGCTTAGTTGATTGGATTGGTTTAGAATTGCTGAATACAATGACTTATGATAACAACTCAACATAGTCAAATGGAGTTCTATTTGAATTTCATGATTAGCCTTTAGGGAGATAGTTGAAGACGCAACTTGTACAAGTTATTTCATACGCCCAGAGCACATAATCTTATACAAGCTCTGATTTTTTTTATCAGAGAACACATTTTGGCGGAT
This sequence comes from Hydrangea macrophylla, assembly GCA_033977485.1. Taxonomy (NCBI): domain Eukaryota; kingdom Viridiplantae; phylum Streptophyta; class Magnoliopsida; order Cornales; family Hydrangeaceae; genus Hydrangea; species Hydrangea macrophylla. The sequence goes on from CM066995.1 coordinate 97,817,819, forward strand.
ACAAGCAGTTATAAACAATTTCACAGATTTGAATGTATTCAGACATCAACGCTCAACTTTTCATTACTTCACAAATAGAAGCTCTTTATGCAAAAGCAAATTATCATCTAAAGTGTATTAAAGAAGTAACTCATAGTTTCAAACCATTATATGACACAGAACAACAGAAACCAGATTGATGATACAAGTGGCCAATTCTAAATTGTGAATCAAAAGGATGAGTGATAGCAGAAATTGTGTCTCTCTTTGATATCAATATATCCATAAATATATGACTCTATCCAACCCTGTTTGACCATTGCTTTAGTATTGTCACAATATGAGACTTTCTCCAAGAAATGCAAAATTTCTTCTCAAGTATGTACGGATACAGAGATACGCATACTCAAACTATTATCATGGGAACATCAAGGATACTCATTATGTTGCAGAGACGGGTTTACAGAACAGAATCTGAATGCTGAAGATTTTTCGAAACCATAACAGCCTTTGGAAATTTAAAGTCCACTTAAAATATTAGATTTCATTCAGAAACAAGGAGACAGACAGCAAATGCATCTGAACTCCAACAATTATTTTATTCTTTGAGGAAAAGGGAAAAAACCCTAACATATTGTACGAGTCTGAAAAAAATGAGACTGCATACTTAACACAAGCAAACAATGATCTGGTCCCAACGTTAAAGGCCAAAAAGTTACATGCATCACACCCAACCATGGTTATGCATTCTCATGTTGCACCTAGTTATCTTCGTCACAAAATATTTCATAGATATCTGTGTCTCAAGACATATCGGATTAATTAATAAAAAAACTACTTACATCATGATATCATCATGTTCCAAGGAAATGGCATCATAGCTTTTCCATAAAAGAACTATATACTTTGTCAGAAATGATTCTAACTAAGTATAAACGTTATATTAATATTGGACAATCAAATTTTGCACATAAGCACACAAAGAGACAACTTATAATGGACTTCATGATGATTGATGACAAAATTAAGAAAGAATTCTATATTTGTATATATACATTTATGTTAAACTAAAGCCTCCTTAAAATAATAATGAGAATGGAATGAGGGCCCGACCACTGAAGAGTTTATGATAGTTATTCACACTTCCCATGAGTTTGTAATAGTATGATAATGGTTTTAGAGTATAATGGTAAGGTAGTAAGGTACAAATGAAATTAGGGAAGAAAAAAATACAACATGTACATCTCATCCTCATGTAAACCAAATAGATGCACTAGCTATAAATCAAATTACAGTATGACCTTATTTTTAGGAAAGTCGCTATTTAGCTGTGTTATTCGTCTACGTAGTACTCTTTCTGATTTAGTTCTTCCTTCATAGTACAAATAACAAAAGTAATACTAGCTTTTTGTGTTAGTTCCGTTAAAGAGAAACAGAACGGAAAATATATTGCAAGTGGTATTGACTAAAGAAGAATAGTTGAGTGAAATTTCAAGAAATTGATAGTGGTCACCAAATGAAAGTTGATGAAATGAAATTCTATAAAACTCAATGAGTGGTTGGACATCAACGAATAGTGTTTCCTAAAACAATTGGTCATCTGAGAACCAAAAAGACAGTGGCATTCAGATTTTTTTTTTTAAAAAAAAAAAAAAAAAAAAAAAAAAAAAAAAAAAAACAGATTAAAAGATCAGACAGAGGTTCCAGAAAAGAGAATTTATTGAGGCATTTTCTATCTAAACTACTGGAATAAGCTCTTGTTTCCTGATAATCCGTTGGAACCAACAGTGAAGTGTTGAAATCCACAATATAATAGAGCCAAACATTGAGTCCATCAGCACAAAAATGTGGGTCCACCACTTTTTCAACAAGGTAGCATAGCATTCATCACAACCACCATTACACCCAAATCGGACCCGAGCACAACATGCCATAGCTACTACAGTACTGAGCTCATAATCTTCAGAGAAAGTAATCAATAACACACCCCACTAACAATCTATAGAGTCAAACCCAAAATCATTACATACAGTCACTTCCACAAATGTCCTTCAAAAGCATTTAGAAAAGTCTCTCAAAAAGGTAAGGAATCGCAGTAATAACAAGCATATACATATACATATATTGTATTGCTCACACCTACTTTCCGTGAAATCACAGAATCCACCACAGCTTATACTAACAAAAACAGTGTTAAAAAAAATGAAGCAACGATTGATAGCATCTGGAAGATCAAAATCTAGGGAGAGTAAAAGTGTGTGTGTATATATATAAATATATACCTGCAACTACCGCTATGTTTTTGCCTTTGTATCGCTCGACGAACAAATCGATCGTGTCTTTGAATGCTACTGGATCTAGTAACAAAGTAGTGATGTCTTGGAACATAATCCCTGTGGTAACGCCATTAATAATCAAAATCAAATCATTGAACAAAAGCACATAAATTCAGAGAAAATGAAAGCTTATTCACGAGACGACACAAACATGATAAACACACACACACACACACACACACACACAGAGTACCTGGTTTAGGGAAGTTAGGAACGACGCGGATTTGAGATTTGATGCCATGGATACGTGGATCATCATCTTTGCGAGCCGACATTGTGGATATGTATATATATATATAGAGAGAGAGAGAGAGAGACGAAGCTCTCTCTGGATGTGGATGTAAATATCTATAATTTATCAGTGTTCAAGCGGTTGAGTAATAACTCTGCAGGAACAGAAAAAATCTGGAGAGAGAGAGAGAGAGAGGGGGGGGAAGGGGGCGAAGTTGAGGAAGTTAGAAGTAAATTTATAGGAAGAGTAAGGAGCTGTTTAACTTTTAGAGGGAGAGAGAGAGAGAGAGAGAGAGAGAGAGTGTGTGTGTGTGTGTGTGTTTTTAGGTGAGAGGACGGTGGGGGCGCTCTGCACAAGAATGAGGGAGAGAGCGAAAGGCGAAATCTCGATAAGCAAAGAGACAGAGAGAGTGTAAAGTTTTACTATTCAACTAACTTTGCTGTATCCTTCTTCCTCAGTTAATGCAGTGGCTTTAATAGTTTACATTATATTAATTTTCATTTAATATTAAACTTTACTGTATTAATAAATTAGATGAAATGAGTAAAAATATATTTTTCTAAAAAAAAAAAAAAAAAAAAAGCAGAACACTAAAAATTCTAAAAGAGAGTGGTGGTATCACGAGGCGGGGCATGTCTGTGTCTCTCTCTCTTTGTTACTGTGTTTCTATCGATCGGCTTTACGATTGGGATTTCGCGCGCTTCTTGGGCTTTTTCCGATGACATTCTTCACACTGTTCTCTAGTTTTATTCCATATATGTCCTTCTTTGACTATATTAAAACTAACCCTTTTCAAAGAAAAAAAAAATAATTTAGAAAAAGATAAAGGGCGATAATATTGTAAACAGTTTTTATATAAGAAATTAGCTTTTAATCGATGAATATTTGGTCTCAAAATACAAAGATTTAGTTTTATTTAATAAATTTTTTTTAGTTGCTATCTTAGGACCAAATTTTCATCTAATGATTATGTAAAAAATATGTGGGTCATACGGGCACCCACATACATTGGACCAGGTCCAATGGGCCATGGCTCTTGGAGCCCTAGAGTTGGTGAATGTGTTTGTTTATATATATATATGCAAAGATTCTCTAAAGAGGGCCACCTCTCTTTATTAAAGAGAGGGCCTCTGTTTTGGCCGTTGGATTGTGTTTAAAAACTGTGAAATGACAAAACTGTCATTAATGAAAACACGATCCGACGGCCAAAACAGAGGTCCTCTCTTTAATAAAGAGAGGGCGCCCTCTTTAGAGCCTGACTGTATATATATGATATATAACACACATATATCTATCCTAGAATATTTGAGCAGCCCCTCTCTCTCTCACGGTTCATCTCTCTCTTGGCCATTACCAAAGGAGCTATGGGATTTAGCGCGTAACTGTTATGGGATTGCTCCAGTAGCATCTTCTACGACCTAGGCGATGCATAAGAGAGTACACGGAGGCTACAAGGAGCAGCAGTTCGTGGGTGAAGACGTCGGGCTCGTAACAACACCGTTCGACGATCCGTCGGGGTATTCCGCTAGGTAACGCAACCTATACCCGACTCGTATGCTTGCGTGCATATTATCTACAGATTAAAATCTAATTTCTTATATAAGAAGTTGCTTATAATATCATTACCCATAGAAAAATTTATGTAATGTTATTTATGAAAGCAAATTACATTATTACTCTTTCATGATTATCAAAAAAAAATTATAATAATAATAATAAGTATATTATTTTGGAAAATGCTAAATACAACTGTTTTGGACACTTAAATTGTTTGTCATGTCAATGACAATTTTGAAATAAAATTTAAATTTTTTTTTTTTTTTTTTTTTGGTAACAAAAGAAGAGTTTTAGTTATTCACATCAGAATGCGTCTTATTTATGTGTTTTTCTAGATGCATGTACCTTGTATTACTCTGTAATTTTAGTGATAATTAGATTTAGACATTAATAATCAAATCTCATTCCTTTTATATCCTTAAACTTCTTGTAATTCATTACATTAGCTTCATCAAACAAGGCTTTGTGGCTGAAAAGTACACTCTATTATGTGGCCAAACATTGCCTAAAGTCTCCCCTCCTATTTTGGCATCATTTTTTCACTTTGTGCTAAAAATTTGGGCAATTCCAAACGTGCTGTGAATAATCAATTATTCACAGCACGTTTGGAATTGCCCAAATTTTTAGCACAAAGTGAAAAAATGATGCCAAAATAGGAGTGGAGTTGTGCTCAATCTTTTATTCCAGATAAACAGTTCGCTTAACCGAGCTGGCCAGGGCCCATACTTCTTAAAGGAGAGGTTGTGGGTTTGAACCTCCTCAACTAGAGATGATTAAGGTAGACAATTTCTTTAAAGTGGGGTATGGCACCGCCTTGTGCGTGCGTGTGTTACTAACACCTAGGGTACTAACCCCCGTCAATGTCACAAAGTCGATTAGAGTTCTAAGACACTGCCCAAACCAAACCAAGCCTTGCGTTCCAATCAGTTGGGGTCGGCTGTATGAATCTTTTTTCTCTATTCTACACTCATTTAAATTATATATATTCATATCTTGTTGCATTACATACTCTCAGATCAGTCTAGGTCTGCCTCTCCCTCTAACTAATCAAAACACTACGATCTTATCACTTTTTTTCGCACAGATGCATCTATAGGTCTTCGTTGCACATAGCCGAACTATCTAAGTCTATTCTCCCACAACTTATCCTCAATCTATATCAATCCTACAGTCTCTCGAATGTACTCATTCATAATTCTATCTTTCCTAGCCTTATCATATATCTATTTTAGCATCCTCATCTCAGCTACACTCACTTTGTTAATGTGTTGTTTCTTAGTTGCCCAACACTCTGTCCCACAGAGCGTAGCTGGCCTAATAGCTGTCCTATAAATTTTTCCTTTCAACTTTGCTGGTATTCTCCAGTCACATGATACTTCGGAAGCACTCCTCCACTTAAGCCAGCCTACTTTAAATCTATGGATCACGTCAGCACTAATCTCTACATCTCTACTATTCATTGATCCTAGATAGCGAAAGTGTTCCCTCTTTAGGATCTCCTAATTTTCGATCTTCACTGCTTCGTCGTCTCTACTTCCCCTATTGCTAAAACTGCATTTCATGTATTCTATTTTCGTCCTACTTATCTTGAACCCCTTAGTCTCCAGTGCTTCTCTCCAAGCTTCCAGTTTAGTGTTGAATCCCCCTTTAGTCTCATCAACCAAGACAATATCATCTGCGAACAACATGCACCATGGGACTTCATCTTGAATGTGTCTAGTCAATTCATCCATAATTAGGGCGAATAAATAAAGGCTCAATGCCGACCCTTGGTGCAAGCCTACGATAATTGGGAATTTGCTTGTTTCTCCGGCCGGTGATCTAATTGTAGTAACTGCTTCATCATACACACCCTTCACCACGTCAATATAACCCTTAGTCACTCCCTTCTTCTCTAACACCCACCAAATTAAATCTCTAGGCACCCTATCATACGCTTTCTCTAAATCAAATAAAAACCATATGTAGCTCTTTTTTCTTCTCTCTATACTTTTCCACTAGTCTCCTAAATAAATAAATTACTTCCACAATTGATCTCCTAGGCATAAGTCCAAATTGATTTTCTGACACTGATGTTGCACCTCTTAAGTGATGCTCTATTATTCTTTCCCACAGCTTCATAGTATGGCTCATCAACTTAATACCTTTATAGTTGTTGCATTGTTGTATATCTCTTTTATTCTTATACATAGGCATTAAAATGCTCTTCCTCCAATCGTCAGGCATTTTCTAGTCATTAAAATCCTATTAAAAACTTTTGTAAGCCAAGATGCCCCCACATCTCCCAAGCATTTCCAAATCTTTATAGAGATCCCATATGGTCCTAAGGCCTTGTTGGGTTTCATCTTCTTCAAAGCAAATTCCACCTCATACTTCCTTATTCTCGATAGAATCTGTATTCTCTAGTTTCATAGCAGCTTTCAATTTTTTTCTTCAATTGTGTTATCCATATGTTTTTCATTGAGCAACTTCTCAAAATAGCTCTTCCACATTTCCTTAGTATCTCGTCATTCACTAATGCCCTAGAATCATCGCTTTTTTATATACTTAACCTGATTAATGTCTATTGTTTTCCTTTCTCTCGACTTAGCAAGGTTATAAATATATTTTTCTCCCTCTCTAGTGTCTAACTTAGTATAGAAGTCGTCATAGGCTTTATTTTAGTAACTCTAACTGTCTTTTTCACCTCATCATTTGCACATATAGCTCTTGAAGTTTTCCTCGCTTCTATCATTTTACCACTTCTTAAAGTAATCTTTTTTGGTTTTTACTACAGCTTGTACCTCTTCATTCCACCACCAAATATCTTTAGATGCTAACCCTTTTCCCTTCGACTCTCCAAGGACTTCCTTCGATATTCTCGTGATGCACCCTACCATGCATTCTATCCTACATAGTATTGCTTCCATCTTCCAAATTTCAAGATGCTTCTGTGTACATTCTATCTTGAAATATTGCTAGTTTCTCGCCTTTAAGATTCCACCACCTAGTTCGTGGGTTTATAGGGTCTTTTCTAGTACGACGTTCTACTTTTATATGGATATCTAAAATAGTAAGTCTGTGTTGAGAAGTTAAACTCTCCCCTGAGATACCTTACAGTCTCTACATGCTAGGCGGTTTGCCTTTCTCACAAGTAACAAATCGATCTGACTTCTATTAGATCCACTCTTAAAGGCTGCTGAGGATTGCTTTAGGTTGCTGTAAACCATCCACTTGCTAATGTGTCGTAGCAGTATTGAAATTAATTAAAACTTTGTTTGGTAATTGATGAATAATTTTGGAAATACACATTAGCTGGTGGATAATTTAAGTGTTCCGTTTAGGTGTACCTAGCATTACTCTATCTCTTAGAATAATACTAGTGACACCTAAATGGAATATCTAAACAATTCACCTCTATCTCTTTTGAACACGAATGCTAATAATACTAGCGTAAAGGCAATCCCCTTAAGTAACGCGCGCCTGTGGTTTAAGTGTGGTTATTTTGATGAACATACCAGCAGAGAGAGAGAGAGAGATATTTATGTAATCTATCCAAAATATTTTGGGAAAGGCCAAAAAGATTTATATAATGAATCCCAAAAGTGAAAGATTCATATAGCGATCCAAAACATTTTGGGACAAGGCTTAGTTGCAACAAAGATTTATGATCCATCCCTAAAACAAAATTAAAAAAAAAAAAAATCATGTTGTCAGTGCTAAAAGGATTCTTGTTACGAAACATAATGAATGCTCTGTACCAAACTTAATAAATAAAGAGGTGTTTCATTTTTCATGAATAATTCTACATAATTGTGAGTTCTAAGTTCTAACTTCTATGCCCAAAATTGCAAAGTGTAGATTGATAGTGCTGTTTCGTGAAAACAAGACATGTCCCAATGGTGTGGACACTTGAGAGCATCAACTTAAAAAAATTGATTTAGTCAATCTATTTCATTACATTAATTCATTATATAATAAATGTGATATATCTTCTTACTTGTATGCTATGGATAGTACAGTAATTTATTGGAATTAAAATGTCATCAATCTCTAAATATACTTTATTTATTGGTTGCATAAATTGGAAATTCTCCTAATAAAAAAAAATGTAGGGTAAATTACACAAACCTTCCCTTAGGTTTTCCTTAATTACACGGATTTCCCCTCTTGTTTCAAAAATTACACAGACCTCCCTCGAGATTTGTAATTAGGTAACAAAATGCCCCCTCCCCTAACGGTCCGTTAGTTTTTTTTTTACATTAGCCTCCCCTGAAAATTACAATTAACCCCCTAATATTATAAAATTGTCATACTAAGCCCCCTTTCTCTTATATTTTTGTTTTAATTATAAAATCCCTCCTCCCTCCTATGTTTTTGGGTTAATTTTTTTAGCATTAATTTATATCATCTACACAAAATACATATAAATAGGTCCAAAATTTTTTTTTTCCCCAAACAAACCTCTATCAAGCCCCCCATGCATTAATTTTCTAGATCCGCCCCTGTCTCTATGCTTCAAAAGTGGACACTTAACCCTCTGTGATTGTGGACTAAAATGGAATTGTTATGATTTCACTCAAAACTGACAAAAATTCTAAAATTGGTTAAAAATATAAACACTTAACCCATTTTGTGATGTTAATTTTGGGGTTAACGCTCTTTGAGTGAAATCATAACAGTTCTATTTTAGTCCACAATCACAGGGGGTTAAGTGTCCACTTTTGAAGCATAGGGACAGGGGCGGATTTAGAAAATTAATACAGAGGGGGCTTGATAGAGGTTTGTTCGGGGGAAAAAAAAATTTGGACCTATTTATATATGTTTTGTGTATATTTTGTGTAGATGATATAAATTAATGCTAAAAAAATTAACCCAAAAACATAGGAGAGATGAGGGATTTTATAATTAGCACAAAAATATAAGAGAAAGGGGGCTTTAGTATGACAATTTTATAATATTAGGGGTGCTAATTGTAATTTTCAGGGGAGGCTAATGTAAAAAAACTAACGGACCATTAGGGGAGGGGGCATTTTGTTACCTAATTACAAATCTCGAGGGAGGTCTGTGTAATTTTTGAAACAAGAGGAGAGGTCTGTGTAATTAAGGTAAACCTCAGAGGAGGTTTGTGTAATTTACCCAAAAATGTATGAATCCGAACTAGAGATGCTCCATTAATCACCAACATTAATCAAATTCAAAATAGGAAGAATAAATAAACAATTCAAAAATATTAAATGGAAATCCTAAACCACTAACTTATTCCACCACCTCTTGATAATACTCCTAGACAATCTTTAATTTCAACTTTGTGGTGCCACGTACCTCCTTTTTTTTTTTTTCTTTTTTTCTTTTTTTTTTTATTTTGTTTTAATTATTGGATTTTCCGAGCTTCTCCGGTTCTACCTAAGAAAAGACGATGAAGGACACTATGTTAGAAATTATGAGCAATAAAAATTGTGCCACTAAGAATTTCCAAAGTACAAGGAAATATTAAATGTTGATGTTATGTGTTTAACTAATGCGATCAAACAGAGTTTCCAAACTACTTATATCCTATGATTCCTAACCTTTTTTTGTTTTTTTTTTTATTATTATCTCTCTATTCTAAGTTTATTTCTTGTCTGGGGTGTCGTTTCTGTTGTTTTATTTGTGGAGGTTTATGCATGTTCTACATTTGACAGAGATGGGGACCTATATAACATTTGATCTTTTCACTGTAGCAATAGATAAAATTGAAGTTCTCTCGGTAGAAGCGAATACAGGCAAGATAAAGTAGGTGGCTTGATAGGAGTGAAAGTAGGAAGTTACAATCGATGGATAGAGGCCATTAGAGTTTGGGGACAGTGCCCCTGAATTTTTTATTTTTTTTTGTCTATTTATACATATTTATCGATTAAATTTTTTCTATAAAACTAGAAACGATACGAAGTCAACTTGGGTTAAGTTAAGTTAATAAGGGGGGGGGGGGGGGGGGTGGGGTGGGGAGGGAATTGGTTGGACCCAACACTTAAGATGGGTTAAATTCCAATTGAATTAATATTCGGTCAGTTGTTATTTATATGAATCCTATGACTTGGTTCATGGTATAGGATGGATTGAATTGCAATTATTGTTAAAAGATGTATACTGCAATCCAGACCAATATGCATTTTTTTTTTCAAATTAATGTGGTCTTGGGATTACATTTTTTCAAATATATTAGGTGGTGCTACAAAATCAATACATAAAGTCATAAAATAGAGGGCTTTATACAATTTTAGGGGGGCTTACATTTATTATTATTATTATTATTATTATTATTATTATTATTATTTGGGGGGGGGGGGGGGGGGGGGGGTTGCGGGCTATCTCAAATTTTGCGTTTAGGTATAAGCTGAGAGCAGGGAATTAGGGAGAAAAAAAAAACTGCTTTCTGCATCATGTCTGAATTGAAGCACCTATGGCTTCATCTATAATATGCTTTTCAGACTCCAAAGTGTTTTATTAAAGTTTATCAGACTCCAAATAGATTAGTACTAAATACGTTTTGATCAGTCCCCGGAAGTACAACATTCATCTAACACATCAATCGCGGATGTTTTGTTTATAATTCTCCCTATACAGAAAACTGATTGCCTATTAAATATTGAATTACACTATTGGAATGAGAATATATTTTTCATTACTTCTAAATGAATACAGATTGAAGTCTATATACAGAAGAATCAGAGAGAGAATAAGAGAGTGAGAAAGATTCTGTTATAAAACAGAATAACTAACTCTCTCTTCAACTCAAACAGAATTATAACAGAATTACAATACAATACACTAAAGCTGCACAATTGAAGGTACAAGACATTATAGCTACACTAGTATCTTAACATCCCCCGTCAAGCTGATGTGGGATGGAAAGAACATTCAGCTTGAAAAGGCATGAGTTTGTCTTTCAAATATTTGAATCTAGCAGCTGAGAGAGGCTTAGTAAACAAATCTGCTAGTTGATCAATAGAAGCCACATGAGTCACTTGAAGTTGTTTATTACAAATCTTATCACGGATGAAATGGTAATCAACCTCGATATGTTTGGTTCTTGCATGAAATACTGGGTTAGCAGCTAAGGAAAGAGCACTGATATTATCACACCATAATATAGGAGGCTGAGATAGAGGGATATGAAGATCAAGAAGAACTTGCTGGATCCAAACAACTTCAGCTGCTGTAGATGACAGGGCTTTGTATTCGGCTTCAGTACTAGATTTTGCCACCGTGGGTTGCTTCTTGGCTGACCAAGAGATGAGGTTAGGACCCAGATAAACACAGTGTCCAGTTGTAGATTTGTGATCAAGAGAATCCCCAGCCCAATCAGAGTCAGAGAATGCAGTAACATGTAAAGGACCTTGTTGAAAGAGAAGACCATGATGAGTGGAGCCTTTGACAAATCGCAGAATTCTTTTAAGGGTTTGAAAATGTGAATTCATAGGACTTTGCATATGCTGACAGACCTTGTTGACAGCAGAGGAGAGATCTGGTCTGGTGATTGTAAGATACTGAAGGGACCCAACCAAACTTCTGTATAATTGTGGATCAGAGAAAGGAGCATCATCTAGAGTAAGAGGAGGTTTGGTGGGCATAGGAGACACAGTGTATTTGCAGTCAACCATGGAAGCTTTGACAAGGAGATCATTAGCATACTTCTTTTGAGAAAGAAAAAGTCCTTTTGGTGAAGAAGTAATTTCAATTCCTAAGAAGTAATTGAGAGGACCAAGATCTTTCATGGAAAATGCTGAACTCATAGTGCTGATAAAATTGGATATTGCAGAAGGGTTACTACCAGTAATAAGTATGTCATCAACATAAACAAGGACTATGAGGAGCTGGGCAACAGAATGTTGAACAAACAAAGAGTTATCAGCCTGGCTATGCACAAACTGCTGGTCTAGAAGAAACTTGGACAGAGTTGAGAACCAGGCTCTAGGGGCCTGCTTTAAACCATAAAGTGCTTTGTGTAGTTTGCACACATACTGTGGGACAGAAGGGTCTGTAAAACCCTGAGGTTGGTTCATGTAGACTTCTTCTTCAAGAACACCATGCAGAAAGGCATTTGACACATATAGTTGTCTGATAGGCCAATTAAAGTGTAGTGCTAATGACAGAACAATTCGAATGGTAGGTTGCTTTACCACAGGGCTGAATGTTTCAAAGTAATCCATTCCTTCAGTTTGATGAAAACCTTTGGCTACAAGCCTAGCTTTATGTCTTGCAATGGTTCCATCTGCATGTTTCTTTACTTTGAAGACCCATTTGCAGCCAATAACAGACTTGTTAGGAGGTAAGGGAACCAAAGACCAAGTATGTTGTAACGCCCTGTATTTTATTATCATTAATAAATAAATATTGCATTTTATTTCCATGAGTAGTTGATTTAATTTCTATTTATAAATAATTATCTGGGGCCAAACCGTAATATTTGAAAATATAGAAAATATTTTCTGTGATTTCAAAATCAATATCTATATTTTTGTATAAACCGGGAATTTAATTCCTACACTAATAATTTTCTGTATTTTTATTTTTCAACCGTAAAATACCATTTTTGTTTTAAAACTGCGCCTTTACCGCGTTTTGGTGTGGGAGCACGTGAGCTCAACCACACCGGGCGAAATCCGCCCATTGCTTGGAGCCCAAAATTTCTCAGTTTATATATATACGTTGGTTTCTCTCTCTCTCTCACAGTCTCTCATCTCTCACTCTCAAACTCTCTCAAATTCTCTCAATCACTCTCTTGCTCTCTCAAGATCACACAACACACACACATACAGTTTATATATACATATATATTCAGTATATACACATACATAGATATATATATATATATATTCATCTCAATATCAAGAACGGAGGAGTAGAGTTGGACGACGGAATTCGACGGCGGAAACTCTCGGTCTCAATTCTCTGTGTAATTAACCTCTGTGAGTATTATAAACTCACTCCCAATGTATATATATGTGTATTGCAGTATGTATATGTATGTATATATGTATATATATGAAATCACCATTAAAGCTTAAAATTGGAGTTTTGTCAAACTCAACCAAATTCAATTCCGTGAATTGATTTTGGAAGATCTTTGTCCCAATAGATTACGGTTCGAATCCTACGCAGTAATTCATCCATATCGCGACGAACGGTTGATTTAAAGTTTTGACACTCTAACTTTAATCGTGAAAATTAAGCGATACAATCCGTATTAGTTAAAATTGATCGCGTATTCTTAATCTACGCGGAAAATCGAGGAGATCCATATATTACATGTCCTGGTACGAACAGAAAACAGAAATGGGTAAAATGCAGTTTTGAAATTGAAAACAGAGGAAAAACGAAGAAGATGGCATTCTGCAAGAACTCGCGCGCGCGACCCGCTCGCGCGAGGCTTGCTCGCGCGGCCCGCTCGCGCGGACCATTCCCCCCCTTCGCGCACGCGATCCGCTCGCCCGACTTGTTTTTCCCCTTCGCGCGCGCGATCCGCTCGCGCGATTTGTTCTCCCCTTCGCTCGCGCGACCTGGCAGTTTGAGCAGTTTCTATGTTTTCTTATTAGGGACTGTTTGGAAAATGTTTTAAAAGTTTTTAAAGAACAGTTTGGCAAAAATATTGTTTTAAAAGTCTATGTTTTAAGAATTGTACGAACAAGAACAACTTAGGCCGAAATTTATGCTCGTACGATTATCCGGCTTTGTAATTAAGTAATGGTGTTATTTGTGGAACATTGACATACATATTAGGGTTGAGGTTGTGTCAACCTGCCTGTGTGTGAGGAAGTGTAAAAAGAGTAAAGGGTGGCGGTTTGGTGTGCGACCTCAATATCGATCGGATAGTATTCCTGGTATTGGAGGCGACAGTGTTGTTTACGACTTAGATATCGATCGGATAGTATTCCTGGTATCTAAGGCGCGCGTTTCGGATATTGATCGGATAGTATTCCTGATATCCGAAGCGATGGTGATAGTGTTGTGTACGACTTAGATATCGATCGGATAGTATTCTTGGTATCTAAGGCGCGCGTTTCGGATATTGATCGGATAGTATTCCTGATATCCGGAGCGATGGTTGGTTGTGATCGGTCTAGATATCGATCGGATAGTATTCCTGGTATCTGAGGCAGTAGTGTGGTGTGTGACTTCAATACCGATCGGAGAGTATTCCTGGTATTGGAGGCGATAGTGTAGCGTGTGAATTGGATGACTGAATACTTATTACTCCTGGTAGCTGAAATGATGTGTTGATTGAATTGGATTGTTCTAAAGGAAAGAATTGGCAAGATAAGATATTACACAATTCATGTACAATTACGTATTTAATTCTTATTATATTCCCCCGTGATTCATGTTGGAATTGGAACCTTGAATATATTACTGTTAAAGTTAAATGGTACCGTTGTTTATTTGCTTATATATATACATTGCGAGCACTTGTTTATTTTACTCACCAGCTTTCATAAGCTGACGGCGTTGATGCGTCCTGGACTGTATGTCCAGATTTTCAGGGGCAGGAGCAGCCAGGGTACTTCGACTATGCTAGTTAGAGGCAGGGAACTTTCCAGGAGGCTGCTTATTATTTTCCTATGTCTTTCATTTCTGAAGTTGTAATAGACTGGAGAATAGCTTTTGAATAAGGGCGTTTTGTGCCTAAGACATTGACTTATGTAATAGTTTAGCAAGTTTTAAATTTCGGAGCTTATGTTTATTAGTATCCCTTCTTTTAGAAATGTTGTTAAGTTATTTGTTGCAGGGACAATTGGTCATACTCACTTGTCACGACCTACGAGTCCATAAAGGAAATTAAATGCTTTCCTGAATTATGCTACGTCGGGGCGTGACATATGTTGAGCTAACAGTGCATTATATTCTTCTGACATTGCTTGTCTCCATGTAGGAGATTTGAAGACAATCTGAAAATTAGAAGGTTCTATGGAAGGTGGAGAGACATTAGTGGTGATGTGGGCAGAAGGACTGAAAGGAACTTTAGGTTTAGAGATGCCATGTTTAGATCTGGTGAGCATGGAATGAGTATTGACTGAATGGGAAGAGGAAGAATCAATAGGGGCTGTGGATGAAGAATGAGGATTACCAACAGGAGGAAGAGTTGGTTCAGATGTAGAAGCAGTGGAGGATAACTGATTTAAGATCATGTTATCAGTGAACAGCTGTGAGGTGGAAGAAGGAGTAGTAGACTGAGATGAAGAAGAGGGAGAGGGAACTGAGAAGGGGAACTCAGTTTCAACAAAGTGAACATGTCTAGAGGTAAAGACTTGATCTGTCTTAATATCAAGACATCTGTATCCTTTTGTATCAGAGGAATACCCTAGAAAAGCACAGCATCTAGATTTAGGCTCAAGTTTAGAAGTTCTATAAGGAATAAGCCATGGAAAACATGAACAACCAAAGACCCTGAAGTTAGTGTAGTCAGGAGCTATATGAAACAAGAGTTCATATGGAGTTTTAAAATTCAGGGTAGGAGATGGAAGCCTATTTATAAGAAATGTAGCAGTGAGAATAGCATCCACCCAATATTTGAGAGGCATGAATGAATGATTGAGTAATGCTAAAGTGGTTTCAACTAGATGCCTATGTTTCCTTTCACTGACCCCATTTTGTTCAGGGGGTATGAGGACAAGTTCTTTGATGGATAATACCATGTGTATGAAGAAATTAAGTCATTGCAGTACTAACAAATTCACCTCCATTATCAGTCCTGAGAATTTTAATAGTAGTGGAGAATTGATTCTCAACAAGGGATTTGAACTGAATGAAGGTTTTATAAACTTCTGATTTGTAATGAAGAGGATACAACCAAGTGAATTTTGAGAAGTCATCAATGAATATAACATAAAATCTATATCCTGAAACAAATTGGGTTTGAGATGGACCCCAGACATCAGAGTGGACAAGTTGTAAGGGAAGAGTGGAGGTGGTGGAAGATTTTGGAAAAGGGAGTTTGTGACTTTTAGACTTGAGACATGGATGACAGGGTGAAAGAGAGGAAATGGATAAGGGAAATTGATATTTTGAAGAGATAACATTCATGATTTTAGAGGATGGGTGGCCGAATCTGAGATGCCATTGGTGAGAGGGAATAGACACAAAGGCAGTGGGAGAGGGTAGGTGAGATGAGGATGGAATAGAAGAGGGAACAGGATAAAGTCCCTGTTGAGATGGTCCTTGAACCAGAATCTTGTTTGTTAACTTGTCCTGAATAACAAACCCATCAGAATAAAAAATAAATCTACAATTATTATCTCTGGCAAGTTGGTACACAGATAGTAAATTGTGACTTATGTCTGGAACATGAAGAATGTGAGAAAGAGATAAAGGTCCAGCAGGAGTTGGAAGAATGCCATCACCAGTGTTTTGAATAGCTATAGCTTGACCATTTCCTACTGAAACTTGAGTGTGACCTGTGTAAGGTTTTTGGAGGGTCAAGACATTTAGGTTCTTGGTGAGATGACTAGTAGCTCTAGTATCAAGATACCACTGTACAGATTTTGAGGATGAATTTGTGGCTAAAAGAGCATGATGTTGAATAGGGATATGATCTTGATAAGAGAAAGTAGAAGTTCCAGAATTGTCTAAGTACCAGTTCTCCTGTGGAGAAGATGAAGAAATAGGAAGTTGTGAATTAGAGAATGAGGAAGAAGGTAGTGAATTAGAGATTGAGGAATGAAATGGAATAGTTGACATTGAAGGAGGTGTAGGAAGAATGGGGGGAGATTGATTCTCTGTGGAAGTCTGGAAATTGGGAAGAGCAAGGTGAGCCTGAGGTGGAATTTGAGAGGTGTTTGGTTGGTATGAGTGATTGAAACGATGGTAGCATTCCGAGGCACTGTGATTTCCCTTGCCACAGATTTGACAAACAGTCTTATGAAAGTTGTTTCTGCCATATCCATAATTTCTGCCTCCTCCTCTAAAACCTCCCCTATTTCGACCACCTCTATGAGAAAAGAAATTGGTGTTCTGACCCCCTGATTTATGAAACTGATTTCCATTTTGATTATTGAAAGGTTTGAAATAGTTATTTGTAATGGACATAGCAGCTAGAGCTGTACTAATCTGATTAGGTTGCTTCAATTCTCTATTCATATGGGTTTCTTCAGATCTTAACATAGCATGTAATTCACCCAAAGATAGAGATCTAGTGGTGGTTCTCAGAGATGTTTTTAGAGAGGAGTATTCACTTGGTAGACCATTAATGGTGTAAAGAATCAAAACATCATCACTCACAGGTGACCCAGCAGCAGCTAATCTATCTGCACAATTCTTGATAAAATCAAGATAAGAATCCATAGTACCTTCCTTAGAGACATTCAACAATTTCAGTTTGATCTCATGAATATGTGAAAGAGAATGTGAAGCATATCGTTTTTCAAGATGAATCCAAATATCATATGAATGTTCAAACCCTATAATTTGGGGCAAAATATTCGAAGAAATTGTAGCATTCAAGCAACTAACCAATTGACGATCTATATTCAACCATTCATTGAAGACTGGATTTGGAACAATTGCACCTGATTCATTCGAGATTACAGCAACAGGTTTCGGAATTGTTCCTTCAACGAAATCCAGGAGTTGATTGGCTCGTAGAGCATTGCGCATCTGCAACTTCCATACCATATAGTTTTCTTGATCCAACTTGATGTTGACCAATGAATTGAGATTAGAAACGAAAAAGATTAGATTTGAGGGTAGACTGATCGTAGGCAGAATCGCCATTGAAGTTTTGAGAGAATTTTTTAGGCTTTCGTAGAGAAGATGAGTAAAAGAGAGACGAAGAAGATGAACTTACAGGAACTAGGATCTAAGCTTTGATACCATATTGAATTACACTATTGGAATGAGAATATATTTTTCATTACTTCTAAATGAATACAGATTGAAATCTATATACAGAAGAATCAGAGAGAGAATAAGAGAGTGAGAAAGATTCTGTTATAAAACAGAATAACTAACTCTCTCTTCAACTCAAACAGAATTATAACAGAATTACAGTACAATACACTAATGCTGCACAATTGAAGGTACAAGACATTATAGCTACACTAGTATCTTAACATTAAATTCACTAATCGAAATTACTATTTGACATAAAATTTAGAAAGTCATCATCTTGAATGTATTCTTTGATGAAAAATTGGTTCTCACTTTAAAAATGATGTTTCAAATTCTTGAATTTTGTTATTTCAATGATAAAAACTTATGAATTTTGCTATTCCAATCGTTGATGCTTTGTTGCACATAAAATATGAAACATAGTTACCTACTTAACAAAGTTCAAAACAACATAAAAGCATTACTTTTGAGTTATCTTTAGGTATAAATTAAGGGCAATGCTAGGGGCACTAACAACTTCCACTAACACTTACTAACACACTCTATCTCTCTCCTAGTAGTACTGCAGGGCCCACTGCGGACCCCACAATACCACTAGGAGAGAGATAGACTGTGTTAGTAAGTGTTAGTAGAAGTTGTTAGTGCCCCAAATATTACTCATAAATTAAAGGTTAGACAACGTTTGGATTTACCCATCATTTACAAAAAAAAAAAAAAGGAAAAAGAAAAAAGCAAATGTATGATTTGGATTTCAACCATATATATATATATATATATATATAGGTTTGGAAATTGAAGATGTGAACAAGATAATGATCTGGCTAAGATTACATTGTCACCATGACCTTATAACCACCACTGATTTCCATAATCAGTAACATAATTCAAAAGATGAAATGATTACTTATGGAACTCACATATCGCTAGTGAATCATAACAAGAACTGTTGAGATGTGAAAATCTTTTTTATATTCTGGTGGAACTAATTATACATTAGAATGGCTCATATAAGTATAGTAAGCAATCATGAGACCATTTTAACATCACACTACAATGAAAATTGAAGAAGTCAAGAAAATAATCACTTACATTTTGTAAAAGAACTAGCTAATTAAGCTCAAATTTTAAACTAACATTTTGTAAACGAACTAGCTAATCAAAATTGGGTTCATGATCAATTACTTTTTTTCCTTTTTGAGAGCAATAATCCTTCGTGACCTTTTTAACCTCCGGCTATGGTTTTATTTTATTTATGGATTAGGTTTGTTGGGGGGGGGGGGGGGGGGAGGGTAAGGGGGAGGGGATATCATTTGTTTGGTTAGTAAATTTAGAAAACATTGAGAAAAATGGGGATAAAATAAATAAAGTAAAACTAAAACTAAAATAAAAAATTAAATTTTTTGAGTGGCTTCCCTTCTTCACACTTTTTATTTTTTATTTTTTATTTATTTATTTATTTTTTTAACTTAAGTCAAGTTGTTTAAACATTAAGAAAACACTACTTACACAAGTCAAACAAAGTACGTATATATAAAGTTAAAGAAGAGATTCGTACTTGCAATCTAGAAGTATTAACCCCTAAAACTCATAAAGTTTATGCTTAAAGTTCTCATGGGTACCAAAAGAAAAGCTTCACAAGGACAACACAAAATCACAACAAAAGGTTAATATAGAGATCAAAGGATTAATCTAGAAATCAACCAGCAATATAGACTTAGGACACAATTATATATATAGATGCCACTTATAGACAAATGACAATTTTATTTCTTTTTTACGTGCCCTGATGAAATTGCCACCTAGATTGCCCAAATCTAAAGATTAAGATCAAAATCAAACAGGAAAACCAAAAATAAAAAATAAAAAAATTGCTAATTACAGCATATTCACAACATGCCAGTCTCCATCTTCTTATATTACCAATTGCTTTCAAATCTCTATGATAATATTCTGTGGGGATCCCTCAACCTTTCATTCTCATTAACACAAAATATCTTTTTTATTATTGCATGTGACATGATGCGTGTCAGCGTGTGTTTATAGCCTCCTTATTGCATTTGTTAGATAGCCTCCTTATCACAAATGTGTGTGTATATATATATAATGCGTGTGTTTATATAGAGAGAGAGGATCTAAAGTGAACTGGGTTGATTGAACTTATCCAGTGAACTGTATTTTAAGCCTAAAAGAACCCGCAGGTCATTGGGGCGGACAGGTTAGCAGGGCAGTCCGCGGGTTTTTTTTACCGCGGATTCTTTTAGGCTTAAAATCCAGTTCACTGGGTAAGTTCACTCAACCCAGTTCACTCAACCCAGTTCACTTTAGATCCTCTCCCTTTATATATATATGGTTTCTATTAGGTCGGTACGTCCTTTTTCATTTTAATGAGGAGATAGAGGCTTTTGTGTTCATTTAAATACGTGTATTCTAGGTTAGCATTATTCATAAATATGCCAGTATAATTTTCTAAACTTAAGAGTATTGTCCAAGGTAATTTTTTTTTTCATGCCAAATTAATATTTTAATATTATTATAAATTAAAGTACCAAAATACTTTAGCACCTCTGGCATGCCAAATTATAACCTTGCACTAAAAAAAAAATTCCTCCAATTGTGTCTTATAGCTCATGCTAAAACTATAGAAATATTTTATTACAGTGCTATATAATTTGACATGAATTTTAACACACAACGATTAATATTTTGGGGCATGTTATAATTTGACTATAACACGAGCTTTAACATGCTGATGGAGAATTTTGACATCCTCAAATTCGACCAAGCCGTTAAGGCAGTTTAAAAAAAATAATAATAAAATAAAATAGAAAAAAAAAAAAAAAACCCCGAAAGGCTAATAAAAATTCTATTCATATATTTTTAATTGGGTTTAATGGAGCAACTATCAACAAAGAGAAATTATCATTTCTAATAATTGGGTATCAATTTATCATTCATATCTATCCACGTAAGCTCCGAAACTGTTGACTTCATAATGTTGCAAGAAAGTAAAGGAGGCTAGGAGCAAAATGGATATCGATCGATATTATCTACTACTCACTTTATCCATTGATGACATGACATTTAAATCATGAGTTCATTTTTCATTTTCCATGCATGGCACTAAAAATGTTAAATATAAAAATAAATATTCAGCTCTAAATAACATTTTTGAAAAATCTTAAAAATGACATTTGTAGTCTTTGGGAGGCTGAGCTCATGCAGGAAAAAGCTGAAAACTTTACTTACGTTTTGACAAAGGAGAGCCTCAAGGCCTAATCACATACAAAAGATTGTTTATTTGTCTTTTAATATGAAAATGTACATATATTAATGTAAAACAAAGATTCTAGATTTTGGACCATAATCAATCAAATCTACCTAGTGGATAATTTTGTTGACAATATAAATTAATGTGATTGAGATGGAGGGGGGTTGTTTGTTTGTCAACTCAACTAGCAAATGATAATCTTTAGTGAAAACATAAAATCAATTAGTAAAAGTTTTTTTTTTTTTTTTTGCCCTTTCAATGACCCAAGAAAGCTACATCTAAACAACCTCCTTGCTAAGGGATATAGCTTTATGGGAAAATGGACCTCCTATCATCGTTTGTTAAGTTATAAATCTCAAATTTGATTCACATTTGATATATATTGGGACTATCTCAAATAAATTTCAATAAAAATTAGGTGATCCCACTATTTGTTGAAGGTGTTTCCACAGGAAGCCAATTTGGCATACAAATTTGGTAACCTTATATAGTATTACTCAGAAAAGTGAATTACTGTATTTCCTCTTCCTTACTATATTTTATTTTCAGTGATTTCTAAAAAAAATATTTCTATTGATTATAACAACTAGTGACCGTAATATGCACCACAGACCACTACTAACTCTAATATATCATTTGGGATATCTCCAAAGTGAGAACCAAAACATTTACTCAAAAAAAATTATATATAATACACCAACACTTTACAACTGTGATGCTATCATACTAAAATGTTAAAATTTTTGCAAAACTGAGCCAGTAGGTTTAGCTTCTAAAAAGTTGCACCAACACTTTCTCCAACGAATTATATATTCGTTAGAATATTTAAGCTAGTATTAAATGATACTAATATTTAATTGCTTACGACAAGCCTAAAAAATTTCACAATAATGATTTACAGGTCAAAGAATATGTTTTTTCCAAACTCTTCTTTTTTAGTAATTTTTTTTTTTGGTCGAAGGACACACGCATACAAGGGAGTCATATCCCACTTTAAAAACAAATCTCCTTTATAAATACACGCACACGCAAGGAGGTTCATACCCCACTTTAAAGTCAAATGCTCCTTGTAAGAGTCGAATCCACAACCTCTCCATCAAGATGTGTGGGGTCTGGCCAACCCGACTATCGGGTCTGATTGTCGGGTTGGTTTTCGTTTTTAGTACTTTGAATATGCAGAGCATGCATAAAACAAACACTATAATACAAGTACCATGAATATTAAACAGTGAAATGCCATTAAGAATTAATAAAAATGTAACAACCTTTGTAATGAACAAATAAATTTTATTGACCACCCTTTTTAAATGGTTAGTTGCTAGACATCATTAGTTTTCTTGTCTACCATCATCAATAATTAGTAGGTATGGCTGGCCGGTGTCATCAAAATTATGAGAAATTTGGTCCCCCAAATTTTGTCCAAGCACTCTATTGAGTGAGTATGTGTGATCCACCACTTTCCATCTTTTGTTGTGTCTCCCATGCTCATCCAATAGAGTATAACTTGGTTGCGCAATGGGTAACAAATTTAGGATGAATAAAAATACACTCTCATTTGTTGTTTTTTTCCTCCACTGCTAATGTTTTGTTGATAGCTGATTTCAGGTTTTATTGGACTGTTTGTTGCAGTGGATTTTTAGATTACCGGACTGCTGCAAATTCTTTAGTTGATACCTAATGCCTGCTATGATTTTTTGGGGGGTTTCAAGAGTCCCAAATGTTTGCTCATGGTTGGGTGTTGGATTGGCTGTCTGCAGTTCAGGGTGTTGAGCTAGGGGGGTTGGCAAGTGTCTGGGCAAAATCTTGGGTCAAGGTTCCTCACTTTTCTGCTGGTACTTACATCTGCGGGAGGTGTCATGTATCATCAAACAACTTGATGACAATATAATATGGAAGTTTTTGGCTTAATGGAGGAGGGCTTAGATTCTGTACATGAACCATGATGCACTGAATTTGGGATTTTGCTCATATCAACTTCCTTAGTTTGTATTGGCAGGGCAGGATTTAGAACTTTAGATAGATTTCATGGTGTACATCTTTGGGGTGTATGTTTTTTTTTTTGCAGCATGACTATTTTATAAATGAAATTTGCCGTTCAAAAAAAAAAATTTTAATCACACTCGTGCATGAATTTCTATATATAAAATTTTGAACGTCTTCACAACAACGAGATATGAAATTTCTTTATTCTTATATCAGTTTTTCACAGCCCAAATGCCCAATGTATGGGGTATAAAGATATATATATATATATATATATATATGCGATTAAAAAAAAACAAAAAGAAGATAAAATATGTATGTAACACTAATTCATTATCTAAATTGACCCATAACTACCTTATTCTTCCAGCTATAAGTTCCATAACCACCTCATACACCTGTCCACTCTACCTACCATTGTCTCACTGTTATTTAAGAAAATGAAATTTATTTCCATAACTACATCTTTTGTGGTCGAGTGATAAGTTTTTTGGTGTAAGTACTATCCAAGAGGTTTAGTATTCGAGTTATGGGGAGTAAGGCCACTGGGGAATTCACCCGGAGACTCCAAGGTCTCGGGAGATTAGTCGAGGTGCGCGCAAGCTGGCCTGAACACCCCCGATTACAAAAAAATAATATTTAAAAGTTTATTTCTATATATATTTTAAACCAACATACACATTTTGTGCATTCACATATATGAACTATTTATTGTACGTGTGTAAATATTAATAACTAAATTTTTTTATTGTTGAGAACTAAATTAATAGAAACATTTTGTGAGCTATAATACAAACACACACTCGTACACCTATATTATATGTGTGTATATATATATGTGTACACCTATATTATATGTAAATATATGTGTGTGTGTATGCGCGCGTGTGTCAGGGGCGCAGGGCCGATCTTGAGTATTTGGAGGCTTAGGACGAACTGCTAAAAGGGAGGCTTTTATACGAGGGTCTGGGGCAACGCCTCCGAGGCAATTTTTTTGGGGTCTACTTACACATAATTGGTAATTTTTTTAGGGTTTACTTATACATAATTGATGATTTTTTGAGGGTCTATATGAGTCTATTTGTGAAACTTAAACATTATATGGTATCTTTCAAAATTCTAGAGGGGCCTATTTCTAAAACTCAAAAAATTCTTATACTAAAAGTGTAATTTTTAAAATTCTAAGGCTTTTACTTTTTGAGTTTTATATACATGTATATCAGTATATATGTAGTTGATGATACTAAATTGAGCCTTTGGGGAGGCTTAAAAGTAAAATAATAAAAATCTCAAAATAAAAATATAATTATGAAAATTTCATGAGAGCACTCAAAATTTTGTGAACTTTGGTGGCCCGAGGCGGTGGCAAGACTAGGGGGCATGACCCGTGATTTTTTTTTTTTTGGGTAAGAATTCTTGGGATCTACATACAATTTTGAAATTTTAAAAAGATTTTACATAGAGACCCCCCAAATTTCTCTCTTTGCAAAAAGTCCCTATTAAAGCAAGTCTGGAAAATCAAAACCCCTATATATACCAAATGAGTAACTCTTTGGGCAAAAAAGAATTACACATAAAGAGTCTCTCTCTCTCCTGGTGGAGTCTACTAAAACTACAGGGTCCACTGACACTGTGGGGTCCACTAAGGAGAGAGATAGACACATTACTCTTTATGTATATTATTTTTGTGTAATTCTTTTGTGCCCAAAGAGTTATTCATTCCAAATTCAACTTTCCATCCATTTTAATTCAATAGTCCAAAGTATAAAATTCGCGTTGTATGGCATTGATAGTCTCTTATACTAATAGTTATGGAGAAGAGTAATTACCCCCTCCCTAATCAAGCCCCGTAAGATAAATAAGGCCTAATCTTTCGACTCTCTATCTCACCCCGAAAATATGTAAAATAGACATGAAAAAAAATTCTTGAGAATGCTATCCCTGAACCCTCGCATGTAACCTATTTATTGTCGAACTCAAGTGCAATAAACTTGCCGCCGCCCCCACCCCCCAAACCACAAATTCCCAGGCTCGCCATTGCTGTACTGTGTTTGTTTGCATGTATAGTTCTGTGGGTAAGTCAACCACCCTTTCATCACGAAATGTTACTCAGGATGGCCGTCAAACAACGTCTTCGATCTCACTGGATGCGACACTTTTCAATGGAAAAAATGGAATTCCATCAATCTCCTCATCCACTTTTATACGTAATTGTGTGTAACACGTGGGTGCTTTTCATCAATTTTTCTCACATAATGAAACATCTGGACCACATTGATTCTACTTAAAATATTTAGAGACCAAATTAACACAATTGAAATTAAGAGACTAAAATGAGACTGACTATAACACCCGTATGCGTGTTGTTGCATTTCATTACATTGTCATGCATGATAAATGTGATGTGTTGTGAATTTGTGGTACATGTGTCAGTGAGTTGTGACTCACGAGTTGATTTGGGTATCTATATAAAAGAACCCTCTGAGACTGTGTAAAATGAGTGTTTTGATGTTGTGACGTCTCTCTGAGATTAAGACGGTCATTGTGGAATACCCTAAATGTTCATCTGAAAATAAATGTTTACCTGTGTATTTCACTATCTGTATTATTATCTAGTTTAGAATATATTTCTGTTGTTAATTTTAGTATCCTGGGGAGGATGAATTAACACGCTACATAATTGGTAGGCTAAGTAGTAATTTCGTAAAATCATGTGAAATTGCATTTTAGCAACCAAATGGAACTTAGACGAAAACTTTTATAATCTTTAGTTTTCACTCGTGAAGCAATGAATTAGGCGTGTAAGAAGTTTCGGAGAATAATTAAGAGTTTTGAGAACTCGTGGAGAGGTAAACACAATTTTCGAGAGTTGTGCCTATATATAGAAAGAGGTGAGATATTTTCATAAGTTTAACCTAAAATTAGAATTCAAGAAAGAGGAGATTGGGAATTTCTTGGCTTAGAGCTTCAAGACACAAATTGACGAACTTCTGTCCGTTTGCTTTTCTCAAAATTTCATATTCGGAACTCCTAGAGGTAAGAGCTTCGTTTTGATATCCATTAGGACTTGTTTGGCTAAGTTTTTCGAAAACTCATTTTCTAGAATTTTCCTAAAAAGTTGATAAGCGGACTTTTGATCAATAGGAATTGTACTAGGCGGACTTCTGCACGATCTTTGTGCTTGGCCGGGTTTTCTTTGGCTCAAAGTTTAAGAGCGTTAATCGGAGGTGAGTGATACAACTATGTGTTTTGAAATGATTTCTTGACATATATTTATGTTTTGTATGAAAAACATGTGTTGGTTCATAGATATATATTGTATAGTTCATATTTGACGAATATATTGATAAGTAGGCCCAATTGTACGGTGTAATATTATGGATTATGTCAAAAGCACGATGAAATGTGATTTGAGCATGTTGAGTTGCTATTTGGGTGAAAGGATCACGTGGTACCAAGCTATTTTGTGGAGCCGTTATAGGCATAAGGTCACACGTTTGAAGAAAAGAAACATGGATCTTACCTAGTCGCGTGGACTTATTAGCAAGGATTCGCGGACTAGGAGTGTGGACAGTACACGTGAGACTATGGAGACTATTATAAATGTAGAGAATGTGAATGCGAGCATGTTTATCATTCATTTGCATGGTTGTTTGTAACACCCTGTATTTTTATTTTCATTAATAAATAAAAATTTCATTTTAATTCAAATTATAAATATTTGTTTGGGGTCAAACCATAATATTTGTAAATATAGAAAATACTTTCTAAGGATTTGAAAACTAAATCTATACTTTTGAACAACCCGGAATTTATTCCTACGTTGACATTAATTTTTTGTATTTTCATTTCAACCGGAAATGCCAGTTTATGTTTTAATCTGCTTCCCTACCGCATTTTGGGTGTGGGAGCACGTGAGCTCAACCACACCGGGCAAAATCTATTGATTGCTTGGAGTCCAAAACTAACAGTTTATATATATGCTTGCAAACTCTCACAGTGTCTCATCTCTCATTCTCTATAACTCTCAAATTCTCTCAACTCTCTCTTAATTCCTCTCAAGATCATACACACACACACACACACAACACACACATATTATATATTATATACATACACACATACATAGTTTTATATATTTATATATCAAATTCAAGAGAGATCGGAGGAGTGAAAAATCTATCAACGGAAATTACGGCGGAATAATCGGCGCGCTAAATTCTCAGTCTAATCTCTCTGTGAGTATTATAAACTCACTCTCAACGTATATATAAGTATATTTCAGTGTATATATGTGTGTATATGTGTATATATAGATACACCATTAAAGCTTTGAAAATTGGAGTTTTACAAAAGTTAACCAAAATAAATTCCGTGAATTGGGAATGAAAGATCTTAGTCACAATAAGCTGCGGTTCGAATACTACGGCTTAATTCATCCGTATCGCGACGTATCATTGATTTAAAGTTTTGTCACCTCTCGGTTTTACATAAAATCCGAGAGCTACGATTGAAATTAGCTTAAACCGATCACGTATTCTTAATCTATGCAGAAAACCGAAGAGATCCATATATTGCACGACATGTTTGAAACAGAATCTGAAAATGGGTCTGTGACAGTTTTGAAAATTGAAAACAGGGAAAAAACGAAGAAGATGAGGTTCTGCAACAACTCGCGCGCGCGACCCGCTCGCGCGAGGTGTGTATTTTTGGACAGAAAGGAAATTTTAAAAGAATATACGAAAATGGCCTAATCGCACGCGCAACCCGCTCGCGCGACCCATCCCCCTTCGCTCGCACGACCTGGGCATTTTTGAGCAGTTTTTGTATTTTGTATAAGGGACTGTTTGGAAAAGGTTTTGAAAGTTTTTAAAGAACTGTTTGACAAATATACTGTTTTAAAGGCTCACTGTTAGAAATTGGACTTATAAGAAGTAATTAAGGCCGAGATCTATGTTGAAAGAATATCCAGCTTTGAGATTAATAACTATTACTACAAACTGTGAACATTGACATACATATTAGGGTCGAGATTATGTCAACATACATGTGTGTGAGAAAGCGTGAAAAGAGTAAAGAGTGGCGGTCTGGTGTGCGACCTCAATATCGATCGGATATTATTCCTGGTATTGGAGGCGATAGTGTTGTGTACGACTTAGATATCGATCGGATTATTATTCCTGGTATCTAAGGCGATCGTTTTGGATATCGATCGGATATTATTCCTGGTATCCGAAGCGATGGTATTGAGTACGGCTTAGATATCGATCGGATATTATTCCTGGTATCTAAGGCCCTCGTTTCGGATATCGATTGGATATTATTCCTAGTATCCGAAGCGATGGTATGGTGTGCGGTTTGGATATCGATCGGATATTATTCCTGGTATCTGAGGTAATGGTTTGGTTGAGTCGAGTTTTGTTGAGAAAAAAGAGTCAGAAAGATGAGATGTTACATTGTTCATGCACGGTCGCATATTTATTGCTTACTTTATTCCCCCGTGACTTATGTTGGAATTGGAACCTTGAATCTATTGCTTTTAAAGTTAAATTGCAACGTTGTTTATTTGTTTATATATACATTGTGAGCACTTGTTTATTTTGCTCACCAACTTTCATAAGCTGACGCGTTGATGCGTCCTGGACTCTATGTCCAGATTTTCAGGGTCAGGAGCAGCCAGGGTATTTCGACTATGCTAGTTAGAGGCAGGGGACTTTCCAGGAGGCTGTTTTATATTTCCTATGTCTTTTTAATTTCGGATTGTAATAAACTAGTTTTAGGCATTTGAATAAGGGCGTTTTGCGCCTAAAACCTGGACTTATGTAATAGTTTAGTAAGTTTTAATTTCGGAGCTTATGTTTATTATTATCCTTTCCTTTAAAAATATTGTTAAGTTATTTGTTGCAGGGACAATTGGCCATACTCACTTATCACGACCTACGAGTCCATAAAGGAAATTAAATGCTTTCCTGTATTATGCTACGTCGGGGCGTGACATTGTTTTATTCACTAAACGTTAGCTTAAATAAATCTAATATGTGTGGTTATTCAAATAACCATTTCAGGTGTTAATGTAACACCCTATAATTTTATTTTCATTAATAAATGAATATTTTATTTTATTCCCATTAATAAATATTTATTTGGGATAAACCGTAATTTTCATAAATGTAGAAAATACTTTATATGGATTTGAAAAGTGTTTCTATATATAAAATCCGAAAATTATTTCCTGGTGATACCAAAATTTGGGTAAGAGCTTAGAAGAATAATTTAAAGAGAGGGAGAGACAAAGAGTTTGTATGCAGTTCGACCCCGTTAACTAGGTGACCTACGTCCACGAGTGCAGCGGGCGCGTTTACTAACAGATCACCGGTGGCCTTTTGTGAACCGACAAAGAGAGCGGCACTACCAGAGAACCGGCCGGGTATATGCGTGTAAGTGATGTATGAGTTGCTATCCTAGTCGAATGATCCTCTCCCTTAATGGGGAGTAAGTGGCCTATTTTATAGATGCAAAAGACTACCTATACAAGGTAACTAGCTGATTAAGGAAATCTAACTTGGTTACAAGTGATTAACATAAATCATGGAGGTTCCCTTAATGGTTTAGGGAACTACTTGTATTAGTCTTCTGACTGGGTTAGGGAACTGCCAGCAACCTTGTAGAGCGAATCACGGGGCAGGCCCGGGTCGCATCCGCTAAGGGACGAGTCTGCCTCGTGATCCCAAGCTGTGGGCTCAGACCGAGCGGTTCGGGAACAATGAGGCCGGGTTAGCTGAATTCTAGGCACCTTTTCCGGATGACTCGGTGTCTCCGTGTTAACATGGAAATTTGGCTTTAACCGGATATTTTCTGATCTATCATTTCCTACGCCAATGTAATTTTTTTGTATTTTTATTTTAATCGCGGGCATTGCGTAAATACCAGTTTATATTTTTTGGAACTTATAATAAGGATTACTGTACTAGATATTATTATTTTGATACAAGGCGGGTTGTGCCATTAGATGACCAGGTGCTGTAATAATTATTAATTTGGAAACATTCTATAAGCCTGGATTGCTCTTACTCTGATTTAAATAATTTTATTGTACGATGTTTGGGACGGAATCGATCCTTCAAACTGTCGCGACCTACGAATCCATAAAGGAAATTAAACGCTTTCCCTATTTATGCTACGTCGGGGCATGCCAGGATGTAGTGGTATCAGAGCCAGGTTATCTCAGAACAGTTTA
Organism: Hydrangea macrophylla; assembly: GCA_033977485.1. Classification (NCBI taxonomy): domain Eukaryota; kingdom Viridiplantae; phylum Streptophyta; class Magnoliopsida; order Cornales; family Hydrangeaceae; genus Hydrangea; species Hydrangea macrophylla. The sequence goes on from CM066995.1 coordinate 97,848,256, forward strand.
GCCAGGTTAGGGTTTACCAGTATGGACTCGATTCCACATTCTGCTAGCTTAAGCTTTGCACACCCGATGATACGACGGGATGACAAACCCGAAACCCAAACGCCTAAGATTATTTCTGTTAAGATTAGTCCTGACATAAGTTAGTGCCTTTTTATCAGGTATGGATCCGGTTCAGCCGCTATTTATACCAGACAGGTTTGGAGGGCATTGGGTGACCCTAGGGGCAGTAGTCCCAGCTTTTGTTGGATTGTACCACGCATCTATAGAGCAGCTGGCAGTGGCGACAGTAGAGTTGGATCTCTGGCACCAGGTCCATGTTGTGGGAGTAGTTGATTTGCCCTGAGTCCATCTAGAGCTCCTATATTTTACAGAGGCTCAATGACTAGTGTTATTAGAGATAGTGTGATTGGTTAACAATGATGCTTTTTTATATCCCTCTAGAGATCCAGATCATGCATGATCACCTTGCACAGTTAGATATGTCCCAACCAGTTATTCCCGTGGAGGAGCCGGTAGTTTCTATCGCTGAGGATATTGATGGTGGAGTCATCCATTTGGGCCCTTTTATTCTAGAGGATGATGATGACGAGGAGGGGGATGATGGTATAGGATTAGACGAGTTGCCGCCGACCTTGAGGAGGAGTTGGCACTTATGCTAGACCTTTCCGAGGAGATGTTGGTCGAGGCAGATGCCCGGGAGCTTGCTTCATCACCAGCCTCTCAGAGCAATGATTTTGATATGGAGGGGCCATTCTAGGTTCAGCGATTCTGACCCGTTGACTCTCTGAATTTGCTGATGGCAACCTACGGAGATGATTGATGACCTAGATATAATCTTATACATATTAACTACATTGACTTGTGACCCTATCTATTTTTGCAATTGTAATTACATGCATCTGAGTATAGGGTAATGACCCCATTTTTGGCATTAACTCTTGCATGGACGATGTACGTCCCAACCCATACAGATAGGGTAAGCATTGAACTGATCATATCTTTTTGTATCCACTTGACGAGAGGTTATAGATATTCAAATACTCTTTCATGTTGTTGTTGCTTAAACTGATTTATATTTGTAAATAATATGAATGCAAGCATATGAGTCGGGTATAGGTTTGTTACCTAGCAGAATAACCCGATGGATCGCCAAACGGTGTTGTTACGAGCCCGGCGTCTTCACCCACGAGCTGCTGCTCCTTGTAGCCTCCGTGTACTCTCTTATGCTTCATATAGGTCGTGAAGATCACTACTAGAGCGGTCCTTGTATGTATCACGCGCTAAATCCCAAGCCCTTTAGTGATATGCTATAGAGAGAGAGTGAATGTGAGAGTGAGAGAGAGAGAGAGAGAGGGAGAGAGAGTAAGAGGCCGGCTGAAAATCATCTAGGTCTTTAGCATATGTGTGATATATATTATATATACAAACACACATTCACCAAACCCTAGGGCTCCAAGAGCCCAGGCCCATTGGACCCGGTCCAATGTATGTGGGTGCCCGTTTGGTGCCCACATATTTGTTACATCTCCTACTCACCCACATAGGGCTAGTACTAAAACCAATCTCTCGAAACAGAACTTCTCATCTCTTTATATAGGGAAATAGAACGTGCGACCATACAAAAAGAAAGTACAGCGATAGGAGTGTAATGCCAAATTATCACCAAAACCAGCAAGACACATCACTTAGAAGCTTCTTGTGTATGCCTTAGACGATTCAACCACACCTGACACAACATTCTCAATCCCTCGGTGAAAAGAATTGATGCACCACCTCAATGTAATGTACTCATGACATATTAGTAACAAAATACGATTGTCGCAGGCCTGCTAATGAGTTACAAAAACATGGTGTGTTATTGAATGGTCTTCCCTGAGCCCACATGTCAATCCGGCTAACTAGACCGCTTGCCCAGACACACCCCATAGAACAGAATTGTCTCATCATCCTAGGATAGCATGCTAAAGTAGCTGTTATCAAGCGTCCTCTTCATGACATAGTCTCAGGTCATGAAGGCAACCAGTTTGTAGGATAACCAATGTCTTGGATACTGTTACACCCCAATTTTCAGACAATTAAACATTAGTCAAGGGAGAATCCCTAAACCAATATCCAGTTGTCCAATTATTAGAGATGATCGTAATGTAAAACATCACACAGTTTGTACAAGAAAAGAACTTAACTCCCAAACGCAATATACCAGTAAAATATCCAATCAATAAGGATCAAAACCTAATGTTCCAAAATCATAATTAATCTAAAAAAAATAATCATTCAAACAATATCTGATAAAGTCAAATGGCCCACAATGCCAAAATATAAAATATTAAAACTCTCAAATAAAAATTATAAAAAGCTAATAAGGACTTCACACTTCTCCTATTACCAGATGCCACGAACTTCTTACTATCCCTGTAAATTTCGATCGACTACGCTCCAAAAGAACGCACCCGCGAGAAAAAAACTCAACTGGTCAGTCACATGATTGGTATGAGTTAAATAAAACTAATCACACACAATCTTAGGGATCGCTCATAATCCCTTACACCAACACAACAATAATAAATAAAAGATCGGATAGGAAAGTAGTTCCGCTCACATAACGGGACAAGGGGTAGTTTCCTTTTTATGTGACGGCAATATAGTTCCTACCCGAACTAGACTGCATAAATACTTACCCTTCTTAGCTATGGTAGGCCAATACCTGCAAACACATTAGTGGGCCTACCATCCTGCATAAATAGATGTTAGTAAAAAAAATCAAAAATCATTTTTTAAATGTTGTTTACAAAAATGAATTTATCTCCAAGAAGGAGTTGGAATTGGACAAAACTTAAAACATGAAAGATGTTCAGAATTAAATTTCCAAGGGAAGCCTCGCGTCCCCGTTCATTAATTCTAAACACGTAAGTCAGAAATTAATTATTAAACTTCAGCTCATAAACACGCGATATTCAGCAGATTCTGAAATTAAATCAAAACGGTGTCAAGATGACGTTTTTAGGAAAAGTGTAAAACACGAAAGTTGCTCGGATTGTCGTTTTACTTGAGGTTACTTGAAACGATCCTCAATTGTGAAATTAAGTGACCAAATTATCTAATTTACTAATCTGATCCTATTTATTATTAGTTCACAATGTTCCCAAAGATATTACGGCACACATACAAGACTACATTTAAACTAACGGATACCCACATAAGTTGTTTGATATGACAAGGATTTGACTACTACAAAATATAACGAACTACATTACAACGTATAGCCGCAATTTAAGCACTACATGTGTTTTAGTTAATTAAACCTTATGTTCACCACTTCGGCCACCATTTCCATGATTCAACCTACACATATATCCCATGTGTCTCCTAACGTAATACTAACTCCCACTCCGGTCCCAACTCCCATGGGGTATCACTGGGATTTGAGTATCCACCGAAAGGCTAGTCCTTACGTTTTTGACGTCACTAAAACAATGTCTAAATACACATGAAATAGACCAACAAGCCGGGCATAAGGCTTAAAAATGAAGAGATGGGTCATCCACGTAGTCGCCGTCTAATCACACAAGGACGGGTCATCCACGAAGTCGCCGCCTAAAATTATAAGGAGTAGTGGTGAACTATAAGGACTTTTCTAACGTTCATACATCCACGTTTTTCACAAAACTCAATTTTATAAGAGATTCCTATATCTCAAATCAAATTCCCGTTAAAATCATATTAACAGCTACATATTCACACAGATTCATAACTCTTACAAAATTGCACAGTCACAATTTTAGAAAACTCAACTATACATGAGAACTCATAGCTCCCTAAGTACAAACAAATTGATTCATATTAACGAACACGAAATCACACCAAAAATGTGATATGGCAAAAACACTTATTTTAACATTCATAAAACTGCTACTGTAATATAAATTTTCTGCCCAAACGGTGCAGAATTGGGAAAAACACCATTAAACGAAAGTTGTCCAGAATTGCGTTTCCTACAGCCCTACGAGAACAGAATCACGAAAACTGGAACGTATGACTTATTATGAATTTTCTACTCAAATCTGATTCGTGAAAACCCCAAATCCGAAAATTGAATAATTGCTCAAATGCATATTCAATGCTCATCTATAAATCTCAAATCACAACTTCAATCATTGTAAAAAAAATACTTAAATCTCATAATCCATAACCATACTAATTTAATATTCTATCTATTTAAATTTCAATCAAACGAAATTGAAAGAAAATAACAAATTAACTCACCAATTTAGGGCTTCAAGGTTGATGATGATTACACAAACCAAAGGTTGAGATTCCTCTCTTCTTCTTCTTCTTCTTCTTCATCCCTCTCTCTATCTCTCTCTCTCTCACATACGTCTGTTCTCTAGTTTCTTCTCTCCTCTTCCCTTTTTTTTTTGTTAAATGGGGGCTAGGGTTTAATATATGTGTATATATATTTCACATACAACACTTATAAATAAAACACACACAAACATGTGAATCCCGTTTTTTTATCTAAGGTCTCACAAAAAGGCTTAATATGGACCCGAAAATGCATTCTAATGTGACAATTGATTAGCCCAATGGGTACCCATAATCCCAGGCACTAAATTTCTATGTTAAGCACACTACTTAACATACTAACTACCCGTACACGCTACTTCAACATTTTTATTAGGTGTCACTAAGATACATACACACAGTTAATGTCTAATACTCAAAAATAATAATATAAAAATTACTAAAAGCACTTAGTAAATTAGGGTTGTTATAGATATGCTACGTTGCTCACACAGCAATGAAGAGGAATCCATTCACTGCACCACAATCGATCGCAAAAGCACATATATTATGATATGTATGATATGGCATTCTTCCATAAATATGGGCATGTCACTCTGTGTTTGAAAAAATAAGTAACGTCATACGAATCTTAGTCTGGACGTTACACAAAACGTCTAACCTGAGTTTCCCAGCACAGTCGTCCCTCCTGGCGCCCGTCTGAAACTCACATTCGGCTATAAACAGGCTACATAGAGTCGTGGGATCTCTCTATGTTCAACCAAATATAATGGTCTCATCTTAGCTCCATCTAAGGCGACATATAGGAATAATAAGGGTTTATAACTAGCTCGCTATTCTTACACTGCGTAGATATAAGTGTTCAAGCTCGCTTTCTAAGCGCCATGGACACACATGTCCTAGTTAGCTATCTAAGCACCATGAACACAAATGTCTCATCTTGCTCTCCATCTAAGCGCCATGGACACGCATGTCCTAGTTCGCTATCTCGGCGCCAAGGTGAATCACCCGTGTGAGCAGGTCGATTCAAGCCCTGTGACATATTAAAAATGTGCATCTGTTCCACTTATAACATATATATATATATATATATATATGGAAACCAGCTAGTTTATAAAAAACTTAAACAATAATGTCAATACAACAATAAAATGTCTAAGCACATCAAATTCCCAAGTGGATATGTGCCTCAATACAACCTCCCTTTGCGCAAACTAATCTCAAATGTGACAAAAAAGAAAGTCTACATGCTAGAATGACTGTGAGATCTTTTGCATATGCTCAGGTTTATGTGCTATCACCATAGAAGAGCACAACCTCATTGCTATGAGGTGATAAAGCCTAGCCTATTGCAAAAAATCTTTACCTAAAACAGCTCCTCGAATAGCTGCAGAGTACACCACATATTATGCTTCCATCGTGGATAGCAAAAGGCAAGGTCCACAGTCCTGCGAACATATCGCAAGATACTCTTCACTACTCTCTAGTGATAGGACCAGGGTTGCTACAACAACAACTAATTAAACCAACCGCATAGCAGACATCTGACCGAGTACACACACTAGCATACTTTTGATTCCCTATTGCGGATGCATATGACAAACTGGACATTTGTTTCCTCTTCTCATTATTCTTAAGACATTGATCTAAGGTCAAGGTGAGTCTCAAAGAAAAATGGGATGTCAATAGGTTTACAGCTCTTCATGTGAAAAACGTTCAAGAACCCTCGAGAAAAGCTTCTGAGAATGATCTCTTATAATCTAAACACTCCCAACACATAGTGTAATAACCTGCATTTGCATTTAATTTTAATTTGACATTATCATATTTAATCTGTATTTCTAGTCTTATTTAGTTTCTATTTCCCATGTGTTAAACTTTAAATTCTTGTTTCAATTGCTATTAAAATTATTGTTGAGGTCAAAACTGCAATTTCTGTAAATTTAGCAATACCTGTGTTGGATTTCAAATCTGTATTCCAAAGACGGTGGAAATATTTCCTTTTGACTCAAACAGTATTTTTATAAAACCAGAAAACCATTTCTTACGTAAAAATGAATCTTCTGTATTTTTGTGACGAACACCGCGCCACGAAAATGCCAGTTTATGTTTAAAACTGTCCACGCTGTGTTGAACTTCCACAGATTTTGGAAGTGACTGATTGGACAATTGCTTTATTTCTAATTATGAAAGCTAATCATTGGTTTGGGCTTGTTTGGGAATGCTTTGTTTGTGTATGTACTCCTAAGCCATAAGTTGCAATTCCCAAACAACACTAGTTGGCCCCTACTAATCTATGCTTGGCTCTTGGATAAAGCTCTAGGTTAACAATCAGTATATATATATACATATACGTATATAGTTATGCTGTTAACTAAGAAACAATTAAGGATTTGATTTCTCAATTAAGATTGTTAATTGAGTTTTTTTAAAATTTACTTGGTCCCCAAGTTCTTCCCAATTGGTTCTCTATATGTACACTATCATACACATACTTTCATTCTGCACTTGAGAATTTCAGAGAGAAAAGAGTGAGCTTGAGAATTTCTACAGAAAATATAGAGAGAGAGAGCTCTTATTCTCCATAGCCTAGCTTTGATTGATTCTTATTATTGCTATTTCTTTCTCAACAATTTCTAGCTTCAATCATCTGTGAGTATTTTAAACTCACTCTTAAATGTAATTCATGCTTAGTTATTCCTTGTGTGTGTGTGAAATTATTAATCACCATTGTTGATTTTAACCATGGAAGCTTGAGCTTCAAAATCACCATTTTCAAAACTTAACCAAAATGAATTTTTTGAGATGATTTAGGAAGATTATAGTCCCTAGTAGCTACTGTCAAAATATTAGATCTTAATTCGTCCATATGAAAAAGTATATAAGGAAATTAGTTTTGACATGTTTTGATTTTTCATGATTGGAGAGCTATAGTTTGAATCATGTTTAATTGATAATGGATTCTTAATCTTGGTGGAAAAACGAAGAAAACCATATACTATATTACCTATATACTTACAGATTTAAAATGGGTCAAAATAGACCCTGTTTTGCTGAAACAGAGCAGTTATGCGGGGAAGAAGAAGCCTCAGTAAAAACTTGCGCCACGATCGCGCGAGCGACCCCTCGCGCGAGCGATCCGGGCGCGCGATCCTCGTTTCCCCAAGCAGACAGAAGAGTTGATATATATGAAATGAAATTTAGGCAGGTCGCGCAAGCGAGGGTCGCGCGAGAGACCTTTTCGTGCGAGCGACCTTGGCTTTTTCAGGCAGACATAAAAGTTTATATTGAAAAAAGAAAAGAGGCAGATCGCGCGAGCGGCCCGCGCGAGCGACCTTTCGCGCGAGCGGCCCGCGCGAGCGACCTTTCGCGCGAGCGGCCCGCGCGCGCGATCTGCCAGTTTGTGGTTTTTGTTTGTTTTGGGTTAAGGGACTATTTGGTTCATTTTTTAAGTACTGTTAAGGTTCTGTTTGGAAATTTTATTAATACAGAATGCTATTAATTATGTTTGAAATGATTAAGGTATTGAATTACAAGTTATCAATCCCCGTACGTGCGTTGTTCCTTTAAATTCAGCGATTTACTTTATGTTTAAGTTTATGTCATTCATGTGGGGTCAGTAGTACATGCATGTGGTTGTCAGTCAGTGTGGAAAAGAGAAATGGTCAGTGTGGAAAGAGTATGAGATTGAGTTTGAGATTGTGGTTGTGGTTGTGGTTGAGATTGTGGTTGAGATTGCGGTGAGGGTATCTTTGAAATGCGACGGTGGCAAATATGGACACTCCCTGATGCCCATGGAAGCGTTAAAGTGTGTGAAGCCAAACTTGGACATTCCCTGGCACCCATGGTAGTGCTAAAGTGTGGCCTACGGACACTCCCTGATACCCGAGTCTGGATACTGCGTGAGGTTGCTCCGGTATTTGCATGGCGGTTTAGGTATTCAAAGTGTGAGGCAAACTGGACACTCCCTGACGCCCCGTTGCTAAAGTGTGGCTATCTTAGTGTTTCAAAGATACCAGGAGTAAGATAGTGGGTTGTTGTGTCTGTCGAGAGAAAAGAGTCGGCAAGATGAGTGTGGTACATTGGCTCATACACGAACATATACTTTTATGAATGAACGACTTTTAATATATATATCCCTCGTTGTTTTATAAAATGAATTCTCCCTATGTCAAACTATTGATTTTACAAATTGAAAATGGAAAAAGGTAAATGAGTATGTTTTACATTTAAAGTTATGTTTTTAATACTCACCAACTTCTTGAAGCTGACGACGTTGATGCGTCCTGGACATTCGTGTCCAGGCTTTTCAGGTTACAATCAGGAGGAATCTTATGACTACGCTAACTGAGAATGGCTGCCTTTGGGATGAGAGAACTGTTATTGATTATATGCTTTAAGTCATATGTTTTAAGTTTTAAATTGTTTGTTTTATAAGGATGACTGTAATAGACACTAAGTTATTGTTTTATTTTGAGGCGGTCTGTGCCTTTAGATGACCCCGTGCTGTATTATGTAATAAGTTAGAAAAATTTTATAAGCCTTGATTGCTCTGCTCTGATTATTGTTTATTGTTGTTCGACGTTTGGGACGGAATCGATCCTTCAAACTGTCGCGACCTACGAGTCCATAAAGGAAATTAAACGCTTTCCTTATTTATGCTACGTCGGGGCGTGACAGGATTTAGTGGTATCAGAGCCAGGTTATTATTTATCTCAAGATAGTTTAGCCAGGTTAGGGTTTACCAGTATCGACCCGATTCCACATTCCATTAAGTGTTACACACCCGATGATACGACAGGGAGGATAGACTTAGAACCCAAACGCCTAAGATTATCTTTGTCCTGACTTGAGTAGTACCTTTTTATCAGGTATGGATCCAGCTCATCCGCTATATGTACCAGACAGATTTGGAGGACACTTTGTGACACCTGGGGCAGTGATCCCAGCCTTTCTCGACTTATATCATGCGGTCGTTGAGCAGTTGGCCACAGCGACTGTAGTATCTGATTTATGGCACCAGGTTCATGTGGTAGGCTTAGTCGACCTGACTCGTATCCGCCTAGTGCTTCGTTACTTTGCAGAGGCTCAGCGCTTGGTTTTGGTCGAGGTTTTAAGGTTGGTCGATAGCGATGCTTTCTACCTTCCTCTCGAGATCCAGATTGTGCACGCCCATCTGGCTTAGTTAGAGATGCCTCCGCCAGTGGTTCCCATTGCTGAGGACGATGATGGGATTGTTCATGTGGTCCCAGTAGATGGAGAGATTGTAGAGGACGGCATAGGTCTAGATGATCTCGCTGCTGAGCTCGAGGCTGAGCTAGCACTTGAGCTAGCCTTACCTGAGGAGATGCTAGTTGAGGCAGATACCCCTGCGCCTGCTTCATCTTCAACCTCTCCAGGCTATGATGGGGTGGGCCCCTTTCAGGCTCAGCGATTTTGCCCCGTCGACTCGCTGGATCTCCTGATAGCTGCTTATGGAGACGATTGACGTTCTAGTTATGGCTTTGTACATATTAACTACTTTTGACTATTAGCTCTATCTCTTTTTGCAACTGTAATTACATGCATTAGAGTGTAAGGCAATGACCCATTTTTGTAACATTAACTCTTGCATGCGTCCTAACCCATACAGGTAGGGTAGGCATTGATCTGACCATACATGCTTTTTGTATCAACTTGACAAGAAGTTATATATGTAATGTACTCTTTTAGATATTGTTGTCATTTGAATTGCTTCATAGTACTATTGCATGCATGTTTCTCATTATACTATCATTATCATGCATAGAATGGCTGGAGGACTAAGGAGGAACAGGAACTTGATCGAGAGAGCACCCGAGACTGCCGATCCTACGGGGATGTTCGAAGCGTTTATCAGACGGTTGGAAAGAATCGGTAATACGAATGACAACCGACGAGACCGTCAAACTGGAGACAAATTGCTGGAGAGATTCCGTGCACTAAGGCCCGAGCAGTTTGCGGGTACCGCGGAACCCTGGAAAACAGAATAGTGGTTAAGACAGATGGACCGCATATTCGAAGCTGTCCAGTGCAACGAGATGGACAAGAGGAGGTTGGCTAAGTTTCAATTGACCGATGTTGCCGCAGATTGGTGGGATTCGGTTATAGCTACTATCGGGAATGGAGCTGCAATGGGGATGACGTGGACTGCGTTCAAGGGGAGATTTCTGGAAAAGTACTTCCCGCCTACGGAGAGACACAGAAGAGAGAAAGAATTCATGGATCTGACACAAGAAACCAAGTCGGTGCAAGAGTACACCACACAGTTCGAAAGACTGTCTCGGTTCGCTCCACACCTGGTTGATACTGAAAAGAAGAAGATCCGTAAGTATAACCAAGGGCTGACTCCACAGATTTGTTGCTTAACTCTCGGCCACCTAGATAAATCGTTTGAAGGACTTGTTGGTTTGGCTACCGATCTGGAAGAGGATGCTCGAGTGAACCGTAAGCAATTTGAATTCCGACCGCCTCAGAGGGGTAATTTTGGGAATAGACAACCAACGAATCGTACCCAAGGGTAGAAGAGAAATTTTGATGGGAGCAAGAAGACCCAGGCTATTATCTATCCGACTCAACCCCGAGTAGGAGAAGGAAGTAGTGGTGGAAAATGCTTCAATTGTGGCAACCCTGGTCATCTGGCTCGAGATTGCAAGGCACCAAGGCGTGCTGCTCAGCAAGGGATAGTCTGCTTCAACTGTGGTGAACCAGGTCACATCAGTAGGTTCTGCACTGCTCCTAAGCAGGTGACTTATGGTCAACAGGGTCAGACTCGCTTGAATGCTGTTATTCCTGATGCCGCTGGATATGATGGAACTGTGTACGAAGAAGGAGATTATGGAGAAGCTCAACCTGATCAGCAAGCAGTGGAAGGTACATTAACTCTGTTTAACTCCCATGTTAAAGTTTTATTTGATACGGGTGCTGCTCATTCGTTCATATTTGTTAATACAATTCAGAGATTGGGTATCTTACCTCATCGCTTAGAGAAAGCTTTGAAGGCTACATCACCATTAGGAGCTGCAGTCAGATTAGGACACGTGTGCAAGGATTGTCCTCTACGGATAGGAGACCATGAAATCCCTGCAAGGTTGATTGTCCTATCGATGAAGGAGTTCGACATAATCCTAGGAATGGATTGGCTCTCTCAGAATCAAGTAAAGTTGGATTGTGCGAGGAAGAGAATCACATTCTCCGACAACGAGAATCAACCCTTTGATTTTCAATGTAACCCTTCGGGAGATATGTTCCTCACAAGGTGTTTGGCTAACATCGAAGTCGTCAGTACAGAAGCGACAGCGTCGTCTATACCTGTAGTCAAGGACTTCGAAGAAGTATTTCAAGACATTTCTGGTTTGCCGCCCGAGAGAAGTATAGAGTTCTGTATTAAGCTTATACCGGGTACCGTACCGATCACCAAGGTTCCCTACAGAATGGCCCCCACAGAACTATTGGAATTGATGGAACAAGTTCAAGAGCTCGAGAACCTAGGTTTTGTACGTCCAAGTACATCGCCTTGGGGAGCACCAGTGTTATTCGTAAAGAAGAAGGACGGGACGCTCAGGCTGTGTATCAACTATAGAGAATTAAACCGCGTGACTATCAAGAACAAGTATCCCTTGCCTCGGATCGACGATTTGTTTGATCAACTACAAAGAGCTACGACATTTTTCAAGATAGACCTAAGGTCGGGATATCATCAGTTGAGGGTACGAAAGGAAGATATACCTAAGACTGCGTTCAGAACCCGATATGGTCATTATGAATTTCTGGTGATGCCGTTTGGAATGACGAATGCCCCGGCAGTGTTTATGGATCTGATGAACAGAGTGTTCAAGCCTTATTTAGATCAGTTTGTCATCGTCTTTATTTATGATATTTTGATCTATTCTAAGTCAGGAGAAGAACACGAGCAACATCTACGGATTGCGATGCAGACGCTCAAGGACCACCAGTTGTATGCCAAATTCAGTAAGTGTGAGTTCTGGTTACAAGAAGTGAAATTTTTGGGACACAAGGTGTCATCTCAAGGAATTTCAGTGGATTCGTCCAAGACCGATGCTGTGTCCAACTGGGTTAGACCGAGCAACCCTACAGAAGTTCGGAGTTTTCTTGGACTCGCAGGCTATTATCGGAGATTTGTTGAAGGATTCTCCAAAATAAAAGCACCTTTGACTGGGTTGACGAAGAAGAATTTGAAGTTCGAGTGGACAGAGAAGCATGAGCGAGCCTTTCTAGAGTTGAAATAGAGACTCACTACCGCGCCGGTACTAGCAATACCCAAGCCTGATGAGAAGTTGACTATCTTTAGTGACGCATCATATCAAGGGTTAGGGTGTGTACTTATGCAAGATGGCAGAGTTATTACCTATGGATCTAGACAGCTGAAGCTGAATGAGTTGAACTATCCTATTCATGATTTGGAGTTGGCGGCAGTAGTTTTTGCACTGAAGATCTGGAGACACTATCTCTACGGTGAGAAATTTGATTTGTTCTCTGATCACAAGAGCCTGAAATACTTGTTCACACAGAAAGAGTTGAACATAAGGCAGCCCAGATGGATGGAGCTGATCAAAGATTACGACTTCACGTTGGAATACCACCCGGGTAAGGCCAATGTGGTTGCTGATGCCCTGAGTCGACAGACTCGTGAGACGATCGCCTCCTTAATGGTTAGAGAATGGCGAGCATTGGAGACGTTGGTGGAATTTGATGTACAGAGTGCTGGGGAAAGATAAGGACAACTTTTTGGATGTCTTATCCTACAGCCTGTATTTATCGACCGCATTATTGAAGCTCAGAAAGAAGATGAGAAGTTTCGGACATGGTTTGCTAAGATGTCAGAAAAAGACCCGACAGAATGGAAGGTGGGAATCGTTGGAGGGTATCGTTGTAGAAATAGATTATGTGTGCCAAATGTTGGAGAACTTAGGAAGGATATTCTGGAAGAAGCACATAAATCAAGGTATACAGTTCACCCGGGAGGAACTAAGATGTACAAAGATTTGAAGAGAAATTTCTGGTGGGAAGGTATGAAGAAGGATGTGGCCGAATTCGTATCCAAGTGTTTGACGTGTCAGCAAGTCAAAGTTGAACATCAGAGACCATCAGGATTGTTGTAACCGCTACCTATTCCTGGTTGGAAGTGGGAGCACATCACGATGGATTTTGTAGTAGGATTGTCTCGATCGCAGCAGAATCATGACGCTATTTGGGTAATAGTGGATCGATTGACGAAATCAGCTCATTTCATTGCTTATAGTATGACATACCCGGTAGAAAAGATGAGTCGGATGTACCTACAACAAATTGTGCGACTTCACGGTGCACCTGTGTCAATTGTGTCAGACCGTGACGCACGTTTTACTTCTGGATTTTGGGAAAGTCTGCAAGAAGCTATGGGAACCTCGCTCAAGATGAGTACTGCGTTTCACCCTCAGACAGATGGACAAACTGAGCGTGTTAATCAGATCATAGAAGATATGCTTAGGGCTTGTGTGATCGATTTTGAGGAATCTTGGGAGACACACTTGTCGTTGGTGGAATTTGCCTATAACAACAGTTATCACACGAGTATCGGTATGGCTTCGTTCGAAGCATTGTACGGACTACCATGTCGTTCTCCATTGTGTTGGGCAGAAGTTGGGGATACAGAGTTGTTGGGACCAGATTTGGTTAGAGAAACCAACGAGAAGATTTCCTTGGTCAAGGAAAGGATGAGAACCGCTCAGAGCCGGTATAAGAGTTATGCTGATCGACGCCGGAAAGATTTGGAATTCAGTATTGGAGATCACGTACTTCTTAAGGTTTCACCGACACGAGGAGTAGTACGCTTTGGTCTCAAGAGAGGGAAGTTAGCTCCACGTTTCATCGGACCGTTCAAGATTTTGGAACGTGTTGGGAAAGTGGCCTATCGACTGGCGCTACCACCGAAGATGTCTGGGGTTCACAATGTATTTCATGTGAGTATGCTGAGAAAGTACATACGCGACCCCTCGCACGTGGTTAGTTATGACGATATTGAGATGAGTCATAACGTTTCTTACAAGGAGAGACCTGTGAAGATTCTAGATCAGAGTATCAAGAAGTTGAGAAATAAGGACATCCCATTGGTGAAAGTTCAGTGGAATCACCATGACGAGAATGAAGCCTCGTGGGAAGTTGAAGCTGATATGAGGAAGAAGTACCCAGAGTTGTTTCAGGACTAGCTAGTCTTGATTTCGGGGACGAAATCCTATTAAAGGGAGGAAGGATGTAATAACCTGCATTTGCATTTAATTTTAATTTGACATTATCATATTTAATCTGTATTTCTAGTCTTATTTAGTTTCTATTTCCCATGTGTTAAACTTTAAATTCTTGTTTAAATTGCTATTAAAATTATTGTTGAGGTCAAAACTGCAATTTCTGTAAATTTAGCAATACATGTGTTGGATTTCAAATCTATATTCCAAAGACGGTGGAAATATTTCCTTTTGACTCAAACAGTATTTTTATAAAACCAGAAAACCATTTCTTACGTAAAAATGAATCTTCTGTATTTTTGTGACGAACACCGCGCCACGAAAATACCAGTTTATGTTTAAAACTGTCCACGCTGTGTTGAACTTCCACAGATTTTGGAAGTGACTGATTGGACAATTGCTTTATTTCTAATTATGGAAACTAATCATTGGTTTGGGCTTGTTTGGGAATGCTTTGTTTGTGTATGTACTCCTAAGGCCATAAGTTGCAATTCCCAAACAACACTAGTTGGCCCCTACTAATCTATGCTTGGCTCTTGGATAAAGCTCTGGGTTAACAATCAGTATATATATATATACATATACGTATATAGTTATGCTGTTAACTAAGAAACAATTAAGGATTTGATTTCTCAATTAAGATTGTTAATTGAGTTTTTTTAAAATTTACTTGGTCCCCAAGTTCTTCCCAATTGGCTCTCTATATGTACACTATCATACACATACTTTCATTCTGCACTTGAGAATTTCAGAGAGAAAAGAGTGAGCTTGAGAATTTCTACAGAAAATATAAAGAGAGAGAGCTCTTATTCTCCATAGCCTAGCTTTGATTGATTCTTATTATTGCTATTTTGTTTCTCAACAATTTCTAGCTTCAATCATCTGTGAGTATTTTAAACTCACTCTTAAATGTAATTCATGCTTAGTTATTACTTGTGTGTGTGAAATTATTAATCACCATTGTTGATTTTAACCATGGAAGCTTGAGCTTCAAAATCACCATTTTCAAAACTTAACCAAAATGAATTTTTTGAGATGATTTAGGAAGATTATAGTCCCTAGTAGCTACTGTCAAAATATTAGATCTTAATTCGTCCATATGAAAAAGTATATAAGGAAATTAGTTTTGACATGTTTTGATTTTTCATGAAATTGGAGAGCTATAGTTTAAATCATGTTTAATTGATAATGGATTCTTAATCCTTGTGGAAAAACGAAGAAAACCATATACTATATGACCTATATACTTACAGTTTTGAAATGGGTCAAAATAGACCCTGTTTTGCTGAAACAGAGCAGTTATGCGGGGAAGAAGAAGCCTCAGTAAAAACTCGCGCCACGATCGCGCGCGCAATCCTCGTTTCCCCAGGCAGACAGAAGAGTTGATATATATGAAATGAAATTTAGGCAGGTCGCGCAAGCGAGGGTCGCGCGAGAGACCTTTTCGCGCGAGCGATTTGCGCGTGCGACCTTGGCTTTTTTAGGCAGACAGAAAAGTTTATATTGAAAAAGGAAAAGAGGCTGATCGCGCGAGCGACCTTTCGCGCGAGCGGCCCGCGCGCGCGATCTGCCAATTTGTGGTTTTTGTTTGTTTTGGGTTAAGGGACTGTTTGGTTCAATTTTTAATTACTGTTAAGGTTCTGTTTGGAAATTTTATTAATACAGAATGCTATTAATTATGTTTGAAATGATTAAGATAATGAATTACAAGTTATCAATCCCCGTACGTGCGTTGTTCCTTTAAATTCAGCGATTTACTTTATGTTTAAGTTCATGTCATTCATGTGGGGTCAGTAGTACATGCATGTGGTTGTCAGTCAGTGTGGAAAAGAGTAATGGTCAGTGTGGAAAGAGTATGAGTTTGAGTTTGAGTTTGAGATTGTGGTTGTGGTTGTGGTTGAGATTGTGGTTTTGGTTGTGGTTGAGATTGCGGTGAGGGTATCTTTGAAATGCGACGGTGGCAAATATGGACACTCCCTGATGCCCATGGAAGCGTTAAAGTGTGTGAAGCCGAACTTGGACATTCCCTGGCACCCATGGTAGTGCTAAAGTGTGGCCTACGGACACTCCCTGATACCTGAGTCTGGATACTGCGTGAGGTTGCTCCGGTATTTGCATGGCGGTTTAGGTATTCAAAGTGTGAGGCAATGGACACTCCCTGGTACCCCGGACCAAAGTGTGAGGCAAACTGGACACTCCCTGGCACCCCGTTGCTAAAGTGTGGCTATCTTAGTGTTTCAAAGATACCAGGAGTAAGATAGTGGGTTGTTGTGTCTGTCGAGAGAAAAGAGTCGGCAAGATGAGTGTGGTGCATTGTCTCATACACGAACATATGCTTTTATGAATGAACGACTTTTAATATATCCCTCGTTGTTTTATAAAATGAATTCTCCCTATGTCAAACTATTGATTTTACAAATTGAAAATGGAAAAAGGTAAATGAGTATGTTTTACATTTAAAGTTATGTTTTTAATACTCACCAGCTTCTTGAAGCTGACGACGTGGATGCGTCCTGGACATTCGTGTCCAGGCTTTTCAGGTTACAATCAGGAGGAATCTTATGACTACGCTAACTGAGAATGGCTGCCTTTGGGATGAGAGAACTGTTATTGATTATATGCTTTAAGTCATATGTTTTAAGTTTTAAACTGTTTGTTTTATAAGGATGACTGTAATAGACACTAAGTTATTGTTTTATTTTTAGGCGGTCTGTGCCTTTAGATGACCCCGTGCTGTATTATGTAATAAGTTAGAAAAATTTTATAAGCCTTGATTGCTCTGCTCTGATTATTGTTTATTGTTGTTCGACGTTTGGGACGGAATCGATCCTTCAAACTGTCGCGACCTACGGGTCCATAAAGGAAATTAAACGCTTTCCTTATTTATGCTATGTGGGGGCTTGACACATAGTTGGCATCACCCATATCCTCAATCTCAAACAGAGAGGACAACCACTCTCAAGTGACGACTATGGAACTCATCTCATTCCCAACTAGAAAGACGTCATCAACATATAAAGAATAGGAACACTTTTCTTGGACCATTTAATGTACACACATTGTACCACTGCCTAGACGATTGTTAACTTGAGATAATAAACAGATCATTTTAGACAGCACACTTTTGCGCTCAGTCCCTTTGGTTACAACACCAATAGGATGATCCATACTTATCTCTTCGTCTAATTCTCCATTGCGAAAAGAACAGTTTTAAACATCTAACTAAAAAGGTTCCAAAACTAATATGCGACGATTAATAGGATAAGGCGAATGGAGTTAGATCTCACCCTTTGGGAGAACATGTTTCCATGGTCTATACCCTCTCTGGTTACAAACTATCGCCATAAGGCACGCCTAAGACTTGTCAATTGAACCATCTGCCTTGCGTTAGATTTTGAAAAACACACTTGTCTCCAATGGTCTTACGCACAGGTAGAATGTCAACTAACTCCCAAACCTTATTCATGTCCATAGAGCTCATCTCATCTGGTATGGCAACTATCCACTCAGCTTCAATAGATGAAGAAAAAGCGCTTCAACAAAAGAAGTAGGCTCATTCTCATCCACTTGTGCACACATTTGCACACATATGAAAATGTCTTCCTCAATTTTAAAACATCGATAGGGAACTTTTTCCTCATCACCATACAACGTACTACCTGAGAATCTTGAGTGCCTAGTGGTGAACTCCCACTATCTGGTACACTCCCACTAATGTCTATCGGTGTACTCCTACTCGACTGGAGACTAATACCATATTTCAGCGATTACTGGATGTGGATTCTCAATCTCCCCACCCTCTCTTAAAGATGGTATGTTGTCTTCAATATCGTCCAACTCGTAGAGGTTAAGATATCTTATAGTAATACCAACCTGGAGAAGTCATTCTCAATATCATGTGACACCATTTATGTTATTCCTATATCCGGTTGTTCATTATACATAACATAGCCTTTCGAGCTATTAGAATACCTTATAAAGGTATGCCTTCTAGTTCTCGAGTGTAGTTTCTTGCACTTATGCAAGGTATAGTGAACATAACCTCTTGAGCTCCACGGGCGCAAATGCTCCAAAATAAGCTTTTCGCCTTTACATAGCTCATAAGGGGGTAGAGGGAACTGACTGAGAAGAGGCACTCTAGTATATAGGCAGTAAACGAGAGTACATCCCCCCAAAACAACATTGGGAGGTTAACTTGCACCATCATAGTCCTAGCCATATCTAGGAATGTCCTATTCCTTTTTTCTGCAACACCATGTTATTGTGGAGTTTCCGGAATATGAAGTTGTCTGCGTTTCCCCTTTTTCCTCACACAGTTCCCAGAACTGATTAGATAAGTACTCACGATCCTCATATCGCGCGAAATCATCTATATGAAGTGAAAAAATAAGAGGCGCCATGACGTGCCTTCACAACCATAGGTCCACAGATATTTGAGTAAACTAGCTTTAATGCTTGAATAGCTCTAATAGCCTCTCTAAAAGGCTTTCGGCATGCTTTGCCAACTAATCAAGACTCATACATAGGCAGGTCAACCTCAGCGAGTGGGCCCAAAAGGGCTTCACAAGCTAATCAAGTCATCCTATCACATCTTATGCGTTCAAGTCTAGCATGCCATATCTCAGAATAAATGAATAACAGAGGAAACTAGAATTATTTAAAACAACTCTTAAGCAGTTATCTCTAGATAACCATGTCCTAGTAACACTACCACCCAAAAACATCCATCCTATATTACCACCGAATTGAAAAACGCCCTCGATTATGCTCTTCCACCTTGTTAGCCTTGGGCGCAAACTTGCTAGCCCTACCCTGCCTCTAGGCGGGTTTACCCTTACCATTGCGTTTAGACCCATTAGCCTTGCGATTACTTCTACTTATGGAATTAATGGTCAAGAGTGTAGCTATACGGTTCGCCTTACCTTTCTGGCGCTCCGTATTCAACTCAACATGTCAGAAAATGTCAAAAACCAAAAATTTAACATTTTCTGTTATGGATCATGATTTGTTTTCCATGGACCCGAGAATCAGGCAAAGAACTAATCATAGCCCGAAACTGCAGTTCGCCAGTAAAGATGTTCCGAGTAATCTGAAATCACGAATCATACCTGTCATCGACCTTAGATGTCCAGTCATCGTGTACTTGGAACGTTTCCTTTACTTTTCTAAACTTCATAACTAGATGCTTAATCTAGTAGTGAATGTGCCATTGAAAATAAATTCGAGCTGATCTCACAATTCTTTGGCTATTGGGTAGCACATATACTTTCCAACAAGATCATGGTGCATTCTGCTTATCACAAAGCGCGTGCTATGATCCTTCTCGAGCCAAGTATTATAGGCTATTAAGGTTATAATGATGTTGGACCAGAGGGCCATTATTTAGTTCAATAGATTGGACCATATAATAAGTTTAAAGCCCATAAGCTCTTACTCATCCTGTAGGTGTGTTACTTTGCAATGCCATATTTAAAAATTAGTCCCTTTTAAACTTATTATCTTTGTAAAGATTAACAAAGTGTGGTTTGAAAAATATTTGAGAACATGCGCAAGGGATTGACATTATTATTTGCACATTTCATAAATGTTTGTTTTAAAATCCAATTACAAATAGATTTTTCCTTTTTACAATTTAAGACAAAAAAATTGTTATTGCTCATTAATCAAATCTCAATTTTGTAAATCAAGAAAAAACTTTATAATTGATTTTTCTAAACAAACATCAATTAGATGGTTTATAAACCTATCTAAGATCATCCACAATATAATAAAGTGTGTCATACAACAAAAGTGTGCATAGACCCCCACATGGGTCCGAATTGATAACTTAGAGCTCATGCTAAGGTAATTCAAGTGTATGATGTATGAACAAAGAAAATCACCCCATTACAAGTAGGCTTTTCCAATACAAGAAATAAAACTCTCATCATTACATTACATTTATAGCCCATAAAAAAATAGGGATGCTTTGTTCATAAACATATACACGAGCAACCTTGAACATACATCGTGAGGACACAAGCTCCACAAATTGTCAATTAATCGTCCATTCATTTTATCCAGATTAATGCATTAATCACATACTCCAAGCACTCATGCAGTCTATTTAAAAATGAATGGACTAATCCATCACTCCATTTAAGGAGGAGGATTAGAGGTCTCGGGTCATCCAATCACAAATATCAATAATTAAATATGACCAACTATGCAATGAGCCTCTAAAATAATAGAACGTGCAATAAAACAATTATTGCATTGCCCGGATAGTTCCCATATAAGCTAAGTAAAATCAATGAAAAATCCTAGATTTTCCACTAATTTTAACACAATTTTAGGTTTTAAAAGATATTTTAAAACCAATTCATTAAAGGCTTTTAAATTAACAAATTAATTTAAAACCTCATGGAAAATATAAATAACTGAAAAACTGATTTTTCATTATAAATAAAGAATTTTCCAGAATTTTATCAAGGCCCAATAACGTTTTGAATCAATTTAACAAAATAAATTGATCTAGTTAAATTAAATTAATTATGAGCAACTAAATTCCCAAAAATATAAAAATTTCAAGGAATTTGTTCTCCAAGGATTTTCAGTGGTCTAATGTGGTGTTCTAAACATCCCATATTAATTTCAAAAATTAATAATCTATTTTGGCCATTTTAAGCAATTAAATAAATGCCCATAAGCATAAATTTTATGCTCTAAAATACCAAAACAAAAAATGAGATAACTCACAAAATTTTCTCAAGTCTCCAATCAATGTACAAGAGCACTATACATTATATTCAAGAATTAACAACTTTTATTGGTTATATTTTAAACAATTAATATTGCGTACTCAACACAATATATATGCTCTAAAATATGTCCCAAAGAGCGAGAAAATCCCCTAAAAAAATTTCTCAAGCTACCACTAGTGTGCTAAACATATTGTGTTAATTCCTTGAATTAATAATCAATAAAAAAAATTTCAGCAATTTAATACGTGTACAAAAAACACATAATTATTTGCTCTAAAATATTAGTATGATTTAGATAATTTATCAAAAAATATCTATTGGTCCCACAAAATTTTATATGGTCTCAAAATAGTGTCCCTAATGTCCCTTATTAATTATAAAAATTAATAATGTATTATGGCAATTTTAAGCAATTAAATAAATATCCATAAACATTAATTATATGCTCTAAAATACCATAAATACATTATAATTTACACAAATTATCTTAGAGTCCCTTACAGTGTACTAAACACTACAAATAATTAAACATTAAAAAATATTAAATTTTTGGAATTTTGTATTTATTTTTAAATTAATCTAAAACACATTTAAAAAGATTTATGGCTAAGTCATAAATAAAACAATTTCCAAGTATGAAAAAAATTTGAAACCTTGAACAAGATCTTTGATTATGCATCCATACTCCCTGTAGGAGGCTATTTGGCATAGCATATAAAACCCTTAATTAAAACACTTTTTTTTAAAGGAAGAAAAAAAAACTTGCCAAACAAGGCTTTACAAACTGCAACACTTTGCACGTGGCCATTCAGTCAACATTGATTGTACTTGCAAACAACCAAAGTCACATAGGATAAGCCCTGTTTGGAACCACAAAACATATCCTACAATAAACAAACAAATTGCTTACATAGCCAAACATGTCAGCCACTCTAGACATGGGCCAGACGGGCAGCTTGCGCATCTGGGCTTGGAATTTGCAAAAAACACAGTCTTCTTCTTTATCAAAACGACCAAAAAAAATGCAGTATCTTATGCTACTCAGTATACATTTTGAAAGCCAATTTCTCCCTCGTTTGTGATTCAAAATCCTTAAAACTTGTGTCGTTGGAAAGCTTATGCAACATACTTTCTTATATGTTCAAAGAAAGAATATAAAAAACATCAAGAATCAGTCCAAAAAACTACATAAATTTTTTGAAAATTTATTGATTTTATAGACCCAAAAAAATAGGGTTTTGGTTTTCTCCCTCTACGAAGATAATCGGCCCATGAAACTTCATGGAGGGACTCTAGGGACCATAAGGAACACAACCATATAAAAAATTTGGACCTTTTTGGAGTTTTATATTATACCCACTTGAAAATTCGTTTTAGGGTTTATAAGCAAAAACTTCAATAGCTTTAATGGCAGATTTGTTTTTGGTTTGTACATGGGCGAATCAACAACCTATATGGCTCTGATACCAATATAAATAATATGCACACAAGCATGCGAGTTGGGTATAGGTTCGTTACCTAGCGGAATAACCCGACAGATCGCCGAACGGTGTTGTTACGAGCCCGACGTCTTCACCCACGAACTGCTGCTCCTTGTAGCCTGCGTGTACTCTCTTATGCTTCGCATAGGTCGTAAAAATCACTACTAGAGCGTTCCTCGTACGTATCATGCGCTAAATCCCAAGCCCTTTGGTGATATGCTATAGAGAGAGAGTGAACGTGAGAGAGAGAGAGAGAGAGAGGGAGAGAGAGTGAGAGGCACCTTTGGCTACCGATCCCATAGGAATATTTAAGGCATTTGTCAGATACCTCGATAGGATTGGAAACCCAAATAAAAATTGGCGTGATCGCCAAACAGGAGACAAAATGTTGGAGAGATTTCGTGCACTGAGGCCCGAATAGTTTACAGGAATTGCAGAACCCTAGAAAGCTGAACAATGGTTGAGACAGATAGACCGTATGTTCGAAGCTGTTCAGTGCAATGAAATGGAAAAGAGGAGGTTAGCTATCTTTTAACTAACTGATGCCACCGCAGACTGGTGGGACTCGATAATAGCCACCATTGGGAATGAAGCTACTGTGAGGATGACGTGGACTGCATTTAAAGGGAGATTTTTGGAGAAGTACTTCCCATCTACAGAGAGGCACAGAAGGGAAAAAGAATTCATGGATTTGACTCAGGGGACAAAATTGGTGCAAGAGTACGCTACATAGTTTGAGAGGCTATCTCGGTTCATCCCCTATATGGTTGATACGGAAGAGAAGAAGATACGCAAGTAAAACTAAGGGATGACACCATAGATTCATCGCCTGACTCTCGGCCATATGGATAAGTCATTTGAAGGACTAGTTGGTTTGGCCACTGATCTTGAAGAGGACGCTCGTGTGAACAGTAAATAAATTAATTTTTGGCCGCCTCAGAGGGGTAATTTTGGGAATAAGCCACCGATGTATCGTGCACAAGGGCAGAAGAGGAATTTTGATGGGAGCAAGAAACCCCAAACTATCACCCATCAGACTCAACCCCGAGTAAGATAGGGTAGTAGTTTTGGGAAATGCTTTAACTGTGGCAACCCTGGTCATTTGGCTCGAGACTGTAAGGCACCTAAGAGAGCCACCCGTCAGAATATAGTATGTTATAACTGTGGTGAACCTGGTCACATCAGCAAGTATTGCACTACTCCTAAAAGGGTGACGTATGGTCAACAGGTTCAGACTCGTTTGAATGCTATTATTCCTGATGCCACTGGATATGATGAAACTGTTTATGAAGAGGGAGACTATAGTGGAAAACAGCCCGACCAACAAGCGGTGGAAGGTACATTAACTTTGTTTAACTCGCATGTTAAAGTTTTATTTGATACGGGTACTACACTTTAATTTATATATGTTAAGACTATTCAAAGATTGGGTATCTTACCTCACCGTTTAGAGAAAGATTTGAAGGCTACCTCACCATTAGGAGCCATAATCAAGTTAGGATATGTGTGCAAGTATTGTCCCCTACGAATAGGAGATTGGGAGATCCCTGCAAGGCTAATTGTTCTATCGATGAAGGAGTTTGACATAATCCTAGGGATGGATTGGCTCGCTCAAAATCAAGCAAAGTTGGATTGTACGAGGAAGAGAATTACATTCTCTGATAATAGGAATCGATCTTTTGATTTCCAATGTAACCCTTTAGGAGATATGTTACTCACAAGATGCTTAGCTAACATCGAAGACGTCAGCACAGAGATGACAGTGTCATCTATACCTGTAGTTAAGAACTTCGAGGAAGTATTTCAAGACATTTTTGGTTCTGTATTGAACTTACACCTGGCACTGCACCAATCACTAAAGTTCCTTACAGAATGGCCCCCGTCGAACTATCGGAATTGAAAGAATAAGTTAAAGAACTTAAGAATTTGGGTTTTGGGGAGCGCTAGTGTTATTCGTGAAGAAGAAGGGTGGAACACTTCGGCTGTGTATCGATTACAGAGAATTGAACCAAGTGACTATCAAGAATAAGTATCCCTTACCTCGGATCGATGATTTGTTTGATCAACTACAGGGAGCTACAATATTCTCCAAGATAGACCTATGGTCGGGATATCATCAGTTGAGGGTACGGAAGGAAGACATACCTAAAACTGCTTTCAGAACCCGATATGGTCACTATGAGTTTTTGGTAATGCCATTTGGAATGACGAATGCTCCGGCAGTGTTTATGGATCTGATGAATAGATTGTTCAAGCCTTATTTGGATCAGTTTGTTATCGTCTTCATAAATGATATTTGATCTATTCTAAGTTAGATGAAGAACACGATCAACATCTATGCATTACGATGCAGATGCTCAAGGATCATCGCTTGTATGCCAAATTCAGTAAGTGTGAGTTCTGGTTGTAGGAAGTAAAATTTTTGGGGCACAAGGTGTCATATCAAGGAATTTTTATAGATTCATCTAAGACAGATACTGTATCAAACTAGGTTAGGCCGACCAACCCTACGGAGGTTAGGAGTTTCCTTGGACTCGAAAATTATTACTAGAGATTTGTCAAGGGATTCTCCAAGATAGTAGCACCGTTGACCGGACTGACCAAGAAAGCTCAAAATTTTGAATAAACAGAGAAACAAGAGCGCGCCTTTCTAGAGTTGAAAGAGAGACTCACCACAGCACCGGTAATAGCTATACCCAAGCCTAATGAGAAGTTTACTATCTTTAGTGATATGTAATATCAAGGATTGGGGTGTGTACTTATGCAAGATGGTAGAGTTATCACCTATGGATCTAGACAACTAAAACTGAATGAGTTAAACTACCCCACTCATAATTTGGAATTGGCTGCAGTGGTATTTGTACTCAAGATTTGGAGACATTATCTCTATAGTAAGAAGTTTGATTTTTTCTCTAATCACAAGAGTCTTAAATATTTGTTCACGCAGAAAGAGTTGAACATGAGGCAATGCAGATGGATGGAGTTGATTAAAGATTACGACTTGTTAGAATACTACCCCGGTAAAGCTAATGTGGTCGCTGATGCTTTGAGTCAAAAAACTCGTGGGACGATTGCCTCTCTAATGGTTAGAGAATGGCGAGCATTAGAGACATTAGCCGAGTTTAATGTGCAAAATACTGAGGGAGGAGAAGGACAACTTGTTAGGTGTCTTATCCTACAGCCTACTCTTATTGACCGCATTATCAAAGAACAGAAAGAAGATGAGGAGTTCCAGACATGGTTTATTAAGATGTCAGAAAAAGATTCGACAGAATGGAAAAGTGGGGAGTGATAGAGGATTCAGATTCAGGGAGAGATTGTGTGTACCAGACTGTGGAAATCTAAGAAAGGATATTTTGGAAGAAGCGCATAAGTCAAGATTTACAGTTCACCCAGGAGGGATGAAGATGTACAAGGATTTGAAGAGAAATTTCTAGTGGGAAGATATGAAGAAGGACGTGGCTGAATTTGTATTTAAATATTTGACGTGTCAACAAGGCAAGGCCTTGTCTGTTCCAGGTTGGAAATGGGAGCACATAACCATGGATTTTGTAGTGGGATTGCCCCGGTCACAACAAAATCATGACGCTATTTAGGTAATTGTGGATTGATTGACTAAGTTGGCTCACTTCATTGCTTACAGTATGACATACCTGATAGAAAAGATGAGCCGGATGTACATACAACAAGTTGTGCGACTTCACGGTGCACCTATGTCGATTGTGTCAAATTGCGATGCACGTTTTACTTATGGATTTTGGAAAAGTCTGCAAGAAGCTATGGGAACCTCATTAAAGATGAGTACTACTTTTCACCCTCAAACGGATGGGAAAACTGAGCGTGTTAATCAGATTATAGAGGATATGCTTAAGGCATGTGTTATTGATTTCGAGGAATCTTGTAAAACACACTTGCCTTTGGTCGAATTTGCATATAACAATAGTTACCACGCAAGTATTAGGATGGCTCCATTTGAAGCATTATACAGACAACCATGTCATTCTCCGTTGTGTTGGGCAGAGGTTGGAGACACAGAGTTGTTGGGACCAAATTTGGTGAGGTAAACCAACCAGAAGATTTCTCTGGTCAAGAAAAGGATGAGAACTGCACAGAGCAGGTACAAAAGTTATGATGATCATGTACTTTTTAAGGTTTCACCGACCCAAGGAGTGGTGCATTTTGGTCTCAAGACAGGGAAATTCGCCCTGTGTTTTATCGGACCATTCGAGATTTTGGATCATATTGGGAAAGTGGATAATCGACTCACACTGCCACCAAAGATGTCTGGGGTTCACAATGTATTCCATGTTAGCATGCGAGAAAATACATACGAGATCCCTCGCATGTGGTTAGTTTCGACGATATTGAGACAAGTCATACCGTTTCTTATAAGGAGAGGCCCGTGAAAATTTTGGACCAGAGTATCAAGAAGCTGAGGAATAAGGATATCCCATTGGTGAATGTTCAATGGAATCACCATGACGAGAATGAAGCCTCGTGGGAAGTCGAAGCAGATATGAAGAAAAGGTACCCAGAGTTATTTTATGTTAGTTAGTCTAGATTTTGGGGGAGAAATCCTGTTTAAGGGAGAAAGGATGAAACAACCTGTAATTTTATTTAAATTCTAATTTCAATTTCTATATTTTAAATTGAATTCCTGGTTTTATTTTTATTAACAAATCTTTAATTGGGGCCAAACGGTAATTTCATTAATTGGGCTATACCTGTTATGGTTTCTAACCACAATTTTAGAACACCTGTGCTATGTTTTCACAACTGAGTTTTATAAGCTTAGAAATACTCGAGATGAATTTCAAAACTGCATTTTCAAAACAGTGAAAATATTTGCTTTTGACTAAAACTGTATTTTTATATAACCAAGAAATTATTTACTATGCTAATATAAATTTTCTGTATTTTTGTGATGATTACAGTACCACGAAAATACCAGTTTATGTTCGAAACTGTCCGCGCCGCGTTGGACTCCCATAGATTGGGATTCCTCGTCCAATCATATGTGACACTTGCTTTTGCTCATTTAATGATAACAATGATTGGCTAGGCTTGGTTGGGAATGCTAAGTCGTTGAGGTTTAAGTGCAATAAATTGTTTTCCCAAACATCTAAGTAATTCCCAGACAACTTTTTTAGGTCTTGTTTGGAAAAGCTAATCTTGTGTGTTATAATACCATTCAATTTGTATATACGTATATATATGTTGAGTATTTTGGTGTATAATTGGAAATTGAAACTAATTCAATTGGTGAGTGAGGGAGAATGAACTTGGGCTCCAAGTAGTTTAAGTTTGGTTTCAATATATATAATCCTCACACACACAATTTGCACATTTGCAAACCAAATACAGAGAGAGAGAGAGAGAGAGAGAGAGAGAGAGTTGAGAGGAGAATTTACAGAATTTCTAGTGAGAGAAAGCTTCAACCTCTATAACCAAAGCTTCAATTGGGTTTTCTTATATTGGTTATCTTTCTCAACAACCTCTTCATCTCTAATCTCAGTGAGTATTTTAAACTCACTTGTAATGTATTTCATTGCTTAATTACTGTTGGTATATGTAGAATTGTAAACCACCATGGTTGATTTCATCCATGGAGCTTGAAACTTGAAAATGGTGATTTTCCAAACTTAACCAAAATGAGTTTTGTTAGATAATTATGGAACATTACAATACATAGAAGCTATATTTAATGTATTGGATCCTAATTCATTCATACTAGGAAGAATATTAGAAATAAAGTTTCGTCGCCTCTCTATTTTACGTAAAATCCGAGAGCTACATTTTGATTCACATTAATCCGATCGTATACTCGTAATCCTTGCAAAAAAATGAAGAGAACCATATATTATATGCTATGTTTACATTCAGAATTGAAATGGATAAAAACAAGCCATTAAAATTAAAACAGGGGAGAAAATGAAGAAGATGAAGACTCTATAACGACTCGTGCGCACGACCCACACGAGCAACCTATCACGCGATCAGCCAGTGCGTGCGACTTGTGCAATCTCTGACAGTTTAGAAATATTTATAGAAAATAAAAAAAAAAGTAGCATATCGCACGAGCAACCTATCGCGCGAGCGGACGACGGATTT
Source organism: Hydrangea macrophylla (assembly GCA_033977485.1). NCBI lineage: Eukaryota > Viridiplantae > Streptophyta > Magnoliopsida > Cornales > Hydrangeaceae > Hydrangea > Hydrangea macrophylla. Next base: position 97,877,155 of record CM066995.1, read on the forward strand.
TTATCTGTTTTCTGTTAAGGAACTATTTAGAAGAAGTTTTGAGAATTATGAAAGTACTGTTTGAGTGTTATACTAAAAACAGAATCCAGATTGTAAAGTTTTATTAAAAAGGGATGATTAAAAGCTCGATTTTTCTCGTATGTATGCTGTGCTTGCTTTGCAGTAATTTACATTTTTTATATAGAGTTACATGACATACATTTGAGTCAAGTTTGCATGCATGGTGAGTGATGGTCAGTGTGAAAATAGTAAGTGGATGAGATTGTGTTTTGGACACTCCTTGGTACTTATATACTATAGTGTGATATGTTGAGGTTATGGTTTAGAGTATCTGTAAAATGCGACGGTGACAAAATTGGACACTCCCTGGCACCCGTGGTAGTGCTAAAGTGTGTGACGTCGACTTGGACACTCCCTGGCACCCATGGAAGCGCTAAAGTGTGTGGCCTATTGGACACTCCCTAGCATCTGTGGTATGGCTAAAGTGTTAGGCTAATTGGACACTCCTTAGTACCCATGTACTATAGTGTGAGGCAAATTGGACACTCCCTGGTACCCCTATACTATAGTGTGGTCACTTTAGCATTTCAAAGATACTGGAGCGAGAGAGTTGGGTGATGTATGGTTGAGATAAAAGAGTCGGATGAGATGGTTGCATTATTTCATGCACAATCACATGCATGTTTTATTATCTGTACTATTTTATAACTTCCGAACCCATTGTTATATTTCTAATCTGTTGAGTAAGTAAATCTGTGAAACGGGAATAGTAATGGAGTATGTTACACATTACGAGCAAATATTTTTAATACTCACCAACTTCGTGAAGCTGAAGGTGTTGATGAGCCCTCGTCATTCGTGTCTGGGTTTTTCAGGTTATGGCTAGGCAGGACAGTACGACTACACGAATAGATTATAACTATCTGAGAAGAAAAAATTGATTATTACTGCTTTATATTATAAATTGGAACTTGTAATAAGGATTACTGTAATAGATATTATTATTTTGATACAAGGCGGGTTGTGCTTTAGATGACCACCTGTTGTAATAATTATTAATTTGAAAAAATTTCGTATGCCTTGATTGCTCTTACTCTGATTTAAATAATTTTATTGTACGGCGTTTGGGACGGAATCAATCCTTCAAACTGTCGCGACCTACGGGTCCATGAAGGAAATGAAACGTTTTTCCTATTTATACTACGTCAGGGCGTGACACTATCAATAATATAATAATCAATATATTCACATATGCCTAAATAAACATTTAAGCACATAATTATGAGTTATTACTCATTTTCTCATCCATAGGGAATTCTCACATGCCCTACTTCTGAACAACTTTCAAAGCTAAATATTGGGTTCTCAAAAGACACCCCAAACGTATAACTAGTGAGTCATCACTCACTTCACACGTGTTAATTAACACAATAGTAAGCAATTCATGCATGCTAAAGTAATATGATTAAATATCGTAGGAGCGGGTATGACAACAACTTTTAGGACTCAATATGATCACTTTGAATTTCTAGTTATGTCATTTGGAGTGACTAACGTGCTAGCAGCTTTCATGGATTTGATGAATCGTGTTTTCAAAGACTATTTATATGAGTTTGTTATTGTGTTCATAGATGACATCCTAATCTATTCCAAAAGTGTTGAAGATCACGAACACCATCTGCGATTAGCTTTACACCGACTACGCAAAAAGAGTTTGTTCATAAAATTGAAAAAGTGTGAATTTTGGTTAACAGAGATTGCTTTTCTTGGACATATAGTGTCGGCAAAGGGAATTTCTATAGATCCTTAGAAGATAGAAGCCATTACCAATTGGGTGAGACTGACGAATGTGACAGAGATCCGAAGTTTCCTAGGATTAGCTGGTTATTATCATAGATTTGTAAAAGATTTTTCACGTATTGCAATGCCAATGTCACAGTTGATGAGGAAAGATGTTGCTCTTGTATGGAGTCTGGAATTTGCAGAAAGTTTCCAAGAGTTGAAGAGTCGACTAGGGAAGGCACCAATCTTAGCTGTTTTGACGGGGACTGAAGGGTTTGTCATTTATAGTGATGTTTCATATAGAGGTTTGAGTTGCGTTCTTATGCAATGTGACAAGATCATTGTATATGCGTTAAGACAACTTAGACCGCACGAGAAAAATTATCCTACACATGATCTAGAATTGGCAACCATTATTTTTGCATTGAAGATTTGGCGTCATTACCTATATGGGGAGAAATGTGAGATATATACGGATCATAAGAGTTTGAAGTACTTGTTCACGTAATGAGATTTGAATATGAGGCAAAAGAGATGGTTAGAGTTGATGAAGGACTATGATTTGTTAATTCAGTATCATCTGGGCAAGGCGAATGTAGTTGTCGATGCTCTTAGTCATAAAGTACCAACCAACATAGCTTTATATTTAACTTCTCAAAGAGAATTGATTCAAGATATGGAGAATTTGGAACTTGAAGTGATTCCAAGGATCGAAAGTGACTTGATGTCGACGATTATGGCACAACCACTCTTGATTTATGAGATCGTGGAGAAACAACTTCAAGACATGGTTTTGATGAAGATTTGTGATGAGATTCCAATGGGCAAGCAGCCAAGATTCATGTTTGAAAATAATGTTTTGAGATTGAGGGGTAGAATTTGTGTGCCCAACGAGAAAGTTGTGAAACACAACATCCTAGAAGAAGCACACAATACTAAGTACATCGTTCATCCGGGAAAAACCAAGATGTATAAAGACTTGAGACATGTTTATTGTTGGCCGGGAATGAAGAGAGAAATAGCACGCTACTTTTCACATTGTACAAGTTGTCAACAAGTGAAGGCCGAACGCCTAGTACCTTCGGAATTGTTACAACTGTTACTGTTAGCCGAATAGAAATGGTAATACATTACAATGGACTTTGTTAGTGGGTTTTCGAGGACTAAGAAATCGAATACTATCATTTGGGTGATCATTGACCGTTTGACGAAGTCGTCACACTTCCTACAGCTTTAAACAACTAAGTCGAGACATTAGCTAAGATGTATATCCACAAGATTATTAGACTACATACTATTCTAGTTTCTATTATTTCGGATAGAGATAATAGTTTTACATCAAAGTTTGGAGGGCCTTGCAAGAAGCAATGGGTACCAAATTACATTTTAGTACCACTTTTCATTCTCAGACCGATGGTCAATCGGAAAGGTTGATCCAGATTTTAGAAGACATGCTTTGTTTATGTGTACTTGATTTCCAAGGTGATTGGGAAGACCACTTGTTGTTAATTAAGTTCATATACAATAACAATTTTCAGTTGAGAATTAGAATGGCTCCTTATGAAGCTTTGTATGGTCACGTATGTCGTTCACCGATTAGTTGGACAGAAATCGGGGAAAGAATGATTGAAGGACCAAAAATTGTACAAGAGATGACAGACAAGATAAAAGTAATTCGACAATGGTTACTGACAGCTCAGAGTAGGTATAAAAGTTATGCCGACAAGCGTAGGCAACCATTGTAATTTGATGTGGGAGATTTGGTGTATTTGAAGGTGTCACCTTCAAAGGGGATTACTAGATTTGGGAGATATGGGAAACTCAATCCGAGGTATGTAAGATCTTTTGAAATTGTTGGGAGAGTTGGACCAGTAGCATATCGATTGGAGTTGTCAAGTGAGTATGCTCATGTTCATAACGTGTTCCATGTATCATTGCTACGGAAACAATTGACAGAAGATAGAGATCAAGTGATGACTCCAACGCGAATGCAATTCAGGGCGATTTGACGTATTTATGCGTATCCGGTAGAGATCTTGGATAGGAAGGATCAAGTCTTACGAAATAAGGTAATATCGATGGTGAAAGTGTTATGGCGTAGCCAAACGACAGAAGAGATAACATGGGAAGTAGAGGATGAGATGCGTACTCAATATCTGTACCTTTTTTAGACATGAGGTACAAGTTTGGGGACAAACTTCTTTTAACAGGGAGAGTATTATAACACCCGTATGCGTGTTGTTGCATTTCATTACATTGTTATACATAATAATGTGATGTGTTGTGCATTTGTGGCACATGTATGAATAAGTTGTGACTCATGAGTTGATTTGGGTGTCTGTATAAGAGAACCTTCTGAGACTGTGTAGAATGAGTGTTTTGATGTTGTGATATCTCCTCGAGATTGAGACGGTCATTGTGAAATACACTAAATGTTTATCTGAAAATAAATGTTTACCTGTGTATTTCACTATCTGTTTTATTATCTAGTTTAAAATATATTTCTGTTGTTAATTTTAGTATCCTGGTGAGGACGAATTAATTAACACTCTACATAATTGGTAGGCTAATTAGTAATTTCGTCAAAATCATGTGAAATCGCATTTTAGCAACCAAACTGAACTTAAAAGTTTCGAAGAATACTTAAGAGTTTTGAGAACTCGTGGAGAGGTAAACACAATTTCCGAGAGTTATGCCTATATATAGAAAGAGATGAGATATTTTCATAAGTTTAACCTAAAATTAGAAATTCAAGAGAGAAGAGATTGGGGATTTCTTAGCTTAGAGCTTTAAGACACAAATCGACGAACTTCTGTCCGTTTGTTTTTCTCCAGATTTCATATTCGAACTCTTAGACGTAAGAGCTTCGTTGTGATATCCATTAGGACTTGTTTGGCTAAGTTTTTTGAAAACTCATTTTCTAGAATTTTCCTAAAAAGTTGATAAGCGGCCTTTTGATCGATAGGAATTGTACTAGGCGGATTTCTGCACGATTTCTATGCTCGGGTTTTCTTTGGATTGAAGTTTAAGAACGTTAATCAGAGGTGAGTGATTCAACTATGTGTTTTGGAATGATTTCTTAACATATATTCATGTTTTTTATGAAAAGCATGTGTTAGTTCATAGATATATATTGTGTAGTTCATATTGGATAACTATATTGATAAGTAGGCCCAATTGTATGGTGTAATGTTTTGGATTATGTCAAAAACACGGTGAAATGTGATCCGAGCATGTTAGGTTGTTATTTGGGTCAAAAAAGTACGTGGTACCAAGCCATTTTGTGGAGTCTTTATAGGCATAAGGTCGCACATTTGAAGAAAAGAAACGTGGACTTATTGACGAAGAGTCCCGGACTAGGAGTGTGGAACGTACACATGAGACTCTGGAGACTAGTATGAAATGTAGAGAATGTGAATGCGAGCATGTTTATCATTCATGTGCATGGTTGTTTTATTCACTAAGCATTAGCTTAAACAAATCGAATATGTGTGGTTATTCAAATAACCATTTCAGGTGTTAATGCCGGCGAGGAATCGGGAAAATGATCACAGGGTGTTGGGAATTCAATTAGAAGGTGAAGGAGTATGTTTACCTCGTAGTTTTGAAATGGAGAATTTGTAATAGAGATTTTAAGACTTTTAATCTATGTTTAACTTAGAATCGTAAAACGGATTCTTGATGTTGTAATAGACAATAATCTTTTGTAATTATGTTTTGGTAATGTTATAATCCAGTTAAGATCAATTTGGAATGAGTTTGGAATGTGTGTTTGGTCCCTGGTTGAATTCAGAAAACTTTTAATTTGGAAAATTCTGCAAATGTGCTGCGGCAAATAAACCAGTCGACTGGTTTAAACAGTCGACTGGAGCCTTTTGTGAGCAATTCACTGCCTCGTTTTGTGAAAAATAGTCAACTAGGTCCCCCGATACAGTTGACTGGATGATGTTTCAGAATCAGATATTTTTCTACCTGGACTAGAGTTCAGGCGACCGAACCGTTCAGTCGACTGATAATTTTCCACCCCAGTGGACTGGACTTGGGGAGCAGTCGATTGGACGGGCTGCAGAGTTTTTGGGCTCTCTATATCTTACATTTCCAGTCGACCGGACCTCTGATCAGTCGACTGGATCTCTGTTTTCAAAAGAGGTATTTCTTTAAGTGTTTTCAAATGGGCAAAACTTTTATAGTATAAAATTGTGGATTTCTACTATTGTTTATTCCGCTGATGTTTACTTAAATTGATTTGGGCGAGCCTCCGTGGCATGCCATGGACTTCGGTTCCGCTATTGTGGGACCGGACTGTGACAATGACCAAACTTCAAAAAAAAAAAAAATTTAATTAAGCCTGTAATTTATTAACACGAGATTTTGCAGCACTCATCAGCAAAAGAGAACCTGATAGGTAAGGACAATTTGGTGTGAATGTAATGGCTAAGGCACGTGTTCTTCACACGTAATGGGGCCCAACTAGGTAAGTCCGCTACTTTTTTAAAGTGACGTGGCTCCGTTGAGTCCTCACACTCCTCTCCAACAGTCAACACCTCTGTCAGGCCGATGGGAGTCTCACAATCATCAGAAATTATTGTATGGGTTCTGTACCTTAGATGTTGGGGTGTTCACGGTCGATTTTGGTTCGTATTTAGTGGTTTTAAAAATCAATTTTTCAGTTTTTGCTAGGTTGGTTTAGGCGATTTTTGTCGATTTTTCAATTGGTTTAATTTGTGTATTCTTTAATAAATCGATAAATCGGTATTTGGTCGATTTGGTTTCAATCAATTTTTAATTTTCGGCTTTTATTGAACACCCCAACATACGTGTATGGTACCAAGTCTCCTAACTAGTAATGTAAGAAATGACTCTGAACATGGTCCAAAATGCTTAACCCAAGTGATTAGGAGTGGCACACTTTGGTTCTACTATTCTTCATAGATTAGACTAATAGTTTATATATATTTTGGGTGATGCTAATGCCAAAGCACAATGTGCTAATGCTAAAGCACAATGTGTTAATGCCAAAGTACAAAGTGTCACTACTTTGTACTTTGACATTAACACATTGTGCTTTGGCATTAGCACATTGTGCTTTAGCATTAGCACTAGCCTATATTTTTTATGTGGGACGGGTTCTCACATTCACCCCCTCAATTTGATTTTTAACTAAAATTTGTAGTGAGATCATTCAACATCTTGTAAAAAAAAAAAATGAGATCGTCCCACTATTGTCGGTTGAAAATTAAATTCAAAATTGGGTAGCATTCTTTTCCTAAAATGTTAGGATTTTGTCCCACGTCGATTAATTATAGGATTCATTTATTAACTCAAGATACCCTTCTCTTGCAAGATACTTTTTCAAAGGTGAGTATATCTAGTGGGCTCTTAACAAATGGTATCAGACACCACAAACATGGCATGGAATGCGATTCCGCAGCCACGTTGCAGACTGGATGACCTAGGAGGGCTGCTATTTGAAATGAGATCTACAAAGTCACCCAACTGAGAAGATTGATCGTTGTAGGCATGGATGGCAGTGCTTTGACAGATTGTTAGGATTCTATCCTACATCGATTAATTATTGGATTGATTGACGTTTGATCAACTCCTAGTAGGGGTATAACAAAATCGACTGGACTGATCAAACCGATTGGTTTAGTTCGATTTTCAAAAATTCCATAATGCATAAAAATTGTACCGAATGGAAAGTTTATATTAAATCGAATCAAAACCGATCAATTTAACTAAAAATCACACCAAACCAAATCATTTTCACCCTTAACTCCTAGATTGCTAGTCGATTTTCAAGATTGAGTTCTATCTGGTGGTTGGGTTCATAAAATAAACTTAAATTTTTGGACGTGTGTTTGGGACATGCATTGCATTGGATTCTAGTGAATTAATTTCACCAGTGGTTTTGAGAAGGGGGAAAAAATAAAATAGGGTGAGGGTAAAGTAAGGGACAGTAGGGTAGAGTACCCTAAACAAGTAAACCTAAAAGCCGCAGGAAATAGGGCTCTGTTTGGTAGGGTACATAAAATGTTGGGAAGGGGTTAGGTATCTTTCTGGGAAGATAACCCAGAGATCTTCCTGTCCCCACTTTTTGTACCAATTATCACACACAAACACATCAATGCGATCCATGCGCAGGCAACGCACCACCAAACATATCTTTTAATTACTTCTTCTGGAGTACTATACAGGCTCCTATATACTACTCATATACCATTCATTTCGGGGAGAAAAAATAAAACGGAGTACTTTGGGTTGGACCATTAGTTGGACTATTCGCCTCTGTATTCTTGTGTGTGTACTTTCTAATTAAATATTAAACATAAGCAACTTGTGCTAATTAATTACTTCTTTTTTTTTTTAATAATACAATATTTAGTTTCAAGAAGAAAATCAATGAGCTTTTAAGTTTGAGAGTATTTTTTCTCACCTAAATATTGCTCACCTAATATTCTCATTGGTCAATGCAGTGAGATTCATAATTTTATACTACTAATTAATTCTCATTTAATCTCGAATCCCACTATAAGAGAGTTGAGTGAGCATTGAGTGAATAATTTTTTGGTGAGTAAAAATGTATTTTTAAAATTTTGTATCTTTTATTGGGAGTTTTAATGAGGAGAGAAAAGGAGAGAAAACTAGCCCCACTTTCTTTCAATTTCTATCTTTCTAAATTGGGAAGAAAATGAGAGAAAAAAAAGTGGGGATTAATTAATATTTCTTAATACTCACTATACCCTTCTAGTTTAGTCTTTACCTAATTGTAATTCCATCTAAGTGGGGGGTAGAATGGTAACTTTCTTTTCTTTTCTTTTCTTCTCAACTTGCAATCAAGTGGAAAGAAAGTTACTTTCTCTTCTCTCCTCAATTCTCAATCAAGATGAAAGAAAATATCATCCTTTCTCTTCTCTTCTTACTTATGACTTTCTCTTCTTTTCTTTTCTCTCCTAAACTCCCAATCATAGTTTAAATTTTGTTGGGATTAGATAAGCTACCATCAGTTAATGTTCGCAATTTGTGGAACATTCCAGTGAACGAATTGCATGTTTAGCGAAAGATGACCACTAGTAACTTCAATTATTGTTATTTATTTTTTACCACCATAGTTATTCTTGATTTCTCTCTCCATATTAATATTTTGAGCAACAATTTGGTTGTGGAGTGGTAGTTGATATAAAAGTATATTTATCCAAAAGTAATATAACAATAAGAGTAATGATTTTGTCAGAAATTTTTTATACGAGAAAGTATTTTATAATCCGTGGATAAAAAAGTACAGGATTTTTTAAGATCTCGAGATGTATTTATGACTGCTTTCTCATCTAAGGGTTATAAGGTGTTTTTTCATATTACAAGCTTCTTATAATATAACCACTTCTCTTGTGATCGGATGACAAGGCCTTTGGGTGTTATATCTAAAGGTCTCAAGTTCGAATCTTAAGGGGGTGACCACAAGTGATTCACCCGGACGCTCTAGCCTCGTGGAATTAGTCGAGGTGTGCGCAAACTGGCCCGAACACCCACAGTTATCAAAAAAAAAAAAAATTTCCTTGTAATATCATTACCCTAACAATAATACTTGCACATAATTTGTTTAGAGTGTGAATTTCTCCGTCAAAGCATATGGTTTTACGACAACCAATTAGATATTGCCACGGTGTTATATATATATATATATATATGTATATATTGTCAAACAGTTGGTGCAAATGATGTGTTGCATATTTTTCATTAGGAGAAGTTATTCAACGAGCCCGTCACACTTCGGTAGGATGTTGATGTGATGTAATCATGTAATTTAAATACTATATATACCCTTACTTTCAAGAGATCAGTTGATAAATTTAAAATTTAAAATCCTACTAACCACTTCTCACGATCTTCTAAAAATAGGAGACTTGGTCTAAATCAAATGGTCACACCAGACTTAATGAAAAATTTCTCAAGAGGGAGAACGTGAAAATATCTGTAAAAAAAATTAAAAAAAATAAAATCAATTCCATACAAGCAGTTTTTAAGTAAAATTGATGGCGTGCCAATTTGTAAATGGATGCCATAAAACTCATATTGTACGGATAATCCGGCTTGCATTTAAACTCAATTTATATATAGTGGATGCTTTTTGAGTATGCCTATAGTATTGTTATATATATATATATATATATCTCTTAGAGTTTACCATAGATATATATGCTATCATGGTAAATTGACAGGTCCACAACAAAGTCCATCAAGAGTCACTCATTCCGATTGAAGAATAACTGGAGGCAAACAACTAGAATTCTTTATGAGGATTCGAACCATTTCCCTTCCTACTAGAAAGAGAGAGTCAAAGACTATGCCAATTGGACTAGTGGTGTCAAACGGGCCGGGCCGGGCTCGGTCAAAGCGGGCCTCACCGGGCTAGAGGGCCGGGCCGGGCCGGGCTTGGGAAGGGAGGGGGGATGTCCGCCCCGGACCGGTGGCCCAGGCTCACTAGGGCCGGGCTTAGGGCCGGGCCGGGCCGGGCTAGTGGACGGGCTCATGGACGGGCTAGTGGACGGGCCGGGCCGGGCTCATGGACGCCGGACGGGCTAGTGGACGGGCTCATGGACGGGCTAGTGGACGGGCCGGGCCGGGCTCATGGACGGGCTCGGGGGAGTTTTTACTTTTACTTTTTTTTTTTTTTTTTTTTACACATGTTTTGTTTATGCATTAATGATTAGTGATTACTAAAAAAAAGTTTGTTTAACAAAAAAAAAAGTAAATAATATTTATTTTTCAATAAAAATTAATGAGATTACTATTATTTGATATTTAAAAATTATAGTCTAATAAAAAATAAAGATTACTTATCATAAATTGTACAATAAAAAGTAAAGATTTATTCATTAATGATTAGTGATTAGTAAAAAAAGTTCATTAAAAAAAAGTAAAGAATATTGATTATTCAATAAAAATTAAAGAGATTACTAGTATTTGATATTTAAAAATTGTAGTCTAATAAAAAGTAAAGATTATTATCATTAATTTTAATAATTTGTATAATAAAAAGTAAAGATTTATTCATTAATGATTAGTGATTAATAATCTTTACTTTTGGGCCGGGCTAGTGGGCCGGGCCACAACGGCTAGTTAATCCGGGCTTTTGGGCCGGGCTAGCGGGTTAGCGGGCCGGGTCGGGTTTCGGTCTAAGGAGCGGGCCGGGCCGGGCCGGGCCAACCCGACCCGATTGACACCTCTAAATTGGACTACAACTCGCTCGACAACCGATTCTTTTTTATTGATTGTATATAACAATATAACCATACCTTTATGCTATATATGTAAATACTCTATAAACCAATCATTTGATCAAACAATTTCGCATGCATATTACAAATAAAAATAAGGGCAAATTACACTTTAATCCATTAAACTATAATCTGTTTTCAATTAGGTCTATAAACTTTTTTTTTTTTGCAATTTGGTCCTTAAAGTTCAAAAATTCATTCAATCAGACCCAAATTCTGACACTGCTAGCTTAAACTATTAGAAATTGTCACGTACGTTGCACGTAATGCTTACCTGTCACATATTAGGATAGACAAACACGGGAGATTGTGAATAGTGCAAAAAATCGCATTCAATCAGATCTGAAATCGCGTTTAATCAAATTCGACAATACGTTTGACTAGAACCAAAATTGCATTCAATCATACCCAAAATCACATCACTTTTTAGCCATTCACAGTCTCCCATGTTTGTCTTAACCTAACATGTGACAGGTAAGCATTACGTGCAACGCACGTGACAATTTCTAATAATTTAAGCTAACAGTGTCACAATTTGGGTCTGATTGAATGAATTTTTGAAGTTCAAGGACCCAATTGCAAAAAAAAAAAGTTTATGAACCCAATTGAAAATAGGTGTATAGTTTAATGGACTAAAGTGTAATTTGGCCTAAAAATAAAAAGCTGCCTAATTTTTTTTACCTATGCAAGAACAGTGGTAGAGCTACAAATTAAAGAATACAACTAATTTATTATGGCATCGTGTCGATATCAATCAAATTTTACCAGGAGTAAAGATTGTGACACATTTAAAGACATAATTTTTGGGACATAACTTAAAAGATGTGCCTATGGCACAAGATTGTGACACATTTAAAGACACAACTTTTGGGACACAACCCAAAAGATCGATGTGCAGATGTATGCACATCTTTTGAGTTGTGTCCCAAAAATTATGTCTTTGAATGTGTTCCAAATATTACCTTTTTACCAGATTTCTTGAACGGGGTATGAGTTTAATGTATTTAGTCAGAGCTTCTCTCTTTTTTTTTTTGCTAAGAAGTATTTAATCAGAGCTTGCTTTCTTGTTATTTTCCTTTTAAGAATGACATGCCCATTACTGTTTTTGTTTATAGTTCTCTAGTTTTTTAATTCTGAAATTCTTTTCGTGCAATTTGTTTTTGTTTTTCATTTTTTTTAGAGTTCTATCAAATTTGGTTTGAATGAAAAATACATTTCTTTTTTACTTTCACTACTCCTCCAAATTGATAAGTTGCGGAAAATATAAAATAAAACTTAGGAACTCTTTTCATCTTCTGCTCCCTGGTAAAAACCCATTCAAGTTTTTTTGTTTTTAAAAAGAAACCTAAAAAAAAAGCTCTAAATCTCAAACAAAGATCAAAGAAAGACGTTTGCATCAAACTAGCTTTCATTTTCATGTTCATTTTCAAAGTCAAAAAACAAACATAAAAGCAATTTCTAATTTGCATCATTTGCTTCTAGAAAGGTGAAAAATGGCAATAACATGGCATAGTGGGATTATTGATGAGTAATGGTAGGTAGACTTAGAAATTCACACTGAATTTGACACTCGGCTTTAAATGCATGTACTATGTGCAGTGTAAGTGGTGTACAGAAATGTGTGAAAAAATCACACAGCACAACGTACATGTACTTAAAGTATAAGATGTCAAACTCATTGTGGATTTCAAAGTGCCTAGGATTACTCATTATTGATTAAGGGTATGTTTGATAACTCAATTAAATGCTGAAAATAAAAACTTTCAGTAGTTATATATTTTTAGTTCGTTTGATAATATACCATTTACTTGAAAAGGCAGCGAAAAACTCACTGAAAACTTTTGGTGAAAATATTATACTAAAACTAATCACTAAATGCAATCTATTTCAACACTTGAAACACTGCTTTCAGTGTTGCAAGTTCAATCGCTTAAAATTATCAGTAGTAAAATTAAGTACTTAATTTTCAGTTTTATTAAACAGACTCTTCATATTCAGATGTTCTATGGTCATGTTTTTTGTTTTTTGTTTTTTGTTTTTTCCTTCAGATGAGAAGGACAAATCCTCTTGCATGTCCTCCTTGACTTCGAGATTCCTATCAATACTTCAGACGGTTTACGTATTGCCATTTTTATCGGAGTAGAATAGGGGCAAACCTCGGGAATGTATAATGACCTCACAATACACGCATCAGGTAAGTCAGGAAAGTGAGTGAGCATGGTATAATTTGAACACATGCCAAGCTCTGGATATGTTTCCTCCAACTACTTGAATTCGTTCTTTCAACCTACTCACAAGACTCTAAAGATTTTGAACCCTTTACCTCTTTTTGAAAAGCCAAAAACTTTGCCTAACTCGACTAGCAGACTGGGTTATAGTTATAGTTATGGTTATGGTTACAATACCTTAGTATTCACATTTCAATCTTTCTACACACATCTTTTGTGGTCCCACTTTGAAATTAAGTAATCAATTTGTGTGAGAAACACACCCCTATTAACACCCTACACGAATCATGATCAGAAGAAAGCCATGGATAATTGGCAAGAAATAGAATCAATTGTTAGGTGTTGAACGCTCATTATCTTAGTGGACTAAAACTCTTATGAAGAAATTTTTTACAGTACTTATGATGGATTGGTAGACATTACCATAAAGATTGTTTGACAATAAAATATTATAATTGGCTACATTAGTTGATTTCTTTTTCAATTTCTTAATCAAAAAGTACGAAGTCTGTATATTTCATAAAAGTAGAACTTGAATATAATTAATAGAATTTTGGTAAAAAGTCCCCATATTAAAAGTCGTGTTAATCTGATTTTTATTTTAGGCAAAACTCTATTTTGATCACTCTCTTTCTCTCTCTATATATATACACACACCGTGTGTGTATTTGAGACTTCTAGGATCCATTTTTCTTTTGTCTTTGATGGGAGATGTTTTACAGTTTGCCTACAAATTGTAGTACTCAAGTTCTATTTTGCACATCTAAATCAACCCTTCCAATCCACCTTCACTCTCTCTATTATGTACTTTAATTTCGTATTCCTTCTCCCTCTGGTGTATAAAATAGACTTACACTCTAGTGGAAATTGAACTTCCACATATGATATATCCAATAATGTGAAACTTGAAATTTTTAGATAATCATTGTTTGGATGAAAGCATTAATCAGAAGAGTTTTGAAGTTATCGCAAAATAACAAAATTGAAATAATTTCACATCATATAACATGTATCCCAAATTGATTCCCTACAAATTTGGCAATGGATTACTGGATAGATTTTTATTAGAGGATGTTGACGTAGATCTATTATTAATGAAGGTTGCCCCCACTATCATGCATGTTTGAAAACTAGTTAGAGATACAATTTAAAAAGCATAACATTATTCATTTAGAAAGCTTATGTGAAATTTCATATAATATTTGTCACATCCCAACCCGCCCCAGCGAGCTAGGACACGTGTGACAAATAATTACCAAAACCAAAATCACCCCTTAAAAGCAATAAAACAAGAACAAACCCAGTAAAAGAAATTCGTTAGCTTAAACCAGCGCAAGGGTAAAATTTTCATTAAGAAATGTGCCCCAAATTTTACATCAAAAGATAGCCTTGCGAGTCTCCGTTCCAACGCAAAAAATGGCGCATGAATTCGAATTTTCTAGAAAGAGTTATGTTTGTTTTCGTAAAAGTCGTCAGGCTGAAAATATACCTGCAGGTTTCCTATTTCATAACTACCAACTAAACAGTAAAACAAAAATCAAATTTTAAAAATCGTTGAATGGTACTTGGACAGTGTAATACCCTATATGTTCAGGTATATATAGATCCCTAGTACCTTTCTTAGCATTCGGTGAGGTTGTGTGCCCAATCGATTGACCTTATCCCAATCGATTGCTTTTCCAATCGATTGGATGTTTTACCAATCGATTGGCATTCTGCCGACCTAACCCCAATCGATTAGCACTTGGTACCAATCGATTGAGAGTAGCTGGACTTGGCCACCTCGTTGGTTTTGTGTGGTTGTGATTGTTTTCCCCTCCCTATATATACCATCTCCCTTATACATATATATGTTTGCTTGTGTGTGTGTTTGGAAAAGAGAGAGAGAGATATATACTCTCATATATATACACACATACATATATATATTATATATATACACACACACTCTCGGGTTAGAAAGGAAGAGAAGAGAAGAAGAAGAAGAATGAAGAGAAGAGGAGCACAGAGAGAAGGGCAGAGAAGAAAGAGAGAGAGAATTCACCATAGCCACCGCCGCGGAGCTTGGGACGCCGTCAACGGAACGCTGGGATAAGGTGAGTTTCATTAACTCACTCAAGGAGGTGTTTTTGAGATGTTTGTATGTGTTTAATAACGTTTATAAAGAGAAGAGGATCCCTACGTTTTTATAATAAAACCAGCAGTTTTGAGGAAGAAGACAGAGCCCAATCGATTGGCATTGGATCCAATCGATTGGATAATATTCCAATCGATTGCCATGAATCCCAATCGATTGCTATCCCAATCGATTGCCAGTTTGTTCAATCGATTGGTATTGTTTACAATCGATTGGATATGAGCAGAATGCTATTTGTATGTTGTCTTATACTTGTGATATATCAGACTTGTTAATAGTTGTACCATATGGGTTGTTGCGCTATGTGGATAAGATCTATATTGCTATGTCAAGACTAGACTTATATGCAATTATCATTGATATTACGAGCTGAATTATCCTATGTCAACTGTCGATATGAGACGAATTATTTAACTGTCATATGTTATTGTCAAACTGAATAGTAGAACGGAATACAACTGCATGTTAATAATCAGTAATCAGTAGATATGATTAATACAGAGTATGTGTCATTTCCTGTACTTAGTATATGAGCATTTAACAACATGTGTCAGCATGCATGGGATAGTGATATAAAGAGGTAAGAGAAGCTGATGAGAAATGGGATGTATGACTTATGTGGAATATGAGATATGTGTACTTTGGATCCATGGGATCAACGGCTGACGAGTCGGGTGGACGTGGGACGGTTAGAGTTCCTAGTACGCGTCTTGCTGTTGAAGACGTCCAGTGTACCATTGACGATTACGTCCGGCTAGTGCCCTAATGTATTTTCACCGTGTAGTCGACCAGTGAGAATATACACAGCGTAGAAGACGTCCGCTGTGCCGCTTCCATGGTTTACAGATAGGTGGTACCGTGTAGACGACCGGTAACCCTATCAAGGGATTGTAGGACCTACTGCCTAGTCGGGTGATTCCGATTGGTATTATGGTATCTACGTATGGATACGGATCTGGATTATGGTATCAACGTATGGGTACGGAGATGGATAGAAATATGAATATGAGTACGAATATGATAAGAAAAATGTTCAGTCGTGGATTCAGCGTCCCGACGTAAAGGTATATACATGGGGTGGATGCATGGGTTGCATGCATGGATTTGATGAATACGTGATGAGATATTTACACTATGATCTTTATCCTTGTCATTACTTAATATGTTTCCTGCTATCCCTGAATTAATGTATAGTTTACTGAGACCTCTGCTATGTTCGTGAGTGACGTCATTGTAAAGGGATTAGCCGCATTTTAAGATGATGAGCAGTCACGGTGAGGAGTGTTGTTTAATGTACTCACTCAGCTTTGTATTCAAAGCTGATGGAGTTTGTGCCCTGGACATTCCAATGTCTAGAGCTTCGCAGGACTTGAGGACGAGAGACTGATGTTTCACCGGACTTGGAGCTGAAGGCTGGAAGGAGAAGACGTGCTGCTTTGTAATAATTAGTTTGTGTATCTGTTGTACTGTTGTTATTATTATAGGCATGAGACTATAAGCCAGCTGTTGTAATAGATTTAGTAGACTTTTATAATTGGTACTTGGGCATCTGTTGCTTCCAAACCATTTATAGTTTCTGTTGTAGCCTCTAATTATGTTAATAAGATATGTTCTATGGATAGCATCATCCCTATTGTTGTGTTTATTGGTTTGAGTATGTAATAACCGCAAATTTCGTAATAAATAAGTCGTCGTATCGTACTCAGGATTTCGTTTCAATATTATTAAATTCGAAAATCCAGAAAACCCGAGCTTGTACTTATACGTACGCACATCTATTTATTTCTCGGACTGTTAAATCAAACTACGGACTGGCGTGCACGTAAATCCGTAAAATCTGTATTTGTTATATTGTGTAGCACGTATGCCTAGGCGACGACTACACCATACCTAATAAGGAAGTTAGAATCTTACCTTAATTAGTATATGTACTAACCTAATCATACCTATAACCTTTGGATATCTAACCTACCCAAACTAAACCCTATTACCCGCCGGACCAAACCCACCCCCTCCCAAAACCGCCGGCCACACTCACACCTCCCTAGGATTCCATTTGAATCAATCCCTCTCTCAATCACTCCTCTCAATCTATCTCCATTTCCATCAACTAGATTTGAAGAATCTGCTGATACTCATATGTATGTTTATATGTAGGTAAGTAGTGCTGTGTTATAGAGGAAAGTTTGGTAGAGAGAGTTGAGAACTAGAGAGAGACGCCGGAGATTGGAAGGAGAAAGAGAGACCCGAGGCCTCCTCAGGTAATCCCACACCCCCCTATTGGTTTCTGCACACCCACACCCCCTCACACTCACACCCAGACCCCACGTATACGCCCAAACAGAGCCTAAGGCTCTCATCACTCTAGAAACTGCCATTAAAGCCCCTCACCGGAGCTTAAAATCTAAAACTTAACCTTAGCCCCTAAAAATTATGCCAATCAGACCCTTATGGCCCCAGATAAACTCCCTATGAACGGCCTGAAGCTTGAACCCCATTTAGGCCACCATGCATAGCATTATTCTTCCAATAACCGAAAAGAATAATGGACCCGTAGGTCCAGCGAACGAATAAACCACGAGACCACCTCCTAGTATGTGTTAGAGGGTTCCATTCCGGTCATTTTCCCGTTGGAATCGCGGATTTACATGGAGAGACGGCCAAGTTATAGCCGTTGGAAGATTTCCGGCCAAAACGCGCCTCGCCGGCGGCGGGCCAGGCGCCGGAGAAGACGACCGGAACCTTAGCGCATTAAACGCTTGTACCCTGAGCTCAAACCATTGTACCAACCCGTTTAACATTAGGGTTATATCGTTTTAATGATAACGGGTCGGGTTTATTTAAAATAACCCGAAACAACTTAAGTGAAACGACGCCGTTTCACTTCAGATCCAACCAGATCTGGCTCGGGTCAACGGGTCGGGCTAGGTTGTGAGTTAATCTGGGTCTGGGTTTTGGGTATACGGGTTAGCCTATTTACTAGATAAGTTAAGGATTCGATTAGGTTCGGGTATGAACCAATGGGTTGAACCGTGGTTTCTTTTGAGTCTGTATATGGTTAACCCGAATGGGTACGGGTTCGGTTCAGGTTTTGACCCGCGAATTTGTTAATGGACCCCTCTGAGTCTTTAATCGGATAGTCCATTGAATTCGGGTCGGGTCTGAGTTGACCCGCGGGTCTGGAATTATTACAATAATAATAATTATTATTATTATTGTTTTTTTTTGTTTTAATAATGCATTTTATATGCTTAATAATTGTTTTAAATTTTGTAAAATTAGTTTTAAGATTGTTATAAATCTGGGACATTATAATTTAATGTTATAATAGTCTGAAATTTATTATTTTATGAATATAATATTAATGATCTATTATCCTGAACAAAATCATAAAGGATTATTGATAATTATAAATAGATTTTAAATAATTTCAAAATGGTTCTAAATTCCTTAAATATATATATAGTTTTAGAATACTATAAATAAATCTTGTACATTCTGAAATATTATTTAAATAAAATAAAGTCTCTATATTATGTAATTTTGGATTAATATTATATGCTATATTTATTATTTATTGGTTTAAATAAATAATAAGTAAATGTTTTAAATTAGAATAATTAGGTAATAAATACCTAATGACTCTTTTCAACTATAGGAAAATGATATTAAATTTTTCTAAAGTCTAGAACCTCTATATTGTAAATTACTATTTACAAAACCCTAACTTTAATATTTTAATAATTATTAATTACTTATAAATATCCGTTTGGTTGTGTTTTAATTATTTAAAATACCAAACGAGCTCCGAAAATTAAGGAAAAAATACTACTAGCCTAATTTAAGGCCTAGTATTTAATAAAAATATTTATAAGAGTCATATGCCTCTCTAAATCGTATTTTATAATTATGGGATCCCACAGTCTATTATTAGACGATTTAAACTTCAGAAATTCATAATAAATAAACCGTAGCCCAGAAAAATACGCGGTCAGTTCCCAGAGCTTTAGAATAATGTCTAGAACATCCCCTTAAAGTTTGGTGACCTTTTGACACGGTAAAAAATACAGCTTTTCTTTAGGGCCCAAACTGGTATAGAAAACCCAGCCTTTTATGCGACGGACTCCGATTTGAGTCTAGTCAATGGCGTTGGACTCAGAATGATGTCCAGATCATCATGTTGAGGTTTAGGGACCCACCCGGCACAATTACCATTATGCCCCTGATTTTAGCAAGCTTATTAATCTATGTTCTATGTAATCTTAATGCTTTGTAGGAATCGCTAAGCTTGTTTTTACGCACCCGCATCGAGGTGAGTCGTCCTAACTCACTTGGTATATTATAGAATTATTCTTTGATCATATATGTATGCCCAGTGCGTCCTGTGTGGACGATACTGATAAATATTAGTAGTGTAAATGTTGGGATTCCTACTTATATGATGAATGCATGTTAACCAACCATACTCGCATGTTAGTTAGATATTCATTAATATTCTTACTTATCATGACTTCATGTTTATATAGCCACATGAACATACATATGAACATAGTCGAGTCATGATGTCAATGTTGACGTCTGCATGGTTAGTCACGGGGACTAACCCAGTCATATTGTTTATACACATTGTGTGGACCGCAGTGGTCCGAGTGGTACAGTCAAGTAAATGGGAACAACGATGAAACTGCTATAGGGCCCTGCTAGGCGACGATAGCCAGAGTTTCCATTGAAATCATTGAAGTTATGCATGAATTGATGATTGATACGCTATAGGGCCTTGTTAGGCGACGATAGCAATGTATCCATCAGAATACAATAGTTACCTTACAAATGCTATAGGGCCCTGTTAGGCGACGATAGCGCTGTAACTATTCTATTCTCCCGGTGAGGTCACGAGGACCTAAGAGTCCAATGATTACTTTTTTTTTTAAAAAACCAAAATTTGCTATAGGGCCCTGCTAGGCGACGATAGCAACGTAATCATTCTACTCTGAGCTAACGGCGTTACACTGGTAATGTAACAAGTCACATGAGTCGGTTGTGGTGTTCATGGTCGAGTTAAAGTCGAATATATCGATAATGCATTATGTCATTATCCTACATGTCATATGCTCATTAATACTGTTTCAAGATATGTTGTACTTGTATATCCTTATCTGTATTAGGAGTGATTGGTTAAGACGTTCTCACTTAGCTTCAAAAGCTAACGGCTCCTTCCCTGCCCTGGACATTTCACGTCTAGGTTATGATGAGGAGAACCATCAAAGTAACAATGAAGATGCATATAACTATACTCAGGCTGGGGACTATCAGGAAGGTGATCCTGAGACAGACTATCAAGAAGAGCTCGATAACGAGGGTTACGGGTTCGCCAGTTAGAAAGAGGACCCTGGCCTACTTCCGCATTAAGACTTCTATTATGCTTTAATTATCTTTTGGTTGATGTAATATTTAAGTGGCGTAAATCGCCCAGACCTATCTTTTGTGGTTTTCATTTGGAACTACTGTAATAGCTTAAGTAGCAAACACTTTAAGTTCCCCCATGAATACCATTAGACGTTTTTGCAAATTTCTTACTCTGATCTATATATATTTTGTTAGTATGTTGCACGGACAGGTCAGTTTTATGTAACTCGTCATTCCCTACGGGTCCAGAAAGGAAATTTTAAATTTTCCCTATTTTTGGCTACTCCGGGACGTGACAGGATTTTTGGTATCAGAGCACTAGGTTTAGTTGTGCTCGCTGACTGTCCGACACCCTTAAGTTAAGAACCTTAAGGTACTTTAGAGACGACAACCAATACTAAAATAGTCTTTCTGTCCAACAGGTAGTATGGAGAATTACCAAGGAGCCCTTCCCCGAGGCCTAGTATGCGTTGGTGCTGCTTTCCGCCAACGGACTTGCAGAAGAATAGGAAAGTTGATGAAATGTCTATTCTTTATGAAGAAAGTTTCCCCAACCATGAGTCACATCGTTGTAGCACCCCGCTTGGTGCCAATAGAGGTGGATGGAACCTCTGATATTCCTGACGACACAGTAACTATCAGCTTAGAAGAGACACAGGCAGAAATCACTTCCCTAGAGGCCCCTGTTAGTCCAATAAGCAGTTCTGAAGACGAAGAAATAGAGATCTACCTAGCCGATGAGGACCTCATTGAAAAGGGAACGTGGTACCCGTATGACCCTGACTGGCCGATAGGGTGGGATAATGAGAGATGGATGTCATTCACCCCGCCCGAAGAGATGGACATCTCGGAGGAATTCACACCACTAGAAGATTAGCACACTTTAGTCAGCTTATTTTATATTAATGCTGTATTGGGATTATAATCCCACATTTTGTCGGATATATATGTAAAAGCTGTATTTCAAAATTTCCTCTTATGTAAACACTTTTCTATTAATGAGAAACCTACTTATTAGCTTCAAATTTCTCGTGTGATATTATTCTCTTTTATGATTTAGTAAGTAATAAACCTTAAGACAATTTGCACCAGTACCCTAAATAGATAGTTCTTCTGATGGAACAGGTAACATGGATCCCCACTATATTTCAGACCCTTTTGGAGGACGACTAATTTTTCCCGACCGTGTAGTGCCAGCAAACCCGGACATATACCATCGCCAAATTCAGGAACTGGCTAGAGATGGAGGAAAAAGGAATTTATGGGTGGAAATGAATAAAAGTAATGTGTATAACTATGATACCTTGCGTTTAGAAGCGATTTATGAAGCCGAAATCGTCCAGAAGGTTCAGGACGAAATGGTTGCACTACTTAAGAACCCTGAGGACTACGAAAGGATGCACGATAATGCTTACCAAATGCCACCACCGCCTTCTGCACTCATCCAACAACCCCCACCATTCCAAGGAGTGCCTATGCACAAAACACAATCCCGAGAACCCGGTCAGTATGTCAATGATGACTTTGGAGGACATATGATCTACCCGGATGGCATCGAACCAGCTGATCCAGAAGGATTCCTGGAAAATGTGCAACTGAGAGCCCGTCAACGACTCCGAGGAGGACTTAGAGTCCAACGACGTGTGTATAATATCTCTGACCCCCATCGACTTCAAGCTGAGACCATCCATACGGCATATACTTAAGAATTGATGCATGGAGAGATTAGGAGACTAGTAATGAAGGACTCAGTTATCCAACCACTAATAAATCTGATACTACAGGAGCCTTCTATTCACCCAGAAGACCGCCTGGTTGAGCCTCCTAATGAGAATGCCCCTGTAGGTATGGCACCCCTAATGGACGCACCTGCTGATGAACCTGCTAATGCAGAGATGTCTGACGATGAACCAGATGCATATCTAGAAGTAGATGATGAGGAAGAGGATGACGAGGAGGATGATCCAGAAGAGGAAGAACCTGAACAGGAAGCACCCCACCAACCTATGGAGGTTCACCCTATAGTAGAAGAACCTATGGATAATGAGGATGATGAAGAGGATGAAGGCAATGTCGATATCGAAGATTGGGATTTGGGTGAACCCATTATGGACGAAGATGGGCCTAACGACTCTGACATGGGAGAGATCACATCCGAATCAGACATGGATGATTAGCTTAGGATAATCTGTTGTTATATGCTAGTAGTTTAATTGTATCTAAGTTATCTTGGGCTAGTGACCCATCTTGTTGTATGAATGCATGCGATAGGGTGATACCCCATTTTGTAACCATGTATTCTCGGCTAGTTTAATCTTGTAATCCTCGTTTCTGTTATTAAATGAAATAGACGTTTTAGCAATATACTTGTCTCTATGATTGTTTGGTTTGTTTGATTGATTTATATATGTGTTAGTAGATATCTAGATGTATCCTGCATTCGAACCCTGAGTAGAATACTTCTGTAGGTAACCAGATACGCAATGGCAGAACGACCAAGGAGGAATCGACGCTTAGGACTTCCAAACCCGGCCGAAGGAGCACCGGAACCCATTCCTGATGGAATGGATCCCACTGGAATCTTTGGAGCATTCCTACAACGATTGGAACACATCGGAAATAATCACGGCTCAAACAACAATGCTAATGTCACTCCCATAGCTCCACCCAGACCACAGGAGGATCGTACGGTGGAACGATTCCGGGCAATGCGGCCAGACAAGTTTAACGGGATGACTGAGCCATGGGAAGCAGAACAGTGGCTTCGTGGATTGGATATCATCTTCGACACACTGGGATGTTCTGAAATCGAGAAACGTCGACTGGCTACATATCAACTGACGTATGCTGCTGCAGACTGGTGGGAATCGGAAAAAGCAACACTGGGAGGAGCTGCACAGAGGATGTCATGGACGACATTCAAAGAACTGTTCCTAGAGAACTACTTTCCCCAGACAGAAAGGAACAAAAAAGAAAAGGAATTCATTGACTTGGTACAAGGAAACCACACTGTACGGGAATACACAGTGCAATTTGAACGTCTCTCTCGTTTTGCACACCACATGATCGATACCCCGGAGAAGAAGAACCGGAAGTATCACTTGGGACTTTCCCTGCCTCTACAGAAGCTGACCTATGGCCACCTAAACCAGACCTTCAAAGCTTTAGTGGGAATGGCTCATGGCTTCGAGGAGATCACCGGTCGTGAACAAAGGCGTTTCGTAACTCGACCACCCCTTCCGAGGTTTAATCAGGGACCGAGACAAGCCCCGGCTCGTAATCAAGGATTCAAGAGAAGCTGGAATGGTGAGAAGAAGCCGCAGACAGCTCCATTCCGTAACAAACCAGCTGTGCCATTCAAGCCGGCTCCGCCCCAAGGACAATCAGGAACCACTAATAATAACCCTGGAGTCTGTTTCAATTGTGGATTTCCCGGACATCTGTCCAAGGATTGTCGTGCCCCGAGAAGGAACAGTCGCTCTGATGTGGTCTGCTTCAACTGCAACAAGAAGGGACATCTGTCCAAGGACTGCAAAGCACCTCGAGGAGGTTACTATGGAGCGTCAACTCAAGGACAGACGCGTCTCAATGCTATTATCCCGGAGGAAGCAGGATTTGAAGAGGAAGAGCAGGAGAATCTGGAAGGTACTCTAACCCTCTTTAACAGTCAAGTGAAAGCTTTGTTTGATACTGGCGCATCAAATTCTTTTATTGCAATTAGAATTGTGCAACGCTTAGGCCTAGTGCCCCAAACGATGGATAAAGCTTTGAATGCCACGTCACCTCTAGGAAAGAGTGTTAAGTTGGATAAAGTATGCAAGAACTGCCCTCTAAACTTGAAAGATCAGAATCTCCCCGCTGATTTGATAGTTTTGTCGATGAAGGAATTCGACGTGATCCTAAGAATCGATTGGCTTGCGAAATACCATGCCAAGTTAGATTGTGCTAGCAAGTCTATACTCTTTTCAGTACCTGATGGTGAACTGTTTGACTTCAAGTGCAATCCCTCGTGTGACGTTTTCCTCACCAACTGCCTAGCCACCCTTGGAACCACGAGTGATGAGATTCCTATTAACCAAATTCCAGTTGTTCGAGATTTTGAAGATATTTTCCAAGAGGTTAAAGGACTACCACCCAAGAGGGAGATCGATTTCTGTATCGAGTTACTGCCTGGAACTTCACCGATATCAAAGGCACCTTACCGAATGGCCCCGATGGAGATGCAAGAACTAAAGGCGCAAGTGCAAGAACTCCAGGACCTCGGATTTGTTCGTCCAAGCACTTCACCGTGGGGAGCGCCGGTATTATTCGTCAAGAAGAAGGATGGAACACTTCGACTCTGTATCGACTAAAGGGAATTAAACAAGGCCACAATCAAGAATCGGTACCCACTACCGAGGATTGACGATCTATTCGATCAACTACAAGGAGCTACCACATTTTCGAAGATAGATCTGCGATCTGGATACCACCAATTGCTCGTTCGATCTGAGGATGTACCCAAGACGGCTTTCAGAACCAGGTATGGACACTATGAGTTTCTGGTTATGCCGTTCGGATTGACCAATGCCCCAGCAGTGTTCATGGATTTAATGAATCGAGTTTTCAGACCTTACCTGGATCAGTTCATCATTGTATTCATAGATGATATCCTCATCTACTCTAAGACAGAAGCAGAACACGAAGGACATGTGAAAATAGCACTTCAGACTCTACGAGACAACCACTTGTATGCGAAGTACAGCAAGTGCGAGTTCTGGCTAAAGGAAGTCAAATTTCTAGAACATGTTGTCTCGAAAGAAGGAATAACAGTGGATTCATAGAAGATTGAAGCTGTCTTAGATTGGAATCGACCGACCACAGCAACAGAAGTCAGAAGTTTTCTCGGTTTAGCTGGATATTACCGGAGATTCGTGGAAGGATTCTCCAAAATCGCAGCCCCTCTTACTGGATTAACTAGAAAGGATTTGAAATACGAATGGAACGACAAGCATGAACGCGCATTTCAAGAATTAAAGAAGAGGTTAACCACGGCGCCAGTGCTTGCAATACCGAAGAGCGGTGAACAATTTACCATTTACAGCGATGCATCGCATCAAGGACTTGGGTGTGTGCTTATGCAGGACAGAAGAGTGATAGCGTATGGATCACGACAATTGAAACCTCATGAGCTTAACTATCCTACGCACGATCTGGAACTAGCTGCAATCGTTTTTGCACTCAAGATTTGGAGACACTACCTCTACGGAGAGAAATTCGATCTATTTTCAGATCACAAGAGCTTGAGGTACTTGTTCTCTCAGAAGGAGTTGAACATGAGACAGCGACGTTGGATGAAATTGTTAAAGGACTACGATTTCACACTGCAGTACCACCCTGGCAAAGCAAACGTTGTTGCTGACGCATTGAGCCGGAAACCCCGCAAACTCATCGTATCTTCTCTCATGGTCAGAGAATGGAAAGTGTTGGAGACGCTAACGGAGTTTGAGTTTCAGATTTCTGAGTCAAGCAAAGGACGACTTTTCGGATGTCTTGTAGTACAACCGACACTCATAAGTCGTATTCTTGAAGCTCAAGGAAAGGACGAAGGACTTCGTCAATGGTTTGAAAAAGCATCGGCAAAGGACCCCGTAGAGTGGAATATAGGAGCAGATGGAGGATTTAGATGTCGCAATCGACTTTGTGTGCCCAATGAGGACAACTTGAGGAAAGATATATTGGAGGAGGCACACAAGTCAAGGATGACAGTTCATCCCGGAGGAACAAAAATGTACAAGGATCTAAAAAGGAACTTCTGGTGAGACGGAATGAAGAGAGAAGTAGCAGATTATGTATCTAAATGCATGACCTGCAAGCAAGTCAAAGCTGAACATCAGAAACCAGGAGGATTGTTACAACCACTACCAATTCCCGGATGGAAATGGGAGCACATAACGATGGATTTCGTTGTTGGAATGCCAAGGTCAAGGCAGAATCATGACGCCATTTGGGTAATCGTGGATCGAATCACCAAATCAGCTCACTTTATCGCTTATAGTATGACTTACCCAGTTGAGAAATTGAGCAGAATGTATATACAACAAGTTGTTCGACTACATGGAGTACCCGTGTCAATCGTGTCAGATCGTGATTCACGTTTTACGTCGGGATTTTGGGAAAGCTTACAGACAGCACTTGGAACTTCATTGAAGTTAAGTTCAGCATTTCACCCCCAAACCGACGGACAGACCGAGAGAGTCAATCAAGTCATGGAAGACATGCTTCGAGCTTGTGCAGTAGATTTTGAAAGTTCATGGGAAGAGAACCTACCGTTGATAGAGTTTGCTTATAACAACAGCTACCATACGAGTATAGAAATGGCATCATTTGAAGCTTTATATGGAAGACCGTGCCGATCACCCTTATGTTGGGCAGAAGTTGGAGATGACAAGCTGCTAGGACCAGAGATGATTCGAGAGACGAACGAAAAGATCAATATCGTCAAAGAGAAGATGAAAGCAGCTCAGAGCCGACAGAAAAGCTATGCGGATAAACACCGAAAGGACTTGGAATTCAGTGTTGGAGATCACGTATTCCTAAAAGTGTCACCTGTGCGAGGAGTTGTCAGATTTGGACAAAAGAGAGGAAAACTTTCGCCACGTTACATTGGACCGTTCGAGATTCTGGAACGCGTGGGAAAAGTTGCTTACAGACTTGCACTGCCACCCAAGATGTCAGGAGTGCATAATGTGTTTCACATCAGCATGCTGAGGAAAGTCGTGCACGACCCGTCTCATGAAATTAACTTCACAGACATCGAGGTAAACGACAATGTGACGTATAATGAAGGACCAATGAAGATTTTGGAACGAGGGACCAAGAAATTAAGGACCAAAGAGATTCCACTAGTGAAAGTTCAGTGGAAACATCATGATGAGCGTGAAGCTTCGTGGGAGCTCGAATCAGAGATGCGTGAGAAGTTCCCCCATCTTTTCAATGTATAGCTAGCTCTGATTCCGGGGATGAAATCTTTAATAGCAGGTGGATGATGTAATAACCGCAAATTTCGTAATAAATAAGTCGCCGTATCGTACTCAGGATTTCGTTTCAATATTATTAAATTCGAAAATCCAGAAAACCCGAGCTTGTACTTATACGTACGCACATCTATTTATTTCTCGGACTGTTAAATCAAACTACGGACTGGCGTGCACGTAAATTCGTAAAATCTGTATTTGTTATATTGTGTAGCACGTATGCCTAGGCGACGACTACACCATACCTAATAAGGAAGTTAGAATCTTACCTTAATTAGTATATGTACTAACCTAATCATACCTATAACCTTTGGATATCTAACCTACCCAAACTAAACCTTATTACCCGCCGGACCAAACCCACCCCCTCCCAAAACCGCCGGCCACACTCACACCTTCCTAGGATTCCATTTGAATCAATCCCTCTCTCAATCACTCCTCTCAATCTATCTCCATTTCCATCAACTAGATTTGAAGAATCTGCTGATACTCATATGTATGTTTATATGTAGGTAAGTAGTGCTGTGTTATAGAGGAGAGTTTGGTAGAGAGAGTTGAGAACTAGAGAGAGACGCCGGAGATTGGAAGGAGAAAGAGAGACCCGAGGCCTCCTCAGGTAATCCCACACCCCCCTATTGGTTTCTGCACACCCACACCCCCTCACACTCACACCCAGACCCCACGTATACGCCCAAACAGAGCCTAAGGCTCTCATCACTCTAGAAACTGCCATTAAAGCCCCTCACCGGAGCTTAAAATCTAAAACTTAACCTTAGCCCCTAAAAATTATGCCAATCAGACCCTTATGGCCCCAGATAAACCCCCTATGAACGGCCTGAAGCTTGAACCCCATTTAGGCCACCATGCATAGCATTATTCTTCCAATAACCGAAAAGAATAATGGACCCGTAGGTCCAGCGAACGAATAAACCACGAGACCACCTCCTAGTATGTGTTAGAGGGTTCCATTCCGGTCATTTTCCCGTTGGAATCGCGGATTTACATGGAGAGACGGCCAAGTTAAAGCCGTTGGAAGATTTCCGGCCAAAACGCGCCTCGCCGGCGGCGGGCCAGGCGCCGGAGAAGACGACCGGAACCCTAGCGCATTAAACGCTTGTACCCTGAGCTCAAACCATTGTACCAACCCGTTTAACATTAGGGTTATATCGTTTTAATGATAACGGGTCGGGTTTATTTAAAATAACCCGAAACAACTTAAGTGAAACGACGCCGTTTCACTTCAGATCCAACCAGATCTGGCTCGGGTCAACGGGTCGGGCTAGGTTGTGAGTTAATCTGGGTCTGGGTTTTGGGTATACGGGTTAGCCTATTTACTAGATAAGTTAAGGATTCGATTAGGTTCGGGTATGAACCAATGGGTTGAACCGTGGTTTCTTTTGAGTCTGTATATGGTTAACCCGAATGGGTACGGGTTCGGTTCAGGTTTTGACCCGCGAATTTGTTAATGGACCACTCTGAGTCTTTAATCGGATAGTCCATTGAATTCGGGTCGGGTCTGAGTTGACCCGCGGGTCTGGAATTATTAATAATGCATTTTATATGCTTAATAATTGTTTTAAATTTTGTAAAATTAGTTTTAAGATTGTTATAAATCTGGGACATTATAATTTAATGTTATAATAGTCTGAAATTTATTATTTTATGAATATAATATTAATGATCTATTATCCTGAACAAAATCATAAAGGATTATTGATAATTATAAATAGATTTTAAATAATTTCAAAATGGTTCTAAATTCCTTAAATATATATATAGTTTTAGAATACTATAAATAAATCTTGTACATTCTGAAATATTATTTAAATAAAATAAAGTCTCTATATTATGAAATTTTGGATTAATATTATATGCTATATTTATTATTTATTGGTTTAAATAAATAATAAGTAAATGTTTTAAATTAGAATAATTAGGTAATAAATACCTAATGACTCTTTTCAACTATAGGAAAATGATATTAAATTTTCCTAAAGTCTAGAACCTCTATATTGTAAATTATTATTTACAAAACCCTAACTTTAATATTTTAATAATTATTAATTACTTATAAATATCCGTTTGGTTGTGTTTTAATTATTTAAAATACCAAACGAGCTCCGAAAATTAAGGGAAAAATACTACTAGCCTAATTTAAGGCCTAGTATTTAATAAAAATATTTATAAGAGTCATATGCCTCTCTAAATCGTATTTTATAATTATGGGATCCCACAGTCTATTATTAGACGATTTAAACTTCAGAAATTCATAATAAATAAACCGTTGCCCAGAAAAATACGCGGTCAGTTCCCAGAGGCTTAAAATAATGTCTAGAACATCCCCTTAAAGTTTAGTGACCTTTTGACACGGTAAAAAATACAGCTTTTCTTTAGGGCCCAAACTGGTATAGAAAACCCAGCCTTTTATGCGACAGACTCCGATTTGAGTCTAGTCAATGGCGTTGGACTCAGAATGATGTCCAGATCATCATGTTGAGGTTTAGGGACCCACCCGGCACAATTACCATTATGCCCCTGATTTTAGCAAGCTTATTAATCTATGTTCTATGTAATCTTAATGCTTTGTAGGAATCGCTAAGCTTGTTTTTACGCACCCGCATCGAGGTGAGTCGTCCTAACTCACTTGGTATATTATAGAATTATTCTTTGATCATATGTGTATGCCCAGTGCGTCCTGTGTGGACGATACTGATAAATATTAGTAGTGTAAATGTTGGGATTCCTACTTATATGATGAATGCATGTTAACCAACCATACTCGCATGTTAGTTAGATATTCGTTAATATTCTTACTTATCATGACTTCATGTTTATATAGCCACATGAACATACATATGAACATAGTCGAGTCATGATGTCAATGTTGACGTCTGCATGGTTAGTCACGGGGACTAACCCAGTCATATTGTTTATACACATTGTGTGGACCGCAGTGGTCCGAGTGGTACAGTCAAGTAAATGGGAACAACAATGAAACTGCTATAGGGCCCTGCTAGGCGACGATAGCCAGAGTTTCCATTGAAATCATTGAAGTTATGCATGAATTGATGATTGATACGCTATAGGGCCCTGTTAGGCGACGATAGCAATGTATCCATCAGAATACAATAGTTACCTTACAAATGCTATAGGGCCCTGTTAGGCGACGATAGCGCTGTAACTATTCTATTCTCCCGGCGAGGTCACGAGGACCTAAGAGTCCAATGATTACTTTTTTTAAAAAAACCAAAATTTGCTATAGGGCCCTGCTAGGCGACGATAGCAACGTAATCATTCTACTCTGAGCTAACGGCGTTACACTGGTAATGTAACAAGTCACATGAGTCGGTTGTGGTGTTCATGGTCGAGTTAAAGTCGAATATATCGATAATGCATTATGTCATCATCCTACATGTCATATGCTCATTAATACTGTTTCAAGATATGTTGTACTTGTATATCCTTATCTGTATTAGGAGTGATTGGTTAAGACGTTCTCACTTAGCTTCAAAAGCTAACGGCTCCTTCCCTGCCCTGGACATTTCACGTCTAGGTTATGATGAGGAGAACCATCAAAGTAACAATGAAGATGCATATAACTATACTCAGGCTGGGGACTATCAGGAAGGTGATCCTGAGACAGACTATCAAGAAGAGCTCGATAACGAGGGTTACGGGTTCGCCAGTTAGAAAGAGGACCCTGGCCTACTTCCGCATTAAGACTTCTATTATGCTTTAATTATCTTTTGGTTGATGTAATATTTAAGTGGCGTAAATCGCCCAGACCTATCTTTTGTGGTTTTCATTTGGAACTACTGTAATAGCTTAAGTAGCAAACACTTTAAGTTCCCCCATGAATACCATTAGACGTTTTTGCAAATTTCTTACTCTGATCTATATATATTTTGTTAGT
The DNA here is from genome assembly GCA_033977485.1 of Hydrangea macrophylla. NCBI lineage: Eukaryota > Viridiplantae > Streptophyta > Magnoliopsida > Cornales > Hydrangeaceae > Hydrangea > Hydrangea macrophylla. The sequence goes on from CM066995.1 coordinate 97,908,915, forward strand.
ATGTTGCACGGACAGGTCAGTTTTATGTAACTCGTCATTCCCTACGGGTCCAGAAAGGAAATTTTAAATTTTCCCTATTTTTGGCTACTCCGGGACGTGACAGAGTAGGTGACAATGCGGTTATTCACCCGTCATTCCCTATGGACCCATAAAGGAAATTTATTTTTCTCTATTTATGCTGCTCCGGGGCATGACAGACAGAGTTCTCCCTATTACAACACCATTCTCCCTGTTAAATAAGAATTTAAAATACCAAAATATCACCAAAACACTTGAAAATACTTTCAAAACTTCAATCCACAATTCATATTACAATGATTTAATATAAAACCAAAACATAAACTTATCTCCAAAACAAACACTAGGAATATAATTATTCGTCTAAACTCATTTACATATGAACATATTAAACATTAACCATTAATCTCGAGCTATCCCAGAATCCTCACAATTCAACGCTTCTCACTGTTATGTTCATATGAACCTGCATGGTCATTAGCCACAAAATCGAATAAACTTTGACTCAATGAGTACGTGATACTAATCATGCAATTGAAGTATTTAATAATTCATAACACCAATTAAGCATTCACAACAATAAATGGTCGCAGGCGTGTCAAGTAATCAATCACCATCGTTCTGGATCCCTGATTCCGGGCCATTCTCACCTTTTCCGTCGCATATAGCGAAATCACGCTCATTTATTAGTGATCGTAGTCAATTCGTTGTAGTCGTCACCACTATCCCCTTTTCTCTGAGGATTTCATCATCTCTCTGTCCCTTATATATAGGCAAACTGTTGGAAAAATTGGATTTCATATAATTAGTTTTATGGAAACTTTGGCTCCAATTTAAGGTGGGTCCCACACGTTCTTTGGGGCAGGAACACATTGGAACCGTTCTCTTCTGTAAGGAGATGAACGTCGTATATTTACATGTTGAAATCCAATAAGGGATGAATGAGAAATTGTCATCCAAAGTGGCCCATGTGAAACATTGGAGAAGGAGGAAAATGTGGGAACACTTGGTTGTCCCACATAGGAAAAACATCAAAGAACATAAGGGTATATTTAAGAGGGAAGTCACCTAAGGGGCATGCCCCTTTGGGGTATCCACTTTTGTTAAGGGAGGAGGACCTAGGCCCTTGTGGGATTTATCCCGCGCGCGCGCACATACCCACACGCGCGCGCGCGCCTTCGTCGACCAGCTGGGCGCGGTCTGTGGACCTGGGCTTCGGCTTATTTGAAATTAATTAATCTTTTTGGAGAAAATTTATTTGAATTTTCCTCCAGTTTTTTTTTTATTTCAAACAGTCATGTCCCTCCAGAATTATAAGGCCCTGTTTGGATGTGTTTTTTCGTACAGTCACCACTCCAATAGTTGCAATGCTCTGTTTGGATGGGTTGATTCGAACAGTCACCAGACTGTTTATATATATTCTCCTCTGGTTTCATTTCATAAACATGGAATAAAAAATCTCTCTCTCACTGCATATCATATCATTGTGTTCGAGTATTATATAGTTTTGTATTCGCTATATTCTGGAGATTGAAGTGCAACTTCTGCAGAATTGAAAAATCCGTTCTATCTTGGGAGACGATTGTTCATCAATCTTGTGCACCGAGAGGGAGCAAATTCGTCTTAAGGAAATAGTTCACTGGGCTCAGATTCTTTCTCAAAATTTGTTCTGTTCATCTTAATTACTGTGAGTTTGATTCAATTACAGTTTTGTTTATACAGATTGTCTAGTAGGAATAACACAAACTAATGGTGATTATCACTTGAGACCCTTTGACCCAAATAAGCATATAAGCAACTCAACATGTCAACATAGCAATTTCATAATTTTGGACATGATAATAATAAATAATCACACGCTTTTCCACTTAATCATAAATTAAGCATTCTAAGCATTTAATAACAATTAAAAGACATTAAATATCTAATTTTGGGATTATGACACTCACCTCACGAATAGGTCCAAATAAGTCTAGAATTCCTAAATTTCTTCGCAAAACTAGCTCTAGGTACTCCCAATGATATTCCTACATTTATATATCACATATATGTATCATCCCTCAAAATAGGTCGCAGAAAAACATTACCAAAACTGAAAAAGAAAGACATAGAAATATTCATCTTACTTTCACGAGTTCGAATATGGCTTCGGTTTGCAAAATAGAGGTCATACGGCGAAGCTACAGCGATAAAATGGCTCAAAACCCTTTATTTTTCTTTCTTCTCGTTGAACCTCTACTCTCTGTAAGTTGTTTTGATTTTTTTTTTTTTTTTATACTAGCCGACTAACATATCTTTACATACTAAAGGATATGTTATAATTTTATCATATTTTCATTTACACCCCCATAATTTTCTAAAGTCTATTATGAAACCCTCTAATAATTATATTAACTACCCAATATCTAAGTGAGTATGTGTCTATGTCACGTATGAGTCCCAAAAGTGGTCCCAAATATTTTATGAAGATGCTAATTAGCCTACTAATTATGAACCATATTCCAATTTTCCCTCACATGGGTACTCAAATTGGCACCATAAAAGGTCGTAACTAGCAATAAATATTCAAAACAATTACATAATTATTCATTTAATCACATAAATGTAACTAAATGCAATTTATCTAATCTGGACCTCCCGTGGGTCCCATTTCACATCTGTCCAACTGTGCCCTTATCAAAGCACTTATCATATCGAGATAACTGGAACTTACCCAAATATCACATGCAATTAATTATACTAATTAATGCATGAAAAATAAATATTACTTCCATTTTTCGGGTACGGGTATTACAATTTTTTTAGCGTGAATTTCACATAATTTTGAAAGGTTTGAACTCTAGTAATGTGCATGGCATTATCGGTCTAAAATTGCTGCTCAAATTTCACATAAATTCTTGTTGAAATTTTCACATAACTAGAATTTCACATTATGTGAAATTTTTTTAATTTTCTTATACTTTTTATGCCACGTTCATTATCGAGGTTTGCACCCCGCCCCAGTCTCCCTCCCCGCATCAGTCCCCTATACTTATTGTCACTTACTGTGTGAAATTTCGCATAACTTCATAAATGTAAAATTTCACATAACATTTTTTCCCCACAAATTTCACATAACAAATTTTGTGAAATTTCAGACGTTGGAGTGAATTTGACATAGTTTTTTTATTTTCACAAATTTCACATAATTAACCAATGATGTGAAGTTTCATATGTCGGAGTCAATTTCACATAACTTTTTCTTTTCACAAATTTCACATAATAAGATGTGAAAATTTAGGCACTGGAGTGAATTTCACATGACTATTTTTTTTTTCCTTCACAAATTTCACATATATAGCCAGTTATGTGAAATTTGATAGATCTCGTCGAGCAGATTCTAAAACTTGAAATTTTATGAAAAAATTATTTATACATTAAAAACTTATTGATTTTTAAAATTTGGCAAAACTTTTCCTAAATATTTTTTGTAGGAAAACTTATCCTAAATTAGTTACACTTATGGCATAGGTTGACATAACTCCCGATTCCAAAAGGGATTGGTTCCCGGGAAGGCAATTGACATATATAAGTCCCCTGCAATTCATAGTTTCGGGGTTTGAACCTCATCTCCCTCCTCTATATAAAAAAAATTTTAAAAAAAATAATAAAAAAATTAGTTACACTTGTGTATACATGGCATCAAGAGGAAAACTTTCAACAATAGGTACACACTTTCAACCACACCCCAAATCACAACACATTTTAAATACATGTAACTTGTACTAAGTATAATTGTGATATGGGGTGGAGTTAAAAGCGTGTGTGCCTAACATTGTTGAACTTTCAAATGAATGAACTAAAAAAGGCACGTGGGCAAGTAAGCACATGTGAAGCGGACATGCGTCTAGGCGCATGTTGCGATTCCAAAGCTACTTTTGTCGATCCAATTTTTTTTGGACTTTTCAGTGAACTAAATTATGGGTTGGACCTCTCACATAAAAAAAATTTTATTTAATCTAGGACCAAAGACTAATTACCCCTATAATTAAATACTGAATATAAAATCTTAAAATCATAAACTTATACATACTTGTGTGAAAGAAGGACTTCAATTGCTTAAATACAACTTGGAAATAAAAATTGGAAACAAATAACATTGAATGTTGATGACTGATTACATGCAAGAGGTTACAAGGAAGCTATATAATAATTACCCTCCCTGAGCTCCCTCTACATTCAATCGATGCAAGTCTATGAAGAAGTACTCTGCTTGAAATTTATAGAAGTGGAAATTTTGAAAGTGAGTGCTTGGAATTTACAGAACTGGAAATCTTGAAAGATGGCTTTGATAATATCTTTATTGAATGATTTTGAAGCCAAAGTCTAACAATATTTATGGCCTTTAAAGAAACAGCTTACAGGTAAGAGTAAATATTTATTTTTTGTTTTAGTTCAAAGTAATCTTGAAAGACAGAGACAGAGGTTTGTTTCTAGTTTGTACATTGAATATAGTGAGAAACTCATCAAAGGGAAGAAAAAATAAATATATAGAAATTAAAGAAAATTACTAAGAGATGATTGTTCAATAGTCAGGGCAGGCCTTGAGGTCATGCCCCGAAACGACCGTATAAGGCTTCATTTTTATGCTTATTTTTTTCTAATTTCTTTATAATTTTTATGAAATCTCTCATTTTTAGGCCTATTTTCTTCTAATTTCTTCCTATTTTCTATAAAACTTAGTATAGATGCCTCATTTTTTAAGCCCCGTTAAAAATTTACTAGAGACCTCAGATAATTTGCCATCTCAGAGCCGGCCTGTCTATGGTGTGTTCCAACAAGGAGATTTTTATGCCAACATGCTTGTCTTTCATTTCATTACCTGCCTCCTTGACATTATTCTCAATTAAATATCTTCTCTTCCTATAAAATGTCTAAAGTCTCATGATCTTTCGGTGACACCGAAAAGGAAATAAAGAAGAAATAGGAGAAAATATATGATGAGCCAAACGAATAATAGGCCATTTGGTTTTAAGTTTCAATACATATAATAAAGTAATGTTATACTTCTCAATGGCCGAGATGTGTTCGATGGTGGAATATGTGCCAATCATGGCCGGATTACATTTTATGTCAAAAAATGTGTCAAAATTGTGTATGTGTAAGTAATACTCCTCCAAAAAAAATTAAACGAACATGCAGGGTAATTGGAAATAAGAATCAAGATTATCATGCTGTTTTAGTTTCTTGGTTGGTAAGGTTAGTAAAAAAAAAAATAATGGATATCTTGACATCTCATCAAATGTGGCAAACCCTTGGTTTGCTGGCGACATGTTTAATCCCTGTGATTGACATCACCTTCCGTGCACGCATAGTGGACATCAAATTGATTCTCAAATTCCTTGCAAATTCAATATTTTCTTCTTTCTAAATAATGGTACATTTCTTCAATTCTTCCTTTTATTTCTCCATTTCAACTCTTTCTTTTGTAGACAAAGTAGTTCCAAAAATATTTCTTAAGGTTCTGTGTGTATTGCATGTACCCTTCTACGTGCATATAGGCAGATAGGGAGTGCCTTCACCACAAGAAGTAGTGTTGTTCTTTAGGTATTTTAGATGTTTTTTTTTTTTTTAATAATCATGGGTGTCCGAGTTAGCTTGTGCGTACCTCGACTAATCCCACGAGGTCAAGGCGTCCGGGTGAATCACATGTGACCACTTCCAAGAGGATTTGAATTTAGATATTGTTCTTGTTTGTCACTAGTTCAGACAATATCTACGTACATAGGAAACACTTGTTTCATGGACCTAGGATGTAAACAGTGCGGTTCAGTGGAATTTTCATGGGAACCGGTCGATTTTGTTTTGGTTCAATTTGGTTTAATTTAGTGCATTTCACAGTTTGGTTCGATGTATATTTGAGGAATTTTCTGAAAACCGAATTGATCAGCTCAATCGGTGCAATTAATTTTCTTACATTTAAGGACAAAATTAAAAAAGATCAAAAAAAAAAAAAAAACACCCAAATATTGTCCTTAAATAAAACTTGACTAACAATCATCTCATATAGTCCTATTAGTCCTTTTCCTGTGTAAGTGATTCTTTGTAATCACAAGCGGCTATATACGTACATGGACACACACTACACACATATATCCACATACATAGAGTTAATCAGATACAGCGTCAGTAGACCCCGTAGTATCAGTGGACCCCACCAAAAGAGATATACACAATATGGTGTTTGTGAGATTTGTTTGTGCCCAAAAACTTACTCAATGAGATATGATGGAAAATCAAGTGATAATCATGAGAGTAATATTTGGGGCACTAACAAATCCACTAACACTTACTAACACACTCTATCTCTCTCCTAGTGGTACTGTGGGGTCTGCAATGGTATTGTGAGGTCCGCAGTGGCCCCTGCAGTATCACTAGAAGAGAGATAGAGTATGTTAATAAGTGTTAGTGGATTATATTAGTACCCCTAACATTGCCCTAATCATGATTCATGTTACTAGTTTTCCCTGGCAAATGGTCTACTTGAGAATCTCTTCATCTACCATAGATGATGGAAATCAATGTGGTCCCCTTACCAATTACTACAAATTTATAGTACCATTTCACACTATATTAAGAGGGTCAATTAAGACTATGAAATGTTTTGGGCCTACCACTGCAGAAGCACCTATAGTGGTTGAGAGAATAATACATGATTGTGCTCAACTTTGGGCAGCACCGCAACACCTTCATTTTGTAATACTCAATACTCATCGGGTAATACTTGGGACACAACCTTCATACAATTTTCATACAACCTCCCCAAAAGATGTGTCTATCTCTTTCCTGTGTCACTGTGGGGTCCAGTGACATCACAGGAGAGAGATAGACACATCTTGTGGGGAGGTTGTATGAAAGTTGTATGAAAGTTGTGTCCCAAATATTACTCATACTCATCACCCACTCATGCATCAATCTAGGCCCATCATTTGCTAACCGACAATCCAATCCAAAAAAAATTAAAAACCAAAAAAGTTTATTAAGTTAATCAGAGGATTTTAAATCATTCAACATATAATACAAGGTAGATCTTAAACAATTATCCCTAAGATTTACTAGATTTGTTAAGAATAATTTGAAGTATCCAATGATAAGAAAATCCTATATAATTTCTTGTTGCACAGACAAAACCCCACATTTTGGAAAGATCCCAAAACGAAAAAACCAACCTTCTGAAGTGGACTATTAGCCTCAATTGCATAACTCTCTCTAGAGTCTAGAGATCTAGTAAGAAGCATGATGCTAGCATTGTCTTTTTATTCTAAAATGGACATTGGAAAACAAAAGATAGAGAGAGAGGAGTGTATACTACAAAATTCAATGATTGCATATCAAAGAGAGTTCTATACTGATAGTGTGGGGAAATTCTGTAGTGGGGCGGGGCGGTTTTGTCCCACGTGAAGTAAAATGAGGGTGGGACGTTGGATGAAAAGAGAAGTCATCTTGAAGTGACAAGTGTCCAAGTTGGTTTGAAAATTTTCAAACCCATTCTGACCTATTAACGCCTAATCCGGTTGCCCCCACACTGTGGGGAAAAAAAAGGCGGAAAAAAAAAAAAAAAACAGAGAGCTATCCAGCTATCCAGACCTTTCTCCTTCGCGATCAAGATCCCTCCGGCAGAAACCCATCCCGATCATGAACCCTATCTCCTCTCTCTCTCTCTCTCTCTCTCTCTCTCTCTCTCTCTCTCTCTCTCTCTCTCACACACACACACACACACACCCCCCACTCCAACTGTGAACTCCGGTTCGCTCAACCGCCGGCATCGACCACCACAAACACCACCTCCTCCGACATCACCAGTACTGACCACTATTACTGTTTTTGAAGGTATTCTCTTTTCTTTTTATGTAGATTTTGAAGATTGGCATTGATTTTGATTCAGGGCTTCTAGTTGATTTTGATTTAGGGCTTCTCTTTACAATGTATGAAAATCTTGGAAGCCATGGTTGAGACATTGTAACAATCAACTTCTTTCATTCTTCATTCATGTCTTTGCCCTGAACATTTGTTGAGATCAATGAAAAGCCCTCATTACATTCCTAGTTTTTTTTTTTAATTTAACTATATCACTGGGCCATTGATGATAATACATATTTTAGAACCTTCACATATCTATCAACCCAGCATTTCCTCAATCATTTCTTTCTCTAAATCCATTAACCAAATCGAGACATTCCATCAATTTACGAGCTTATATGCATAACCAAACTCATAATCACATTAAATAACTATTGAGGTATGAAGTTTCAAACTAATGTATTCTCTAATGTCACAGACTTCATGCATTTCTAATGGATTCAAACAACTACATTAGGCTCAATTTAGGCAAATATCCCTGTTTTCCTCAATTCAAACAACTACCTTAGATCTGAAAAATTGAAAAAAAAACCATGGTAAATACTTCTCAGTAATTCGTTTTTCCCCCTGATTTCCTCGGAAACCAAACGCCTCATGAACATTCTATGCAACAAGAACAAGCAGAGCATAAAGTAGGACTGTAACTTGCGCAAGTTGGGCCTGATTATATGTTTTGTTCAGGCCTGACCCAAGTTTTAGTGGAGTATGCCCAAGCCCAAGCCCAAGCCCAAGCCCAAGCCCAAGCCCAAGCCCAGCTTAAGCCCGACCAACCCAGCCCAAGTCTGACTTGCAATATTAGAGACACAATAAGTCTGAAGCCTAATTTTTTGGTTTAAATCTTTGAAACAAAACAATATAGATATATATATATATATATATATTGCTAGGAGGACACTGATCCAATGGTTAATCATCATACATAGGTAAGATACATGTATTATGACATATATATGTATATATACAGGCTCATGCTATTTGGGTTATTAATTAATATATATATATATATATATCCAAGTTTAATCCATAATCAATTTAGGTTTCTCTTGATTAGATTATGAAGAAGAATCCCGTAGATAAGGCTCGTCCATCCTGAAGTCCACCAACTAAAAGCCCTCCAATGAAGAAGAAAAGGAGTTCAACGGAGAAGACTCCTACAAAGGTGGTTGAGAACCGAAAAATGGGGTATGTATGGAGCCCCTTTATATTGAACTCTTGTTTTTGTTGAATGATTATCCATCTTCATTTGATTGAATGCATGTTGTTTGGTTTTGTACATTATTAAAGAACACTTGGACTTCCTCAAGGAACTATTTGGACCGTGACAGCAAACATTTGAATGCACACTGTCTAGTTTTGGACCTAACTAAGTAACATTTGACTTTCTTAAGAAAGCATTTGTACCTTTTAAAAAAAGTTTGGAATCCCCATTGACTTTCTCAAGGAAGACTTTCTTAAGGAATTAATTGTACCTTTTAAAGAAAGGTTTGAAACCCAACAGCGTCCTTGTGTACCTTATACTAAAGATCATTTGGACTTTTTCAACCAAGTGTTTGTACCTTTAAAAAAAATGAAACCCCACTACCCACCTTTGTACCTACTAAGGATCATTTGGAGTTTCTTAAGAACTATTTGTACCTTTCAAAGAAAAAATTGAAACCCCACTGCACACCTTTGTACCTACTAAGGATCATTTGGACTTTCTTAAGAACTGTTTGTACCTTTCAAAGAAAAAATTGAAACCCCACTGCCCACCTTTGTGCCTTACTAAAGATCAATTGGACTTTCTTAAGGACTATTTGTACTTTTCAAAGAAAGTTTTGAAATCTCACTCCCTACCTTTGTACCTCACTAAGGACTATTTGGACTTTCTTAAGGAACTATTTGTACCTTTTAAATAAATTTTGTACCTTTATAAGGATCATTTGGACATCCTTAAGGAATATGTTGGACTTTATTAAGATTCATTTGATGGTCCATCTTTTGTAGGAAAAAGAGAAAATTAAAAGAGGTTGAAAAAGTTGAACAACGAGAAGAAATGTGTAAAGGAAGGACCGAAGCTCCTTACCTAATATATTTGTAAGTTGAACTCGAGCACTAGTATTTCTGTTGAGAATACATTCATGAAAATCATGCCCACATGTTTTCATCGCAAACACGAGATGATAAATGAGTTTAGAGAGGAAAACCCGGGAATCAAAGTGAAAAAATCGGTGAGAAAAGACGATGCTCTATACATAATATAATTAATGAGTGGTTTTTAACACTTTGTTTGTATCGCTACAGGTATGGAATACTATCCGGGATAAGTGGAATGCAATGAGCACTGATGAAGTTGAGCCGTACAATGAGATGGGAAAGAAGGCTAGGGAGGAAAATAATGAGTTGAGGGCTAAGGGCCTACTTATAGAGAAAGAAAAAGCGGGGACAAAAGAGAAAAAACAAAGGGTATCATAATATTTCTACCTTTGCTTATTGTAGATAATTTCCTTTTGATATCTTATACTTTTCATGTATATTTTTTTTTATGAAATAATAGGCAAGCGATAGCTTCAGCACTTGACAATCGTTGCCTGTAATTATTGAGGTTAGAAAGAATTTCACGGATAAACAAGATTAATTTGTCAAGGGTATTGGATTGGGGGGGGGGGGGGGTATTGAAGCTACAGTGAAACCAAGTGGACCACGAGTTGTGCGAGTGGCTCGTGAAAAATTTTGACACCTCCGACTGTTCGTTGATGGTCCACGGGGAGACAGTCAACATTTTTTCCGAAGGATGTTGAAAGGATGTTGGGGGTCCGTGCACGTGGAGTTGTGCTGAGCAGTTGTTCCACTGAGGAGTTGGAAGAATTGGCTGGGCAACTTGGATTTGTTAATGGAATCCTTTCCCTTAAGAAGTTGAAGAATGATCTTAGTAAAACAAGCGATGTGGGGGATGAGTTCAAAAGAAGGGTTGTGCTCCTCGTGATGGGATGTTTTTGCTTACCCGGCACTAAAGTTGGGATTAGATCAAGCTTGCTATATTTGGTGAAAAATGTAACAATCTTGGAGAACATAAACTGGGGCAAGTTGATCTTAGACCATCTTATGGATAGCGTGATCAACTATCGGAATAAGAAAACAAGCGGCCTCGCTGGATGCTTATTCTTTCTTATGGTAAAATTTTGTTAATTCATCTTATGGAGTCATTTAAATTTACCTTCTCAGTGGATTGAGCTTGACGAGCCTTTTTTTTAATGCAGATTTTTTATTTAGAGACTTTTATCCCGGTAGGGGTGCTAATGCCCAATACTATGTCCAGTATAAATGCATACCCCCACATCGACTTTTGGGATAATGGCGGAGTAAAGAAACGAATGATTTTCTTAATCAAGCAAGGATTGATGAAAACGAATAAAAAGGTACATTTGGACTTTACAATTTATTGATGGATATTTTTGTTTATATAATACCTTTTGCAATTAATGTTTGGAATGACAGGTGGAGTTGGCACCAATAAGGGACGGAGAAGAAGCTATCCATGAAACTCCTACAACGAAGGCTGCTTCTCTTAGGGTTGAAGGAACAGATATTACCTTGCTTGAAAAAGAGGTTCAATACTTGAAAGATGAATTGTTGAAGGAGACTGCTCAAAGGAGCAAATTGGAGAGAATGGTGTGTGAGCTTGGTACCGAAGTTGTTGACATCAAATGTCAAATGTTTGGACTGACAACGAGTTTGAAGGCTGATATTCAAGCTTTGAAAGATGACCTTTCTAATGCCATAAATGAAGGGTTTGAAAAAGTGCTACAAAAAAAAATAAATGAAAGAGGACGATGAGAAGATGAAGACGAAGATGAAGGGAATGGAGAAGGAAAATGAGGAGTAGAAGGAGAAAACCAAGGTGATACAGGAGGAGAGACGGGAAGAAAAGAAGGACAAAATGAAGAAAATAAAGATTATAGTCCAATAATTGGTTCGTGTCTGCTTGTTGCTCCCGATGATAATAGTCCAAGTATAGGGACCCCAACAGTGGTCTATAAAGAGGTACCTGTTGTTGACCTTTCAGAGGACCAAACAAATATCCTCGTAGGGAAAAATGTTGAGCCAACTATGCAAAAATCCCCAGTCTTGAAGGATATTGAAGACGAGGGCTCTTGTTCTCCACGTATGAGGAAAACTCAGGTAACTGCGGAACGGAGACCGGGGAAACAACGTGTGTTTCCATACTTAAATGTTGAGCAAAACTTGTTGAGGAGGGCTACGAAGCCAAAAAAAATAAATGTCAAGCCTTCCGCCATCGATGTTAGAATAAGGGAGTTTAGCGAACAAGAGGAGAAGATAATCCGCTTAGTCTGCGATCCCAAGATCTCCAATGAGTAAGTATAAACTCTTGTTTAGTCTAGTACGTATTGTTTATGATATGAAATGATATGAACTCTGTTAAATACAAATACAGCAAGATACTTATACGATCACACATGGAGTTTGCGGATCGTGCTAGCTTGTTGCTCCTTAAGGAGGGAAAATGGGTCAATGACATGGTACGAAACTCAAAACTCTAGAGTCATTCAAATTAACGCCTATCCCACAAACATATCTCACAATTAACACCTACCTATGCTAGATTATAAATTGCATGGTCGGGAAACTGATATATGATGCGAAGAACAAGCGGCCAGATGGGAGGCAGTGGCATTGGTATATGCCGACGTTTGTTGAGGTAATAGACTAATTATATTTCTAGTATCCTTGGTATATAGAAATATGTGAAATGAGCAGCATAGGTTTGAATTAAGACTTTGGGTAATTTGCAGCAAACTATTATGGAGGGCAGGGGCCAGGTGAGCTCTAGTGCCCGAAATTATTTTGGATCAGAGAAATACACCGGCGTTCTGAAGACGGTGAAGAGGGTATGCGATTTGTATTTGTAAATGCACATGTTAGTCGAGCAGTCATTATGGTTTTTATTGTGTAATGCAGATATTCATTCCAATAAACAACAGCCATACCCACTGGTTTGTCTGTGTCATAGACATATCTAAGGAGAAGGTGATTATACTGGACTCATCAGTCATGCACGGACTCCATCGTGAGAATATGGTGAAAAAAATAGTATGTCTCAGACCCTTTTATGTTTATGTAGTTATGTTTTTGTTGAATATGATTACAAAAACTTGTATATATGTTTATAGGTGAATGACATGCACAAGTTGTTGTGGGATCACTATGGAAAGCCTTATAACATGACAATCAATAATTTTCCAATTCAGTACCCCGAATGGGTGCCGCAGCAGAACAACGGGTACGAGTTATGATTTTATATTTTGCGTTGTTATTTTTGAACTTATTTTATAGTTTATAACAACTATTTTGTAATCTGCTTGATAGCGATGACTTTGGCGTTTATGTGATGACATTCATGGAGGACTACGATGAGTTATGCCTGGGGACAGTGTTCCTTGTAAGTTAAATATGCGCACTATTTTAATCTAAGTTCACACATATGATATGTACTTGACAAATTTACTAGGTGCTTCTTTATGATATGTTTAAATCTTTTTAGTTCGATTCAAGGCAAGCAAGGGGAAAGATTCTGCTAGAATTAATACAATACAACTACAATGAGCTTTGAAATGAAGTATTAAAAGATGTTGAAGCATACAGAGGTAATATTTGAATCCAAGAACATCATTATATGAATGGAAATGTTGGATGGTGGTGGTTATATTCCCATAAGTAATCCCTGTGAGCCTATGATTAGATAAAACAATGAGTATTAGATGGGCATTATGTGCATTAACAAACTCATTGAATAGTATGTTAACTGACCTCGCTTGCTTGTTCACTTGTTCCACTACTTTGCCACATAAATTGAGCATCTGTGCTATTTAAGTCGAATTGGAACTGTGTTGCCGATGCATCATGCATATTTCTGCGCTTATTGCTCATATGGTTTGCATTCGCATTTACTCTTGTCTGGTCGTCATGCACAAAACCTTCTTCTTCTTCAGTAGATGCATGCGGCTTTGATTTTGGGCATCTCGTTCTCGTGTGTCCTTCTCCCCTATAGATTGACATTGAAATTTTTTGAACATAAACAAATGATTTTCTTCCATTGGTTTGAATTTGGTTCTTGTATGCAGGTTGATAAAGGAGAATAGCAGAGCGATGATTTTCTTCCATTGATTTGATTTTTAGTGTAGATGATTAAATGGACAGTTTTGTGTGTACAATTTTTGTGCCTTGATTGGCAAAATTGTGTACCTTCTTTGCATTGTTGCTCTTTCAATAGAGTAGAATGTATTAAATCTTGTCAAATTAGGATGAAAGGAACTTGAAAGATTGCAAAGAACTTTGGCAACAGAGTAATTATAGATGAACTTACATGATATATCTTGAATAGTTTATAGAGATGACTAAGGATCGTTTGAACTTTCTTAAAGAAATATTTGGACTTTTGTAAGAAACATTTGTGCCTTGATAAGGATCATTTGGACTTTCTTAAGAAACATTTAAACTTTCTTTTGAATGCAAACTGCCTATCCTTGTACCTTTATAAGGATCGTTTGGACTTTCTAAAGGAACTTCTTGTACCTTTCAAAGAAAATTTGAACTTTCTTAAAGAAACATTTGGACTTTACTAAGGGACCTATGGACTTTATTAAGAAATATTTGAATTTTTGTAAGAAACATTTGTACCTTGATAAGGATTATTTGGACTTTCTTAAGAAACATTTGAACTTTCTTTTGAATGCAAACTGCCTATTTTTGTACCTTGATAAGGATCGTTTGGACTTTCTAAAGGAACTTCTTGTACCTTTCAAAGAAAATTTGAACTTTCTTAAAGAAACATTTGGACTTTACTAAGGGCATATGGACTTTATTAAGGAATATTTGGACTTTTGTAAGAAACATTTGTACCTTGATAAGGATCATTTGGACTTTCTTCAGAAACATTTGAATTTTCTTTTGAATGCAAACTGCCTATCCTTGTACCTTGATAAGGATCGTTTGGACTTTCTAAAGGAACTTCTTGTACCTTTCAAAAAAAATTTGAACTTTCTTAAAGAAACATTTGGACTTTACTAAGGGACCTATGGACTTTATTAAGAAATATTTGGCTTTTTGTAAGAAACATTTGTACCTTGATAAGGATTATTTGGACTTTCTTAATAAACATTTGAATTTTCTTTTGAATGCAAACTGCCTATCCTTGTACCTTGATAAGGATCGTTTGGACTTTTTAAAGGAGCTTCTTGTACCTTTCAAACAAAATTTGAACTTTCTTAAAGAATGTTGACTTTATAAGTATGTTGAGATCGTACCTGCAGTTGGTGCATCGCCTACTTGATTTTTTGTTACTTCCCTTTGTTTCAACAACTTTGGGATCACGAACACCAAAATGTACACCACTCGTTTGACCTCCGTATGGTTTTTTCCTATTCATAGACAGGTCTTTCATACGAGTATTTAAAACATCCAAACCTTGTCTACACTCCAACCATCCTTCATTTGTACGGGTTGCATAGTTCATTATCTCATTGCAAGTCGCGCTAAGGATGCCGCGCCGCATGATTCGAGTCTCTGTGTCTGGAATCGTCTTTGATGCCATTTCATTCATCAAATCACTGTTGGTTTTCATCCACTTTTGCATGATGCAATTGTGTGGGATTTCTGTAAGATGCTCAAATTTTATTACAGCTATAATATGGCAACAAGGTATCCCCACACTCGTGAACAACATACACGAACACTCTAGCCTGTCATATGATGGATAGTAAATAACATTCCACCTCAATGTTGGCCTTCTATACTTACACAAGGTAAAATGAATGTACGGAAAACCCTCGACCGCGACCCTCTCGACAACAATAAACATAGACTCATTAATTAATTCTGCTCGGAACTTTTTAAAAATTTTACTGGTGTATATCGCAGCAGCATGCCTCTCAATGCTGGTCAAAACTGTACTGAGAATAGGTTCCGTTTGATCCGTTTCATTATGAGCCATAGCCTCATTGTTGCGAAGCCGGATAAGAGCTCTCTCGTAGGTTCATTCAAACTCGTAAAGGCGCATTCTGTACTTGACAAAGTCTTTCATATACGAATTCATGCTTTCACTCCGCTGAGTAGTTGTCATATCCGCGAAAAAGTGGTCTTTCAAATACGTCTCCGCCCATAATTGATGCCTATGATACATTTCTCTCATCCACTGATTATTATAAAGTTCAAAATCATCAAGTAACGATGTCCATAAATCATCAAACTCTTCAGGAGAACACCTTTCTCTCATGCATTCTTTAAATCTACCCCCGAAGTCTTCCATATGTATGTTCGACACGACATTTCACAAGATATGCCACTGGCATAACCGATGGCGATCTTGTGGGAAAATTCGTGTAATGGCTTTGCGCATTGCCTTGTCTCCATCCGTTACAACTGAAATCGGTGTCTTTCCCTTCATTACATTCATCAAGGTCTCTAAAACCTATATGTACGTCTCCATCATTTTATCCACTACCAACGCACATTCGAATGTTGTACTTTGCCAGTGATTGTTGCAACTAGCCAGTAATACTAATGGTTTCTTGTACGCATTGGTTGTGTAGGTTGTGTCGAAAACGAGTACATCTCCGAACCTTGCGTAATCCACTTGTGATCTTCCATCACACATGAATAATTTAGATAGGTAACCTTCGTCATCGACATCGTATCTATAAAAGAACGTAGGATCATCTTCTTTCACACGACAGAGATATGTCAATGCTCCTTCGGCATCACCATCTACCAATTCTACTCGGCGTGCAGCATCAACGTAATTGTACTGGTCCTTTCGAGTGAACCCAACATTCTCATAACCCCCAGACTGGTGTACCATGAAGTCCATAACCTTACCTATTGGGATTCCAACACTATACATCGAACTTACTTGCGCTTTAGCAGGACCATCCACCTTATGATGTGACTAAAGAAAAGACACACATTGTGGTGGTGTTAGCGAATGGTTATGTTCTTTAACAAATTCAGCAACCTCATACTCTGAGTTCTGTTTAATTGATTTGATACGAAAGGTGGCCTTGCAGTTACACCTTGAAATGGACTTCGCCTCGCACTTCCTATTAGCCATGTCTATCCATTTCTTGATTCTAGACCCCTCCTTAGAACAATACCACCTTCTAGATTGAACATTTCCATTTCGATCACACTTTTAGCATTTTTTTGGACACTAAAGCCCATCGCTTTGGCATAAGTATTGTACCAATTATCAGCTTCCTCCACGGATATGAATTTCATGGCCATAACTTCCGCTTCAGTCATATCTGACCTTACGTTAACCTCATCAAAGTCAAAGCTTGGCTGTACCACTTCTGGACCTTCTTCGTCCATAGCAAATTTTCGTTCAAATCCACCAAATGTGTATTGTTTTTCATCGTCGTCATCTTCAGTTAAATCCACACCATCGTTGAAATGGAAGTTGGAATCATTAGTAAATCAATATATTGGTCCATTGCAATTCAACCTGTAAAAAAATTACACACCCATTAATACCCGTTAATAAATCAACCTTTCTAAAAACAATAATTAGTAATTTTTAATAAACAATGCTGATATGAATGGAAATCCCACTAAGGAACATTTGGAGTTTCTTAAGAAAAACTTTGTACCTCACTAAGGAATATTTGGACTTTCTTAAGGAAACGTTTGTACCTTATTAATGAATAGAGGACTTTTTTAACAAATGATTCATACCTTATTAAGAAAAAGTTGAACTTTCTTGAGAAACTCATTATTTCTGATATGTCAGTGACTAGTTTGTACCACCCTATTGATTAAGGCTAGTCACTGCTCAGTCACTGACTAGTTTGTACCATCCTATTGATTAAGGCTAGTCACTACTCAGTCAATGACTAGTCTACACCCGTGAAGTGCGTCTATCAAACCCGTGAACCACATTCACGAGTTCGTGGCCAATATAAACAACAAATTACACTCTATAAAAAGTAGTGAGGTGAATGGGAAGATTACTTTTCTACTAACTCAAATCACGTTACAGTGAATAGAGGTACAAGAAGAGGAAGGGGGAGAGGTGCAGGGAGAGGAAGGGGAAATTATTTAGCGTTACATTGGCAAATAGTTGGATCTTACGTAGATCATATTGGTCAGATATGGTATGGAGAAAAATGTCCTTTTCTCAATGAACCCATTAATACCCATGTGCCACTATCAAGTCACGGCCATGTTTTCTTCAATGAAGCCCAATCTCACCTACTACCAAGTTGGCTTGTTAATGATCATTTACTGAGATGGCCAAACTTGGTCAATAGAAGGCGTGACGCCGAGGTCTATTATTGTTGGCATGGATTACGAGTACCCAAAGCTCGCTCTGCTGACATGGTGTAAAATCCTGATGTGGATAACGATGAGATGATAAAACGTATAACACGAGAACTCGATCAGATGAATCTTAGATTAATGCGTTTTCACATGATTCAAGATGAAAAGAAGAATTACTACGACCCCTCCGACACTATTGCAAAGATTGAAGAAAATCCAAATTTTGCTTCAGACCCTGAGCTGTCGGAATATAGTGACGACGACGTTGATGGTGATATTCGGAACTATCTTCCTGATTGCCTATCAACTGATTTCGATTCCATATGTTGTCTTAAATTCTACGGAGATGCTTAGTTTATCAAGGTGTTACTTTTCAATGCACTATGTATTTGTCACACCCCAACCCACCCCCGATGGATTAGGACACGTGTAACAAGAGTAACCGCACCCAAAACACACACTAATTAGAAAGAAAATGTGAATAAACCACCTTAAAGAACTCTAGTGTGACAAAATAGCCCCCAAGGGCAAAATGGTCATTAAGGAAGTATATAAAATTTTTATGCCAAAAGTTAAATTTTTGAGTCCCGGTTCTAACGCAATAAACGGCGCGCGAATCCGAGTTTTCTAGAAAAAGTTATGCACATTTCCGTAAAAGCGGACGTGCTATGAAAAAAAAACAAGCGGATCGATCCCCTCATAAAACGCGGATCGATCCATTTATATGAGTCTCTCGCAGAATGTTCCCTTAAAAGGGAAGATCGATCCCTTCATAAAATGCGGATCGATCCCTTCACAAATTCTGCTGCTAAATTTGTTTTTGCTGTCAAACAAGTTCTCAACTTACCAAAATACAATCAAATCACATGGAAACATTATGAAACTTTGAGAAATCAATTCCAACACATTTCTAAACATGTTTAAACTCAAGTTAAGCATGGATCATAGAATCATATTCCCAATTTGATCAAATCCACTAAGAACTCATTTCATTTGAACTACCACGGACTTTTAAACTTTGAAACTCAATTCTCATTCAAAATTCATGAAACTTGTTGGGAATTAACTCAAGGTTGTAACTAACATTGTAAACACTAAGAAAACATGTTTAAGACACTAGCGACACATCCGAACTTGTCAAGATGGTTAAACCCATTACTTGCACCACACTTGAGTAAACCAAAAGATATTACACATTAGTTCCCAAATTCACTTTTAACTACCAAAATACAAGGTTTAGGATCCTAACTCTTTTTCCACAACCCAAGTATGAACATCAACATAAAAGTAACCATAATTACACCATTTTACAAGTTCAAAAGAAGTTCTCAAGCATGAGGCTCAAATCTCCCCCATCTCTCCCATCTCTCCCATTCACAAGTCAAGACTTCAAGCCTCAAGTCAAGGACCTCAAGCCACTAGTTACACAATAATATAGGTTTAAAACATATCTACAAGTTCTAAAACCTTTTCCCCCTCTTCCCGAGCACGTCACTTCCTCTCCGGGTATTGCTTCGTACCTGCGGTGGTTGTTATGTACCACAATAGAAATAGAAAAATGGTTTTCTTAAGCAATTTTCTTAGTGAGCATTCTAACATGAATGAATGTTTAATACGTGCAATGCTATAATTAACACATAAAAACACAACCGTAGTCGCCGAGTCACCGGTTATATGTTTCATTCAGACCCGAAGACCTCCCTTGGTCCCGTGGCCACTTCTATTCCTTGGACTTCCGTTGTTTTATCGAATTCTTCCTCTACACCACCCTTATTACTCCCAACAATGAACCATTTCCCCGATGCTCATTGACTATCACATAGACATATAAGCACATATACATGTATCAACATATAAAATTTCCATAGAATTGACATCAACAATATATATTTACTCCTACACAATAGTTATCACCTCTTATATCACATGAAGCATTGAACATATTAAACACAATCATTTTGAGAGTAGAAAACTCACCTCCCACAGATTTTACCCAAATTAAGCCAAATTATGCAGAATTCCCCAAATTGAAGCTCAATTTCTACTCCAACAAGAATCCTACTAGAATTCGGTAGACGGCGTCTCACCAATTAGTGTGAGCTACTAAAATCCAACAATTTAAACTGAAATTAAGGGTATAGAAATGATCGTCTCACCTCCACGAGTCCAAAAGTGGTCTCGGATTATAAATCCAACAAACGGCGGTGACGGAACGACGAGATTTCGACGTCGGCGTCTCGAGCTCATCTTCTCTCTTGGTGATCTCTTTTCTCTTTCTTTTGATTTTCTGCTATAAATGAGAGACTATCATTCCCTCTTGACACATACACACACATGCAAGTGTGTGGTGTCATTATTTTGCCTTTTTTCCCATTTACACCCCCGAATTTTCTTAAGTTCTTATTATAAAATCCCCCAAACATCCCAATTATTTAATGAGTGTTTGTCTAAGTCCCGCATGGGTCCCAACGTGGGTCCCACATATTTTTTGAAATTGCTATCGCACCTACAAATTTTAAATCTTTTTCATTTATACCCTTATAACACCAAATACTACACATAAATCAACATGCAATATGAAAGCATATAAGCAAATATTCATGTAGTCACATGAAATGCATTTAATCATTTAAAATGCAAATTACCAATTTACCCTTCGTTGGGTTAAATTTCAATACCTGTCCCACCTCACTGGGGACTTTTCAACTAGTGTCCCTCTCTGAACACTTTTTACATGGGCGAGTCCAAGCCTCCCCTTAATCCATTTTATACACTAATTATATTAATTAATGCAAATTAACACAATAATTTACCTGTTCCCCGGATACGGGTGTTACATTTCTCCCTCCCTAAAAAGGAGTTTGGTCCCCAAACTTACTCTTACCGCAAGAATCAAAGAGATGTGGGTATTTGGCTCGGATTTCATCCTCCCGCTCCCAAGTTGCCTCCTCGACTGAATGGCTTCGCTATTGAACCATAACAAGTGGAATTACCTTGGTTCTCAATACTTGATCTTTTCTATCAAGAATTTGCACTAGATGCTCCACATATGTCAAGTCTTCCCGAATCTCTAACGGTTCTGGAATGATAACATGTTTCGAATCTGACGCATAGCGTCGAAGCATTGATACGTGGAACACGTTGTGAACATTCACCAACTCTTGTGGCAATTCCAACCGATAAGCTAACAGTCCCACCCGATTAAGAATCAAATATAGTCCAACATATCTCGGACTGAGCTTACCTCGCTTACCAAATCGTGCTATGCCTTTCGAAGGTGAAACTTTCAGAAACACATGTCACCAACCTCAAACTTCAACGGTCTTCTACCCGTATCCGCATAACTTTTATAACGACTCTAAGCCGTTTGTAACCGCTGTTTAATCAATCGAATCTTATCAGTAGTGATTTGAACTATCTCCGACCCCAAAAGCTATTTTTCACCAACTTCTGTCCAATAAACTGGCGATCTACACTTCCTTCCATACAATGCCTCGTAAGGCGCCATTCCAATGCTGGTTTGGAAACTGTTATTGTAAGAGAACTCAATTAAAGGCAAATGGGTCTCCCAATCGGCCTTGAAATCCATAACACATACCCTCAACATATCTTCCAAAATCTGAATCACCCTCTCGGATTAACCATCAGTCTGGGGATGAAAAGCAGTACTGAAATGTAAAGATGTTCCCATAGCCCTTTGCAAGCTCTCCCAAAATCTTGACACAAATCGAGTATCATGGTCCGATACTATCAAAACCGGTGCTCCATGAAGCCGTATAATCTCTCTGATATAAATCTCTGCAATTTTTGATGGATCTTTGGTCTTGATAGGTAAGAAATGGGCTGACTTAGTCAACCGGTCGACAATAACCCAAATGCTATCATTCAACTTCGTAGATTTTGGAAATCCCGATACAAAATCCATCGTAATATGCTCCCACTTCCACTCTGGTATCTCTAGAGGATGCAACTCTCCCCCAGGTCGTTGATGTTCCATTTTTACCTTTTGACACGTCATACATTTAGACACAAATTCCGCGACTTCTCGTTTCATACAACTCCACCAATAAATTTCTTGCAAGTCTCTATACATTTTGGTACTTCCTGGATGTATCGAATATCTGGTATTATGAGCTTCTTCCATAACCCTATCTCTCAAATCACCAACTTTAGGAGCACATAATCGATTAATGTATTTCAGAACACCGTCTTGAAAAGCTAAACTCTGGCCTTTTACCTTCAGGTAATTCATCCACAGTCCGCTTAAAATCTAGATCTAGTAGTTGATTAGACTTTATCTCACCAACAAGACTTGGTTGTGCCATAATTGCAGCCATTAATCCACCTTCAATTCTGGGAACCACTTCAAGTTTTAGTTGTTCAAATTCTTTCACCAGTTTTCCTTGTCCCGTCAAGGCATAAGCTAAGTTGTCCGACGACTTTCGGCTCAAGGCATCGGCCACTACATTAGCCCTTCCCGGGTGATATTGAATCTTCAAGTCATAGTCTTTCATTAGTTCCAACCACCTTCGTTGTCGCATGTTAAGATCTCTCTGAGTGAACAGATATTTCAAACTTTTGTGATCAGTGAAGATTTCACATGTCTCCCCGTATAGATAGTGCCTCCAAATCTTCAAGGCAAAAATAACCACTGCTAATTTCAAGTCATGTGTAGGGTAATTCTTCTCGTGAGATCTCAACTGTCGCGAAGCATAAGCTATCACCTTGTCATCCTGTATCAAAACACATCCTAAGCCTTGGTGAGAAGCATCACTGTAAATTCTGAACTTCCCAGTACTTGTTGGAATCAAAAGTATCGGTGCCGTAGTTAACTTCTTTTTCAATGCTAGGAAACATTCATCACATTCCTTGTTCCATTCGAACGGTACATCTTTTCTCATTAACCTTGTCATCGGAGTCGCAATTCTAGAAAAATCCTTGACGAATCTTCTATAGTATCCAGCTAATCCCAAGAAACTTCGAATCTCTGATACATTTGTCGGCTTTGACCAATTCATAACGGCTTCAATCTTCTGCGGGTCTACTGAGATACCTTCCTTAGAGATCACATGTCCTTAAAACGTGACACTTGTTAACCAAAACTCACTTTTCTTTAACTTTCCAAATAATTACTTTTCTCGAAGTCGTTGTAAAACCAACCTCAGGTCTTGTTCATGCTCTTCCAGACTCTTGGAATAAATAAGGATGTCATCAATAAATACTATCACGAACTCATTCAAGTACGATTTGAATACCCGGTTCATCAAATCCATGAAGGCGGCAGGCGCATTAGTAACCCCAAACGGCATCACTAGAAATTCATAGTGCCCGTAGCGGGTCCTAAAGGCTATCTTCTCCACATCCTCCGCTTTGACCTTCAATTGATGATACCCTGACCTCAAGTCAACCTTTGAAAATACCTGAGCCCCTTGAAGCTGATCAAATAGATAGTCGATACGTGGCAATGGGTACTTGTTCTTGATTGTTACTTTGTTGATTTCCTGGTAATCAATGCACATTCGCATTGTACCATCCTTCTTCTTCACAAATAATACCGGTGCACCCCACGGAGACACACTTGGCCGAATAAAACCCTTGTCTAACAATTCTTGCAATTGGATCTTTAACTCCTTCAACTCAACTGGCGCCATTTGATACGGTGCTCGTGAAATTGGTTGCGTTCCCGGCATAACATCGATACCAAATTCAATCTCTCGGTCAATTAATACACTAGGCAACTCTTTCGAAAATACATCCGAAAATTCTCTAATAATTGGAATATCTTCAAGTTTTGAATCAAGACCTTTAGTATCAAGAATACTACACAGAAACCCCTGACAGCCCTTCTTTAACAAACGATAAGCTTTAATAGCTGACACAATATACGATGGTGATACAACACCCTTACCTTGAAAATAAAACTCATCTTGATTCGGAATACGGAATGCTACTCCTTTAGTGTTACAATCAATATTAGCATGATTAGCTGCTAACCAATCCATACCCAATATAACATCGAAATGATGGATAACTAACGGTACCAAATCAACAGTTAGCTCTTTACCATTCACATTAATCTCACACTTTTTAAACACACCCGAACTAACCAACGGAGCCCCCAATGGTATCGCGACAGATAAATCATAATTTAGGAACTCTAATGGTTTACCTAGATGTTTAGCAAAGTGATGTGATACGAACGAATGTGTGGATCCCGAATCTATAAGTACATTTGCTAGGTGTGAGCAAATGGGAACCATACCTGAGACAACAGTGTCGGCAGAAGCAGTATCTCCCGGCCTAAGTTGAAATGATCTTGCCTCTCGCTGCTCCCTCCTCGGAGGTTGAGTAGTTCTCGGTGTAATGGCACTAGATACGTATGAACCAGAACCGGAAGCCCCTTGACGTATGGTAGGACAATCTTTCGCTTGGTGCCCCAATTCCTTGCAAGTAAAGCATCGGCCCCTCATGTCCATATTCTGATTCGGACAATTCCTAGCGATGTGGCCTGGTTGTCGACATATGTTACAAGTGATCGGATTTGTAAGTTGATTACATCATCCCCAATAAAACTTCTGACAAGTTGAACACCTTGGTTTATTTTCACCGGAACCACTACCAATAGTAGCTGATGATCCTCCTGAACTCTGCCTTTTTGCACCCCCTTGACCACTGAATTGACTTGATCCCGGTCGTTTACTTTGTTGACTCAGTGGTGGTGGCAAGTTTGAAGTATATACCCAAGGTCTCTCTCAGCAATAGAAGCAATGTCCAATGCCTTAGCATAGGTCTCTGGCCGGAATACAGTTACTCGTCCTCGAATGTCGTTTCAAAGCCCTGCCACAAATTTCCTTGCTTTCACTTTTTCAGTTGTTATCACATCTCTCGCAAACCTTCCCAAACTCGTAAATTGTGTTGAGTACTCTCGGACTGATTTTCCCCCTTGCACCAACTCCATAAACTCTTGAGCCTTTTGATCCCCAAACGATTCTAAAAAGTATTGTTCATTAAATATCTCCAGAAAATGATCCCATGTAGTCGGTTGACCCAGACCCAGCTTGGTACGCCACCAATATTGTACTTCATCCTTTAATGTATCGGCGGCAAATAGAACTTTCTGTTCCTCTGTACACGGTAACACCCTAAAGATTTTCTCCATATCAGAAACCCAAAAGCTTGCCTTCATTGGGTCGGCTTCCCCACGGAATATGGTCGGCTTTTGTTTATGAAATTTAGAAATAGTTACGACTTCCTCCCTCGGGTTTGGATTCACTTGCACAGTCCTTTCTTCGACCATATGAGTTTCGGCAACTCGTACCAACCCTTCGATTGCTCTTTCAACCCGTTCCATTCGGTTTGAGGTATCACCTCCAGACATTATGCCTGGCACCCACATATAGTACACACATGCACGTTACTTTTAAGAAACACATGACATGCTAATCAACATTTAAAAGAATGCTAAGTAAATGTGTATGTATGTTGATGCAACTACGTATTGTTGTGTGCACAATACGCGTCGTATACGTCTCTCGTCCCCAAAGGCTCTAACCTAATGCTCTGATACCAAAAATTGTCATACACCAACCCACCCCCGATGGATTAGGACACGTGTAACAAGAGTAACCGCACCCAAACAACACACTAATTAGAAAGAAAATGTGAATAAACTACTTTAAAGAACTCTAGTATGACAAAACAGCCCCCAAGGGCAAAATGGTCATTAAGGAAGTATGTAAAATTTTTATACCAAAAGTTAGATTTTTGAGTCCCAATTCCAACGCAACAAACGACGCGTGAATCCGAGTTTTCTTGAAAAAGTTATGCACGTTTCCGTAAAAGCGGACGTTCTGTGAAAAAAAAAACAAGCGGATCAATCCCTTCATAAAATGCGGATCGATCCATTTATATGAGTCTCTCGCAGAATGTTCCCTTAAAAGGGCAGATCGATCCCTTCATAAAATGCGGATCGATCCCTTCACAAATTCTGCTGCTAAATTAGTTTTTGCTGTCAAACAAGTTCTCAACTTACTAAAACACAATCAAATCACATGGAAACATTATGAAACTTTGAGAAATCAATTCCAACACATTTCTAAACATGTTTAAACTCAAGTTAAGCATGGATCATAGAATCATATTCCCAATTTGATCAAATCCACTAAGAACTCATTTCATTTGAACAACCACGGACTTTTAAACTTTGAAACTCAATTCTCATTCAAAATTCATGAAACTTGTTGGGAATCAACTCAAGGTTGTAACTAACATTGTAAACACTAAGGAAACATGTTTAAGACACTAGCGACACATCCGAGCTTGTCAAGATGGTTAAACCCATTACTTGCACCACACTTGAGTAAACCAAAAGATATTACACATTAGTTCCCAAATTCACTTTTAACTACCAAAATACAAGGTTTAGGATCCTAACTCTTTTTCCACAACCCAAGTATGAACATCAACATAAAAGTAACCATAATTACACCATTTTACAAGTTCAAAAGAAGTTCTCAAGCATGAGGCTCAAATCTCCCCCATCTCTCCCATTCACAAGTCAAGACTTCAAGCCTCAAGTCAAGGACCTCAAGCCACTAGTTACACTATAATATAGGTTTAAAACATATCTACAAGTTCCAAAACCTTTTCCCCCTCTTCCCGAGCACGTCACTTCCTCTCCAGGTATTGCTCCGTACCTACGGTGGTTATTATGTACCACAACAGAAATAGAAAAACGGTTTTCTTAAGCAATTTGCTTAGTGAGCATTCTAACATGACTGAATGTTTAATACGTGCAATGCTATAATTAACACATAAAAACACAACTGTAGTCGCCGAGTCACCGGTTATATGGTTCATTCAGACCCGAAGACCTCCCTTGGTCCCGTGGCCACTTCTATTCCTTGGACTTCCATTGTTTTATCGGATTCTTCCTCTACACCACCCTTATTACTCCCAACAATGAACCATTTCCCCGGTGCTCATTGACTATCACATAGACATATAAACACATATACATGTATTAACACATAAAATTTCCATAGAATTGACATCAACAATATATAGTTGCTCCTACACAATAGTTATCACCTCTTATATCACATGAAGTTTTGAACATATTAAACACAATCATTTTGAGAGTAGAAAACTCACCTCCCACAGATTTTACCCAAATTAAGCCAAATTATGCAGAATTTCCCCAAATTGAAGCTCAATTTCTACTCCAACAAGAATCCTACAAGAATTTGGTAGACGGTGTCTTACAGATTAGTGTGAGCTACTAAAATCCAACAATTTAAATAGAAATTAAGGGTATAGAAATAATCGTCTCACCTCCACGAGTCCAAAAGTGGTCTCGGATCGTAAATCCGACGAACGGCGGCGACGGAACGGCGAGATTTCGACGTCGGCATCTCGAGCTCATCTTCTCTCTCGGTGATCTCTTTTCTTTTTCTTTTGATTTTCTGCTGTAAATGAGAAACTCTCATTCCCTCTTGACACATACACACACATGCAAGTGCGTGGTGTCATTATTTTGCCTTTTTTCCCATTTACACCCTCGAATTTTCTTAAGTTCTTATTATGAAATCCCCCAAACATCCCAATTATTTAATGAGTGTTTGTCTAAGTCCCGCATGGGTCCCAACGTGGGTCCCACATATTTTGTGAAATTGTTATCGCACCTACAAATTTTAAATCTTTTTCATTTATACCCTTATAACACCAAATACTACACATAAATCAACATGCAATATGAAAGCATATAAGCAAATATTCATGTAGTCACATGAAATGCATTTAATCATTTAAAATGCAAATTACCAATTTACCGTTTGTTGGATTAAATTTCAATACTTGTCCCACCTCACTGGGGACTTTTCAACTAGTGTCCCTCTCTGAACACTTTTTACATGGGCGAGTCCAAGCCTCCCCTTAATCCATTTTATACACTAATTATATTAATTAATGCATATTAACACAATAATTTACCCGTTCCCCGGGTACGGGTGTTACAGTCTTATTCCTTTCACTAGTTTGTATTATGTTCTTTATCTTCAAACTAAGCTTTTTTTACCTATTCTACACAAAGTTATCCAGACTAGGTACAAACGAACATTTTCTTAGAAATGTTTAAACTTTCTCAAGTAATATTTGTATCTTATTAAGGAAATTATGAATTTTAAGGATGCTTTGGACTTATTAAAGAACTATTTGGACTTTCTTCAGAACCATTTGGACTTTTGTAAAGAACATTTGATATTTTTTCAGAACCATTTGGACCTTAGTAAGGAACATTTGGACTTTATTAAGGTACATTTGGACTTTAGTAAGGAACATTTGGACTTTCTTAAGAAACATGTGGACCTTAGTAAGGAACATTTGGACTTTCTTAAGGAACATTTGGACTTTCTTCAGCAATATTTGGACTTTAGTAAGGAACATTTGGACTCTCTTAAGCAACATATGAACTTTATTATATTAGATTTAGACTTTAGTAAAAAACATTTGAACTTTCTTAATAAACATTTGGACCTTAGTAAGGAACATTTTAATTTTTTTTAAGAAACATTTGGACTTTAGTAAGAGGCATTTGGATTTTCTTCATAACCATTTGGACTTTTGTAAGGAACATTTGGTATTTCTTCATAACCATTTGGACCTTGGTAAGGAATATTTGGACTTTTTTAAGAAACATTTGGACTTTCTTTAAAAATAAAAAAAAAAAATAGCTGGACTTTCTTAAGGAACATTTGGACCTTAGTAAGTAACATTTGGACTTTCGTAAGAATCATTTGGACTTTTTTAAGAAATACTTGGACATTTGTAAGGAACATTTGGAGATGTATTTTCCTGATGATGCAATCCACTCATTTGTGTTGTGTTTGTGTTGTTATCTTCAAGGTAAAGTTATTTTACACTCTATTCACTGCATCCAAACCCATGTATATTAATATACAAGATATAGTACATAAAAAAAAAAAAAAAAAAAAAAAACAATTGAAAGGTATTCTGGTTAAAGTTATTTTAATGTTCTAATTCTTTCAGTGACATGCATTACTCATAATAATATTTTGTACAACAAAATTATTCACAATAGTTGTAAAATACCTGTAAAATGAAGATAAGTTTGTCTTCTCAAATTAGAACTTCACTTGAGTGGTCTTCTATCTTGAACTAGAGTTGAAATGGAATGAAATTTATATATGTTTGTGAAGTAAAACTAAAAATACAAAGATGTAGTAAAAATGAGAGAGATGGTGAAAGTTAAATGTTTCTCCATTCAACATCTTTTTTTAGATTTCTCTTATGAAGTCCAAACTTTGCCTCCAACGTTGGTTGTTGGCTTGTTAAAGGGTGTTTAATGCAACAACCTTAATAAAAGCAAAGCAAGAGAAATTCTCTAGAGACTCCCAGCGACTCCCTCCTTGGACCGAAAGTGTTAAAAATACATTAAAATAATGTGGGTCCCACCATTAGAAAGAAAAAAAAAACAAAACGAAAGCAAACTCTAAGTTTGCAACTCACGTGTGCCATTTGTTCAAAAGTCAACACAAATAACTAATATGGGCCCCACCATGGAATTGAACAAAAGCCAAACACCCCAAACCCCCAAACCCATTTAGCTGCTTAGCGTTCCTTCGAGCCAAAAAAAAAAAAAAAAAGTTCTCAGCGTCCCAGAACCCCTTCAAGCATTTAGATTGCACTTCAGCATCTCAATTTTATTTGTGCTCAACAAGTTGTAATTGCAAGATCAGAATTAGCAAAAAAGTTCATCTCCCCCTTTATTTCTACTCAAAATCAAAATATTCAAGACTTAAGGTATGTTTTGAGCCCTAGTTTTTAGTCAATTTTATGAATTTATTTTATAACTGACTTAGTAGAATTTTGTTGGTAGTTATTAGTTTTTGTTGTCATTTTTCATATTTAATCAGGATGGAAACTGAAATTTCTGATCAATCTCTTAGTATTGATTTGAATACCTACTTGGGAGAAGATGAAATAGAGGATATTAGAGGTGTGGATAGTTGTAATGAAAATGAAGTTGTAGTAGAAAAAACAAATGAACCTGAATTAGGAATGAAATTTGACAGTGATCGTGATTTATTGGAGTACTATAGAAAATATGGTAATGAAAAAGGATTTCCTGTAAAGAAGAGGAGTTCAAAAAAGGGGGGTGATGGTAACGTACTATGGGTGGCTGTTTCGTGTGCCCGAGAAGGAAAGCCAAAGAGTAAAGCTAAAAATTCATTCAAATTGCATCCAACTAGTAAAACTAATTGTAAGGCTAAGCTTAGGGCTGTTTTAGGTCCTGATGAAAAATGGGAACTTACATCAGTTTTCCTTGATCACAATCATATATTGAGCCCAGGGAAATCACGGTTTTACAGGACCAATCGGGTAATAAGTTCATCTACTAAAAGAAGACTTGAGATGAACGATAGGGCCGGTATAAGACCAAATAAAAGTTTCAATTCATGTGTGGTGGAAGCTGGTGGGAATGAGAATGTGCCATTTTTATTGAAAGATTGCTATAATTATATTGATAAAGTTAGACGGTTGAGACTTGGGGATGGAGATGCTTTAGCAGTTCAAAATTATTTCCTAAAAATGCAAACTAATAATGCTAATTTCTTCTATTCTATGGATTTAGATGATGAGGGTAGATTGAAAAATTTATTTTGGGTCGATGCTAGGAGTAGGGCAGCGTATCAGGAGTTTGGAGATGTTATCACATTTGACACAACATACTTGACAAACAAGTACGACATGCCCTTTGCTCCTTTCATTGGGGTGAATCATCATGGTCATTCAATATTGTTGGGATGTGGGTTGATATCAAATGAGGATACAGATACATTTACTTGGCTTTTTAAGTCTTGGCTTACATGCATGAATGGTTGTGCTCCTAAGGCGATAATAACTGATCAAGATAGAGCCATGAAAAATGCTATTGAAATTGTCTTCCCAAACACACGACATAGGTGGTGCTTGTGGCACATTATGAAAAAGTTGCCTGAAAAATTAAACAGGTACAATCAGTATGAGTCAATGAAGAGTTCTATACAACATGTTGTTTATGATTCTCTAACTACCATTGAATTTCAAGCAAGCTGGAATAAGTTAATTGAAAATTTTGACCTTGAAAATAATGAGTGGTTGAATGGGCTATATAATGAGAGGCATCGTTGGGTTCCTGCTTTTGTAAAAGACTCATTTTGGGCGGGAATGTCTACCACTCAAAGAAGTGAGAGCATGAATGCGTTCTTTGATGGGTATGTCAATTCAAAAACTACCTTAAAGCAATTTGTCGAACAATATGAGAATGCATTGCGAACTAAGGTAGAAAAGGAGAAAGAAGCAGACTTTAATTCTTTCAATGCTTCAATTCCATGTGTAACTAAATATAAGATTGAGAAACAATTCCAAGATTGTTACACCACTGAAAAATTTAAAGAGGCTCAAGAAGAGATCAAAGGGAAACTTTATTGTAGTTTGTCTCTTGTTAGAAAGGATGGTGACATTGAGGTGTACGAAATTGCTGAAGATATGGCTGGAATGACAGAACGAGATGCCAATTTTACTGTTTCCTTCAACCCCTATGATTGTGATGTTAAGTGTAATTGTCGTTTGTTTGAGTTTCGAGGAATCTTATGTAGACATAATCTTACGGTCTTGATTCATAAAAAAATCCATAACATACCTGAAAAATACATTCTTCGACGATGGAGGAAAGATCTAAAAAGGTGTCACACGAAGGTTAAAATTATTTACTCAGACTGGGCTATGAATCCTGAGAATGAACGTATGGATAGGATGTGTAATGCGTTTCATGAGGTTGTAGACTTGGCCTCAGACATTGAAGATAAGACCAAAATGGTGATGGATTGGATTAAATGGTTAATTAATGAGTTGAAGAACAATGAAGGAGCATGTGCAACTAGTCTACCAACTCCATTGACAGTTAACCAACTCAATACTTCTTCAACCGGGGGAGATATTAATGTCCATACAACAAGAAGAGGTATTGTTCATTCTCCATTAGTCGTTCGTGGTAAAGGTCGACCACCATTTAAGAGGCGGCAAGGCAAGGTGGAGCAAGCTATAAAAAGGAAGAAAATAAAAAAGACAAAGGCAAGTTTTGTGTAATTTAGTGTTGAAGCCCAAGCATTCTCATGTGATATATATTTTTCTTAGTGATAACTTCTTTTTTGTTGTTTTTGTAGAACTATGAAGCCCAAACATCAGTCCATCTTGATACTATATTAGACTCCACAATGGAATTTCACTGTTATCGGGTAAGATTGTTTTATTTAACATTGCATATTTAATTAATTTTGTATCTCATGAATGTTATCTAATTTTATAGGGTGCTGAGGTGCCAACTTCGTTGGCATGGATGAATTATGAATACAATGATCTAAATAATAGTGAAACTCCGGGTGATTTTCAAGAGTTATTGGTAATTATTCTCAAGTTTTAGATAATACTAATATCACTCTTTATAACATATTTTTTACTCAATTTATGATTCATGTTGTTATGTTCACAGGGACTAGACACCAACCATTCAATGTTAGCATCCTCTCAGAACTCTAACATCCCTATGAATGCTGGATATACTAAACCCACTTCAAATAGTCAAATATCACAATGACGTTGCCTTCAAGACTTGTGCTAATGGGTTTGCCTTCCAACTTTTTGAGGGGATTTTGCAGATATCAGATTTTTTTTGTGGAATGATGGTTGTGTTTGGTTTTGATCAAGGGCAAGTTATAGTTTTTTTTTGTATATGATTTTTTGTGGTGATTTATGGCTTTTGGTTCCTTTTGTGAAACTATCTTAAAGGACTTGTTTTAATAGTTGTAATTTGTACCTTGAACGGCTTATTTCAATGAACTGGTGTGATTGATTTTTTTTCCATAGAATAATTGTTTAGAGAATTTTCCTTGTGTCCCTAGCAGGTAACCAAACAGGTAATTTACGTCTGAGAAAAAAAAAACAGGTAATTTACTAAGTAAGAACTACTGTGTGAAAGTTGTTTTGCTATTGTTTTGTTTATGGTGGGACCCATATTATTTATTTGTATTGACTTTGGATCAACATGCACACGTGAGTTGCAAACTTAGAGTTTGCTTTCGTTTTGTTTTTTTTTCTTTCTAATGGTGGGATCCACATTATTTAATGTATTTTTAACACTTTCGGTCCAAGGAGGGAGTCGCTGGGAGTCTCTATAGAATTTCTCAGCAAAGCAAACCTTAATAAAAGCAAACCTTAAATTCTTGTACTTTTTTCAATCAATGGCTGGTAGTTGGACTTTAGTTGGTTGCGTACAACATCTATTCCGTTAGGTACAACATAGTGATGCTTAGTATTTTGCAAATTTGGCGCATTTCTTTGCAAAGTCCAAATAACCCAAACAACCCTTAGGAAAGTCCAAACCAACTATTTACTTTTTTTTTTTTACAAACTTGAATTTTATTTACTTGTGTACAACATTTATTCCATAAGGTACAATATAGAGAGCTTACTGTTTTCCATATTTAACACATTTCTATATAGAAAATACTTTTGCTCACCCAAAAAATCGTTCTCCAATGCTCACCCAAGCATCCCATTAATCAATGCAGTGGAACTCGAGCATCCCATTGATCAATGAGATGCTTGGGTGAGCATGGTGAACTATTTTTTGAGTGAGCAAAAATGCACTCTTATTAATAACTAGCAATGTACAAATAACTCTTAGCAAGGTTCAAAGTAAGCTAAGAAAAGTTCAAACCGGATATAGTAGGTTGTAGCTCATTTAATGCACTTGCCAACAAGTTACAAAGCTCACTAAATGAGCTCAGCTTTTCTCTTTCCATCCAATCAATACTTGACACATGGACAGTAATATTCTCCAAGTGAAACCGCCCCAATATAGAACGCGCCGATAGGGTGACAATAGAAAGTACTTTTCATGTTTTGTTGTTGAATATATATATATATGAGTCATGCTACACCCACACAATGAACCACACACTTTTTCCACACACTTCTTTAAATGCTTGTACCTTGTGTTGCTTGAATTTTTTACACTTTTTTGTGCCCTACTTATACAGCACAAAGTACAAGCATTTAAAGAAGTGTGGAAAAAATGTGTGGTTCATTGTGTGGGTCTAGCATTTTTCTATATATATATATATATATATATATAGAGAGAGAGAGAGAGAGAGAGAGAGAGGAACTTGTTTCTTCTTTTCAATCACTCCAATATGTAAGCATTGTGTAGAACGCTTATAAGGACAATAGTTCTGAGTTTTCGGAATGAGTAATATTTGGGACACAACCTTCATACAACTTTCATACAACCTCCCCAAAAGATGTGTCTATCTCTCTCCTGTGATATCACTGGACCCCACAGTGACACAGGAAAGAGATAGACACATCTTTTGGGGAGGTTGTATGAAAGTTGTATGAAGGTTGTGTCCCAAGTATTATCCTTTGGGAATTCATCCAAAATTTGAATTTCCAATACTATACCAGCTATACTACATGCAGTAGTATCTGATACTACATGTCACTGTCTTATAACATACGGAGTACATGATACACATCTTAAGTGACTTGAGAACCAAATTTACTATATAAATTTTAGAATCATAGCATTATTCATCTAGCTTTTCTGAAGTTTGTCGGGCCACCTTAAGTGCATCCAAATGATGTAAGAACTTATCATTGGGTTTGTACATATTAGTGAGCCTTTTTTTCATTGTACCTAAGTTTTTGAACACTTTCCTTTCCAAAGCTCTGCATATATATATATATATATATATAATAAAATAAAAAGAGTACAAAGTTCGATTAGTGAGAGCTTGTTTTTCAACAAACAAGAAAAAATAAATATGAATTCTTGAACCCAGCCAAAACAGCACAACTAACACTATCCTCCTTAAAATTGGTGTTGATTACAGTTTGGAGGGGTGGAAGGAAACCGACTGGCTAGATCGGTTGAGCCGATTTTCAAAAAAAACTTTCAAAACCGAACCGAAACCGATCGATTTACTTAAAAACTGAACTGTTTACACCCCTATTTGGTTGGTAAGACATAGATCTAACTTGACTCATTCAAAATTAGCCCACACTTAAATGGTGGCAAACTCATTACACGATACTTCGAACCTGTCCCATATGAAAAGAGACCAACTATTTGCATCTAATTTGATCTGCTAAATGATTTGCTTGCATTTACAACCTAAACTAACTAGACCTTCTGGTGTTTCCCTTCTGACTTCCAAAAAACAGTCATACTCATACCATCATAGTCAAGAATTCAAGGTGGATGAGTTACATTTAGCGACCTCAAAAGCAAATTCGAATATCTTTATGCTCTGTTTGGTTTATGGATCTAGGTGAAGGAAATGAAACGGAAAATTTGAGGAAAACGCTGGTCTTTGTGCGGTCAATTAGAACAAAAAGTTAGGAAATTACAAGGAAAGAGTAAATAGAGTAGGAAAAAAAAATCCAGGTTTCTAATAAATTGAGTAGCAGAATCTTTATTCTCTTGAAGGCGCTAATGCCAAAGGAGAATTTAGCGACAATTATTTTTTGTCACTAAAACTTTTAGCACTTTCTGCTTTGGCATTAGTATTTCCCTTCTTGAATGTTATTTAAGCATGGAGGTAAAAAGTAGAGAGTAGAGAAACACCTTTTCATCTTCCATCTCTAAACTACAATCCAAACGAAGCCCTAAAGTAAAGAGCGAACAAGTTTTTTTTTCTCTCTGAGCAAAGAGAGTGAACAGTTAAATTGTAGTAAGACATAAAATCCACACCCCCCAACAAAAAAAAAAAAAAAAACCATAGGATGTACTAGTATGCAACTAAATGATCTCAAAATCAACAATAAATGGACTTACAAAGTCATTTGCAGTATGGTATGTCAATCCATGATAAACCTATTCTTAACTAAAACAACATTGCTAACCTCAATTGAAACTTTCATGAATAATATCTCCTGCCAACATAACTGAGTCTGGACCTCCTGCCTCTGACAGGCGATGACCAATTCGCTCCATCGCCCATCTTAGATCTCATTCTTTTGTACTCTCTCGACCTCAGAACTCCCTCTATAATATTTATATCTTCACGTATCTCATGTCTCGAAAGAGATGCTAGACCAGGAAGTATGTCTCTCTGGAAATCTTTCATTCTTCTCCCTCTTTTCAACTTGATTCCATTTTTTCCTGTTTCGTCTATTTCCAACGGTTTAGAAGACACACAGTAGTCATCCATGTTGCTTTCTCTCAGCTTAAGCACAATCGACTCAAAAGAATCTAAAGAAACTTGAGGGTGCTCTCTCTTCTGCTTATTTTCGATCTTATCTGAACCCGTATTGGTATTACAATCTCGATTGCTAGTTGGACTCTTCGAGGAAATTTGGATAAGTGATTCTGCAGCTATTCGGATTAAAGCATCTACTTCTGCGGATTCTTCTTTCTTTTTGTGGAAGTATTCACGTTTGGATTTAGTACTGTCTGAAGATCTTAGGTTCTGCTCATCTGAGGATGTCTCTGCAACTTGAAATATATTTGATTCACCCAAATAAGTTCCGGATTGCATGGTCTTTGCACTGTATGAATTGTCATCAACAACGCAGACAAACTTGCACGAGGAAGGAGATTTGTTGTCATGCCCATCTTGAACTGTATTATCACTTCCACAAGGACGTAAAAACACCGTATCTTCCTCAACTTTCTTACCCTTTAGTTCTACCAAATAAAAATTGCCATTTTCAGAGTTATTTGTTTGGCTACCAAGCACTTCGCAGAGATCAGATGGGAGCCCAGGTATGGACTCAAGATCTATTAGGCACCCTTTACTTTTGCTTCTTTCTTCAAGCGTAGCACGTGTATCCCAAAGTTTTGCACCAGTATTGTCACTATCGGAATCAATCAAGGTGGGTTCCACATTACCATTTGATCGAACAACAGCAGAAGAATCATTGTGGACATTAATGTCTGCCTTTCTCCATCTAGTCTCAGTAGGAGAGTTTCCCTTGTGAAACTTATCTAGTCCATCAAAAACATATGATGAGCTGGCCTTAGAAGAACATGCATCATTTGAGTGAAAAGATGAGTCATCAAGCTCTGCTATGTTGAGGTCAAACAACGCAAGTGATTTCCTCTTAGTATTTGTACACGGGATGTCTTCATGACATTCCTTAAATCCTGCAGAAGTAACTGAAAGAATATGACCCCGTTTGGGAGAGTTTTCGGCCGGTAATCACTTTCAAGTGGCTGTTTAAAAAGTAGTGACCGTTTGCATAGCTTTTTCACAGCTTTTAAAAGAACCGGCTTCTTTACAAAGGCAAAAATCAGCTTTTAAAAAAGACTTATTTCAAAAAGTGATTATTTTAAAAACTAACAGAATCGTTCTCCAAGTACATCAGACTAACCAAGCACAATCGTCACATGCTTAAAAATACGAACTCTTAACGTAAGTTTTCATCAAAAAAGTAGTGAATAGCCAAACCTTGATTGAAGGAGTTGTATTCCTGACACCTTTTGCCGCCATCTACACTACAACAACTCATCCTATTCCCCTGAGATGAATCATTTGTGAAGCTTCTACTAGGTTGGATCGAAACTTGTGAGCTTTTGTTATCCATAGAATTATTGATTTGAGCACCATAATGGAGAGCATACATAGGTTTCTCATCCTCATTTGATAGCTTTTCAGTTGATTCCTCTAAATCAATAACATTCTGTGAGGATAATTCAGTTATCTTGTCATTGCAAATTCTTGAACCACTAGTCTTTCTCCAAGTGTTTCCTTCAATGCTTAGAGAAAGCTTCACCTCTTCTGGAGGAGATAAATTATCACCACGGAATTCCCGGTTTAATAATGATGGTTCTTTTGGAGAATCCCAACCATAATTAAGGTAATGGTTGGGACGAAGTTGAAGATCCGGAGCGCTCTGGTG
Source organism: Hydrangea macrophylla (assembly GCA_033977485.1). Lineage (NCBI taxonomy): Eukaryota > Viridiplantae > Streptophyta > Magnoliopsida > Cornales > Hydrangeaceae > Hydrangea > Hydrangea macrophylla. Next base: position 97,947,108 of record CM066995.1, read on the forward strand.
AATCCTAACGTGGATACCTTTGTGCTCTTCTAGATAGTAATTATTGGTAGATTCTGCTGAGCCCACCTGAAAGAGTCGTGAAAACAAATTAACTTCCACGTAAAATAAGATCTATCTTGCCTATGATATTGACTAGTTAATAACATACTTTATAAAGGATGGTAAAGATAGAAAAATCCAAACAAAAAGGCAAATCCTTAATAGCTACCAAGGCATTCTATCACTAGGTTCCTCTTTTGACCATAATGCTTATTTCGTAAGCATTGAAAGATGCTTATTTTTACTTACTTTGGGATCTATGGAAGAAGTTCTCTCCTCCCATAGTTCATTCCTTATTGCATGAACGGAAGTCTCCATAAATGACTGCGCGTTTGCTCTGTGAAAATTGTATCCATAGAAGTCTTTCCAGCTCGGATCCCCCATCATGGTTTTTTGCATCCTATACAACCGATGGAGTTCATGAACCTGAAAATCAGTAGCGAAAAAAATAAAAAATTTAAAGGGGAAAATAATACTCTCCATTTATAGCCAAAATTCTTAGTCTTCAACAGGATTTATGTTTTGAAACAATAATGCTCTGACCCAAAAAAAGAAGAGTAATGCTATGGTTCCCATCACATGGAGCGGGGCCACTTATGGAAATCTGGTGGTCCCACTGCGATATATCTTGGGAACCACAGCTTTACTCATTTGGGAAAGGTATTGCAAAATAGAATGGAAAATCCACTTATTAAGAAATGAACAGAAAAAACGAATATAAGCAGTACTCAAAAGAATCCAAGATAGGCAAGTTTTTTTGTATTTAAAGCTGTGAAACTAACATGGTGTAAGACCTATTTACTCACTAGAACTAGCACACCAATTGAAAGGTTTTCCTAATTCAAAAGGGCCAACTCATTTATCAGCATGAGTGATCAAATCAAGAAGACACATTTTCAACCTGAAGTCAAAGTTTCGGTTGTCAGTGGAGTCCATTGGTAACAGAAGAAACTGAAATTTCTTATTACTCACTGTCAATTTACATCCTATATATACAGCTATGAGGAAAAACTAATAAAGGAAATAAAGAAAAGAAAGGAAAAATACAAGATAAGATCAAATCAATTTATTCCTAAAACATTGCTATCCATAAATAACGAGAATATCAATCCGAATATTCCAACACTCCCCCTCAAGCTGGAGCGAAGGTATTCACGAGTCCAAGCTTGGCAATAGACAACTTCAGAAGAGAGGGCCCAACAGACTTAGTAAATACATCAGCAGTTTGATCTGAAGAGGGAATAAAGCACGGAGAGATAATACCCGAACGCACCTTCTCTCGGATAAAATGGATATCAACCTCAACATGCTTGGTACGCTCGTGCAGAACGGAGTCAGATGCAAGTATTATAGCAGACTTATTGTCACAAAACAATGTAGAAGGCTTAGATACTGGAAACCCCAATTCTTGTAAGATAGATCGAAGCCACAAAAGCTCACAAGTACCTTGTGTCATAGCACGATATTCAGCCTCAGCAGATGATCTTGAAACAACTACTTGTTTCTTACTTTTCCAAGAGATAAGATGTTTGCCATAAAACGTGCAAAAACCTGAAGTTGAACGCCTATCACTCTTGGAACCAGCATAATCAGCATCGGTATAACATGTGACCTCAGATTGTGCTCCTGCAGCAAAGAAGAGACCCAGTCCTGGGCAAGTTTTCAGGTAACGAAGAATGTGATGAACAGCTTCCATATGAGCGGTACGCGGAGCATGCATAAACTGGCTTACTACGCTTACAGCAAAAGCGAGGTCAGGTCTAGTATTGGTCAGATAAATTAGACGACCAACAAGGCGCTGATATGAAGCTGGATCAGACAATACTTCTCCTGACTCGGATGATATTTTGATATTTGGATCCATAGGTGTGGAAGCAGGACGACACCCCATCATGCCTGTATCACTAAGGAGGTCCAAGATATATTTCCTCTGGTTCATTGAGATCCCATGACGAGATCGGGCAATCTCAATACCAAGGAAATACCGGAGAGGACCCAAGTCTTTGACATCAAAAGCCGTTCCAAGTTTCTCCTTTACTCTTATAATCCCTGCAGTATCATTACCTGTAATAATGATGTCATCAACATAAACAGACAGAATAGTACATCGACCATCCGGACATCGTCGAATGAAGCAGGTGTGATCAGACTGACACCTAGTGAACCCCATAGATAAAATAACATCACTAAAGCGACTGAACCATGCTCGAGGGGATTGTTTCAATCCATAGAGAGATTTACGTAGCCGACAAACTTTCCCAGAATACTCCCCCTCAGCCCGAAAACCCGGAGGTGGATCCATATAAATAGTTTCCTGTAGATCCCCATGCAGAAACGCATTCTTAACGTCAAGTTGATGAAGAGGCCAAGACTGAGAAGCAGCCAAAGAGACAAGAAGACGAACAGTAGTCAGCTTGGCCACCGGAGCAAAGGTGGCACTGAAGTCTTTGCCTGGAATCTGAGTAAAACCTTTAGCAACCAGACGGGCCTTATAACGATCAATAGAACCATCGGGGAGGTACTTAACAGTAAAGACCCATTTGCAACCCACTGTCTTCTCTCCAGAGGGAAGAGAAACAAGATCCCAAGTATGATTCTGCTGAAGTGCATCCATTTCTGCTTGCATGGCGTGGACCCAATGTGGATTTTGGAGAGCCTCAGATATAGACCGGGGAATAGAAACTGAATCAACTTGACCAAGGAAAGCTTGATAGGGGTGTGAAAGGGCTGAATAAGAGATATATTTGGAAATAGGATGTTGAGTAGAGCAAGCATGACCATACCTATTTACCGGGCGAGAAATTCGGGTAGAGCGACGTACCGGTACAGGAGAAGCAGGACCTGGATCCGGAGAAGGATCTGGTGACGGAGCATAAGCATGAGTCTGCGAACGCCGAGAATAACGAAATTCTGGCGTAGATGTAATGACAGGAGGTAGAGTACCCTCAGAAACCACAGAAGGAGTGGAATCAAGGACAACAACCGGACGAGGTAACTCGTCGGGTACAATGAGAGGCTCCTGAGGGACAGAAGCAGATGAGATATTTGAACCTGCAAAATAAGGGACATCTTCCAGAAAAGTAACATCCATAGAATTATAGAAACGACAACCAATTGGATCATAGCATCTATATCCTTTAGAGTGGAAAGAGTAACCAAGAAAAACGCAACGTATAGCTTTATCATCAAGCTTAGTACGAAGAGGGCTGCGGTCCTGAACAAAACAAGTGCAACCAAAGACACGTGGTAAAACATGAAAAAGTGTACAATCAGGCTGAAGAACATGTAGAGGAGCTTTCCCATCTAAGACACGACTTGGGGTACGGTTAATAAGATACGTGGCTGTGAGAACAGCTAAATGCCACAAGTATTTAGGTACCGCCATACCGCGAAGAAGACACCGGACAACAGACATAATGTGACGGTTCTTGCGTTCCGCCACACCATTCTGTTCCGGGGTATAAGTACAAGTAAGTTGTTGGAGGATACCCTTTTTATTAAGTTCAGAACAAAAGGTATTAGAAACATATTCACGGCCATTATCAGAACGGAGAGCGCGAACAACAGTTTGATACTGAGTTTTAACCATTTGTAAAAATTGAGTAAATAATGGAAAAACTTCAGATTTCTTTTTAAGGAGATAAACCCATGTGCACCGTGAATAGTCATCTATAAACGTAACATAATACCGATACCCATATAAAGCAGTAACAGGGGAAGGTCCCCACACATCTGAATGTATAACATCAAAAGCACAAGGTGCACGAGACATGCGAGGAATATAAGATGAACGAGTATGCTTAGAAAGTTCACACACCACACATTGAAATTTATGAGTCTTACAGGCTTTTATTAATTCGGGAAAAAGTAAACATAGATATTGAAAATTAGCATGTCCTAGCCTGGCATGCCACAATTCTATAGTTTTATTGGAGAAAGAACTAGAACTAGAACTAGAACTAGGTAAAACTGACGCCTGTAAACTAGAAGACACAACTGGTGGTGGAGGTTCCCCAAAGAAGTAGAGTCCATCATGCTCATGGCCCGTACCAAAAATCTTCTTCGAAGTCAGGTCCTGCAATAGACAACGATCAGGTAAGAAAATGACAGCACAATTATAACACTTTGCGAGGCGACTAACTGATAAAAGATTAAACGATAACTGAGGGACATGAAGAACAGAAGACAGAGTAAGTTGTGAGGACAAATAAACATCACCCTTACTCTGGACACGAGTGGTGGATCCATCAGCTATACTCACAGTTTGGTTAACTGGTGTAAGAGGGGAGGAAAAAAGGGATAACTCACCAGTCATATGATCATTGGCTCCTGAGTCCAAAACCCACCTTGGAGTGCCTGTCTTAACATGTAAAGCAGTGGAAGTACCTGTAGCAATGGCAGCTGTGGAAGAAGGGCCGGACTGATGCTGCTGAAGAAGGGAGCCAAGTTGACTCTGAATTTGTCCAAGCTGAGATTGAAGCATACTCTGATTTTGATGCAGCTGGCCAAGATCTGGAGTACTGGAATCAGGGCCAGTCTCAGCAATAGCAGCGAAGCGGGTTGAGCCCGGGTTCCGACCTCGGTTGGCATACTGTTTCTTCAACTCGGGATGGAGCTGGAAACAGCGATCTTTGGTATGACCAACAACATTGCAATGCTTACAAACTGGAGGTTTTCGTCCGCTGGGGCGAGGACCGGTGTGAGCGGCAAAGGCCATCTGATCAGGAACTGGAGAAGAATCTGGAACTGGAGAAATAGAAGGCTGAATTAACTGACGGCGACGCTCATCACCATCAACAATAGCAAAGGCCTCGTACAGAGAGGGCATAGGGGATGTGTTCAAAATCTGAGTGCGAAGAGATTCAAACTCAGATTTCAAACCCATCAAGAACTGGTAAGTGTGTAGGCGGTCAAGACGCTGAACAATAACAGTAGCGGCTTCAGCAGGAATATCACCAAGGGGCTCGTACTGAGCCAACTCCTCCCAACGGGACTGAAGATATCCAAAATAATTAGAGACACTTAGCCTGAGAGAATCCTGGGATGACTGAGACACTTCGCGATGAAGTTGATAAATCCGGGATTCATTACGCTTATGCGCATACATTTGAGTCAAAGCATTCCACAAGCCATGAACAGACGTGTGATACATAAACATGTGGTAAATACGAGGCTCCATTGAATTGAACAACCAACCCAGGATAGTACAGTTGTCCATATTCCACTGATCAAAGGTGGAGTCGGTAGGAGCAGGCTTAGGTGCCGTACCAAGAAGCCAACTAGACTTGCCTCTGGCACCAAGAAAAAGACGAATGGAATGAGACCACGCGGCAAAATTTTGCCCATCCATGAGAACAGCGGTAACCCTTTGCGCAGGCGAATGTGGAGTCAGGGACATAGAGAAATCCGAGCGTGGATGTGAACCGGGAGGTGACTGATTAGTACCCTTATCCTTTCCAGTTTCAGTCATTGTTGTAAAATCAAGAAGCCCCAAGGCGCAGAAGAGAAACCACGGATTGAAAAGGCTGCTGGAAAAAGAACAATCAGCAGCAATCAGAGGCTACCGTAATACCCTAGGTAGCCCAAGAGAAGAAAAAGAGAGCACAAAGGGGCTCTAAACCATCAGAAGACCCAAGAACAGGGCAAGACGCAGCGTAGAGCTGCGCAAGGGTTAGCCTAGGCAAACCAAAAAAGCTGCGGGGCCCTGTGTGTGTGTGCGCCGAGAGTGGGAAGGGGCTGGTAGCCTGCGGCTGGGTGTGGAGGTGGCTGGGAGTTGCAGCGCAGGTGGCTGGTGGCTGGTAGTTGCGGCGCAAGGTTGTGGGTAGGCAGGTGGTGGTGGTTTGTGTTAGGGTTTAATTTCTTTCTTGCTCTGATACCAAGAAGAAACTGAAATTTCTTATTACTCACTGTCAATTTACATCCTATATATACAGCTATGAGGAAAAACTAATAAAGGAAATAAAGAAAAGAAAGGAAAAATACAAGATAAGATCAAATCAATTTATTCCTAAAACATTGCTATCCATAAATAACGAGAATATCAATCCGAATATTCCAACAGTAACTAACTGGAATTTTGAATGGAAATGATCTCACTTACCTGCTTCCTGAACATAACCTCCTGGCTGAGCATTGTCTGTTTTAGAACTTGTTTGAGAGGATCAGCAAATCTTTGCGTTGAATTCACATCAAAATCTCCTCCCACCAACATTTTTTCCTCCTGAGAATTGGAAGTTTTATCACCTCTCAAACCTCTCAAAATCAATTTTGCATCTTTAAGTGTGAAAAAGTCTTGTGACGATCTTTCACACCGTAAATTAAGCCCCAACCCTGCCCTGCATGGCTTTCAAACACAATGCTAGTTTAAGATAGATGGTGCCAGTACATTTAAGAGACCACAGATTTAGAAACAAAATCAGTCAGATTCTCTAACATACACATTAGTTAGGTACCATACAATTTGAAAGAAATTCATAGTAAAAAAATTGCAATGATATTCACCACATATATTTTTTTTCAGAAAAAGGTAAATAAAAAACGGTATTCACCACATATATTACAGAACAAAAAATGGTCTCTGCTATTTTATAAGATCTGAAAACGGTTGTAAACTACTAGTTATAGTCTTAATGAACACTGGCATGTTTTTACTACCATTCAGAGCACTACTAGGATTAGAACAACCAGGATGGCACCAATACCCTAACTATTGCACTCGCGTGAAAAGCAAGCTTGAGAATAGTCATTACATGTGAATGAAGCAAAAAACTATTGCCTATTTCAGTCCAGTATCCATACAGAGAAGCATCGAGTACTTTTCCTTCTTTATTCGTCCCATAGCCGGTATTCTCAGCAAACTTTCTTGAGGGGTATTTTGGTAATTTTCGCACTTTTAGCATGTAGCCGAATTGCATTTTATACTAGGGCGACTATCGATGTATTCTGTGATCTTCTTCTTCTTATGCCTTTCAGCATGGTGAAACTATTAGCAGCACAGTGGGCGTAGCTCTAGTATTTTGGGTGAACCACGTAACTCTGTTCTTGTATTTCTCTTGTTTGTTTTTGTTTTCGTAACTCTGACCATCTTGAACATATATAATTCAATTGTTACACAGAATGGGCAGGTCCATATATAAGTACCAGATTTGTCCTGCTTTTGATTCTAATTGTATGGTGACAGGGGTATCCCAAACACATATAACTCAAACTAGCTTCCAATTCTTAACAACGATCCATCTTCGTTTTCACATTCACTTTGGTATACCAAAATTAACAGCCTTTGAAAGTTATTATTATTAAAAAAAAAAAAAAAAAAACCTAAATTAACGGTAGTAGAGCCAAGGCAAACACATTTATTTGCTATTCTAGAACCAAAATTTCTTAGTCTAGAGTAGGATAATCCCCATTCATGGGCAAGATATCCAATTCCAGCTGCCCAAAAAAAAAAAAAAAAACCACAAATTCCAAAGGCAATACTTTTTCCTACATTTAACATTGATCCCTCATCCAGGGGAAAAAAAAAAAAAAAAGAGTGACATTCGGCTATGCTAAGAAAAAACGATTACCCCTTGTTTGGTTGGCGAGAAGAAAAAAAATATAACTGAAATATAAGAGTATAAATAAAGATCTATGGGTTGATAGGTTTGGTTCTGGGTTCAGAAAAACTCAAAATGCAAGTGAGAAAAATGGGGTTCTGCAGGCTTAGCTTAGCAGGGGCCAGATGTCCACATCTTTGGGTTAACAAATTCCAAAAAATTCGTTATTTCCTTTACTACATTTTCCCAGAAACCAAACAGTACATTTTTCACAGAATTGTTCTACATAATTGATTGTGTATCTTTGGACATATAGAAAATTACTTATAGACGATAAACAAACAAACAAACAAAAAGAGAGAGAGAAATCTATAAAGTTAGCACTTAATTAAAAAAGTTACAAGTAGGACAACTGCAACATACGTTACCCAACAATAGCATTAATCAGAATAGAATCCCATCTTTTTTAATAAACATTTATGTATTTATATATATATATATATGGAGATATAGATATATATATATATATATAGAGAGAGAGAGAGAGAGAGAGAGAGAGAGAGATACCGGGAGTTAGAGAATGAAGAAACAAAGCATTCACAAAATCTGCTCCTTCAGCACACTCTGCAGAGAGTTGAGGCATCAAAGTGACTATATTGAATGATCCGAGAGGGTCGTCATACGACTCATACCCCAAACCTCTTAGGTTGGAGAGAGAGAGAGAGAGAGAGAGAGAGAGAGGTGAAAATAAAGTTGGGGGAAAGGAATCGGGGTTGCTGGGGGGACTGTGAAGGAGATAATTTTCTGTTGCGACTAATGTGCGCAGTGGGGTGCGTGTGTTTGTGGATTTTACAACCGCATCATAACATTTCTCTGTCTGGAAAAAAAAATATATATATATATATATGTAAAGTTTCTGTCTCTGTCAACTCACGACTGTCTAAGTGTCTATCCCTTATTTCACTCTTTCAGATTCTCTCTCTCTCTCTCTCTCTCTCTCTCTCTCTCTCTCAAAATTTGCACTTTTGGCTTCTGGTTTAACGACGACAAGTCAGAACAGCTAGGACAGTTGCTAAATGCAAAGGCCAAAAAGGTCAATTTGGTACGCCTTCCAGAATTTACCGATTTGCCCATGTGTTGTCCTATAAATGAGTGAATTGTCCTCCACCCTGACTTAAATTGTGCATGGGTTGCAGAGTTAATGTATATGTTCAAAGTTAACTTCTCTGTTCTATTTCGATTAATGAATAAAAATAAAATAAAATAAAAAAAGAAGTCGTCTTTAATTCCCCCCCGCCCGTTACAAGTTTTTTTTTTTAATTAATCTTTGCCATGAGTGTGTGGCGTATTGTTTTGGATCTCAAAATTGAATTAGTGAAAATGGTTAGAAAATTGCCATCAATAATCACTAGCCATATTTGTTAATTTAGTATTGGCTAGCTATTTTCTCACTTCAACTGTTAACTATTGAATTTTTTTAATGTGTGTTAAAATGGATTTCAATTATGCAAATTTAATACAATAAAAATAGTTAACTAAAATAAAAGGCACGGCTAGACTTAAATGTTAAAAAAGTGAAGAGTTAAGGATAATTTTTAACTAAAGTAGTTAGCCAAAAACAATATCAATGTTGGGAAATGCTCTTATGAGTTATTAAATGGTTTCATCCACATGTATAGTCTCTTGCTTTTGAGGTTTAACTGATTAAGAGCTCATTCCGTAACCGTAACAGTTATGCCACTCCGATTCACTTACTTGTTTTAAGTAGTCACAAACTTCTGCTATTGGCTTTTTTTTTTTTTTTTTTTTTTTTTTTTTAACGCATATGATCATTTTTCCAACAATTTATTTTATCTTTTAGGACTTGACCAAGTTTGTTCTCCTTTATAACTGGTTCACCCTCAGACTGGCCACCCTAACCAAGTTAGACCATTTCCAAGCCATACCCAATTTTTTATTCAAATTTTACTTCAAATTTGGATAAAAGTTTGATTTGGTATTTTGTTCTCCAATAGTCATACCCAAAAATTTTTATAATATTAAACTTTCTGCTCATTTGAGTGTGAAATTTGAGCAAAGGCATCTCCAACCCTTATTCAAGTTCATATCCAATCGCTAACATATGATGGGTGTACTACTCAGAGGTTTAGTGTTCGAACCATGAGAAGAGTGGCCACTGAGAATTTACCCGGCTGTTCCTCAGGACCTCGTGGAATTAATCGTGGTGCGAACAAACTGACCCTGACACCCACGGTCAGCAAAAAATTTTTAAAAAAATCTATATCAAATCAAATTTGAGTAAAAACTTAAATTTTTTAAAATCACATCATCTCCAACCTTTACTCAAATTCACATTAAAATTTTGATTCAATAAATATTATTATCTCAATTCGATATGAGATTTGAATAAAACTCATTTTAGAAAGTGTTTGATTTTATGATTAGAGAGTATTTTAGAAGAATTTGAATCAAATTTAAATTTGATATAGATTTGGTTCGAGGACTAGAGATGCTCCTAGGCTCCCATTGCCCTTGATTCACTTATATATTCACTTTTCTCCATAAACAAACAACGAAAGCATGAAATGAAAGTTAAAGGATCACAAACAGCTCATGCATTGGCGTTATTATTACTTAGCACAAACAGTAATTTAATCAGCCGCACTAAAAACAGCGGATTTTTGAAGTGTGGATCACACGCCGCTCAATGAGTCACATCATTGATCATACGCTAAAATATCTGTTTTCCATTAACCTTATAAGTTTATAACCCACGCGATGCAAGAGAGCGTGAGGATATCACTCTTTTTGGCTGAACCTATTTGTCGCCTCTATAGTGGAATTCTAAACATATTCTATAAAGTTATGAACTAGTCATGTCATTTGTTAGTGAACCTTTTTCTTTTCTTTTTGGGAAATGCTATTATGAGCAGCTTCTCATGTGAGAAGGCGGGTTTTAACCGTTAGATGAGCATCTAGCCTTAAGATTCTCTCCAGATTCCTGGGAATCTTAAGGCTAGATGCTCATCCTACGGTTAAAACCCGCCTTCTCACATTGCCCTTTCTTTTTTCCCTTTTTTTTTGTCTTTTCCATTTTTAAGAACATAGAACATGTTTGTATATGCTTATGTTAATGCAATTTTAATTTTTATTAGTAGAACTACTAATTATATTTTAGACATTTGGTTAATATGTTGTATAATTGATCAAATATAGAGAGAATCGTGTTAAAGTATCTCACAGTATGTATAGTGTGAGCGCAGATTTAACCCCTCAAAACACGATGTGTCCATCGCAATTGCAACAGCTAAATGCTTACAGTTACAGATTACTTTGTGACATCCAGATTTGCAATTTTGCCACCAAATTCGCAAGCATATATGTTCAAGTGAATAAGCAATAGGATGACTGACTAGGGCATCTTAAATAGCCATGTTAAATTTCATGCTAATTCTCAAATTATTATATCACACTCTTTCAAAAATATATTTTTAATCATGGGTCAAAACTCAAAGGTCATGCCATATAGCATTATAATAACTTGGCATGACTTTGACTCACTATTTGAGAGGATTTTTCAAAAAATCTTAATAGAATATGACATATCAACGGAGCAATACCTCAACTTTTTTCAATAAAATCTAAGAATAATTTTCATTTTGGAATTTAATATTGAAGCACATATTCTAAGTAATAACAAACATGAAAAAAAATTTCATCCACCATTAGAAATAATGCCCTTAATATGAGGATAATTCTCTTTATATGTATTTATATATGAGGATAATTAACATTGACCGTTTCAAAATCATTTTTTTAATAATTGTAATTACCATCCAATTAGAGATGAAGATTAATGTAACAAAAAAATAATTTCCTTAGTTAGAAGTCAGCACAAAGGAATTTCTTTTTAAAAAAAATTTATATACTTATATGAATCCAGACTGGATACACATACACCACAGTCCCAACTCAACTCAAAGCCCTGCACTGGCCCACAATAAAGTCCAATAAGGACCACTCATCCAACCGAAGAATAATAACAAGAGGGGGGGGGGGGGGGGGGTGGGGGGGGGCGGGAGTTGGATCCGAATTGGATACACAGACCTCAGCCACAACTCAATTCAATGCCCCACACTGGCCCACAACAAAGTCCTATAAGGGCCACTCATCCAACCAAAGAATAATAACAAGGGGGAGGGGGGATGCAAGCAACTAGAAGCTCCTATGAAAATTTGAACCCTATCCCTTCCCACTATGAAGAGAGAGATTATACCAATTGGGCCACAGCCAGCTCAACAGTACATAAGAAATTTTATTTTATTTTATTTTTACTTTTCTCACATTGTAACAATAAATTAATTATTTTCAAAAAAATTTAAACATGCAAAGGTTTGTTGCTAATATTGGTGAAATGCTTTATGAGCAATCACAGTGGTGTTAAAAACACCATTGAACTTTGATAAACTTAAGAGTTTTGCTTCACAGTGGTGTAGAAAAAACTAATGTAAACATTAGTTAAACTTAAAGAAATCTAATTTTGTGGTACGCTTAAGTTCCACTAAGTTCAGTCAAACGACACGGTATGTGTCGGCCACCATCTCACGGCACACAATGTGTCGTCTAACACTTTATGAGAAAACTTCACGGTACAGTGTGTGTCGGCCACCATACTCACGCCACACAGTGTGTCGTCTATCACTTTATGAGAAAACTTCACGACATAGTGTATGCTGGTCACCATCCTCGCGGCAAACAGTGTGCCGTCTACCATTCTCACGACTTTGTGAGTGTCGTCCCCCCAATTTACACCATTACAATGCGCACCAAAGATATATAACAACTTAACTTAAATTTACCTTAATTTTTAAAACACCACTACGGATGCTCTAAATAGCCATCGTATTTTGCATATCCAAAGCCGAACTTGTTGAGTAATTAGTTCAGGCTGGATTTGGATTGAGCTTTACCTAAGTTCATATTTGTAGGCCCAAGGTTAACAACTTAACATCCATCTCACCACTAGTTGTAGACTAGTGGCCAATGGGCCTATCATTGTTCATTTAAAATAAGGGAATACAAGTTATTTTGAACCCCACCACAGGAGTAGAACATTTTGGACAGCATTTTTGCTCAACTAATTTTGCTTATTCATGGCCATCGTCTTGACATGTGTCTGTGGACACCGGGCTTCCACCGCTTCGTTATGTTTTCGAAACTTGTTTGATTTTTGAATCAAGGAAAGAGAAAAGGTCTGTTGAAAACAGATACAGAGTCGCCACTTGGTCTTTAGGGAACCAAGAAACCCAATTTGACTCACCCAAATGGATAAAGGGCACCGGCCCTTCATAACCAAAGAACTTGGTTCGGGGTTTTGGTACGAGAGAGGAAGGAGCCTTTGTATCGACTAAAACACCCTCAACTCACCCCGTCTTTCGACGGGCCTCAATTAGCATCCAAATAATCATCTTATACTATGTATGGTTCGACAATTAATACTATGATAGTATATTACATCACATAAGAAAATTGTAATGGAAGATCAAAAGATAAAATATCATTCATAAGATCTACGTCAAATATCATGCAATGTAAAGTGAAAGATCACACAAATAAATCAAGGAAAAATCGTCTAATCATGTATCAAGTAATTAGTTTCCTTAATCTAAAGGGGACATGAATTGTTCTTGAAACAAATAAATAAAGAAATCAAAATATGCTTAGCAAGCTAACATGATGCATGTTATTCTTTGAGAAAAGAAGATCTCTCAATCCCCGGGACGGATGAGAAAAGGATGATTAGATCGAGGAGAGCATGAACGTGTGATCATGATCATTCCTTAAAATCTTCTTAGATTAGGAGTTACAAAAACCCCAAATCCTTGCATGGATGCAGTGTATGTATCTAGAATGTGCCAAGGTTGTAGTGTGCTTTGTGTTCATGGATTCCTAGAATGACTTAGAAGTCTAAAATGTGTATGAATGGATGAATGAAATTAACATGGGATATGTACAAATGTAGTATGAACTACTTCCTATGATATGAACTAATTTGGAATGCATATGAGCATCAAATCAAAGAATGAAAGTTGAAATGTATTTGCTGTGAATAGTGGACAGAACAGTAGCATGAACTTGGGAAAATTGAAAAGAGGGGTTAGGGACGTTTTCAATGCATGATTTTTTATGGAGATGTTCCTTATTGTGTCTAGAACACTACCCAAAAAGCCAATCTTTAATAACTATCACATATTGAGAGAAATCATATGAAAAATAGAGGTCACTCAGAAACAGAGTCCGTACTGTCGACTGAAATGTTGAAAAATCTTAGAAAATGAAAACGAGTGATCTAGAGGCCCATTTTATACAGAAAGTTTCCTAAGACATTGAAGTTTAAGGTAAAAATAAGTTGGGACCACCCCTTTTGGAAAATATTTCTGAAAAAGAAGTTAGTCAAGCTGCTGTGACAGCAGGGGCAGAATGTTTGGAAGGAATGTTTGGGTCCAAATGGACCATTTTCAAGTACTTCCAAGTCAAACCAAAAATCATGGGTGTTCTCCAATGAGTTAGGAAGATTTTCCAAGTGGCCTTGCATCCATATGTTGAGTATTGAGTTCTAGAGAAATCCTTGAACTCAGCTCACTCACTGTTTTGACTCATTATTTTGAAGATTTTGGAGAAAACAAGGTTTTGTTTCTTGAAACCAAAAGAAGAGGGATTGAGAGGGGTTTTAAAGTAGATGTTTTGAAAGCATATTTTCAATACTCAATAAGGATTATAGCCACTTAAAATGCCAACATCAAACTCATCATCAAGAACCTCCAAGATTGTTGGAGAGATTTATTTTTATTAGAACATAACTTCAATACACTTCAAGAATACCTTGGAGGTATTGAAATTATGATCATCATCTATCAAACATGTTTTTGAGGTCAAGAGCTACTATCCATAAGGATTTACTCACCTCAAACTTCATGTCATCATCTAGATGATGAAGAACAAGTAAGTAAATAAAGAAAAATAAAAAGAAATGAGGTAAGAAGAGATGAACATAATATAAACAAGCAAGCAAATAGCAATCAATAGATGATAATCAATGTGATTTTGGACTTGTAGCTTGGTGTTTCACTCATAGATTTTGACATTTGGACATGGAAGTAGCTTCCTAACTCAAGAATGCTCAAGAATGTGATTGGGGGTGTTTGGGATGTGAAGTATATAGAAGGATAATGGAAGAAAACAAGAATAAAACTCACTTTCTTATGGAAAATCAATGGGAGAAGCTCCTTTTCTTTCTTCTAAACCTATCTCTATCTCTCTTCTTCTCTACAACTTTTTAAGCTTTGCACTTGGCCCCCCCAAAATGAAGAGCAATGGGGGGTTTATATAGGCCAATTTGGGGTGGTTTTGGGATTTTAGAAGTGTTCCCATTGGTCCCAAACATCTGTGAACATAAAACTACGTCATTTTGGTTTTCAATTAATCAAATTGGACCCCCAAAAAAATTACAAAAATGGACTCTGCGAGGGTTGAGTGCCGCGGCAGCACTGGGCCTGTGCCGCGGCGACAGTGGGCCAGTGCCGCGGCGGTACTGCTCCTCAGACGCCCAGAAATTTACGTTTAGGCCCCCAGAGGTTCCGGTATTCGCGAAAAGGCCCTATTTTGTCCGAAATTCACAGAAAATGCATACAAACTCCAAATTGAGGTTGTGATATACCGTTGGAAAGGTAATGGAGTCTACTTTACATAAAAAAAAATAGTTCGGAGATAGGTCACTTTGAAAAGTTTTGCGGTATTTGCGATAAAGGCCGATTTGATCGCCTTTTTCGCCTTTGGAAATTCATAATAAACTCGTTTTTAATCCAAAAATTATGTGCGATATACCGTCGGAAGGCTATTGACCTCTAGTATCCATGAAAAATATTTGAAAATTGTTACGGTGCCCCGGTTTTAAAGTCAAATTCTGGTCAAACTGGTCAAACCTGGGATTCTCGGGAACTTCCGGGACTTCCGGGGGTCTCTGGGAGCTGACGATTTCATCCAATTTTCTTAAAAACTTATTTTATCACTTTTCTTATGACGTAGCATGTTTCCAGAACTTTGGGACCGAATCTGGGAGTTTTCGGGCTTTCAGGGGCATTTTGGTCATTCTGAGCATTTTGAGAAATACAGCTAAACTTCCAGGAGTCCTTTTGTGTCTTTTTCGATCATTGTGAACCACCAAGCTATGGGTCTCCTAAATCTGATAGCCGACAAAATGGGGTGTTTACAGTGTCTCACTTAGAGTCACATTCAGTAATTATGTTAATATAACACGAGTAAAACGAGAATGAAATTGACACATTTCAAGATTGAGCAAAAATGCTCTTGACATTTTTGGCCTATTTTTTCTTTTCTTTTTTTGGGTCCTTTTTGGCCATATTTGCTTCGCATGAATAACCAGATATTGCACTATTAGTTCTTTTTAATAGAAAGACTAGTATTTGGCATGCCAATTATGAAACTAGTAGTCATTTTAACAAAATTGTTCAAAATTTGAGCCACTAATTATTCTAGATAAGTGATTATATAAGTCAAGGTATAGTCCAAATAATATAGACTAATGATGCCAAAATCTGGGTAAGAGAGAGAGAGAGAGAGAGAGAGAGAGAGAGAAAAAAAATTGTTCAAAATTTGAGCCACTAATTATTCTAGATAAGCTAACTTTGATCGACTTGCCCGCACAGCGTCTTTTTTGAGAGAAGAGATGAAGGAGAGTGATTATATAAGTCAAGGTATAGTCCAAATAATATAGACTAATGATGCCAAAATCTGGGTAAGAGAGATTTAGAGCAGATTAAAGAGAGAGAGAGACTGGTTTTTTTGTATGTGGTTCGACCATGTTAATAAAGGAACCTACGTCCACATGTGTGTCTGAGCACGTTCACTATACAGTAAAAAGTCGGGCACCTGTGGTGAACCAACAATAGTTTGGAGCTACCATAGGTCACACTGGTGACTGCTATAGAGGTGTTGTAGAGACTGAAAAGTCGGTCCCTTTGAAGGGGGTTGAGTGGTCTCTTTTATAGATGCAAGACCTACTCATACATGGATAAGGAAATATAATCCAATTGAGCTTGATTGGCATTAATTGTGGGGGTTTCCTAATTTGATTAAGAAACAATATGCTCTTTCCAAAAGTTTTCTATCTTGAGTAGAAAACTGTTTGGAATATTCTGGGGCATATGTTGTGGGCCCAGCTGGCCTGTGCCTGTACGGACCGTGCCAATGTGGTCTTCCCGACCTTTTGGTCTGGTTGTGAATAAATTGCTCGGGATGGTGAGTCTCGGGTAGACTAAATCACTCGGGCTTATGCTTATCTGAGGAGTTATGCATGATTTGACCGGGACATGGACTGGCTGTTGATTTGAATCGCTCGGCCATAGGATAGAGTCAATTTTGGGTGTATCATAGACTAATAGTCCAGTCTCCCCAAAACATTACAAATGTGGCATTATTAAAGTTCAAGAAGGATAACACTCATAGAAATGGGTCCCATAATAAAAAAAATAGTTTTTAAACACTCGACCCACTTCTGTGGCCCACAACAACAACATAAAGTCTAGGGCCACTGTCACATTCGTTCTGCAAAAATCATGATTTTTAAAATCCATAAATGAAATTTTGTGAATTATCAATGTTATTTGATAATTGAGATGAAGTTGACTGGAGATCAACGGTAAGGTGTCAGTCGAAGACACGGTAATAGGAAAATCATATGGCATCAACACGATTTAAATGACATTTATGTGATTAAATGTTATTTGAGATATCTGGTATTTTCATGAATAGTAAATTTCTGGTAGTTTGATCTGATCTTAGATTATTTTGAACACTGTGGTGAGAACGTGAGGGATACGTTGCTTAAAAAGTAAGTAGTCTAGAGATTCCATGAAATTAGTTTCAGAACTTGATTTTGGACCCCAAAAGGAACCTAGACGAAAACTTTTATAAATTTTAGTTTTAACTTGTGAAGTCATAAAATGGACATGAGCGACGTTTCAGGAGTTAATTAGAAGTTTTGAGAACTTGTGGGGAGGCAAACTTAATTCCCGAGAGTCGTGCTTATATATAGTGGTGGATGAAATTTTCATTATAATCCACCACTTCAAAATATCTAGAGGAGGAGAGAGAAAAGAGAGATTTATTGCCACGGCCTTGTCGACGACAACGGCGATCGTTCGTCCTTCAGTTTTCACCAGATTTCGTATTTGGACTCCCCGAGGTAAGAGCTTCATTTTGATACGTCTTAGGCCTCATTTGGAAAAGTTTTTCGAAAAAAGCTAATTTTAAGAAATTGGGAAAAATATGTCTATACATGTAGGAATCTCTTGAGATCGAAGATCTGACGTTTTGTCTGCTACTACTTCTCATGAAGTTTGAGAGTTATAGCTCGAGGTATGAATTTTGAACCTTCGTAATATAGACAATTTTGGATGTTTTAGATATTTTGTATGAATTGTGATCCGGGCAAAATTCCTGTGTTAAAGTAAGCCCGTTAATTTGAGCGAGTACGAATTGAAAAGCATGGTGATATGGTTATGTGAGTATGCTAAATGTCTATGTGGATCAAAGGGGAGTTTGGTATAATTTCACGCCGGTGCACGTCTCTCGATGTTTGAGAGTTTATAGTAGTGACGACTACTTGCTTGGTGTGGAAAGTGGCCAACCAGAGCAGTTGGATGCAATGATTGAGTGATTCTTGGCTAACCATTTCTATCGCGGTTTAAGATTTAAGACTTGCAGAGATACTGGGTGAATGCGTTTCTCTCTCCCTAGAGACTAAATTATGTGATTTAGATGTTTAAAGCATGAATTGCCCATATGCATTTGTTTAGAATTGTACACTCAGCATATAGCTGAGTAGTGGAGACTTCCTCCATTGCAGGTGATAAGAAAAAATGCAAGAAAAAGCGTGAGGAGTGAGGCCAAGGAACGCCGAGGAAACCTCACCTTGTTTATATTCTTGTTTACTCTGAACTTGTAATAAGAACTTGAATTCATATTATGTTGTAATCGAATCTTGAGTTAGATTAGTACTTGTAAAGCTGGTAATTACTATGGTAATTATGGTTTAAATTGTTGTAATATGGTTGAGTTATGTTGGAAATTGATTGGAGAAACCTTGGTTTATTGTGCTGCAGAATTGTGCAGTTTAGGGGAGGGATCAGTCGACTGACCCGTGTTTCAGTCGATTGGACCCTTGTAATATGGAAAGTTTTCTTTAGTTTTCACAGGCTTCAGTTGATTGGTTTCCGCACGAAAACACCACATTCTACATGCATGGTGCTGTTAGGAAACTGTGTTCCCAGAATCCGTTGACAGCGCGTATAAGTTGGTACTGCAAAAATTGTGTAAAAACTGCAATAACCCTATAAGGGCGGAACTAGGGTTACCTTAGACTGCTAAAACAGATTGCTGTAGTAGACGAATCGAGAACACGGGCTCGACAACAGCTCACGATCTTCTACCATATTCCTTTGCTGCCAGAATATCGAACTGAGTGTGGGCTCCTTCGAAATCCTTTATGTTTTTGCTCTCTTTTTTTACGCTCTCTTTTCTATTCCGAGTTATAATGCTGTTGATGGAAAAACGCAAACTGAGGAGAGAGCCAAAGCAACATATATATATAGGCTACGATAGGGACCATAAGAAGTCAATAAGGAGTAGTCTTTCTTATAGAATTAGGAAACCCTAATTCGAACTGAATCATATTCTTATTTCTATAAATTATAATTCACACCACTAAAGAATTATAATTGCACTTCTACCCTTATCTCAAAAATATATTTCGAGCTCCATGTTATTAAATGTTTATTATCTCTCCATGTTAAGATTACAGATATCCATTAATTAAATATAATTACTGACAATCATATTTAATTAATCTCTTAAAATTTCTTGAGATCCTCTGCTTAACTTATCTGATATGTCGAATACAAAATCCACCTGCAGGGTTTGACATAATCAAAACTTATAAGCTTTCTCAAGGGGATATCATCAAACCCAAAATTGATATATAGATTCCATCATTAATTAATATCCATCACACAATTAATATTGTCACCCAATCCAATGAGATATTGACCCATTTAAGGATCTCACCCTTTTAGGGATCAAAGTGTAAATATCAAATATACGTGTCTATAAATTAACTTAGACTTTAGAGCATAAGCACTCATAATAATCATGAGGTATTAATTATCTTATAAGTCAGTATAAAGATAATTATCCCAAGTCGGTCCCGTTTAATACACAAAGTGTACCAGCATGGTGAGTTGAAACTATACCATTTTCCGTAGTCAAGACAAACCTACTACAACACCATGCTGCAATCCTACCGATGGTGTGTCCAATCCATCTAAGACTGTAAACCAAAATCTTACATTCTACAAGATCCGATGGTTTGATCTTCCATGTGTAAGCCGAACTCTACACACCAAATCACCTACTATGTAGAATAAAAGACACACATGCATGATATTAAATAAATAATATAATACAAATATTGCCCACACAGATTCTCATAAAAATGGATTAACTGATTTTATTAAATGAATAATAAATCAACTACATAAAACATGGCTTTTAGTATATATCCCTAACAGGTGCCCAGTCGACCGGACCAAGCCTGTCAATTGAAAAATTGAGGGCCAGTCGACTGAGTCCCCGACACAGTCGACTGGACCGGGCTGTAGAACTTTTTATACTTTCTGCTTATAGTCTCCAGTCGACCGGACCCTAAATCAGTCGACTGGACCTCTAGTTTTCAAAATGGATTCTTTTGGAAGTGTTTTCAATTGGGCAAAACTTTTTATGATTCTGACTTTAATGGATTTTACTTATGTTTTTTAACATAAGTAAAATCCATTAAAGTCAGAATCATAAAAAGTTTTGCCCAATTGAAAACACTTCCAAAAAAATACATTTTGAAGAACAGAGGTCCAGTCGACTGGGTAGCGACACAGTCGACTGAAGACCTAAGTAGTAAGGTTTTCAAAGAATCCACAGCATGTCCAGTCGACTATGACTGGGGTCTAGTCGTCTGGGGCCTTCGTTTCTCAGTCGACTGACTCCTCCCAGTCGACAGTGCCTCTAACAGAATTAAAATCAACATTTCTCATCAACTCTCCAGTCGACTGAAACATAAGCCAGTCGACTGGTTTTGCCACATTTAAAAGCAGTAACCAAAAACGCATAGTGTCCAGTCGACTGACACATGGACCAGTCGACTGATCCCCTGGCAGTTTACAAGTTGTGCAGTTCAACAACCCAAGGCTCTCCAATCCAAAACCAAACCATTCACAACTATAAAACATTGATCCAAAACATAATTACAGAGGTCTTACTACATATTACAATACTAAACTGAGTCCATATGCCATTACAACATAATATAAATTCCACTCCTTATTACAAGTTTGGGATGGAAGAAAAAGTATAAACAAGGTGATGTTTTTCCCCGGCGTTCCTCGACCTCACTCCTCACGCTTTTTCTTTCCCTTTTTCTTTTCACCTGCAATGGAAGAAATCTCCACTGCTCAGCTATATGCTGAGTGTACAATTCTAAACAAATGTATATGGACAGTTCATGTTTTAAACATCTAAATCACATAGTTTAGTCTTCGGGGAGACAGATACGCATTCAACCAGTATATCGGCAAGTCTTAAATCTTAAACCGCGATGCCAATGGTTAGCCAAGAATCACTCAACCATTGCATCCAACTGCTATGGTTGGCCGCTTCCCACACCAAACAAGTAGTCGTCACTACTATAAAATCTCAAACATTGAGAGGCGTGCACCGGCGTGAAATTATACCGAACCCCCCTTTGACCCACATAGACATTTAGCATACTCACAAAATCATATCACCATACTTTTCAATACGTACTTGCTAAAATTAAAAGGCCTACTGACAAACAATTAATATTGCACATTCATGTGCCAATATAATAGACATAGTGCTCATTTAATCCCCGAAATTCCTAATTTTACATGCATATTTGAATTAATATAATTTAACAGTGATGTCACTCAAATGCGTGTAATTATGTGTTTTTACATATTTTATATATTTAAGTAAAAATGAAGTGAAATAAAGGGAAGGAAAGAAGTAGCAACCACACTGTAGTATCTCCCATATGATTAGTCAAATATGAATAGTAATTAATAGTAGTGAATAGTAACCAAACAGTAACAATTACTGTTTGGTAGGTTAAAAAAAAAAAAAAGGGACCCCGTATAAGAACATCCAAGCTTTTGAGCTTGGATGTTGACACAATTTTTTATATATCATTTTTTCACTACTTCCTTTTATATTTCTATCTCTCTTTGCAGTTCGTCAAATAATATCTGACAAACGGTTTGAATAATTGACAAAACACTGTCAGAGAGTGAAGAAAAAAGAGAAGCTCGTGAGGAAGAAAAACGAGACGAATTAAAGAAAAAAAAAATGGCAGCTGACGATCTCAGTGACGAAATCATTCCAAAATTTCGTCTATAAAATGGACGAAGCAAATGAGGAGAAACACAATTCAGAAACCAACAGCTTCACAATCACTGTTAGGGAGAGAATAGTTTAGGGGAGGTTATTATGTGAGCACTTTATATTGTCCCTAGAAATAGGAAACTTTAGTTTTTCTTTGCCTTTCCTAGTTCTAGTAGTTGTAAAATTTTACTTTTATGTAATTGATGATTTCATGTTCAAAAATATGTAGCAAAACTTTGTGTACTGTATTTCTTAAATTTAAAATATTTGTTTTCTTGTATGACATTTGTCAATTTGTAGTAGTAAAATATTCCTATTTAAAATTAGATTTAATATTTCTAGTCTAGTAGTACTTATAGTTGCCCCCTAAAATAGTTAGAAACTCCAAATTTTCAGTTTTGATAGCAATATTTTTATTCACTAGAAGACAGATTTTGCAAGTAAATATCATATTTCTTAGTCACGTAGTTGTTGTAATCACCTACCAAAGTCCCAAACACACCATATTCATATCTCACTCCAAAAGTAGATTAGGATTTGGTTTGGCCTTACTGGTGTTCTTGAAGTTCAACCACTGTGACCCCACAAGAAGTTAAAGTTAAAGGTTTAGTATTTTATTTTTGGTTTAGTATTTTCATTTATGTATATTTTATTAGCCTAGTTGTACTAAACTTTGCTATTTTGCAGATTTCACAAATTCAATCCCAGCTCATGTTAAGTAAAGAAAATAATATATAATATTAGTTTTCACCCTTACCTTGGTTTTACAACTTTAATTTTAATTGGACGGAGATTGCGTGCATCTATTTAATTTATCTTTTATTTTTATTTTTAAGACAGTTTTAATTCCAAAATGGTAGGCTAAAACTTTAATTGGGGATATATAATAAAAACTTAAAAACCACAGCTTCTGTGCACTAATCTTAAATGGGCAAATTTATCTAGATGGGTTTTTTTTTACATTTATGGCCAAAAATATCTATATCTATAATTTATGACCATTTAACATGTTTATATACTATGGCTATATTGGGCTCAAAAGTATATATTTGAAATAAAAAGCCTAATTATGTGGATTGTCAAACTATGCCTTTTGTCATAAAAAACACCTAGCATACTCAAACAACTCATATGACAAAGTTAATATTTCAAATATGTGTTTATATATATTTCTATCCAATAATGGATAGGCAATTGTGTAGTGGCAGAGTGGTGGGGACTGGACGCCAAATAACCCACGTCCGCGGTGGGGCACGGTTCGAACCTGGCTACTGCCCAATTGCCTTTTTTATTTTTCTTTAAACCAAACGACGTCGTTTCATATCAAACCTGTCACACTTGATATGACCCTGACTAGTAAAAGTTTATTTATAAATAAAGAATGACTCTGCGGTCTTAAATGCCAAATGCTTTTCAAATGCACAAAAGTTGTGGGATCTAGTGTTGGTTTGCATATTCCCAATTCCTTTAAATCATTTCTGCCTAGTTAATTAATATTTTCTGTTTTATAATAGTTTTGCTTAAATATCTGTATTATTTCCATCTTTCGCTATTATTAAATCTAAAAAGTTCATCACACAAAAATTTAGCTTTTATATATTTTTCTTCATTTTCTTACTAGTATGTTAGTTAATTTATTTTGCACTGTTAAAATCTTTGCCATAAACTGTTAAGAAAAAAATAGCTTTAATTACTTTTATTGCAAACATATAAAAATTAGTAGTTTAGTAAAACCCCACAAAAATCCATCATCTTTTATTTTCTTTTTAGTGACAAAATAGTTATCTGCCTAACTTTATAAAATTTTATTCCGTTCCCTGTGGGTTCGACCTGGACTTTCAGAACTTTATTACTTGTATGATCACCTACACTTGGGTATGATAAGAAAACGCGTCAATAAGATGTCGTCAAGTTTTTGGCGCCGTTACTGGGGAACGGTTAATAAAAATAAATAAATAAATAAGTTAGGTTTAAAACTATTTTCTCCTACTATATCTATATCTATATCTATATATATACCTATTCTACTTTATAAATATTTTAGTTTTTTTTTAAATGATAACATAAGAAAAATAATAAAAAAAAAAAACTATATATAATCTTTCCTTGTGAAAAATATATAAATATAAATTTATAAGTATGTACTTGTGCATCTTATAAAAAAAAAAAAAAAAAAAAAGCATTTATATACATATATAAGCTTATCTTCTAAAAAAAAAAAAAACCTATTATTATAAAAATTATAAAATAAAAAAAAAAGAGTTTTATTTTTACTTAGCTAATAATAATAATAATAATAATCATAATAATATTATTATAAGTTAGTTTTCACTTACTTCTTATGTCCTTAGATACTACTGAGGCTTTATATCCAGTACCACATAATTCTAATATTTCTACTGATTCATCTAGTATACAATTTTTTAGAATAATGGCAGAAATGTTAGGACCAGAAGGAATCGTTGATGATGCTCATAGTGAGCAGGGGAAAAATATAGCACAATTTGTTTTACCAGAACGTGAATAACGTCCTTTACGTGATTTATTTACCCCAGAAAGAAACATCACTCCTTCTTGCATCACTCTACCTAGACACACAGGAAATTTTCACTTTAGACATGACATGATTTCACTCTTACCAATTTTCCATGGAATGGGGTCAAAACGTGCTTATCTTCATATTCGTGAATTTGAAGAAGTTTGTAGTACGTTCTCTGATCAAAGTTGTCCTATTGAAATAATCCGTCTTAAGCTTTTTCCTTTTTCTTTAAAAGGTAAAGCTAAAGCTTGGCTTTTATCTCTCCGTCCTGGATCTATAACTTCATGGCATGATATGAATGAAGCATTTCTAAAAAAATTCTATCCAAAAAATTTAACTAATAGCATGATGCGACAAATTAAACTTTTTACTCAAAAAGAAAAGGAACCATTCCCTGAAGTTTGGGAACGTTTTAAAGATCTCCTACTAGCTTGTCCACATCATGGATTTGAAAAATGGCGTCTAATTAATTTCTTTTATGAAGGATTAGAACCAAAATCAAATAAATTAGTTGAAACTATGTGTCAAGGAGAATTTTTTAGTAAAACTGCCGACGAAGCTGAATCATATTTTGATTGGCTTAGCGAAAATGCTTCCCAGTGGGAAAAAGAAGAAATTGGTAGGATAAAAAAAGCTAAAAGTTTATACCAATTACAGTCAGAAGATGAATTAACACTGAAATATGAAGAATTAGCACGTAAAGTAGAAACTATAACAGTAGAAAAAAATAATCCGCATAAGAGAAAAGAGAACTTTGTGACAGTTGTCATACTTTAGGACACTCTGCGAATGAATATCCTAATAGTTCAAATTGTCAGAAAACAGCTCCAGCAGAGATAAACGCTGTGAATAATTATAGGGGTCTCCAAAACGCCTATGGTAATTCATACCAATCTAACTGGAGAAATCCTCCAAATCATATGTATACAAAAGAGGGTATTCTACAATTTCAAACTCAACATCAACCTCCTCAAAATAATCAATATTTACCTCCTCCGCCTCAATTTCAACAAACACAAAATACATATCCTATTACACAGCAAAATTCTAATGTTTAGGTGCCTCCGCACAAGAAAGTGCAAGAAGAGCCTTTATAGTCTATGATGCAACAATTAATACAAATCATGGGGAAGCTACAAACATCTGTGGATAGGATTAATAATCAACACGATTCTAAAGGAAAAAACATTTTTCCTGCCCAACCACAACCTAATCCAAGGGGACAACCACAAGGTGATCCCTCAACTTCTGGTAATAATCAACATGAACAAGTAAAAGCTATAACTGTACTAAGAAGTGGTAAGGCTGTTGGACAAGAAATTTCACCTTCTCTAGAAGAAATTGAGCATACAAATAAGGAAGATAATATGATAGAAATTGAGGAAGAAATAGATGAAGATAAAATTACTGATAAAGTTGAAGTTGAAACCCTTGAAAAACAACAAATTACTCAAGAAAATGAAACATTTGATTTACAAGTGGAAAAAGAAACAGAGGAAACTCCTGAATACTCTCCTCAAATTCCTTATCCACAACGTTTAAGAAAACACCAAAATGATAAGAATCAGGAATATTTAGAATTATTTCAACAAGTGCATATTAATATTCCTCTCTTAGATGCAATTAATCAAGTACCTGCTTATGCAAAATTCTTAAAAGATTTATGTACTGTCAAACGTAAGCAAAATGTACGAAAGGATCCGTATTCTGCTAACTTCGTTGAAGAAATTAATTTCATCGTACAATATAATTTACCAACAAAATTTAAAGACCCAGGTACACCAACAATATCGTGTATTATTGGAAATCACATAATTAATCACGCACTCCTTGACTTAGGAGCTAGTGTGAACTTGCTTCCTTATTCTGTTTATCAAGAACTTGGATTAGGTGAGCTAAAGCCTACTCGCATGGTATTACAACTTGCTGATAGATCTACAAAATACCCGCGAGGAATTCTGGAAGATGTTCTTGTCAAAGTTGAAAATTTTATTTTCCCAGTAGATTTTGTCATCCTTGATACAGAACCAGTATTAGATACTAATGTGCAAATACCAGTCGTTGTTGGAAGACCCTTTTTGGCTACCATTGATGCCACTATTCGAATCCGCAGTGGCATGATGATTGTAGTATTTGAAAATATGACTTTAAATATTAAAGTTTTTTCTAATCTACAATATCAAGAAGAATATGAGAATATTGAAGAAGTCCATGCTATTGAATTTTTATCATGAGAATATTTTAACTTGACTTGTTACAATGATCCAGTAGAATCTGTTATTAATAACTCTATTCAGAAGCTAGACAGTAATAATCTACAAAAACATCTTATGAGTCAAGTATGTTTTAATGAAGATTCAACAGAAGAAATAATTCAAGAAGCAATGTGGGCCACATATTTTGAACCTTTACCGCCAAAGACTACATTAACACTTCCATTTAATTTACAAACTCCACAGTTGGAATTAAAGAACTCCCTAAAGAGCTTAAATATGCTTTCCTTAATAATAATAATACTTATCCCGTAATAATATCATCTCTTCTAGACTTTAGTCAAGAAAATAAACTCATTAGTATGCTTCGGAAGCATAAAAGTACCATTGGTTGGAGTATAGCAGATTTAAAAGGAATAAACCCTTCAATATGCACTCACAATATATATCTTGAAGATAATGCTAAAACCTCAAGAGAAATGCAAAGAAGACTTAATCCTATTATGCAGGAAGTAGTTAAGAAGGAAGTTCTCAAGTTACTCGACATGGGCATTATATATTCAATATCCGATAGTAAATGGGTAAGTCCAACACAAGTTGTGCCAAAGAAAGCAGGAATTACAGTTATTCCGAATTCAAAGAGAGAATTAATTCCCACTCGTGTCACTACTGGATGGCGTATATGCATAGACTACAGAAAACTCAATGCTGTAACTCGTAAGGATCACTTTCATTTACCTTTTATGGATCAAATGTTAGAAAGAATAGCGGGTCATAAGTATTACTGTTTTCTAGATGGTTATAGTGGTTACAATCAAATAGAGATTGCACCAGAAGATCAGGAAAAAACTACTTTCACATGTCCATTTGGAACTTTCGCCTATCGCCGAATGCCCTTTGGTCTTTGCAACGCACCTGCGACCTTTCAAAGGTGTATGCTAAGTATTTTCAGTGATATGGTAGAAAAGAATTTAGAAGTTTTTATGGATGATTTTTCAATTTTTGGGAAATCCTATAATGATTGCCTTAGCAATCTTCATAAAGTTCTCCAAAGATGTGAAGAAAAAAGCTTAGTTTTAAATTGGGAAAAATGTCATTTTATGGTCACTAAAGGAATTGTCTTAGAACACATTATTTCTGAAAATGGGATACAGGTAGACAAAGCCAAAATAGATCTTATAGCTAATTTTCTTATTCCCAAAACTGTAAAAGACATGCGTTCATTCTTAGGACATGCAGGTTTTTATCGCTGATTCGTAAAAAAATTTCAGTACTATTTCCAGACCTTTATGTCAATTATTGGCCAAAGACACACCTTTTGAATGGACTAAAGAACGTCAAAACTCCCTTGAGCAATTAAAAGAGCATCTCACTACTGCACCTATTATGCAATCTCCTGATTGGAGTTTATCATTTGAATTAATGTGTGATGCTAGCGACTTTGCCATTGGAGTTGTCCTAGGGCAGAGAAAGGATAAAAAGGCATCAATTATATACTACGCCAGTAGGACTCTAGATAGTGCTCAAATGAACTACTCAACTACTGAAAAAGAATTGCTAGCTGTGGTATTCGCCCTTAATAAATTTAGACAATACTTGATTGGTTCCCCTATTGTCTGTTTTACTGACCACTCAGCTCTTAAATATCTTCTTTCAAAGAAAAACAGTAAGCCTAGGCTTATTAGGTGGATACTCCTACTACAGGAATTTAATTTAATAACTAAAGTCAAAAAATGAGTAGAAAATGTGGTAGCTGATCACTTATCCCGCCTCACCTTTGAGGATAATACCAGTGAACCCCTACCTATTCAAGACTCTTTTCCTGATGAACAGTTATTTTCTGTGACTTCTCTGCCATGGTATTCTGATTGTGTGAGTTCTTTTGTGATGTATGTGAGAGGTATAGAGAGATATAACACGCAAGCCTGGATTAGTACACGTGGAACAATATGTGAATAATATGTGGGATATTGGCAAGAGTATATAAAATATAATAATAATAATAATATCAGGGATAATAGGATCCGGAGAGGCTTCGGGTTCGGGTGAGAACCGAAGTAATCCCAAGTGAGAGAGAGAGAAAGCAGTATGTATCCCGAAGTGATGGGTAAGTATTGGAGCGTTGGAGTGGAGCGAAGGATAGAGTGAGACGAAGGGGGTTGGTGAAAACGAGGGGTTGAGAGGCCGAGAGACTAAGGATATCTAGAGTCAAGGGTGTTTAATGGAGCGAAGGATGTCGGTACAAAGATACCGGAGGAGGCGAGAGGTCAAAGTAAGCTAGAGACAATGGGAGTGTTTTGTTTAAGGCCGGGAATAAGAATGACTGCTAATCCTTTACTCTAGTGCCGAATTAAGTCAAGTTGGGTTGTCGGATGTAGTAAATGAGGGTACTTATTTATAGTTGAAGTCGGTGGTGTATTTGCAAACCTTTGACATGATAGAGCGAGGCCGAGTTGGCATCCTCTTACTGGGTTGTTTGCTTAAGGTAGGTGAGTGGCTTAAATGCTCCTGTTTAGGGTGGTTGAGGACATTAAATGGGATGTAGACGAAGCATGTACTGAGCTGGTGGAGACAAATGAGAGGAAATGTTTGTCGTTTGGTTGTAAGACGATATCATTGGTTGGTCAAAAGGAGGGAGGGATGTTACTGGTGCAGAGGTTTAAGCGAGTAGGGGGTACCGAGGCTTTTGCTATTGGCTCCGAGAGGTTAAGCGAGGGCAAGTGTCGAGGCGTACAGATGGCTTCAGCGAGGGAAGGGAACCGAGGTATTTTCTATTGGTGCAGAGGTTAAGCGAGGGCAAGTGTCGAGGCGTACAGATGGCTTCAGTGAGGGAGGGAACCGAGGTATTTTCTATTGGTGCAGTTAGTTAAGCAGTCTTGACACGACTAAGCATAGACGGTCAAAGGTTCCGACGAGTTTTGCGGTAATGAGCTTCGCTTATTGGTTGTGGGCTGATTGGGGTAAGGCACGTGTGAAAGTCACGCGTCTCTCTCTCTCTCTTTGGGACCAACCCTAACCTTACCCATGGGGCGCAGGTTAGGGAGATGCCTTCTGTTCTAGCCACCTTACCATAAGTTTCCGAGGTCCCAGCAGACTTGCCCACCCTTAGGTACTGCTTCCAAACCAAGGGTAGGTGTCCGAGTGTAAGTGTGTGCATATTTCGAATGTTCTTCCTTTGTGGGCTGCTTTAGGCCTTTTGGAGAGTGAAGTTTCGGAGTGGAGTTAAAGTGGGCCACTTTGCGCCTTTGGAGAATAAGGCTTTCGGAATGGAGTTAACCGTGGTGAAGGCTTTGGAGTAGGCTCATCCGGAATGGGCCCTCGGAGTGGTCTTTATTAAAGTGGGTCTTGGGGCGAGCTTCTTAGTTACCTACATTTGTAGTGTGCTTTGCGGGTGGGCCCGTTTGAAGTGGGCTAGCGGTTTTGGAGTCGTTACGCGTGGAGTCCATAATAATGATGTTGTTACACGTGGAGTCGTAGGTGACGTGTATAATCGAAGTATATGAGTTGTCAACTATTACCTACATTAGCCCCCCTGTCCGTATTCTAGGCGTGGAGCGGCTAGGATGCGGGCATAATCCTTGCATATCTTTCCCAGTTTATTTTGCTGGTAATGAATGGGCCTTCTTGCCTTTTGCGGGTCATGCTTTGTTGACAGTTGGATAGATGTCTCAACTTTGTGCAGGTAGTACTGTCCTTCTGGTGAGGTTTTTGATGTCGAATCTGGTTAATAGATTGGTCTAGTAAGTATTAGTGTTGCCTGCTGTGCATGTTCGTTGTGCAGTTTTGGGGTGGTAGTTATAAAAAAAGGGGGTTTGTGGAGACTGCATGCAACCAATCCTCAACGCATACTTGCATTCTTGCTCCTTTACAGTGTAAATCATGAGTTCCTTGTCTGGATTATTACCATGTGAGGCAGGAGTGTTTTGGCGATGGTGTGGGGTCAAAACTTCTTGGGACCTCCGCCATGACCTGTATCAGACTTATGTGTGGAGTGGAGTTATGAGCTTTGCATAGCATATTTCTAGGGATCTTTTCTATCAGTGCAAAAATGGGGAGAGATCCTTTCTAGCAGTGCACATGCTTTATTAGGCAGTGTGTGCTCTATCTGGGTGCTATGTCGTCGTGGTGCTTGGGATGAGTGATTGCTTTTTAGATCTTTCTCCGTGATTTGGGATGAGGATCACGATTTTTGGGACACGCTGGTAATAACTGATGTTTCTGCTTTATTGTGCTGCGAGTTCTTTTTTCACGAAAGTACTGGGCTACTGTGGCCTGGTGTTTTTGTGTTTAGAAGATCCAGGCTGGATGCGAAATGGTTGTACAAGTTTTTCCGGTGATATCTTGATTTGCACAATCATTGGCAGTGACGTGGTGATCCAGGCTTTGTTCCTCATCCCGAATCTGATTCCAATAAATCATGTGTGTTTCCTTGTAATGTATGTATTGGGTCTGTACGAGACACACATGTTTATCCTTGTTACATATTGGTGTATGTATTGGGTCTGTAATGTTTCATAATGAGAATTGTATTTTTTTTTTTGCTAGTCTTCTTGCACTTGTGATTGGTGATTTTGACGCTTTGCCTTATTTTGCGAAAAACTATTAGGAGTGGTGGTCGGAGTTCATATTCATGTAGCCCCTGTTGTGGTGTGATGGAGTGTGCCTCTCAGAGGGGTGGGAGAGGTGTATCCTATGGAGAGATGGAGATGGGGAGTGTGCCCCTTGTGGGGAGTGTGCCCCTTGGAGAGAAAAAGTTCCTATCTGGAGAGGATACCGTATTTGGAGAGGCGATGTTGGGGAATGTGCCCCTAGGATATTTGGAGAGGCGATGTTGGGGAGTGTGCCCCTAGGTGAGGTGTGTCTTCCTGTACTTTGATTGACGTGTTTGTATGTATACGTGTAATTTGCATCCGTTCCGGTGGTCTATATATAAGTGTAGTAACCCCTTTATGATCCTTTGTAGCGGATATACATATGGCTGACTCCACTTCGTCCCATGTTGTAAGAGGACGTCGTCCTCTTCCCGACTTATTTGGTAATTCGAAAGATGGTTCGAGGGGTGTCAAGGTGCATCACTGGTATGCTGAGTGTTTAGAGAGTGTTTGCCTGATACTTTTGTTGATTTTGCTGATCGCGATCCGGAGCAACAATCTACCTTGCTGAATCATTTGGGGTATGTTTTGGATTACCTGTCGATGGTTACTTTGTCCACTAGTGATGAAGATGTGTATTGTGTTTGTTTCCCAAGAGTTCACATCATGATGGAAGCTGAGCTGCCAGTGCAGTGGTTGCTTCATCATTTGGAAGACATGCAACAGAAATATTTTGTGTTTAAGATTGTGCTTCATAGGAAGAGTCTCGCTGTTCGTCGCAAGGAGATTTTGCAAGAGATGGAGAAGTGCAAGGATGTTTTGTTATGGCGGGGAAGACTTTTGAGGCCGGATAGTAACCAAATAACCCTCTTTGAAGGTTATGAGAGGGACTTGGTGGGTTTGGAGAGGGAGCTGTCACTGATTCAACGGGAACTTGCGGATGTTGTTGCCAAGGAGCTTCCTCTTCGTCCGTTTGTAAACGAGAATGGCCTGCACGAGGATTACGAGTTGGACACCGGGCTCTTTTGATCGGAGTCTCCAACTCTGTCCTCCTTGATAAATATAAACATATATATACTCTATATTTTTGTTTTCATAGTGGGTAGCAGATCCTTTGTGGTGTAGTATCTTGTCTTTTGTCGCCATGTGGTTAATGTGATATGGTACATGTGGCCTTTTGTCTTGATGTTCCTTTATTGTCTTTCTATATATTGTGGGGTTGGGTGCATCTTGAGGTCCTCATATGTATTGCCCTTTGTGTGCTTGATTTTTGTTTAATTGCAGTGTGATTGGTTTGTTTGTGGAAATGTCTGGTGTTGGGTCTTCTGGAGGTTCTTCGTGGGGTTTGCCACTGCCAGAGTCATTTGGAGATGTGGAGGACGGCTGGAGAGGTGTGAGGGTGGATAAGAAATTTTTTGATATTCTGGAGCAAGTTTATCACCGATATCCTGAAACTTTTGTTTGTTTCGGCCGAATTGGTGCTAGATCTCAATCTGATTTACTGAGACGTCTCTGTCGGATTCTGCATCGGTTGCGTAAGACGACGTTAGAGGAGGCAGATAATGACTTCTTTGCTGACTTACTAGAACAAGTGCGAAATCTGGTACAAGATAGGCTGTCGGTCCACTGGTTGTATTCCCATGTAGAGGAGATGGAGCATAGATATGACCTATTTGAGCCGATGTTGGAACGGCGGGCTGCTTTTGATACTTATATGGAGTTGGAGAATTCTGTGACTGAGTGCGCACGGACTGTGGGGCGTTATGAAAGTATAGTGTGTGGTGGCAAGCGGGTTGGCTCCCTTGATCCGAACACGGTGGAATTTATTGAAATGTATGAAGCTGAACATAGGCGTTTTTTGGAGCTGAAACAGGAATATGCAGATGCTAATGTACATTTTGAAGCTACTAGAGCTGAAGTGTCCGCTGTTGAACAGCAAATTCGTGACCTGGGCTTGCCTATTAATTACAAGTTGGATACCGGTTTGTTTGGCTAGCTAACTCTTGAAGCCCTGGAGTATATGTGTTTATTTTGTGTTACTGATATTAGGTGAAATATATGTATATTCTTATTTTGCTCCGAGCAGTGGCGGTTTTGTCCACTGTTAGTGACTTAATGAATGTAATGGAGTTTTGGTTTGGAATATAGTATATATATATATATATATTTTTAATCTGATTTCTGCAGGCACCCTTAACAGTGTTGAAATGATTATTCTCTGAACATCGTCTTCCTGGGCTCTGTGTTTTTTTTTTTTTTTTTTTTTTTTTTTTAAATTTAAGAATGGGTGTATTGTACCATGGATAATAACCAGAGGATATGGACCGTGTAGAGGATCAAGACATATTTTTGATTCTGTCATGGAGAAAATCTGGTAGAGATTTAATTGTACTGGTGCTGTGAGTGAGGGGACTAGTGATCAGGAGCTAGTAATTTAAAGTGGGACAAAGGCCGGATAGCATGGGTGTTTTAAGTGGGAGCTCCTCTTGGTTTTTGTAACTATCATAGGTATATAGAACAAGGAAAAGAGAAAAGAGGAAGAGAAAGGAAAAAAGAAGGAAAGAAGAGGTGAGGAGGACAGGCTTGGAGTGGGGACTCCATTGGTGATCTCACACGGTATGTTTTCTCTTTCTATATTTCCATGCGTGTAGATATGTGTATGTGTATGGGTGTAATTATGTTTGAGTTTTGGGATTTTTGGATTTGGGGGTTTAGGGTTTGGAAGGGGGAAAGCTGTATGTTTATTAGGGTAGTGGTGGAGTTGGGTGGGGGTGAAGGTGAAGGTGAAGGGGGGAGGTGGTTCGGGTGCGGGAGGGGGTTGGTGAGCCGAAGGCAGAGCTAGGGGCCGATGCCCTCTTTTTTTTTTTTTAGATTTCCGATAGTTCCGAAGGGGAGGGGGGGTTTCCGAGTGGGTGGGGGGGGGGGGGGGGGTGTTTTCGGGGGTTGGGGGTTTCCGAATGGTGGGTAGTACCCGCGGTGTATTTCGGAGAGGGGGCCAAGAGGGAGAGGGTTCCGAGAGCGAGAGAGAGAAACGGTGGTGGGAGGGACCGAAGCCCCTTTCGGGTTTTTTTTTTTTTTAAGTGGTGGGTTCCGAATGGTGGGGGGCTCCGGCGGTGAGGAGGGGTCCGGAGGTGGGGTTTCGGAAAAGGGGGTCCGAGCCTTCCTCTTTTTTTTTTTTTTTGTATCCGGAAAGGGGGCAATTCCGGAGGTGGGTTTTTTTTTTTTTTGATATTTCCGAGAGTGTGGGTGGGGGGTGTTCCGAGAATGTGTGTGTGTATTTTTTTTTGGTCCGAAGGTGGGTTCCGAATGAGGGTTTTGAATGGGAAAATCCGAATGTTTGTTCCGGATGGGGGAGATCCGGAGGTAGTTCCGAGTGTGGGTTCCGAGTGGTGAGATCCGGAGATAGGTTCCGAATAGGGTGAGTTCCGAGTGGTGAAGTCCGGAGATAGGTTCCGTATGTGGGTTCCGAGTGGTGAAATCCGGAGATAGGTTCCGAATGGGGTGAGTTCCGAACGTGAGTTCCGAGTGGTGAAGTCCGGAGATAGGTTCCGTATGTGGGTTCCGAGTGGTGAAATTCGGAGATAGGTTCCGAATGGGGTGAGTTCCGAACGTGGGTTCCGAATGGTGAAGTCCGGAGATAGGTTCCGTATGTGTGGTTTTTGGAGTCCTTTCGGTTTGCTCTCTTTTTTTGTTTTAAAACCAAAGGGTTTTAGAGTGTGGGGGTTAGAGTTTCCCTCGCAGTTTGATAATGAATAATAACGATGTTTAATACAAATGGGGCGATTGGTTTTGGAGCATACTAACCTTGGCGTTGTTGTCCTTTGATCCTTAACAATATGTTTCTATTGCCATTGGTTGCAAGGCTGTGTGATTCTTATCAGGATGTACTGTTTTGCAGCATTCTGTCATTCGGTGCTGATCCTTTGTCGGGATGGTGCAAGAGCTTGGTCACGGGGCAGGTGATCAACCACTTCTAGGTATTGCTGAGAGATTTTGGCAGCGTGCCCCGTATATATTTACAGATGATAACTTCTGGCAGCCGATTGTTGAAAGTGTAAACGGAGGTGGCACATGTTCTGAGGCGAATAGTGCGGCGAGGTTTGATTTGCCGCCTGCTCATGCTATTATCCGATTGGGTGTGGAGAGGGGTGAATATCCTCATGCTGTATTAAAGTTTGTAGCTGCTTCGGGAGTTTCTCAGTGTGAGGCGTGGAATGAATGGACGGAGTACATATTGGCAAACTTTGAGGCTGTCCTGAAGGAGGCGCGGATTTATGACTCTATTAGTTTATTCAGAGATATGAGGTGCTCTTTAGAGGAGAGAGACATATTGACTTTGATTTCCCGCTGGTGCTCAGTCACGCATACTTTTGTTGCTGCATGGGGTGAGTTTACCCCCACTTTGGAGGATGTTTCTTCTCTATTTTTATTGAATATTGGTGGTGGCTTGGATTTTGGCTCCTATCAGCTTTCGGCGGAGGATATGGTGGTAGTTGGGGCGTTAGAAGCCGGTACCTTAGCCTGTCAGTTTACTTTGCATTTTCTGAATGATGGTAAGGAGAGGCCCAGGGGTCCTATTCCGAACGGAGATAAGGCGGATTACCGTGCTTTTCTTCGGTATTTCTGGGAAGATCGACAACCAGGTGCGAAACGACGACATCGAAAAAGTTTTGTTGGGAAGGGTAGGGACTATAGTCTTGCTGCTTATCTTGTGTGTTGGCTTTCAAGATACATATTTGGAGGTGCCCCAGAAGACGGGCCTTGCTCACATTTATTCGGATTGGCCTCCATTTTATCACGCGGGCAGGCTCTCCCATTGGCGCAAATGTTCTTGGGATCATTGTATTTACGGTTGGATATGGTGGCACAAGATATGCGACGTTCGGT
The DNA here is from genome assembly GCA_033977485.1 of Hydrangea macrophylla. NCBI lineage: Eukaryota > Viridiplantae > Streptophyta > Magnoliopsida > Cornales > Hydrangeaceae > Hydrangea > Hydrangea macrophylla. The sequence goes on from CM066995.1 coordinate 97,983,442, forward strand.
GGGGCGGTATGACATTGCTACGCATGTTTCATATTTATTCTTACAGTTGTTTTTGTACGAGAGATGGCGCGGCTATGCGGGACCTGGTTTGCCGAGGGTGACATCTAGATTTTGGGGACAACGGTGGGGGTCCGATGTACAACCTGAGTTTCCTCTCGCTCGGGTTATTGATGATGAATCCGCTTTTATATTTCGTCCGTACGTGGAGATTGCTGGTATGACGCTGCTACCTTTATTATTATTCCGTAGGCTTCAGGCTCGGAGTGTGGTGAGAAGTACTTTAGGTGGCGAGGCGGAGGATGTGGTGGCGGCCGTCCATGCTGTTACACGTATGTATTTGCCTGGGTTTACGGAGCGTGGAGCTCGTGAGATGATATATCGCCCAGATAGGGTATGTAGGCAGTTCGGCCTTAATCAGGGAGCTGTAGTTCTAGACTCGCTGTGCCCACTTGTCGGTTTGCGTGATTGCTATGAGGGGCTTAGTAGCATGGGTCCTGATACAGTGTTATTGGTTGGGCCGGAGACTTCTGGTTTTTGTGTAGGCGACTATGCTCTCTTTTGGCGACATGCTCAGGCGAGGTTTTACGCCTATTGTGATGACGCTCCTATGCCGGTGTCGGTGCCGCGGATAAAAAATGCGGACTCCACGCTACGAGTGATAAGTAATAGAGACGGTGCTATTCGCACTCATGATGCTGCCAGGTGGGGTAAGTCCAGATTTTATGACCGGCTACAGAGGAGTGTTGTGTTGGTCGATGGTGATGGATGGGATAGTGGTTTCTTGTTAATTGAGTTTGATACTTCCGAGGATAGTCCCATGCGGAGAAAGAAACATGTGAGTCCCTCTTATGAATTTTATTTAATCACACATTTGTTTTATTTATTATTATTCGTTTAAAGGACTTTGTTGGTTAAAATTTTGTCTTCTGTTTGTACAGGTGTTGCAGCATGCGGTAAACAAAAGAAAAAGGAGAAGTGAGAGCAAAAGGGGCCAATCAATCATTATAGATACCGAGGACCCCGAGGACACCGATGACGCGGGATTATCAATTCCTTTGGATGACATCCAGGACATTCCTTTTTATGATACTGGTGTGGAGGATGCATTGTTGATGGATGCGGGTGTAGCTCCGGCTTTTCACCCCATGGAGGAGGTGTTTATGTGCGATGATGTTGGAGGTGGGGCAATCGATGAATCGCCGGGAGATCAAGAATGTGAAACTGCTATAGGGGATGGGCGGCGAGAACGATTGGAGAGGGTGGATAGTGATTCCTCTGGTGAGGTCGTGGAGCGTATGCAGTTGCGATGGTAGGCACTTCGGTTTTTACATCTGTGGCCGGTGTTTTTGGTTCTGGCCGCCCTTTGAGTGGTGTCAGCTGTCCTTGTCCCGTTGGGACCGAACTTTCACTTTCGGACTCCGGCTTCCGGAGATTTGCGGGCTCCTCGTCTTGTGATAATACTGGCTTTGGGGCTGCTACTGGTGACGGTGAGGCAACTGTGTCTCTCGGTGTTTTTCAATCTGGCCTTGGTACTACTCTGGGGTTACGGTCGCATGAGTTTGATAGGCGGACGTCGAGTTCCGATGGTGTCCACTCTCTGCCGTGTGGTAGGACTACTGATTCGGCTTCCGAGACGGTTACAGTTGGCGTTAGTACTTCTGTGTTAGCTCCTGAGTCGTTTCCTGTTGTGGCTTCTGTATCTCATGCAAGCTCTGCTGAAGGCGAGTTACCCGTTCCGAGTTTGGCCAGTATTCTAGGGAAGATACCTGGTGACGTTCCGTTCCCGGCTCTTGCTACTGCCACTGAGGAAGCTGTGTTGGGGGTGATATATCGTCGGTATCCGCAGACCTTTTCTCCTTCGGTCATGAAGGTTGCTGCTGGTTTAAGGTCTTTTTTCTTGAGTACGCTCGCATCTATGGTTTGGAGTTTATTTGCCACTAATGTGGCGGATTTGAGTGGAAGCCTTCTAAATAATATGGCGAGTGAGCTTGCATCTTTTAGGAAGGTTATGGGCTCGGATGTATGTTGGTTGGAGGCGCGTGTGGCCCTAGTTACGGTAGCTGCTGGGTTGAGGTGTGTAGATGACGAGATGGCGATCGTGAGCACTAGGATGGTGGAGATAGAGCGGGAAAAGGCTGAATTGGAACGTCGGTTGGTGGCATTGAAGGAGGAGGAGGCGATTCTTGGGGGTCGTGAGAGGGCAGTTATTAAGGTACGTGAATTTTTGAGTACCTTGGGGACTTTTGACGCGAGTGCCCTCCGGATGCCTGCGGATAGTCTCGGGATTGGCGATTTGTTTTCTACTGCGGATATGGATATTCTTGGTACTTTCCGATAATTGTTTCTTTTGTCCGAGTAGAGATATGTTTTTTTTTTTTTTAAATTCTTCCTGATCATGGCGGGTATGTCCATTGTAATATATATATATCCCCTCTTTTGTTTAGCTTATAAAGAGAAAATTGCATGTTTTAATTAATTTTTTTTTATGCAATATATGTGATATGTGTGTATCGTAGGAGACAGGGGGAATTTGGGTGGGGTAAGCTGCAACATATGTAAGGATGGTTGTTGCGAAAAAAGAAAAGAAAGGTTAAAATTGAAATTTTAAATAAATTAAAATTAAAAAATAAATAAATAAATAAAAAGTGTTTATATGTCCACACGTGGCACGTACAGAGATAAGGAGGTGGGGTTAGATTTTGCTAGAAGGTTTGTGTGGTTACAACGTGCTAGTGTACGGTTTGCTTTTAAGTAGTGTATATAAGAGGAGTATGTATAACATTCTTGTTGAGTATTTGAGTTTCAAGCGGGCTAAAGTATGGCAGGCTCGTCATGGGCGTCTAATTCGGGGCCGGGCTTTTCACGGCTACCGGAGACGTTTGGGGATACGCAAGATGGCTGGCGAGGTATTCCCGTATGGGAAATACTTGTGCCTTTTTTGGAGAGGGTGTATGTACACCATCCACAGACTTTTATTGGCTTATCATATATGAATCAACAAGAAAGATTATTAGCTTGTAAGATGTTGGGCAATGTACTTTTAGAGATGTCTAGGACTAACCTGGGGGATGCCACTTACGATTATATGCAGCAAGTAAGAGGTGATATACATGATATAAGCACACAAGGGCTGCGTCTGTTGTGGCTGACGGAGCATCTAGACATGGTGGTCTTGCTGCGACAATTTGTGGAGGCCAGACGGCGAAGGCATTTTGATGAGCGGCAATTGGTTGCGGTCAGCGAGAATTTCCGGAGGGCTCGGGTGGAACTAGTGACTACCGTGGGTCAGTGGAGGAGGTCGGGAGTTCCTCGCACGGCGCAGCAGGAGGCTCGAGCTTTGCGGCTTCAGTTGGCCGTGGATCGTGGTGAGGAGGAGTACAGGGTGTGTGAGGAGAGGCTGGCAAGATCGAAAATAGCGGAGCAGCGCTCGAGGACAGGGATTACTACGGATGAAGTTACTAATGAAACTTTGGTGATTGCGGGATTGTTTGTGGAGTAGACAACCACTGTTGTGGAGTGACCTGGGTAATGTTGTTGAGTGACCAGGTTTTGTTTTTTTTTTGTTTTTGTTTTTTTTGCTATGTTTAATAATGTGGTGAGAGTACCTTTGAAGATAATAAGTTGTTCATGAATGTTGTATTACATATCCTCTTTCAGCTAACAACTTTTCTAGTGGAGGCAAAACAGTAGAACAAAAAGATAAAAAAGCAAAAGTGCTGGCTAAGCATGATACAGCTTTAACCATTAGGTGTTGATTGGTCCAGATATGGATTTTTCACCAACCTTCTGGATCCTATAATATCCGCTGGGGTTAGCTTCTTTAACTTCATAGGGTCCTTCCCACTGCGGCGTGAATTTGGGCGCCGAAATACCCCGCATGATGTGCTTGGCTGCCTTCAAAATTAAGTCTCCTTCCTTAAATACTCTGGGTCTGACCATAGCATCGTAAGCCCGTGCGATTTGCTTTTGGTACGTTTGGAGGTTTGATTGCGCCTTGTCCCTATGCTCATCCAGTTGCTCGAGCATAGTCGGGCGAGGGTCGTGTAGAACCTCGCTTTTCATGGCAATTCGGGCAGAGGCCACCACCAACTCTGTGGGTAAAACTGATTCGGCTCCATAGACCAAAGAGAAGGGAGTCGCCTGAGTTGGTCGTCTCTTGCAGGTTCTGTAGGCCCAAAGGGCTAGAGGGAGTTGGTCGGCCCAAATCTTGGGACAGTCCTTCATCGTCCTGCTTAATATCTTCAGTAGTGTTTTATTTGTTGCCTCGGCCTGACCATTGCCTTTTGGATAATAAGGAGTGGACTTGTGGTGGGTGATGTCATAGTTTAGGAGGAGCTGTCCCACATGCTTGTTGATGAATGGTGTTCCATTATCGGATAGGACTACTTTGGGGATCCCGAAGCGGCACACAATGTGCTCTCGGATGAAGGCCGCTACCGCCGGCCCAACTGCTTTCCGCATTGGTATGGCCTCCACCCATTTGGTATAGAGTTCTGTTGCCGCGAGGATCCAAATATTGCCTTTTAATGCCGGAGAAATTGGCCCTATGAGGTCTAGAGCCCAAGTGTGGAATGGTCATGGTGTCGATAGTGCTCGCAAGTCAACGGCAAGTGCATGGATTCGATTTCCATGGATTTGGCAAGGGTGGCATCTCTTGACATGATTTCTTGAATCTTCTTCCATCGTTGGCCAGTAGTACCCCAATCCCAAGAGATGGCGGTATAATTTTGTTCCTCCTTGGTGCTCGAACCCATGTGCTTCACTCAAGACTTGGTGAATTTCTCCCCCGGTAAGACATCGTAGTGGTTCTCCATTGAAACCGCGACGAAACAGCTGATTCTCGTGGACAAAAAAACTTTGAGGCCCGCTTCTTTACTATGGCCGCGTCGGCTCTATCAAGGGGGAGAGAGTTCTCGTTCAAATAGTCCATATATGGATGGCGCCAATCCGATATCTGGGCCGTAAAATTGCATTCTTCCTTGCTCGGATCTTTTGAGCATTTCGAGCAAGTTCGCTAGAGCATGGAGGCCTCTTTAGCCATCTCAGGCCAGTAGTACCCTTTTCTCTGTATCATCCGGTAAAGATTGGTATCCTTGTCTCCGCACGTATTTTGGTGAATCTGGTGGAGTCGAAGTTTTGCCTCTTCTCCCCCCACACACCGTGCCAAGATGCCTGTGGGAGCACGAAAATAAAGATTGCGCCTGAGGAGGGTGAAGTTCTTTAGGTCTGACACTGTTATTTTTCCTTCACGACTTAGTAATTGGGCGATGATAGGCGCTCTCCAGTCGTCGATTTCCTCAAGGGGGAGTAATTCCAAGATCGTGCATGGGAGAGTCCTTTTGATGATTTCGATACGGGTGGAGCCCTCCGGTATGTCAATTTTTGAAGCAAGGGTTGCCAGAGCATCTGGGAAGCGATTGTGCGATCTTGGTGAATGCTCTATCCGAATGGCCTCAAATTTGTCCAGCAGCCTTTGGACTATGGTTCTATATTCTGCCAACGCCGGCTCTCTGATTGCGAATTCCCCTGAGGTTTGTCTGACAACAAGATTGGAATCACCCCTGATGCACAGGCGGTTGACACCCATATCGGCGGCTGCCAGGAGTTCTAGTATCAGCGCCTCGTACTCCGACTCGTTATTTGAACATTTGAAGTCAAGCTTATAGGACAAATGGAGCTTGGAACCATCTAAGTGAGATGTCAAGTTGATTCCTGCTCCTCCCCCGAGTGACGTAGAGGATCCGTCGAAGCCGAGTGTCCATTCACCTAGATCTTCAATCACCATTGCGCAGTCGAATTCTTCTCCTGGAAGTGTTTCCCGAGGTGGTTCGAATTCTCCACTGGGGAATTGAGCTAGTAGATCTGCCAGTGCCTGACTTTTGATTGCTTTTGGTGTTACGCAAGTGATATCGAATTCGGCCAAGAGAAGGAGCCATCTTGCCATTCGCCCCGAGAGAGCAGGTTTAGATAGGAGATATCGTAATGGGTCACATCTCGTGACCAAATGTACAATATGACTGAGAAAGTAGTGTCTGAACTTTTGGGCTGCAAAGGTGAGTGCAAGACAGTGTCGCTCAATGGGAGTATATCTTATCTCGGCATCTCGGGTCACTCGACTAATGTAGTATACCGGCCTTTCTTTCCCGTCAATCTCCTGGGCAAGCAATGCCCCGATAGATTTGTGTGTGGACGTGAGATAGAGGAGCAGTGGTTTTTCCTGTGTTGGAGCCACCATGGTAGTGGGAGCCGACAAAGCTCTCTTGATAGCTTCGAAAGATTCCCGGTGGATTTCTTCCCATCTGAATTTGGCTTTCCCTTTCAGCAGCTCTCCTAGGGGATGAGATATTTCTGACAACGCTGGAATGAATCTGCGGAGATAGGATACCCTTCCCATAAATTGCTTTAGTTGCTTCTGGGTATTTGGTGATGGCATGTCCATGATTGATTTGGCCTTCGTCGGGTCCAGGTCGATGCCATGGCGATGGACTATGAATCCGAGGAATTTTCCCGCCGTAACCCCGAAGGCACATTTGAGTGGGTTCATTCGGAGCTTGAATTTTCTGCAACGTTCGAAAACGTCACGGAGGTCGTTTTCATGGCCTTTCCCTTGTCTGGATTTCACTACGATATCGTCCACGTAATCCTCCAAATTATGGTGGAGCATATCATGGAAGATGGTCGTCATTGCCCTTTGGTAAGTGGCGCCTGCATTCTTCAGTCCAAAGGGCATGACGGTGTAATAAAAATTGCCAAAGGGGGTAGGGCTGTCCAACAAAAACCGAACCCGACCAAACCCGACCCCACCCGACCGAACCCGACCCCACCCGACCCCACCCGTGACTGTTTGGTTGAGTCACGGGTTTTACAAGGCAAACCCGAACATGTTTCGGATGGATGTCGGTTTCTCCCTTCAAACACCCGACTACACCCGACCCGACCCGACTGTACACAACATGATTAAAAAAATATATTTTTTAATTACAGACTATGCAATAAAACTTTGAATGTGCATGTATATATATGTATGTATATAATTTGTGTGTGTTTTACAGCTCCATAGCGATTGTTCTTAAGTTTTTCTTCATATCTACAATTTGTGTGTGTGTTTTTTTTTTGGTTTACAGATCTATCATTTACACATTGTTGTTTTTACTTAACTGAATGTATAATTGTTTTTATTTTACAGATCTATAATTGTTGTTCCTCAGAATTTTAGTTGTTCTTTACATTGTACAATTTTTCTTCACTTTGTTGTTTTTAGTCGGGTTTCACCCGACCCAACCCGAAACCACCCGAACCCGAACTCACCCGAACCCGATGGATGATGAGTGGATCACGGGTGGAGAAGGTCTAACCCGACTGCTATTCGGGTGGATGATCGGGTGAGGGCTAAACCCGACTCACCCGACCCGTGGACACCCCTAAAAGGGGGTACGAAAGGCTGTCTTTTCTGCGTCTCCTGGATCCATCTTGATCTGATTGTAACCGCTGAACCCATCCATGAAGGAGAAGTCTTGATGCCCGGAGGTGGCGTCGATTAGAGTATCGACATTTGGAAGAGGGAATTCATCTTTTGGACATGCTTTGTTTAGGTCCCTGAAGTCGACACAAACTCTGATCTGTCCATTCTTCTTTTTTACCGGTACCACATTCGCCAACCAAGTAGGATGCTTGATGGGCTTAATGAACCCGGCATGAAGGAGTTTCTCCACCTCGGTTTTAATCTGGAGTTCTAGTTCATGTCGGAACACTCGAGGTGCTTGTTTCACCGGTCGGTGGTTTGGATCGACGTTGAGCTTGTGTGTTACCAAGGACGTATCTAGTCCCGGCATCTGGTCGTATGTCCAGGCGAATACGTCGATGTATTCTTTGAGAAGGGAAATCAACGTAGCTCGTTCCTCCGAGGTTGCTGCTTTGGAGATAAAGGTGATACGAGGGGTTCTCCCTTCTGGTGCGAGATTAATCTCCTCTATTTCTGGTCCTGTGGTGCGTGGTCCGTCCTGGAACGTTTCCGGGGCTACCCCAGGTTCGGTAGCTTCAGGTGTCCCTATGGTATTGCATTCTGGGGCTTCAGGGCCGCGAGGTGTAGCTTGTGAGCCCGGCCCCGCGCACCGTCATAAGTAGCGGTATACGAAGCGTCCGTCAGGGAGCTTGATTCGAATGCATTCCGGGGAAACACTACGGCGACGTTTCTGTTTCTCCTTCGAGGAGAAATCTTCTTTCCGGGCGTCCTCCCACTTTGGTATGGTGAGGCCGCGTGGTGAGACTGGTGGTGTGGCCTCTTCTTCGGAACAAACATCCTCGAATAGTTCCGCTTCTGCCATATGAGCCTCGTGATTTCCAAACGGTTTTAGGGTCCCGGCTACAGTGAATACCTTCCTTCCCTCGCTAGTATTCACTTTTCCTTTCATGCATTGATGGTAGGTGGATGGTACGATGCCGAACGTGTGCATCCATTTGCGTCCTATTAGGAGATGATAAGAGGTATCTGCATCGATCACATGGAATCGGGCCGGTGCTTGGAACTTTCCGAGGCGAAGTGACGTGGTGACAAACCCAATTGTTCGACGTGTGTCATTGCCGAACCCTGCGATGTCCGTGGCTTGTGGAATCAGTTTCTCAAGGGAGATGCCAGTTGCCTTGAATGTGGTTAACGATATGATGTTGAGGGAGGCTCCTCCATCTAGCAATGCTCTTTTGAAGAACTCTCTTTCGTGGACCGTGGCTGACACATACAACGGGCGATTGTGTGGGTGTGGGACATGTATGTCTGCATCCGTGAAGGTGATCGCTGACTCGGCCTCTAAAGCGGCGCGACGGACGGAACCACCGGTGGCTACGCATGCTTGCTGGTAGGTTTCTGCCACTTGTAGGATAGCCTTGGTGGCTTCAAGGCGCGCTTCCTCACAGAATCCAACCTGATCAAAGAAATATCTGAATTTGGTGAGGTTCTTGACTTTTGACGCCGTGAATTCCATGGTGCTCCGAGAAGGGTTTGTCATGATCATACTGGTGGAGGGATTTCTATCGGTTGGTGATGTTTCTTCTTCTTCCTCTATGAGTTCGATGTGAGGAGGCGTCATTTCCACAGGTGACAACCCACTAGGGCGATCGATGGTAGGAGACGCAATTTTTCGCAATTGGTGGGAAGCCATGTGGAGGGAGACCATATTAACAGCTCCTTCGTTGTGTCCCCGAAGTTGGCGAGGTATTTCTTCAGCAGCATCTGGCTGAGTAGTGGTTACCAACTCTCCGTTGGCTATTTTCCCATGGAAGATGCCGCGAAGGGCCCAGCAGTCCTTGGTTGCGTGCTTTACCATCTGGTGATAAGCACAGTAATTATACCTGGCCTTGTCACCTTCCGTCGGAGGTCTTGTGGGCGGGCGAAGGGCGATTACTTCATCTCTTATCCATTTCTTGAGTACGGCATGTACTTCCTTCATGCTGCAAGGGAATGGAGCCGGTGCGTCAGTTTCGTCCCTTCTGCGTTTGTTATCATTGTATTCTCGGTCTCGTCCGCTTCTTCTTTCTTCGGTCACAGCAGCGGTTGGGTAACGACGGGGTGCCGAAGGGCGGGTATCTCGGTGTATCCTTGATGGTATTCTCACATCTTTTGCTAAGTTTCATGCAGCAACCATGAGATCTGAGAATGCCGGGAACGAATGATTGATGAGGTGAATCCTGTAGTCGCGGAGCATTCCATGTACGCAGAGCTGGACAAGACCCTCTTCGGTGGTGTTGTCGTGGCATTCCATGGCGAGATCGCGAAACCTGTCCACATACTTAACCAAATGCTCATTTTCGCCTTGGACTTCTCTGGAGAGGGAGATGGTGGTAACTTTTTCCGTTACGCTGAAGAATTTTGCGTGGAACATTGAGGCCAGTTGAGCCCAGGAATTGACGGAACCAGGCTCTAGGTTGGCATACCAAGTGTATGCCCGATCGGTCAGGGATTTAGAAAATTCTCGAAGACGCAAGTTTTCGTCTTCTCAGTAGGTACCGAGACCGTCGAGAAATATGGCCATATGTTCTTTGGAGTTTCCCCGCCTGCCGTCGTACCTTGCAAAGTGTGTGCTGCTGTATCCCTCTGGATAAGGGAGGCTGGCCAATCTCAGCGGATAAGGAGGTCGGGTGTCTAGTGCTGGAATATGCGGGATTGATAGAGCTTTTTCCTTCAATAATGATTCTACCTCGGCCAAGGTGACAAATCCGGTGGGGGTTTGTTTCTCTGTCCCGGAGACGACACCGGTGGGTGTCGATCCTTTTTGTGCATTCTGCTGATTGTTAACATCGGAAATGTTAAACGAGGTTCTGACCACGTCGTCCAGCCCAGAGACGCCGTTTGGTGCCTGTGGGGGAGTTATTTTCTGAGCCATGGTGGTCAGGGTTTCGATGATGAGGCGATTCTGCTCTTTCAGTCTCTGGAAATGCTTCTGCTGTCCTTCTATCTGTTCTAACCGCTTTAAGATGTCGAGCTCGACGTCTACTGCGATGGATTCTTGAGAATCATGAGTCTGTGAATGGGCTGGGTTGAGGCTTACTGGATTGATGTTCGATCCAGTGGGCTGGGCTTTGGACTGGGTTTTGGACTTCCTGGGGCGTCCGGATTTCTTGGGAGGTGGTTGTTCTCGTTCGCTAACCATCCTTGCGAGTATATCTCCCACTGTGGTCGCCAAAATGTGTGAGTTCTTTTGTGATGTATGTGAGAGGTATAGAGAGATATAACACGCAAGCCTGGATTAGTACACGTGGAACAATATGTGAATAATATGCGGGATATTGGCAAGAGTATATAAAATATAATAATAATAATAATATCAGGGATAATAGGATCCGGAGAGGCTTCGGGTTCAGGTGAGAACCGAAGTAATCCCAAGTGAGAGAGAGAGAAAGCAGTATGTATCCCGAAGTGATGGGTAAGTATTGGAGCGTTGGAGTGGAGCGAAGGATAGAGTGAGATGAAGGGGGTTGGTGAAAATGAGGGGTTGAGAGGCCGAGAGACTAAGGATATCTAAAGTCAAGGGTGTTTAATGGAGCGAAGGATGTCGGTACAAAGATACCGGAGGAGGCGAGAGGTCAAAGTAAGCTAGAGACAATGGGAGTGTTTTGTTAAAGGCCGGGAATAAGAATGACTGCTAATCCTTTACTCTAGTGCCGAATTAAGTCAAGTTGGGTTGTCGGATGTAGTAAATGAGGGTACTTATTTATAGTTGAAGTCGGTGGTGTATTTGCAAACCTTTGACATGATAGAGCGAGGCCGAGTTGGCATCCTCTTACTGGGTTGTTTGCTTAAGGTAGGTGAGTGGCTTAAATGCTCCTATTTAGGGTGGTTGAGGACATTAAATGGGATGTAGACGAAGCATGTACTGAGCTGGTGGAGACAAATGAGAGGAAATGTTTGTCGTTTGGTTGTGAGACGATATCATTGGTTGGTCAAAAGGAGGGAGGGATGCTACTGGTGTAGAGGTTTAAGCGAGTAGGGGGTACCGAGGCTTTTGCTATTGGCTCCGAGAGGTTAAGCGAGGGCAAGTGTCGAGGCGTACAGATGGCTTCAGCGAGGGAAGGGAACCGAGGTATTTTCTATTGGTGCCGAGAGGTTAAGCGAGGGCAAGTGTCGAGGCGTACAGATGGCTTCAATGAGGGAGGGAACCGAGGTATTTTCTATTGGTGCAGTTAGTTAAGCAGTCTTGACACGACTAAGCATAGACGGTCAAAGGTTCCGACGAGTTTTGCGGTAATGAGCTTCGCTTATTGGTTGTGGGCTGATTGGGGTAAGGCACATGTGAAAGTCACGTGTCTCTCTCTCTCTTTGGGACCAACCCTAACCTTACCCATGGGGCACATGTTAGGGAGATGCCTTCTGTTCTAGCCACCTTACCATAAGTTTCCGAGGTCCCAGCAGACTTGCCCACCCTTAGGTACTGCTTCCAAACCAAGGGTAGGTGTCCGAGTGTAAGTGTGTGCATATTTCGAATGTTCTTCCTTTGTGGGCTGCTTTAGGCCTTTTGGAGAGTGAAGTTTTGGAGTGGAGTTAAAGTGGGCCACTTTGCGCCTTTGGAGAATAAGGCTTTCGGAATGGAGTTAACCGTGGTGAAGGCTTTGGAGTAGGCTCATCCGGAATGGGCCCTCGGAGTGGCCTTTATTAAAGTGGGTCTTGGGGCGAGCTTCTTAGTTACCTACATTTGTAGTGTGCTTTGCGGGTGGGCCCGTTTGAAGTGGGCTAGCGGTTTTGGAGTCGTTACACGTGGAGTCCATAATAATGATGTTGTTACACGTGGAGTCATAGGTGACGTGTATAATCGAAGTATATGAGTTGTCAACTATTACCTACACTGATCTTGTTAATTATTTAGTGACTGGAAAAATACGAAACAATTGGTCATCATCAGATAAAAAGAGATTTCTAGCTATTGCTAGGCATTTCTACTTTGATGACCCATATCTGTTTAAATATTGTGTTGATCAGGTAATTAGGAAATGCGTCCCAAATGAGGAAATCGAAAATGTACTTTTCATGTGTCATTCGTCCTTTTGTGGAGGACATTTTTCATCTCGAGTAACTGTCATGAAAATTTTACAAAGCGGTTTATATTGGCCAACTCTATTTAAAGATTCATATTTATATTGTAAGGCTTGTAACCGCTGCCAAATGTTGGGCAGTATTACGAAAAGAAATCAAATGCCAATGACCCCTATAATTACAATTGAAATCTTTGATTGTTTGGGCATTAACTTTATGGGACATTTTCCTCCATCTTGCCAATATGAATATATTTTATTAGCAGTCGAATATGTTTCAAAATGGGTAGAAGCTATTCCTACAAGAAAGAATGATCACCGTACAGTATTGCATTTTTAAAAGATAATATACTTTCTCGATTCGGAACTCCAAAAGCAATAATAAGTGATCAAGGAACTCATTGTTGTAACAAGCCATTTGAAAAATTAATGAAAAGATATTGAGTGACCCATAAGGTGTCAACTGCATACCATCCACATACAAATGGACAAGTTGAATTAGCTAATAGGCAAATTAAGCATATTCTCAAAAAAAACTGTTGATTCTAATCGTAAAGACTGGTCTTCAAAATTAACAGATGCTTTGTGGGCATATAGAAATGCTTATAAGACCCATTTGGGGATGTCTCCATATAGACTTGTCTATGGAAAAACTTGTCACCTACCAGTAGAATTAGAACATAAGGCATATTGGCTACTAGAACTTTAAATTGTAATATTGAAGAGGGAGGAATTTTTAAAAAAATTACAATTAAGTGAGCTTGAAGAAATTCGTAAAGACGCATATGATAATGCTCGAATTCATCAAGCAAGAACTAAAATGTATCATAATAAGAATCTTTTGCGCAAAAGATTTACCCCCGCGTAAAAAGTTCTATTATATGACTCAAGACTACATCTTTTTAAAGGAAAGATGAAATCTCGATGGACTAGTCCATATATTGTAAAAAAATGTTTATTCTTATGGAACTGTCGAGATTAAGGACCCTAAAGATGGAAATACATTTAAAGTTAATGGACGTAGATTAAAGCCATTTTTAGAAGGATTTGAACCTGAGTTGGAGTCCATTCCTTTGGAGGACCCCAACTATAATGCTCCTTAATATCTTAAAACATAATTGGTATAGGACATAGTGTATCCGAGTATTTATATTTTTATAAGTCCTATAATCTTAATTAGATAACTTTTTATATATAAGTTAATTTTGTCATTATTATTCTACCATTTCTTTTTGTATTTTTTTTTTATTATAGGTGTTATCCTTAGTTTTTTTTTTCTCATCTCACTCATTGAGGACAATGTCAGACTCCGTTGGGGGGGACGGTTTCACAATTAACACCTGTTTGTTTATTTTATCCTAATTTCATAAAAAAAAATTAATCTTTTTAGAGAGAGATACACTGAAAAAGAGAAAATGACTTTATATAGGGCTTTGAACCCTAAAAACTTTACTCATCTCTCTTTTTCCTTTCTTTTTCTTCTTCCTCTCACTCTCTCGCCGCGATCTCTCTCTCTCACTCTCTGCAAATCTCTCACTCTCTTCCACCAATCTCTCAATCTCTCAAATATTTTTTTTAATTTTCTTCAATCCAAAATCAAGATCCACTCTACTGATCACTAAAGGTAAGATCTATAATCCAGAGAAAAGCTTGATTTTGATTTTATTCTCTATTTTTCCAATTTCGGCTTAGTTTTTATTTTAGATTTTTATTTTATCTCTTTTCCATTATTTAAACTGCATAAGTTGTAGGTACTCACTCATCAAAGAAACTTGGAAATATCACTCGATCTACGGCCCTACCAGGTTTTCAGATTTTCAAGTGACATGTGATATTTTTCCATTTCTTTGTAAAAAAAAAAAAATTGACGACGCGCTAGCTATTGGTCTTATGTATTTTGAACTTTACCTTGTCATTTTCTTAATTGCTGTTATGATAATGTTGCGTTGCCCTGGTTAAAAAATAAATAAATAAATAAATTGAATGACGAACACGTCACTGCTCTTATGATTTTCGAAGTTTACACTATAATTTTCCTTATTATTGTTATTGTAATGATACGCTGCCTTGGACTTTTCTAAAAGAGAGAGAGAGAGAGAGAGAGAAAGAGAGAGAGAGAGAGAGAGAGAGAAATGTAGTTTCTAGTTTTCTGTTTTATTTATATATATACATATATATATAGAAAAATGTAGTTTTCTTTTTGTGTGTTTTAAGTTTTTTGTTAAAAAAATAATAAGAATAAGAAAAAAAAAATATTTTTTCTTTTTAGTTTCTGAATGTATATATTTTTCTTAATATAAATATTTTTAGTTTAATTCTCACCCACCCCATCTAAGCTCTCTTTAATTAGATCTTAGTTGATAGTTGGAAGGAGTGGAAGGGTTGAGTCTAGCCTCTCTTGTTGGCTGAGAGTATAAAAAATGGATTCAATAGTCAATGACTAGACGTTAATGGGTCGCTCACTTAGTTCTGAGCAGAAGAAACCCTTTGCTGGCACTAGCCTTTATGCCATCAAAAGGAAAGCTAAAAAGTTAGGATGGTGTTTGAATTGTTATATAAAAGAATGTCATGGTTTAATTGCTCATAATGACACATCTTTTAAAGTTTACTACTGTTACAAAAGACAATTCTTCAAATCAAAACAAAAGGAAATTTTGGTTGAGAAAGAGAACTGGATCCTTTGATACCCAAATAAATTTTGTTTTCCCATCCCTCATTTCTTTTTATTTTTATTTTTATGTTTAGTTTTTGTACATACAATAATTTTCAGTCAGGTCAGACTTTAAAATGATCTTACGTGTACATCTGGCTTTCATTAGCTGGTTCGATAGGAGTAATTTGCATGATCCAAGCATCACCAGATATGTCTAGTGCGGTGAATGTCCCTAGAGGTAGCGAAAAACTAAGTAAAGCCAGAGTTATCTCTTAGCCTCTTACTGATGTTTTAGCTTGCTAGTGGTTCTAGACCCATCTCTTTTACTAGAGGTGGATGGTTAATCATGACAACTTGGACGCTCTGGATTGCGTAGCCTCTTTTGTATAGGTACAGAGGATATTAGTTGTACCATATATGTATCCAACTTAGTGAATGCGCTTAGGATTTTTCAGAAGTTTTTCTTTTACTCTATATAAGATAAATTTGACACGTTAGTGTTATTTTGGGTATGTTAATAACATACAACACATTGTCACATGTTTTAATATTTTCAAATGTTAGAAACTCTTTAGACTTTAAATCTTTTTGAAACAGTGTGAAAATATTTACTGAATCTAAATGGATGAGTAAGCATAAACTATGCAGTTTAAAAACAAGTAGTGGAAACTAATTAACCCATGTGAGCTTTTGTGCCAATCTTCCTTTATGAGGGTTACTATTCTTTTCAATGTCATTTTATTCTTTTTATCATATCACTCGTTCAAATCTCATTATTTTTCTTTGACTGATCATTAGAAGAGAACGTTCAGGATTTACCATTAGAACGTCCAAATTACTTAGATGAACAAAGTCAATTTATTTTTAAAATAATTTAAGCCATCTTTTCTTTCAAATGCACCCCCCTTCATCTAATATTACCATAATCTCGGTTTTATCCAAATGATACCTTACTCCACCTGGGAGTACAAACCTCACTTCTATATCCAGGTATGTGATTGGACTGTATTAATATTGTAAGAAGTGGTAAAGAAAGAAAGGAGTTGATTTAAAAAAAAATGTACATACGATAAAAAGGAGAAGAAAAAGAAGAGGTTGGAATGAATTGCGCAAACACTCCAATCACATGCTTAGAACAAATACACCCCAAATCTCCTACTCATCTTAATTTTTAAACCTACCAGTCAAAGTCCTAATGATTTAAAAGAAATTGATTTTTAAATTTAAGTGATAAGGATGTTCTCCACGATAGATCGCTCTTCTAATGCTAAGTATTCTTTCATGAGACTTATTATACTCCAAATGTCTATATATTGTGTCACGCCCCGACGTAGCATAAATAAGGAAAGCGTTTAATTTCCTTTATGGACCCGTAGGTCGCGACAGTTTGAAGGATCGATTCCGTCCCAAACTTCGAACAACAAAACATAATAATCAGAGTAAAGCAATCAAGGCTTACAAAAATTTTCTAACTTATTACATCTTATGATACGGGGTCAACTAAGGCACAGACCGCCTTACAATAAAACAGTAACTTAGAGTCTGTTACAGTCATCCTTAAAACAAAGCAATTTAAAACTTAAAACACATGGTAAATAAACAGTTTCTCGTCCCAACAGCAGCCATTCTCAATTAGCGTAGTCATAAGATTCCTCCTGATTGTAACCTGAAAAGCCTGAACACGAATGTCCAGGACGCATCAACGTCGTCAGCTTCAAGAAGCTGGTGAGTATTAAAAACATGACTTTGAATGTAAAACATACCAACTTACCTTTTTCCAATTCCAAATTAAATCCACAAGTTTATAATTGAAGTAAGGAGCTCATTTAGAAGACAATCACAACATCATTAAAGAGGGTAAATTTACGCAGATGGGACCGTGTATGAGAACAATGCACCACACTCATCTTGCCGACTCTTTTCTCTCGACATCCACAACAACCCACTATCCTACTCCTGGTATCTTTGAAACACTCAGACAGCCACACTTTAGCAACGGGGCGCCAGGGAGTGTCCAGTTTGCCTAACACTTTGGTCCGGGGTACCAGGGAGTGTCCAATGCCTCACACTTTGAATACCCTAACCGCCATGCAAATACCGGGGCAACCCCTCGCACAGTATCCAGACTCGAGTTATCAGGGAGTGTCCGTAGGCCACACTTTAGCACTACCATGGGTGCCAGGGAATGTCCGAGTTCGGCTTCACACACTTTAACGCTTCCATGGGCGTCAGGGAGTGTCCATATTTGCCATCGTCGCATTTCAAAGATACCCTCTCCACAATCTCAACCACAACCACAACCACAAACTCATACTCAACCACAACCACAACCACGACCACAAACACAAACTCACACTCTTTCCACACTACCATTACTCTTTTCCACACAGACTGACACCCCTATGCATGTACCACTGACCCACATGAATGATATGCACTTAAACGAAAACAAAAATGCTGAATTAAAGGAACAACACGCGTACGGGGATTAATGAGTCATACTACAATGTTTTAATCATTCAAACATAACCAAATAGTGTTCTGATTAACTAAATATCCCAAACAGAACCTTAACAGTACTAAAAAGTTGAACCAAAACAGACCTTAAACGCAAAACAGACAAAAACAGAAACTGTCAGAACTCGCGCGCGCGGGCTGCTCGCGCGATATGTCCAAATTTCCTTTTTATATATGAACTTTTCTGTCTGCCTGAGAAAGCCAAGGTCGAGCGCGCGGATCGCTCGCGCGAAGGGGTTCTCGCGCGACCCTCGCTCGCGCGACCAGCCAATTTTCTCCTTTATATATATAAACTCTTACGTCTGCCTAGAGACGCATACCTCGCGCGCGCGGGTCGCTCGCGCGGGCCGCTCGCGCGATCGTGGCGCGAGGTGAAGCTGAGGCTTCATCTTCTTCGCAGAAACTGCTCTGTTTCAGCTTAAGGGGTCCAAAATGACCCATTTTGGAATTCTAAAGTATATAGGACATATAATATATGATTCTCTTCGATTTTTCACAAGGATTAAGAATCTAAAGTCAATTTAACACCATTTGATTCATAGCTCTCTAATTTTAGGAAAAACTAAAACATGTCAAAACTTCATTTTTAATATACTTTCTTATATGAACGAATTGGGTTCTAAAACTTCAGACATAACATCAATGAGGTATAATCTTCCATATTCATCTCTAAAAACGAATTATGATTGAGTTTGGAAAATGGTGATTTTTGAAGCTCAAGCTTCCATGGACGAATTTAGCAATGGTGCTTCAATTAAACATACACATGCTCAGCAAATAAGTATAGAATTACATTGGGAGTGAGTTAATAATACTCACTGTGATATAGATAGAAGAAATTGTTTGAGAAAGAAACCCAATAAGAAATCCAAATGAATTCCAAGCTTCCAAGCTATTGGCTATGGAGAGAAGAGCTCTTCTTTCTAAATTCAGCAATTATAAACTCTCAAACTCTCTCTGTTTCAGTTTTGTAGAATGTGTATCCAGTGTGGTTAAGTGTGTGTGTGTGTGTATATATAGAGATCAAATTGATGGACTTGGAGGCCAAGATAAGTCTCCTATACTCTACAAATGCATTATATATTCTAATTACTAAAACTATGATATGCCCATACGTATATGTACAGATTTTATATACACAAACTGTTGAAGTTTGTTTAGATGGGGTCTAAGCTAGTTTAGGAGTTCATATAGGTCCATAGGGGGCAACATGAAGTTGTTTGGGAAATAGGAGCTTAAGGCACAAATTAACACACACTAGCATGGGGTTGCCAAATATGGCACAAGTCAAACATTAGTTGCTATTATTGGAAAGTAAAGTATAGTCACTCCAAATTTTATGTCACTTCCTAAAACTGTGCAATTTAAACACGGTACGGACTGTTTTAAACACAAACTGGTATTTTTGTGACACAGTGTTCATCACAAAAATATAGAAAATTTATTTTAACGTAGGAAATAGTTTTCTGATTTCGTAAAAATACAGTTTGAGTTAAAAGCGGATATTTCCACCGTTTTGAAATACAGATTTTAAAATCCACACAGGTATTATTAACTTTTGTAAAATTGCAGTTTGGCCCCAATAAAATTTCAAATGTGAGATATAGCAAGAAATAAATTCTACTCACACGAATTAAATTAAAATAAAAGTGGACAAGGAATATTAAATATGACAATGCCAATGAATGAAAATGCAGGTTATTACACCCTTCCTCCCTTAAACAGGATTTCGTCCCCGAAATCAAGACTAACTAGTCCTGAAACAACTCTGGGTACTTCTTCCTCATATCAGCTTCAACTTCCCACGAGGCTTCGTTCTCGTCATGGTGATTCCACTTAACTTTCACCAACGGGATATCCTTATTCCTCAACTTCTTGATACTCTGATCCAAAATCTTCACAGGTCTCTCCTTGTACGAAACGTTATGACTTGTCTCAATATCGTCATAACTAACCACATGTGAGGGGTCTCGTATGTACTTCCTCAACATACTCACGTGAAACACGTTGTGAACCCCAGACATCTTCGGTGGTAGCGCCAGTCGATAAGCTACTTTCCCGACACGTTCCAAAATCTCAAACGGTCCGATAAAACGCGGAGCCAACTTTCCTCTCTTGAGACCAAAGCGTACCACTCCTCGCGTCGGTGAAACCTTAAGAAGTACGTGATCCCCAACACTGAATTCCAAATCTTTCCGGCGTCGATCAGCATAACTCTTATACCGGCTTTGAGCGGTTCTCATCCTCTCCCTGACCAAAGAAATTTTCTCGTTGGTTTCTCTAACCAAATCTGGTCCCAACAACTCTGTGTCCCCAACTTCTGCCCAACACAAAGGGGAACGACATGGTCGTCCGTACAATGCTTCGAACGGAGCCATACCGATACTCGCGTGATAACTGTTATTATAGGCAAATTCTACCAACGGCAAGTGCGTCTCCCAAGATTCTTCAAAATCGATCACACAAGCCCTGAGCATATCTTCCATTATCTGATTAACACGCTCAGTTTGCCCATCTGTCTGAGGGTGAAAAGCAGTAATCATCTTGAGCGAAGTTCCCATAGCTTCTTGCAGACTTTCCCAAAATCCAGAGGTAAAACGGACGTCACGGTCTGACACAATCGACACAGGTGCACCGTGAAGTCGCACAACTTGTTGTATGTACATCCAGCTCATCTTCTCTACCGGGTATGTCATACTATAAGCGATAAAATGAGCGGATTTCGTTAGTCGATCCACAATTACCCAAATAGCGTCATGATTCTGCTGCGACCGGGGTAATCCCACTACAAAATCCATCGTAATATGCTCCCACTTCCAACCAGGAATAGGTAGCGGTTTAGGTAGCGGTTGCAACAATCCTGACGGTCTCTGATGTTCAGCTTTGACTTGCTGACATGTCAAACACTTGGATACAAATTCGGCCACGTCTTTCTTCATACCTTCCCACCAGAATTTCTCTTTAAATCTTTGTACATCTTAGTTCCTCCCGGGTGAACTGTATACCTTGATTTATGCGCTTCTTCCAGGATATCCTTCCTTAACTCTTCATTACCTGGCACACATAATCTATTCCTGCACCGATATCCTCCATCGACTCCCACTTTCCATTCTGTCGGGTCTTTTTCTGACATCTTCAGGAATCACGTCTGAAACTTCTCATCTTCTTTCTGAGCTTCAATAATGCGGTCGATAAGAACAGGCTGTAGGATAAGACATCCGAACAATTGTCCTTTTCCTTCTTCAGCTCTCTGTACATCGAATTCCGCCAAAGTCTTCAAAGCTCGCCATTCTCTAACCATCAAGGAGGCGATCGTCTCACGAGTCTGTCGACTCAGGGCATCAGCAACTACATTAGCTTTACCCGGGTGATATTCCAATGTGAAGTCGTAATCTTTGATTAGCTCCATCCATCTGCGCTGCCTCATGTTCAACTCTTTCTGTGTGAACAAGTATTTTAGGCTCTTGTGATCAGAAAACAAATCAAACTTCTCACCGTAGAGATAGTGTCTCCAAATCTTGAGTGCGAAGACTACTGCTGCCAACTCCAAATCATGAATGGGATAGTTCAACTCATTCGGCTTCAGCTGCCTGGATCCATAGGCGATAACTCTGCCATCTTGCATAAGTACACACCCTAACCCTTGATATGATGCGTCACTAAAGATAGTGAACTTTTCATCAGGCTTGGGTATTGCTAGTACTGGTGCGGTTGTGAGTCTCTCTTTCAACTCTAGAAAGGCTCGCTCATGCTTCTCTGTCCATTCGAACTCCAGATTCTTCTTCGTCAACCCAGTTAAAGGTGCTGCTATCTTTGAGAATCCCTCAACGAATCTCCTGTAATAACCTGCGAGTCCTAGAAAACTCCGAACTTCTGTAGGGTTGCTTGGCCTAACCCAGTTTGATACAGCATCGGTCTTGGACGAATCCACTGAAATTCCTTGAGATGACACCTTGTGTCCCAAAAACTTCACTTCCTGCAACCAGAACTCACACTTACTGAACTTGGCATACAAGTGGTGGTCCTTGAGCGTCTGCATCGCAATCCGTAGATGTTGCTCGTGTTCTTCTCCTGACTTAGAATAGATCAAAATATCATCAATAAAGACGATGACAAACTGATCTAAATAAGGCTTGAACACTCTATTCATCAGATCCATAAACACTGCCGGGGCATTCGTCATTCCAAACGGCATCACCAGAAATTCGTAATGACCATATCGGGTTCTGAAAGCAGTCTTAGGTATGTCTTCTTTTCGTACCCTCAACTGATGATATCCCGACCTTAGGTCTATCTTGGAAAATGTCGTAGCTCCTTGTAGTTGATCAAACAAATCGTCAATCCGAGGTAAGGGATACTTGTTCTTGATAGTCACGCGGTTCAATTCTCTGTAGTCGATACACAGTCTGAGTGTTCCGTCCTTCTTCTTCACAAATAACACCGGTGCTCCCCAAGGCGATGTACTTGGACGTACAAAACCTAGGTTCTCGAGCTCTTGAACTTGTTCTTTCAATTCCAATAGTTCTGTGGGGGCCATTCTGTAGGGAACCTTGGTGATCGGTACGATACCCGGTATAAGTTCAATACAGAACTCTATACTTCTCTCGGGCGGCAAACCAGAAACGTCTTGAAATACTTCTTCGAAGTCCTTGACTACAGGTATAGATGAAGCTGTCACCTCTGTACTGACGACTTCGATGTTGGCTAAACATCTCGTGAGGAACATATCTCCCGAAGGGTTACATTGAAAATCAAAGGGTTGATTCTCATTGTCGGGGAATGTAATTCTCTTCCTCGCACAATCCAACTTCGCTCGATTCTGAGAGAGCCAGTCCATTCCTAGGATTATGCAAAACTCCTTCATCGATAGGACAATCAGCCTTGCAGGGATCCCATGGTCTCCAAGCCGTAAGGGAAAATCCTTGCACACGTGTCCTATCTTGACTGCGGCTCCTAATGGTGAGGTAGCCCTCAAAGCTTTCTCCAAACGATGAGGTAAAATACCCAAGGGTAGCTAATCTCCTCTTGTCCATCTCATTGTACTGAACAACGTCGCACATGCGATCCATCCTTCTCAACCACTGTTCCGCTTTCAAGGGCTCCGCGGTACCCGCAAACTACTCGGGCCTGAGCGCACGAAATCTCTCCAGCAGCTAATCTCTAGTTTGGCGGTCTCGTTGGTTTTCATTAGCATTACTAACCCTCTCGAGACGTTTGACAAAGGCTTCAAACATTTCTGTGGGATCGGCAGCCAAAGGTGCCTCCTCATTTAAATTCCTGTTCCTCCTTGGTCTCCCAGCCATTCTTAATGCATGATAATGATAACAGAATGATGAACATGCATGAAGCAGTAACATAAAGCAGTTTAAATAGTGACGACATCCAAAAAGAGTAAATATCACTATATCACATATTCGTATAATAACATAAGCATATAATAAAATCCAAATAAGCAACATATATCAAGTACACATAATACACCAAACACGCAGTCGAACTAGGGCTATCTAATAGCAAGGAGGTCGTATTCTTATTCTTGTTCTCCATACTCTGGGCTGTGGGCCATGCTGACTGTTCCGAGATTTGACTCAGGAAGTTCGTCAGTGCCTAAGCTATTTATGAGGGCTATGGTATGTCTTAACTCCTTAGAAGCTCGGCTACTATCTGTCTGTAGGGGCATCATAAGTTATGGCTATCTCGGCTAATTCTAAATGGATACGTCTGAAGATATATGGAAATTGCTATCATTCTTGTCGATGTGACAAGACAATCATGTAATCATCTCTATGACGAAACCAACCTAGAACTTAGTTTCTGAAATAAGGATAATCCATACTAAACTAAAATTGGAACTTGGTTGTATAGCTTAGTAAAACTTAAGGGTAACCTATGTTACTAATTTGTGGCGTGAATAACCGAGCCTGGTCAATCTAGGTAACCTGGCTCTGATACCACTAAATCCTGTCACGCCCCGACGTAGCATAAATAAGGAAAGCGTTTAATTTCCTTTATGGACCCGTAGGTCGCGACAGTTTGAAGGATCGATTCCGTCCCAAACGTCGAACAACAAAACATAATAATCAGAGTAAAGCAATCAAGGCTTACAAAAATTTTCTAACTTATTACATCTTATGATACGGGGTCAACTAAGGCACAGACCGCCTTAAAATAAAACAGTAACTTAGAGTCTGTTACAGTCATCCTTAAAACAAAGCAATTTAAAACTTAAAACACATGGTAAATAAACAGTTTCTCGTCCCAACAGCAGCCATTCTCAATTAGCGTAGTCATAAGATTCCTCCTGATTGTAACCTGAAAAGCCTGAACACGAATGTCCAGGACGCATCAACGTCGTCAGCTTCAAGAAGCTGGTGAGTATTAAAAACATGACTTTGAATGTAAAACATACCAACTTACCTTTTTCCAATTCCAAATTAAATCCACAAGTTTATAATTGAAGTAAGGAGCTCATTTAGAAGACAATCACAACATCATTAAAGAGGGTAAATTTAAGCAGATGGGACCGTGTATGAGAACAATGCACCACACTCATCTTGCCGACTCTTTTCTCTCGACAGCCACAACAACCCACTATCCTACTCCTGGTATCTTTGAAACACTCAGACAGCCACACTTTAGCAACGGGGCGCCAGGGAGTGTCCAGTTTGCCTAACACTTTGGTCCGGGGTACCAGGGAGTGTCCAATGCCTCATACTTTGAATACCCTAACCGCCATGCAAATACCGGGGCAACCCCTCGCACAGTATCCAGACTCGAGTTATCAGGGAGTGTCCGTAGGCCACACTTTAGCACTACCATGGGTGCCAGGGAATGTCCGAGTTCGGCTTCACACACTTTAACGCTTCCATGGGCGTCAGGGAGTGTCCATATTTGCCATCGTCGCATTTCAAAGATACCCTCTCCACAATCTCAACCACAACCACAACCACAACCACAACCACGACCACAACCACAAACTCATACTCAACCACAACCACAACCACGACCACAAACACAAACTCACACTCTTTCCACACTACCATTACTCTTTTCCACACAGACTGACACCCCTATGCATGTACCACTGACCCACATGAATGATATGCACTTAAACGAAAACAAAAATGCTGAATTAAAGGAACAACACGCGTACGGGGATTAATGAGTCATACTACAATGTTTTAATCATTCAAACATAACCAAATAGTGTTCTGATTAACTAAATATCCCAAACAGAACCTTAACAGTACTAAAAAGTTGAACCAAAACAGACCTTAAACGCAAAACAGACAAAAACAGAAACTGTCAGAACTCGCGCGCGCGGGCCGCTCGCGCGAAGGATCGCTCGCGCGATATGCCCAAATTTCCTTTTTATATATGAACTTTTCTGTCTGCCTGAGAAAGCCAAGGTCGCGCGCACGGATCGCTCGCGCGAAGGGGTTCTCGCGCGACCAGCCAATTTTCTCCTTTATATATATAAACTCTTACGTCTGCCTGGAGACGCATACCTCGCGCGCGCGGGTCGCTCGCGCGAGGGGTCGCTCGCGCGGGCTGCTCGCGCGAAGGATCGCTCGCGCGATCGTGGCGCGAGGTGAAGCTGAGGCTTCATCTTCTTCGCAGAAACTGCTCTGTTTCAGCTTAAGGGGTCCAAAATGACCCATTTTGGAATTCTAAAGTATATAGGACATATAATATATGATTCTCTTCGATTTTTCACAAGGATTAAGAATCTAAAGTCAATTTAACACCATTTGATTCATAGCTCTCTAATTTTAGGAAAAACTAAAACATGTCAAAACTTCATTTTTAATATACTTTCTTATATGAACGAATTGAGTTCTAAAACTTCAGACATAACATCAATGAGGTATAATCTTCCATATTCATCTCTAAAAACGAATTATGATTGAGTTTGGAAAATGGTGATTTTTGAAGCTCAAGCTTCCATGGACGAATTTAGCAATGGTGCTTCAATTAAACATACACATGCTCAGCAAATAAGTATAGAATTACATTGGGAGTGAGTTAATAATACTCACTGTGATATAGATAGAAGAAATTGTTTGAGAAAGAAACCCAATAAGAAATCCAAATGAATTCCAAGCTTCCAAGCTATTGGCTATGGAGAGAAGAGCTCTTCTTTCTAAATTCAGCAATTATAAACTCTCAAACTCTCTCTGTTTCAGTTTTGTAGAATGTGTATCCAGTGTGGTTAAGTGTGTGTGTGTGTGTATATATAGAGATCAAATTGATGGACTTGGAGGCCAAGATAAGTCTCCTATACTCTACAAATGCATTATATATTCTAATTACTAAAACTATGATATGCCCATACGTATATGTACAGATTTTATATACACAAACTGTTGAAGTTTGTTTAGATGGGGTCTAAGCTAGTTTAGGAGTTCATATAGGTCCATAGGGGGCAACATGAAGTTGTTTGGGAAATAGGAGCTTAAGGCACAAATTAACACACACTAGCATGGGGTTGCCAAACATGGCACAAGTCAAACATTAGTTGCTATTATTGGAAAGTAAAGTATAGTCACTCCAAATTTTATGTCACTTCCTAAAACTGTGCAATTTAAACACGGTACGGACTGTTTTAAACACAAACTGGTATTTTTGTGACACAGTGTTCATCACAAAAATATAGAAAATTTATTTTAACTTAGGAAATAGTTTTCTGATTTCGTAAAAATACAGTTTGAGTTAAAAGCGGATATTTCCACCGTTTTGAAATACAGATTTTAAAATCCACACAGGTATTATTAACTTTTGTAAAATTGCAGTTTGGCCCTAATAAAATTTCAAATGTGAGATATAGCAAGAAATAAATTCTACTCACACGAATTAAATTAAAATAAAAGTGGACAAGGAATATTAAATATGACAATGCCAATGAATGAAAATGCAGGTTATTACATATTGAGTCATCAAAAAATGGAAGCAATTCCTCTATCTTTGCTTCCCTACCAAGTGAGATGTTCTCTACACCGGTTTCTGAGAGTTTCTCCTTAAAAGAGTGAAATCCTAGTGAGATTTGAGTTAAAACTACAAGTTTTATGACTGCTATTGACTATATAAACTTTGAAGTTAAGATCAGTTGCTTGATTTTTCAAGTACGCATTGTGAGTTTAAAGAGTATAAAAAATGCTACCATTGACAAAACTGTGAGTATATGTGTTGCATTATTATTACACACTTGAAAATTTTATTTTATTGCCAAATTTAATCTTATATGTTGTAAAAGGAGAAAATCTACCTTTATTTTTATTTCATTTTATTTTTACATTAAAATTTTTTTTTTGAATTTTGTGGGTATATTCACTGCAAACCCTCACGAGACAACACTCGTCCACTAGGGGTAACCTAGGGGTTTAACGGCTTGTTATATACGCTAAATGCAATCGCGATTCCTGCGACAATGAGTTAGGTAATTTTATTTTCCTTCGTTTATTTCTACTCTTTAATAAAACTTTTAGAACAATTTCTCTTTCACTTCATTGCTAGGGACTAGCAATAAGTTAGTTGAGGGGTGTGACAAACATTGAATATTGCACATTCATGTGCCAATATAATAGACATAGTGCTCATTTAATCCCCCAAATTCCTAATTTTACATGCATCTTTGAATTAATATAATTTAACAGTGATGTCACTCAAATGCGTGTAATTATGTGTTTTTACATATTTTATATATTTAGATAAAAATGAAGCGAAATAAAGGGAAGGAAAGAAGTAGCAACCACACTGTAGTATCTCCCATATGATTAGTCAAATATGAATAGTAATAAATAGTAGTGAATAGTAACCAAACAGTAACAATTACTGTTTGGTAGGCTAACAAACAACAACAAAAAAAAAAAAAAAAAAGGGGGACCCTGTATTAGAACATCCAAGCTTTTGAGCTTGGATGTTGGCACAATTTTTTATATATCATTTTTTCACTACTTCCTTTTATATCTCTATCTCTCTTTGCAGTTCGTCAAATAATATCTGACAAACGGTTTGAATAATTGACAAAATACTGTCAGAGAGTGAAGAAAAAAGAGAAGCTCGTGAGGAAGAAAAACGAGACGAATTGAAGAAAAAAAATGGCAGCTGACGATCTCAGTGACGAAATCATTCCAAAATTTCGTCTATAAAATGGACGAAGCAAATGAGGAGAAACCCAATTCAGAAACCAACAGCTTCACAATCACTGTTAGGGAGAGAATAGTTTAGGGGAGGTTATTATGTGAGCACTTTATATTGTCCCTAGAAATAGGAAACTTTAGTTTTTCTTTGCCTTTTCTAGTTCTAGTAGTTGTAAAATTTTACTTTTATGTAATTGATGATTTCATGTTCAAAAATATGTAGCAAAACTTTGTGTACTGTATTTCTTAAATTTAAAATATTTGTTTTCTTGTATGACCTTTGTCAATTTGTAGTAGTAAAATATTTCTATTTAAAATTAGATTTAATATTTCTAGTCTAGTAGTACTTATAGTTGCCCCCCAAAATAGTTAGAAACTCCAAATTTTCAATTTTGATAGCAATATTTTTATTCACTAGAAAACAGATTTTGCAAGTAAATATTATATTTCTTAGCCACGTAGTTGTTGTAATCACTTACCAAAGTCCCAAGCACATCATATTCATATCTCACTCCAAAAGTAGATTAGGATTTGGTTTGGCCTTACTGGTGTTCTTGAAGTTCAACCACTGTGACTCCACAAGAAGTTAAAGTTAAAGGTTTAGTATTTTATTTTTGGTTCAGTATTTCCATTTATGTATATTTTATTAGTCTAGTTGTACTAAACTTTGCTATTTTGCAGATTCCACAAATTTAATCCCAGCTCATGTTAAGTAAAGAAAATAATATATAATATTAGTTTTCACCCTTACCTTGGTTTTACAACTTTAATTTTAATTGGACTGTGATTGCTTGCATCTATTTAATTTATCTTTTATTTTTATTTTTAAGACAGTTTCAATTCCAAAATGGTAGGCTAAAAATTTAATTGGGGATATGTAATAAAAACTTAGAAACCACAGTTTCTATGCACTAATCTTAAATGGGCAAATTTCTCTAGATGGGTTATTTTTTTATTTATGGCCAAAAATATCTATGTATCTATAGTTTATGACCATTTAACATGTTTATATACTATGACTATATTGGGCTCAAAAGAGTACATATTTGAAATAAAAAGTCTAATTATGTGGATTGTCAAACTATGCCTTTTGTCATAAAAAATACCAAGCATACTTAAACAACTCATATGACAAAGTTAGTATTTCAAATATGTGTTTATATATATTTCTATCCAATAATGGATAGGCAATTGTGTAGTGGCAGAGTGGTGGGGACTAGACGCCGAATAACCCACGTCCGCGACGGGGCACTGTTCGAACCTGACTACTGCCCAATTGCCTTTTTATTTTTCTTTAAACCAAACGACGTCGTTTCATATCAAACCTGACACACTTGATATAACCCTGACTAATGAAAGTTTATTTTTAAATAAAGAATGATTCTGCGGTCTTAAATGCCAAATGCTTTTCAAATACACAAAAGTTGTGGGATCTAGTGTTGGTTTGCATATTCCCAATTCCCTTAAATAATTTCCCCCTAGTTAATTAATGTTTCCTGTTTTATAATAGTTTTGCTTAAATATCTGTATTATTTTCACCTTTCGCTATTATTAAATCTAAAAAGTTTATCACACAAAAATTTAGCTTTTATATATTTTTTTTTCATTTTCTTACTAGTATGTTAGTTAATTTATTTTGCACTGTTAAAATATTTACCATAAACTGTTAAGAAAAAAATAGTTTTAATTACTTTTATTGCAAACATATAAAAATTAGTAGTTTAGTAAAATCCCACAAAAATCCATCATCTTTTATTTTCTTTTTAGTGACAAAATAGTTATCTGCCTAACTTTATAAAATTTTATTCCATTCCCTGTGGGTTCGACCTAGACTTCCAGAACTTTATTACTTGTACGATCACCTACAGTTGGGTGTGATAAGAAAACGCGTCAATATGATGCCGTCACCTACTTTAACACATGAATTTTGCCCCGGATCACAATTCATACAAAATATCTAAAACATCCAAAATTGTCTATATTACAAAGGTTCGGAATTCATACCTTAAGCTATAACTCTCAAATTTCACGAACAGTAATAGGAGACCAAATAAATGTCAGATCTCCGATCTCAAGTGATTCTTATAAGTATACAGGTGTTTTTTCCAAATTCTTAAAATTAGCTTTTCTGAAAAACTTTGCCAAACTAGGCCTAAGAGCATCCACACTGGGTATAGCAAACTTAAGGCTGATGTTTGCTAAGTTTAGTATACCGATCAAATACACTCGCAATGGTTTTGTGTTCAAACGGCAAGGAAAAGGTCGTGTGAGATATCAAACGGCATACATTGTGCCGTGTGAGAGTAGGCGGCACAATGTGTGCCGCGTGATATCTCACGGCTTCCCATGTGCCGTTTGTCCCCCAATGGCTCTCTACCAACGGCTATCCTTGTATACCCAACGGATCTCTACTAACGGCAATCCTTGTATATTTCTATATATATAGATGATATGAGAGTTGTCAAATATGTATCTATGTTAATTTTTTTTTCTACATTAAATCTATGTGTGTTCAAGTCTTTTACATTCAAGCATTCAATCTATATGTGTTCAACGGATGTGTCTTTATTTTTTGTATTAAATTCAAGCATTCAATTTATCTGTCTTTATTATTATTTATTAGTACAAACATTCGAGATCTATACTCTTATTTGTTTTGAAACTAATTATATTATTTTGAAAATATAAATAAAAAAAAGGAAAAAAAATCCTTTGTTTATTTTTATTTACTAAAATAATAAAGTCTCTATTTGACTTATTTGTATATATTCAAAGTGTGCATGATGCATCGTTTTTTTTGGAAAAAAGCCTACCAAACATCATTCAATAAACACTGCACAACGTGAACCACAAGAACAACAGTCGATTGAAGACGTCGCACATGTTGTCGACGACAACCGGCACGCTTCCGATGGAAAAACTACGATCAACAAACAAGGTCATAGGTTCAAAATGCGCGGCAATTTGAAGAGTGTGCATTCGTTCTACATCCGTCTTTCAGACTTCCCACAAATCAAAGCTGTTATTGACCTTGCTGGATGGTCTCGCCTACTCGCGTTGGATATGCCAAATTCTGATCAACGTTTAGTGGAATCAGTTGTCGAGCGGTGGTGGGACACGACTCACACGTTTCATTTGCCATTAGTTGAGCTAGGCATAACTCCGTACGATTTCACTTTTATGACAAGTACGTACATCCCATGAATTTCTATATTATTTGTGATGATTTTGTAAAAGCATTTAATTACATTGGCCGGTATAATAAAAAATTAGTATGTTTGCAGGCATTACTATTGGCGAGGGTGTTCCATTGCCTCCATATGACGATGCACCATACACGGATGCTTCATCCACTATTGACCGTTATTTTCCTGCTGCATCGTTTGATAAGTACAATTCACGTGCGCTAAATTTGTCCGATGTTAGAGACTATCTTGATGCTGCTATTGCATATCTTAAGGCTGATGGAATGCTTGATCCTATTGTCATTGGTAGAGCATTCCTAATCTACACTATGGGTGCTGTGTATTTCCCAAATGGGAATTCTACGATTCCTGTTGGATGGATAGCCTATGTAGATGATGTGAGCAAGGTTGCCGAATATGATTGAGGGTCTACCATATTGGCCCGTATATACTATGCGCTTGACATATGTTGTAGACGTGATATAAAAAGTGTGGACTGCTTTTGGCAATTGATTAAGGTATAATGTTATCATTCAATTGCCCCGTTCAATTTATAATTGTCAAATTGTGTTTAGACTGACATTAAAGTTTTTAATATATGCAGTATTTCTTCTACGAGTACACCCACACATCTACGCCTGTTCTACGCCAAGCTGTGATCGATTATTGGCCGAGGTTAAGAAGATGGTCTCGTTCTGAGCGATCAAAAATGTCCAGGGGGAGTATAAGATTTAATTTTGGATCACTCCAACAACAACTTGAAATGAGATCTGCAGAGGCAATATGTTGGACACCGTACAATAATTCACAGTGGAGTGTACTGGAATCCGTGCAGAATGTATACAGAATATCTATGCAAAGAAGATTATTGTGGGACCCGCTACTAGGAGGCACTTGGTATTTGGGAGATCGATGTTACAGACAGTTGACGGGCACTATTGTGATTCCACAAAACACCCCATTTCCCAATGAGCCGAATATGTAAAGAAGATTATGACGTATTTCGAGCAAACGGGTGGTCTTCGGCGTCTAATTTTGTAACTGTCGCGACTCAGTCTGAGTTTGATGAATATTTCAGCAAAGTTTCACGAAGTGCAGTAGTCCCTCCACTCACGCGCTATGTGAACACAGATGGAATAGGTTTTGTAGCAGTTTGCCCCCCCTATATTCGATTGCCACAACCACCTACACCAGATTACAACCCGGGTGCTTATTATACACAGACTTCAACTGCTTCATCATCTCAATCCTCACAATCCATACATCATTTTAGTTAGACAGCAGACGTCGCAGCACCTGATGGTGCAATTATTACAGTTGATGTTTCCCAACCTCCATCCTTGTCATGCCCAGCAGCTAGTACACAAAGCCAAGAGCAGTGGAGGGACTTGTATATTGATGCTAGAGATTATGCTCGTGCATTGTGCGATACACTGATGCGTGAGACCCGAATGCGTGAGGAAATTCTTGCGGAGAAAGACGCCGAAATTCAAAGGCTCCAAAATAATACATTTACTTCAACTAATGACTATTATCGTCCTTCTTTTTCCACTCCTAATCTTGGAGATTCTTCACAACATCATCCATCTCAGAAACATGACAGAGGAGGAATTAACACTTTATGGTCTTATCGTGGGTAGTTATTAAATGTGGTTTTAGTTTATGAGATGTAACAATTTCCATTTCGTAATAAAGTTCTACATGAATATCTTTGATAACCTTCACATACAGCATAATACATAAGACTAATTTAATAATTCACTAATCATCTGCGAAATCTGAATCATCAGTGATCATCATGAGATGTGTCTTAACAATACTACTCTCTCCATTATTTCCTTGTTTCCCAGACTTTGCCCTATGCAATGAAGGAAGATATTCTTTTAGTGGATTAAATGATGGATCATTCAATATTGCTGCAAACAACTCTTGCTTGTCGGGTGTCTTCAACATTTTGAATATATGATGACGAAAACATTTCAACGCTTTCAACCACAGCGACATTTGCAGCAACATTACTAGTTCTACTTTTTTTCTTCAGACGTAATTTGGAGGCTTTCCGACCCTCTGGCCTATTAGATGGTGATTCGATGTCAATGGGTGAATCATCATTAAGGTTCATACTTGCGATGGGAGTGGTTGAAGTACCAGGCGATGATGTTTCATTGCCTTCTGAACTAAAACGGTATGTGTTTACCCTCGTCGTACTGGTATCATATTTGGGTAAAACCTTCAATATTTGGTAACATTTGTCGAACGTAAATGGCTTGCTCTGTGAAGTCTGGTAATCTTCACGTGCACGATTAATCTGAAAAATCAACAGCAATCATATATTAATAATGTAATTTTTAGCAACAAGTCGCAAACCACTGAAAATGAATAATGTATACAAGTTACCCAATCAAGTTCATTTGAGCCGCTTCCATGACTTGATGCATAAGCGTGTGCTATCTTAGATGCGTAAACCATGACTGCTCCTGAAATTGTTGAAAACCGTGTTTGGAGACTACCGCCAGCACGCTTAATCACAACTTCTGGATTTGCATTGTAATCCTCTTCGATAGTGCTCCAGAATGTTGTACCCGGTTGATTGTTGCCAACTATTGGATTTGTGCTTACCTTAACGTACGATTGACATAGCAACTCATCTTCGTGCGGTTTCATGTTTGGGGTTCTAGTTCTTCCTGACATTGTTAAAACAAAGTAAATTTGACAGCAATTTGCTTTGCTATTTAAAACTGGAAGAAAACTTATTTTGTTGAGGGGGGCAATTTGCTCATATTTATAAACTGTCTTCAGCTCAGTGTTGCTACATATTGTTTCTTAAATTCGACCATTTTTTTTTTGTGCCGTTGGAAATTTTCAATTTCCCGTTTAATTTTAATGCCATTGCGGACATACGGCACAAAAGAAGCCGCGAGGCATATGGGGAGTTTACACGGCACACATTGTGCCGTTTAATAACACACGGCTTACATAATGCCGCCCAGCTTTCACACGGCACAATATGTGCCGCCCAGCTTTCACACGGCACAATGTGTGCCGTTTGGCTCCTACAATAGCTGAACTTAGCGCTACATTAAATTTAAGTTTCCTTAAGTTTCAGTGTTGTACGCTATTGTAGGATCGATCCATTACAAGCGTACCCCATCCACACTACGCTTAAGTTTGTTGTATACTCCACCCACTGTGGATGCTCTAAGAGGTATCAAAATGAAACTCTTACCTTGAGGAGTCCAAATACGAAATTTGGTCGAAAACTTGCGGACGAACGGACGTCATATGTCGTCGGCAAGTTCGTAGGAACTAAATCCCCTTTCTCTCTCCTCTCTCAAGATATTCTGAAGTTGTGGATAATAATGAAAATCTCATCCACCACTGTACACAAGGACGACTCTCAGAAATTACGTTTACTTCCCCACAAGTTCTCAAAACTTCTAATTAACTCCTGAAACGTCGCACACGTCCATTTTATGACTTCACGGGTTAAAACTAATATTTATAAAAGTTTTTGTCTAGGTTCCGTTTAGGTCCAAAAATCAAGTTCTGAAACTAATTTCGTGGAATCTCTAGACTACTTACTTTTTAAGCAACGTATCACTCACGTTCTCACCACAGTGTTCAAAATGATTTAAGGCTAGATCAAACTACCAGAAATTATACTACACATGTATAATTACTATTCATGAAAATCAGGTAAAGTCAAATAACATTTAAAATCATATAAATGTCAATTCTTCATGTCAATGCATTATGACTTCACTTATTACAGTGTCTTTAACTGACACACCACCGTGGACCAGTCAACTCCATTCACAATTATTAATTAACATTAACAATTTTCAAAATTTAAATATGTATTTTAAAACAATGATTTTCTGGGACGGACGTGACACGACAATCAGTATCCAACTCTGCGCAAAGTTAGGTTTAGGATTCTCTGCAGCCAATTTGGGGTTGCTAATTGGATAACACCCATGTGGCTTTTGCAATACCACAAAAAAAAAAAATTGTTATATTTTTCAAAAATGGAAAAATAAAAATAACAAAAACAAATAAATAAATAAATAAATTTTTTTTGTGATAATACCAATACCACATGAATGTTGCCCAATTGGCAGCACGCCAGCACCTCACCTTGCTGCCGAGGATCCCTTTGCAGGCGAATCAGCCTCAATTTGTTGAGTATGGGTTTTAGTGGAAAATTGCAATACACGAGGGGGTGTATGTATAATTTACCCTTAATAAATTACAAGTCCTCGTCTATGTCGTAGAAACTAGAAACACAATGACCATCCCAACACCAACCCTCGTATTCTCTCCAATAATGCGTCCGCTAACTTCTAGAAACGTCGCCGTACTCGGCGCCGGCGCCGGCGGAATCGCCGCCGCTCGTGAGCTCCGGCGAGAAGGCCACGACGTCGTCGTCTTCGAGAGAGAGGACAGGGTCGGAGGCACATGGATCTACAACCCCAACACCGAGTCCGACCCACTCGGTCTCGACCCCTCACGGACCGTGGTGCAAACCAGCCTCTACGCTTCTCTCCGGACCAACCTGCCACGAGAAACAATGGGTTTTCGGGAATACCCGTTTATTGCCAATAATAAGACCCAAAGGGATCCGAGGAGGTTTCCGGGTCATAGGGAGGTTCTGGAGTATTTGGGCGATTTTGCGAGTGAGTTTGGACTCAGTGAGTTGGTTAGGTTTAGGACTCACGTGTGCCACGTTGGATTGACGGAGAGTGGGAAGTGGGAGGTTACGTCCAGAACCGATGGAGATCAGGTGGATGAGATATATGATGCTGTGGTTGTATGTAATGGGCATTATACGGAGCCCCGTATTGCAGAAATACCCGGTAATTCTTTGCTTATTCTGATTGCTTTTTTCCTTTCGTGCAATTTGATTTAATGTTCGGATTGGTCAATTGGGTTTTCTACAGCTTCAATAAATTCGAAGTGTTGAAGTATTTGTCTGTGTGTAACTGTGTATATTTAAGTCAATTGCATTATACACATGTATGTGTCTATATATATTTGTGTCTTGTGGTTAAATCAATAAGGGTGCTTTTTGAATGCTTTTATATGTACATCTTCCTATGTGTGGCTGGTTCTTGTGTGTGTGTGTGTGTGTGTGTGAGTGAGTGAGTGTGTGTAATTGCCCATAGCCAAAAAAAAACACATCTTCCTGTTCAATTTTTATTGATGGGACGGGGAGTGTTTGTTCATGAAAGATTCAAGTTTTATTGAGTTGAATACATGAACAAGTGAAGCATTTTATATTTCAAAGTTTGTTACCACACTTTTGAGTCTTGAATAATATTCAATAGCACAATCTGCAATAAATAATTTTTTTTTTTTTTTTTAATTTACATGAATCAAATGTAGAGAAAATTATGTTTTATGGACTTATCTTTGGAATGGGAATGATGTGAAAGTGATTAACTATATTTTTTTGTGCTTTTATAGATTCAAAATTAGCATATATTGCCTGAAATTCTCACCTCAATTCTATTAATCCATCATTAATTTTCCCACTTGTACACTGTTTTTGGCTGAAGGACTTCGATACAAAAGCCTAAATCTCGATTGGTGCAGTGTATTCGTTCCGTGGTCAGGCTTCCCGAGTGATACATTTGTACCATCTGACTAAAAATATTTTGATGAAGTCATTGAGTGGTGTTTTTAATGCTAAAGTTCCAAAATGAATCAAACATTATAAAGTGCTAATGTTTAGTTTGTGCTCTGAAAAATTCTTTATACATGCTAGGCATTGAAGCATGGCCAGGAAAGCAAATTCATAGCCACAATTACCGTGTTCCTGAACCCTTTCGAGATCTAGTACGTGACACTTCTATTTCATGCTTATGTTTCAACATTTTTATGTTGCACGACTAAGGGGCATTACTATGTCTATTTGTGGTTTAGCACCTCTTGTTTTGAACTTACATTTGTTGCACAATTTTGCCGGTGAAAATTATTTCCTCAATATCGCCTGCGTGTTTGGAAATTCATAGATGTTCCATAAGGGGAAAAAGCACACTTTAGCAAAGAAAAGAGAGTACTTTAAAATATATTTATGCATACATGTATATAATCCTTGTATTTAATATCAAGCAAGTGTTAACTCCATCCTTCCATGATGTGGGCAGGTTGTAATTGCAATAGGGAGTTCTGCAAGTGCTGTTGATATCTCTAGGGACATTGCTGGAGTTGCTAAAGAAGTCCACATAGCATCTAGATCGGTTACGGATGGAAATTTTGGGAAGCTTCCCGGCTACGATAATATGTGGCTTCAGTCTGTGGTAAAGTACTCACTGCCAATAGGAATGTTAAAATAGCTAGCCTCTTGGAGATGCTCTTAATCCAGAAAGCTGATATCAACTAAAACAAATGCAGATACAAATTGTTCATGAAGATGGTACTGTGGTTTTCCAAGATGGGAGTGCAGTCTGTGCTGACGTTATTCTTCACTGCACAGGGTGCGTCCCCATTAACTATGCCTTGGCTCATGGCGTGTTTGTGAATGCATAAAATAGGATCAGGTTCAGTCTCATTATCATTTTCTATCTAATTTCTATGAAAATCATCTTTATGTTGGTTTCCGAAGGAACCTGTTTTCAGTGACTTTATATCGAGCACGTACTCCTATGTACTAAAGGCCATTTACAAAACAACTGAACATATATAATTGGCTTAGTAATGAACCATTGAACTGGTCATGAGCCTTCCCAAACAACCCCCAAGTTATGAACTAATTCCGAGTTTTTTTTTTCCAGGTACAAGTATCATTTTCCTTTTCTTGAGACCAATGGGATTGTGACCGTGGATGACAATCGTGTGGGACCTCTTTACAAACACATTTTTCCGCCAGTCTTAGCCCCATGGCTTTCATTTGTAGGGTTGCCGTGGAAGGTTTACCTCTTCTTTAAATCCATACAACCTTGTTTACCATACCCAAAAAAAAGAAGAAAAAAGAACCTTGTTATGATTAAAGGACAATTTTGATGGTGGCGATAAATGTTTGCATATGATTGATGCAGGTGGCCCCTTTTCCATTGTTTGAATTCCAGTGCAAGTGGATAGCTGGTGTTTTATCCGGTAGACTTGCACTTCCATCACCCGAGGAGATGATGGCAGATGTTGAAGCTTTCTACTCAAAATTGGAGGCATCGGGTGTTCCAAAACGTTACACTCATAACTTGGCTAGTTATCAGGTATATTGTCTTTTGTCTAGATTCCAATGATGCAGAGAATTTACATCTCGTCGACATTATGGATGTTGTTACACGGACCAAAAGAATGCGAAATTGAGTAGTCTGTAGAGAAAAAGGAAAAGAACACACGATGGCTTTGTTTGGTTCATGGATTTCACGAGGGAAAAGAGAGGGGAAAGGAAAACAAGTTGGAAACAAGTTCGTTTGACCCTTACAGATGGGACTAGTTTTCCATATTGTTTTTCTTTCCCCTCTCTTTTCACTCACGAAATCCATGAACCAAACAAAGCCTAAGGAAAACATTTTTCTTGGTGTGGTAACTGATGAAAATAGTGATGAAAATGGGAAAGGGAAAAAAAAAGAGGCAAAAATACGTTCAGTATTTTTCCAAAAAAATTTGTAAGTCACTTTCTTTTTTCTTTTATTACCTTTTGATTATATTCTAGAATTTCTAATGTTATTTAAGCATGGAGTGAAACAATAGGTAAATTGTTTTCCGTTTCTTTTTCATTTTAATAAATCCGCAAATAAAATGTAGCCTTAAGGGGTTCAAAATTCTTACTTCAACTGTCTTGGTGAAATAAGAGGATACTCTCTCTCTCTCTCTCTCTCTCTCTCTCTGAAGGATCACTTCTTGATCAGCCTAAACCTATGAAACACGAACTCTTCGAAAAGGCCACCGCACCCGCACTTAGCGCGCACCCGTACTGGGTGCTCCGTGGATTCTTTGAGTTGTTTTGGAGTGTGGTTGGAGATTTTTTGTAGCCTTTTTTTTTTTTAGAAAAAGAACACAAGTTCTTCATACAATTTTGAAAACTTTGGGACTTTAAAAGATAAATCATACTATAATAATAGCAATTATCTAGGGTATACACTAATGCACTAATAGTTGTAAAATAATTTGTATATACTACTATCTGGAAGCATATTTTTAATATTTAATCCAAGTACTCCTACCACACCCACACCCACCCTTACTTTTTGGAAAATTGACGAATCTCTCGCACCCGCACCCCCGTACTCGAATTCCCGCACCCGCACCGGTGCTACCTAGGCCTGAACATGGAAAATTCTACGTTTTCCCTCAGTTTTGTTATTCAATTTTTTCTAATACCCCTTTTGAATCTTTGATAGCATTTCCCCCCAAAATTGACTTATAACTAACAATGTTGTTTTTCCATACATTTCTCATTTCAACTACTCTCACATGCTTCAACCACATATCTAGGAACGCCATAGATTTTCATGAACATTCTCGTTCTGAATCATGTATTCCCTCCTGTATCAGCACAGACTCGGGTTTCCTCGTAAAATGCACTTATAAATACAATTTTTATGAGCACAACCTTTGATGTTATTTTTTTACAGTTTGAGTACAACGATTGGATTGCTGCACAGTGTGGGAGTCCTCCCGTCGAAGAATGGAGAAAGCAAATGTATTCCGAGACTAGCAAGAACAGGCTAGTAAGGCCGGAGACATACCGCGATGAGTGGGATGATCAACACTTGGTCCTGGAGGCACATCAAGACTTTGTAAAATACTTTCCAATAGGAGTTTTTAGACAAGGCATCTCTTAATAATCAAACATCATTATTATAATTTGTGGTCCCCCCCCCCATGTATTTCATTTTTGTCATTATTATTTTGAATAAACTACTGTAATAATTTGACTGAGCTGTTAGTTGGCAATTTGACTTGGTTTTCTTCTTTTTCTGGGCTATTATTGTTGGTTATAGAGGTGTTTTTATTTTATTTTATTTTTTATTTAAATTTTTTTTAAAAAAAAGGTGAGATGCACCAGCCGGGAATCGAACCCGGGTCTGTACCGTGGCAGGGTACTATTCTACCACTAGACCACTGGTGCCTTGGTTTTTTAATAAAGATATAAAATATATAGTTTAATAAAAGTTTTTGTTGTTAGTGTTTGGTTCGAGTATTAGTCCATTTTAACTAAATAATCTAGAATTAGGGCCACTAATTACCCCATGGCGGAGGATAGGGTTAGTTATACCTAGCATTTAAAAGTAACTATTTATTCAATCTGTCAGAGGGCATCCAAAAATGTCCAGTTCTTAGTTTGAAGGATTTTCAATTTTACATCATAAAATAACTGATTAAAGTATTGGGTTGCAATAAGGAAACAATACCAGAAACAATGGATTTAATGGCATGTTAATTATTGCTATTAATTTGAGGCTATTCTTTTCTTAATTGTAATTGATTCATGGATTTAATGGCATGTTAATTATTGTACTATTAATTTGTCGTGCATTTTATTATGTTTCGGGCAAGAAAAATACTCATTTCGTCCCATATTGAGCCTGTTTGGTACAGCGATAGCTTTGCGATTGCGATAGCTTAGCGATTGCTTTTGTGATAATAGATTATAGTCATAATAGATTATGATAGTTGTGGTGTTTGGCTAAAGTATTGTAAAAGTGGTTATGGTGGTATAATAGATTATATAAGTGTTTGGTTACATAAATATAAAAGTGATTTTAATGTCCAAAAGACAATTGTGTCCTTATATTATAAGACTATTATATTATTATTGTGTACATACTTAATTGAGGTTGATTAGCATATATTTGTATTTGTTATTAAAAATTTAAGAATTGTGATAATAATAAATCAATTATTTTGTATATACAATACTGTATAACTACAATATTAATGGTAATGCTTGGTTCTATATTATTTATATATACTACTAAGATAGTGTTTAATGACATAAATAATCAATATGAAATGAACTGCTAACTTTTGACGATTTTCTAAATACAAATTACTTGTGGTTTTCAACAATTTGTCCATCACCGCAAAGGAAATAGTTTTGCTCATCCAAAAAATAGTTTACCAATGCCCACTCATACATCATATTGGTCAATACAGTGGGACTCAGGATTAAACACATACATGTGTTGTGTTTAATCATGAGTCCCACTGTATTGACCAATATGATGTTTAGGTGAGCATTAATGAACCATTATTTGGGTGAACAAAAATGCTCTCCACCACAAATGGTACTAAAGGCTGGTAAAATGGGTCGGATACTTATCAATTGGTGGGACACGCCAGTCAAACTTGGAAAAAGTCAGGGGCCCGCTGGTAATTGTACCATCGCGTTGACCAACTTATTGACCGCGCTTAGGCTGAAGCTGCCTAACCCCAGCTTGGCCCAATAGCTGTTCAAACGCGCCTAGACCCACGTTTGCACTCCAATAGCGATATAATATCTGTTGCCAAACAGCCCACGATCACGTTTGGGCTCCAAAAGCTATCGAATCGCTCTCTAAACGCCCAGCCAAACAGGCACATTAAGAGTCTCTTTTGTGAATTCCAACTTATTATGGGGACAATTTTGATTTTGGTGAGATTTTTAACTTTCCAATATTGCCCTTTTTGAAATTTAAAATTATAGTCACATAAAAAAAATAAAAAAAAAGAGGGAAGAGTTGGATATAATAAAGAACAAATTTGAAAAGTGTATTAAAGTACTTTGACTTTGCAAAGAGGACTCTTAAAATGGAACATACAAAAATAACATCAAGGACTCTTAATATGGAACAGAGAGAGTAAAACATAATAAAACACATCATGTGGTTTTTTTTATGGGTTTGCTTAGGGATGGCAATGGGGCGGGTTTTCCGGGTTCCCCGCCCCGCCCCGCCCCTAATAGGTAGGGTATGGGGGGGGGCTTAATAGGGTTAGGGGCGGGTATGGGGGAGGTTTTCAAAACCCGAGTCGGGTTCGGGTCAGGGTAGGGTCATAAAATCCGAACCCGCCCTGAATATACCTGTATTTATATTTTTACCCCTCAATAGTTATGTGTATTACCATTTAAAAAAAAAAAAATGCACTATTGGAGAACTAATTGGGAAAGTTAAAAAAAAACTGCACTATTAGGGAAAAAAATGTGTTAAAAAAATTACTTTTTCAATTTGTGTACCAAAAAACAAAAAAAAAAATCATAATCGGGACGGGGCGGGGTCGGGAATCCCGGGGGTGGGGCGGGGGCGGGGAGAGGCACTATGCGGGCGGGGCGGGACGGGGGGAGAGTTTACTAAAGTGGGACAGGAGCGGGAGCGGGATATGGGAGCCCCGTCCCATACCCGCCCCGTTACCATCCATAGGTTTGCTGCATGAACTTGCTGATTTTCTTTCTACACTCTCACATGTAGAGCAAGAGATAAACTGCATGTATTTCTACTTCGTGATTAATACATGTATAGAGGGAAAAAAAATTTAATGGGTATATTCCTCAGCACTTTTAAATGATATTCAAGATATTATTACAAATTTAGCAACAAAAAAATGATATCATTAATCCAATACGGGTCATGATCATGTGCATTAAAACTTATCACCTAGACAAGACACCCACTGATACTAAGCCGTATGATTGAAACATTGACAATAATTGGAGAGAGTGACAAGAGAGAGAAAGGGGGAGAGGTTAGGTGAGTAAAATGTTCGTTTTTCATAGTTTCATGATGTTTGCATGGATAATTCTATTAACTGTATTATCGTATTATGCGAATTAAATACTACTTTCGTCTCATTTTATGTATCTATTTTGGGGAATTTAATTATTTAAGGGGATAAAAAGAATCTACACATACTTTCCATAATTGCCCATAATTATTGCATTTTATTTTTTTATTTTATTTTGGTGTTGATTGCAAGAAATGGTAATTGGGGAAACTAAATAAAATTTATATACTAATTTAGAAAAGTGGACAATAATTTTGAGACATCCCAAAAAAAAAGATGGACACATAAAATGGGACGGAAAGAGTATGTGATTGAGAGACGAGTCATGTGTAAAATTATCATTATTTAATACAAAAACTGCTAAATAGGATTCAAACATAATGCAAAGCTGTCACCATTAACTGTATAAATTATTAAGTACCAAACATCGTACACAAGATTTCAAAATAATAAACTCAGGCCTCTTAATACATCGTACACAAACAACTATGATACAATACCACTAGTTTAAATCCCAAAATATTACACTAAAATCTCAACACATTGCAACCAGGTCTCCAAATATTACATCCAAAATAAATTAAGTCCCTAAAATGTTATACCCAAATCTCAAAATTTTACTATATTTAAGTCGTTTATACAACATGTTGGATCGAAACAATCATACGCAAATAATATATGAAAAATAAAAAAGTTAAAGAGACACAAAGAATTATCATGTGGTTTGGCAATGTGCCTACGTCCACACCGGAGAGCCATAAATTTTTCACTATCAAAAACGATTTAGGGTTACATCGTATATATATCTCCTATAAGTACTTGGCAAAATCCGCAAAATATTCATACCGTACCATGGCTACGCTTCGCTCCGCCATGAGCCACAGGGCCTTTTCCTTGACTCTTGGGCCTATGCACCCATTACAATATGAGCCACACCCAACAATCTCCACATTGGCGAATATCAAGCCACCTTGAAGATCACTATTACATGCTCCACCTTGAACTAATAGAGGATAGGGGGTACTCTTCATCTTCAACAAGAAGAGACATTGATCAAGTCTAAGCAATGCTTGAACTTTTCTGTAGTAACGGGCTTTGTCAACATATCAGCAGCATTTTTCGTCGCATGAATCTTCCAAAAGAATATCACCAATAGATACCAATTCCCTTATCTTGTGGAACTTCACATCTTTATGCTTAGTTCTTGTATGATACACTGGTTCTTTGCCAAATAAATGGCACTTTGACTATCACAATGCAACTAAACTCCACCTTGATCAATACCAAGCTTCTTGACTAAACCCTTTAACCACAGAGCTTCCTTTGCAGCCTCAGTTGCTGCCATATATTCTGATTCAGTTATAGATAGAGCCACAGTAGCTTGTAAAGTAGACTTCCAACATATAGGCCCACTGCTAGTGTAAACACATAACCTGTCATAGACCTCCTGTCATCCGGATCACCTGCGTAATCTGCATCTACATACCCCACAACTGAAATAGAACCCTGCTGCCTCTGAAACATAATGCCATAATCTGATGTACCTTGCAAATATCTGAAAATCTA
This sequence comes from Hydrangea macrophylla, assembly GCA_033977485.1. Taxonomy (NCBI): domain Eukaryota; kingdom Viridiplantae; phylum Streptophyta; class Magnoliopsida; order Cornales; family Hydrangeaceae; genus Hydrangea; species Hydrangea macrophylla. The sequence continues at coordinate 98,027,730 of CM066995.1, forward strand.
CTTCACTGCCTTCCAATTAGGGGTGGCAATTTTCGACACGACATGGCAACACGACACGAATTAAACGGGTTTGGGTTTAGCTTATACGGGTATGGGTCATAAACGGGTCGACCCGTTTAACACGATTTATAAACGGGTTGGGTCATGTTTTAATTGGGTCAACCCGTTTAACACGATTATAGAGGGTATTTTTGGAAATTTTTTTTTTTTAAATACATTTTTTTTAAAAGCAAGTAATATTTATTTATTTTATTTTTTTATTTTTTTTGGAGGGAAAAGTGGAGTTAAGAGTATTACAGTCCTACCTTTATAATAGTTAGATATTGTTATATTGTACTGAAGTAGTTTAAATTTGGAACAATTGATCATTTATTGTCGTTGACTTGTTGGTAGTTGGTACATTAGGTGGGAAGACTTGTGTTCTTGGAATCGTGCCTCTTCATTTTTTTCCTTCTATGTTTGGTTTTTTATTACATGAAGTCAATCTATTAAATATGTCATGTTATACAAGAAAAAAAAAAGGTTACGAGAAAACGGCTTGTTCAGTACGCGAGTTGGTGGGTTAAATGGGTGACACGTGAATTGCATTAAACGGGTATGGGTTTAGGTTTATGACACGATTATTGACACGGCACGATTATGACACGACACAATTATAACACGACACGATTATGACCCAACACGACACGATTGCCACCCCTACTTCCAATGCTCTCTCCCTGGATTTGCCATATATTTGCTAACTGTGTTAACTGCATGTGCTAAATCAGGTCTAGTGCAAACCATTGCATACATCAAACAACCTACAACATTGGCATACGGTACCTTGGGCATATCTTCAATATCTGCTTCTGTCTTTGGGCATTGACTAGCAGACAACCTGAAGTGATAAGCCAACGATGTACCAACTGGTTTAGTATCACTCATACTAAACATTGCCAGTACCTTTTTCACGTACTTTTCCTAAGAAACCCATAACTTTTCAACTCTTCTGTCTTTCCGAATTTCCATGCCAAGAATTTTCTTGGCTGCACCCAAGTCTTTCATTTCAAACTCTCTACTAAACAATGATTTCAGTCTGACAATCTCTTTCACACACTTAGCAGCAATTAACATATCATCAACATAAAGCATCAAGAAAATGAAAGAACCATCATCAAGAACCCTAAAGTAAACACAATAATCATACTCACAACGACTGTAGCCAATCTGAATCATGTAGGAATCAAACTTCTTGTACTACTACCTTGGAGACTGCTTCAACCCGTACAAAGACTTCTTCGGTCTACAAATAAGATGTTCTGATTCTGGTTGCTTGAACCCATCTGGCTGCTCCATGATGATGTGCTCCTCCAAATCACCATGAAGGAAAGCAGTCTTCACATCTAGCTGCTCCAACTCCATATTATAATTAGCTACTAACGAAAGCACTAACCGGATGGAAGTGTGCTTAACCAATGGAGAGAAAACCTAACCCCTTTCCTTTGTGAGTACCCTTTTGCTACCAATCTTGCCTTGAACCTTTGCCCTTCCTTTTCTGATACTGCTTCCTTTTTCTTGTATACCCATTTGCACATGATTGCCCTCTTTCCCAGTAAGTTCCACCAAATCCCAAGTCTTATTCTTGTGTAGTGACTGAGTTTCTTCTACCATGGCCTCCACCCACTTATCCCTCTCTTGACAACTACTTGCCTCCTGATAAGTTGAAGGTTCTCCTCCACTAGTACTAAGTGCAAAAGAAACTAAATCATCATACCTAGCTGGTGGTTTCGTTGTGCGTCCAGGCCTGTTTGTGGCTATGCTATGATGCTCCTCTACTGGCTGGATAGTATTTTCTTTGTCTACATCAAGCTCTACCTTTATAACCTATTTTTTGTTGCTATTCTCCTCTGACTGATGTTTCTGAACTTCTAAAGAAGTTCTCAACATTGAGTTTTCATCAAACACTACATCTCTGTTGATGACCACCTTCCGAGTTTCAGGATCCCAAAGCTTATACCCTTTCACCCCTTTCTCGTATCCAAGAAAGATGCACTTCTTTGATTTTGGGTCTAACTTTGACCTCTCCTCACTCGGGATATAAACATAACCAAGACACCCGAATACCCTCATCATAGAGTAATCCACCTCCTTCTCTATCCATACCTCTTCTGCTACCTTGCCATCAAGCACTACTCTAGGTGATCTATTAATGATGTAGCATGCCATACTCACTACTTCAGCCCAAAAACTCTTGGGTAGGCCAGCATTCAGTCTTAAACACCTTGCTTTTTCTGCTATAGTTCTGTTCATCCTCTCTGCAACACCATTCTGTTGTAGTGTTCTCCGGACTGCAAAATGTCTCTTGATCCTATGCTCATCCTTTTACTCTGTACCATTATCCGTTCTGAGGCACTTAATCTGTCTTCCTGTTTGTTTCTCTACATCTGTTTTCATAGTCTGAACTTAGCAAAAGTTTCAGATGTGTGCTTCATGAAGTAGACCCAGACATTCCTCGAGTATTCATCTATGAAAATTACGAAGTAATAAGATCCACCTTTTGATTGAACTCTTATTGGCCCCCAAACATCCGAATGAACATGGTCAAGAATACCCTTACTGCTGTGAGTAGCTGTCTTGAACTGCATCTTGCACTATTTCCCAAGAACACAATATTTGCTGAAATCTAGTTTGCATGATTTTACACCCTTCAACAGATTTATCATATGAAGCTCCAGCATACCTCGCTCACTCATGTGACCAAGTCCCATATGCCACAATAAAGTATCATCAGTACTAGATTCTGCTGAAGTTGTTGCTGCAGCTCCACTTATAATTGTGCTTCCCGTCAACTTGTAAATATTTCTTGCAACCTTCTGACCCTTCATCAAAACCGTAGCCCCTTTGATCACCTTCAAGACACCCCTTCTGATTTAAACACACAACCATTGGAGCCCAAGGTACCCAAATAAATTATATTCTTCCTTAAATCTGGAATTTGCCTCACATCACCCAAAGTCCTCACAACACCATCAAACATTTTAATTTTAATGGTGCCAATACCAATAACTTTACAAGGTGCATCATTACCCATGACAACATTACCATAATTTATTGAACTGAAGGTATCAAACCAGTCCTCATGTGGACACATATGATACGAACATCAGAATCCAGAATCCAATCATCCATAAAGCGATCAGTTGCCGATAACATAGAAAGCATATCTCCATCGCTATAGTCCGAACCATCCTCCACCACATTCGCTGAAGTAGTGGCTTTCCTTTTTCCGTTTTCCTTCTTCTTCTTCTTCTTCTTATTCTTTAACTCTGGACAATCTCTCTTCATATGCCCCTTATCATGACACTTGTAACATTCAATATTCTTCAACCACTTTTCCCTTGATTTCGACTACTAGATCGATTACCTCTATCCTTACTTCTTCCACGAGCCTGATTACCTCTTGCTACCAACCGTTCTCCCTGAAACACCTCAATATTCTGTTTTTGTTGGTTATAAGCCAACAAGGCTGATGTAACATCCTCTAACTCCAGAGTCTCCTTTCTCCAGAAAAGGATTGTAACCAGATGTTCATAAGAAATAGAAAGAGAACAAAGAAGAATTAAAGCTTTATCTTCGTCTTCAAACTTAACCTCAATTCTCAAGAGATCACTGATAATCTGGTTGAAAAACATTGATATGCTGCGACAAATCTGAACCCTCAGCCATCTTAAGCCCGTTCAACTTTTGTTTAAGAAACATTTTATTAGTGAGGGATTTCGACATATACCTGCTCTCCAGTTTCATCCATATTCCAGTAGGAGAATCTTCATCCAGAACGTGATACATAACCGAATCTCCAAGATAAAGACGAATGGTACTGACCGCCTTCAATTCCAGATCTTTCCAATCCTCGTCAGACATATTTGCAGGCTTCTTCGATTTACCATACAATACCTTAAGTAGACCCTGCTGCACCAATATATCTTTTACCCTTCGCTGCCAAAGACCGAAGCTTGAAGTTCCATCAAATTTCTCCACATCAAACTTTGAGATAGAAGTATTCACCATTGTTACGACGATTAACCTGGCTCTGATACCAATTGTTGGATCGAAACAATCACACGCAAAGAATATATGAAAAACAGAAAGATTAAAGAGACACAGAGAATTATCACGTGGTTCGGCAATGTGCCTACGTCCATACCGGAGAGCCAGAAATATTCCACTATAAAAAATGATTTAGGGTTACATCATATATATCTCCTATAGGTACATGACAAAATCTCCAAAATACCCATATCGTACCGGAGGGGGGGCTAATAGCTACGTTTCACTCTGTCATGGGCCACAGGGCCCTCCCCTTAACTCTTGGACCTTATATAATGGATCCATTACTAATAACACACCTACAAATACTGATATCCATGTGGTCACAAAATCTTCTTCAATTCAACAACCTGGAGAGATTCTAGGATTGACTTAGTAGATAAGTTAATAGAGAAATCTTATCGTGTACATGTGTCAATAGTCCCTATAATTCTGCAACACTCTAGCTTATCTAGTAGTCTTTTGAATTGTCTTATATCACTCTATATAAGCTACAATTCTGCTGAATAATATTACTGAACTATTCCATAGACATTTGTTTATTGTTTTCTTTATGGTATCAGAGCTTCTCAAACTCAAAAGAGTTCGATCCACCTAATTCCTCACTGCTTCTCTCTTCCAAATATATCAAATGTCTTCAACCTCAAACCCAAAATACCCATATCCTGCTACAATCAATGTAGCAAATTTTATATCTATGAAACTCACATCTTTCAACTACCTTTGTGGGAAACACATGTGACATCTTTGATTGAAAGTCAAGATCTGCTTGGTTTCATCAATGGAGAAACATCATAACCTGAAGTTGAGATTGATGATGAAAATAATCAAGGCAAAGTGCCTAACCCAGATCTGGCGGCATGGACACGCACAAACAAACGTTTTAAAGCCAGAATTACGGCTATTATTTCAGAGGAGTCTCTCGGAACAGTTGTTGGTCTTACCACATCAGCTGATGTTTGGAAGGCTCTAGCCAATACTTATTCGCATAACTCACAGGCTCGTGAATTTGACCTACTTCTCAAGCTTCAAGAGAAGAAAAAGGATTCCGTCTCCCTAAATGACTACATACGGGAATTCAAATCAACTTGTGATCAACTTAACGGTATTGGCAAACCTCTACCTGATCCGAATAAGGTTTTTTGGCTCTTAACTGGTCTTGGACCATGATATGAATCCTTTTCCACAACTATGCTCGAGCCTCCTGTTCCTTCCTATAATGATTTAATTCCATTATTGCATAGTCATGAACTGCGGAACAAATCACAATTATCTGAATAAGCAAATCCTGCTCTTGCGTTTGTTGGACAACGTTCTACATCACGATCTCCAAATACGCGTGGAAACAATTCTTCTTTTACTTCAAGGGGATGAGGTTTTTCCCAGTCTAGCTCACGACCTCCTTATAATCAACGCAATTCTCAGTCAAACAGGCCAACAACATCATCTCCACAATCTGGTCGAAATAACCCCAATCCTGTCCAATGTCAGATTTGCAAAAAGAAAGGCCACGATGCTCTCAAATGCTAGTATCGCTTTGATAACAGCTATCAAGATGATCAAGTTCCTCAAGCTCTTGCTAGGGGTAGGCACACATCGGGCCAACCCGAAGTTTCGATCCGAACCCGAAATTTTAGGACCATTCGGTTCGGATAAAAACCAAACTGAAATTAGTTCAGTTCGAAACCAAACTGATTAAATAATTTTGGTTCGGTTTTCAGAATGAAAAATAAGTTCGGTTCGAAACCGAAAAATCGAACTTTTATTACAAAAATTTACTCGCCTAGGGTTTTTACTTTTTTTCACTTTAGGATTATTTTCCCCAAACTTTTTTTTCTCTCTCTCTCTCTCTCAATCTCACCAGGCGGCTGAAACAGCCCACCCTTAGCGCACACACACTCTCTCTCTAAGTTTCTCAATCTCACTCTGGCGGTGGCAAGACTCCCTCTCTCTCTTACTCAGACGATGGCGATGGCGAGACTCTCTCACTCTCTCAGTCTCTCCCTCTGTCCGGCGACTCAAGGGATGAGGTATGTGTGTGTGAGTCATGTGATTGTTGTGTATTTATATGTATATATATATATATATATCAATCTCTGTGTGTGTGTCTATGAGTCATGTGACTGTGTCACTATGTGTGTGTATATATATATATGTGTGTGTATGTGTGTCGATGTATGTGTATGACTGTGAGTGTGTGCGTGAGTATATATATGTATAACAGTATAAGTGTATATGTATGTAACAGTGTGTGAAAGTCTTAGACATTGAGCCGTGAGTCAAGGACTCAAGTGGATTTTGTGACTTTTGAGTTTGTCTATTGATTCAAAATTTCTACTCATTTATCTTCTAGATCTTGATTTGAAGATTTCCCCAATTTGAACTTCGGTTGAATCGGTTCGAACCGAACTCGAACCTTTTTTTCAGAGCCTGAACTGTATTTTTGAAATTTACTACAGTTCAGATATCGGTACCATAATTCCCAACCCGAACCCGAATAACCCGACCCGAACTTCACAGTTCGAACCCGAATCGACCGATTGCCCACCCCTAGCTCTTGCTGCTCTTCATCTCAGTCCATTTACTGCAAGTGAATGGCTTCCAGACACGAGTACTACCGCTCACATCACTGATGATCCAGGTATACTTTCTCATGTAAGACCATATATGGGATCTGACTATGTTATCGTTGGTAATGGCGACAAATTACCTATCACACACATTGGTCAAGCACATATTTTTCCTAAGGACTCAAAGTTTTCCTCACAAAATGTGCTTGTTGTTCCTGAAATGAAGAGGAATCTGATTTCTGTTTCTCAACTTACTGGCGACTATCCATGCTATGTTGTATTTACTAATCATGGTTTTCTTATTAAGGATCAAAGGACACATCAGGTGATGGCATCGGGGAGTAAGAAAGATGGGTTATATGTCCTATAGAATGCCACGATCAACGCTTTCTTTTCAAACAGATTTTGTGTGGTCGATGCAGATACTTGGCATGGGAGACAAGAACATCCACAATCTAGAGTTTTGAATTTTTTATTGCACAATAAATATATTTCAGCAAATAAAAAGAACTCTGGTTTATGTAAGAGTTGTGCATTAAGCAAAAGTTCTAGGCTTCCTTTCTTTCCCTCTTATAACAAGGCATGTGAGCCAATTGCCAAGATTCATTGTGATCTATGGGGTCATGCACCTATTGTGTCTAATCAATGTTTTCATTATTATGCAATTTTTGTTGATGACTATTCTCGATTTTCATGGATTTATCCGCTTAAAAGGAAATCAGATTTTTATAAGATTTTCTTCACTTTTCAAGCTATGGTTGAGAAATAGTTTCAGAAATAAATACAAGTGTTTCACTCAGATAATGGTGGAGAGTTCTCCAAACATGAATTTATTGATCACCTACTTCACCACGGTATCATTCATCTGTTATCATGTCCGGGTACCCCTGAACAAAACAGTGTGGCTGAAAGAAAACATCGCCATGTGGTTGAATTAGGGCTTGCTATGATGCTACATGCGTTGATCCCTAAGAAATATTTTTGGGTGGAAACCTTCCTCACATCCACCTTTCTTATCAACCGGTTACCTTCACCCTCTCTTGATATGCATACACCCTACTATCTCCTTTATCACAAACAACCCACCTATGACTTCCTATGCACTTTTGACTGCCAGTGCTACCCGTATCTCCGTCCATACACCAAAGACAAACTTGAACCCCGATCCCTTCCTTGTGTGTTCATGGGTTACAGTGATAAACACAAAGGATACCGTTGCTTATACCTACCAACTGGTCGTATATACATTTCCCGACATATTGTTTTTGATGAACACACATTTCCTTTTTATCAACCTTCACCACCAATTCATAACCCCATTGACCCCACCACTCTTCCTGACTGGTTAACCCCATCTCCTTTAGCCACTCATATTCACCCCTCCACTCACATGTTACCCTTCCCTTGATCAAAATCATACACGCCTCTTCAACCCAGAATCTGTCCCTCACAGTATCTCTCTTCCTTCCACTTCTAACACCCAATCTCATCCCTCCCCTAGTCTCCACCAGTTTCCCACTCTTCCCTTATCTCTCCCTCATCCACCCCCCTCTCCTCCCTTACCTATCCCCACTCATTCCATGACTACCCGCTCTCAAGCAGGTATAATCAAACCTAATCCCAAGTATGTTCTCACCACCACTACCCAAGCCATTCCTTCTGAACCAATCACCATCAAACGTGCCTTAAACCACCCTGGATGGTATGCCGCTATGGTTGATGAAATGCAAGCCCTACATCATAATCAGACCTGGGTTCTTGTGTCAAGGGAACCTCACATGAATGTTATTGGTTGTCACTGGGTCTACAAAACAAAACTAAAGTTTGATGGTTCTTTGGATCGCTTGAAAGCCTGGCTTGTCGCCAAAGGTTATAATCAACAAGAAGGCATTGATTTTACTGAAACTTTTAGTCCGGTTATCAAGCCTGCTACTATTCGAACTATCCTAATGATTGCTACTGTACAAGGATGAAGTCTTCGCCAACTTGATGTCAAGAATGCCTTTCATCTTGGGTATCTTGACACAACTGTTTTCATGGACCAACCACCCGGCTTTCGCAATATCCATATGCCTACTCATGTGTGTCAATTACAACGTGCTTTATATGGCTTGAAACAAGCTCCACGGGCTTGGTTCGATCGGTTCAGCTCTTTTATTATTGACTATGGTTTTCGTTGTAGCCCGACTGATACTTCTCTCTTTGTGTTTCGTGATGGTTTTAGTATCATGATTTTACTTGTTTATGTGGACGATATTATTCTCACAGGAAACACATCTGAATTATTGAATGCATTTGTCGCGCAATTAGGAGCTCAATTGGCTATCAAGGACCTTGGCCAATTACACTATTTCTTGGGTGTCCAAGTTCAACCCTTTCATTGTGGTTTTTTCCTATCTCAGTCTAAATATATGCTTGATTTACTTTATAGCACACATATGGCTGATTGTAAACCCATTGCCACTCCTATGGCGTCAAAGCCACCGCTGCTTGCCAATGGAGATGAACCTTATCGTGATGTCACTGAATATCGTAAGATTGTTGGAACTCTTCAATATCTAACTCTCACTCGGCCTGATCTTTGTTATGCGGTTAATACAGTTTGTCAACACATGCATGCTCCAACAAATGCACATTTTCAAATGGTGAAGCGAATTCTCAGGTATGTCAAGGGGACACTGTCCATGGGCCTTCGCATACTTAAACAAAGCAGCCTCGATCTTCGTGCTTTTTCGGACGCTGATTGGGCTGGCTGTCCAACTACAAGACGTTCGACTACTGGTTACTGCACCTTTTTAGGCTCCAATTGCATTTTATGGAGTGCTAAAAAGTAGCCTACTATTTCTCGATCAAGTGCTGAAGCTGAATATAGAGCTATGACATCTACCACTGCTGAGTTGACATGGCTTTCGTTTATTCTCCGTGACATTGGCATTTGTCAAGATAAGCCTCAGCTTCTATTTTGCGACAATATGTCTTCACTTCACATGTCTGTCAATCCAGTGTTTCATTCCTGTACCAAACACGTCGCAATTGATTATCATTTTGTCCGCGAGAAGGTTGCTCTTGGTACTCTTGTCACACGGTTTATCTCCTCTTCCAAGCAGCTCGCTGATATCTTCACCAAGCCATTCTCTCGGGCTCTCTTTGATAGTCTTAAACACAAACTTGGACTATGGGTTAACCCCTCGTCCAGTTTGACGGGGAATAATAACACACTCGCAAATATTGATATCCATGTGGTCACAAAATCTGATTCAATTCAACAACCTAGAGAGATTCTAGGATTGACTTAATCAGTCAGTTAATAAATAAATCTTATCATGTACATGTGTCAATAGTCCCTATAATTCTGCGACACTCTAACTTATCTAATAGTCTTTTGAATTGTCTTGTATCACTCTATATAAGCTAACAATTCAACTGAATAATATTATTGAACTATTCCATAAACATTTATTTATTATTTTCTTTAATTACAATATGAACCGCACCCTATACAACCAAACCACAATTTTTGCACAGGGAAGAAGAAATGAAGGAAGTAAACAAATATGGTGATGGCTTTGCAATTCAAAAGAGTCACTCTCACCAGGTAAGTGGTGTCATAATCTTTCTGCATTTTATGAATTTTTTTGGGGTCCCAGTTCCCAAACTACCCCTGATCCCTTTGACTTGTCCTTTCATAATAGGCCTTTTGCCCCTCTTTTGGCCATCCCATCCCAGCTGTTGTGCTCTAAAGACTATCATTACAATTCTCCATATTTCTTTCCAAACAGCCATTAAATGTATTATTTAGATTTTCTTGTTTTCTTCTCTGCTCCTTTCTTTTTCAAGGAAATTTTCAAAAATGCCAGAAATGATTGTGTACCTTGAAAAGCTAGATCCTTTCACGATAACGTAGCGCTTTTGTTCTCACTTTTACATTTAAGCAGTAGATCTGTTTGACTGTGCTTTCGCTTATGAGATTTGATTGTGATTGTAATTGTAATTGGTAGAATTATTTATTATAGTTTCAGTGTTTAATTAATATATTATAAATTTGATCACATATAAAGATAATTTTGAAAAGCACTTTTATCTGCTTATGAATCAACTATTTTTTGGACCTAATTTATTTATATTTTTTACTAAAATAAACAAATTAGAAAGTAATTTGAACTACCAAAATTGCTTAAAATAAACAAATAAGTACTAACAAATGAACTCTTAAGGCTTAAGGCATTACTGTTTCTCAAGAGAAAAACAAACAAAAAATTCAACCATGAGAGTAAAGACAAACAAAATAGAGGCGAGAGGATCTTGAGGTTCTTTCACAGCTTAGAGCAACTCTAATGGGATGCAAATATGTGTTTAAATTTAAAAGATGCTAAAATGAATCCCTTCATCCCAAAAAATATACTCTAATAGGGATCTAAAAGGGGATCATCCATTATGCAAACTTATGGTTTGAGTCTCCAAACTTATAGCCTTTGAAAAGAGAAAGTGAGAGAATGCATATTTGGTGGAATGATCTTAGCCATTAGTTTGTGAATAAAATAATATTTTTAGTGTATCTATGATTGAGATACATCAAAATATATTAAACAATAAAATAATTACTAATTTTGGTTACTATAGTTAGAGTGCATAAAACTTATTTGGTATGTAAAACACTATTCAAGTAACCAAATAACATTTTGAATACCCAAATTTGATAACTACCCTTAGAGTTACTTTTACTCATTAATAAGACATTCCTCCCTCTGTTTGGGAGAGGAATGGAATCAAAAGAGATAAGGGTTCTTTTGTTTTGGTTTCCTTTGCTTCAGTTTAATGAAAAAAAAAAAAACAAACTCATATACATAATTAAGTGGAAGCAAGTAGCATTTAAATTCTAAATTTGCTTGTGTGACTTAAGTAAAAGATTGTAGTGTGCTGTCTTAAAGCTAGGAAAAAACACGGTGACAAAAATGGTGCATAGAAGAAAATATGTCAATCAACAACAAAAAATTAGAAATTGGTCAACCAATCAGTAAACAAGAATTAATTAAGAACCTATAATAGAACAAAACTACAAAATATAATTACCCTACTCCACCAATATGGGTCTGATAATAATTACAAAAATTCTAAGTGCACCCACCAGTTTTCTCTCTGGAACATGCAGCATTGAAGAGCTGTGTACATAAATGATCATTGGTGAACGTGAGAATGTAGAGAGAGACAAGTTGTGCCTTGTGAGTGTCTCTAGAATCTCTGTAATTAAAGTGAGATGGTCAGGACCCTTCTCCAAATAGAAAGTGGTGAATTCGAATCTTTAGAAACATATTAGAGAGTGTTTTTTTAATGAGAACTTTAATCTTCTGTACTTTTACGCCCCGTCCTGTGTTACTAACTATTAATCCCGATCACAGAAACTCGTTCAAATAAAAACAAAAAACAAAAAAATAAATTTCTCTAATTAGTACTATCTCCTCCCAATAATATTTTGGCTACACTCTTAACTAGTGTCAATTAATCTTTGAGATGAGTTTCATGCTCCTGTATATTTGTGGGTCTCGAGGTGGACACTTCCAAGGAAAAACTCATTTCTGAGTCTTTGGGATGGGACACATATGTCCCTACGTGACATACAAGAGAACTCTTTCGCCATCTCTTTATGCTACGAGTAATATTTTTGTTCACTTAAAATTTGTCCACTCAAATATTCAATATTCAATATTGGGAGAGAACATAAGATCTATCACTTTTCAATTTTAATTTATTTTAATTTTGCCTATAAAAAATAGTGGGTCTTACTATTTCACATACTCGCCCAATAAAATGTATATTTGTACGAGTAAATTTTAAATGAACAAAAATATTTTCACTCAATATTTATAATCTCAGCATGCCAGTAACCAAAATTTTTCCAAATTTTATATCGCAAATTTGATTCCGGTCATATAAAGCAGGCAGGCAGCCAAACATATCCTCCATCAGAAACGATTAGAACATCGGCGACCGTTGAGGAACACCCTTTCGCCGGTTCACCGCCAGAGGAAATTCCGCCGACATTGGCGTACAAATCGGAGTCCGACAAACCAAAAGCGAACTACGTTTCTTCTTCTTCACAAACTCAGTGGTGGTCGCAGTGGAAGCAAGAGTAGTAGTGCTTGAGCTCGTTGTACCCGAACATGTTCTTAATAGTGAAATGGGCAGCAGCTCAAGAACAGATTCAGGTGTCATTTGGCCATCTCCGACCTCCGAAAAGCTGCTTATTACATTAAGTCTCTCTCCATTTAATTCACAGCACTCAAATAGTTGTTCTTTTCTAACATCAACTTGGGTTCTCACCATATGGTGAACCTGTACGTAATTAGTGAAAACCCAATTCAGATCGATGGTGAAAATACAAACTAAGGCTTTGTTTGGTTCTTTCATATAAAGACGGAGAAGAAGGAAATTATATATTTTTTATTTTAATTAAATTAAAACATTTTCTTGTGTTTGATTAATGAGAAAAACAATGAAGAAATAGGAAATAAAATTCAATTAGTTGGAGAAACAAACTTAAAAATTTGACTGTTGTGAGCCAGTTACATTTATTAATTCATATTTTAAAATTTGAAAGTAACTAAACTAAAAAACTGAACAAAGTAACCCCTCAACTAATAGTGAAAAAGGGTAATACAAGAGGGGTGTTTATATAATTTATCCTCACAATCATATTTTTCAAAATTTCAAATTTCCTATTATTTCTCTTTTTTTTTTTTTTCTCGCATAAATTTGTAAACCAAACAAAGCCTAAAATACAGAAAACAAGCTGGGTATGTGGAAATTTGTAGAAAAAATTGGTTTTAATTGGATTACCTTGCAAGAGATCGAGCAAAAGAGAAATGGGTCTTGGAGATTTCGCTCACATATGATGCAAATGTTGCCTAATCCTTTCAATTGCCGAGTCACAGGCCTTTGTTTCAAAAAAACCACTTTAGCCCTATTTGTTGTATATGACTGTCAAAATCAAAATTAAATAAGAGACCTTAATTTGGAACAAAAGCATAATTAAAAAAAAAAAAAAGACTACTTTCTTGTGTGTATGAGTGTGTGTGTGTGTGTTTTGTTAGCTTTTAACTTACTTGAACAGAGGAACAATCGAGTAATATCTGGGCGTCGTTTAAGCGTAGGACATCTTGATAAACATATCTTCTTATCTAAAACCCAGAAAAGAATCAACAAATTGAACATTAATTTTGTTAAATTTGTGAATTTAAGTTCATGGGTCGATGAGTTTTAATGTACAAACCTGTAAAAGACTGTGATTTTTGTGAGGAAGCAAGCAATGTAGGCATAAACTTTCACAGCAATCAAGACAAAATGTGTTCTTTTCATTCTTCTTTTCATACCCATGAACCAAACATGAGTTGAAGAACTTCTCATCAAGAAGAATTTCAAGCCACTGAGGAATTGATGTTAATCCTACCTGAAAAAACAAACAACAGATAGTTGAAATTGAATTTAATCCCATGGAAAATATCACAAAATTAGAAAATTGGACACAACTTGAATTCAAAATTCACCATTTTGCCTCTGTAGTTTTTGTGTTTTAGAAGAGGCCCAGGAGGAGGGGACTTGTGGTTTTTTTTTTCTACAAAGACCTACGAAGTACAACTGGCCATCATGCACCGGTTATATATATATACATACATACATGTATATGCATATATATATATATATATATATAATTATACTAGTATAGTGTGGAATGGAGGGAGGACCAATGTGAGTGCAAGAAAAAGAGGAAATGGCGCTCTGGAAATCTGAGACTGCGTTTTACTGTTATCAACGAAAGCAAGCAGTGAGTTTGGGTTGGAGAGTTTGGTCTTCATTTAATGATGATCAAAGACTACCATACCACTCTACCATATACTTATTACTTTACATTAATGCATGTTACAGCAGTTTGAAAAACCTAAAAGTTTACTATTCCGGTGGACTTTAATTAAAAAACTAAATCATTTTAACTTAGGGCGTATTGGTACTCCGTGGATTATTAGTTGCACTCTATATAGTATTAATTATATGGTATTATATGTATTGAATGTGATATTATAGAGTGTTAATGATAACTTTAAAATATTAATAATAATTTATTTTAAATTATACTCTTTTCATTTCAAAATAAGTGTCTACTATTAATTTTTACAATATTTACGAAATGTGTATTATATTTATTTCTTTTGTCTTTTTATCCACATTCCCATATTATCATTGATGTGGTAATGACTTTCTTACTATTTTCCTTTTTTGCACTCTCCTAGGAATGATGATGTTTGTCTTTTACTAGGAGAGTATTGTATCTAGTCTATACAAATGTATTCATTCCATCCCTTAAAAAAAGTTCACATTTTCTTTTTGAGATATCTCAAAATTGTTGTCCATTTTTTTAAATTGATATACAATTTTTACTCCCTTTCTAAAACTATCATTCCTTGAAATCTACACCAATACAAAACGAAAAAAATTGTACTTCCTTATCCCATAATAAGTGTCCACATTTCTTTTTTTGGATGTCCCACAGGGCCACAATAAGTGTCCACTTTCTTAAATTGGCATATAGCTTTTACTTACTTTCCAAAACTACCCATATAATAAAGACAAAGAAGCATTTATTTGTGGTCCTAAAACAAGCAAAAAGTCAAACACCCATCACATCTAAGGGTAACATTGGAAAGTGACTCTTTAATAAACCAAATAAATTAATATAATACAACTTTCTTAAACATTGTGCAAAAAGGAAGTGGACACTTATTATGGGACGGATGGAGTAATAATTAGGGGCAATTTTGTGAAAAGTAATTGTAAATTCTTTTGTTCTCTTAAAAAGTTAAATTTCCAAGAGTGGACTATTTTTAAAGGGACGGAGAAATTAGTTGGCTTTCAAAGTAGACGCGTATTTTGGAACATCCAAAAAATGAGAGGTGGATACTTATTTTAGAACAGATGGAATATTTTATTTCAAAATCGTTATTGACACGTCAGCATGTAAACCGTTTAGGTGTCCCAAACTAATATACTTAGCATTTTCCTACTATTCTATTATATACTCCATATCAGAGTAATGCACGATTACAAAAGCATCATGTACAATTGTCTAAGGATGGACTCAATTTGGCTTGAGTCTATTAGGCCGTTGTCTAATCGTGGATTTGGGTGCCAAAAAATAGTTCACAGGCGTTTCGTCGTTGGAACTGCGATGAACGAACTCCGTTTCGGGGAGGCTAAATTTGTGTTTGTGTAACAACCTGCATTTATAATTAAAACATTTGTAATTGCATTTAAATTTAATTTGTATTGTCTGCTTTTAATTTAAATTCTCATACATAAATCTTGTTATGGGTTTTATTTCATATTACAATCATTGTTAGGGTCAAACTGCAATTTTATAAAATTTAGCAACGCCTATGTTAGATTTCAAATCAGTATTTCAAAACAGTGGAATTAGTTCTTTTAAACTCAAACTGTATTTTTATAAAACTAGAAAACCATTTCTTACGTTAAAATGAATTTTCTGTATTTTTGTGGTGAACACCGCGCCGCGAAAATACCAATTTACTTTCAAAATTGTCTGCGCCGCGTTGGGATTCCACAGATTCTGGAATCTTCGTAAAGCAAAGACATGACATTTGCCTTATTGCTATTTATGGCAAGTAATCATTAGAAGTGTCTTGTTTGGCGATGCCTTTTTTGTTGTGTATTGATTTGTGCCTAAAGATAAGTTTTTCAAACACCTCTAATTGGACCCCTACATACCTATACTTGGCTTTTGGGTAAACTGTGAGTTACATATCTGTGTATGTGCGTATGTATATCTGTATATATGCTATGTAAATTGTTAATTAGAGATCAATTTATTTTGTTGAGTATTGCTCAAAGTTCTTGGAGCCCAAGATTGTAATTTTTATATATTCACACACTCACTCTCATTCATATACTCTCACATTCAACACACACATATCACAGAGCGAATTACAGAGAGTCCAGAGAGATAGAAATTTACAGAATTTTATATAGTGAGAGAAAAGCTTCATCACCATAGCTTACAAGCTTGGGTTTAAATTTCTATATTGCTTCTCTTTCTCAACAATTACTTCAATCATAATCAAGTGAGTATTCTAAACTCACCTAGAATGTAATTTATATAGTATTTACTGTTATGTGTATCTTAATTTGTGGTGACCATTTATGAATTTACGTTAAAGTTCCATGGCTTGAAAAATCATGATTTTCCAAACTCAATCAAAATCTATTTATAAAGATAATTATGAAAGATTATACATCATAGTTGCTATGTTTGAAGTTTAAAAGCTTAATTTGTTCATAGGAGAAAGTATATTAGAAATAAAGTTTTGACATCATTTGGTTTTTCGTAAAATCCGGGAACTACGGATTGAATCGTGTTAAATTGGGTGTGGATTCTTAATCCTCGTGATCAAAAAAATGAAGAGATTCATGTATTGCATGATATATGTAGTTAAAATTTGCAAACTGGGTCAAATAGGCCCTGAAATTCTGAAACAGGGCAGTTTGACGAAGAATACGAAGTTATTGCACAACCTCGTGTGAGCGATCGCGCGAGCGGCCCGCGCGCGCGAGGTGTGTTTATTTTGACAGTAAGAAAAGTTTATAAAAAAAATTGAAAAATAGGCAGATCGAGCGAGCGGACCGCGCGAGCGACCCGCGCACGCGATCTTCGTGAACTCTGGCAATTTGAAAAGTGAAATAAAGAAAAGGAAAATTGGGCATATCGTGGGAGTGGCCCGCGTGAGCGGCCCGTGCGCGCGACTTTGGACAATTTCTGGTTTTTGCTTGTTTTATGTTAAGGAACTGTTTGGGTAATGTATTATGAACCTTAAGGCTCTGTTTTGCAAAAAATGTTTAAACAGATTTCGTTTTGGGTATGATTGGTAATTAAGGAAAGGTTATGGATTCAATTCTTTTCAAGCATACATTCCTAGCACTTCATATGTTCTGTGGATAGTTACATGACATTCACGTGGAGTCAGTTGTACATGCATGGTGTGTGGTAGTTAGAGTGGAAAAGAGTGTGTGGTTGAGATTGTGTTGTGGACACTCCCTGGTAATTGTGTACCAAAGTGTGACGTGTTGAGATTGCGGTGAGAGTATCTTTGTAATGCGATGGTGGCAAAACTGGACACTCCCTGACGCCCATGGTAGCGTTAAAGTGTGTGACGCCGAACTTGGACATTCCCTGGCACCCATGGTAGTGCTAAAGTGTGGCATACGGACACTCCCTAGTACTCGAGTCTAGATACTGCGTGAGGTTACCTCTGGTATTTGCGAGGCAGATTAGGTACTAAAGTGTGAGGCATTGGACACTCCCTAGTACCCTGGACCAAAGTGTGAGGCAAACTGGACATTCCCTGGCTGTAATACCCTGTATTTCGGTATATTAATAAGACCTGGTATTTCATTTCTATACTCCTATAAACTTTCCCTTCTTTTTGGTGATTTTTGATACCAATCGATTGACATATTCCCAATCGATTGACACTTTTCTGATACCAATCGATTGATAAGTTATCCCAATCGATTTACATTCAACCGACTAAAAGTGATTACGTGTCAACATTCCCAATCGATTGACATTGTTTCCAATCGATTGACTACAAATATCTGTTACCAATCGATTGACATGTTTATCAATCGATTGACATAACCTGAGAAATGTTTTCTTCTTTCCTTCAGCTTTAAACGCGTGGCACTCCCTTATCTCTATATATATGTTTCATTTTGTGGCCTTGGGGCTGTTTTTCAGACCTTGAGAGAGGGAGAGGCATACTCTTGTGAGATATATACATATATCTATATTTACACACATATATACACACCCTCACACACACTCACTCCTTCGGCAGCTGGGAGAAGAAGGAGAAGAAGCAGAAAAGAAGAAAAGAAGAAGAGACAGAGAGAAAGAAGGCAGAGACAGAGAAGAAGAAGAGAGAGAGTTTGGAGATTTCAAGTTGGAACACACCCAAACGCACTCTAAGTGAGTACTAACTCACTTGGTCCCTTTATATGAAGTTTATATAAGCTATTATGATGTTTAGATGGGTTACATGCATGTTGTGTACGTTTATATATGCTGTTTTTACAATCTGCTGGAGGAGACGTAGTGCCAATCGATTGACATAATCTCAATCGATTGACATCAGTTGCATCCCAATCGATTGAATAGGATTTTCAATCGATTGACATTATTCCAATCGATTGACATGTTTATCAATCGATTGACATAACTTTTGTTCCAATCGATTGAACCTCTGTCCCAATCGATTGACATGATCAGGACATGGATTCTTTTGCCTGTTTATTATATAAGAGGTTTAGTTGTTCGATTCCTGATTCGGATTCCCTTATGCGACTATGGGGTAGACAGGAGTAATGTAACATCAAAGATTAATGGATAATGAATAAAAAGAATATGAAGACATGGGTGACGTGTTGATTCTGATATGAGTTTGTTATCCGATTTCTTTTAATCCGAGTAGTCAGGCCACATTGGGAGTCTGTCATGTGTCGATATAGAATGGAACGTAAGTAGGTTTGGTAAGTTCTGGGAATGGTACGTGGATGGACGTTCGGTCATGATATGCTCTTAAAAGCGGTGAGCTGTGCATATGCTCTTAAAAGCGGTGAGCTGGACCAAATAGTCCTAAGATAGACTGGATGATCTATGATATGCTCTTAAAAGCGGTGAGCTGTGCATATGCTCTTAAAAGCGGTGAGCTGGGATCACTAGTAGATGACGTTGAGTCGTGGCAATAAGATTGATATGCCTTGTTCGAAACGTTATATCCCTGAAATGCGGTGAACAGGACCATTGTTCTTAAAAGCTGGGGACAGACTGACGTGGAGTCCATGACATGCGGTGAGCTGTTCATATGCTCTTAAAAGCGATGGACAGAATAAGGGTGTATCCCTAGAGTTAAACGATTGAGTCTGTTCAGGAAAGATCAGAATATGTTGAGTTCAGTATTCGAGTAACAAGACGTTAAGGGTCGGGTTACAAGAATGAATAGAGAAACAAGATATGGTTATAATAAGATGGTAACTCGTGTTTTCATAAGCTTGTGTTTATTTCAGATAACTGGTACTTCGTTAGTTTATGCTCACTCAGCTCTCAGTAAGCTGACGGCCTTTTATTGCCTGGACATTCCCCGTCCAGAATATCCTGCCCCTTGTTTTACAGGTAATGACCAGTACACTGATGAGTGTTATCCAGAGGAAGGCCCCACCGATGATGGTTACGCCAGGAAGGATTATCCTTATGCCAGTTGAAGACTGAAGATGTTATAGTTAGATTTAATTTCAGTTGTTCTGTTAAACTTTTGTTAACGGGTACTTGGGCATTTGTTGTCTTCAGACCTGTTGTGATCCTGTGGACCATACTCTGATATTTTGTAATAGTTAGCACTGTGTGCTATTTTCAGTTGATTACTGTTGCTTTTCTTTTGGACTAGTACTGCGTGGTGTGGATTATTAGTGACTTTCACCTGTCATTCCTTATGGACCCATAAAGGAAATTTATTTTTCTCTATTTATGCCGTTCCGGGGCGTGACACTGGCACCCTGTGCTAAAGTGTGGCTATCGGAGTATTACAAGGATACTGGTGTGAGATAGTGGATTTTTGTGTTTGTCGAGAGAAAAGAGCCGGTAAGATGAGATGGTGCATTATTTTTCATACACGGTCACATATATGTGAATTAAAGCTTTCAAATGATATTGTGGTTGTTTTATAAAAATGAACTCTTTACTTAATTTAAACTTATTGAATTAAATGAGAATTGGAAAATGGTAAATGAGTATGTGTTACATTCAAAGTTATGTTTTTAATACTCACTAGCTTCTTGAAGCTGACAGCGTCGATGTGCCCTGGACATTCGTGCTCAGGCTTTTCAGGTTATGACTATGCTGGGCCCTATGATTATGCAAATTGAGAACGGCTGCTTTGGAAAATAGGACTGTTATCAATATCCTATGCTTTAAGTTATAAACTGAATTCTGTAATAAAGATGACTGTAATAGACGGTAGATACTGTTTTGTTTTAAGGCAGCTTGTGCCTTGGTTGACCCCGTATTGTAAAATGTAATAAGTTAGAAAAATACTTGTAAGCCTTGATTGCTCTGCTCTGATTATTATGTTTTTGTTGTTGACGTTTGGGACGGAATCGATCCTTCAAACTGTCACGACCTACGGGTCCATAAAAGAAATTAAATGCTTTCCTTATTTATGCTACGTTGGGGCGTGACAGTTTGTGTTAAGCAATGTGGGGTGTTTTTTCACGATTCTCTCTATATTTAATTAATTGCACAATATATTAACCAAACACACAAATTATAATAAGTAATTTTACTTTTAACCAGTTCTATCAATCACCATGAAAATCATATACGCATAAGCACAGACAAAAGGGCTTCATAGAGGCTGTATGTCATTGCGATATGTGGGTCAAAATCACAAATCTTGGCACCCAAAGTAGTTCACAGGTGTTTGTTTACCCAAATTGCGATGGAAGATCTATGATTTTGGAGGGAAAAATATGTGTTTGCATTAAGCAAGTGGAGAGGTGCTTTTCACGTTTCTCTCTATTTTATCAGTTGCAGAACATATCAACCAAATACGTACCCAAATTATGTTAAGTAGGTTAACTTTTAAGCAATTCTACCAATCACAATCAAAATCAAAATCACATAAACATAAGCATAGACAAAGGGTTCATAGTAGTGTTGTCAATATAATAATAATAGTAATAACATTTTAGTCTCTTTTTTATGTAAAAATTTAAAGTCAGTTTATTAGTTTTTCAATATTAGAAAAATGTCAACTTTTTTTTGTATAAAATTAAAAGTTAGTAACGTCTTTTACACAATATTGGGTGCAACTCTTATAACGTTTGGTAGCAACTCTTCATAACGTCGGGAGCAATTATTATAACGTTACGTTGAGGAGCAGCTTTGCACAACATTGGAAGCAACTTATCACAACGTTTGGAGCAACTCCGCACAATTTTAGAAAACATATTTACAAAGTTTTAGTGCAAGCCTACAATGTGTAAAAATAAAGTTTATCAAAATATAAATCAACTTTTCAATAGTTGATGGCTTTTTAATTTTGTTAATGATTTTTTTTAATTATTATTGATATTTTTTTAATTTTGAAAAAATAGTAGACAGACTTTTAAACCTGTCACATAAAATTGACTAAAGCGACAATAGTTATTGCCAAAGTAAAACGACTATGTGTATAAATCTTAATTTGTCACATAATTAATTTGATTTGATAATAGCCAAATTACTTTTGACAATAGTAATACTCAAATCTAATTATACTTTCTCAATATACACAAGGGAAGGATCCTCTACCTCGACAGTCAATTTGAGCAGTTACTATGTGGCCATTGTAAAATCATAAAATTTTATTATTTTTAATATTTTTAAAAATAAATTAAAATAAAATAATATGTGTAATTCTACAAGTAACACGTAGTGTTCGAGTCATGGGGAGCGTGACCATTGGAGTATTTACTCGGCGCCTCCAAACCTCGGAGATTAGTCAAAATACGTGCAAGCTGGCCCAAACACCCCCAATTAAAAAAAAAAAAAAAAAAAAAAACATATAGAAGTACTACCCACCATAGCCGCCCATAATATAATACAATAACGTACAACGGCCAAACCCTACTTCCCCTATGTAGAGCCTAAGCCCTTAAACTCTCCCTCGTGGGCCAGTAGCTTGTAGCTAAAGTCACAATCACAAGAAAAATATACATCTATCTTTAGAGGATTGTGTCATAAAAATTATTACTATATTTTGAATGTGTCCCAAATATTACTTCTTCAAATAATATGAAAGTTGAGTAAGGTATAATATAATAAAATCAGTTAAATTTTAATTAAAAATTATTTATTTCACCTCACTATTTTATTATTGGAGAAATACTTTTAAAATAAAATTATAGAGAGGCGAACAATACTTAAATACATATATATATACGAAGTGATACGTATGCATAGAGCGACAAAATAGCATGAGCAGGGGGGTTTTGAAAGAAGATGAGAGTGTCACATCTGGTAGGAAAGCTACAGCTAAAGCCTATTTTGGATTACAATCCTTCATGTCTCGAGATGTCTGAAGAGAAATTTAATGCTGATCACGAGACTTATGTAACAAGTTTTTAATAACATCGATTAGATTAGACTAGACAATGGCCATATTGAAATATTTTAAAGTGTTTGTTTTTACATGACCCCCGGCCCCATATTCCTGCATAGTCATTTCGAACAATGCTTTATTGATCAGTTAAGTAGTTAACGATTGCCAAACGATTTTATTTTATTTTATTTTTGCTGCAAAAATTTGGATTTAATGGTGCACCAAATTTTTGCACTCAAATGTTAGAACACCAATGTTAAGTGTACAACGCTTTCTATAACACATTTTATAATAGAATTTTAAATATATTATATTATATATTAATTGAATTTTTTAAATATTTTTTTATGCATCACTTATATTAAATAGGATACATATATTTAAAACCTTGTTATAAAATATATTGTAAAAAGTGTTATGTGTCTAGTGTTTTTGGTGTTAGAATATTTTAGTTAGAGTGGCTCACTGCATTTTGTGCCTTTTAGACGAAGAATTAAAATGGAGACTTTATTATATATTCCTATGTTAATAATTATGTGTCTATTCTAATTAAAATTTAGGGTAAACATTATTGACCTCTCTTGAAGTTTGAATAATATTATCAACCTTCCTTATTTTTAAAATTATGTATCATTAACCTCCTTTCTATTAACGGCATTTGATGAAATTTTGTTATATCAACAAATTTTATCGGTGAACTAACATCTTTGCTTTTATTTTCAAATAACCTCACAAATTTGTGTTAGATGACATAAATGCTCTCACATTAAGTATTTCAAGGTGTGGATTTGTCAAACGAAATACCTAATATGAGAACATTTATGTCATTTGACACAAACTTGTGAGTTTATTTTGGTTAGCCAAAAATAAGTATATCAATGTCAATTTACCTTTGAAATTTGCTGACATCACCAGATTTCATGAACCATCGTTAATAGAAGGGATGTTAGTGATACATAGTTTTGAAAATAGGGAAGGTCAATGATATTATTCAAAACTCAAGGAGGTCTCTAATATTAGGTTATTATCACGACCCATCCTGCTACGAGCGAAAATATGACACATGGCACACCACCAACTAAAGGCTCATCCAATTCAACTAAAGGTAATAGCAGTGAAATAAACATAAATATAATCCATCAAACCAAGTTTATAAAAAGTTTTCCATTTGAAAATACTTAAAGAAACAATTCATTTTGAAAACTGCAACCCAATCGACTGTGTTGGTAACTCAATCGACTGTTTTGGAGGTCACATAGGGCATCACAGCTCAGTAGCCCAATTCAGTCGACTGTGTCGAGGATCCAGTCGACTGTAGTGTCAAACTTCCAGTCAATTGGTAATCGTCCGATCGACTGGACTTTGATCCAGCAAAATGTCTTGGTTTGGTGCAGTTTCACTCAACTGTAAGGTAAACCAGTCGACTGGTTTTTCTAAAACTAGGAAGGACTTTCATGTAAACAGTGAGTCCAGTCGACTGTGGTCCCGGCCTAGTCGACTACTTTTCCGTGCTGCTGCACATTCTATACAACTTCAAGTCTAAGATTATCCAACTCACACGGGGATTAAAGTAAACATAATAAACTCAAATCATAGAGATCATAACTGTATTACAACATCCTTAAAACTTAATCACAAGAGCGAATTACAGTACTACGAATCCATTCTGGGATTTCTAAGTTAAACAAAACATAGTTCTAATTCCTTGGAACAAATATTACAACGTTGGAACAGAATACACAAAAACATGTACAAGGATACTCTTGTCGTCCCATCGGTCTCACTCTTCTCGCTTCTTTTTCCCTTTTCTACTTTTAACCTGCAATGGAGTAAAGCTCCATTGCTCAGCTATATACTGAGTGCACAATTCTAAACAAATGTTTATATGACAATTCATGCTCTAAATATCAAAACACATCAAAATCGTCTCCGGAGTGAGAGATACGCATTCATCCGGTAATGAGATTATGAAATTGATGCCCTGGAGGGCCTTCTCCCAACCACTCATCCAATTGCCCTAGTAGGGTCTTCTCCCAAACCATGCACTGTAGCCGTCGCTACAATTTAATCCTCAAACATCGATGAGCTTACCCCCGGAATGAAATTGTACCAAACTTCCCTTCGACCCACATAGACACATAGCATGCTCATATAATCACATATACATGCTTTCTATACATTTTTACGTGCATAATTAATGGGCCTAATTAATACATGAATTTCGCTCGGATTCCAAATATCAAGTCGGATATTTAAATACATGAAATTCTTTATAATTCATAAGTCTAGAATTTATACCTCGTGCTACGCTCCTACAACTTCAAGGAAAGTACTAGTAGCCCAATTGAATGTCGGATCTCTGATTAAAAGTGATTCCTACAAGTATTCACATGTTTTTCCCAAATTCCTGGAATTAGGATTTTCATAAAAACTTCACCAAACGAGATCTAACAACTATCAAAACGTAGCTCTTACCTCAAGGAGTCCAAATATGAAATCTGGAAAAAAATAAACGGGCAGAAGTCTGTGGATTTACGTCGGGAAGATCGAAGCTTCAAAATCTCCCCAAATCTCCTAAGCTCTAACTTTTGGTTTTGACATATTTTATGAAAATATCTCACCTCCAATATTTATAGGCACAACTCTCAGGAATTATATTTACCTCCCCACGAGTTCTCAAAACTTCTAATTACTCCTAAAAATGTCTTACACGATTAAGTTATTGATTCACGAGTGAAAATCTATAATTCAAAAAAAAATTCGTCTGAGTTCCGTTTGTCGTCGTAATTACGTTCCGAAACTATTTTTGTGGAATCTCTAGATAACCTACCTTTTATGCAACGCATCACCTACATTCCCACTATAACATTCCACGTGATCTAAAACAAGATCAATTATCAGAAAGTAGCCTACACAAAAAATTACTATTCATAATTACCAGATAGTTAAATAACATTTAATCACATAAATGTCATTTAAATCATATCAATGCCTCATGGAGTATTGGATTACCATGTTCTCATGCACTTGACACATTCCGTTGACCCATACTCAACAACTTCCACAATTATTAATCGACATTAATAATTCCCAAAATCTCAATTATGCATTTTAGAAAATTTTCCGGGACGGGTGTGATAGTCATATCTTAAGAGGGGTCAATGATATTTACCCTAAAATTTATTACTTGAGTAAAGGATTTATATTACGAAAATTTATATCTTTTGCGCAACGAAAAAATAGTTTCAAAAACTTATTGGTATACCCAGATCTACTACTTATCAATTCCATAGATGCGTAGGAAGAGGGGACAAGAATATTACCTCCTGGTTGACCTGAACCCTTGCAATGAATTACATATATAGGTAGTCGCACCAGAATCAATGCACCGAGAGTTCGAAGTTGTAGTAACTCGTATTTTCATGTTTAAATTGACAATTTAGACTTCGTGTGCAATTTTAGCGAAAATTGGTCACAGGGGTATTTTGGTCATTTTTTCAATTTTGTAAGTCATGAACTGAAAATATAATTTTTGGGAAAAGTTGCGTAATGTTAAATGATTTGTTATTCGTTTGAAAGTTAAGAGTTTTCGATCTCTATTTAGAAGACATCTCGATTTTAGTCATTTTGAGAAAATATCCGTTTTTGTATTTATACGACATTTTCTATAATTATACGACTTTTTAATTATATTATTTGATAATATAATTATAATAATAATAAAATGAAAGATAATATTTACCTAACTAGATTTCCACTATAATTAATATTATTTCGGAACCCGTAATTATACCTGTGATTCCCCAAACCATGCTTATACTCTAAGCCAACCCCCAAACAACTCCTATGAGGTGTCTTGTGTGCTTGAGTGCTTGTGACGTTTCCTATGAGGTGTCTTGTGAGATGTTGTGTATAATATATATACATATTGGTGGCCTTCCTTCTTTTTCCTATAAAAACCCCTCCCATTAGTTGTTGAAAAGGAGGGAAAAATAATAATAGAGAGTTAACCGAGAGAGTGAAGGAGAAAGAAAAGAAAAGAAAGGAAAGGAAGAAATCCCAAACCACACCGCAACCCCGAACCTACGAGGAGCAGAAGGAGAGAAAGGAGAAGAAGAAGAAGAGAGAGGAGCAGAGGAGGAAAAAGAGGAGAGAGAGAGACACCCAGAGACCACCCACGACCACCCCGAGCTCGTCGGCGTCACCGTCTTTACCGGTGAGAGCCTATACTCACTTAGTAGCGTAGATATGTATGTTTATATATGTTTCAGCAATAAAGAATGGACCCCGAACGTACGAGAAAGGTCCAGTTCAATTATGGAATATTGCTGCTCTCAATCGATCGAACTGTTTTCGAGCGATCGAACACAGGCCGATCTCGATCGATCGAACTTCTGTCAATCGATCGAACCTTGCTTTATCTCAATCGATCGAACTTAGATGAATCAATCGAACTTAACAAAATGTTAATTGTTTAGTTATTTTATATCTAATGAACTGCTAACCTGTTTATTATCATACGTTGATGTTGGAGAACTGTATTGGAATAATACATACGTGGAATAATGAACTTAGTGCATTGAACAGTGAAACCATTTGGTTAATGTTGAGATATAATGAGATTGAAAAGTCGACGTGCATAGTAGTGGGTCTGTCGACCACAATTGTTGATACTATTTATGATTGGTACGTGTAAATGCGATCACGAAGATAGTATGATATAGGGTGGTGTGGCCAATAGTATGTGTTAGGGCATATTGGCCATAATGTATCGAGCGTATTGGCTGTGCGTATTGGCCATAAAGTATTGAGCGTATTGGCTGGGCGTGTTGGCCGTAAAGTATTGGGCGTGTTGGCTATGATGTATCAGGGACGTGTTGGCCAAAGTATATCGACGCTGCGTGCCGTAATAGTATTAAGGAGCTGGGTGCTATAGTGTAGCTGAGTGCTTGCGGAGCTGTGTGCGGATGTATTGCTGAGTGCTGTAGTATTGCCGAACGTTGTGGTAAAGTTGTGTGCGATTGTAAAGCTGTGTGCGATGGAATTAGCTGTGTGCGATAATAGAGCTGTGTACGATGGTAGAGCTGTGTACGATGGTAGAGCTGTGTGCGATAGTAGTTTCTGAATTCTGTGGTATATTGGAACTGTGTGCTGTGGTATGTCAGAGCTGTGTGCCATATTATATTTGGGCTGCGTGCCATATTGCAACAGGGCTGTGGCCGTATTATATCAGGGCGTGTTGACCAAGGTATATCGGGGTGTTCAAATAAGATACATGGGACTGTGTGTCGGGATTTGACAGACCGTAGGTATGGAACTATGTGTCTGATTAATGTGGACCCAGGTGTTTATGTTATGTTCGTAGTTTGGGACGACATTTGTTGTTAGATATTGAGTTGGTGCATACATGCATGCGAACGATAAGATGATCTTTTTAATGATGCTATTTATATATATGCTGCAATCTCTAGATACTCTGTTAGTGTTTGCTTTCACTCGGCTTTCGTAACTGACGGCGTTTATGCCGCTGGATATTCGACGTCCAGCTAGCCAGGGTTATGAGTATGCAGGAGATGCATACATGGATAGGGTCTACAAGAACGCAGCCTACGATGACAGAGGCTACGTTGGAGATGATTACTATGCGAGCTGAAGACTTGGAGCTTGCTGTTGATCGTTTATACTTATTTTTTTAGAGATCGTTGTAATAGTTAAGTTTGTAATCGGCATATGTTGTCGTAATGTTTTATTTACATTTTCTGCAAACACTTTGGTTTTGTAATAGTTAGTATTGAACTCTGATTTATATATCAACCTTAGAACTTTCCAATAAGTGGTTTGAATCATTACTCTGATGGTTTGACTTTGGTTATGGACAGTATGGTGACTTTCAACTGTCATGGCCTACGGGTCCAAAAAGGAATTTATTTTCTCTATTTGTGCTATTGCGGGGCGTGACAGGATTTTTGGTATTAGAGCCTAGGTTTTGTAGTCGTGTTCACCAATTGTCTAACATTTCTTGAGTTTGAACCTTAAGATTCCTTGAGATAGGGGTTGACTCTCTAAGTTAACATTTTTGAGTTGATCGTATAAAGTTTACTTGCTATTAATGTGATAATAGTTATAACTATTATGTTTAGTGCGGATTACTTTTTATGATTTTTTTTTTGGATTGATGACTAACCGATAGATGTCTGTATAGGTACCCAACCCTACTGCATCGATGGCAGGAAGACTTCTTACCTGAAACCATCCTGCATAGACCGGGGACGCACCTCCAGTACCCCAGGCTGCTGATCCGACTGGACTGTTTGGGGCCTTTGTGCGTAGATTGGAACGGATCAACAACCCCAACGGGAATAACGAAAATAACCATGGACCACCCCCGAGGACAGTTAAGGATAGAATCGTGGATCATTTTCGTCATTTTCGTCCAGAGAAGTTTGACGGGAATACTGAGCCATGGCAGGCAGAACAGTGGCTCCGAGAGATGGAAGCGATCTTCGACACCCTGGGATGTAACGAGATTGATAAGCATCGACTGGCGACATTTCAGTCGACTTATGCGGCAGCCGATTGGTAGGAATCAGAGAAGGCGACCGTAAGAGAGGATGCATCCGGAAGAATGCCATGGATCACCTTTAAAGGATTGTTTATGGAGAACTACTTTTCTCAGACCGAGAGGAACGGGAAGGAGAGAGAATTTATCGAGCTCAGACAAGGAAACCAGACCGTAAAGAGAATATATGGTGCAGTTCGAACGATTATCCCGTTTTGCTCTTCATATGATCGATACCCCAGAGAAGAAGAATAGGCAGTATCACTAGGGCCTCTCACTGCCACTACAATGGATGACTCTGAATCATCAGGGTCAAACCTTCAAGGCCATGGTAGGAATGGCAGTCGGTCATGAGGATATTAATGGACGGGAGCAAGGACATTTTGGGAATTGGCTACCACCTAGAGGTAACTAAGGACCTAGACCTCCGATGCGATTCCAAGGGAATAAGTGCAACTGGACGGGAGATAGGAAGCAACAACCTACATTTCCTCAGAATCGCTATGCTGCAACCCAAGCACCTCCCTCACAAGGACTCCCTGCTATTACTGGAAGCAATATCGGTGGATGCTTCAACTGTGGAAAGCCAGGCCATGCGGCTAAGGATTGCCGAGCTCCAAAGAACTATAACCAGTCGGGCATTCGCTGTTATAATTGTGGTAATCACGGCCACATTAGCAAGGTCTGTAAAGCACCCTGTAGGGCATACAATGGACCAGCTACTCAGGGCCAAGTTGGACAGGCTCGTATGAATGCTATCCTCCCCGAGAACGCGGGATTTAATGAGACTGAACAGCAGAACATGGAAGGTACTCTTACGTTATTCAGCACTCGTGTTAAAGTTCTATTTGATACTAGTGCTTCGAATTCATTTATTGCTATCAGAATTGTTAAACTATTATATTTAGTACCCCAGGCGCTTGATGTAGCCCTGAATGCGGTATCACCTTTGGGAGTAACCATAATATTAGAAAAAATGTACAAGGACTGTGCCTTAACCCTAGAGGTTAGGATTCTTCCCGTAGATCTAATCATTTTGTTAATGAAAGAATTTGACATCATCTTAGGATTCGATTGGTTCACGAAGTATCGTGCTAAATTGGATTGTGCTAATAAGATGATTACCTTTTTGGTACCAGAAAGTCAGCCTTTTGATTTTCAATACAACCCCTCTAGCGATGCTTTTCTTACTAGCCGTCTAGCAGCTATCGAGAGCTCGACTTCAGAACTCACTATTGCACATGTTCCTATAGTCCGAGACTTTGAGGATGTGTTTCGGAATATTTTAGGACTACCACCTAAACGGGAGATTGACTTATGTATCGAGTTAGTGCCTGGTACTTTACCACAATTGAAGGCTCCTTATCGGATGGCACCAATGGAGATGCAAGAACTGAAGAAGCAAGTGCAGGAGTTAGAAGATCTCAAATTTGTTCGACCTAGCACGTCGCCTTGGGGAGCACAGATGCTATTTGTTAAGAAGAAGGACGAAACCCAGCGACTTTATATCGACTATAAGGAGTCAACAAGGTTACGATTAAGAATAAGTACCCACTCCCTAGAATCGATGATCTATTTGATCAGCTGCAAGGAGCGATGACGTTCTCAAAGATTGATCTACGTTCGGGATACCACCAACTGTTGGTTCAACCCGAGGATATTTCAAAGACTGCTTTTAGGATGAGGTACAGGCATTATGAATTCTTGGTCATGTCTTTTGGATTAACCAACGCTCCAGCGGTATTCATAGACCTAATGAA
The DNA here is from genome assembly GCA_033977485.1 of Hydrangea macrophylla. Lineage (NCBI taxonomy): Eukaryota > Viridiplantae > Streptophyta > Magnoliopsida > Cornales > Hydrangeaceae > Hydrangea > Hydrangea macrophylla. The sequence goes on from CM066995.1 coordinate 98,058,907, forward strand.
CAGAGTCTTTAGACCCTACTTAGATCAGTTCATTATTGTGTTCATAGATGATATTCTAATATACTCAAAGACCGAAAAGGAACACGAGGAACATGTAAGGATCGCACTACAAACCCTCTGAGATAACCAACTATATGCAGAGTTCAGTAAGTATGAGTTTTGGTTGAAAGAGGTCAAGTTCCTAGGACATGTTGTCTCGCGGGATAGAATAGTTGTAGACTCATCAAAGACAGACATAGTTTTGGATTGGAATATACCAACCACAGCAACAAAATTCAGGAGTTTTCTTGGTCTAGCTGGATCCTATAGAAGATTTGTCGAAGGATTCTCCAAGATCGCAGCTCCTCTTACCAAATTGACGAAGAAAGATTTGAAGTTTGAATAGGGTAACAAGCATGAACGCGCATTCCAGGAATTGAAGGAAAGATTGACCTCAGCGCTAGTGCTTGCGATACCCAAGAGTGGTGAACAGTTCACCATATATAGCGACGCATCATACCAAGGAATCAGATGTGTTTTGATGCAAGATGGGAAGGTAATCGCATGTGGGTTACGGTAGTTGAAACCTCATGAGTTGAATTACCCGACGCATGACCTCGAACTAGCTGTAATCATTTTTGCACTCAAGATTTGGAGGCATTACCTCTATGGTAAGAAGTTTGATCTGTTCTCAGATCACAAGAGTCTGAGGTACTTGTTCTCTCAAAGAGAGTTGAACATGATGCAACGATGTTGGATGGATTTGTTAAAGGGCTAGGATTTTACATTGCAGTATCACCCTGGGAAAGCGAATGTAGTGGCCGATGCGTTAAGTCGGAAACCCAGGAGGATAGTAGTAGCTTCTCTTATGGTCAAAGAGTGGCAGGCGTTAGAAACTTTGGCTGAATTCAGTATTCAAGCGTCAGATCCAAGTGAAGGACGACACTTTGAATGTCTCATGGTGTAACCTACCCTCATCAGTCATATTTTGGAGGCACAGAGGAAGAATGAAAGACTTCAGGAGTGGTTTGCAAGCAACGCAGTGAAAGAACTCAAGAATTGGAGTGTTGATGCGAATAGGGCACTCAGATCCAGAGGCAGACTTTGTGTGCTAGATGAAGGGGATCTAAGAAAGGACCTACTGGACGAAGCTCATAAGTCATGAATGACTATCCACCCAGTAGGTACAAAAATGTAGAAGGATTTGAAAAGAAACTTCTGGTGGGAAGGAATGAAATGAGAAGTTACTAAGCACGTGTCTTAATGTCTTACGTGTAAACAAGTGAAGACAGAACATCAAAAACCACCCGGACTTCTACAACCATTACCAGTTCTCGGATGAAAGTGGGAGCATATCACTATAAGCTTCGTGGTAGGATTGCCGAGATCCCAACAAAATCACGATGCTATTTGGGTAGTTGTGGATCGACTTACCAAATCAGCTCATTTCATAGCTTATAGTATGTCATACTCGGTCGAACGTCGGAGTCATATGTATATACAAGTTGTGCGACTGCACAGTGTACCTGTATCAATTGTATCAGACCATGATTCGAGATTTACTATAAAGTTCTGGAAGAGTCTACAGACAACTATGGGGACATCATTGAACCTGAGCACTGCCTTCTACCCATAGACGGATGGACAGACTGAACGAGTTAACCAGGTGATGGAGGACATGCTGCGAGCTTGTGTCATTGATTTCGAAAGCTCATAGGAGACCCATCTATCGCTGATAGAATTTGCATACAACAATAGCCACCATTCGAGTATAGGAATGACACCCTTTGAGGCATTATACGGCAGGCCGTGTTGATCGCCGTTGTGTTGGGCAGAGGTTGGAAAAAATCAACTACTCGGACCAGAGTTAGTTCGGGAAACTAACAAGAAGATCCAGGTCATGAAAGAAAGGATGCATACGGCGCAGAGTAGACATAAGAGTTACGCAGATAAATGTCGCAGGAGATTGGAATTCAGTGTTGGAGATCATGTGCTACTCAAGGTATCTCCAGTGCGAGGCATTGTCAGATTCAAACAGAAACGAGGAAAGTTGTCACCACGCTACATTGGACCGTTTGAAATTTTAGAGCGCATGGAAAAAGTAGCCTATCGACTTTCACTGCCGCCTAAGATGTCAGGAGTACATAATGTATTTTATATCAGCATGCTTAGGAAGGTTGTACATGATCTATCACATGAAATTGACTTCACGGACATTGAGGTAAACAACAACGTGACTTATACTGAAGGACCAGTCTGAATTTTGGATCGAGGAGTCAAGAAGTTGAGGACTAAGGAAATTCCTCTAGTGAAAGTTCAGTGGAGACACCATGATGAACGCGAAACTTCTTGAGAATTGGAATCAGAAATGCGCGAGAAGTTTCTAGCTTTGTTTAGTGACTAGCTAGCTCAGATTTCGGGAGGAAATCTCTGTTAAGGAGGGTAGATTGTAGTAACTCGTATTTTCATGTTTAAATTGACGATTTAGTCTTCGTGTGCAATTTTAGCGAAAATTGGTCACAAGGGTATTTGGGTCATTTTTTTAATTTTGTAAGTCATGAACTGAAAATATTATTTTTGGGAAAAGTTGCGTAATGTTAAATGATTTGCTATTCGTATTGAAAATTAAGAGTTTTCAGTCTCTATTTAGAAGACATCTCGATTTTAGTCATTTTGAAAAAATATCCGTTTTTGTATTTATACGACATTTTATGTTATTATATGACTTTTTAATTAAATTATTTAATAATATAATTACAAGAATAATAATTACAATGAAAGATAATATTTACCTAACTAAAGTTCCACTATAATTAATATTATTTCGGAACCCGTAATCATACATGTGATTCCCCAAACCATGCTTATACCCTAAGCCAACCCCCAAACAACCCCTATGAGGTGTTATGTGAGGTGCCCATATGAGGTGTTATGTGCTTGAGTGTTTTGTGAAGTGTTATGTGAGGTGTCCATATGAGGTGTTATGTGCTTGAGTGTTTTGTGAGGTGTCCTATGAGGTGTCATGTGCTTGAATGTTTTGTGAAGTGTCCTGTGAGGTGTCCTATGAGGTGTCTTGTGTGCTTGAGTGCTTGTGAGGTGTCCTATGAGGTGTCTTTGTGAGGTGTTGTGTATAACATATATACATATTGGTGGCCTTCCTCCTTTTTCCTATAAAAACCCCTCCTATTAGTTGTTGAAAAGGAGGGGAAAATAATAATAGAGAGTTAACTGAAAGAGTGAAAGAGAAAGAAAAGAAAAGAAAGGAAAGGAAGAAATCCCAAACCACACCGCAACCCCAAACCTATGAGGAGTAGAAGGAGATAAAGGAGAAGAAGAAGAAGAGAGAGGAGCAGAGGAGAGAGAGACACCCCGAGACCACCCACGACCACCCTGAGCTCGTCGGTGTCACCGTCTTTACCGGTGAGAGCCTATATAGTAGCATAGATATGTATGTTTATATATGTTTCAGCAAGAAAGAATGGACCCCGAACGTAGGAGAAAGGTCCAGTTCAATTATGGAATATTACTGCTCTCAATCAATCGAACTATTTTCGAGCGATCGAACACAGGCCGATCTCGATCGATCGAACTTCTGTCAATCGATCGAACCTTGCATTATCTCAATCGATCGAACTTAGTTCAATCAATCGAACTTAACAAAATGTTAATTGTTTAGTTGTTTTATATCTAATGAACTGTTAACCTGTTTATTATCATACGTTGATGTTGAGAAACTGTATTGAAATAATACATACGTGGAATAATGGACTTAATGCATTGAACAGTGGAACCCTTTGGTTAATGTTGAGATAATAATGAGATTGAAAACCCTAATTGCATAGTAGTGGGTCTATCGACCACAATGGTCGATCCTATTTATGATTGGTACGTGTAAATGCGGTCACGATGATCGTATGATATAGGGCAGTGTGGCCAGTAGTATGTGTTAGGGCGTATTGGCCGTAATGTATCAAGCGTATTGGCTGGGCGTATTAGCCGTAAAGTATTAAGCGTATTGGCTGGGCGTGTTGGCCAGGATGTATCAGGGGCGTGTTGACCAAAGTATATCGAGGCTGCGTGCCGTAATAGTATTAAGGAGCTGGGTGCTATAGTGGAGCTGAGTGCTTGGAGAGCTGTGTGCGGATGTATTGTTGAGTGCTGTAGTATTGCTGAGCGTTGTAATAAAGCTGTGTGCGATGGAATTAGCTGTGTGCGATAATAGAGCTGTGTGCGATGGTAGAGCTATGTGCGATAGTATTAGTTGTGTGCGATAGTAGTTTCTGAGTGCTGTGGTATAATGGAGCTGCGTGCTATAGTATGTCAGAGCTGTATGCCGTATTATAATCGGGCTTCGTGCCGTATTGCAACAGGGTTGTGGCCATATTATATTAGGGCGTGTTGACCAAGGTATATCGAGGCGTTCATATAAGATACATGGGACTGTGTGCCAGAATTTGACAGATCGTAGATATGGGACTATGTGTTTGATTAATGTGGACCCAAGTGTCTATGTTATGTCCGTAGTTTGGGACGACATCTATTGTTAGATATTGAGTTGGTGCATACATGCATGCGAACGATAAGATGATTTTTTAATGATGCTATTTATATGTATGCTGCAATCTATAGATACTCTGTTAGTGTTTGCGTTCACTCGGCTTTGTAGCTGACAGCGTTTATGCCGCTGTATATTCGACGTCCAGCTGGCCAGGGTTATGAGTATGCAGGAGATGCATACATGGATAGGGTCTACAAGGACGGAGCCTACGATCACAGAGGGCACGCTGGGGAAGACTACTACGCGAGATGAAGACTTGGAGCTTGCTGTTGATAGTTTACGCTTATGTTTTTAGAGACCATTGTAATAGTTAAGTTTGTAATCGGCATATGTTGCCGTAATGTTTTATTTACATTTTCTGCAAACAGTTTGGTTTTGTAATAGTTAGTATTGAACTCTAATTTATATATCAACCTTAGAACTTTCCAATAAGTGGTTTGAATCATTACTATGATTGTTTGACTTTGGTTATGGACAATATAGTGACTTTCAACTGTCATGGCCTACGGGTCCAAAAAGAAATTTATTTTCTCTATTTTTGCTACTACGGAGCGCGATAGAAGTATCCGTTATAAAACTTACTTCAATCATAAGTGATTCGATCATACCTTGAACTCTTGTAACTAAGAATTTCAGATAGTTCCTCTTCTAGTGGCCTTTGTTCCCACATTGGAAATATTTTCCTTTGCCTTGACCACCGCCCTTCCCCATTTTTCTTAGATTTTGCAATCTGTGGGATTAGTCCAACACTTAAACCACTAGTTGTCACACCCCAATCTTCGCTCGGTGGATTAGGACACGTGTAACAAGACTATGCGCACCCAAAATACACTAATAAGCAAGAAACCATGTTAGTTATTAAGGAAAAACATGATTTGAACCAACATAAAAGGGCCTACTGTGACAACATAACCCCAAGAGCAAAATGGTCATTTAGGAAAGATAGTAAAATTTTATACCAAAAGATAGATCTTTGAGTCCCCGTTCCAACGCCCAAACGGCGCGCGAATCCGAATTTTCTAGAAAGAGATATGCACATTTTCGTAAAAGTGGACGGTGGAAAAATTTGTGAGCGAATCGATCCGCCTTTTATCCTGGATCGATCCATTTCACCATTTTTCTCGCAGAATGTTCCCCAGAACTTCTGGATCGATCCGCCCTTTAACCCGGATCGATTCGGGTTCTACATAGAGGGCTGCTCAAAGTTCACTCGTTCACCTGACTCACCTGTAGCCTTATTTTATTTATTTATTTTTTAAACAATGTGGATGGAGTCACGAGTCTTGGGGGGTGGAAAGCCGATAGTTTCGGGTGGAGTCACTGGTCTAAGGGGGTGGAAACCCAATTCACCCGACCCGACTCAAAACACACTTATTTTTTTAAAAAAATTATATACATATATAATATATTTATATTAGTATATGCATTATGTATAATATAGTCTTTAATATACATATATATAATATGCTCATATCAGTATATGTATTATGTATTATATAGTCTTTAAAAAATATATATATGTTATATTCTTATATCAATAATATATATGTCATTTGCACATATATAAAAATATTAAAACCATCAAACTAGCACATGACTATGTTTTTATTTTTTGTTTGGTCAGAGCTTTGCTTAGCACATGACTATGTAGACAAAGACATTCAAAACAAAAATAAATAAATAGACAAAGTCATGTATAAAGCAAATGCGTGATTGAGACAAATGAGACAGTCGGGTTTCACCTGACTTGACCCAACACACCCGACCACCCGATGAGTCGGGTGCCACTAAAAACCTTGTTATAACATATCCAAAACATACCTCAACCAAACCAAACCTCAAGAAACTTTGGGAAAACATTCTAAACACACTCCCAAACATTTTTAAACATTAACCAAGCATGTATAACATAAATACAACCACCATTGGATCAAACCAACCCATGAACACATCCTTCTTGAATTAAAAGTTTTGGCATTCAACTCTTGACAAAACCTTACATCTCATGAAATCTTGTTGGACATGAACTTAAAGCTATAACCAACACCATAAATACAAAAAGAATTTGTCCAAGACAATAACGACACGACTCGGACTTGCCGGGATGGTTCAACTTAACAACTTGCACCAAATCAACCGAAACATAGTAAGTGACATAAGTTTTTCAAGTGAGACTCCAAAACTACCAAATTACAAGTTAAAGGACTCGAGTTTCATGGGTACAATAAAAGTATCAACATTGTCACTATAATAACTACATTATTACAAGTTTAAAGAAAGATAATATAACCAAGCCCCAAATCTCTCCCATCTCCCCAACGCACGTCATTTTCTCTCCGGGTATTGCTCCAAACCTGCGGTGGTTTTATTTACCACAACGGAAAAGGAAAATGATTTTCTTAAGCATTTTAATGAGCATTCTAAACATGATTAAATGCTTAAGGGTAATACTTGGGGCACAACCTTCATACAACTTTCTTACAACCTCCCCAAAAGATGTGTCTATCTCTTTCCTGTGTCACTGTGGGGTCCAGTGACATCACAGGAGAGAGATAGACACATCTTTTGGGGAGGTTGTATGAAAGTTGTATGAAGGTTGTGTCCCAAATATTACTCAATGCTTAAATGTGCAATACTACAATTAAACACATATCTCATATTTGTAATCGCTGAATCACCGGTTCAATGATTTATTCAGACTCGAAAACCTCCCTTGGTCCCGTGATCACTTCTATTCCTTGGACTTCTGTATTTATCAAATTCTTCCTCTTCTCCTCCCTTATTACTCCCAACAATGAATCATTTACCCGGTTCTCATTGATTACCACTTAAATATATAAGCACATAAATATAGAAAATTCACATATTGACATGAAAATCTCAAAATTAACATTTTCATAACTCCTAAAACATGGTTTATCATCTCTAGGCATCATTGAAGCATTAAACACATTTAGGCATAATCAAATTTTAATTAGAAAACTCACCTCTTATAGATTTTACTCCAAATAAGCTAGAAATGCAGATTTTTTCTCACAAACCTTGCTTAAATCTTACTCCAAAGTAAATCCTACATAAATTCGACAACCGCGTGTCACCGATTAGAGTGAGCTACCAAAATTATGACGATTAAAATGTAAATTGAAAGTATAGAAATGATCCTCTCACCTCCACGAGTCCGAATACGGCTTCGGTTCACGAATTGGACGAACTGCGACGATGGCACAACGAATAAACGGCATCATCGTCTCGTGTTCTCTTTTTTCTCTCTCCGAGCTCTCTCTTTCTTTTTTTCTCAGCCCTCACCCTGGCCTTCGTTACAACCCACTAAAGCCCTATCAGATTGATCAAAAGGTTAAGCATACCGGTTTGGCTGACAGCCCTCATTAAATTTCTACACTGTTCGGCATTCGTCACTTTGACGAACCACATCACTGACTTCATCTTTCTGCAACATTGCATGTTTGAGAATAAATAAAGAAAAGCAAAGACCGAAGGGTGCAGTGAAAACCCGAAAGGGCGCTGTGAGTAAGAACGTAGGATATGGCAAGAAACAAAACTGTCGACGCGGTGAAAACCTAAAAGGGCGCCGACGTGCAATAATGACAGAGCCAGACTTGGTGAAAACCCGAAAGGGCGCTGAAGGGTAAAATAGTGCATAAAAAAATAACGGACGTTAGTTCCAAAGGTTTATATCGAAGGATACATGATCCAACTTCTATGCCCCTGAGAAAAGGTTTTTCTTCTGTTGCAAATGAAGTTTCGGGTCAAGATCAAAGACTGTGATATCTGGTTGGTGTAGATGGTTCCATCCAGGTTTACTCAAAACTCTAAAAAAAATTTGCTAAGCGAACTAGCATGTCAATCACTAACTTACATGTAGAACGTATAGACACTTTATCTTTTCAGGAAAATCGAATCTCAAAAGGAAATGGACATGTGAATTCCCATAAGCTCAATCTCACGTCTTGGATTTCGACCATCCCCCAAGAACAATCTAAATCCAAAAATAACGGATGATTCATTTCATCATCACATGAGTGAGTCCGTCAAGGGGCATCCTGTTCACAATCTCACTATTGGGAATGAGTCCGTCAAGGGGCGTCCCGTTTACATCTTCAGCACTTGAGTGAGTCCGTTGAGGGGGCATCCTATTCACAATCTCACTATTTGGAATGAGTCCGTTAAGTGGCGTCCTGTTTACATCTTCAGCACTGGAGTGAGTCCGTCAAGGGGCATCCTGTTCATAATCTCACTATCAGAAATGAGTCCGTCAAGTGACGTCCCATTCACATCTTCGGAGTGAGTCCGTCAAGAGGCATCCTGTTCACAATATCACCATCGGGACTAAGTCCGTCAAGCTTCCTGTTATCATCAACATCAACCTCAGTTTAGGATTACGCGGCTTTGCACTTCCTGACTACATCCCTCTTTCCCCAGTAGCAAAAAATACGCTCGGTTTGATTCTCCGACAGGAGATATGTAGACAGCTCTAAGAGCTCGACCATACCCTTACTTTTATGTTCTAGGTTAAAGTTTGAGATTACGCGGCTTTGCACTTCTCGGCTACACTGTCTTTCACCATCTCTCAGCTACCCAGGTTTGTATGAACTAAGCACAGTCTGATTCTTCCGACGGGAGATACGTAGGCAGCTTTAAGAGCTCGACCATACCCTCAATTTACTACATTCTCGATTAGTGTTCGAGATTATGCGATTACGCACTTCTCGACTACACTATCTACACCATCCCTTTTCTATTTAACTCTCACATGAATCCCCGGATAGAGTCAGTCACCCATTCTGGTGACACTCTCAATCCTCAGCGGATCTATCTGCCTAACCTTGCACTACTTCCAATTCCTAGCTGCCTGCCTTGGCAGGTAACTCACTTGCCTACTCTGGCATGTCACTTCACTACTCTCCAATCATGGTGTCACACTTGAACCACGCTCGTCCCGAGTCTTCTCCACATAAGATACGTGGGCATCTCGAACAGACTTTGAGATCATTCGTATTCTTATACATGCTTCTCGTAAAAACAAAATAAAACATTTCAAGAAAGAGTTGAGACAAAATGGGTGTCTCCTTATCTTTATCACAATTTGCTTTGCAAAACATGACAAAGAGAGGCAGCTGTAGACACCCCATTTTTGCCTAATCCAATCATTTCAAAATAAAGTGCTCGTTGACACGAGCCTATTGCTTTTTGAATCATCCCAATCTACCCTCAAATGGAAAAAATATTGCAAGTCATAGCTATGGGGTCAAATGGTCAATAATTCTGCATGCACCCTATGTCATGCACCGGAACATCATAAATAGAGAAAAATAAATTTCCTTTATGGGTCCATAGGGAATGACTGGTGAATGTCACTATCTTCCACACCACGTAGTTCTAGATAACAGAAAGAACAACCCACAGTAATATAAAGGAAACCTATTATATTACAGCATTAGAGTTATTACAAAAGTACAGCTACAACGGAAGTATATAAGGTTTGGAAGCAATATATGCCCAAGTACCAAATATAACAAAACTACTAAACAGAAAATCAAAGAGTAATAACTATCTCTAAATCTTCAGCTGGCATAAACATCAGCATTGTAATCCTCCCTAGCATAGCCATCATCAGTGGGACCACCTTCGGTGTATTCTCCTCTCGGATAGGAACTATCGTTGTAGGCTTCGTCACTTGTAAAATAAGGTACAGGATAGTCTGGACAGGGAATGTCCAGGCAATAAAAGGCCGTCAACTTATTGAGAGCTGAGTGAGTATAAACTAACAAGGTACCAGTTATCTGAAGTAGACACAAGCTTATGAACACACGATTTAACGTCTTACTATAATAATAATATTATCTTGTTCCTTATTCAATCTCGTAAACCAACCCTTATCGTCTTGTAAGTCGAAGACCCATAATTAACATATTCTCTAGAAAGAACAGACTCAGTCGTTTCACATATAAAGATATACCATCATTCTGTCCATTGCTCGTTAAAGATATAAACCATTCACCGCATTCATGGACACTACGTCAGTCCATCCCCCACTCGTTAAGGATATAAAATCATCCACTGCATGTCAGGGATATAACGCTTGAAATAACAATATATCAATTCTATAGCCACGACTTCTCGCTGTGTACCAGTGATCCCCCATCCATCGCTCGTTAAGGATATAAACCATCCACCGCTCGTTAAGGATATAAACCATCCACCGCTCGTTAAGGATATAACATGGATCATCTGGCTACCTTAGGACTACATGGTCTTGCCTACTGCTCATTAAGGATATGAACCATCCACCGCATGTGAAAGCATATCATGACCAGACGTCTTCCACGTGCCATTCCCAGAACTTATCAAGCCTACTTAAACTTAGTACTACTATCGATACATGACAATTCCCATATGGCCTGACTACTCTGATTAAAAGAACGGATATTGAACTCATACCAGAACTGCATAGTATCTAACATCATTATGTTAGTCCATTTTTCTTAATCATACTTACCTTTGGTGTCAAATTATCCCTGGTTACCCCCACAATCGCGTAACAGAAGTACGAATCAGAAAATGAACAATTGAACCTCTTATAAAATAAATAGGTAAAAGAATCCATGTTCTGCCAATACTAATCGATTGGTAAAAGGTCCAATCCATTGGGATAAAGTAATGTCAATCGATTGGGAACAATGACAATCGATTGGGTCTGAAACAATGTCAATCGATTGCTAACATTGGCAATCAATTGGGATAAAATAATGTCAATCGATTGGAATTCTATCCAATCGATTGGGTTTGACTGATGGCAATCGATTGGTAATGATGCCAATCGATTGGCACTTCCTCTTTACCAGCAGATTGAAAAAACAACATATATAAACATACACCACATGCATTTAACACATCTGAGCTTCATACAAACTTGCATAGACATCAAATAAAGGGATCAAGTGAGTTTAGAACTCACCAAGGGTGCGTTTGGCTTGTGTGAGCTTTGGAAAAACCAAAGTTCTCTCTCTCTCTCTCTCTCTCTCTCTCTCTCTCTCTCTCTCTTCCTCTCTGCCCAGCTCTCTCTCTGTCTCTCCTTCTTCTTTCTTTCTTATTGTTCTTCTCTTCCTTCTTCTCTCCTGCTGCCCAGCAGTGAGTGTGTGTGTGAGTGTGTATATAGATATAGATATAGATATATAACACAAGATATATATCTTTCTCTCAAAGGTCTGAAACTGGCCCAAGGCCATAAATGAACACATATATATAGAGTTGAGAGAGTGCCACACGTTCAAAGCTAAAGAAAAGAAGAAAACGTGTCTCAGCTTATGCCAATCAATTGGTATAGATGGCAATCGATTGGTAACAGATATTTGAAGGCAATCGCTTGGGATGTTTCCATGTCATTACTTTTAGTCGGTAAAATGGCAATCGATTGATAAGATGTCAATCGATTGGTATCAAAAAGTGGCAATCGATTGAGAATTAAAGCAATCGATTGGTAACCGAATTTCACCAAAAAGAAAGAAAAGTTTATAGAATGAAGTTTTATTTATATATACTCTCCAGAAATTCAGGGTATTACACCCTACCACACCCAATAATCTTCTACCTCCATAAACTCACGCTGGATGACAACTTTCATTGGAGCAAAAGCAAAAGAAAAAAAAAAGACAAACAGTAAAGCAAAAAAAAAAACTAATAGCAACAAGAAAATAAAGACATAGCTAGGGGGTAGTTTCCCTCTTCTGAGTGGAGTGTTTTAAAAAAAAAAAAAGAAGGGAAGATGCTCTTGGTTTTTGCCTATAAAAATAGGTCACTGCAAACGAAAGGAGGAGGAAGGAGGAAAGAAGAATACTCCCTCTCTGTATCTCTCTTACTCTCTGTGTCTCCCTTACACTCTATATCTCCCTCACATTCCTCTCCATCTCCCTCACTTCATCATTAAAAAAAAGTGTACATTTTCTCCACCACTACATCCGTTTTCTAACCACCACTATCAAGGTCACCACTACAATCACTAACCTCCACCTAGCTACCACATCATCGCGATTCTCATCAGTATACCTCACAGCTACTGTACCACCGTCATCATTTGTTGTCACCCAACCATCATAGTGCCGCCTCAAATCACTGCCCAACATCCCAGTCACTTACTACCAATATTCTAGCAGATTTCTCGAGTTTCCTCTAATAACTCAGGTTTTTTATTGTTATTTTTTTCTTGTACATTTTTTTTATTCCTGCTTGATTATAAAAAAGATAATAATAATATCCACGTCATACTCGGAATTACTTGGTTTCTAATATAAAAGTCATGTCCGACTCTGGATTACATGTTTCACAATACAGGAATCCTATGTGGTTTCTAATAAGGAGAGCCATGTTCTACTGGGAATGACACGATTGCTAATACGGGAACCAATGTTCTACTGGGGACTACGTTTTTTTTTCAATATGAAAATTCATGTCTAAATAAATAAAGATCGCTTAATTCGGATAAAAAAAGAAAAAAAAAAAGAAATGATTAATTAGACCCAACAGTCGCCTTTGCTCTAGGAGATCTTCACAGGTAAGTCTTTTTATCCTACACACACTTCACATTTTTCAATCATTTGGGTACCGACCCTTATTTCCTGCATAAAAGAAAAATATAAAAAATGGACTTTCTCAAAATAAAATTCCAATGTCACCTTTGCTTGGAATGTGCAAACAGCACATGTAAGACAGGTCAGTCTTCACTCTTTTAATGGGCACCGACCCTTACTTCCGGCATAAAAATAAAAATACAAAAAAATCCTCTTTTCTTTTCTTTCTTTTGGGCATCGACTCTTACTTCCGGCATAAAAATAAAAATATTAAAAATATTCTCTTTTCTTTTCTTTCTTTTGGGCACTGACTCTTACTTCTGGCCACTGTTTTAAAAACCGGACCGGACCGGCCGGTTGAACCGGTTGAACCGGGAACCGGTTCAAGAAACGGTCCGGTTTGAACCAGAAAACCGGAAAAATGCAAAAACCGGTCAATTTTGTAAAAACCGGAAAAACCGGTGGTTGAACCGGCAGTTGAACCGGAAAAACCGGCAATTGAACCGGAAAACCGGAAAATTTTTATTTTTTAATTTTATTTTTTTTATATTTTTTATATTTTGTATTATTATTAATATTTATTACATAATTATGACATCACGGTTCAATTCCGGTTGACCCAACGGTTGAACCAGTGACCCGTGACCCGGTCATTTTTCCGGTTCAATGACCGGTCTGGTTTTCAAAACAATGCTTCTGGCATAAAAATAAAAATACAAAAAAAGTTATGTTCTCTTTTGTTTTCTTTCTTTTTGGGCACCGACCCTTACTTCCAGTACACTTTTTCAGTCACCTGGGCACAAATCCTTACTTCCAGTATTTGGACTAAAAGGACTGAAAATAATAATAATAAAAGTACAAAAAAAAATTTCTTTTATTTCATTTAGGCACCGACCCTTACTTCTGGTACACTTTTTCAGTCACTTGGGCACAAATCCTTCTTTCCGGCATAGGAATAAAAGCACAGGATATTTTTTTTTTGGAAAAGTACAAAAAAAATGCATCATTCTCCAATCACTTGCATAGTATCATATCAATCTCAATCACTTCCAAAGGTTAAAATCTAGGACTATACCACGTGGGTTAAAGTTCCTTGTTACACAAATTCTTTCTCAAATCACTATATCACACGTGCACGGTCAAAACATGACCACTTTTCTTTCTCTAAAAAAATCATGCATACACTCACACACACAAGTTAGAACTACGTTTGACCTGATTCCCGTCTTGGGATACGTAAGCAACTCTCAAAGAGTGCGGCCATACATATCACCATTTTCTGTTCTATTCACTTTCTAAAAAAAAAAAAAAAAAGAGAGAACTTTTTTTTTTTTCAAAAGTAACGCCCCATTTTAATAAAATTCACTAAAATTGGCAACCGTGTTTGCACGGATGTTCGAGGGTGCCTAATACCTTCCTTCGACATAATCGAGTCCCCGAACCCATCTCAAAGATCTCTAGTTTTCGTATGGCTATTAAGAGTCATACTTTTAAAGGGCCCACTTTTCTCAAAACTTTTTTTTTTAAAAGTCAAAGATGGATTACTCTAATTGTCTTTGCAGGGGTCCTAACACCCCAAATGTTAGGTGGCGACTCTGAACTTTTTCAAACATGCCCTACCATACTCTTTTCACACTTTCTAATAAAAATCAAGTCACAATTCATCCACTCTCAGGAAGCCGGGCCCACACCGATAGCCTGGCGCTCCTAAAACGCGGGCGCGACAGTGGTCATTATTCGATCTTTTGATTAATCATGACTTGTCCGCTATGTAACTCTTGCAAAACAGGTCATGACTCTCGAACCTATTTGATCTCTAAATTTCTGAATAATGCCCCGTGTGAGATCCCTTATCCATAGCTTATCTAGTGTGCACCATTAACTAGGATCTATTCATAACCACATAAATTAGTGCCTCTATGTGGTGGTCATCCTCGAACACATCTGATTGATCCTATCAGTAGGAAGTTCACATCTAGTAACCAATGAGTATTGTACCCTCCGTATAGAATGATCACCCATAGCTGGGTGACACAGAATACTCCACTTCATCTTACAATGAATCGTCAATGGATGATCGTGGGAGTTATTAATAAGTCCCTCTCCCACTAGATTTGATAATGAGTAATATTTGGGGCACTAACAATCTCACTAATACTAACACCCACACTTTATCTCTCTCCTAGTGGCAAGGTTACGATCAAGAATAGATATCCACTTCCTCAGATATATGACCTATTCGATCAGTTACAAGGATCAAGGATCTTTTCAAAGATCGATCTGCGTTCGGACTGCCACTAGGAGATAGAGTGTGGGTGTTGGTGTTAGGGAGATTTGTTAGTGCCCCTAGCATTGTTGTTTGATAATTAAGGCTTTTGCTTTTTGGAAAAAAATTGTTTCCACACATTGCCTATAAATACATAATGTTTACTAATATGTTGAAAACGATTTTTGATTTTTTTTTTTTTGAGATAACTCGTTTTTGCATGCATGTAGTAACAATATTTTTAAAATGCCAATCACAAACAAGCATATAAAAACAAAAACCTAAAATGAAATAAAGACATTCACAATTGCCTCTATCTCCCATCTATCTTCATAGATCCATCTCTTGGTTTGGTCTCCTCCGACTCCATCTTCATGAACTCCGGTTTGCTATTCCATCTTCGTGGATTTCCTATTCTATTACAAAAATCATATGCTTCTTTTGAAGCTTACAAATTTTCCTACAAAGGAAATAGCAATAAATAAATAAATATGCTAAGAAAACTGGTGCGACTTTTCTTTTCGCAAGAATGAAGTCGCAGCGCCCTTTACATATGCCTTTAAAATCCAAATCAAAATAAAAATTACCCCAATCACAAATATTAAATCTAAATTTAAAATATGTTCTTGGTGCAATGGGAGACATCGGTCTAACTTGCTGCAAAATGGTTAGACTTACACACATCCACACATATATATAGCAAATATATAACTATTGGAACCCCTAATCGATTCGCATATTCCATAAACACTTCATGGAAGTAATTAGAACTTCAAAACAACATCTCTGGTTCTCTGTTACCTTCGATCGATTGAACTTGTTCAATCGATCGAATTAAATTCAATCGATTGAACTAAAAAGTTCACAGATTGGTTTGCAAATTTTCCAGAATAATAAAATATTAAAGTAGATAATTTTTAAAGCTTTTTAAAACTGTGAAAAAAAATCTGAACAGAAAACACTCTCGATCCAAATAAGTTTGAGTGATTGAATTGTCAATCAATCGAAACCAGTTCGATCGATCTAACTCAGCAACTTTCGATCGATTGAAACATTTTCAATTGATCAAAACTGCCATGCATCCAACGCAATCACAGATCTATTTCCCGCTGTGAAATTGCTGCAGAAATAGGTCTGTGTCGATGCAGTTTCAAAAAACAGTCCTAAAACATCATGTAAATCAAAAACCAGTTTTCCAAAAAGGCATCTATAGATACAAACAAGCGTGGCTCTGATACCAATTAAAGGGTTTATATTACAAAAATTTAAATCTTATGCGCAGCGAAAAAATAGTTTCAAAAACTTATTGGTATGCCCGGATCTACCACTTATCAATTCCATAGATGCGTAGGGAGAGGGGATAATAATTCTCCTAGGTGATTTTCACCTATGATAAGTCCAGAAATATTCTGTATCTGTCCCACCGCCACGTGGTCAGCGGATAACCCGGTTAGTCCGGAGTGGGAGCATGGAGCCCACGCCTCCGAGGTGTTCAGCTACAACCGTCCGGGATGCTCGGCAGCTCGGGTACGAGGCACAGGGACTCCCCGGTGAGCGCGGAGCAGATGGCATTTCGCATCGCTTCCTTATACGGCTGTGACTCTATCAGGAAAGAATCAGTGGCTTCCTAAGCTACATAGGAAACTATCCTAATATTGTGCAAATTTATTGTGATTAGATTAGGCTTCCTAATCTAATGAACTTACCATGTAAAGGTGGGCTCTTACATCTATAAAAGGAGCCACCTACCCTCCCTAGGGGGGACCGAAGATCAATTCTCTAAGCTCGCTAATGCATATTAGAGAACTCACCACCATACACGCATATACCCCGCCGGTATTACTGGGAGTGCTGCCCATATTGTCAGCTCACCAGGCCCGCCGGTGATCTGCTAGTGAGAAGCGCACAGACGCAACCGTGGACGTAGGTCACCTCATTAACGGGGCCGAACCACATACAAACCTTTTGTGGCTTTATTTTCTGTCAAAATTACTCTTACCAATTTTCGGCATCATCAACCTATATATCTCCTATGAATGCTCCCGGAGGGAAAAGAGTTGATGGGAACTCAAATAGTGAGGATAAGTAGGCTAAGGAAACCCTAAATCAGTTTCTGCAGCTTCGTGTTAATAAAAACGACGTTATAATAATTCTATACACAGCTTCCCTATTATAGATTTCCAAATTGACTTTAAGCTTTCGATCGATCGAAACTCTTTCGATCGATTAAACCTTCGATTGATTAAAATAAGTTTGATTGATCGAATTGAACCAGAGTTTAATTGATTGAACCAAGTTCGATCGATCGAACAGTCAATCTATTGAAACTATTTCAATTGATTGGTTCATCATCCTCATATGTCTTTCCAAGCATTTTGGCGGAGCTAAGAGTGATACCTCATAGGTTCTTTATTATTGGCTCAGACCAGTTGTTAATTCCTATGATCAAACTCTTTGATCAGCGAATTGACTAACTAATCAGTTAACGTTAACTCCACTATAAAATGATAACTGCACTCCAACGCAAAAGAACAAATTCGAAGTGATAGCTAGACTTGTATAGTGTACTAATGTCCCTCTACCATCAGTATTCATAATCATATTCAGGTAGTCGGATAACTATTGCTGTTAACCTGAATGGTGATTACATCTACCATTCCCTGAGTCCCATTCACCTCTCATGATTACCAAACATGTTGATAACTACTTATCAACAAGACTGCAGTTCTCAGAAATTAACTTGGTAACATTCTCAAAGGAATGCTTACTCTATATCAGATGGTAGATTCTATCTTGACAATATATATTCACAACCCTATGACTACGATATACCCAAGATACCCAGGTGTTGATCTTGCAAGACCTCACTGATTGGTAAGTCAAAGCAGTCACATCCATAGTCTGTGTCCATAATCGTCTCAAGATTGAGAACACGTACCTTATACAAGTTATGAGTTCCTATCGACTGTTGACAGTTTTACATGTCAATAAGAATCTCATGGTCCGTCAATGCACTATAAGCACTAGCTTATTAACTAAAAGCATACTCTAATGATTGAGATTTATCACTCCATCCAGTGGTAGTTAATAATGCTACAGTGTATACCTAATAAGATATACAGTCTCATCTTCCACTGTGACAAGTTCTAAGTATCAAAGAATGGTAGTTCATATCTCTTTTGTATGTATCTCATACATACATGAATTACCTACTATGATACTTATGGAATATATCAATCATCTCATGAGATATACATACAGAAATGTAAATATGATATCCATATATAAAATATCAAATGTCAAATACATAAAGATCGGGTTTGAGGACACAATCCCGACATTGAGATGCAAAACTAATAAAAGTATTATATTCAAGTTTTTTTTTTTTTTTTTCTTAATTCCAATTGATAACTTTGCTACTCTATTTAACCTCTCCTATGATATGGTTGATCTTAGGTAAGCTTTTATTAGTTTAAGTTTTGAAAAACTTATTTCTACGGAAGCAACTATTGCAAGTATAGTTAATATGATTCAATAAATAATCAATGAATTTGGAAAATAATCTAATTTTCAAGTGGTGTGTTTATTGTTTCCTGTCCACTTTAACTTAAGACTTTTTGATAGAAAATCATAATCTCTTTTGTTTTGCTTTATAATTTGATAGCCTTGAAGCCTTGAAAGAACGAGTCTTCATTTTAGGAATAGATGTATGTAGTGGGTTACAAATAATAGATGTCTTTTTTCTTTGCAATAGTTTTTTTTTTAATAATATTTCTAGGTAATAGTTAAGTAATTAAATGAAAGGTTACTTTTTTTTATTTGCTAACAAAATGAAAGGTTATTTGGGAGTTATTTATAGGGGATTTTTTTTTAAGGCAACACTACTTGATTTATTCTTTTCTTATTTATTTTTTTATTTCGTAGGAAGGTAATATTATCTAATAAATTATATACATACAGGGGCTTTAATATTTTGGGGGCCTTAGGCGGTCGCCTAATGCTAGGTGCATCTACAATGTAAACCTCAAATATTTTCCATCCGGTTTACAAAGCTAAATATTTTCCATCCAATTTTTTTTTATTGGAGGTTTCTTTGGGTCACTATCCCTCTTTTACTTGTCGCAAAATCTGGAGGGCTTTAAAATTGTTGAGACTGAGTCTTCGATGGCTGATTAGATCTGGAAGCAGGGTTTGTATTGGGTCTGATCCTTGGCTCCCTCGGCCTACTACGTTTAAGCCTTTCACCCCATTACCACAGCATGTTCGCGAGAGCTTGGTTAGTGATCTTATTGACCCTTCCACAGGTTGGTGGGATTCAAACAAGGTTCGTACGCTCTTTTGGCCGGAAGATGCTGTGGATATCGCAGTATTCTTACCCATAGCTTTTTATTTTAAAATTCTTTCTCAAAATCAAATTCAAAACAAATGAGTCGCCACTTCATTTTTAAAAGGAAAATTAAGAAACCATTTAAAAGCAAACCGATCTTTTGGAAACCAGAGATTAACTAGGTCCGGGGATTATGGAATGAGAGAGGAAGGAGCTCGTCGGACTAAAACACCCTCTCTCATCCTATCTTGCGATAGACCTCTACTCGACATCCTTTTAATTGAATTATTAATTTAAATGTGCCATCAACTAATACATACGTATAGATATACATTACAAAAGCATGTCTAAAGGGGTGTAAAATTGCAATTAATAAAATATCATTCAAAAATCACATAATTCAAGTAGCAAGCAATATGATATGCAAATAGGGAGCTAGAGAACTTACCCGGGATCCGGCCGTGAATATTAAATATGCAAATGCATGCAAATAGATAAAACCTAGGAAAAGAGTCTCTAATCCATATATACAAGTAAAGCAATTCCTAATTCTAAGGTGTCGCGCATGAGATTGAAAAATCAATAAAATTGAAAAATTAAAGTAAACTAAAGAGGAGTCTTAGAAATCATACCTTAATAGCGCTACAAAACAAAGGTTAGTCCACATGTTTCGCATAATAATATGATATCAAACAATCAATCCTAATTCTCTAGCTTAGATCTAGCAAGCATGAAATCCAACTTTATCCAATTACTAGTTCTAATTATAAGCATTAATGTACATGAATGAATATGAACAAGGATAAGACATGAATTTATTCACTAATTTGGATCACTTAGCCTCTGGATTTAAGCCTAATTAATCGTTATTAAGATATGGTTTAAGCCCTAAGTCATAGAAGAATCATTTGGGCCATTATTTACAAAGTTGGTCAAATATGTCATAAAATTCTGAAAATTGCAGAGAGCAGACCAGAACTTTAAAAAAAGAAAAAGCATGCTTCCCATGGTTTGATGTTGGTGAATTTTGGACAAAAGATGCCTCTGTGAGTCTAGTTTCCAAATCAAAAAGAAAATCAAAGTTTCAACAGTTAGATCTCTGGGAAAAGGACAAACACCAGACATCACTCAGAGATGTACAACTCTCTGTCCAGAGATATTGTTTGATTTTTTAAAAATAGCAAAAAGATCAGAAACGCTTTGTTCTTTCTAGGGTGACTTCCTAACACATTAATATACTTAGAAAAAAATTATTTTGGGTCACAAACAATTTATTAAAGCATTGGTTTACTTATTTCAAAAGAGTGTCACTGTGCTGAAACTCTGGACAGATTGTTGTTACTTCACAAAACTCATGACCAAACCATTTTAAACATGAAATCTCTTTAAAACTAAAATTACAGTGGTAGAACTTTGAGTTATAGACACTTTCCCGTTGGTTTCACTTGATTCCAACGGTTAGATTTCGAACCAAAAATCTTTGATCAAAAACAGTTTGTGAACTCACTGTTTTCATTTGTCAAGTTCAACTTTTATTTGTTAACCCCAACTATTAAACCATGAAGTTGGGTTTAAACCAAACCACTTCTCCTACTATTTGATGGTCATTGGAGATGAAGACATGACTAAAACTTATGAGTTTTCAAGGAATATAAGGAGACTCCATGAAAACTCAAGCTTAGAGGACCCAAACCATGGTAGGGGTTTGGATTCATCTACTTGTTCTTACTAAAATGATGATCAACTTTAAATCTCATGTGAATCATAAACTTACATGAGACTAAAAGATCAAACTCATGAGATTCAAGTGAGATATGGAAGATCCCCAAGAGTCTCAAGAGAAGAACATAAACAAGAAAAAGAGAAGAAGAATCAAAGAACTAGCTCATGAACTTCAAGAGGATATAGAGAAGACCCCATGAAATTCCAAGTCAGAGAATCCAAGTCATGAATATGGAGTTGGATCCATCTATTTGTTTACAAAGTGAAGTGATGATCAAACTTTGACTCCCATGTGAAGCATAAGCTTACATGAGATTCAAAAGATCAAACTCAAGAGCTTTCAAGAGAGTTATTGAAGATCTCCAAGAATCTCAAGAGAAAAGTATAAACAAAAAAGAGGAAATGAAATCAAGGAAACTAAGAGAGCAAGTGCTCTAAATCCATAAAAGAAAACTAAGACCATCTCCAAAGGCAAACCATCAATTGATAAGGCAATTTGGTACTTTGATGGGTCTTAGGCAAAGTTGTTGTGTTGGTTTTGATAAGTCATTCCAACCCTTACATCAAATTTTTGCTATTTTAATATACTTTTATTCTTTTATCTATTATTTGTATTCTACCCATATTATTGTACTTTGTGATTTTATAGTATTGTTTATTAGAAATATGTGACATTTTCTAATTAAAAAACTATAATATTATTTAAAATATTTTACAATTTAAAATATTATTTTGAATTTTTTACAATTTTAGTTTTCGAATAAATTTCAAACTTAAATTTCCCCCCTACAAAGGAATTTTAAAATTTACTTTCGCTTAAATTCAAATATAAATTATTCAAGAATTGTGCTATCTTTCATTAAAATATTGCAAAATAAGATTTGATGGCATGGGTTTATTGCAGCATTGTTGCTGCCATTTGGGCAACCCAGCAACTTTGCTGTGCCTGTTGGAGCAAGGTTTTATCACATTTTGCAGCAACTTTGCTTTTTGCTGCAATAGTTGCCTCAGGGTTGGAGATGGTCTAACAAGAGTAGAGTATCACCTCCAACTATCCTCAAACTTCTATATTTTGAAGGTCTTCCAAGCTCTTCTTTAAACTCTCCTCCCAATGTTCTCTCTTCTACCCAAATGTTCTTCTTTCAAAAGTTCTCCTAAACTCCCCTCAAAATCCCCCAATATTTTTTTTTCTCTTGGTTCCTCCCCCTCCTCAAGGAAGATTCTCCCTCTTTTATAGACAAAAATTACCAAGTATTTTCAGTGAATTCGGAGTAAAAGACAGGTGTAATCATCCCATTTGGTGGTACAATACGTACTTCCTGAAATTAGACAGACTGCTGCCCAGGGCGGCATTCAAAAGTTATTTGCGGCAGTCCGTGGCTGCCGCCGCGGCACTCCGCGACTGCCGTCGCAGCATTTCGTGACTGCCGCGCGGCTCTCAGTGAGTGTCATGCCAAATTATTGATTGCCGTATTTTCGTCAACCTTACTTTATCAGATTTTTGTTTTTATCCGCATACACATACGTATTGTACAACAAAATACGGACTTTAAAAGCAAACGGCAGTCAGAAAATATCGGCGGCACTCACTGAGTGCCGAGCTGGCACTCACTGAGTGCCGCGGTATACTGCCGTGGCCGTTTTTCTGTTGAACTTCCCTTTTTAGGTCTTTTCTTTCTTCCCTTTTTCTTAAAAAAACTTATTTATGAAGATCTTTTCCAAAAATGGTGTTTTATACCTGAATTCTCCCAAATACCTGGTATTTTTTTTTTCTGCAAAATTTTATCGCGTTTGGAGAACTTTCTGAAGAGCTTGGAATACTTAGAATCTTTTCGGTCCTTATCATCATTGGACGTGGAGGTGACACTCTCCTAAATTTGACGGTCGGTCAAAATTGGGGTGTCTACAGATGCAGAGTCCATTCTTGCTATCCTCCTTACAAACTGTACGTCTGCTGACCGCCTGATTTGGCACTAGACTCCGAAGGGTATTTTTTCGGTTCGCTCCACCTATCATTTGGTTAGAGAGTCCAAATTAACAATTACTGGATCATCTTCTTCGAATGTGAATTCGTTCCCGTGGTGTAAACTTTGGGACGTTCAGATTCCCACGAAGGTGAAGCATTTTATATGGAATTATGTTCATGAGTTTGTCCTATGCGGGGTGGTTCTTAAACAACGTCATGCTCTTGTGAATGGTAGGTAAACGTCTTGTGGGGTGGAGTACGAATCGGTTACACATACCTTGTCCACTTGCCATAGGGCCCGTGAGGTATGGATTTTGGTCTTCTTGGCTAGCTTTCATGAACAAGGGGTTTGGCTCCGTTTCAGGGATTGGTTGGCCTAGCTATATTGTTAACCTTGATGATAATCAGATTATACAAAATTTTCTTTTATGTGTTTGGGCGATCTGGACTAATTGGAATAAGTGGGTGATGGAGGGACGTCGGGGGGAAGCATGTGTGACGGCCTAATAGGTTAATCATTTTCTAGAAGAGTTTGCGTGTGCGTGTGATGACGGTGTAATGACCACATCGAGGCATGTTACGATTAATCCTATCCGATGGTCTTCACCCCCAACGGGGATGCTTAAATTAAATGTTGATGGGGCGACTTTCAAGGACATTGAGGGGGTTGAACTGTACGGTGTGCTTCGGGATCATGTTGGTGATGTTCTCCTCTCTTTGTCAGAGTTCATTAGTGGAACGCTGGATGCAATGATGATAGAATGCCTTGCCATTTGGAGAGCAATCACTGTCACTTTAGAGGCGGGCTTTTATGAGTTTGTTGTGGAATTAGACACCCTCGTTGTGATCAACCACCTCAAGAATAATGACTTCGAGTTCGCGTCATATGGACACGTCCTTGAAGATTCGGTTAGACTGCTTCGTAGGCTAGGGATTAGCCAATTCTTGCATGTTAGGCGTGATGGCTATTGTGTGGCCCAAAGTTTAGCTAAGTGTGCTAGAAGTTTTTCTGTGTCTTAGAGTTTGGCTTGAGGAGGTTCCCTCTCAAGTCGAGCTGTTTGTTTTGCATGATTCTCTTCATTTCTAATATTTTTTCCATGTTTCTAATAACAAAAAAATATACACCTAAGAAATACACCTGTTGATGTGGATCACCAAAAAAAAATACTCTTTGGTTATCAAATATAAGAACATATAGTTAGACTTAATTTCAAAATTTCGATCGCCATATCAGCAGGTGTAAATTTTACGTGTACCTATCATTACTCTTATATTTATACTGTGCAACACTTTTATGATCCATATTTATGGTTATTTGCAGTTTATGACCAAATTTAAAATTAGTGTAGATTTCCCGCCTCATTTGGCTGTGGGATGTGGTGGTTGGGGTCAAGTGGAAAAATTATCTCATATGACTGGCACACTTGTGTGACTTTCACTATAATTTAAGCATTATGTGAATCTCACGTGAGTCCTACAATAATGAATGGCTCACACTGGACGTTACATAATGTGACAACCACATGGAATAATTTCTCCATCAGGTGAGGGCAATTGGCTGTGGGTGGTGCTGATTTTGGGAGTCGATGGTGGGCCCGTGGGCGTAGGTGGTGCGGATTGGGGGTATCGGTGGTGGATGGTGACTGTGGCCTGTGGGTTGGCCGTGGGTGGGTAATGAAGTTGACCATGGAATTGAAGATTAGGGAGTTATTTGGTATTATTTTACTGCAAGCTGTTATATTTGGTGTTGCACTTCGTTTATTGTAGGAGTAATGCTACTCAACCAAACTTCATAAAAATTAATCTCAATTCTTGATTTTGGTGGGTCTCATATGGATTTATGTGTTTTTAACATGGGAGGCGTTGAAATCAAATGTAAAGATTATTTTGTGTGAAATTTTATGTGAGTCTAGCATTATTGTTACTTCATTGTCAAAAAAATCATTTTGATGCTTGAGAGACATATGCATCAAAGACGCTGTGTTTGCTTGAAGCATTAAAATGAAAATTGAATTGCAGACGTGGAGCAGTTTCGTTGTTCGATGCCGTTTTCAGTGTAGTGCTTCTGTTGGAGATGGCCTAAGATTTGGTCAAGGGAAAGGATTTAGGATGTGTATATGAAATGACAATTTGGGAGTGTATTCTTATCAATTGTAATTATATATAGTCGAATAAAATTTTTTTTGGACAGGTGTTACTGTTACAGGTCCTTGTGACTAAGGTTAGTAGGAGAAATAATTTTCTCGAGTTAGCAGTTAGTAACACACACAAAGGGGGCGCGCGATGACACAGGGAAAGCCAAAGCCCACATTAAAGAAAACTCCCTAATACGGTCCCCGGGATTCGAATCCACAACCACCAATTGGGTGGTTGTGGATCCTGGCCATCTCAGTCAGCGTACCGATGTCGTATCGTATCTGTGTCCGTGCTTCATAGATACTATTGATTTTTATAAAATGATGTAAAAATGTGCGGTTAAACTTTTTTTTTTTAAATGCTTTATGCATCCTTATTCCATGTCATTTTTTTCGGGTGAATCATACCAGTGTTACGTTGTTTTAACAAAAATCTATTCTAAGAGTGATCTTAAATAGGGTATTAAGTACTAACTAATTAACTCGTTAATATGAAATAAAAAGGGAATAGTTATTGCCACTCCATCATTGAATTAATGCACTCCATGATACCACTCTCAGAGCATGTGGTATCATGTATGCAATGCATGACATGTATAGTACCACATGTTTTAAGAGAGGTACTATGGAGTGTACTAGTTCAATGGTGGAGTGGCAATAACATCACCCAATAAAAATACTAAAATATAAATTCATTTTGCTCAAATATATACCTCTTTAGAAAATTTTCGTATATCTATATATATATATATATATAAATCCATTGTAGCGAAGAAATAATTACTCCGTATAAACTTTTCCAAACCGATTTTCAAAGAATCATGCATGGTAATTGGTAAGCTATTCAAAATTTTACTGGTGATCTTACAATGTATAGGACGACCAAGAACAAACCTATTGACCCTAAACCTTCAAAGCCCAAACCCAGATACCTAACCAGGCCATCACAAATGTAACACTTTAACCCACTCCAAGAAGTGCATTTAGTAATTATAGGGTACAAATAGCAGAATGTATCCCAAATCCTTGATTATATAATATAAATGAAAAAGTGCATAGCTTCATTGTCTAGATCAACATTTAACAACCCCCTATTTGATTTATCAGTAATGATTGGTGCACATAAAATGTGTACATAAAGATCTAGGTCATTCATTTTAGTGGGTCACATGTGTGCAAGGATGAACCCCACCAAAATAAATGACCTAAATCTTTATGTGCACACTTTATGTGCACATAGTATTACCCTTGATTTAATTTTATTTATTTTTATTTTCTTTCTATTTTTAGCATCGTGCTCACTAATTTAGCACAATTAAAAAAGATAATGATAGCAATGAGAATTGAACCTTGAATTGTCTATGATGGTCATCAACCTAATATTAGATCAAGACAACTTGCCAATTTAACACAGTTTTAAGTAAGTCAAAACATCTGGTTAGTTTTTATGTTTAGATCACTTAGGCTTAGTTTGGCCCCCACGTGGTTTTTTAAAATGAGCTTATGAAATTTATTATTAAGTTGTTTGATAATTTTATACAAGTGACACACTACTCTTCAAAAAGACATCATGAAACTAAAAAGCAGCTTTGAGCTTTTAAAAATTCCATTCTAGAGCTTTTAAAAGCTCCCTCCAAAAAAATCGTAAGTTCAATTTTTGCAAAGCTCATAAACTAGTTACCAAATGAATTAACATAAAATTGTGCTTAAAAAAAGAGAAACCCCACAATAGAGGTCAACTATTCCATACTCTGAGTTAATCCATGTCTGCAGTTGTTTCTTGTCGCATTTCATATATACCTGCATTTATAAAGGGTCATGCGCTTGTAGCCACCAAAGAAGTTAATGTGCCTTCTTTTTATTTGGTGGGTGTTGCCAAACACAGAGCAGGGAGTGGATACAGGGGATTGTAGCCCAT
The DNA here is from genome assembly GCA_033977485.1 of Hydrangea macrophylla. Classification (NCBI taxonomy): domain Eukaryota; kingdom Viridiplantae; phylum Streptophyta; class Magnoliopsida; order Cornales; family Hydrangeaceae; genus Hydrangea; species Hydrangea macrophylla. The sequence goes on from CM066995.1 coordinate 98,086,363, forward strand.
ATTTCTTAGCAAAAAAACAAAAAACGAAGATTGTAGCCCATATTCAAAATTTTAGAAGGAAAAAAGGTGCAAATAAAACATTGGAACCAATTGTAATATAGTCAATAATAAAATTTGTACAAATACATTTTCTTTTCACTTTTTAGTTTTTAGTTTTTTTTTTTACTTTTTTTGAAATAAGAGGACAAATCCACTCGCCCGCCTTTCGCGACTTCGGGATCGATACCTATTGTCATTTTTATTGGAGTAAAACAAGGGGCAAATTCCGGGCACGGACACCGACCCCACAACACACGCACCAGGTAAATCAGGTAAATCACGGAGACAAGCTAGCGGTAGAATCTGAACCCACACCAAACTAGACATTTTTTTTTTAAAGGCAAATTACACTGACCTCCCTTGAGGTATATGACAATTACAGGGACCTCCCCTCTGGTTTGAAAAATGACACTCACCTGCCCTCTACCTACCTTTTGAGTGTAAGATTGCCAATTTACTCCTTACCTCATTATATATATATATATATATATATATATGTACATATGTGTGTGTATTTGTGTGAGTGTGTGTGTGCGCGCATTAGATAAAATTATATATATTAGCAAATTTTATAGATTTAGATTTATAGTATTTAGCCCTAACTTTATAAAAACTTGCAACTCGAAAAAGAAAATTTCTAAAAATTTCAAATTTAGGTTTTATAATCTTCAGCCTAACTTACAATAATTTACAGATTTATTTTGTTAATTTAAGCCATTTAACTTTTTTGTCCTAGTAGGTGAAAGATATTAGAACAATTAATTAAAGTACTAATATGCTTCCCAAATTTTCATCCCAAATGATGTTGAAGTGGGGCCACAGTTGAACCACTTTAACATCACAACCAATCAAAATCAATTCGGTCCACTGCCATATGTGTTGGAAAACACTTTTGGAAAAGAAATTTGGGAAGTGTAGTATTACTCTTTCATTTATAAATATCAATAATAATTTAAAAACATAAAAAATTATCTACTACCGCTTTAAAATGAAAAGAATAATAATAGTAATGAAAAGAAAAAAAAAACATCAACAATTTTTTTTTAAAAAAAAATGAATAGTTATATTGCATTTTTGTCTGCTTTATTATTATTATTATTATTTTTAAAAAAAAAAGCATGCTCAGTGGAATCTCTTATATATATATATATACACACACACACACGTGCACATTAGTGTAATGCCCGTGCAAGGCCTGGACTAATTAAGTTTCATTGGAGCAGCTCATTCACAATGTTGGGAGCAAGTTCAAAATTTTAAAAATATGAAGCAGACAAATATACAATATAACTATTCATTTAAAAAAAATTTGTTGATGTTTTTTTTTTTTCATTGTTGTTATTATTCTTTTCATTTTAAAGTGGTAGTAGATAATTTTGTTGATGATTATTATGTTTTTAAAATTCACTGTTGATATTTTTTATAAACAAAAATTTAGTAAAAGTTTGATTTGGTATACACTAAAATTTTGTCGATGATTTAAACTTTTTTTTCATAATTGTTAATATATATATTTTTATTTTTAAAAGATAGTGGATAATTATTTTGATGAATTGTCCAAAGGTATAACAGTCATTTTTAAAATTGAAGGAAGGTGAGTGTAATTTTGAAAACACAGGGGAAGTCCCTGTAATTGTCAGATACATCAGGGGAGGTCAGTGTAATTTGTCCTTTTTTTAAAGTCCATCTTGAAGTCCATCTCTCTAACTATTTTACACGATCCTTGGGGATTTTTTCAAATCCCTATCCTCTTAGAACGACAAGAATACTCCTAATATAAATTTGTGACTCCGTACTCTGATGTTGGGTATATCTCACTTACAAGCAATCCTAGTTGGAATGGAAGAAATGAAAATACAAAGTTGGCCAAAAGACTATTGTTGTAGTTATTTTTATTTTTATTTTCTCACTAGACACGATAATCATGCTTCCACGACCTTAATCAAGGTCACTAAGTTGAAATCATCATTATTTATAAAGACAATGCTTTAGTGCAATTTTTTTTGGTGTAGACGGTGTTGTTTGTTCTCACAAAAGTGAGACTCTTATTTTATTTTATTTTTGAATCCCACTTTTGTGAGATTAAACAATACCACCGGCACCCAAAATACTACACCAAAGTACTGTCCCAATTATATAAATGGTGAAAAATGAAAATGGTTATTTTAAATGCAATTTTAGAGCATCACTTTTCTATAGTAGATTCTTTTTTTCCCAGTTCCCCCACCCCCCAATACCCCTAAATGGATTTTAACCATTACTTTTTCCTGCAGTTCTAAAATCTAACCTAACATACCAAACACATCATCCCAGACATTCCTAAAAACTATACACGCATACACACAATCACACACACACACACACTCATATATATATATATATATATACATACATACATACTGAAAAAGAAAGTGTATGTTTTACATTTTAATCAATGGCTATTAAAAGAAGTCAATTGCTGCTCTTAACTCATATGGACAATCTACCTTGCAGAAATATAAAATCCTCAATAAGTTGAATAATTTAGTTGAAACAACCAAACTTCATAAACAATGTAGATTAACAAACTTTTAACTTGTATTGTTGGAACTTGGAAGAAAAATTAGTGTTAGGTGTCGCGCCCTTGCCATTTTTTGTTGGACAAAAATAGGTGTCTACGTTAGGGCCTGTTTCGGAAATATTGAAATAGGACTTGGTTTAGTACAAATTAAAATTTTTATACTATGTAGGATTTGCTTTAGGTCAAATCTACTACTAATTTTTATTAGATTCTTGTGAGAAAGCCTAATTTGTTAGTGTCTATTTCTTTTATAAAAGCTGTGCACAATCTAATTTCTTGAAACAGGTTCTCCTTCAAACTAACTTACACTTGATAGTTGATTCTCACAAAAAAAGTAAAAAAGTAGATTTTGGTTTTAGTCAGATGTATTCTGAACATTCCCAAACAAGTCCTTAGGACTTGAAAGAAATCAAACACACATTGAATTGCTGAATTGCATGTGGAGGGATTAGGGTCTTACTCTCTACAGTCGAAACATTTAGTACTGTTCAAGCAAGGCCAATAGCCCACATCCATACAACAAAATTAGGGGTAGCACCGTCATTGCAATTAAAATTTGGTGGAAAAAATTTGCTTACGTGTCAGCTTTCCATTAGATTTCTGTATAAACGTGGAAGTAAAGATTTGTATCGAAACTCATAGCTCGGAATAGGGAAGCATTTCACGGTCGACTCTGCTGGAAGGGAGAGAGAGAGAGAGAAAGAGAGAGAGAGAGAGAGAGAGTGTGTGTGTGTGTGCGTGCGTGTTTTTGCATTGGAGTTTCCTCTCTATGGGTTGGCATAATCGCCCACTTCTCTCATCTTCGTGCCCTCCGCTGATTGTGATAAAAAGCTTATAAATTACTGAATAATCTCTGTATTTGTTCTGCTGATTAATTTGTTGTTGAACCCAATTCTCTCTCTGTAAATCAATTGGATGTTTCGCTCTTCACATTCTTGTTCTTTCATCAGTGAGCCAGAAGTCTTATTAGCTTCTTCTTTCTCTCCATCAATACAATAGCTTGATTGATTTAGTTTATTTTTGTTTCCCTCTCTCTCTCTCTATAAATGGCAAATGCATCTGGGTTGTTTTCACCTACAGTTCCAAGTCTCAGGAAGAGGATTCCTCTGTCTATAGGAATATATCGATCTGGGTTTAATTTCTCTGAGGGAATCTGTAAAAGGGTATTTTGCATTGGCACTACTGAAGATGCTGAGAAGCTTAGCTCCGGTGTTTCCCCTTCTGAATCTAGAGTTCCCAGGTACTTTTTCTTCCTGATTGATTCATCTTTTTTGGGTGATTGGTACCTTGGGGTTGTTCGTTTGGCTATGTTATTTTATTTGTAATTTTCTATTCGATGTTTTGAACAAAAAATAAAATTAAAATTGGGTTTGAATGGTATGATGTTATTTGTTGAAATGAAATTAATTTGATTTGTCATCTTTGGGCTGGTTTTGGATTGTGCGTCTCCTATGTTGATGTATTGAGGCAGATGTGAATTAATCAAATAGTGTGTTTATTAGTTGTCAATGTAGGGGTAGTGTTAGTCGGAGCATCCACAGTGGGTTCGTGAAACTTAAGGAAACTTAGGCTAAGTTATTGTACAGGGGAGGAGGCCTTTAGCAGTGGGGGAATATGGGGCAGCACATCATGTGCCGTGACCAATTTGGGGCGGCACATCATGTGCCGTATACTCCAAGTGCCGTGTGATTCTGGGCGGCACGTGTTGTGCCGTTTTCAAGGGGGCGGCATTTCATATGCCGTTTGGAATGAGGGCGGCACATCTTGTGCCGTTTCTTCCTACATTAGCGAAACTTAGTGGTACCACAAAGTCAAGTTTTCTTAAGTTTTACAATCCTATACAATAGCACAAACAGCAGCGTTGTTAATGTCTTTCACGTAAGTTCTCCTAAGTTATCCTATAACCTTCCCCATTGTGGATGCTCTAACTGTTAGATTGCTCTCTTTTCTAGTACTTTAACTGTCACTAAATGGAGAGAGTTTTACTTCTCTTTCATGGTATGAAAACTTTCGGGTGTTTAGAAATAGTGTATTGCAATGTAATTGTTTCTTGCTTTTTTTTCCCCGGAAAAGAGGGTAAATAAATTCCAAAAAAAGTTGTACAAAAGTACAAGGGGCATTCCCCAGGATAACACAGTAATCTCAAAAAACATGCTCAATTTCAAAAGAGCAACAAGATGCCAAGGCAAACATGGGAGGGGAAACTATCTGAATCAAAGAAAAAGATAGACACCCATCCCTACTATCACAAGGATCAAAGCCTAAACAAAGAAGCAACAAGAGGAACAAACATCCTGTCAAACTCTGTAGCGGTCCTTGGGCATTTTAGTAGGCGACTGATATGTCACATAATTGGCATATTAGTAGGCTAAGAGCAGTACAAAGTTGTTTCGAAGCGCATCTCTGAATTAAATATGCCTCTCTAGCTATCTATCCAGCATAGTTTTGATCAAGAACTGCGTTTGATTGGGTGTGAACTTTTAATAAATTACAATCTGTTTTTTCTTGATTTCTAATTATATCTCTTCAAACTACTTTGATTATTGGAATTCTCGTCATTAATTCATATTGGAAGTCATGGATATTCCATTATTAGATAAGAGATAATAATGCCTTGATCGTGGAAATTAATAGTATTGTGGAGTTAGTGTGAGAGTTTGGGCTCACTTACTATTATTTCGTTTTATAAAAACGGGTTGAAAATCATAGCTTAAATGGATATGCGGGGAGCATCTTAATTATATGGGATATGGACTTTTATGACCCGGTTAATAAAACCTATTTTGGGTTTTATGGGCCTGTGATGGAAAGGCCCAATTGAATTTCTATATAAATCAGGGTTAGGTCCCCTCTCCTCTCTTAAGCTACGTACGTTATTTTTCCATCAAGTAAACGGCGATATTGGAAGAGAGCAAGGAGAGGAAGCCCTAGCCCATTCTTTGACTGGCATCTTCTCATCAATTCTAAATAACGAATTCAGGTATGTAAATCAATTCTTTGTGTTCTATGTTTCTAATATGGTTTAATCTAACAGTTGGTATCAGAGCCACCATATTATAACAAGAACCAAATTTTGATAGACTAAATATATTGTATATTGCAGTATAATATATGTGTAGATCGAACAATCTTAGGTGCAACTATATAGTACTTCTAACATTTATTGGTAATGAATCCGAAAGGGATGTGTAAGAGTAGGTAGACAAAAGATTTGAATAAAATGGGTAAAGATACTACACAGATGTATATGTAATATATAAATATATATTATATATATACACATTCAATTGTGTATTCCTCTAACATTAAGAATCACAGGCACCATTAGGTCATCAAATGAACAGTCCTTTGAAAAAGGAAATCACAAACTTATGATCTGATTTCTGTATAAATTTGGAAGTCTATTACTGAATATATAGTCGGCCATGGCCTGTTGGAATTATAGTGTGAATAAAATTAAAATAATAATAATAAAAAAATAAAATTTAAGAGGTATTAAGTGTGTTGGATATATATTGGTTCTCCAAATATGCCCTTAACTTTACGTGAAGCATTGCATTGCTTCATTCAAATTGTCAGGCACATGGTCACATGGATATTCACTAGGTCATGTGTGGTGTGTTAGAAAAAGATAATGGCAAGTTCTATTTACTTTACCATAAAATTCAAACAGTCCCTACATTTTAGTGAAACGGTGCACAGTTTCTTAGAGTTTTGGGTAGACACAACTCTCTTGATTATTTGCAACTCCATGTATAGATTCGGTTCATATATATACATATATATATACATACAGGTGTGTGTTTTTTTGGGTTTTGAATTTCATCTCTTTTCAGATTTTCTCAATCTCTGGTTTTTTGTTTCTGGTTTATATTTATCAGTTTCGAATTTGTTCTTTTCAGAGAGATCAAAACACACAAAACAGTTTGCTAGAACTAGGGACGGATCTAGAAATTTTTTATAGGGGGGCTTGATAGAGATTTGTACGAGGGTTCAGAGGCAACGCGCCCGAATATATATATATATATATTTATAATTATCACGAAGAAAAATATATATATATTTATATAAAAGAAAGAGGGCTTAGTATGACAATTTTAAAATGTCAATGGGGGCTAATTGTAAATTAATTAATTTTTTTTTTTAGTATTTTTTTTTTTTTTTTGGTACAAGTGTACATTTTTTGAAAACCTAAGGGGGGCTTCCCCTTGCCCTTCTTTACATCCGCCCCTGACCAGAACGAAAGACTTTTATGTTGCTAATCTATGGTTAAGATTGTTGTATTCTCAAAGATGGTCGTCATAGACTTGCAAGCAACTACGAGCATGGCGCAAATCTGTCTATAGGACATTGCAATTTGCAAGCCTCGATCTGTTTCAATAATTCTATTATTCAAGTTTTCAATTTTAGTATATAAAGTGTTCCATATTGACAACACCATGTATATTCTCAGTTCTCTAATCTGAACAATGCCATTTTGGTCTGCCTAACAGATTTACTATTTTCTCTTTTTTATACTTATAACAAAATATTTTTTGATTTTGCGTTATCAAAACAGTATATGGTGTGTGGTTTGTGTATATATATAGATATATACATATATGTGAATCCTTTTAATCTGCTATTGCTGTATAAGAATCTGGTTTGAAAGGTTTCTGGCTTTAATTTCTATGAAATTGGTTTGTCTATCTCTATACAGATTATATATATCAAACCCAGATCCGTTTTTATCATAGTCAATATTGTTTTGAATTTTGTGACTCATAGATATTTGTGTATATATATATACCTGTTATATCACGGAGCGGCGTAAACTTATTACTCGTTGTTATTATATTCTAATAGATGTGCTCACCAAAGGGCAGTGCTAATTCCAAAAGACCGAAAATGCAGCATTACCAAAAGCACCCTTCATGAATAGGTGACTATGTTCACTTGCATCTGTAGACAACTTGTTTGGGATATGGTGCTACTGCTAATGGCACCTTTACAACCACTTCGGTGGTTAATTTGTTTCATTGTCTCTTTGTTTAAAAAAAACATGTAGTGGCCTTGTGTAGTAGGCACTTTTCTTTTGGTATGTGCAATCACCAACCCAAAAGGGGGTAATTATGCATTGTAATTTAAGAAGTAGAATCAGGTACATGAGCATAGTGCATTAAATTTTAGAATTTTCTTCTGCCTAAAGGTGATGAAATTTTTGAAAATTTTTACGCATTTTGTCATCCACTTCATTATTCGAAAATTTTGTATATACTTAATAGCTTATTATGTTTTTCTGCCTAAAGGTGACTAACATGGTGACGCGGCTTGGTATTTAAGTAGATCCTGTATTGTGGGACATTAAAGTTTTTTAAACAAGAAAATGGAGGACCTTATAGCATGTAATAAATTCTGCCAAAAGGTGATTTTATAACGATGCACCAAGGACTCACATTATATTATGGGACATTAAAAGATATAGACAAGAAAATGGAGGACCTTATAGCATGTTCTAAATTCTGCCTAAAGGTGATTTTATGATGATGCACCAATGACTCGCATTATATTGTAGGACATTAAAAGATTTAGACAAGAAAACGGAGGACCTTGTAGCGTGTTATAAATTCTGCCTAAAGGTGATTTTATGATGATGCACCAAGGACTCGCATTATAATGTGAAAAATATTCTATCTACTGTAATTCTGTCATGGGCTCAATGCATTTATTATACAGTAGTTTGTATTTTTTCTTTCTGTCAGAAATGAATCTTTCTGCGGTCAATTCTATCTTACCTCTATGTCGGAAACGGAGATGATAGGATCGGTTTCTTTACCTTTAAGACCAAATTCTATTTTGTCTTAGATAACATTTTCTATGTACCGTCAGACATAATTTGATCTCTATTTCAAGTTTAGATGAACGTGGTTATTGTTTCTCTTTTGGCTATAAGAAAATTGAGTTGAGCTTTAATTCTCTTGTTATTGGTAATGTTTTTTTTTTCCAGTGGGTTATATCGATTGATTGAATATTTTACCCAATAATAAGTCTTTGATTGTTTCTTCTTATGGCAAGAAAATAGTTTTAACTCGAGATACTTCATATCATGATCTTTGGCATAAATGTTTAGGTAATATTTCCCAAATGAAAAAAAAAAAAAAAATTGACCCCAAAACCACCTCTTGGTTTTCATAGGCTTGGTTTTAGGTCATCTCGTCGACCCAATCTCTTGTAGACAAGCCATGTCTAGTCTCCACTCGGCTAAATGGATCACAATAAAGTGTGAGAGCTTGTTGAACACTTGAACTTCTACAAGGTTTCAAAATTGTTGGTTGCAAGTAGGTCTTTGAGACCAAGTTAGACTCTCGAGACTATGTGGAGCGCCATCAGGCTAGACTAGTGGCTAAAGGCTTTACCCAAAATGAATGTGTTGTTTAATTTTTGAGACATTTTCTCTCCTGAGTTTATAATTGCATGTTATTTAGCTGAGGTGCAAAGTATTGGTTGCGTAACTTTATATTGGGATTAGGTAACTGATGGTTTTATTGATGTAAGGCATATTGGTATAGATAGACTGATAGCAGATCCTCTGACCAAAGGTTTACCTTCCACTACTTTTTATGGGACATGTTGGTAACATGGGAATTGTTAAATCTTTTGAGATTTTTGGTTAATGTGGGAGTAACTTTACTTCTTAATAAAGATTTATGATTCAGTCTTCCATTTCATTTTGATGCATTGGATGAATATCTTAATTGATATGATTCATTATATTTTGTGCACATTATGTATGTTTTATCTCGAGATGTAAAGTGAAGTTGCATCTAATAGTTAGATACTTGTGGAGTCTCATTGAGACATTGACTTTCATAGTGAAAGATATTGGTTAATCACATGTGTACTCTATCATTTAGAGCATTCAGGTTTGAGCATGTGTTCACATGTGTACTCTCATAGTGAGAGCATTCAGTCTAGAGCATGTGAGAGTAATTCCATAGTGGAAAACTCTTGGTCTTCTTGAAGACATATGGCCTTTTGAGGTATTAATATTGGTTTTGTGCATATAGTTGCGCACAAAGCATTGGAGGACCAATTGTGTTTTGACACATTCCGGGTTGGTTTTAAGTGTTGTTGTTACATACCACATTTGTCATATCCGCAATTCATATTAGTGAATATTGTTAGCATTTGTAACCATGGAGGGGTATTATGTTGTTTGATAGCATGATGCTTCCATGATTCGGTGTTGACATTTTTATTAAGTATGATGTGTTAATTAAGGTTATTCATTTAGCTATGAGTATAATGTGGCCATTTTGAGTATTTCACCCGTGAATCAAAAATGATTTTAAAATCAAAATATTTTATTTTTATAAATGTTCGCCCATGTGGGAGAATGTGAGAGTTTGGGCTCACTTACTATTATTTCGTTTTATAAAAACGGGTTGAAAATCATAGCTTAAATGGATATGCGGGGAGCATCTTAATTATATGGGATATGGACTTTTATGACCCGGTTAATAAAACCTATTTTGGGTTTTACGGGCCTGTGATGGAAAGGCCCAATTGAATTTCTATATAAATCAGGGTTAGGTCCCCTCTCCTCTCTTAAGCTACGTACGTTATTTTTCCATCAAGTGAACGGCGATATTGGAAGAGAGCAAGGAGAGGAAGCCCTAGCCCATTCTTCTAATATGGTTTAATCTAACAGTTAGGTCAGGCTGTGATGTCGCGTAAGGACCTATGTTACGTTTCACCCTTGAGAGAAACGCTTTTCTGATCATTATCAATATAAAACTGCTTTGGTATCTTTGTTAGATTAGAAGTAAATCTGGTTTGATGGGTAATAGTGAATGTGTCCATACCCTTTGTGGGTACCATAGTTCACCTTGGGGCCCTCCTCGTTCAAGTGTTCAACCTTTGGTACTTAGATGGATCATGATGACACAGTGATGATTAAGGGTTAGCTTTCTGTTTTTCAGGTTTGGTCTGCCCAGTTTAATATAGGGTTTTGGGCTAGGAGAGTAGACCAGGCTTGGCCATTCTTTAGGCAAATATGATGGTTAGGTCCAGCTCAACCGTATGCATAAGTATTAGTACTAGTGTAGGTAGGAATGTTCATATATATGCAACCACATCATGCATTCGTATCTTCGTGTGCGTGTATGAATATATGATGGTAAACCAGAAGTTAATCAGTTAGTTTGGCTGCTCTGCTATTACTCTTGAATATTTGTGTTATGCTGACTTCGACTTGGACCTGTTTGATAATACCTTTATATATCCAGATATATTTTCTCTCTATTTAGAAACTACTCTTTTTTTTTTCCTTCATATTTGGACACGACCCCGTAATTTGAAGATCATCTCTCTCTCTCTCTCTCTCTCTCTCTCTCTCTCTCTCTCTCTCTCTCTCTCTCTCTCTCTTTTGTTTTGGTTTTGAAAATTTACAGGTTTGTTAGTAAAGGATGCAAATTAGTTGGATGTGGGTCTGCCGTACCAAGTCTTCAGATTTCGAATGACGATCTTGGGAAAATTGTTGAAACCTCTGATGAATGGATATCTGCTCGCACTGGGATTCGTAAACGAAATATCCTTCCAGGTCAGTGTCTTTTTGCAGTGCTTGCTTTTGTAACCAAATTCAAAATTTCCAGTTTTTATTTTGTCCATATTTCTTTTTCCTTCCAATTTTCCTCACTGCTTTCCTTATGAACCAAACACTCGAAAGTGTTTTTTCTCGATGTTTTCTTTTCCCTTCCATCACTAAATCCATGAACCGCCTAGCGCCTTAATGTTCAAAATATCTGACTTCTAGGCAGTCGTGTGCTGGATATTTGTGATTCAAAACTCACTGTTTGGTGCTTACCCGTGTATAACTTCGGGACAAATATCAATGATATCTGGATCCTGACCATCAATAACTGTGTTGTGCAGTGCCATCATCCTGAATTGTTTTTGACGGTAAAGAAGATAAGGCTGCTATTTAAAATTGAAAAAAAGATATAAACTTATTGCTGGAAGCTCCTTTTTGTGTTTGTGCTGAATTGCTTGATGATTTGACTGTTTCCTATTACTTAAATAAAATCTTCATGTGTTACTTATTAGGGATATTTTGACGTCCTTAAATCAAGTTTGTTATGTGGCGGTTGGTAGCAAGATGAAAGCATCTTATTAGGTACTGCTATTTAGGTATTCAAACTATGTACACATTTGTATGTGCTTTTGCAGGGAAAGATAGCCTGACCGATTTGGCTGCGGAGGCAGCAAGGAGAGCTCTTCAGATGGCAGAGGTTGATCCCGATGATGTGGACCTAGTCTTGTTGTGTACGTCTACTCCAGAGGACCTGTTTGGCAGTGCTCCTCAGGTATGGATTTGTATATTTTGTGAATGCTTGCATTCCCTAGTTTTTTTTTTTTTGGATATCCTTTATTGATCAAAGCGAAAAAAGAAAAATTATTATGGTCCGGTCAAATTGTGCAGTAATATTAATTCAGGTTTTGCTCCTTGGGTGCCTTAGGACCATTTATGCATGGTTTGTTGAGAGTTATTATTATTTTACCTGTTTTTATTTTCTGATTAGTCTAAGGACTGTCTTGTACGTAATATTTATTTTTCTCTCTTTAATAATGTAAATGGGGGAGTGACACATTGTCAACCCTAAGTTTGGCCGAATTTATTTGTCAACATAGTATCAGAGCAGGTTATTGTCAGGCCTAGTTTGGTCATACGTAATCCACGTTACCATATCTCAGTAATCCACGTGTTTGACTCTCAGTCATGCCACAAGTGCGGGGGCGTGTTGAGATTATAATCACACTTCGGGAATTTAAGGCCTTGCTACTCAATATATAAGATCATGGGGCCACTCCCATCCATTGCCAATTGGTTTTTGGTTGAATGCTCCAATTCAACTTGGTTAACTGATCTACTTATAGATGGACATGGGTTTGGAAATTTATTTCTCCTTGGGTCTAGGTTGATGAGAATAAAATGGATGTGATGCCAAATATGAAGATCAAATATGATCAGATCACAAATTATGTTAAGACTATATTATTTGACTTGTCTATGTTAATAAGGCTATTCATGTTGTGTAATTCTTTTGTTTGGATTTGACGATTTTAAGCTGTTTAAACGTCTACCGACCCTTTTTGCTTGTGGTACATGACTATGACTATCAGTCTATCATTGTCCTTGCTTATCAATAAAAAAATTGGATTATTAAAAAAAGAAAAGAAAAAGCAACACATGAGTGTGTTGGTAAAAGGGAGGAAAGGTTTGTGGTCAATGGTCATCACTTCCCACCCAATGCAACAGCTATGCTAGGTCATAACACTGTTAAAGTTTTATGACTGTAAAACTTGTATTAATTAAAAAAAAATCTATCAATAAAGAAAGGGAATTGCTATTCCCACCCCAAAATTGAACTAATGCACTCTAAGGTACAATTGACACACCATGTAGTCAATGCATTCCGTGGAGTGCATTGGTTCATCCATGTATTGCGAATAGCAATTCCCTAAAGAAAAAGAGAAAAAAAAAGTTCTTGTATAGAGAATGAATTTAAGTCTATTGTCTGATTACTGTAATTGAAATTTTCACACATTTGGTGCTAGAACTACTGTAGAACACTTGTGTTATCTAAATTCTTGTTTCATGAATCAGATTTCAAAGGCACTGGGCTGCAAAAAAAATCCATTGGCTTATGATATTACAGCTGCTTGTAGCGGGTTTGTGTTGGGTCTAGTTTCGGCTGCAAGTTATATTAGAGGTTATGATTTGTTTTCAATTGGTCTGCTGAGATTTCAATTGTTTAATTGTTTAAAAATTGAATTATACTTATTGTAAAATGCAGGAGGTATGTTTAAAAATGTTCTCGTCATTGGGGCTGATGCTCTTTCCCGGTACGTTGATTGGTCGGATCGAGGAACCTGTATTCTCTTCGGGGACGCTGCTGGTGCTGTATTAATACAGGTAACACGCATGCTAAAATTTATGTCATTGTATACAGGTAGTTATTTGTTTTCCTATATTCTTGGAAATGCATTATTTCTAGCTTATTGGTGTGAACAAGAAGAAGTTAGCTAGTAATATATTTAAACAAAGAGTATGCGGGGCCCTAAATGACCCATCACTTTTTCCTCCCCCTCCCTTCCGCTCCCGCCCCGCTCAAGAAGAAACGTTTGAAACCTTGTAAAGTTTAGCGCTTTCCCGCCCCCGCTCCTGCCCCCACCCCCTCTCCCGCTTCGTGCAACTTAGGTTATAAGAACCATTAAGAAAGCACCAAAAGGGTGTGCAACCTTGTACATAGGACACATGTACCAGTAAATTATGCAAAGTTAGAATTTATCTCACCCTAAACAAAAATTCATTCAACAAACAAGGGTCCTCCAGTGATCCAAACAAAAAAGGAGCTCAACATACTATGCTTAAGAACCGAGATAAGCTCTTACGCAGAGAGGGAGAGTGAGGGAGGGAGTATTCTCAAGTGGAAATCCAGATGTAGCAGCAACATTAATAGGTAAATAAACAGCTTTCAAATGCCTTCTTCGATGTCAAGAAACAGGATGATTTATACACCAAATCAATGTTTTGAAAACCGGACCGTTCATCGAACCAGAAAAATGACCGGGTCACGGGTTAACGGTTCAACCATCGGGTGAACCGGAATCAAACCGTGATGTTATAATTATATTTATTTATATGCATTTAAAGTAACATAAATTAAAAAACATAAAAATATCTATTTTTTCCAAAATGGGTTGAATAAAATAAAACTAAAAGTGTGTACAAATTACACAAGTAAGCCTATGAACCACCAAACAACCCTTAAAGTTTGAGAGCATTTTTGCTCACCCAATTTTTGGTGCACCAATGCTCACCCAAGTCTCCCATTGGTCAATGCAGTGGGACCCATGATTAAACACCATTAATTAAATCCTGGGTCCCACTACATTGACCAATGGGAGGCTTGGGTGAGCATTGGTGCACCAAAAATTGGGTGAGCAAAAGTATTTTCCTTATAAGTTTTCCCAGCATAGAGAACCACCAACGTAAGGGAGTTGCGCGTGTCAACAGTCATCAATGTTGACAAGTCTTTGCCTTGGAAAGGCAACTTGACAAGTCCTTGCCTTGGAACCATAAATGTCAGTACGTTCAAACACATCCAACAAATGCGCCGATCACCTTAAATGAACTGACCGGTTATGGAAAACCGTGACCGGTTCAGTGGTTAAGCGGTTTAATCGTTTGGTTCAACGGGTATTGCCGGTTCAATTCAAAACACGGTTAAGCGGACTGAACCGGACCGGAAACATGACCGGTCGACGGTCCAACCGGTCGAACCGGCCGGTCCGGTCCGGTTTTTAAAACACTGCACCAAATATTATAAGAAAAGCTTCCTACCAGGCTGGAGTCAATAGCTTAGTTCATCGAGTTTGTACTCGAATGCAGACAAAAGATCACCTTGAAAAGCATTAAAGGTTAAAGGTTAATTGAATACCTACAAATTTACTTAGATCACCACGTCTTGTTTCTTGCGAGTGGTATTAATTTTCATGTCTTCCATAAACAGTTCATTGGAGAGTGAAATGATGTTTTTGCCTCAATACTGATGCACTGTTGTTCTGCAGGCCTGCAACACTGAGGAGGATGGTTTATTTGGTTTCGACTCGCACAGTGATGGTGATGGCCAAAGGTATGTGTTGTCATTGGGGAAAACTAACTCTGCACCCATTTTTGTGTAGTGAGACTTAAAACGCCACCCCCCCTTTGTACAGGCACTTAAATGCCACCATGAAAGGAAATGAAGCAGACCATACGTTCGGTTCTAATGGTTCACTCTTAGGATTAGCCAACAAACGTTACTCCTATTCTTGTATACAAATGAACGGTAAAGAGGTCTTCCGCTTTGCTGTTCGGTGTGTGCCCCAATCAATTGAGTTGGCTCTCGAGAAGGCCGGTCTCACGTCATCTAGCATTGATTGGCTACTGCTCCATCAGGTAAAAGATATAGAGGCTATATATAAGAAGTGTTGATAGAAGCTTTAGTTGAGTCTTTTGATCGTCACTACAGTTGCATACATAGCTTGTTTGGTATTGCAGTGGAAAGAAGAGGCTTTTTCTTTAATATATTTTTGAAAAGAGTAATGCGACACCCATATCTAAATCCACACCCAATTTCACACCCAACACATCCTGGCCCTTGATTCCGGTGGGTGATGCCCACTGGAATCAAGGGCCAAGATTATGTGGGTGTAACATTTTTGTTTTGAAAAAGCAGCAAATCAATGCATCTGATTTAAGCTGTTTTTCCGTTCAGCTTTAAAATGGGTTTGATTTTTGATAAACCTGTGAAAAAAGTTTTTTGCCAAACAAAATCAAATATCCCAATAATCCCAAATAAGTGATTGTTGGCCCCAAATAAGATGATCCAAACGGGTTCTAAGTAACTTGATTTGTTTATTCAATGAAATCCTTTTAAGCTATCCCTCGGTCCTGCTACTATACTTTATTACTTGTCAGAAGTATCCTCACTGCTTTACTTGTCTTGAATTTTTACTGCATGAAATATTATGTTGAATGGAGTGAACATTCTTACACCCAAGTTTTCAGCACATTTTTGTCTCTTTTAATTAACCAAGATAGAAAGGAGAGGGGTGAGGGTCCTGGCTTTTTGTTTCCATATGCATTTACAGGCATTGGCGTGTGTTGGATAGTGTCTTATGATGAACAATGTCTTTTAATGCTTAATTTACAATCTTTGTGTGATGAAGAAAAAGAAGGTGAATAAGCGTTTCTATAGACTGCGATTCTGGGAAAAAACTAGTCGGGAAACTATAATGATGCTGATGAGAGTCGGTTCATGCAGGCAAATCAAAGGATCATTGATGCAGTTGCAACACGTTTGGAACTCCCACCAGAACGAGTCATTTCCAATTTGGCGAACTATGGAAATACAAGTGCAGCATCTATTCCATTGGCATTGGATGAAGCTGTTCGGAGTGGGAAGGTACAGTCCGGCAATATTATTGCGACCGCAGGTTTTGGAGCCGGTCTTTCGTGGGGCTCTGCCATAGTTAGATGGAAATGAAAACCTAACTCTCTCACAGCTTCTCAGTAAAGATCGAAGGAAGAAAGTTTTAGTATGAATTGCTTATCTTCCAACCCTTGCTTCAGATTCAAAGTGTTTGGCAGTTCTTTGGGAGCTTGCAATTGGCACATCCTCCTTGTCCTCTCTTTTATTACTTGTTTGTATTTCTTTCGCCTCTCTTTTAGTAATTACTAGAATTTTGTTGTCTTCAAACTTTTGCATCATTAATAAATATAATTCTTTGTTTTTTTCTCAGCCCGAGTATCTTAGATGTTCCTGAATTTTATGCTTGTGACAGTGAACTTTTATTATGCCAAGTTAATGGAATCAGAAATAGGTCAGAGTTTTTCCAGGTGTGGAAGATTTATCTAATTCATATTGCAGCATTAAAATGGTTTTTGCCTGCTGGTTGTGTCGAGCAAGAATGCGATGTCCACACACTAAAACAGGGTTTACAACTTGCGGGGTAATCCAGTTGGAATTTGACTTGCCCTAGACGTCCAGAGTTTGATCGGTGTGCACCATGTTTTACTCGATATTGGTGACTTGCGAGTTGTTGGCATTATCTAAGAGTTTACCTACATGATCAGTTTCTTTTGCCCGGCTATAGATTGTTCCCATATCATTTATTAAAAAAAAAAAGTGGGAGTGAAAAGTGTTGCTATATTTTTTTACTACAAAATTTGAAGCACTCTTCACTTATGTGATGAATAAACATGTAGAGAGCCAATATATAATAGCCAAATAAACAAAAGAAAAATTACATAATCCAAAGTCATTGAACTGAAACTTCTTCAAGTCTTGATTGGATCCTCTTTAGGACACCCTCTATAGCTATATCAAATGCATCCTTCTTATCCCTCAAGCCTAAAGAACTTCCATGCTTTCTATACATAACTCTAGGCATCATCTCCAAAACTCTCTCTCTCATCCTCCTAACTTCACCTCTTGGTATGCTCCTCAACACATCCAAAATCCTCACCCCTTTGAACACCACATCCTCTTTGGGTATGAACACCGAGAACTCCTTGTACTGGTCCTCTGGCAAGTGCCAACCGTACTGTGCCTTCGCCGATAGTTCCTCGAAGAAAACCGGTATACACCCGGAGAGAATTCCGTCGAATGTCGCCCGTCTGGTCGGTGTATCGCCGGGTGGCTGCAAACAGAAGCTCGATTGCAACATTGGCCTCATGAATCGAATTGGGTCGTGCTCGCAAATCCCATTGGAGCAATCCACAAACTCGCACAATTTCGAATACCCACCACTGTCGACGGTGGAATTAGGCCCTGTACGATAAAACTGAAAATTAAGTACTTAAAAACTGATTCTTTTTATATTATCGAACAGCACTAAAATTTTCATTTTCACTGCTTAATTAGGCCATGTATGATAAACTGAAAATTGAGTACTTAAAAACTGATTCTTTTTATATTATCGAACTGCACTAAAATTTTCATTTTCACTGCTTGATTGGAAAACGTACCCTGAGTGTTTGTGCTGTTCTCGCATTCGAGCCGAATGCTACGGCGGATGTTGGGCGACGATGACCCCCCTCCGCCGCCGGCGAATAGCATCAATGAGCTCCGTCGTGAGCTGCGGACCCGGCTGACCCACGATTGAAACAGAGCAGTGTTGGGAGGATGAAACGAAGATGGGTACGGAATGGCCTGTTCTTGCCAAGGCCAAGTTCGTGACTCCAACGTTAAAGCCGTGATGTTATAGAACTCGGGTAATTCGAGAAACGAGGTGCCCCAGATGGGCGGATCGTTGGTCAGAGGTTGACTGAAGTCCCAAGCCGGACGAGCCATGACCAAGAAATGGTCGTGGCCGGAACGTTTAGCCCAGATTTGAGGTTCGTCGTAGTGTTTGATAAATTGGAACAAATTGAGACCGTGTTCGAAGCTAGAGTTGATTTCGGGGCCGTATAGGTACTTGAGAGAGTCGATTCCGGCGTAGTAGGGGAGGAAGACGGCGGAAGCGGCGGAAGGATCGGAGGTGAGACATGGGTACTCGAGCATTCGCCTGTGGAAGATGAGTTCGAGCATGAACGGGTCGGTCCGGTACCAACTGTGGGAGCGGTTGTGGGTCTTTTGACCCAAACCGTGATTGGGTATGTAAGAACAGAAGTCATCGAAGAGTGGGTATTGAGAGCAGTTGGTGAGAAGGTCGAGATTGAATTGAGATGGAAGGCGTCTTATGTGGATCCAACGGTTTGAGCATTCGGATTCTTCGAGTTCGGGTTGTTGTTGGGTATTACATGAATTTAATAAGAAGAAGAAGAAGAAGAAGAAGAAGAAGAAGAGAGTGGTTGATTTGGTGGCCATTAAGATTTGGGGGAGAAATGGGTACAGAGAGAGAGAGAGAGGGGATGACTTATTTTCGTCTCTTGTTTTACCATTAAACAGTGAGTGAGACTGTTTTTGTTGTTTTGTTTTCGAATCTCTGTTGAAACTGTAAAGATTGTAAGGTGTATTTGTTTTTGTATATGTGGCTTGTTTGTATACACAAAAAAAAAATTAAGAATTTAAGAGAAACGGTAAAAAAAAAAAAAAAAGAGTTGAATTTAACAACCAGGAAGGGGGGCGTGTTGACCATCCACCATTGTCGGTGGGAGGGACAACTGGATCGTGGCCATTATTCACTTCACACTTTCCACTCAATGCGGCGGCGTTTCCGACCTTTTCTTTTTTTTGCAATTAATTTTGTTGAGCGGTAAAATAAAATACATATACCCTGGAATATTTTACAACGAATCCGTGTTTGGATTTTGGGCAGTGGGCACCTGTGACCTGCACTGACTTTAATGGGCCGTGGTTTTGGGTACATGAATGGTTTGGTGAGCATTTTTGCTTACCAATTGGTTATTATTCACTCAGTTTTTTTTTTTTAGAGTAATACTTTCACTTATAATTTTTACATAATTTTTTGTTCATAATTCATAAAAATGTGTTTATCTTTCTCCTGTGTTATCCTGTGATATCAGTAGACCCCACAGTGATACAAAAGAGATAGACACACTTTTATAGGTTGTGAATAAAAGGTTGTGTGAAAATTGTGAATGAAGTTTTATCCAGTTTTTTATTGGGAGACAAGTTTTATTCCAGTAATTATGTTGACAGTACATTAAAAAAATGATAATAGAATGGGACATATTTCACTCAATCGAAAAGAAAATATTGGCTATATATCACATCATATCTGTAACGTTACTAACATATTTGACAATTTTGCTCACGCGGGAATGATTTTTCCTGAAAAATAGGAGGGATAGATGTAACTATACAGAGTTTGTATTGGATTTGGGAAATCATGTTATCTTAATAACCGTAATAATGAATAATTTTTCCTAATAGAGGCTTGAGTGAGCAAAAATGTATGAACAAAAATGCTCCTCTAATTTGGTGGGGTCTTTCACCAATACAAAGACTATTTCGGTGGGCTGAAATCTCTGTTCTCCCACTCTAATTGTTTGACGGACGGAGGGTAATTCGATACTTCTCAAATTTGCATGTCAAATGTGGCTATCAATATATGGTAGTAAACCCACGTGATTTTCATTCAAAAATGTTGAAGTGGTCCCCTGTACCACTTGTGTGTGGGAAATACCTTTGGAAATCATACCAATACTTGGGTAAGAGAACACTTAGGCTTAGTTTGCCCCCCACATGACTTTTTAAAAATAGCTTATGAAATTTATTATTAAGTCGTTTGATAATTTTGTACAAATGACACATTGCTCTTCAAAAAAATATCATGAAACCAAAAAGCAACATTGAGCTTTTAAAAGCTCCATTCTAGAGCTTTTAAAAGATTCCCAGAAAAAAAGCCCCAAGTTTAATTTTTATAAAGCTCAAACTAATTACCTGATGAATTAACATGATATATCTTTAAAAAAGGAGATTCACCAAAATAGGGGCCAAACTAAGCCTTAATAATCAACCATCCAAGGGAGGCTTATATGAATTGAAAATAACTAATTATGCTTTCTTTTTTGGGAGGCTTGGTGTAAGGTCCTTAAAGTTGGTCATTCTTGGTTTGAGGGATAGCCCATTAACAATAAACCCCACAAGGACAAAAGTCCAAGCCTATTTTTTCACTCCAGTCCACACCACTAACAATTTACTCCTCAAGTCCATTTCAACACTATAAACTTACCAAACTACCCCTCACTTCCAAAAATGCCCTAAACCCATATCAGTTTTGGTCTCTCTCTCTCTACGACCTCTCTCTCTCTCTAAGATCTCTCTCACCACCACTGGTACACCTCTACCACCGCTACTGCCACCGCCACCATTCATTCCTACCGGAACCACCACCACTAATCCAGTGCCACCTCCTTCTACCATAGCAACCACTGCCTTCCATGACCTCTCTCTGCACCACCATCATCAATCCACCACCACCACCACCACCACCAAGCATCCTGTTGCCATGGCCACTACCACTAGCAAGCCGCCGTCGTCATCATCGCAACCAACCGCCGCTATCGTCACCGTGGCCGGTGTCGATCTAGATCCAGATCTAGATCTAGATCTCCTTCACCAGTTGAGATCTAACTCTAGATCTAGATCGAGATTCGAATGTACACGGCCAATGTAATGAACTCCGGTGACCACCATGCAAGCTAGGTGATCATTACCAGCTTTTAGTTGCAGAGGTATGTTAGTTGCAGAATTTACATATTAAGTCAAATTTCTCTTAAGATTTTTAAACTGAAATTTTCAAAATTTTTAGATTATTCAGTGATGTTTCAGTTCTTTTATTCAGTGATGTTTCAGATTATTCAGTGATGTTTCAGATTATTCAGTGATGTTTCACTTAATATGTAAATTTTCAGAATTTACATATTAAGTCAAATTTCTCTTAAGATTTTTGGATTTATGTAGCTAAGGTGTTGTTCTTCTGCCATAGTGGTTTTTTTTTTCTTGATTGTGATCTCATGAGTGCTATCTTTATTGTGACTGCATTGATTGCATTGGTGTGTTGGTTGCATAATTTGCAAATCAATCTTAAGTGAAATTTCACTTAAAACAAATCTTAAGTCAAATTTCACTTAAGAACAAACTGTTCATAAAGAAAAAGTAATTTCTGTAATAAAGTTGGATGTGGTGTTGCCGGTGGCCGTCGGAGGTGGCACGGATAGTGTCTGGTGGTGTCGTGAACATTGGTTGCCGGAGATGGCAAGGGTGAACACCACTGTTCATCGTGAACAGTGGTGATCAGAGGTGGTGTCGTCGGTGGTTGCCAGAGGTGGCAGGGTGGTGGTCGGAGGAGGCAGGGTGATGGCCGGAGGTGGCAGGGGTGGTGGTTGGAGGTGGTATGGAGTAGTGGTAATGGTGGCTAGTTTGGTTTATAGGGTTAAAGGTTGAAGATGAGGGCATTTTGGTCCATGGACATTGGGAGGACTCATCTCCAATGTGTATTTTAAATTGTCCTTCAATCCAATAAAACCCCTCTTAATGACCTTTTCACCAATTTTCCCTTCTTTTTTCTAGTTCGGGAATTGTTTGTAAATTAAAATTATTCACTTGGTTCATTCGGAAAGTGTCATCGCTTAGGTTTCTATGGGTATTGTTTTAACATTCTATTAGTCCAAATAATGTTTGGATAGACAACACACAAACAACACTTATTAGGACATATGGGATGCTCAAATAACCTAGATGTTAGGGTTGGGTTGACTTGTAAAAGAGTGTCGTGATTTAATAATTTTATGGTCTAATCAAGAGTGCAAAACGGTTCTGTTTGGTCTAATTTTCAGTCACACTTATCGATTTTGGTTCAGTTTAGTATAAAATGCCGATTCGGTTCGATTTAGTGTAAAATATCGGCTCGGTTCTTTAATTGCATGAAAATGTTAAAAATCGACCAAACTGATCAATTTGGACCATTTACATACACCCATAGTCTTAAGTTATTATTATTATTATTATTTTTTTAATTTTAGTTAGCTTTAATATAATTAAGAATGACTCTGTACACTTGGAGGAAAAGTTTGAACACATGATGGGCCTTTTAGTGCTAAGGCTTAGTTTGGCCCCCATGTGGCTTTTTAAAAGGAGCTTATGAAATTTATTACTAAGTTGTTTGATAGTTTTATACAAGTGACACACTACTCTTCAAAAATACATCATGAAACCAAAAGCAACCTTGAGTTTTTAAAAGCTCCTCCAAAAAAACCCTAAGTTCAATTTTGGCAAATCTCATAAATTAATTATAAAATAAATTAACATGAAATTATACTTTAAAAAAAGGAGAAGCATCAAAATGGGGGCCAAACTAAGCCTAAGTAGCATCACTGGTCAAACGAAAAAAAGCCCAAACAGATAGGGGTGGGCATACTTCGGGCCAACCCGAAAAACCGAACCGAAACCGAAAATTTTCAAATTTTGGTTCGGATAATAACCGAACCGAAATTATATCAGTTCGAAACCGAACTATTTTAATTAGTATGGTTCGGTTTTCGAAAGTAAAAAAAAAATCGGTTCGAAACCGAATAACCGAAATTTTAAAAATATATAAAGACTTGTTAGATAAATTAGGGTCATATGATTCATATTGGTAATGAAAAATAACAAATAAAAACAGAATCTCAAAGTGGTGAATCTTTACTAATTTACTTTACTAAATTTTACCCAAACAAAAAATAAAAAAATAAAAAAAATAAAAAAATAAAAAACAAAAAAATAATTTCGGTTGAGTTTCAACCTGAATTTTCGAACCGAAACCGAAGTTAAATTTCGAAACCGAACCATTTTTTCGAAGTTTATTTCAGTTCAGTTTTCGGTACCAAAATTTCCAACCCGAATCGAAATTTTCGGTTCGAAACCGAACCGACCGAATGCCCACCCCTACAAACAGACATAAAAATGTGTGGCCTAAACGCTGGTCCATTTTCAAGAAGTACTAGTCTAATTTCAACGCTCATCTAGCGTTGGTAAATGTGAATTGATAAAGTCACTAAATTAGGGGTGTAAAACGGGGCGGTCCGGCCCTCCAAGCTGGCGAGTTGGGGCGAATTCTTACGGATCATAAGGCAGATTGACTCGTGAAGCCAAAGAGAGTGACTTGACTTAGTCCATTGATTTATGGGTCCACCGTCCACGGGGCGGGGGCAGACAACTAACGGGTTGGATTCGTGAGGTTTGATGGGTTGGTCCATGATTTTGGCAGAGGTTGGGGCTGGCCTAGGCTAGTTGGGCTTGCGGGCTGGCTGGATAATGAGGTAAGCTGGATTCATGGGACGGGCGAGTTAGCTAGGAAAGTTGCTGGGCACAGAGGAGAATCGCCTCGGGATCGGACTTGATGGGCTGAGCCACTGAGCTCATTCACAGGTTGCCAACAATCGAGCTAGACTGGGCCGATTTGGCCCGTTTTACTCCCTTGCAGTTGCTCGCCTTTTGCTACAATGCTAGTGCGTGGTATCTCTTTCCTCTTCCAATTGAACTAGCTATAACCCCGTTCATATGCACGGGATATGTAGAGACAAAGTGATTCTTTTTTTCTTTGATAGCAAAGTTAAAATGGATTAAGCAGAAGCAGATGCTGAAGTATCTAAATTCAACATATGAACAATATTATGGGACATTCCCCTCTCCAAGCTTTAACACCCTCTAATTCCAACATAGTTTCGTTAACTTGTGATTAGTTGCGTATACGCAGAATATGTAGACAACAAAGTAATATTATGCAATTACAAAAATAATAAAAATAAAAAAACCAAACAAACAAACAATATGAAAAAACCAAATAAAAGCACAAAGTTGCATATTTATATTCAGAGCGGATGCAATTTTGTTTAAGAGTTTGATTATGCACATGCAATATGTATTGCTATTGCCCCTCAAAATTTTGAACTTTTAAAAAGACTACGTTGTAAATGATGAAAAAAAAAAAAAAAACGAAGAAGAAGAAGAAGAAGAAGAGAGTGATAGTAAATTGTGATTCTCAAATATAAATTTTAAATTCGGTACCAAATGTTTTGTCAGTTGTAACACATGTATTGACCTGTGGTGCTATCAATTAGTACCACAACATCTGGTACAATTATTAAAACTTTGAGTGTATTTCACATTTCTCGATATGACAAAAGACATTAAACTATAGTCCTTAAGTAGATAGCCAAACTAACTTTCTGTCTATTGAATCAATTTACATAAACTATAATACAAACACTAGCTAACTGCCACACACATTTCTAATTCTCTCTTTTCAATAGAATCAATACTCAATTTACATAAGCTAAACTCCAAATACTTGCTAAATAATCAAATATGCATTACCGATTAAGGCAAAACCAAATTATCAAATGCACTATTTTCACCCAAAATAACTTTGTTCCGACAATTAAAAAAATGAACCTATGTATCATGAAGTACCCCAAACCACGATCCTAAAGACATCTCTTCGCATTGAGCAGAAGTTGTCGTTGCTCCTGCCGCGATCCTCGAAGCTGCTTAAGTTCCTGAATAAGATACTCGATGTTTCAAAAAAAAAAAAAAGATAGTGCTAATCCAAACTAACATTGTCACACCCGTTCCAGAAATTTATGATTTTGAACATGCATAATTTGAGATTTTGAAATTATTAATGTTATTAATAATTTGAGTTGAGTTGAGTTGACGTGGGTCAACGATGAGGTGTCAGTGAGGACACGAGAACATGGAATTTCACTTTTTTTATTGGCATGACTAAATGACATTTATATGATTTAAATGTTATTTGACTTTATCTGGTTTTTCTGTGAATAGTAATTATACCTGTGTAGTATAATTCTGGTATTTGGATACTTTAGTATATCATTTTGAGAACTGTGGTGAGAACGTGAGTGATACATTAATTAAAAGGTAGGTTGGGTAGAGATTCCACAGAATATAGTTTTCGGACGTTATTTTTGGACCCAAACGAAACCTAGTCGAAAACTTTTGAAATTTATAATTTTCACTCGTAAAGTTAAAAAATGGACGTGTACGAAGTTTCATGGTTTAATTAGAAGTTTGAGAAACTTGCGGGGAGGTAAACGTAATTTCTAGCAAGTTTGTCTATATATAGAAGTGGATGAGATTTCATTCTCATCCAAACTTCCAAAAATATCTAGAGAGAGAGGAGAGAGAGGAGAGAGAAGGGAGATTGAGCCAACGGGCTTTGCGACGCCGATCGACGACCTTTCGTCCGTCAGATTTTTCTCCAGATTTCATATTTGAACTCGTGGAGGTAAGAGCTACGTTTTGATCCTACTTAGGCCGTGTTTGGCCAATTTTTGTAAAAATCTTAATCCTAGACTTTTGGGGAAAATCAGGTAAAACTCGTAGGAATCGCGTATAATTTGAAATCCGACGTTTATTTAGCTCCCTAGACGATCCTTCAAAGTTTCGGAGAGATCGCACGAGGTATGAATTCTAGATCTATGAAATATATGGATTTTCATGTTTTGAACATCAGTTTTGATATCTTTGGATCCGGGCGAAATACATGTATTAGTTAGGCCCATTAATTATGCACGTGAAATTATGTGAAAAGCACGTATAACTGTTTATGTGAGCATGTTATGTGTCTACTTGGGTCAAAGGGGAGTTTGGTGCAAATTCATCAGGGGTAAGCTCCTCGAACCTTGAGGATTGTGATTTGATTGTGATTTTGATGGAATTGGAATTGTGGTTGTGTCTGGATTGGAGGTGGGCCCAACCAGGACACGGTACCTGGTATGGAGGAAGGCCCAACCAGTGTACGAGATGCGTGGGAGAGGTGGGCCTCCTACGGCATCGACCGGATGAATGCGTACCACTCACCCTAGAGACTATTTCTATGTGTTTTAGATGCTTAAATCATGAACTGTCATATAAGCATACATTTAGAATTGTACGCTCAGCATATAGCTGAGCAGTGGAGATGTACTCCATTGCAAGTAAGAAGAAAGACAAGAAGAATCGTGAGGAGTGAGGCCGATGAACGCCGGGAAATCACCTTTGTATATGTTTTTGTTTTAAATCCTAAAACTTGTGTAAGGATTGGGAATTGTAATAATACGTTGTAATAAATCTTTGGATTAGTTCCGTAGTATGGTAATTCTGTATTTGAACGCCTGTTATTATGTTTTAAATGTTGTAATTCAGTTATGGTTGTGATTGTTATTGGTTTGGAGTAGCATGAGTTGTTAAATTTCATCATAGGCTGCCCAGCAGGGGAGCAGTCGACTGGACCCAGGATCAATCGACTGAATCCCGTGTGATTGAGACACTGAAAGTGAATAGTAAGAGAAGCAGTCGACTGGACCCTTTATCAGTCGACTGAACACTGTTGATTTTTGGCCACTGCTTCTCATAATGGTAAAACCAGTCGACTGGATCCCCAGGTCAGTCGACTGGACCCCTTTTTAATATGTTGCATTTTTGATTCTGCATAATACAGTCGACTGGGGAAGTGAGCAGTCGACTGAACCACTGTAGATTCTAGCTACTGATCCAAATAGCAACCAGTGCAGTCGACTGGGTTCCCTGATCAGTCGACTGGACCTCTGTTAAGAATTTAGGGTTTTAGTTTCTGCTAGGCACAGTCGACTGTGCCTAGCGACTGGACCCTAGGCACAGTCGACTGAACCTCTGTTTTCAGAACTGATTCTTTTGAATGTGTTTTCACTTGGCCAAAACTTTTTATAACTCAAATTTTCATGGGATTTGTCAACTCAGAGGGCAATGTTTCCTAAGTTTTAAAATACTCAGGGTTGTTTTTAAAGTTCTTTTCGCTGCGTATCGTTAGAGGATGATTGGATGAGCCTTAGTGGCGTGCCACGTGTCCTATTTCCACACGTAGTGGGATGGGTCGTGACAAACATACTACAACCACATTCTCAAATAAAGCAAATTTCTTATTCAAAAAGCAAATTTCTTATTCAATTTACATTGCTATGGTTATAAGTAAGAGTAATGATTCATGCACATAAAAATGTGCACATAGCATTATCCTACTTTTAAATTTAAAATATATAGAAACCATTTGAACTAGGTTATTCATGACGTCTCAAAAAATACTTAAAGCTAAAAAACGACTTTCGTAAAAAGCTCTAATTTGTAGTTTTAAATAATAATAATAATAATTTAAAAAAAAATGTTACTTGAAAAAGTGAAAAATTTAAAAGCTAACCCAAACGGGCTCTAAATATGAACACTAATGCCACCAAATCTTTGTAAAGCACGCTTTCTAAATTATGAAAATAAGAATACCTTTGTGAGGACTATGTCCAAAAGCTCAGTCCCAGCCTTAGAGTCACATAGCAATGTTTGGTAGCTGCAAAATCAGGGCGAAAAAAAAGGAAAAACAAAAGAAAGAAGAAGGTTGATTTACATAAATATGTAAAATCAGGAAAAAAAAAAAAAGAAAAAAAAAGAAGAAAAAAGGGCGATTTACATGAAAGTGATAAACATTAGATGTGATTTCTAAGCATAAAACTTAGACTACCCATATATTAGACTTTGGATTTCTATTCCTTTGACAATGACACAAATATGTCAACTACAATATAGAGAAGGTAAATCGAAAATTGCAATAGACCATTATAGAGGACCATGAATATAGATCCAAAGAAAAATATAGAGCTTAGTAAGGCAACCACATCAACTTCAAACTACAAAATTATATAGAAAACCAAAAGAAAGTCAAATAGGGAGAGATTAAATACTAAAGAAAAATAGTAGATAGAGATAGATATAGAGATCATGAGGGGTCTAGAGAAGAGGGGGAAAGTAAGTTTCGTGAGAGAAGAGAGGGGATTGGGGTGAGAGAAAAAAAAGCGTAATGCTGCATATTCAGAGGAGCAATATAGTTGTTTGCGAATTGCAAGAAAAACGTATGGGTGGGGAAAAGGAAATACGTGAGTAGATGGAGGGGGAGAGAGAGAAACACACGAGTAGTGTTAATTAGCATTTAAAAGGATGTTTGGTTAGGCTAATATCTCTCACGTAGATTAGATTGGATATATATATATATATATATATTAGAAATTCAAAAATTTTGACACGTGGCAGAACCTAAGGATTATGTTTTCATATGGAGTGGCTTCATGATCGTCTAGAGCCCAACTTCCTAGTTTCCCAAACACTCCCTTAACACTTCGTTTGGATTGAGAGAGGAGAGAAGAGATGAGAAGAGAAGAGAAGAGAAAAATTACCACTTTCTCTCCAGTTATCTCGTTTGGTAATTTAAGTGGGGAGAGAAGAAAAGAGAAATGGAGAGAAAGTGGAGAGAAAAGAGCCCACTTTTGTTTCTCTCCAAATCGGAGAGATTCCAGAGAGAAAAGAAGAGAAGCTTAATTAAATAATATATAAAAGACCAATATGCCCCAATATATTATTATTTCATCTAACATATTTTTAAATGAGGATAAAAAAATAAATTGGTTATAAGTACTTTCTTTTCTTTTATCTTATGAAAGTTAACCAAACGAGAAAAAAATTATGTTTCTTTTCATTCCTCTTCTCTCCTTTATTGTCTATCCAAACATGTTAGATCGAAACAATCACACGCAAACAATATATGAAAAATAGAAAGATTAAAGAGACACAAAGAATTATCACGTGGTTCGGCAATGTGCCTACATCCACACAGGAGAGCCTAAAATTTCCACTATCCAAAACGATTTAGGGTTACATCATATATATCTCCTATAGGTACATGGCAAAATTCCCAAAATGCTCATACCGTACCGCGGGGGGCTACGCCCTCCGCACCCCCCACCCAACTAGTCCATACCACACATAACTCTTGTCAGCATTCCGGGAGGGTTTGGCTCCATGGCTACGTTTCGCTCCGTTATGGGTCACAGGGCCCTCCCCTTGACTCTTGGGCCTAATGTTACAGAGCCATTACAACATGAGGCACACTCAACAAAACATGATAGAGAAAACTCAACTTTCTTTTCTCTTATCTGTTTTTCTATTCTCTTGTCTATTCTCTCCACTTCTCTCGATTCAAAGGAAGCGTAAGTACTGTGTACCCCACTAACCCCAGTAACAAGTCCCAGTCGTCCAGGGACCAACGATTGTTTGAAACCTTCCATTTCCCTCCAAACCCTCTCTCTCTTCCTATTCCTTCTCTGCTGAAGAAGAGAGTAACCCAAGAACTTCATCTTCCCAAGATGCTGAAATCACTAGGTAATTGCGCCCTCTCTCTCTCTCTCTCTCTCTCTCTCTCTCTCTCTCCCTCTCTCTCTCTCTCTCTCTCGTTCTCTCTAAATATATATATATATGTATGTATATATGTATTTCTCTTACCTTTCTTCAAGAACCCAAAAACCTAATTACTTCAATTTTTCATGGCGCAAACAACGAACAGCTCTCTTCGGCCGCAAGAAGACGACTCGGCAATTCAAGGACTACTACACCGATTGGATCGAAACCCTAAAAAGCACCCATCTTCCCCTTCTCCGGAGCTCCATCTCTCTAGCTCCGTCGTCGCCGAGCCTCCTCTCCGCCCACGTTGAGATGGTCCATCACCACATCCAGACCCACTACAACCTCCTCGATCTTGCCGCCGCAGACGACGTCGCCCAGCTTCTTTACCCAAATTGGCGCAATTCGCTCGAAAAACCCTTTCTCTGGCTCGGTGATTTCCACCCGTATCTCTTCACCAACCTCCTCCGATCATTTCTTGACAACGACGATGACGAAGATGAGGACTATTATGATAACAACATTAAAATTGGGAAAGGTTTCGAATTGTTTGATAAACCCTGGATTGCTATGGCGTGGTCGAGCCCCTCGAATGCCCTAATGACTCGGATCGATCAGATTGAATGTGGGTTGAGGCTAATGGTTCCGGCCCTGGTGGCCCGGTCCAGGAATGCACAAGCTGGGTTAGTGGACCGGGTGGGTGTCGATTGGGAGAGGTGTGAAGGGAGGAAGGAAGAAGCGAAGGCGGCGATTGGGGAGGCCATGGTGGCTCAGATGGATGAGATGATGAGTGTTTTCTTGGATGCTAATAGGCTTCGGAGGAGTGTGCTTGCGGAGATTAAGGCTGCATTGAATGTTTACCAGGCGGCTCTTTTTTTCGAAGGACTAGCCCAATTCCTTGTTGGGTTTCGGGATCATGAATTGCTTGGTGAATTCGAACGGTGCAAAATGCCAATCAACTGATAGACTTAACTGGGTTTGTTATTTTCTTGGTCTGGAATGATTCAATCATGTGCTTTCTTTCATATCTAGGAGCAGAGGATTTCTAAATATGAATATATCTTTGGGTGAGTGTTTTCACAATGCTATTTAAAATTCATCTTTATTAGTGTTTAAAAGGCTATACTTTTCATGCTAATTGCCATATTTAGTATGTGTTAATTGGTTTTGATACTGAACTTGTCATGGATCAATCTTATTGGCAGGGCATTACGTTGTTATGATGTGCAGTAATTATCAGTGGAAGGTCTTGTTTGATCATTTTGGGAATTCTGGTTATAGTTCTTCAAGGACAGTGCAATGCATCTGTCAAATTTTTCCGGGTAATAACACAATATACAACAAAAGAGTGTGATTGCCTCGAGTAATCAGTTTCATCTCATTATACTGTCTTTTTAATCCTTTTTTTTTCTTCTTCACATTAGTGCTGTCTTTTTGAATTTAGTTACAGTATCGAGGAAATTGTGTTTGAAAGAATTGAATCTAGTGAGAATGTGACTTTGTTTGCAATGTTATTAATACTATCTTAAGAGTGGACATGCACAATTCAGAGAATGTGACTTCGTTTGCAATGTTATTACTGATTTTGTTAATTTGTAATAAACTATGTGTGTTAAAGGTAAGTTTTCGGATATGTATGCCAAAGGGGGATTATTACGATAATGTGTCTCTCTTTCCTTCTTAAGATATGTTCTAGTATTCCTTTTGCTGTATAAAACTAGTTCCTTTTGTTTATGCTGGTAACAGTTGAGTATCTAGTTATAAAGCATTTAACTGGGTTGTGGATGTGGTTATTTTCTTAGTTTAGATGATTTCCTCACTTTGGTCGTATGGAAACAAAATTTAATTTCCACATTGTTGAACAAAACGTGTAAAGTAGGTGACAAGAAATCAGAACAACTCAAGCAAGTAAACTGCAAGTTCTTTCTTAGCTTTGTTTTTGAGCCATGTAGTATACTAGATTAGTGACCTTTCATATTGATGCCTTCCATTTGTAATTGAAGAAGGAGTAGAAGGAACAGAACAATCAGATGTAGATTCAAATAAGGTGAAGGCCAGAAAAATTTAGAAAAGCCTTTTCTCCATCCAATCCACAAGATGGCAAACTACGAATTGTTGTAATATCTCAAAGCATTCTAACTCTAATTTATGGTATAATTTGTATGCGTATAGTTCCAATATTGAGTATGCTGATCATTGAGGAGCTATTTCCTCTCTTATAAGGTTAGATTAGAAAACAAAGAGGGTTGGGAGGAACTCTGCAACTAGCACAGATTTAATTTGCATATAGTTTGGTGCTAGTGACATAGAGCCCATTTGAGTGGACTCTATGCTGTTAATCTCATTCCACTGGGTTCTTCAGAAGCATGCTAAAACATGTTGGTTATAGAACTAATTCTGCTCCCGAAACTTTGCGTTCTGACTGAATCTGACTAAGATTAGGTTGCAATTGGTGCTGCTACAAAGTTGGAACCTTTAGGCTTTGCTTGGTTTTCCTCCGCTCTTAAAAAGCATCAAAATTTGAAAATTTTCTAAAAGGAAATTGTAACTTAACTAAGAGGGGGAGGGAACAGATAAAGGAAAGGAAAGCTAGTTCCCTTGTGTTTTCCTCCGCACTTAAATAACATCAAATTTTGACAATTTTCTAAAAGATAATTGTAACTTAAGAAAAAGGGGAGGGAAGTGACTCACAAAATTCAAAACTTTAATTTATTTCTCAATAAATTTTCTGTTTCTTCTCCCCTACCACCCTCCCCCCCCTTCCCCTTTCTTTTTTTCCTCATTATTTTCTT
Organism: Hydrangea macrophylla; assembly: GCA_033977485.1. NCBI lineage: Eukaryota > Viridiplantae > Streptophyta > Magnoliopsida > Cornales > Hydrangeaceae > Hydrangea > Hydrangea macrophylla. Next base: position 98,118,990 of record CM066995.1, read on the forward strand.
TATCAACCAAACAAAGTAACGTGGTTTCCTTAAGTTTTTCGCTTTCCCTTCCTCTTCCCTCACTAAATCCATGAATCAACAGAGCCCTGCAAGGATACTGGTTTTTGAGAACGAGAGAAAATTTTATGATCAATGCTCGATTATTCATAAGATTCTAAGGGAGCAAGAGAAATGTCTGAGCCCATGTAAACTTCCTCAGTGCCCCTAGATAGAAGGCCACGTTGATGGTTTACTTGTGTTGGGCTTTGCTTCTGGATCACTTTTTTAATGTTAAGCTGCAAACTTTTATGACATTTTCCTAGTGTGAGTCCTTCAAGTTGACTGTGTTTTGAATTTTGATGGCCCCAAGCACGAAATATGTGCAATTGGAAGAAGGCTTTTTATTATCTGTCATATAAATTTGAAGGAGAGTACATCATTCCATTGTCATTGTGGAAATAATTCTTTTAAACAAAATATTGTTAATTTCTCAAGCTTCAATGGTTCAAGCTCATAAGCCATAACTTAGCAATGCTTCTGAGCAATGGTTTTCCTTGAGAGAATTTATGGTGCTTGTTTGAAGGACTCCACCTTTTGTGTCCAGTGTGCTCTTCCGTGACTGTGACCACCTTGCAACATGTTTGAACCTTCCGTGGGAAAATGTCTATGTTCCCCAGACTCGGGTACCGGTGTTGGGTACAGACTCCGGTTTGGTGTCAGGTTCATCCAGTTTTCAAAGATTTTACAGTATTTTGAAGGGTCGGAGAGAGAAGTACCCTTATCTGGGTGTCGTGTCGGGCATGGGTACTCCATGCATTATGAAGGGTCCCGGGTAACATAGGGAAATGTGCTAATCAGTAAACACCTGAATGTTTATTTTTAATCATTTTAAGTTATCACCTGAAAGGTGAATGAATAATTTATTTCAGCTACTTCAGGAACAGACTGCAAATTAGATTGCAAATCACTAATCACAGCGACAAATCAAATTTTACTAGGAATACTATAGAAATGAGTAGTTATGAATGAAGTTTAATGCGCACATACACACAGAGACTAGCGAAGTACATATATTTCAGTTTGTATTACATAGAATATATATCATCCCACTTGATCTTCGTGTCAGTTGCTACATATTTTAGTCTAGGTATGAGCAGAGCTTATAAGGACAATGGAAATAGATTAATTCCACTTGGTCATTTTAGTGAATCTTTCCTTATCCAAAGTAGTTGAATTGAAGAGAATGAATATCACAATCCCTTATCCATTTCGTATGCTCTTCCAAGATGTTTCTTCTTACCTTGTTCCTTATTTTACATATTTAATTTACAGTTAAAACTACATAATTCATAGTAGTTGTTTGTTTGTATTCTGCCTGTTATAGTGTATTGTATTAAGACACAGGACTTGAGTCAATTATTCGATACGGTCATGGTTATCCAAATACTTGAGATAGTTTATGTATACATATTTAATTGCATCAGGACTCAAATCCCCAAAACAGGCAGCCATACAAACTCACACACGAGTACATGTATGCATTTATTTATACCTGTGTTGGTCTATGTGACTAGCTGTATGATGTATACCAGTATATGTTTATTGATTTCCTAGTATTAGTTTTCGTGTGGTGGCGGGTGGCAAGGTGGTTATCTATGCGAACCATGATGATACTTAGTCAATGGGCATAGTGATGGAGAACAGCTGAACTTACTTTGAATAAGTTGGGAATCCAACAAAAAAAGTCAGGATGATTGAAATTCCCAAGATGATATGTAATTATAAAGAATAAAAATTCATTTGTAGATACTTACATATATTGTCATATATAGAAGTGGAATGGTCGCATGTAAAAGACGATCTGTGCGGTTGTTTAAACGATTCAACTCATAAATCAAAACTTTGTTGAAGATTTCGTAGTGCTGCAACATAAAAACTATCAAATTCCAGCTAACTATTACAATGTTATAAGGTTTATTTAGGAAGTTCAGAAGTTGTCTTTTTCTGTTATGATTATGTTATCATCATAAGCAACTTGCAAATCTTTAGTACTTTGAATATGTAAAAATTGATTAATTATGAATTTGATCTGTTCAGGTTGTTCAGATTTTTCAGATTTCATAAGCTATCCTTTGTTCCTTCTTTGATTATGTTATCTTGAAACAATCTTGTTTTATATGTGCAATAAAAGAATGAAAAACCAGATTCCTGTATGACTGTCACAAACTGTTCAGGCTATGAAGAGAGATCAGAAGCTGTTTTATTCTGGGTGCGCGCGCGCGTGCCACTGAACATTATTCTATTTATACTATGATTAAGCTACTTGTTCATGTTACTTTTATCTGTTTTTGGCATATAACCTGTCCCTGATAGACTTGAAAGTTGGCTTGTTCTTTCACTTGAGTTGAGACTATAGTGTGTGTGTGTGTGTGTGTGTGCCACTGGACTGTAACATTTTATTCTATGATTTTCTGCTTGTAACCTGTCCTAGATGGGGCATGAAAGTTGATCTGTTCTCACTTCACTTGTTGGTCATTGAGACTTTTGTGTGTGAGCTAGTGTGTGCCACAGGACTGAGTATTATGATATTAAGCCAGATGTCCATATTATGATAGGCTTGAAAATTAATTAGCTATCTCACTTCACTTCTTTGTAATTAAGACTATAATAAACTATTAAAACAGACCAAAATAGGGCGGTAATGTATACTTTAAGCAATGCCAAATGTGGCAGTTGATGGAATCAGGGGATGAAATACTATCATAATAAGCATCATACTGTTGCGTTGAATATTTTCGCCATAATACGACGGTTTTATTCATGCTTAGCCAATTTCTATACAAATCATATATTTGCAGAAACATAAACCAAATGACAAAAAAAATGTTTGCAGGAAAAGACTCTTTACTTTTTAACCCAGTTAGAAGGTTATAACATGTTTCACGAGAGCCATAAATCACTTTTAAACACCCTTTAATTTAATGGACATTTTCATATTACTCACATGAGCTTTTGACAAGTTGCAAATTAAAGTAGCTGAGAAAAAGATATGCAACTGATCTATGGATCAAAATATTGTTGATGACGAGCTTTGAACAACCTGTCATTTTCCCAAATCATCTTGTACTCCTTTTTAATCAAATTTGTAGCTTTCAATTGGTCATGAACAGCTCTTTAAATTTTATTAGTTCCTTTCAAAACTTGACAGATGCTTAGAGATAATTAAAAAAAAAAAAAAAAAACAGGAAGCTTTTCATTTCAGGGTAGGGCCTCCTGAGCCACATTTCTTTGTGTCAATCAAACACTTGACAATTAGGTATAATTGTTACTTATAGTGACGACGTTTTAATTGTTATAATGATAATCTAAAGAAGCTACGAATGTGCCTGTCATGGGTTTTATATCTATAGAAAATATTAGAGGTGGTTTTGAGTAATACAAAAACTAGTTCTGTAGTTCAGCAGATCTTTGGGATTTGTGCTGCTATTTTCGGGTTACATGAGAGTCCCTGCCTAGCTGGGAAAACTCCCAGTAAACTAGTTCTTTATCAAACTAACACAATACTTGTTTACATAAAAATCACAAAAAGTGAGACTTATTATGAACCTAGTTCTATTCTATACATTTCCAAACAGATCCTGTGTCTATTTGGGAATGCATAAAGGATTAGTCATACTGCTATTTTTTTTTAATCTGCTTTTATGAAAAATTAAAAATATTTGTTGAGATTAATTTTGTATCAGCACAGACTCCTTAGTTAAGAAAAGAGTATATATCAAAGAGAACCACATAACCGGTCTATTAGCATTCCGAAATAATCCCTTACTGCTATATATATATATATATATATATTTTTCCGAATACGAGGATAAATCTCTCAGCATGTCCTCCGTGACTTCGAGATGAGTACCTATTATCGTTTTTATCGGAGTAGAATATAGGGCAAATTCCGGGTACGTGTACCGTCCCCGCAACACATGCACCAGGTAAATCAGGGAAGCAAGCTAATGGTGAGATCTGTACCCTCACCAAGTTGGACATTGTCCAACTTGAGATCCATCCCTCTAACTAGCTTAGACGACTCTCGGGGGTTTTGAAGTACCCCTGATCTTCCTTAGGGAGGCCAAATCCCTTATATTTACTCATATATGTGAAGTCTCGAACCCAAGATTAAGATGATAGAACACCTCTGTTTTGGTCCGCCTACCACTGAACTACAGGGATTTGGTTGTGAAGCCTTTACTGCTATTCAATAGCACTGGAAATTTAATTGAAACTTCCTATATTCAACACAATGATACATGTGGCCGGGCGAGAAGGAAATTTGAAAGCTGGAAATCAACTTGTCTTTGGATGACTTATAGATAGTTAAGAATCAATGTCTTGTATCAGTTGAAAAGGCAAACCAAATTAACCAGTAAGATTAATTGTGTGGTCAAGACTCATTAAAGTGCAAAAGTCCATTTACCAAAAAGTTGGGCACCGCCTAAGAATTGGTCCACTGTTTTGCATAATTCTTTATTCTTAAACCTGAAAAATTAAACTTTCTTGCGCACGAATCAAAGAAATTAGTCACCTTTGCTTTCTAGAATTTCCTAATGAGATCATTGATGATGCTTATTACCGGTCGCACGTAGTTTCTAGATTGAACTTAAATTGTTCAAGTCCCTCATTAATTGAGAGACCAAACTGGTCTGACAGGTTAAATTGCTTCAAAAATTGTAGTTTATCATGACTATATTTACATGTATATGTCCAAATAAATAAATAAATATATATACGGAGGCAATCAAGTGCGGACCACTAACGTGCGGACCAAAAACGGACCACTTTTAGCGACGAAATTTTCACTTTTAGCGACAAAAATTTTCTTCACAAAATGTGATCACTTTTTGTGACGAAAATTTTCGTCGCTAAAAGTGAAAATTTCGTCGCTAAAAAGCGGTCCGTCCCAAACCCGTCCCTTTAAGTCCGTCGGAGATCCGGACTGTATATATATATATATATATATAAAAGTATAGACACAATTTTGTTTATAATTATAATACGAGATTGACATCATTGAAAATATGGTGTTTGCTATTATTGTTGGGTATTACTCATATTCTAGTGAGAGAGTTACAATATTTTCCAAGAGTTAAGTGAGAAGTCTCTCAAGCCCATGATGGCGTAGAACGGAGCCATGAGTGTACATAATAATAGAATGGGATGTGTTACCCATCCATGTTGGTACAATATGAAAAGTTTGGAGTTTTTACCATGTACCAGAGTTAAGGTTATATAATTTGTAACCTTAATTCTTTTTTGATGACAGTGAAAATCTCTCCATTTTAGACGCAAGCACAATGCGAATCACATTAAATTTTGTGTTTTTAATCTTTCTGTATACTTAAATATTTGTTGGGGAGTTGTCTTGATGCTCAACTAAGGAGTTTGACTATATAAGCAAAGAGTGTTACTATATACCAAGCACATCATTTTTTAACGGAAAAATATGGACAAAACGTGAGGCAAAATGATAGAACTCACCCTCTATTAATGACCATCTCTTCCTTAGGACTAGGGGTATGCAACATGCCTAAAGGTACTATATGAAATAATTTCAATTATACTGATATTCAACAAATAACAAACTTAACCCTTCGGCAAGTCTTGATGAATTACCTTATTAAATAATGTGCCTTCAACAATTCTCAATCAGCTGATAGTTATAATGATCTAAAAAAAAAAATATTGAAATGTTATTGAGTAGAAAAAGGGAGGAATTTATTGGTTGAAGACAAATGTCACATCATACTACTATTCACGGTTCTCAACATGTCTCCGGTTCTTCTAAGTAAATTCTCTTACCAAATCAAACCAAACCAAGATAGAGGGTTGTAGTGCTAGCGGTGAGCTTTGAAAGTGAGTGTGAGAGTGAGAGGAGAGAGATTGAAAGTGAAATTAGCGAAGAGAGAAAATAGGAAAGAGATAGGGGATGTCATTTTGAATTCTCAAAAGGCAAAATATGAAAGTTAGAGAGATTTAAAGAGATAGAGGGTGTCAATTTATATTGTGCAAAAGACAAATGTCACATCAAAGGATGTAATTTATCATATAGATTATGTAAAATAGAATTTTGTTTATACCAAGTCCCACTTTTATATGATTTTTAAGAAATCAATATTGTATTAGTTTGATGAAAAAAAAAATCAATTGTTGAAATATTTTCAAGTAAGACAAGCAGGGCGGAGCCAACAAGGGGCGTGGCCTATCCCCTCCTAGATTTTTTAAAATTATACTTTTAGCTTTGGAATTTTTTTAGTTTTAGCAATCGGCCTCCCTGAAATTTTAAAAATTACACTTTTAACTTAAAAATTTTATGAGTTTTAGAAATAGGCACTGTTGGAATTTTAAAAGACATCCTATGATGTTTACGTTTCACCAAATAGGCCCAGATTATATTCTCAAACATCAGATTTCCAAATTAAAAATCACATATTTTACCCAGGGGTGTAAATTATATAATACTACATCTTCTCTCCCTCTTTTAAAATTTTTTGTCTCCTATATCAAACAAAAAAAAAACCCACTTTTTCTTTTTTGTTGTGACATAAAACTAATTCTACACATAGTTAAGTATAAGTACACTCAAAAATAAAATCGCTTAAGAGGGACTGCCCCTGAACACCCAAACTCCCTTATAGCCTATGCCCTCATGATTAAAGCTCTGCTAATGAAGACAAGTGCTCTTATTTAACGAAAAAGTAACTTCACAAACACTAAATTATTTAAATTTTGTTCTCTGAACAACATAATTGGTTACTGTAATATCTAATCAACCTCTTAAATAAGAGATTAGTCTAATTGTCGTAGCTATGAAATAAATACGTCTAATTCACATAAACTTCAGGGGAAATTTCTTAATTTATTATTCTATAAAAAAAGTACTCCGTAGTAGTTTTCAGGTTCCAAAAGCTGAAATTCTAAATTCACGCGAAGAGCACACGCAAAAGAAGTGAGAAGATTCATTGTTTGGAAAAAAAAAGGGCTTTTTTTCAAAGATACCTTTCAATGGCGTGGGGAAAGCCGCATCAACTTTAGTTTTTCTTTCCACGTGCCTTTTGCGCTTCTTTTTATTTTATTTTATATTTATTTATTTATTATATGAGTAGGAGAAATGTTTGAATTTTGAACCTAAATACACAAGAGGGCACTAAGTATTAGCCGTTTGTCATTTGGATTATGAGTCCTTGTGTCGCCTTTTGCTTTTTTTCTTTAACCTGTTTGGTTTATGCATATCGTGACGGAAAAAAAAGGGTAAATTACACAAACCTCCCCTGAGGTTTGCTTTAATTACACGGACCTCCCCTCTTGTTTCAAAAATTACACAGACCTCCCTCGAGGTTTGTAATTAGGTAACAAAACGCCCCCTCCCCTAACGGTTCGTTAGTTTTTTTACATTAGCCTCCCTTGAAAATTACAATTAGCCCCCCTAATATTATAAAATTGTCATACTAAGCCCCCTTTCCCTTATATTTTTGTTCTAATTATAAAATCCCTCCTCCCTCCTATGTTTTTGGGTTAATTTTTTTAGCATTAATTTATATCATCTACACAAAATATATATAAATAGGTCCAATTTTTTTTCCCCAAACAAACCTCTATCAAGCCCCCCCATGTATTAATTTTCTAGATCCGCCCTTGTCCCTATGCTTCAAAAGTGGACACTTAACCCCCTGTGATTGTGGACTAAAATGGAATTGTTATGATTTCACTCAAAACTGACAAAAATTCTAAAATTGGTTAAAAATATAAACATTTAACCCATTTTGTGATGTTAATTTTGGGGTTAACGCTCTTTGAGTGAAATCATAACAGTTCTATTTTAGTCCATAATCACAGGGGGTTAAGTGTCCACTTTTGAAGCATAGGGACAGGGGCAGATCTAGAAAATTAATACAGGGGGGGCTTGATAGAGGTTTTTCGGGGAAAAAAAATTTGAACCTATTTATATATGTCTTGTGTATATTTTGTGTAGATATAAATTAATACTAAAAAAATTAACCCAAAAACATAGGAGGGAGGAGAGATTTTATAATTAGCACAAAAATATAAGAGAAAGGGGGCTTTAGTATGACAATTTTATAATATAAGGGGGGCTAATTGTAATTTTTGGGGAAGGGTAATGTAAAAAAACTAACGGACCATTAGGGAAGGGGGTGTTTTGTTACCTAATTCAAACCTCGAGGGAGGTCTGTGTAATTTTTGAAACAAGAGGGGAGGTCCGTGTAATTAAGGCAAACCTCAGGGGAGGTTTGTGTAATTTACCCTAAAAAAAGAAAGAAAAATGAGAAGGAAGATTAGTTCTCTAGTATTTTATTTCTTTTTCTTCATGCTAAAATATTATTTAATATGTTTAAAAAAAAATTAGAGTTATAATATACAAGTAAAGGAAGGAAAACGAGTCATAATATTAAAAATATTAAATTTATTTCTCAAGTAATTCTCATTACTTTTCTATTTTCCTTCTTAAGTAAACAAAGGAAAAGTTTTTAGTCTAAGGATCATCGGCAGCCATTGTAGATAGCACCGACGTGGCCCTTGTAAGGCCATAATTATTTTTTAAAATATATTTTTTCAAAATGCAAAAAAAAAAAAAAAAAAAAAGTGTGGCCTTGCAAGTGTCACGGGTGTTGAGCTCAATGGTTGCACTGAAGGGAGCCGAGCTCAATGATTGACGTTTTTCTTTCTTTTCTCTCCTTGAATCCAAGAACCAAAAAAATCCAATTTTTTTTTTTTTATTTTGCTGAAAAAAAAATCAATCAATTAAACAAACTAGAAACCTTTTGGGGGGAAAGATTCTCTGTAGTAGCATGAGTGCTGTTGGGTGGCCATCACCTTATGATTCTGACAAAATCACATATATTTTTTTGGGATAATTAAAAATCAGTCAACAATTTGTTGACAAAATACAAAGTCAGTCACCTACTTTTTGAAAATAAAAAAGAAATCATTTTAAAACTAAAAATTTTAAAATCAGTCAACTTTTGACCTTTTTTTAAAATAAAAAATCAAGAAATTGCATTTACCCCCCCTATCTTCTTCCTCACCACCACTAGCCACCAGCTGCAGTCACCGCCACCACCCCCACCACACCACGACCACCACCAGTCATCACCACTACCATAACCACCACCACCACCACCACCACCATGACCACCACACCACACCACACCACACCTTCACCATCACTACTACCAACCATCACCATACCACGACCTCCTCCACCACACCACGACCACCACCACCAGCCACCACCACCACCATGGCCGACCACCACACCACACCATACCATGACCAAACCCCAACCTCCCTATCTCTTCTCTCTCCCTCCCTCCCTCCCTCCCTCCCTCTAGAAGATAATCACCAAGAAGAACTCTCCCTCTCACCCTCAAGAAGAATTAAAAAAAAAACTAAAAAAAGAGTTGCAGGTTGGAGCAAGAGTCCAAACCTAAGGAGCAACTCACAAAACTTGATCAAGAGCAACTCACTAAACGTATGGAGCAACTCACCAAACGAAAAGGAAAAAAAAAAGTGTTCTAGGTTTGGAGCAACAATCCAAACCTGAGGAGCAACTCACCAAACCTCATCGGGAGCAACTCACCAAACGTATGGAGCAACACACCAAACGACAACCTCTTTCCATTTGGTGAGTTGCTCCATACGTTTGGTGAGTTGCTCCCGATGAGGTTTGGTGAGTTGCTCCTCAGGTTTGGACTGTTGCTCCAAACTTGGAACTCTTTTTTTTCCCCTTACCGTTTGGTGTGTTGCTCCATCCATTTGATGAGCATACTCCCAATCAGGTTTGGTGAGTTGCTCCTCAGGTTTGGACTGTTGCTCTAAAGCTGGAACACTTTTGTTTTCTTTTCGTTTGGTGAGTTGCTCCATACGTTTAATGAGTTGCTCCTGATTAAGTTTGGTGAGTTGCTCCTTAGGTTTGGACTCTTGCTCCAACCTACAACTCTTTTTTTTTTTTTAATTCTTCTTGAGGGAGAGAGGGAGAGTTCTTCATGGTGATTATCTTTTAGGAGAGAGAGAGAGAGAGAGAGAGAGAGAGAGGAGATCAAAGAGAGAGAAGAGATATGGAGGTTGAGGTTTGGTCATAGTGTGGTGTGGTGGCCGGCCATAGTGGTGGTCATGTTGGTGGTGGTCGTGTCGTGGTGTGGTGGAGGAGGTCGTAGTATGGTGATGGTTGGTAGTAGTGATGGTGAAGGTGTGGTGGTTATGGTGGTGGTGGTTATGGTGGTGGTGGTGGTCCTGGTGGTGGTGGTCCTGGTGTGGTGGGGGTGGTGGCGGCGACGGCGGCTGGTTGTGGTGAGGAAGAGGATAGGGGGGATAAATGCAATTTTTTGATTTTCTATATAAAAAAATGTCAAAAGTTGACTGATTTTAGAATTTTTAGTTTTAAAATGATTTCTTTTTTATTTTCAAAAAGTAGGTGAATGACTTTGTATTTGTCAATAAATTATTGACTGATTTTTAATTATTTCTAATTTTTTTTTTTACTTTTAAAAAAAATACTAAGAAAAATAATAATTGGATGCTGCCGACCATCCCCAGGTACCTTTTGGCCTAACCCTCAAGAAAAACGCGCACCGTCCGCGTCAGCTCCGAGTCAGGACTCGCTCAGTTGTCACGTCCATACGCACATCTTTCGTGTAGTTCAGAGATCTTTGTGGTGCCCACTTAAAAAAGTGTATCAATCAAAAAATAAGCTTTTAGGTTAAACATCTAAGACCATCTCCAAAGGCAAAACATCAAATGATGTAGCAAATGAGTGATTTTGATGGTCTGAGGCAAAGTTGATGTGTTGTTTTTGATGTTACAAAGTGAGTCACTCCAACCCAAACATCAAAGATTGTATATTTTAATAAATTTTATTCTTTTATCTATTATTTATATTATGCTCATATTAATGTACTTTTGTGGTTTAATAGCGTTTTTTATTGCAAATATATGACTTTTTTAATAAATAAAAATAAAATAATTTTTTTTATTGTATATTTTGTTTTCCCAATTTAATTGAAAACTTAATGGGTTTGATTGGTCCACTTTTATTGTCAACGAAATATAAAAACACTCTATAATTTTTATCCCATTTTACCTAAATAGCTAAACCCAATACTTTTCTCTCTCTTCTCATCTTCAGGATTCTTCTCTCTTTCTCTTTGAATAAAATAAGCTGGGAAATTATTTGCCTCAGCTTTGCCTTCGCAGCAATGTTGCTGCAATTTTAGATTGCAGCAAATTTTGCTGCACCTGTTGATGCGTCCATTGGAGCATAAATTTTTGGGATTGCAACAAAATTTGCCTCAAAATAGTGTTTGATGTGTGGGTTGGAGATGGTCTAAGTAAGTGTCGCCATGTTTTAGCAAAAAAAAAAAAAAAAAAGTAAGTGTCGCCATGTCACAATTGTCGTCTAATCAATGATTGGCCAAAAATCGTGGCATAGTGATGACTGGTTCACAAGGTGTCCATGCAGGGCCCCACTTGGATTTGTCTTCCACACTCAAGACAAGGTTGTAACTCGTGTATCCGAGGTGGCTTGCATGAAACCGTTCCTCACTTCCATTTCAACATGTTGAGACTTTAGTGGCTACATAGAAAACTAACATATACTGGGGGACCCATGTGGAGACTAAGAGGGGCCACACTCCCCAGCCCCTCCCCCAGATTGAAATTGCATCTTCTTAAAATTTTACTCCCTCGTCCCTTTTTTTGAGTCCGATTTTTGAGAACTCAATTTATTAAGGGGATAAAAAGAATTTACACATACTTTTCACAATTATCTCTAATTATTACAATAAATTTTTTAGTTTTGTCTTGACGTAGATTTCAAGGAAGGGTATTTTTGGAAAATAAGTAAAAATTGTATACCAATTTAGGAAAGTGGACACTAATTTTGAGACATCCAAAAATAGAATATAGGACTAAAAAAAAGGGACGGAGGGAGTAACATTTACGATATAAACTATTTCTAAAAAGCTAATTTAAAAATCAAAAGTCCCAGTGCTATAATTTGTTTTGCAAGACGAATCTAAGAACACAAGAAGTTGAACTTTAATAACTATTTTTAATTTAATAGTTCATTGTTTGGTAGGCTAAATAGGAGTACAATATTAACCTAATAGTTTCCATATTGAGAACTATTTAGTCTAGAGGTGTGGTATTAACAGTCCCCCAATGAAGGGGAAAAGCACGTAACACCCAATTATTTAGCTCGTGAGATAAAAATGACATGAACCTAATCGACTAAACTACTCTTTCGACTCTCTGTCTTGTACAAAAAATATGTATAAATAGACCAAATTTTTTTGCCTTGGGGCATTGCTGCCAAGCATGAAACTTATTTACTAGTGGACCCAAGTCTATTTAACTTGCCTCCCCTCATATAAAATACCGGGTCCGCCAATATATGTGTACTTCCATATATACATGTAACTTATATAATCTCAAATTAGGTCGTTGGGTTAAGATTTTTTTTTATTATCTATTTTTTCTGTTAGAAAATTTTAATTAAGTGAAAATGTATTTTATGTATTAATATTATAAATTACATTAATTTGCCAGCTAGCAAGAGATTGAATTTACAATAGTGAAAAGTTTGAATTATAGGTCTCTTCAAAAGGACAATATCCAAATCTTGATCCTTGAATCTGTGATCCATGATTTGATTATCTTGTATGTTTATATTTAAGCTAATAGTTTAATATTCAGATAGAGCACATTTCAAGTAATAAAATTATTCAAGAGAAGCAACCATTGAAAAGGTTGCTCAAATTCTTTTCTCAGTACCTAAAGTTATAAGTACAATATCACAAAGTGTAATTAATATGGTATATTAAATGAGACGATGGGAGTTGTTCAATTCTTAAAGCTCGTGGATAAAAAAAATGAAGTATTTTCTATGTATTGAAAGTCATGCATGTTGTTGCAAAAAAAAAAAATAATAATAATAATAAAAAAATTGATCACACTTGTTCAGTTAAGTTGGTTAGGAACATTTCATATAGCCATCTGCATTGTTGATCATGTGGACAAATCACAAAAGATAACAATATGAAATGTTCCTACAGAATTCCAATGAAGTTCTCGAAAAAATAGCGTTTGATCCAAATGCTAACCTAGTACGTGCATAAAGATGTTCATTCTTGTTACATTAGAGACTGGTAATCTTACAAACAATACCTAAACGCTTCAATTGTAGAATGATTTAGAGATCTCATTTAATGATCAGAACTTTTTTTGGCCATCAAAAATTGGCGCAATGCTTTTCTACTACAGGATAGGCTGATAGGAAGATCACCTGCACCCATATATGTGTGCATGTGAGTGTGTGTATATATATATATACAGTCAGGCTATAAAAAGGGCGCCCTCTCGTTATTAAAGAGAGGACCTCTGTTTTGGCCGTCGAATCGTGTTTTCATTAATGGCAGTTTTGTCATTTCACAGTTTTTAAACACAATCCAACGGCCAAAATAGAAGTCCTCTCTTTAATAAAAAGAGATGACCCTCTTTAAAGAATCTTTGTATATATATATATTAAAAAATGTCAAGACTTGTTACCAATTTATTTACATTTTGTTGCTTAATGATTTCCGATGCCAATAATTTCATGTATACTAGGACAACTTAGTCGCAAGGGTGGATCTCTTAGGCCTCCGGCCACCCCTCCCCTCTGAATATATATATACTTATTTCTTAATGACAATCTGACGTATTAAAGTAATATATATAATCTGAAACAGAAAATTAATCTGAGACAGAATTAAGATCAAGAGACAGAAATTGGAAACAAAAATTAAAACTAGAAAACTTACAGTTCGAAGAAAATAATATAGAATTATAATTTGAGAAAGAATCTGAGCCCAGTTCTGTAGAAGTTTCACTTCAATATGCAGAACCCAAAGAAAGCAAATATATGTATAGTACTAGAACATACTTAATTCTAATATGCAAAGAGAGAAAAATTTTCAGATTTCATGAATGACAACAGAGGGTGAATAAATAGAAAGTTGGTGTTTGTTTGTAAAGACACACCCAAACAAGGCACATGCATTTTTCCGAAAAGACATACCCAAAGAGAGCATAAGGTACGACTGTTGGTTAATTCAAGAGTTTTTGGAGGGAAATTTTTTTCGTCCGTTTGAAACAGTTGAGAAATTTTGGGCTGGTTTGACTCAAAAGTATTTTCTCTAAAAAAGAGTATTTCCATTTAAACAAAGCCCAAAGCCCAAGCCCACGACCGACCCGGTTCTGTCGATAGGACGGACAGATGACGTGCGCGTGTGTGGTGGACCATGGTTTGCCTAGGTCCTTCCCCCTTAACAAAAGTGGGTACCCCAAAGGGGCATACCCCTTGTATCAACCTTGGGTTATATATGCTCTTCAACTTCCTTGTAGTTTTCCTATGTGGGACAATTAGATTTTACCCACTTCACACCTCCTCAACCAAACTTCATATGGGCACTTTGGATGACAATTTCTCATTCATCCCTCAATGGATTTCCAAATGTAAATATATGGTGTTCATCTCCTCACGAAGGGGAACGTGTTCCAATGTGGTCCTGGCCCCACAGACGTGTGGGACCCACCTTAAAATTGGGCTCAAGTTTACCCAAACTTGATAATTGGAAGTCCATTTTTCCAACAATCCCCCACGTGAATGAAATTGGCTGAGTAACAATGCAGATGAAAATGCAAACACTAGTTCGAGTATCGACGAAGAAGTACTACTTCAGACTAAGTAGCCTAGTGGCCTTGAACTTACCCTAGTGATAAACTATCAGATTTACTAGCCGGTGAGTAGACTAGATTGTCTTTGAACCCCCAACCGTTTGTAAAAACCTAGACAATAGAATACACACAACCCTTCTTCATACATATTTGGTTCTTACATTTATGTTCGTTTTGGCCTTGAACACCTCTTGGTTCCGTAAGTGTTTTAGAGAATTCAGCCTTTAAATTCTCATAGAAGCAGTCCCTTCTTACTCTCGTAGGTGGTTACTATGAAGAGTATCCTGTAATTCCTCACTTGGATAATGTAATACCCTGTATTTTCGGATGCATGGATATATAAATAAGACCCTGTATGCTTTTGTGAACGCTTGGTGTAGAATATTTCTCGATCGATTGAAGACCCCTCAATCGATTGAACTTGTGCCTTCTGAAGCGATCGAGCCTACTTCGAGCGATCAAAACTTTGCCGACCTGATTCTGTGAACGTGAACCTTTTCTCAAGTGATCGAACATCTTTTAATCGATCGAACCTTGACCGACCTGTTTTCAATCGATCGAACTCACTTCAATCGATTGAAAGTGCTATTATTCTTTATTTTAGCATTTTCCACATGCTCTTTTCCCCTCCCTATAGATATGTTAGTTCGTGTGTGTGTGGGGTGTTTGACAGTTTAGAAAGTTTAGAAAGAGAGTTGGTATGTGTGTACATATGTTCCATATATATATAACCATGTGTGTATGTATGTGTGATATATATATATAATATTGGGTAGAGAGAAGAAGAGGAAGCAGAAGACAGAGAGAGACCAGAGAAGAGAAGAATGAGAGAAGGAATGAGCTTACCATAGCCACCGGCGCCATCGTTACCGAGCTCGGAATGTCGCTGCTGGACTACTGGAGTAAGGTGAGTTCATTAACTCACTTGAGTGATAATACTAGGATGATTTTTGCATGTTTAGAACGTGTATATAGTAACATCGAGACACCATTTCGTCTCTGCCCAGTTTTTGGGTGGAAGATGATTCTCAATCGATCGAACTTCTTGTTTTCTGAATCGATCGAAGGGACTTTGATCGATCAAAACTACTTTTTCTCAATCGATTGAAAAGAGTTTAATTGATCGAAACTTACAGAACTTTGTTAGTTCCTGTGGATTATGATATGAACTGTTTAGCTATTTAAATGTTGATGCATGCCTTCAATATGCGATATTGTTGATTTAAGAGATAATGCGACATTGTAACGAGATGAACTGTTAACTGCTGCATGTTGATATTACTGAACTAGATAGTTGACAGAACATGACTGTATGTTAATAACCGAATAAAGACTAGATATGATATATCATGCCCCGAATGGCAAAAATAGAGAAAAATAAATTTCCTTTTTAGGTCCAAAGACAGCGACTGGTGAAGTCACACAATTGTCCACACCATGCAGTACTAGCATCAATAAAGAAAAGAGATAACAAGAATGGAATTTAGGTTCTGGTTAAAACATAACTTAATGTACAAAGGTAGTTAGTAACTATTACAATCAAAGTCTCGAATCAAATAAAAATAGCGGATATACATGTCAAGGCAACATATGCTTGATTACAAAAGGTTTGGAAAGCAGTAAAGATAATTAAACTACAATCTAATTTTCAATTGGCGTAGAGGTAGTCCTCGGCGTAGTAGTCCTCTTCTGTCTGACCTCCGTCGGGATAACCCTCTATAGGAACCTTGTCACCAGTGTAGTAGTCCTCGCATGTAGGTTCTTCACTTGTGTAATCATAACTAGGGTACGTTTAGAAATGTCCAGCGACATAAACGCCGTCAACTTAATGAAAGCTGAGTGAAATAGATACTAACAAGGTATCAACTATTGAAGTTATTACAAGTTATAAACGATAACCATTAAGATTCAGTGAGGGTAACTCCTTTAATCAAACCGATTACCTGATTACTAATGTTTACTAAATTACGACTGACAACACATTCTGATAGAAGAATAGACTCGACAGTAGTTCACTTCTAAAGATAAACCAATGCTCCGTCCACCACTTTTAAGACATATGCATAGCCCACCGCATGTCATGGATAACACGTCAGTCCATCCTCAACTTTTAAGAACATATGCCCAGTTCACCACACTACAGGGATAGAACATTTTAAGCAACAGTACATCATTCTACGCCACGACTAAACAAAATCTACTAGTGATCACGGTCCACTGCAGTCGTAGATACCTTTGTCTGTCTACCGCTTTTAAGAACATATGATTAGATCATCTAGCTATCTTAGGGCTATTGGTCGTTCACCGCAGTCGTAGACACCTTTGTCTGTCTATCGATTTTAAGAACATATGATGAACCAAGGCCCGCCCACGCAAGATTCCCAAATCTTAACAAACCTACTTAAGTTCAACTCTAACATCGATACATGATAATCCCAATGTGGCCTGACTACTTTGAATAAAACGAACGATAACTCCAAAGGGTTAGAGACTATTACGTTATCTAATGTCACAACCATTATCCGCTAATCTTATCATTATTATGATCTTACATTGCATTAACTTATTATCATGTCTATGTTATGACAGTAAAGCATGATGGGAATACTGAATAATAAATAAACAACTAAAAAGTTATATTATAAACAAAACAAGGAAAACAGTATTCTGTAACTGCCAATCGATTGGGATAAGGATCCAATCGATTGGTATAAAAGTAGTAACAATCGATTGGGAAAAAGTTCAATCGATTGGGAGAAAGTCCAATCGATTGGATCAAAATCCATGCCAATCAATTGAATAAAATGATAGTCAATTGGTTTCCTAAATATGGCAATCGATTGGGAAAATGGCAATCGATTGGGAAAATTCCCAATCGATTGGGACTTCGTCTTCTTTATAGTGAAAACAGTCCAGCAACATATAAACGGGGAGGCATGAGTTCAACTCCATTTCTTCATCTAAACGAGTCATAACATCAATGTATTGATACTCAGTAAGTTTAAAACTCACCTTAGGTGTTAAGGGGGTATTTGGGTGTGTGAGATTGAAGCTTGGGCTTCAATGTAGGTCTCTCTCTCCCTTCTCTCCTCTGTCTGCCTCTTCTTTCTTTCTTCTTTTCTTTCTTTCCTTCTTCTTTCTTCTGGCCTTCTTCTCTATCCCTTCTCAGTCCATCTCTGTGTGTGTGAGTGTATATGGGTGCGTATATATATATGTATGTATATATAAGTGAATATAAATATATACACACACAACTCTTTCACCCTTCCTCCCTCCCTCTCTCTCTCTCTATATTTTTTTTGGAAACAGAAATTAGCCCAAAATGGGCTAGTATATATAGAGGGGGTTAGTGTTCACGTGGAAAAATCCCAGCCAAAACAAAGGAATTTTTCCAGCTGCATTGGCATGAGTGGCAATCGATTGGTGTTAGGTATTAAATGCTCCAATCGATTGTTATAAGTGTCAATCGATTGGTATCCAAGATAAGACAATCGATTGGTAAACATGCCAATCAATTGGTATGCAGATTATACCAGAGGTAAAGCTAAGCTCATACAAGTATTACAAGAAGCATACAAGGTTTTATTCATATAATACATTTCAAAAATACATGGTATTACATGATAAATACAGAGCATGTGGTAAATCCTGTATCTAGAGCATGGACATTGCACAACATGTGGTCAGCATGCATAGGATAGTGGTATGAAGAAATAAGAGAATATGATGAGAAATGGAATATGTGACTTATGTGGAATATGAGATATGTGTACTTTGGATCCATGGAATCAACGGCTGACGAGTCAGGTGGACGTGGGACGGTTACAGTGTCATGTCCCGGATCCACACATGTAAATCTAGGATACGTGGCACGCCACCAAGGCCTTACACAAGTGATTAAAGTTCCAAAATAAGTTTAAAATAAACTTAAACCAAAGAAGCTCAACCAATAAAAAAACAAAACCCTGTCTTTGCAATTAGCCAAAAACCCTGTTTTAACAATTAGTAAATTCTCAAATAATATTACCAAATCACAAGTTGAAATCAACACCAATGCGTTAAACTATTTAGAATCAAACCAAAGTCACAAACATGAGCTTTCGAATTCAAGCAAGAGTTTCTAAACACTTTAAGAAAAGTATTAAATATAGCCATTTACAACCAACCCAAAAAATAAATCCCAAGTTCAACTGTCCCAATCTAAATAACATTAGTCATAGCAACACTACCATAAAACACAATCCCAACTAACACAGTCCAACCATATATTACAGGAGTTAAGTTACAACCCGACTAAAGTTTAAAGCTTAACTAGAAATATTACATAAGTCTTAAACCAACCAAAGTATGACTCGTACTGTAAACCAGATTAAAACTGATTACAACTATATTGCAAGTTTAGGACTAAAAAGGCAATTAGCTATTAACAATGTTACAACTCTCCCAAAACCCATAAGCCAGCCAAGCCACTTCCCAGCTCACTTCCCCGATTTCTCGCATCGATCACCTACGATGGTTATTCAATAACCATTACAATATATAAGCTATATGCTTAGTGAGCAATGCCAATCATGAACATGGATAATAAACACGCTCAATTCAACATATTACAAAGAACTATAGTCTCTGGCAATTACTAGTTCACTCCCACCACTACCGCCTAGCCTGCGGCTCTACTCCCCAAGCCCACGTGACTAGTCATGACCCACGCCCTCACACGTGCGGTCCCATAGGCCTCTGGCGGCCGTGGTCGTCACCACAAAGATTACCTTATGGTGGTATAGAACTAGTAATTTCCATTGACCCAATATACAACTCAACATGCTCATTTAATCATTACACCGTACAATCACAATCAAATTGGGCCTAATTTAACCACATGAATTTAGCCCAATAATAAACTAAGTAAACTAGGTTAAGCTAATTAGGCATGCTTTGGCATTACAATTGAACCCAACATGAAAATCATCCAAATATCAAAATTAACATCACTTACTTGTTGGGTTTCGCTCCTAATTGTGAGATTAAAGCCCTACTAAGAGCCAGGTACCATTCCTATACATAAATTACAAGTTATGAGCTTAAACCCCAAAATGGGTCGCAGAAAAACTGTCACAAAACTCAATAAAATTGGTACCAACGCGTTAGACTCACCTCCAGGAGTTCGAATATACAACCTATTTTGAAAACCGACGTCGTTAAGCGCGTCAATCGGAGTCGAAATCATAGTCGTCAACATTGTAATTCTCGTGTCCAACTCTCTGCTTTATCGTCTCTTAACTGATATAGAGATGCTGGGAATGATGAGTCACCTCATTTAGGTGGCTTGTTATAAAACTTCTCAATTTTATTATAACAACCCCGCAAGTTTACTAGTTTTGCAATTACGCCCCTACTATTTGTTAAACTGTATTAAAACTATCCCAAACTTAAATGAGTATTTGTCTATGTCTCGCATGGGTCCCATAAGTGGTCCCATATAAATAAATGAAGTTTCTAATTAGCCTACTAATTATATAACGTGTTTAATTTGTGCTCACAAAGGTACCCCTAATTAACCCCAGAAGTGGTCACCACCTAATAACATGATATTATTAACAATAAAATAACAAATCATGTAAGCCGTAATAAACATTTAGGCACATAAGGGTATTCCACATATAATGTCCCATCTCAACTGGGACCCATCAACACACATCCCAACTTGGGATTGCCATACTGGCCACAACTGGGTTCCCAACTGGACACCTATAATCAACTTAGTGGGTTAATCCCACCTCCGATAAGTGTAACATAACACATTAATTAACATTAACTCATGATTATGCATGCTAAAGCAATATTAAATATAAACCGCGTGAGCGGGTGTCACATAGAGTTCCTAGTACGCCTCTTGCTGTTGAAGACGTTCGGTGATGCGTATGCACTGTTGAAGACGTCCAGTGTACTGTTGACGATTATGTTCGGCTGGTGCCCTAATGTATACTCATCGTGTAGACAACTAGTGAGGATATACATATCGTAGAAGACGTCCGATGTGCCGCTTTTATTGTTTACAGATAGGAGGTACCATATAGATGATTGGTAACCCTATCAAGGGATCGTGGGACCTACTGCCTAGTCACGTGATTTCGATTGGTATTATGGTATCGACATATGGATATTAGATTGATATTTTGGTATCGACGTATGGATATCAGAATTGTATTATTGTATCAACGTAAGGATACAGATTGGTATTGTTGTATCGACGAATGGATACAAAAATGGATATGAATATGAGAGTGGTTAGTAAGATGATTGTTCAGTCAGGGATTCAGCATCCCGGCATGAAGGTAGATGCATGGTGTGGTTACATAGGTTACATGCATGGATTTGGTAATACTGGACATTGAGTAGCATGATGAGATGTTATAACAGGATCTTTATCTTTGTCGTTACTTAACATGTTTCCTGTTATCATTGATTTAATATATAGTTTAATGAGACCACTGCTATGTCATTGAGAGACATCATTGATAAGAGATTAACCATATTTTAAGATACTGAATAGTAATGGGTGAAGAGTGTTTGATGTACTCACTCAGCTATGCCCTAGACATTCCAATGTCTAGAGCTTTGCAGGTCTTAAGGATGGAAGACTGATGTTTTTCCGGACTTGGAGTTGAAGGCTTGAAGACGAAGCCTTGCCGCTTTGTAATAGTTAGTTTTTATAACTGTTGTACTATTATTATTTGTTGTAGGCCTTAGACTCTAAGTCAGTAATTGTAATAGATTTAGTAGACTTTTATAATTCGTACTTGGGCATATGTTGCTTCCAAACCTTTTATAATTCTGTTGTAGTCTCTGATTATGTTAATAAGATATGTTCTATGAATAGTATCCTCCATATTGTTGTAATTGTTGGTTTGAGTAGATGACAATGCGGTTATTAACCGCGGATTAAAAAAAATGAAGTATTTTCTATGTATTGAAAGTCATGTTGTTGCAAAAAAAAAAAAAAAATGATCACACTTATTCAGTTAAGTTGTTTAGGAACATTTCATATTGTTCTAAGATCAACTGGTTGTCGGCGTCTGCATTATTGATCATGTGGACAAATCACAAAAGATAACAATATGAAATGTTCCTAAAGAATTCCAATGAAGTTCTCAAAAAATAGCGTTTGATCTAAATGCTAACCTAGTACGTGCATAATGATGTTCATTCTTCTTACATTAGAAACAAGTAATCTTACAAACAATACCTAAACACTTAAATTGTAGAATTATTTTAGAGATCTCATTTAATGAGAACTTTTTTTGGCCATTAAAAATTGGCACAATGCTTTTCTACTACAGGATAGGCTGATAGGAAGATCACATACACCCATATATATGTGCATGTGAGTATGTGTGTATATATATATTCAAAAATGTCAAGACTTGTTACCAATTTATTTACATTTTGCTGCTTAAAGATTTTCGATGCCAATAATTCCATGTATACTAGGACAACTTAGTCGAAGGGGTGGATCTCTTAGGCCTCCGGCCACCCCTCCCCCCAATATATATATATATATATATATATTGTTATTCCCTAATGACAACCGGACATATTAAAGTAATATGTATAGTCTGAAACAAAAAATTATTCTGAGACAGAATTAAGATCAAGAGACAGAAATTTATAACCAAAAATTAATCCCAAAAAACTTGCAGTTCAAAGAAAAATAATATAGAATTATAATTTTAGAAAGAATCCGAGCCCAATGTCAACACTGATTCCTTAATTCGAATTTGCTCCCTCTCGATGCACAAAGTTGATGAACAATTGCCTCCCAAGATAGAATAGATTTACAGTTCTTTATAAATTGCACTCCAATATACAGAACCCAGCGAACGCAAATGTATGCATAATACTCGAATATACTTAATTCTAATATGCAGAGAGATTTTTTTTTCGAATTTCATGAATGATGTTGGTAATGGTTGACAGCTCACATGGTTCGACTACACGCTACTCCACGTATATCCAATATCATCACCAACTAATGAGCCCCACTTACAATCAGTATCCCATTCTATGGTCCAATCCAGTGACCCATTCTGAGGCCCAGTCATTCTGAGGCCAAATCCAGTGACCCATTATGAGGCCCACTTTAGAGTAAAGCATGTCCACTATGAAGGAGCCCATTCTAACCAGAATACTCACATCGAAGCCCACCTCAGAGTAATCACCCAAAAGCCCAATGCGAATAAGCCCACCCCAAAGCAGAGCAAAGCAACCGCATTTCACCTACTGCCATCTCTACTCGCTCCATCACCACCCATTAGGCACGTAGATATTATCTCCAACTTAAACCTCATATGGTCAATCCATCGACCACTAATCAAGGCTTTCCATAGCTTGGAATGACCATTCGTGCCATCGCTTGGAATGACCACTCACTATCAAACGCGTCGGTTGCAATCCTCATGCGCCGTAATAAACCTCGATACTCCCCACAAACACTGCACTACACATAAGCACACACTTACACGTGAATTCTCTACCCTTGGTCATGAAGTAGTGCTAAGAGTGGCCATGTCCACTAGGAATTCGAGAGCTCATGGCTCGGTGGCTAAAACCACAGGCACCTCTCTACCTAAACGCTTCACAGGCAAAGCTAGGTTTGGTCCCAAAGAGAAAGAGAGACACGTGACCATTGATCACGTGCCTTGCCCCTCCAGCCTCACAACCAATCATAGAGACCCATGTCCAAAAGACCAGCTGGAACCTCTGACTCTTACCTTGCCTAGTCACTTCAACATCGCTGATGTCGCGCATGTGCCCTTAGAGCGCCAGGCAGTCGTTATGGGTCCGTCTTTTTGAAAGTGGGTGAATTGCGACGTGATCTTTATTGGGAATGGTGAAAAGAGTATGGTAGGACCTATTTGAAATGTTCAGAGTCGCCACCTAACATTTGGGGTATTAGGACCCCTGCAAAGACAATTAAAGTAATTCATCTTTGACTTTTGAAAAGAACAGTTTTTAGAAAAGTGGACCCTTTGAAAGTGTGACTCTGAATAGCCATGCAAAAACCAGAGATTTTGAGATGGGTTCGGGGACTCGATTATGTCGAGGGAATGTATTAGGCACCGTCGAACATCCGTGCGAACACGGTTGCCAGTTTTAGTGATTTTTATTAAAATGGGCATTTCGATTGAAATAGAAAAAAAAAATCTTTTCCCCCTTTTTTTTAGAAAATGAATAGGACAAAAAATGATGATAGGTATGGCCACACTCTTAGAGTGTTGCTTACGAATCCCAAGACGGGAATCAGGCCAAACGTAATTCTAACTTTCGTGTGTGCGAGTGTATGTATGATTTTTTTCTTAAAGAAAGAAGAGTGGTCCTGTTTGACCGTGTGTGATATAGTAAATTGAGAAAGAGTCGGTGTAATTAGGAACTTTAACCCACGTGGTATATTCCTAGATTTTAACCTTTGGAAAGTGATTGAGATTGAAATGAGACTATGCAAGTGATTGGAGAATGATGTATTTTTTTTTGTACTTTTTTTTAGTTATTATTTATTATTATTTTTTCAGTCCTTTTAGTCCAATACTGGAAGTAAGGATTTGTGATCAAGTGACTGAAAAGTGTACCGAAAGTAAAGGTCGGTGCCCATTTAAAAGTATGAAGATTTATATGTCTTACTTGTGCTATTTGTAGATTCCAAGCAGAGGTGGCATTAGAGTTATTTTGAGAAAGTCCATTTTTTGCATTTTTATTTTTGTCTTTTATTATTATTTTATTTTATGTTTTTGATTTTATATGTTTTTGATTTTATACCGGAAGTAAGGGACGACGCCCAAATGACTGAAAAGTGATTTTTTGTATTTTTATTTTATGCCGGAAGTAAGGGTCAGTGCCCGAAAGAAAGAAAAGAAGTGAAGTGTGTACAGAATAAGAAGACTTACCTGTGAAGATCTTTGAATGCAAAGGCGGTTGTTCAGTCCGATTAATCCTTTTTTTATTATTCTATTTATATAAGTTAAGCAATCTTTCTAATTTAGATATGAATTTCTGTGTTAGAAAACCACAGAGTCCCTAGTAAAACATAGATCTCCGTATAAGCAATCACGTCATCCCCAGTAGAACATGACTCTCCGTATTAGAAACCACGTGGGATTTTCATATTGGAAACCATGCAATCTCGAGTTGTATGTGATTTTTATATTGGAAATCAAGTAATCTCGAGTATGACATGGATTATTATTATTTTTTCATTATCAAGCAGGAATAAAGATGATATGTACAAGAGAAAAATAATAAAAAAACAAACTGAGTTACAAGAGGAACTCGAGAAATCTACTATAGAATATTGATGGTAGGTGACTGGGATGTTGGGGTGGTGATTTGAGGCGGTATGATGACGACGGTGGTACAGTGGTCGTGAGGTATGTTGATGAGAATTGTGATGATATGATAGCTAGGTGGAGGGTGGTGATTGTAGTGATGGTTAGATGGAGTACTATAGTGGTGAAAAAATGTAAACTCTTTTTTTTTTTTTGTAGGGATTTTTTGTATTTAATGTTGAAGTGAGGGAGATGGAAAGGTAAGGGAGATATAGAGTGTGAGAGAGATACAGAGAGTAAGGGAGATATAGATGGAGAGTCCTTTTTTTCGTTCTCTCCCCCTCCTCCTTTCAAATGAATCTGCAATGGCCAATTACATAGGCCAACAAGAGCATCTTTTTTTTTCTTCTTTTTTTTTGTTTATTTATTTATTTTTTTAAATTTATATTAAAAAAGCTTTCACTTAACAAAAAAGAGAGACCCACCCAACATTGCTTTTCTTTTTTTTCTTTTTATTTTTTTCTTGCATGTTTCCAGTGAGACTTGTCGTCAATAATTTGAAGGATAAGAAATAATTGTGCGTGGTAGGATGCATGCAGAATTGTAAACCTTTTGACCCCATAGTTTTGACTTGCAATATGTTTTTCCATTCGAGGTCAGATTTGAATGATTCAAAAAGCGATAGGTTCGTGTTAACGAGCACTTTATTTTAAAATAATTGGGTTGGGCAAAACTGAGGTGTCTACAGCTGCCCCTCTTTGTCATGTTTTGCGAAGCAAATGTGACAAAGATAAGGAAACACCCATTTTTGCCTCAACTCTTTCTTGAACTCTTTATATATACGTAAAAGAATACGAATGATCTTAAAGTCAGTTCGAGATGCTCATGTATCTCATATGGAGAAGGATCATATCGAGCATAGTTTAAGTGAGTGATGCCATGATTGGAAATGAGTGAAGTGACGTGCCAGAGTAGGCAAGTGAGTGGTGTGCCAAGGTAGGCAGCTGGGAATTGGGAGTATTGCTAGTTTAGGCAGATAGCTCCACTGGGGATTGAGAATGTTACCAGATTGGGCAAACGACTCTACTGGGGATTCATGTGAGAATCGAACAGAAGAGGGATGGTGTAGTCGAGAAGTGCGTAACCGCGTAATCTCAAACTCCAACAAAAAATGTAGTAGAGTAAGGTATGGTCGAGCTCTTAAAGCTGCCTACGTATCTCCCGTTGGGAAAATTAGACCGTGCGTAGTTCATGTGAACCTGGATAGCTGAGAGATGGTGAGAAATGGTGTAGTCGAGAAGTGCGAAGCCGCATAATCTCGAACTTTAATCAAGAACATAAAAGTAAGGGTATGGTCGCGCTCTTAGAGCTGCCTACGTATCTCCACCCTTCACCTAGCTATCATATCATCACGATTCTTATCAACATACCTCACGGCCACTGTACCACCGCCGTCATCATATCGCCTCAAATCACCGCCCCAACATCCCAGTCACCTACCATCAATATTCTAGCAGATTCCTTGAGTTCCTCTAATAACTTAGGTTTTTTTTTATTATTATTATTTTTCTCTTGTGCATGTCATCTTTATTGCGTTTGATAATGAAAAAAAATAATAATCCATGTCATACTCGAGTTTACTTGATTTTCAATATAAAAATCACATTTGACTCGGGATTACATGGTTCCCAATACGGAAATCCCACTTGATTTCTAATACGGAGAGTCATGTTCTACTAGGGATGACGTGATTGCTAATACGGAGATCTATATTTTACTCGGGACTATGTGGTTTTCTAATATAGAAATTCATGTTTAAATTAGAAAAATTGCTTAACTTATATAAATAGAATAATAATAAAAAAAAGAGATTAATCGGACTCAACAACCGCCTTTGCATTCAGAGATCTTCACAGGTAAGTTTCCTTATCCTACACACACTTCACTTCTTTTCTTTCTTTCGGGCACCGACCCTTACTTCCGGCATAAAATAAAAATACAAAAAATTACTTTTCAATCATTTGGCCGCCGTCCCTTACTTCCGGTATAAAATAAAAAAAAAAAGACAAAAAGAAAAATACAAAAAATGGACTTTCTCAAAATAAAACTCTAATGCCATCTTTGCTTGGAATCAGCAAACAGCACAGGAAAGACAGGTAAGTCTTTATACTTTTAAATGGGCACCGACCTTTACTTTTAGTACACTTTTCAGTCACTTGATCACAGATCCTTACTTCGAGTATTGGACTAAAAGGACTGAAAAAAAATAAAAATAAAAAAAGTACTACAAAAATACATCATTCTCCAATCACTTGCATAGTCTCATTTTAATATCAATAACTTTTCACAGGTTAAAATGTAGAACTATACCACGTGGGTTAAAGTTCTTAATTACACCGACTCTTTCTCAAATTACTATATCACATGTGTACGGTCAAACGGGAACACTTTTCTTTCTTAAAAAAATCATGCATACACTCGCATACACGAAAGTCAGAATTACGTTTGGCCTGATTCCCATCTTGGGATACATAAGCAATTCTCAAAGAGTGCGGCTATACCTATCACTATTTTTTGTCCTATTCACTTTCTAACAAAAAGGGAAATTTTTTATTTTTTTTCCAATTGAAATGCCCATTTTAATAAAAATCACTAAAACTGGCAACCGTGTTCGCATGGATGTTCGAGGGTGCCTAATTCCTTCCCTCGACATAATCAAGTACCCGAACCCATCTCAAAATCTCTGGTTTTGCATGGCTATTCAGAGTCACACTTTTAAAGGGCCCACTTTTCTCAAAACTGTTCTTTTCAAAAATCAAAGATGAATTACTTTAATTGTCTTTGCAGGGGTTCTAATACCCCAAATGTTTGGTGACGACTTTGAACATTTCAAATAGGCCCTACCATACTCTTTTCACCATTTCCAATAAAAATCAAGTCGTAATTCACCCACTTTCAGAAAGCTGAGCCCATACCGACTGCCTGGCACTCCGAGGGCGCAGGCGCGATAGCTGGCGACTCTGCTGGGGAATCTTACTCTTAAGAAGACTCAGGCCATCACTTTAGTGATTTTCATTACAATGGGGCATTTCTTTTGTACTAATAATTTTTTTTTATTTTACCTTTTCTTTGTAAATTCATATTTTTTGTACAGGTATTCGCGACTCAGGCTGAAATAAAATTGCAAGTCCAATGTCAAAATTGCAAAGGCGAATGCCAAGATCTTTAACTATCATGCACACTACACACATGCATGCAAGCATAACATAACCCTTCCTTAAGAGGAAACCTTTAAGTTTAGATAGGAGGATTAGTAAGTGGCATGGCTATTGCGGTAGTACCGCTGGTACCAGTACCGAAACTTCTTCCGCTTGAACCACCAACCTGAGAAAGTGCTTCGATGCTAGAGGTTTAAGGGTTTGGGGACCATACCTGATTTAAGTTTGCACTAGACATCAGCCTTTCCACATGCTCTCACTCTCTACACATGCATCAATATTGATACATCACTCTCTCCACATGCTCTCACTCTCTATGTGTACATCAATATCGATACATCACTCTCTCCACATGCTCTTACTCACTCCACGTGCTATCTCTCTCTTTCTGTCGCTCTCACTGACCCCTCTTTCTCTCTTTCTCTGTCACTCTCACTGACCCCCTCTCTGTTTTTCTCTTTTATTTCTCGCCTTCCCCCTTTTCCTTGTCCCCCCTCATGGATCTACTCCCCTTCTCTTTTTCTCTACTTTTAAAGACCCTCCATGTCCCTTTCTCTCTCTGTCCTTCTCACCTATTCTCTATCTTTGATGAACCTCTCTCTCTGTCTTATTCTCATTCTCTCTTTCTTCTTCTCTTCCTCTTCCTCTTCCTGCCACCTCTTGGGAAAATTTGTCTCTCCTCTCGAAAAAAACTTACCCAACCCAGATCTGAATAAGAGGAAACTAAAACAAGCCTTTTACAAGAGAGGAAACTAAAACAAGCCTTTTACAAGAGCTTCTCATAGAGATCGAGAAAAGGAAATAGAGAATCATACCAAAATGGTTTTTAAAATGATTATTGACCCACATCGTTATGGTGCATGTGAGTATAATAGAAGACGATGCAGAAGTGATTGTCCCTTGGCTCCCTACTTTCAGTACACAGGAAGTACGAGGGATTATGAGGCCATTCACGAGTTTTTTGGAAGCAGGAGCTTTCTACGCCTTATTGAAAGGGTATCTGAGGTAGACCGTCAACAAGCTATTTGCTCCCTTATGTATGAAGCCAGATCTAGACTTCAGGATCCCGTTTTGGGTTATGTTTTTTTACATCTTTTTCCTCGAACAACAAGTTCTAGAACTGAAGAAACAGGTTTCATAACTCCAAGCTTAGTCAAAAGAGAAATCACCCAAACAATCCAAAGAGCCTAATCTAGATCCTTAGATCGACTACGCCAAGAATGATCTAGGTTGTGACATCGAATTTCCTCAAGAGTATTACAATCTCATTTTTCCCACCACAACTGCTCCAATCTCTTTTGAAATCTCTAGCCCTATCCATATTCCTTTTGCTACTCAAATTTGTACGACATCTTCTCATTCTCGTTGGTCTGATCTTGCCCAACACTTACAATCTAGCGACAACCACCAAACTTCTCCAAGTTTGTGGGATCTCACAAGCTCTTTAGCCTCTATTTTTACACACACCCCCTCTATTACTCCAACTTGCTCACATTGGTTTGATCTAGGTCAACACTCGCAATCTAGCAAGTCCTAAATTCTCCTGTATCAAACAGAAAAACCAGGGGTCCCAAAATATCCAAATCTCCCCCCAAATCTTCAAGCACATTCATCAAAAACACCTACTCCATCCACTGATCCTTACTCTTTCTTCAATGCCAATAACTAGGTCAAAGCTCTTTCTTGGGCTTAATGGCCGAGACAGAAAGTCAACAATTCATAAGGTGGTATGAGCCTTAGGACTAAGGCTCTTTTTATTTTCATAAAAAAAAGTGGAATGAACATCACGATCAGTATTTGAGGTAGTCCTTGTACGTCGACTGTGCGTGGGATTGAGCCCACATGTCTTACTACGCGTGTCCCTCCACTAGCTTAATGTAGTTTGGTCCTTTGGGTATTGTTTTATAGGGCAACTGGGAGGGTAAGCATCCCAAGATGGTATTGTCCTCAGAAATAAGGCCTGAAGAACATTAACCTAGGGTTCTGTGGATTGGACTATAGGATCTATATGGTTGTTGAAAAGCGCGTAGGATGTCGTTAGCATTCGACCTCTGGAAGAAAGCCTCACGTTGGCAGAACTCTGTTACCGCTCATCAAAATTCAAATGTACATTTGTATCATTGTAACTTTTCATATTTAAAAAATAAAATCCTGGTTAGCATTATTTTTGCTTCTTATGCAATGTACCCTCACATTGGGCTATCAGTTCAAGAATCAGCTGTGGAAATACTATCTCTTGTTAATAACATAAATGCACTTTCAAAAATGAGGGTTCTAATCCCCATTACTTCATGATCCAATTGTGTTTGCTATCACCAATCTGAATTAGCTTAAAGGCTGACATGTGTCCCAAGTAAAAAAAAAGAGACGTGCTTGATCGTTCCCAATCCTTCATTCAGGCCTAATTCGATACAATGGCAGTACATGCAAGCCAATACTGCGAACACTGACATTATAAAATCTAAGTAGTACTAGTGTATTCACAACTGTCCAAATCGTCTCATTGCCAAATCAATAGGCTGCTCTACTCTCTTAAATACACTACTACTCTCTTTCAAAAAAAAAAAGAAAAGAAAAAGTCAAAAAAGGAAACGAAGAGAGAGAGAGGGACTGTCAGAAAGAGAGAGAAAGGGGAGAAAAAGTTAGAAAGAAAAAGAAAAGAAAAAGAAAAAGGAGAAGAGAGAGAGAGAGAGAGAGAGAGAGAGAGAGAGAAAACGTTGGTGGAGAGGGAGGACGTGTCAGTGGAGTGAAGAAAAAAAAGGAAAAAGAAAAAAAAATAGAGCATAAAACCCATCTCTCCCTCATTTCTCTTTCTCCTTCTCCTCATTCTTTTCAACTACAACCCTCTCATTTCTTCATCTCTCTCTCCTCGCCCCTTATCTTTCTCTCTGTTTCCTCACTTCTCTCTTCTGATCATACTCATAGTCATTGTCTTTCACATTTTGCCTTGCGATTACGACCAAGACCAGAAGTTTGATCTTGTTTTAGGCGTGCGGGTGCTCATAAAAAAAACGTTTGGAGAGCAACATGGATTTGGGCGAGATAATTATACTTTGCAAAGCGTGCATTCTTTTTTGTATGGCCATGATGGCTGCAACTTATTTCTTGTTCAAACGGCTTGATAATGAAGAAGTCCATGAAAACTAGGAAAAATGTTTTTGGAAACTCGCCCCGCCCCTGTGACTCAGATTATTTGTTGGATGGGATGACTTTACTAATGAACAATGGATTGATGAAAATGTAAGGGTTTTCTTGGTGTTATCTTTTTGCTCTTATATGCATCACAAAAAAAAATCATCAATAAAGAGAGAATGTCAAGAATTATGTAAATAGATGGGCAACCAGTCATACGTGTTGTTCACAGCCATCTAGTCCATGCACTATTTCTATACCCTTTACCGACAGTCTGATTCTCCACCAATACACCCACAAGTTTTTGGTCACTCTTGCAAAAGGCCAATACTTCACCCGTACTGTCTAGAATGCCACTCCTTACAAGGCATCAAAATGCCGCACAGGGGCAGTTTTTTTCCACTACTAAATATATGCATTGTCTGCTTGGTATGAGTACATACATTTCTTTCAAAAAAAAAAAAACTTTTCCTATCATTCAATAATTATCATCTCGCTTTAAAATCTCATGATTCATTGGATGTGACTGTCTTGTAACTTGTTGAAGCTAATTTGGACATCACAATTAGACTTTTGGACGCAACACGCGCGTGTCCAATTTACCATGTAATTGCAGTCCATGACAGAACATGCCAAAAGGTTTCAAGTCTATAATTGATCATTATAGTACCTGACACTGTTCATCATCACAAGTACATGCTGCTCTCTAACTGCTATAACATATGGACAACACACTCTCAAGGGTAAGGATACCTCAGATCCAAACTTAAGGCGTGTCATACATCGATCAAGTATCTATTGGGGCAGCCTATTGCTTCTCATTTCAATGTTGCACATATATGATTTCTAAATCCAACTATACTCGTGTCAAAATGATGAGAGGCAATCATTTCAGCTATCCATACACTATTATCCACTTGTTAGCCCACTTGAGCCATACAATAAAAATTTCTTTTCAAATCAAACCCCCTGAGGATCACCCCTCATACTGGGGCAATGCAAAAAATAAATGGAAGAGAAGCTCGAAAAAAAAAACAATGAGCTCAATACAGAAGCTGGAAACAAATCCACAAAATACTATCCGACTTGGATACTCACTTCGAATTGGGACAATTCTGCCCCAAGTCGCATTTCACTCAGCAATACTCACCCCATGCTAGACTGGGAAAGAAAAAAAAACATAGCATAAGGTGATCTCAGGCATTGACCTTTCAAAAAAAAAAAAAATAACTTTGAGCCTTCATACGATCCTTCATTTCTTAACCCATGACCTTGACCTACAATACAACCCACTGAAAGTCCACTCCGATTGACATAAGTCTTGTTGGATTTATTAAATCATACTTTGTATCATTTTAAAGACATGGACCATCACATGCTATCAATTTCAAGATAGTCCTATGGGCGTAGTGAAAACCTCAAAAAGGGCGCTACGAGTAAAAATCAAGACTATGGCAAAACTGTCGACACAGCAAATACAGACAAGGACTGGACATTTACCAAATACTGGGGCACTGAGCCCATAAAGTCAAGATACATTGTCTTCTAGTGTTCCAACAAACAACAAGACATACAATATCCACTAAATCATGAACATTCTTTCGCAGATTATAAAGTCATGCATCAAACACTTTTGTAAATACTCTGTACATAGCATAACATCACATTAAAAAAAATCATTCATACTTTACAATATAGCAGAAAATGCATATCCTTGAAACAGGGGCAACTGGTCCTGAAACTTCCAGTATCCTTGTAAGGATAGCACTCACCACTGGCCCAACATACTTCCAAAAGCCTAAATCACTGGCCCAACATAACTCCAAAAGCCAAACTACTGGCCCAACATACTTCTAAAATCCTTATCACCACTGGCCCACCATACTTCTAACCGCCTAAACCACGGGTTCAGCATAGTTCCAAAAGCCGAACCACTGGCCAAACATACTTCCTAAAGCCTTACTACCAATGGCCCAACATACTTCCAAAAGCCTAAACCACTGGCCCAATATAGCTCCAAAAGTCGAACCACTGGCCCAACATACTTCCAAAAGCCTAAGCCACTGACCCAACATACTTCAAAAAGCCTAACCACTGGCCCAACATACTTCCAAAAACCTAACCATTGGCCCAGCATAGCTCCAAAAGCCTCACTACTGGCCTAACCTACTTCTAACCCACTTCATACAGCCTTTGCTCAGACTCCAACTCTACAGCAATCCCTCAGCTCAGATCTACATATCAGATCAACTTTCCCTCTACGGACCAGCAAGAGGTAGTCCCATACTCAAGATCACCAAGCCCATATTATCAAGCTCAGGTATGAATCCGTCAAGTGGCATCCCATTCACATCTTTAAGCTTAGGAGTGAGTTCGTCAAGGGGGGGCATCCTGTTCACAATCTCACTATTAGGAATGAGTCCGTCAAGTGACATCCTGTTCACATCTTTAAGCTCAGGAGTGAGTCCGTCAAGAGGCATCTTGTTCACAATCTCACATATCAGGTATGAGTCCATCAAGTGGCATCCCATTCATATCTTCAGTTTAGTAATAAGTCTGTCAAGAGGCATCCTGTTCACAATCTGACTATCGGGAATGGTTCGTCAAGTGGTATCCCGTTCACATCTTCAGCTCAGGAGTAAGTCTATCGAGAGGCATCCTATTCACAATCTCACTATTGGGAATGAGTCCGTCAAGTGGCATCCTTATCACATCTTTAAGCTTAGGAGTGAGTACGTCAAGGGGCATCCTGTTGGAATCTCACTATTGGGAATGAGTTCGTCAAGTGACATCCCGTTCACATCTTTAGCTCGGGAGTGAGTCCGTCAAGAGGCATCCTGTTCACAATCTCACATATCAGGTATGCGTTCATTAAATGGCATCCCGTTCACATCTTCAGCTCAGGAGTGAGTCCGTCAAGAGGCATCCTGTTCACAATCTCAAAATTAGGAATGAGTTCATCAAGTGGCATCCTATTCACATCCTCAAGCTTAGGAGTGAGTCCATCAAGAGGCATCCTATTCATAATCTCACTATCGGGAATAAGCCCGTCAAGTGGCATCCCGTTCACATCTTCAGCTCAGGAGTGAATCCATCAAGGGCATTCTGTTCATAATCTCACTATCGGGAATGAGTCCGTCGAGTGGCATCCCGTTCACATCTTCAAGCTCAGGAGTGGGTCTGTCAAGAGACATCCTGTTCACAATATCATTGCTGAGAGTAAACCGTCAAGTGGTATCCCGTTATCATCCGCGTCAACCTCAATTTAGGATTACGCGGCTTCTCACTTCCTGGCTACATTTCTCATTCCTTGGCCACACGAACTACGCACGGTCTGATTCTCCCAATGGGAGATACGTAGGCAGCTCTAAGAGCTCGACCATACCCTTTTATGTTCTTGGTTAAAGTTTGAGATTACACGGCTTTGCACTTCTCGACTACACCATTTCTCACCATCTCTCAGCTATGTAGGTTCACACGAACTATGAACGATATGATTCTCCTGACGGGAGATACGTAGGCAGCTCTAAGAGCCCGACCATACCCTTAATTTTATGTTCTCGGTTAAAGTTTGAGATTACGCGACTTTGCACTTCTCGACTACACAGTTTTTCACCATCTCTCAGCTATCCAGGTTCACACGAACTACGTACGGTTTAGTTTTCCCAACGGGAGATACGTAGGCAGCTTTAAGAGCTCGACCATACCCTTACTCTACTACATTTTCGGTTGGAGTTTGAGATTACACGGTTACACACTTCTCGACTACACCATCCCTCTTCTGTTCGATTCTCCCATGGATCCCCAGCGGAGTCGTTCGCCAAATCTGGTAACATTCTCAATCCCTAGGAGAGCTATCTGCCTAAACTAGCAATACTCTCAATTCCCACCTACCTACCTTGGCACACCACTCACTTCCCTACTCTAGCACGTCACTTCACTCATCGCCAACCATGGTATCACTCACTTAAACTATGCTCGATATGATCCTTCTTCATATGAGATACGTGAGCATCTCGAACTGACTTTGAGATCATTCGTATTCTTGTACATATATATAAAAAGTTTAAGAAAGAGTTGAGGCAAAAATGGGTCTCCTTATCTTTGTCATGATTTGCTTCGCAAAACATGACAAAGAGGGACAACTGTAGACACCTCATTTTTTTCCAACCCAATCATTCTAAAATAAAGTGCTCATTGACACGAGCCTATCGCTTTTTGAATCATCCCAATTTGACCTTGAATGAAAAAATATATTGCAAGTCAAAGCTATGAGGTCAAAAGGTCAACAATTCTGCATGCACCCTACCACGCACGATTATTTCTTATCCTTCAAATTATTGATGACAAGTCTCAGTGGAAGAAAGAAAAGAAAAGCAAAGGTGGGTAGGTCTCTCTTTTTTGTTCAGTGGAAGCTTTTTCAATATAAAATTTTAAAAAATAATTAAATAAAAAAAGAAAAGAAAAGAAAAAAGATGCTCTTGTTGGCCTATATAATTGGCCATTGCAGATTCATTTGAAAGGAGGAGGGGGAGAAAACGAAAAAAGGACTCTCCATCTGTATCTCCCTTACTCTCTATATCTCTCTCACACTTTATATCTCCCTCACCATACTCTCCATCTTCTTCATCATTAAATACAAAAAACCCCTACAAATAAAAAAAAGTTTACATTTTTTTCACCATCATACTACTCCCTCTAACCATCACTACAATCACCACCCTCTACCTAGCTATCATATCATCACGATTCTCATCAACATACCTTACGACCACTGTACCACCGCCGTCATCATACCGCCTCAAATCACCGCTCCAACATCCCAGTCACCTACCATCCATATTCTAGTAGATTTCTCGAGTTCCTCTAATAACTTAGGTTTTTTAATATTATTATTTTTCTCTCGTACATATCATCTTTATTGCTGTTTGATAATGAAAAAAATAATAATAATCCATGTCATACTCGAGATTACTTGATTTCCAATATAACAATCACATTTGACTCAGGATTGCATGGTTCCCAATATGGAAATCCCACATGGTTTCTAATACGGAGAGCCATGTTCTACTAGGGATGATGTGATTGCTAATACGGAGACCTATGTTTTACTGGGGACTATGTGGTTTTCTAACACATAAATTCATGTCTAAATTAGAAAGATTGTTTAACTTATATAAATAGAATAATTAAAAAAAAAAGGATTAATCGGACTCAACAACCGCCTATGCATTCAGAGATCTTCACAGGTAAGTCAAACGGGACCACTTTTCTTTCTTTAAAAAAAATCATACATACACTCGCACACACGAAAGTTAGAACTATGTTTGGCCTGATTCCCTTCTTAGGATAAGTAAGCAACTCTCAAAGAGTGCGGCCATACCTATCACCATTTTTTGTCCTATTCACTTTCTAAAAAAAAGGGAAAAGTTTTTTTCTTTTTCTTTTTCAATCGAAATGCCCCATTTTAATAAAATCACTAAAACTGGCAACCGTGTTCGCATGGATGTTCGAGGGTGCCTAATACCTTCCCTCGACATAATCGAGTCCCCAAACCCATCTCAAAATCTTTACTTTTTGCATGGTTATTCAGACTCACACTTTTAAAGGGCCCACTTTTCTCAAAATTGTTCTTTTCAAAAGTCAATGATGAATTACTTTAATTGTCTTTGCAGGGGTCCTAACACCCTAAATGTTAAGTGGCGACTTTGAACATTTCAAATAGGCCCTACCATACTCTTTTCACCATTCCCAATAAAAATCAAATTACAATTCACCCACTTTCAGAAGGCTGGGCCCATACCGACTGCCTGGCGCTCCGAGGGCACAGGTGCGACAGTTGTGTATTCTGCAAGCCAATAGCATGACCTCGAATAACCCCAATACTTAACCTTCTATACCAGTAGGAAACCATCGCTAGACAATAATGAATCGTCGTCCAAGTGACAATGCGTCTTGCCTAACCAATAGAAAAGCCTTGATATTTCCCCCTCCCTTAAACCCATGCACCAATAGCATTCACCCCCCTTTTGCCTCCCTTTGACAAACCAATGCCATAGGTTGGCCATCAAGCCATGATACCTCGTCTCACATTCTCAATACACTGCCCTGTCCACATCCCCAGTTAATGATCCCAACTACGTCAAACAAACGCATTTTATGTCCCCATCTACCTCAAACAGACGAATCACTTCGAAGATGCCAACTCAGCTACTTCCAGCTGTACCAAGAACCTCACAAACTCTCTATAAATACCAACCTCATTCAATACCTCCAACAACTAGAGCTCAACCTAGAACTTAAGCTTTAACCTAGTCTTAAGCTTCAACTTCAAGCACTTATGGCATTCATTGTCTTCTCCAAAATCCCCAAAGAACAACCCTCACTCATTACTCAACCTTTCCCTATCTCTCCCTTTAGCCTCATAAAAGGTCTCTTCTATACACCAGACTCTGCCTAAGAACCAGACCCTTTACTATTTTTAGTCTCTTTTATTTGGGGCTACTTTGGTTCTCACTTGAACCACCCATTCTCCAAGTCCCATTGTTGATTATATATACGTATATATATATATGTATTATCATTATCATCTTATTAAACTCACTTGTCCATCTCATAGCATCACTTGTTGCTCCACTTGGCACTAACCAACTTACGTATTATACCATCCCTCATATATCATCCACATCAGATAAAGAACTGACACATTTTT
Source organism: Hydrangea macrophylla (assembly GCA_033977485.1). Classification (NCBI taxonomy): domain Eukaryota; kingdom Viridiplantae; phylum Streptophyta; class Magnoliopsida; order Cornales; family Hydrangeaceae; genus Hydrangea; species Hydrangea macrophylla. Next base: position 98,157,131 of record CM066995.1, read on the forward strand.
GGTGATCACAATGGGAGGTATACTCAAAAACATGGTTAGCAAACTAGAGCAATAACCCCCTAAGAGTAGAGTTGGATGTCCCAAAAATTCCAAGGCCCAACCTACCGGGTCAAATACCAACCCATTAAGCATTAACCCCAGTAGGGAAGAGCCTGTTCCATCTCAGACTCACGATTCGCATAGTTCTGTCGCTGCTGATGTCGAACTCGATATTTTGCGATGGCTTGAACAAATGGAGGGACAATAAAAGCATCTCCAAAAGCTTGAGGAACAAAACCGTCTCATCATTGAGACATAAGTAGCCATCGCTCAAAAAGGATCATCACCAGCCCTAAATGGCACCTCTGGACTAGATAACGTCGTCAGAACATCAGTTAATATATCTGATGTCAACGATCAACACCACACGCCAATAAAGGAATCAACACCTACTGTCGCCGTGCAAGCAGAAAAGCAAGCACCTGTGACTTTCGTCACCTTGGTAGGAGTCCAATCACTCTTAAGAGAGAAGGCGATGATGGCTCCGTCACCTCTTCTCCCATTTGACACTCGTCCTCCTTATCCACTCAAGCTAGCCAGCCTTCTCTACCCATAAGGGTATGGTAGTGTGTACTTTGCACGATATGATGGAAGACGAAGAAACTCGAAGGAACACGTGGCCAGGTTTCTCAATAGCTTGGGAACTTTTTGTAAGGATGAAAATCTCCATCTCCGAGAGTTCTCTAAGCCTTTGACTGACTGAGCATATACCTGGTACGCCAACTTGGAACCAGGTTCTGTCACGTCTTGGGTCCAACTAGCCTCCATGTTCCATGCTAAGATTTTTAGCATAATCGAGAGGGTAACCACCATCTACCTGTCTAGAGAAGCCCAAGGCGACAACGAAAACCTGGTCAAGTATGTGGACAGATTTCATGATCGGGCTATGGAATGTCATGACAACACCACAGAAGAAAGCTTAGTCCAACTTTGCATTCACGACATGCTCCGAGATTACAGAATCCACCTCATCAATCACTCCTTTCCAATATTTTTGGACCTGATGGTAGTCGCCCGCAGCTTAGCTAAGGATATGAGAGTATCATAATCAAGAACAAAAAAATATTCTCATCCTCTGGCCCCACGACGGTATCTAACTGCTGTTGTGACCGAAGAGCGAAAGGGTGGACGAGATAGGGAATACAATGACAACAAGCGCAAAAGAGATGAGACGGATGCGCTGACCCCCTTTTCCTTACAGCATGAGGGAAGTGTTGGTTGTGCTCAAGAAATGGATAAGGGATGACGTAATCATCCTTAGTCCACCAACCAGTCCTTCCACCGAGCTGACAAGGCTAAATACAACTACTATTCCTATCACCATATAGTTAAGCATGCCACCAATGACTGTTGGGCCCTCCGTGGCATCTTCCATAAGAGGATTGAAAATAGAGAATTGGTGACGACCACTCAACCTGATGCCATCGAAGAAGCACCACGCCAGCCTCGAGGAAACAACGAGGGGGTCGTTAACATGGTTTCTTTCCACATAGTTCCTCACACCATGACCCCTTTTTATTCAGTTTATCAAGGAAAGGGTACTTGTACAAATAGAAGTAGCTGCCCCCCTCATTCAAATAAACATTGTTATAGTTCGCTTCATTGCTAGGGACTAGCAACGAGGTAGTTGGGGGGTGTGATTAGAGGTAAAAAGTGCATATTCATAGTGTATTACATGGTCTTTTATGCATACTTTTATCCCAAGTCCCTAGATTTAGATGCATATTAATGATTAATTGTTTTCTATGATGTTGAGACTCAAACATGTGTTTTTATACTATTTTACAGGTCATGGAAAGCTATCGTTGCATAGAAAGTGATTTTGGTGGAGAGAACAACATAAATAGCTGAGAAAATGCCATTTTTGACATTGAAGACTTCAGATTTGGAAGATTTCCCTAGAAATATAAAATGTAGATATTTGAGTTACGGTCGCGTGGCCACAAACCGGAGGTCAATCCAAGGTACGAGTGAAGAGATATGGCCATTCTCTCATCGGTGCATAGAGTTGTCAAAATCAAAGAAGTTCAAGCCCTTGATGAGAGTTCATCGGTTGAGACTTCGATCGATCGAACTAAGTTCGATTGCTTGAGCTTTATTTTCTCCCAAAAGTTGCGTACAGTCTGCAAGAACCCTATAAATAAGTCATTTTGATGGCAGACAAAAGGAGGATGCTCCAAAACGCGAAAAACAACAAGTTTAGGGTAGTTTTAGGGTTAGATTAGGAGTAGATTGGGTTAGATTCATGTTCTTCTTCCTATTTTTCATTATTATACTGAAGATTATTGCATATTTCAATTTTAGTACAAGTTATTTTTAGATTTATTCAAGGTTTTTCTTTTCCTTTTCTTTATTTGATTGTTTATTAATCTAGTTGTTATGATTGCTTTGTTTTACTATTTCTGTGTTAGTTTATTCATGTTTTCGTAGTTTAGACATTGGGAATATGAGATAAAATATCGATTCCCAACCTCTGCCATGCAATCTTTAGAAACCCTAGGATCAATCGATTGAAGTTAATTTGAGCGATCGAACTAGAGCCTTAGTCAAGCGATCAAAGACATTTCGATCGATTGAAGGAAGATACAGTTCGATCGATCGAAAACGCATCGATCGATCGAACCTGTTAATTTCTGAGATGATTCTTTTAAATATTCCAAGACTTTCTATTTTAGAAATCTGTCATCAAATTGTTCCAATAAGTTTAGTTTGTCACAACAGTTTTAGAACTTAAAGCCTTAACACCATTTGGAGTGCAAGTTTTAACCATTGTTTTAAACCATCTTCTAAGTATTTTAAATCACTTGTGATGGCATAGTCCCAAACATGTAAGGGCGATTGATTCTTTATCTTTAGAAAAATATGGAATGCTGAAGAGGAATGAATTCCACAGAACGTTAATGAGTGTGCATGGTAGATGGTTAGGATCAATGGGGATTCACGTGTTTCCAATACATTTAATTAATTTGTTATGTTTCTTTATGTTTTAGTTTATTATTTAGTTTAATTTAAGTAATTAGGATTTGTTAGAACCTCCACTCTTACATTCATCTATTCTTTTTCTTTAGGTTGTAACTTAGTATATTTTCTCCCTATTCCTTCCCTATGGGATCAACCTGGAATTATCCAGTATTACTTGCACGATCACCTACACTTGGGTGTTGCATACAAGAGCGCACAACTTATTTTTCGTGCCGTGAGGATCTATTTTTACAATAAGAATTGGGAATATCCTTTTGATTGCACAACTAGGGTACTGAGGTGCTAATTACCAACTTTCTATTTTTTTTTTCCAAAAAGTGTTTCCCAACACATATGATAGTGGGTCCCTCTTCATTAATGGTAGGACCACCTCTTCATTAATGGTAGGACCACTTTAACATTAACCAATTAAAATTTATTGGGCCCACTGCAATATGTGTTAAAAAAATACTTTTAAAGTTTTTTTTAGAAGAATACCATTAATCCTGTGACCGGTCAAATTCCATCAACTTCGAATTTCGCCCTTGCCTGTGTGAGCAAACCATACTTGGTTTGACTTTGGTGGCAACATAGATAAGTCACCTCCATGATCTCCATCTATAGTTTAGTTCAAAATCCTAGATCATACTTCACTATTAAGGTACAGACACAATACAAGCATCAACAATTTTTTCCCCCATTGAGGTTATTAGGTAGGATTTTCTGTAATGTTTGGTTGGTGAGGCCTGATGTTAGTGACTACCGGCACTCTCATCTATAATTATTTCCAAACACAAGCAATGAAAATGACTTTAGAAATTCAGATGAAAATGACGAAAAATGCATAGAAATACTATCGAATTCTGCAACTGAAGGATGACCTAGTGGGGTAGATGGAGGAATTTGAAGTTGGAGGGGCTTAACAAGTACAACATCAGGGCGGTGCACCTAGCTAGGGGTCGAGTTTATAGGGATTGGGAACAGTTAGCACCCCCGAGGTGAATTTTTTTTTTTGGGAGGGGGGGGGGGGGTGTGTTTGATCTATTTATCCATACTTTCACATAGAATTTTGTTTAAAGCTTGTAATAATATAAAAAACAATTTGAGTTAGGTTAAGATAAGAAGTGAGGAAAAAATGTATTAGACCAAATGTTTAGTATAAGTTGGATTAAATTTGCAACAAATATGAGTTCAATTGCATTTATTTAGAATTTATGATTTGGATCATGGTTTAGGATGGATGAAACTGCAATATGTTGTTGCAGTATGTATATTCCAATCTAATTCAATATATATATTTTTTACAGTGGGCTGGGCTTGAAATTACAAACTTTTTTTTTCTTGGGAGTAGAAATTGATAAAAAGAAAATTTAAGCTAATGTCCTAAAATTAACACAAAATTTTGTATGTAAATATTTTAGGTGATATAAAGAATTTCCCAAAACTTAAGGGGGCTTTGAGCCCCCCTTTGCCCTTACACAGATTCGCCCCTGGTGCCCGGTAAGCTAGAAATATCATTATATAAAGAGTAATGCTACAAACATAAAGCTTTGAATGCCTGTATTTTGTGTTGTGTAAGTCGTGTATGGAAAAGTGTAAAAAATTCAAACAGCACAGGGTACAAGGCATTTAAAGCCTTGTTGTGCTTTTGTGTTGTTGAATGTGTTGTGTCTGCAGCATTACGCTTATAAAAAGCAACAGAACATTGTGAAGAAAATCGTAAGTAATTATTTTCTGACTATTTTTCCTAGTGTCCTCTGGTCTTAAAATCAAGCTAAAAATAAGTGTTTTTAAAATAGGATAAAATACATTTTGCATCACCCTTGAAGTTTGGACCATTTTCACATAACCTCCATGTAGTTCAAAATGATACAAACAACCCTCTTGTAGTTTTGTTTAAAGTGAAACTGTCAACAGTGTTAGTAAAAGAAGTCAAATTGCTATATTGCCCCTCAGTTTACCAAATGAAAACCTCCGACCATTTCACTCATATCTTGATACACATTTAAAAGAATTTGAGATTATTTTCTAGAAGACTTGCATCTCTTCTCCATTTAGATCATCTTGTCCTATCTCTATCAAGTATCTTATCCTAAACCCAAAAAAAAAAATAGCAACTTAATTTGGAGGACGATCAAATTTCAAAAAAAGGGGCAAAGTTTAGGACTGTTGCAGAATTTATATGGTTATACTTGTCAATCAGTTGGTTTACATTTTTATCTTATGTAAGTAGAGCCCAACTTATTAGCTTTGTCTTGACAGGGATTCAACTCCACTGGTCCGGAATGTTTGTTCTACCTAAAGGAGTCCTCAAGCAAGTGTCACAATCTATGGCCAAATTCCTATGGTCTGGCAGGACAGATAAATCTTCTGGAGCTAAAGTTGCATGGGATACAGTTTGTAGGCCAAAAAAGGAAGGGGCCGGGTTTGGGGTTCAAAGATGTCTTTTTGGTTAACACTATTTTGAACCTTAAACATATAGGGAAATTGTTGGACCAACATGTCCCTCTGGAACAAATGGACCCACAAGTATATGCTTAAAGACAATAATTTTTGGCAAGCCAAAATTCCTTCCCAGTGCTCATGGTATTGGAGGAAGTCATTAAACCTTAGAGAAATAGCTAGACATTTACGATACATTGCATTGGTAATGGTAATTATACGTTTCTCTGGTTTGATAATTGGCTCCCTTTGGGACCCTTATTTGAGAAGTACTCGGAAAGTATTGTTTATGAGTCCGCACTTAATCTTAATGCGAAGGTTAGCCACATCATTAGGGGGTTGGATTGGAATTGGCCTTGTTATGACTCCATTGATCTTAATGAAGTCGGAAATGTTTTGTCTAGTTTCTATAAACCTAAAAGTTGTCTTGATACTGTGAAATGGACTATAACCCCTAATGGTGTATTAAGCACTTCTCTTATACGGGACCATTTGAGGATTCATCACCCTATGGTTCCATGGTATAATACTCGGTGGCTCTCTGGGTGTATTCCTAAACATAGATTTGTTCTTTGATTAGCTGCCCAAAATAGATTTTCTACCCATGATAGAATTTCTAATTTTACTCCTGGCCCATTAGTTTGCATGCTTTGTCATAAGCATATGGAAACACATGACCACTTGTTTTTTACTCATTCTTATTCTACTTTTGTGTGGTAGGACCTTATGAATAGACATGAATTGCATTGGCAAGGTCATAGCTGGGCTGACACTTTGGATTTGATGGCTCAAAGGTTGAAAGGGAAAACAATCCAACATGTGATACCTAAAATGTGTCTTCGAGTGGCAGTCTATGGATTATAGGGAGAGCGAAATAATGGGATGTTTAAGAACACCTCCAATCCCAAAGAAATTCTTCTGAAGAACCTGATATCTCAAGTTAATGTACAAATCAGGGTGATGTGGGAAAACCATTCAAATTTTGATAGGATTAGTTGTATTTGGACCTAATGGCCCTTGGGGATTTTTGTACTGCTTTTATGTTGTTAGTTTTTTTATCTTTTGGGTTGCCTTGGATATTTGGTTAGCCTTGTTGTTGTAAGTTGTTCTTGTAGGGCTTGCCATTGTTTTTGATGTGTTGGTTGCTTGTGCTTCATGTCCTTATGCAATGAGCTCATTGTTTTATCTTGGGGAATGCCCCTTGTACATTTTGTACATCCCTTTTTTGGAATCTATTGACCACTTTCCGAAAAAAAAAAATCCCAAATGCTTGCAAGGGTTTTGGTAATATCTCTCACCCATAATGAATTAAATAAATGCATCTCTAATTTGGTCAATCCACATCCATCATCTGATTCATCAATTTCTCTGACCCCCCCCCCCCCCCCAACTAATAATCTTAATTACTAGGTGTAGGTGGCGACGGTGGATGGCTTGTTTCTAAGCCATAGAAACACTCTTTTGGAGATAGAGCGCATAGACAAAAAGATGGATCTATTATTCTAAGGAAGAAGAGAGAGAGAGAGAGAGAGAGAGAGTAGTGAGAGGAGGGTAATGTGGTAATTTGAAAGCATACACGTCCAAAAAATAAGGATAATATTTCACACATTTTTTTGTTCACAATACATAAAAGTGTCACTACTAACAATGGAGGCATTAAGGACATTTAGAAGTGCCCCTATTAATGTAAATAGAGGCAGAAAACAAAGTTAAACCGCCTCTAAGAGAAGGAGAGGCGGATTAGTAAATGCCCCAATAAATGGCGCCCCTAATACTAAATAGGGGCAAATTGAACACTAAAATCGCCGCAATTGTTATGCATTCCTTGTAGGATTGTTATCTTGGTAATTCTATTAGAGACACTTAATTAAATGCCCTAATTAAATTTAAAACAATAGAGGCGCTTATGAATGCCCCTATCATCAATTAAAATTATAAATTAGTATCAAATACAGAGACACATCTATGTGCCCCTAATACATTTAAATCTAATTAAATTAATAATGAAATTGACACTTGTGATATATTGTAAATATATATATATATATATATATATTCAACATTCCATAGAATATTTCTGATGAAATAAAAATGGAGATAATATTAATATCAAATATATAAATTCTAATCATAGGCCAATCTGCCCTGAAGAATACATAATCAAATATCACTGTAAATGAAATGTTTTATCATCCCCAAAGAGTACACAACAATTAACAATATGCTCATTTGTTAGAGAGACATCAAAATCACCCCAATAAATTAAGTGCATAACAAGAATAATATATGCTAACTCAGTAACTCTAATCATGTTGACTATTACTCTGATCCAGAGGCAAAAATTGTTGTATGCCATTGAGCATCCCTGTGAACTCTCCATGAGAGTAAGGCACCGGTGGGTACAAGGGTGGATAGTATGGATGAGGAAAGTAGAATTGGGATGACGAAGGATATTGATAAGGCCCATGCTGCGGATAAGGAGGATACTGATGAGAAGATGGAGTATGTTGAGAAAGTGAATGTTGTCGTGAGAATGATTGATGTTGGGAGGAAGATCGTTGTTGGGTGGGTGACCGGTGTTGGGATGGAGACTGCTATGACTCTGAATGCAAAGACTGATGTTTTGAATATGACTGGTGTTGCTTTGAATTTGAAGACTGATGTTGTGAAGATAAAATCATATGCCGCAACTCCTCTATCACCTTCCCTTGTCTCTCATTAACTGTTTGTTGTCTCTCATTCGTTTCTTGCAGATCCCAAAAGTTAGACTCCAAGGAAGCATAATCTCGTCCTCTACGTGATCTACGAATTGAAGATGTTGGTTGAGTCTGTTGTACCCAAGGCACAATGTTTGGTGTCACAATGTCTCCATAACCATTAACTCTACCACTAGTCTCAAAGCCCATCACTGTTACATATGCTTGCAACCTCAGTTGTGGTGCTCCTCGCCATGGGTAGCAACTAGTTGTGGTGCTCCTCGCCATGGGTAGCAACTAGTTGTGTTAATTCTTGCGATATCTTAGCCTACAAAAATATAATTTATCTCTAAGTGTGTACTAGTTAGAAAGAAGAAAAATGAAGTATTGCCTAAGAAAATGTCAAACTTACCCCCATTTGCTGAGATGCATCATCAACCCAACTTGTATGATGTTTATCCTTTCTCTTGTGAACCAAATCAAATGCCTCAATAGGATTAGGTGCGCGATCATACTTTTGCTCGTATTCGAATGGAATGTAGAATAAAGCAAAGTGAGCATCTTATGATTTAACAAAAAAAACCTACAAACACATTTAACACATATGTATTTTATATAACCTACAAACACATTCAACCAAAAACCTTATGATTTACTTACAAATTTGGCTAGGTGTTGTACAAAGCTCTTTGTCCTACTCGTGTGACTCATTTTGAGCTGCTTGCAATTCTCAACATTCTTTTCAACATTACTCTATTATTCACAAAATAATAAGCAATACTCAATCACAATTATCTTGTTTGTAAGTATAGAATTTATAGAAAGGGAAGAGCCTAGAGAAAGAACAAGAGCGTGCAGTAATATTAATTACTTTATTTTTAGAATCGCTATCCCAATAATTTACCATTGCTTGCCATTGGTCACTATCTACATGATCATCTCCACACATGAAACGTAATGGTGAGCCAATATATAGAGTGTAATATTTTCTTTTCAACTCAGCTCTGTTATTCCTAACCCTTTTGGATTATCTCTTTAGCAATGTATGTCGGATTTTGGGAATGTGGAGAATGTCTTCGGGACGCCAGTTGATAGTATCCTTGAAACATAAAAACTATGTGTTATACTGGTTAATTTAATCTTACAAATAAAAGTTCAAAAGATTCAACATACGGATATCATTTTCCACATTTTCTCCATAGCTGGATCTTTGGGCGATCGCCAATCTGTAGAAGAGAGAGGGAGAAAGTTGTAGTTTCTCGCCAAACTACCCAAGTATCTTGATAACTTGGCATCCTTGGGGACAATGCTTAATCCATCCTTTGTGAACTCGATACTCTCCTTTCCTGATTTACCCCATTTAGGTTTGTCACAGCCACGCCCTTTTTTTCCCCCTTATTTGTCCTAGACATAAGTAATACAAAAAAAAAATTTAGTAGTAAGGGATTAATAACTAAAAAACATGTATAAGAATAATAACTTATGAAACACACACCGTTGTTTTCAAAGCCACCATTTGCCTGTATTTTAGCATCTGAATGATTCTCATCATCAGAATTAGAATGCTCAGAGCTACTCATCTAAGCAATTAACAATATAAAAGATAATTTACCATTAATTCAAAATAAATACGCATTTTACTAAAAGACTATTGAAATTGTAGTAAGTAATAATAAAATATTAATCTGACACGTAATGCATGCAATGACTCCACAAAAAGGTCAACCATAACACATATACAGAAATGAAAGCAACAGGATCTAGTCCAACACATAAAAATCCAACCATAAATTAAAAGAAGTTTGTCTTAAATTTAAATAGGAAATCTACTATACTTCATCATCGCTCTCATTCTCACTCTCATCATCGTCGTCATTGGGGTCATCCTCTTCAAGTATGGAATCATTCACTATAGGCAACGGTAATTTTTTGTTAACATATACACCATGAGCGTCAATTCTAATCTATACTTCTTCATTGTCCAGATTGGGATCATCGAGATTTGGTATGGCATAGTAATCATCTATATCGACCCCATCATCATCCTCCATTACATTATAGAAATCTCTCGGCTTTGTTTTAACTGTAACACTCCAATCTGGCTCTTTTGGGTCAGCAACATAAAACACTTAAACAACTTGTGATGCAATATAAACTTATCATTATTTTGTGCCACCCGATTGAATTCACTAAGCTGAAACTATACTGGTCATTTTTCTTCCCAGAATTGTTTACCCAATCGCACTCAAATAAAACCACTTTACAAGCTTGATCATCACTTTCTCTAGGAAACCTATAATCAAGCGCATAAACATTCTTTAGAACACCATAGTAGTCGACATTATTGGTAATTGGAATTGTAGTCTCTTACACTCGAATAACTTGAGGTTTCAGCATTCACAAAGACACCATAGTTTTGATTTTTGTATCTTTCATCCACCGATTTAATTCAAAACCTACAACCATTGATGACATACTTCTTATAGTGCTTCACAGTCCTACTTGGACAATTTGCTAACGAAGTAAATCTTCTGATACTGATGAGTCACCAACGGCATGGCGATCATTTACCTAAGCCAATATGACTCAATATTATTATATTTTATGAATTAAAATAAAAATAAGAATCACTTCCATAATTGCATATTAAAAAAAGATGGCACTTACATGGTTTCTGAACCAAGTAGGGAATTCCTTATTTCTCAAAACCTCTACTTCTCGAATGGTTTTTAGTCGATGAATTTTTCGTAGCTCCCCAAACCAAAAACTATCAAAACACAAGTCAAAACAAGATAATTTAATTCTCATTTTGAATTGAAAGTTAAAGGATATACTTGATATTATACAGAATGATCTTACTCTAGAAAAGGAGCCACATCAGTGCAGTTGAATAAAACATGAGTGCGACATTGTTCCCAAAATTTTTTTTCAAGATCAATCTCTGTACATTTTCCCAAATGATGACCCGAGTTTTCAAATATTGATAGGCCTCCAACGACATCACGAGGCAAAGTGATATCAATATTACGACCTTGTCGAGTACTATGAGTCTCAACACCTTTTTAGGTACATTGAGTAAAATGACACACACTCTTTTGCAAGATATCCTTCCGCAATACTTCCTTCTGGATAACTCTTGTTGTGGACATATCTTTTCAATGTTTGCAAATACCTTTACATAACGTAACGATAAAAGGATTAATAAAAATTAAAAATATAGAAATAGCTGAGAAGTAATGAAGAAATATTTGATTACCTTTCAATGGGATACATCCAACGATATTGAACTGATCTAGCAATTGCAGACTCATCGGCTAAATGAATGATTAAGTGAATAGATGCGGATATGCACAAAAATATCGAGTCAAAGTCAAACCTCGCCACCTCAGGAAAGAGAAGCCAAGTCACCTTGAATCTGGGCTGACTACTCAGTCATCCCGGGCAGTTAGACAAGACCGCCCGGTTTGATCCATAGCCCGGGCGTTCATCCCAAACCGGCCCCACATGGGCGCATTCCCAGAAGAGACGATGGCTTGCCCAACAAGCCCTCAGACAGTTTCCTATCTCAGCTAGAAGACTAAATGGATGGAGCAAGTAGTTTCCTAAACCACTTAGGAAACTCCCCTTGAATCATGCTAATCAACTTGTAATTAGATTAGGCTTCCTAATCTACAAACTTACCATGTACGGGTGGTCTCTTGCACCTATAAAAGAGGCCACTCACCCCCATTAAAGGGGGATCGCAATCTGACTCAAAAGGATAGCATATAAACAAATCACTGTTACGCATAAACCCGGTCGGTTACTGGGAGTGCCACCCACTCTGTTGGCTCACCAAACACCATCGGTGATCTGCTAGTAAAAGTGCACTGACGCAACCATGGACGTAGGTCACCTCATTAACGGGACTGAACCGTATACAATCTCTTGTCTCTCTCTCTCTCTCTAAACCTTTCTTACCAATTTTCTGCATCATCAGTTTGGTACCGTCTGTGGGAACCGACAAGTTTTTCACCGACAAATTTCTTGACTGATCAACATGCCACCGAAGACGGGTAAGAAGAATACCATCAAGGCCGGTCAAGAAAACTTACAACTCGAGCAGCAGGCCGCCTCTATGACCTCAGAGCAAGTAACAGCGGTGCTCGCGCAACTCCTGGAAGGCCAGCGGCAAATCCAGCAACAAATTGAAGCGTTGTTGGCCCTACAGGAAAAACGTCCTCAATCCGAGAACCAGCCTGGGAAGAGTGTCCCCGATCGGGAGCCCATACGAGTCTGGAATCATACCCACTCTGTGTCGGTGTCCCCGTCGGATTGGGAACACGTCTGGGATGGTGACCGTAGTAGAGCGCCCAGGTGTACCAGGCGGCAAGCTTGGACCAATCCTCGCCAGGTAGAAGATGCTAAAGATATCATCAACAAATGACACGCCGCTAGAAGGGAGGAACCAAGACAAAAGGCCCGAGAATCGGTCAAAGACCCTCCGATCCGGAGCTGGGGAGATCTTAGGCATACGATTACCCAAAGCGGGAACCAAGTTCTATCCCCGAATATGACACACTTCGAAGACGAGGCCTAATCATCGGACCCGACGTACTGCTCGGATATGGAGGAGAAAACTGGGCAAGATGTAAAGGCCCAAATCGAGGACTTGCAGCAGCAAATCGAAAGACTGAACCGCAAGCAGTGCCATGATCATACCAATACAGAGATGGAGTTGCCCGACACCGCTCGGGTCACCGCATTCCCCATCCCTCAAAAATTCAAACCGCCTCATCTCAGCTCTTATGATGGTTCAGGGAGCCCAGTGGACCATGTCCGCACTTACAAGGCTCAGATGGCTCTAGTCACCATGGTCGATGAGTTACTTTGCCTGGCCTTCCCTAGCACTCTTAATGGGCCAGCCGCGGAGTGGATCCATGCTCTGAAACCCTGAACGATTGGTGATTTCAAGACATTGAGCAAGCTCTTCATCAGCCAATTTGTGGGGATGCTCGACCGGTCGCAACCAGACCCCCAATTGCTCATTGTCAAGTAGTGAAGGGGGAGTCCCTAAGGGAATATGTAGACCGTTTCAATCAACAGAGGCTCCAGATCCGCAACCTGAACAAAATGGCCATGATCATGGCCTTCTGCTCGGGAGTTCAACATACCAAGGTCGCCACGTTGTTTCACCGCGATTGACTGGAAACCCTGGTAGAGTTCTCGAATAGGGTAAAAAAGTACATTGACACCGAGGAATTCTTTAAGGCTAAGCGCATAAGTTTGTTAGAAGACGAGTCCTCGGGATCAAAGCGGAAGTGCGATGCCTTTGAGAAGGGCTCCGGAAAGAAGATAAAGCAAGATTAGCCTAAAAGTGGTCGGGATCAGCCTTCGATCAAGTTCACACCCCTTTTCCGGCCTATTCATGAGGTTATGACCGCCGCCGAGACCCGACAGATCCTCCAGGAGACGGCAAAGCTAAAAAGTCTGCTCGGTAAGAAAAATCGGGATAAGTTTTACCGCTTTCATAAAAACCACGGACATGGCACAAAAGATTGCGTTAAGCTCAAGATCGCCATTGAAAAACTGATTAAGCAGGGCCACCTATCCGAGTTCATAGCGACAGATAGACGACCTTGGCAAGACACTCGAGACCTTGAGCAGTCGCGACCCCTTGGGCAAGTCAATGTATTCTCCGGGGGAACTTTGGGCGGAGGGGATTCCCAGTCGGCCAGGAAGAGGCATGCTCTGGCATCCCGATCGGATGTCTGGCATGTCCAATCCACCAGGTCCCCCCCGACCGATGTGTTAACATTCTCATCAGAGGACATGCTATGCCTACATTGCCCTCACGATGATCTACTGGTGGTGACGCTCTCCGTAGCAAACTATGTGATTAAAAGGGTGTTGGTGGACATGGGCAGCTCCTCCGACATCATGTTCATCTTCGCATTCGATCAGCTCGGGATATCCAGGGACTGGATCCGACTAGTGGCCACTCACCTGGTAGGTTTTAATGGGTCTAGCACCCAACCACTCGGTACCATTGAGCTCTCGGTCCTCATGGGAGCCTACCCTCAGTAGGCATCTGTACTGGCAAGCTTTGTGGTCATAGAAGCTCCATCTGCATACAATGTCATCCTTGGGAGGCCAACCCTCAACAAGGCCAAGGCAGTCGTGTCAACATACAACCTGGTGGTTGAATTCCTAACCCCTTAAGGACCCGGGAGCATACGCGGAGACCAAGCCGTCGCACGGAGTTGCTATGTCAATTCTTTACACCGGGAAGCCATTACGGAAACGTTAAACTTTTAGGAGATAGACCCTAGAGACAAAAGTGATGGAGTGGGTCCAATGGAAGAGCTAGAATAGGTGGTGTTGGATCCTCGAATTCCCGACCGGACCGTCAGCATTGGCACTCTCTTAGAGCCAGGCCTCAAGGAGGAGCTGGTTCTGTTCCTGTGGCAAAGCCAGGACGTCTTCGCCTGGAGCTATGAGGATATGTTTGGGATAGATTCTCGGGTCATGTCTCACCGTCTTAATACCAACCCAGATTCCTAGTCGGTCAAACAAAAGAGGCGGGGTATGGCACCCGAGAGACAGGCAGCAGTATGTGAAGAAGTCGAGAAGCTCCTAAAAGCAAATTCCATCCGAGAGGTCCACTATCCTGACTGGTTAGTGACACAACTGGAAATGTATGGTCTCATGAAGAGTACGTCCAAGTGTAGACGGTTGTGTCGAGTTATATTCGGTAAGACCGGATCGTATCCCAAAGGACGGAGGATAAGGACAGAAGGATCTAGATTGAGTCCTAAAGAAAATAAAAGATGATTTCTTTAAAGAAAGAGGTTCTATCGATCCTACTAAATTTAAAAACAATTAAGTAAATTAAGGTAAAGGATAATTGAGCTATCAAAAATGAGTAATGTGATTATTAAACTATAAATGAAAAAAGTGTTGGGAACATGTGAATCCACAAAGTGCGAACCACTACCATGATTTAACATTAACATCCAACTGAGGTTTCATCTTTCTAATATCCCTTATTTCAAAAATGATTAAGTTTAGCAACCTAGACACTAAGTATGTGAATTTCACATAACTAGTGATTAAACTACCACACTTATTATAGAGAACTGAAATAACACTAATTAAAACTATGAATTATGATAAACAAATTGAATGTAAGATATCCGATGTGTTCGTCATATATACTCATCGAGTTAATTAGTCAAGAGAGCTTATATTTCAAAATCAATTTGCAATTTGAACTTAAAAGATCAATTTGGACTTAGTTTCTGAAATAGAAGTTACTAGGATACTAAAAGGATTCTACCTAAGTCATGAACATTCCAATCGATTGCTATGTATGGCAATCGATTGGTTTGTAATGACTCCCAATCGATTGGTAAAAGTACCAATTGATTGGCTAAGAATCTATGGCAATCGATTGGTTGACTTTTTCCAATTGATTGCCATTGATTCTCAAACAGAATCATGGCAGTAGCTGGGAACAATGTTTCTTCACATTGTTCCCAACTAGAACTCTAAGCTAGCATATTTAAGACTGCGTGGACATAAATATACTGAAGAATGTAATCAAAAGTAGACATGGATTGAATTCTAAAACTAGAAATTTCAAAATCAAATCTAAATTAAACTAAAACCAAAATCAGTTTACAATCAAATAGGTTCTAAAGCAGTAAGACAAAAGGACAAAAGGACAAAACCTGTACTTAGTACTGAATTCAAAATGTAACATCCTCCAACTTGAACTTGTTCAAACCAATACAAAAGAGACAAAATTCCTACAAAATAAGGAAAAATGAACCAACCCTTGACCCCTCTCACTCTCCTCTATTTATAATGTGATGTCCATGAGCTGAAGGTGTCTAGGTTCATTCTGTAACAGCTGGTCGCTATCATTACCACTGATTTGTTGAGATTTTGCTCCATTAAAGAAGTTTGACCTCCAGCTTTCACCAATCGATTGGTAACTGAAACCAATCGATTGGTAACTGAACCCAATCGATTGGTAAAGACACCAATCGATTGGTTCTGAATGGATTCCAATCGATTGACAAGAAGATAATTGATTGGTACTTGAACTCCATCTTTGAGATGTTCTCTTGTTCCTTGATCTATCCCTTTCAACTTATTATTCATTCCAAATTCAGGACTTGCATTTAAAGGGCATAACACAGCAACATACCACGAAAACAAATCATTGTGTAAAAAGATAAGTTAACACACAAATGCAGGTAATACTAGAGATATGGGGTTAAGTTTATCCAATTTTTCTCTTTATCGGCCAATATTCTACAAATATCAGCCCTCATCAGTCAGCAAATGTGGTACTAGTCAAGAAAAGCAATGGAAAGTATAGAA
The DNA here is from genome assembly GCA_033977485.1 of Hydrangea macrophylla. Lineage (NCBI taxonomy): Eukaryota > Viridiplantae > Streptophyta > Magnoliopsida > Cornales > Hydrangeaceae > Hydrangea > Hydrangea macrophylla. The sequence continues at coordinate 98,173,639 of CM066995.1, forward strand.
TATGTGTAGATTTCACTGATATGAACAAGGCCTGCCCCAATGACTGCTATCCATTACCCAGGATAGACCTCCTTGCGGACTCCACAGCTGGTCATGCGCTTCTTTCATTCATGGATGCCTATTCGGGGTACAATCAGATCAGCATGTATCCCGACGATGAAGAGAAGACTTCCTTCATCACAGATCAAGGAACGTACTGCTACAAAGTGATGCCCTTCGGCCTCAAAAATGCCGGGGCAACCTATCAACGCCCGGTCAATCACATGTTCAAGGATCTAATCGGGAAGTCCAAGGAGGTTTACGTCGACAATCTTTTGGTTAAGAGCCGTGACGAGTTCGACCATCTCGAGCATCTGGCCGGGGCCTTCAGCATTTTGAGGAAGTTCAGAATGAGGTTGAACCCGGCCAAGTGTACATTTGGCATCTCGTCTAGAAAGTTTCTGGGACACCTAGTCAGCAGGCGGGGTATTGAAGCAAACCCCGACAAAATCAAGACCATCGTAAACATGCGGTCGCCCAGGTCAACCAAAGAAGTTCAGAGCTTGGCCGGGCGGGTCGCCGCATAAAACAGATTTATCTCCCGAGCTACTGACCGGTGCCTGCCATTTTTCAGAATCCTCCGCAAGGCCTTTCAGTGGTCAGAAGAGTTCGAGTAGGCATTCTAAGAGCTCAAGAAGTACTTGGCATCGCCCCCTTTACTTTCAACATCCGTGCCAAACAAGGAATTGTTCTTATATTTGGCAGTGTCACCTTCAGCGGTCAGCTCGGCTCTCATCTGAGAAAAACACAGGATTCAATTCCCGTTCTACTACACCAACAGGGCACTTCAAGGCGCGAAAAGCAGATATTCTTGCATAGAGAAGCTTGCATTCGCCCCGCCCGGAGACTCCGCCCGTACTTTCAGGCCCACATCATCGTGGACCTCACGGATCAACCTCTTCATAGGATCTTGAGCAGGCCCGAGACATCGGGGAGGCTTGTTAAATGGGCCTTGGAATTGAAAGAGTTTGAAGTGGTCTACCGACCCCGGACGGCGATCAAAGGACAAGCCATAGCAGACTTTCTTGTTGAGTTCACATTCCTAGAGGATCCGGTAGAAGAGCTCGACCCGCCAGTTCCACCGCCCAGGCTATAGCCAGGTGTCCCATCTTGGATACTTTACGTGGATAGGTCTTCCAACAAACAGGGCAGCGGGGCAGGGATCATCCTGACTACGCCAGATGGGATCCAGCTAGAGTATGCACTCAGGTTTGGATTCTGAGCCTCCAACAACGAGGCCGAGCATGAAGCCCTGTTGGTTGGGCTGCAACTGGTTACCTCAATGGGTGCACAATAGATTCAAGGGTACAGTAACTCCCAGCTCGTAGTAAATGATGTCAATCATTAATACAAAGTTTGGGAGGATAACATGATGGCCTATCTGACCCTTGTCAGAGCGATCTCAAAGAAGCTGCAGGAGTTTTCTGTTACACAAATACCGAGGGGAAAAAATACTAGGGCCGATCAGGTAGCCTGCCTGGCTTTGTCTTTTGAGTCGATTTTGCCCGGGATAAGGATTGAATACCTACCCGAGCCAAGTGTGGCCTACTCAGAATGCATGGAGGTCAAGCTGCTCATCCTAGGACCCAGCTGGATGGATCCAATCGTGACATTTCTAACAACCGGGGCTTTACCAGAGGCAAGAAGGGAAGCCCGCAGGGTCAAATATCGTGCGGCTAGATACTACATCATTGATGGCATCCTCTACAAGAAGGGATTCTCAATCCCATATCTCCGCTGTGTCCATCCCGCACAGGTCCAAGCAATATTGTACGAAATCCACGAGGGAGTGTGCGGGAATCACACCGGAGGCCGGGCAGTCTCCAGAAAGGCCCTACTATAGGGATATTACTGGCCGACCATGGCCCGGGATTCCCAAGAGTATGTCAAGAGATGTGACATATGTAAGAGATTTTCCCCTATGATTAACCGTCCGGGAGAGCTTCAGACGCCAATTCTCAGCCCCTGGCCGTTCACTCAGTGTGGAATAGATATTGTCGGTCCCCTCTCAATGGGAAAAGGACAAGTCAAGTTTGCTGTCATTGTTGTGGACTATTTCACTAAGTGGGCAAAAGCTGAACCCTTGGCTACAATCACCAAAAAGAAAATGGAAAAGTTCATTAAGAAGAATATCCTAAGCAGGTTCGGCATCCCCCGGGTCCTGATCAGTGACAACGACAGACAATTTGACACCCCGGTGTTTCGACAATTCTGTTCAGGCTACGGGATATCGAATCATTATTCCTCTCCCAAGCACCCTCAAGCCAATGGCCAGGCCGAGGTGACCAACCAAACTATTCTACGGTCTATCAAAACTAGGCTTAAAGGCGCCAAAGGCCTTTGGGCAGACGAACTACCAACCCTTCTATGGGCCTATCGTACAACTCCCCGAGCGACAATAGGCGAGACACCGTTCTTACTTAACTACGGGTTCGAGGCTGTAGTCCCCACAGAGCTCGGGTTGCCTACTTACCGAGTGGAAAATTTCAACGAACGGGGCAACGAGGAAGCACTTAGAGGAGAACTAGACTTGGTAGAAGAGAAAAGAGATCGGGCTTATATGAAAGTGTCAGTGTACAAGCAGAGAGTCTCCCAATACTTCAACAGCCAGGTCAAGTACCGCGGTTTCCAGGTAGGAGATCTGGTTCTCAAAGCGGTAAACCAGTCTACCAAAGTCCCGAGCCACGGGAAGTTGGAGCCGAACTGGGAAGGACCGTACAAGGTTACCCAAGTCAACCGTCCGGGAACATACTGGTTACAAACTCTGGACGAACACGACCTCTCTCACCCTTGGAACGTGTAACATCTCTGAAAGTATTTCCAGTAAAGCATGAAAATAATGTTGGCTAGGAACCATGTAGCTACACCTGAGCATATCTATTCATATAGTAATAAAAGTTTTTTTTCGTCAAATAACTCTTCTCCGAGTTTGCTCACTCAAAAGACCTCGGGGTACGACCCTAGGCACTCAAAAGACCTCGGGGTACGACCCCAGGCACTTAAAAGACCTCAGGGTAAGACCCTAGGCACTCAAAAGACCTCGGGTCCATAACCCGAGGCCCAGGCTTCACTTAGGTCCAACCGACAATGGGGGCATCACCCCCTAGGTGGCTGATGATAGCAAGCCTCAAAGGACCGTGCAACCACCCACGTTCCAGGTCGGTTTCCCTCTATACGCCTGCCTTAACAAACACTTAGGGGGCAGGGGAATACCAGGCCAAACAGGAAATAACACCGGCCACTAACATGACTTGGAATCCTACAACACCTAACATTCGTAAGTGCCTACAGTACCCATAGAAATCGATCGGGTAGTAAATAGGTTATAATCCCACATTACACCCGAGCGGGACATACTTAACAGGTCCCTAAAAGTCCAAGTATTCTCGGCCGGTTACAGTTTTAAACATTTTGCTAAGGCAGAGATTTAGATCGGCCAACAACCGGTCGAGTATTGGCAACCACAAACAAGCATACACGTATAAGTGCAAAATGCAAAACAATTGGTGCAAAAGGTGGCCTCAAAGGACCTTTTCATTAATTAAAAACAATATTTACATTGACTGGAGGGCGGTTGTAGTAGCCTCCCCACAAAAAAAATAAACAAACAACAACCAAAATAACAAAGAAGATGAAACAGGTCGGGGATTAAGAGTCGTCCACCACAACCACGTCTTCAGTCTCTCCGGTCTCTCCCACTAGATCAGCTCCTTTACCCGGGCTTGGGCTACCGCCCGGGGCAGTGGAACCATCAGCAGTTCTGGCCAAGGCGGCAGAGTCATCAGCTTCTCCGGCCAGAGCTGCAGAATCGTCAGCAGTAGGAGGACCAAGATCCCAGTAGTCCGAGTCAATACCCTCATAAGACGAGACGTCGCATTCGGGGTGATCCCAGGCCAGCCTTCGCTTGAGGTCCTCGTACCCTTAAAAGAAGCCATCATTGAAAGCCTCTTGTGTGGACCCCGTCGCCTTTGCCCAAACCTCCGCAGTCGTCGCAATGGCCGGGGATGCCTCCAAATTTGCCAAGGCGGTCGCCAGTTCGACCTGGGCCGCCCTGAGGCTCAGGGCTAATCCCTTCACCTTGTCCTTCTCTAGAGCGAGGGCATTTTCCCTAGCCTTCGAGGCAGCCTGCTCCTCTTCTAGAGCGGCTTCAACAGCAGCGGCCTTCCCGGCCAAAGAGGGTAGGAAGGACTCAGCCCTAGCGACCATGTAGCCGACCTGAAAGAAGCCCAAAAACCGGTCAATTATCCGGGTACATAAAAGAAGAGTAGTGGCAATAAATGGGCAGAGGGGTCAGTGCTTACCATGTGGGAGAGGCTGTACAGCCATCCTTGGAAGGCCTCAGGAGACATATTTGCATATGTCTCTACTTGGCTGGGAAGTAGGGCAGATTTGACCCTCTCGCTGATCACTAATGACTCCTCAATGGGCACCCCGGACGGTACTCCCGCTCGGGAGGGAGTCTTTACCACCACCATGTGGAGAGCTGAAGTCCCCACAAGTTCCGGACGGTTCACAGTCCCAAGCCGGATTTGCCTTAGCGGGCATTTGCTGCCCGAGGCCTCTGCAGCGGGCCTCTTTCCTTCTCTATTAGCCACCCGGGCGGCGGCAGTGGCCTGTCTGGCCCTCAATTCAAGATCTTTCTTGGGGCCATTTTTGTAAAAAAAAAATGGTCAGTAACCAGCAGATGCAATGGATATATAGACAAGACCAGGTGTGCCCAAGTACTTACCAGGAATTATGGGTGAAAAGACAGGAGCTTCGACAGGCTCGGTCGGGTTGTAGGACGCTTTGAAATCACTCGTCCAGGTCAGCACATTCCAAATGTTGGTTGGCAGCTCTGCCAAGGTCCTGATCCTGGTCTGGCACCCTTCGGGAATGCTCGGTAGACTAGTAGATCCCACTGCAAGGCAAAATATAATGCAGTTAGTCCCAGGATCAAAATAAAGAAAGTGGACGAAAGGTATTGCACTAACTTACCCCTCAGTTCCCCGCCTAGGAAGTCCTCATCTGGAGCCCCGGGGCCCGCTCGCAGAATCCAAGGATAGATACTTGGAAGAATCTAATCTTCCAACCCTTGTTGTTGCTCGGGAAATTCACTATGATCTTTCTCCCCTGCCGAGCCCCGAGGGAAAAGAATCAGGCCTCCTCATGTACGGAAAACGATCGGTGCATCCAGAAAAACTCCTGAACGGAGATGGACCCCATGAAAAACCTCCAACCGTTCGTGGCCAGTTGCCCCGGAGCGATCCCCAAGTATATCAGGACATCCCGAGCGACCGGATGGAGGATAATGTAGAATCCAGGCATGAGGATGTCCTTGTATAGGGTGGTGAAACCCTGCTGGTAGATCTGGGCTCCGCCAGGATTCATGGCCAGGGAACAGTAGTTAGGAAGGCCATACCTGTCCCTAATGCGACCGATATCTTCAGCACATAGGGTGGACGGGATGAACTCACTGGAAAAGGCAACCTCGGGGTCGGGTTCCCCTGGTGTTTCATTACCCGAACCCCGGGAAACGGAGGTAACGGGGGCCTCCTAGTCCGATTCATCGTCAGAAAGACGGATTGGAATTCTGCCCTCACTATGGTGATCAAATGGGGTCGCAGAGGGCGGACTTAGGCTTGTGTCCGGCGTCCCTGACCCGGACCGTTCATCCTTCGGGAAGATGAGTCAAAATTGGAGTGACACATCCTTGGGGTTTCAGTAACTGGACAAGGAAACAAATGACGACCTAGGTATGGGTCAGAAACCCCGAGTCTGCGGTATAAATGGGGCAGGGTTATCAACATAAAAGGCAAAGAGTGCATAGTCTTGAAGACAAGGTGAAACTCGCCCAAAACTGCCCCGGGGACACCCGCTCGGGTCAACCGTCCTAAGGTACCTCCTGATTTGAAGAAGGAACAAAACCTGAGGAAGAAAAAATTCCACTCCCGTTTTAGCCTAAGTGGGGTTTGTTCTCTCCAGCCTCACTTAGAAAAAGAAAAGAAAAAGAGGGTAAAGAAAAGAGCAGTGAATTATAACCCAGGAGTGAGAAACTTACGCGAATAAACGCAGAAAAGGGCTCAGGAAAGCTTGACTGGGGACTTTTTGCTCTCAAACCGCTCGGTAATCTCTAGTTTGGCAGCAAGGAATGGCTAAAATGGACAAGTGCTTCTTATATACATAGCACGGAAGGTCCAGATTAGATCAGATCCAACGACCAAGAAGCCTTCTCACCAAAACCTACCGACAGCTGTCACCTCGGGCACATAGAACGTCACCTCAAAAGACGCGTACATTTAATGCCAGCCGTGACTGTTTGGTTACGTTCATACCAGACTCATTGGATCCAGACATGGCCAGTGACAAGCTAACATATGGCAGAAATCGGTCCCGGTTCCACATATCCACCACTCGGTCCAGACCCCGGAGGACTGGCGCGACCGGTCACATCCCGGGTAATGTCCCGGCCTCTTTTCCAAACAATTTTTCTGGAGCAGTACTAATTTTCAAAACCTTATCTAATAGAGCATCACATCAGCTTCGAAAATGGGGGGCAACTGATATGCACAAAAATATAGAGTCAAAGTCAAACCTCGCCACCTCAGCAAAGAGAAGCCAAGTCACCTTGAATCTGGGCTGACTACTCAGTCATCCCGGGCAGTTAGAGGAGACCGCCCGGTTTGATCCACAGCCCGGGCGTTCATCCTGAACCGGCCCCACATGGACGCATTCCCAGAAGAGACGATGGCTTGCCTAGCAAGCCCTCAGACAGTTTCCTATCCCAGCTAGAAGACTAAATGGAAGGAGCAAGTAGTTTCCTAAACCACTTAGGAAACTCCCCTTGAATTGCTAATCAACTTGTAATTAGATTAGGCTTCCTAATCTACAAACTTACCATGTACGGGTGATCTCTTGCACCTGTAAAAGAGGCCGCTCACCCCCATTAAAGGGGGATCGCATTCTGACTCAAAAGGATAGCATATAAACAAATCACTATTACGCATAAACCCGGTCGGTTACTGGGAGTGGCACCCACTCTGTTGGCTCACCAAACACCACCGGTGATCTGCTAGTAAAAGCACACTGACACAACCATGGACGTAGGTCACCTCATTAATGGGACCGAACCACATACAATCTCTTGTCTCTCTCTCTCTAAACCTCTCATACCAATTTTCGGCATCATCAGATACGGTGAAGAATGAAGGTGGGAACACTTTCTCCATCTAACATAAGGCTAATACAACCCTAGGTTTCAGTTGGTTGATCGATGCAACAAATTAATTTTTACTACATAGTCATCTAAAGATCGCAGACAACTCAAGCAATAAAAGGGTGACAGGTTTAGGTAAAACTAGTTGAATTGCAAACGGGAGAAAGTGTTGCACAATTACGTGATGGTCGTGACTTTTCAAACCTTAAATCTTTTTTTCCTTCACATCCACACACCGAGCAATATTAGTGAGTATCCATCAGGAACACACACCTTTGAAAACACTTTGCAGAACAACATTTTTTCTTCATTGGTCATGAAGAATATTGCCGGAGGTATGTATGTTCGATTTTCTTCCCGAATAGGCTGGAATGCTTTTCTTATTTGTAAAATTTCCAAGTTGGCTCTAGCTTCAAGCCCATCTTTCCCCTTTTTTGAGGTCCCAAGTAATGCCCCCGATATATTTTTGCTTATTTTTTTCTCCAGATGCATCACATTAATATTATGTCGTATCAAAAGATGTTGCCAATAAGGTTAAGTAAAAAATTTACTTTTTTTCTTCCATGGTCCAGTAACTCTTGTAGTATTAAAAGCCCTTCGCTTTTTTTTTTGTCCAATACTAGGCTCCGTAGTTGGCATTTTACCAAATGGGAATCTTAAATTGGATAGCTGTCTTAAATACTCTATTCCAGTCAATGAATTAGGTTCTAGATCATTCTCACGCGTACCAATAAATGAGTGTACATAATTTGAAAACCTGTGTCTGATGGGTAAAAATCTTCGATGACCTAAATAGCATTACTTTTTACTATTAGGTAAGCGTACTGAACATGTTGGTGATTACAATGTAGGCACGTAAGCTTTCCCTCTGTACTCCATCCCGATAGGTTAGCATATGCAGGTAAGTCATTAATAGTCTACAAAATAGCGGCCCTCATATTGAATGTTTGATTAGAAAACACATCATACGTGTTGTTGCCAACCTCCCACAACTCTTTTAACTCATCCAACAACGGTTGCATATACACGTCAATGTCATTTCCAGGTTCATGAGGTCCTGGAATTAATAAAGACATAAACAAATAAGGCTGCTTCATACACATCCACGGAGGCAAATTATAAATTGAGATTATGACGGGCCAAGTGCTATTTTTACTGCTCATGTTTGAAAAGGTATTGAACCCATCACTTGCAAGTCCTAAACGCACATTGCGAATTTCTGATGCAAAATAAGGTATAGAGAATCTAAATGTTTCCAAGCTGGAGAATCTGCTGGATGCCTCATGAATCCATCATTGGAACAACATGTCGAATGCCACTATCACGCCCCGATGTAGTACAAATAGGGAAAGCATTTAATTTCCTTTATGGACCCGTAGGTCGTGACAATTTGAAGGATCGATTCCGTCCCAAACGTCAAATAGTATAATAATTTAAATAAGAGTAAGAGCAAATAAGGCTTATAAAATTTTTGAAGCATAATACTTATTACAGCACGTAGTCATCTAAAGGCACATCCCGCCTTGCAACAAAATAATATCCATTACAAGGATCCTTATTACAAGCTTAGTTTAAGTAAACAACGCAGGACTTAAATCATTTCATTTCTCAGGTAGTTGTTCTCAATTCGCATAATCATATTGTTTTGCCTGGTCATAACCTGAAAAGCCTAGACACGAATGTCTAGAGCGCATCAACGCCGTCAGCTTCGAGAAGCTGGTGAGTATTAAAAACATGTACTTGTAATGTAAAACGTGTTTCCCTTACCATTTTCATTTCACAATTTTATTATTCAACGCATCAGCAATAAAGTAATGAATTTACATTTGTAAAGAAATGAAGATAGCACCGTAATATTCAAACCATAAGTATGTGACCATGCATGAACCATGTGTCATTCTCGTCTCACCGACTCTTTTCTCTCAACATAACATTATCCAACTCTCTCGTTTCAGTACCCTGAAATAATAAGGTGACCACACAATAGTACACGGGTACCAGGGAGTGTCCAGTTTGCCTTACACTATAGTACACAAGTACCAGGGAGTGTCCAATATGTCACACACTATAGCTATACCACAGATGCCAGGGAGTGTCTAGTTGGCCACACACTATAGCACTACTACCGGTGCCAGGGAGTGTCCAAGTCGGAGTCACACACTATAGCACTACCACGGGTGCCAGGGAGTGTCCAATTTGTCACCGTCGTATTTTACATATACCTTACCCCCGCATCATCTCAGTATCACACTATAGTACACGAGTACCATGGAGTGTCCATACACAACATCATCTATTTACTCTTTTTACACTAACCATCACTCACTATGTATGTAAACTTGACTCACATGTATGTCATATAACTTTATACATGATGTGTAAAAATTACTGAAATTAATATCAATGTAGACGCAAGAAAATCAAGTCTTTTAATCTTCCTGTTTAACCTAATGTTACAGTCAGGGTTCTATTTTAGCATATCTCCCAAACAGTACTTTAAAAACCCTTAAAACTTCTTCCAAACAGTTCCTTATAAGAAAACAGACAAAAATAAGAAAATATCACCAAAATGAACGACAATGAACATTTTGCCGTCAACAAGGTAGTATCACCAAAAATATCACCGAAATAAAGATATCACCAAAATATCACCAAATTTTATTCTACCGAAAATATCACCCAGAATTGACATGGTCAATGTTAATTTTTTGCAATCACAATTTGTATTTTGCAACATATATGTATTCCTATGCCAATATACTAATAAATCACCAAGCTCTTACAACCTTAAACATTGTTCATGCAACCAATAATTCTAAAATTTAGAAGTAAAAGATTCAAAACTCATACCACAATAGCATCAAACCCTTCCTCCAACTATCAATGCCAACGAAGTTATGTAACCCCAGCAAATTAAGTTGAAATCCAAAAATGCACAATGAAAAAAATAAACAAAACAAAACACTATGGGTTGTTTGATAAAACTAAAAATTAAGTACTGAAAATTTTAAGCAATTGACTTTGTAATACTTAAAACAGTTTTTCAAGTATTGAAATAGATTGCATTCAATGATTATTTTTAGTAGAAAATTTTCACTTAAAGTTTTCAGTAGTATTTTGGCTACTTTTTCAATTAAGTGGTATATTATCAAATGTACTGGGAAAAAAATTAAGTGCTGAAAGTTTTCATTTTCACCACTTAATTGGATTATCAAACACATCCTAAGTAGAAGACGTAATATGAATATTGTATTGGAATTGCCCTTACTAGGATATAAAGAAGATTAAGACTTTTGCAATTGAAAACGAGGGGGAAGGATGAAACTAATTAAAAAAACAAAAGTTTTTAGCAGGAGAAGAAAAGGTGGAGTGAGCTCCTGTTCGACTGGAAAAGTGGTAAAGAGGGAAAGAGAGTGTAGCTTTACTTTTAGGTTTAGGAGTAAAAAATAAAAAAATAAATAAAAACCCACTAGAGGCATTTTTTTCTGCTCCTATTTAATAGAATTGCCACATAGACAAATAGTCGGCGTCAATTTTCCCTCCCATATGGGTAAATTTTTAAATAAAAACCCACTAGAGGCTTTACTTCACATTGTTAAATGTTTAGTCACCAATCACTAATCAACCGTGTTAGTCAAACTTCCAGTCATGTTCCTCAATAATTGAACCCAACAAAAATATGACTATTGCTGCTCAATTTACACATGCGATGTGGACTTTTCACATGCACATTGCTCAAGCATTTAAATTAGAGTAAATTACAGTAAAACCCCCTCAATTATGACTCTTTTTCAAATACCCCTAAACTATAAAACTTGACAAACCGACCCCTTAAACTATTGAATTTTTCACTAAGACCGATTCTGTTAAAAATTCATCCAAAACACTAACGTTTTTGTATCATGTGAGTAACATATGATACAAAAATATTAATAACGTGATATTTATTTATCCCTCATTTGAGCCGTTGGAAATTTAAGGATAAAATTATCCTTTGCTGCACACATAATTGTCCTTTGTTGTACATGAATTTTTAGGCAATTTTGTTCTAAAATTGTTAACGGCTCAAGGTGATACAAAAATATTTGTTTTTAGGCAATGTTATTAGCACTTTTATATCATATATTGGTAACATGATACAAAAAATATATATATATATATATATATACAATTTTTGGACGATTGCTTAACAAAAGGGGTGTTAGTGAAAAATTATAATATCTAGGGGGTCAATGTCGAGTTTTATAGTTGAGGGGCGTATTTAAAAAAACATTATAGTTGATGGGTTGTTTGCGTAATTTACCCTTTAAATTACTTTTAAGGCTCGTTGGCAAATGCAAAGTACTGGTTTGGTGTATGGTTCTTAAGTGAACCAATTCCACAATAGGAGACCGTGTCTAACCCATAGATACTTTTAAAATGACCATGGTTTGTATAAAAGCCACATAAAAACTGAGACAAACTATCCTAGATTATGTTTTATATAGATCTTGTTTCATCGGTTAATTGCGCAGCCATGTCTTTGGGCAATTAGGAAGGCTGTGACATAGATGCAAATATAATATAAATTTCTAATTATTCAAACATCACTTTTGATCTTCACGTTCACAACCCACTTGTTTAACACATTTTCTAACCTAAACACTTTGTTTAAGGGCTTAGTGTTGGGGGGACCTCTCTCTCTCTGCAGCCACTTGCCAATGGTTAGGCAAAGATTCTGGGGTCTAAAATGTAGAAACAATATCGTCCATGAGAAGTTGAATTCTTGGAATTGGTGAAAAATTTGACTAATAATTTTAGGCTTGTGATTTCGGAGAAATTATTCTACGTTATCCGTCTTACTGTGTGATGATCAGTGTGATCTCTTCATTGTGTAGGATTTACGTGGGATCTATCAAATCATATAAGAATGAGTCAATGATAATCACACAAGATAATTTCTTATGATTTTGGCCTCAATCACCGGCCTCAGTCAGGGGCGGAACCAGGAGTTTGCCTTTGGAGTGCCGAGTTATTACGTAGCTATCTAACAATGACACAACCAGAGTAGATTTTTTTGGTTATATTTATACATGAGCATACATTTTTTTTTTTTTAAAAGACTACAAAGTTACTATGTGAGGTTATTTTGTACTGTTTTGGGGGGGGGGTGAGGATCCCAAATTATTCCCAAATACATGTGGTTGAAGTTTAGAGTTGAAAGATTGCAATAAAATGATATAAGGTGACTAAGAGAGTAGCATTTTTTATTATTATTATTAATTTTTTTTTTGTTGTGTGCCAGAAATAACAAAATATGAGGAGGAGTAGATTTTTTTGTTCGGAGGTGCCAACAAACAACAAAATATGAAAAATAACACACAAACATGTGTATTAGCAAAAACAATTTACCACATGTGACGGGTGCCATACAATACACACGGTTCCACCACTGCCCTCACTATATCTTTATTGCTAGCCAAAATCCTTGATATTTTTTCTTTGATTTTTATCCTCAACAGAACAGATATGCAAACTCTATCTAGGAAAAATTCAAATCAAACAATTCGATTTCAAAGTTTCTAAAGCTATGAAATGCATGAGCTAACGGTTTAGCCTCGTTAGTAAAAAAAATATTCATACCGCCCTCATCATTAAAGTTTAAACTCCGCTCTCGGGCCCTGACAATCATGTCCTTACATGATAATACTACACCCAAAAAAAAAAAGGGGGTTAGAAAATGCATTACCCGTTTCAATGTTCAGTATGATTCCAAACAAAAAAAAAAAATAATAAATAAATAAATAAAATAAAATACATTCTCATCACGTATTGTTGGAATGTTAATCTCATGTGTTTATATCAAATGTGTTGGGGGCATATCCCATGTTGTCATCAGATCTTATTTAGCAAAAAAAAAAAAAAATAAATAAATAAAATAGAGAAATAATTTGAGTTTATTTCGTTTGATAAATCCGTACTCTTCACAAATTTGATTGATCTATATATGCAATTTTTTTTTGCACGAGTTATATGTATTGGTTGAATCATGAATGTTAGATGTTTGGTGTTTTAGGCTGTGAGTTCTGAAATTTATATATGCCAACTAACCTGTATATTTATTATTTTGGATCCCACAGCGTTTTCTCTGTCAGTTTGTGATATTTTTTTTGTTGTTTGTAATATTTGGGTGATTGGGATTTGGGATCATTTAATCCCAATCACCCATTTGTCCCCTACTTTGAGAGAGATCATAAAAAGTGCTTAACAGATTTAAAATTTGAAACTCTACTAATCACTTTTCATGATCTCTTAAAAGTATATGACAAATTGATAGTTGGGATTAAATGGTCACACAAAATCACAATATTTGACATTTGTGGGGATCTCTTTCCTGAATCTCTCTTAACAACTCCTTCAACCAGTCCCTTATTTTCATGATTTCACTCAGAAGTTTATGTACTCATTTTTACTTGTATTAATATTTTCTTTAAACTAGTCTTATTTCTGTAAAACAAAAAAAAAATTTGCTGAGAGAAAAAGGAGAAGGGGACAACCAGCGTAGCAACCCTCTTTGGACGTGACTATAGGAGCCCCTCCCCGACGTGGAATGTTCGGTTTGAGCCAAAGCTACTGCCTATGTAGGCAAGCCCGTCACTACACCCCCACCGAAACGATCGGTGAGCCAAAAACTTATCTACAGACCACAGAAATCAGACTTCACTCACACAAGCACTTTCAACTTACATCCAAAGGAACTCCTAAGATTGAGGTAAGAAATATAAACCCAGTCCAAGTGGCTAGCACCTCGGTAGTTAGTCCTATTTCTTTAAAAAGTCAGTTGCTTGGAGTCTTATAGAAAAAGTTGGAGAAATGTTAGGCACACATTCTAAATTATATTCTAAACCACACCATTATTTTAAATATATGTACCATGTGCTGTGTAAGTGGTGTACAAAAAAATGTGAAAAATTCAAACAACACAGAGTACATGCATTTAAAGCATAAAATGTGATTTATGGTGCAATTTGAGATGTGTGCCTATCAATTCTCGAAAAAGTTGTGAGGGCAATATATATATATTTTTTAATGCTTATTAAAGTATTAAACCAAATTGCCAGCTCGGATCGTGGGCCACGTGACTTCTCACACGAGAATCAAGGGACCCAAAAAAAACCAAAAAGCTAAACCCCCCTAGCTTTTACTGGACACATGTTTTGTCACAGCAAACCAAACACGATGGTTGTGTTTGATAATTCTATTAAGTACTGAAAATAAAAAGATTCAGTATTTATTTTTTTTCAGTGTGTTTGATAAGATACAACTTAATTAAAAAAGTAGCTCCAAAACCACTGAAAATTTTAAGTGAAAATTTTCTACTGAAAATAATCACTGAATACATTCTACTTCAATAGTTGAAATACTATTTTAAGGAATAAAATTTCAAGCACTTAAAATTTTTAGTACTTGAAATTCAGCATTTAATTTTCAGTACTTAATTTTCAATTTTATCAAACGCACCCGATGTCTCGGACTGTTTTATTTAGCCACGTGGATCCAAACTATCCGCCAGAAGATTTAAAAAACAAAAGGAGAAAATATTTTTTTAATGTGACACCATTTTTCTCGTACGCGCCGCTCACTTACCGACGTGTCATCAGTGAACTCCGACATACCACGTGGCTCTAGCTAAGCCCATTGCTTACCATAAGTGACGCGCCTTACCGACTGACAACTGTCCATGCCGTGGAACATGTGTGCGGGCCCCTATTTGACACGTGTCCACGTCATACTAATGTATCACAAAAGTGTTGTCATAGTTACGTATATTTTAACGTAAATACGAATAGTTACCTAATTTTCCATAAAATATATAATGGTCACACCACGTTGCCAATCCAATTTTTTGATTTTTTGATTTTTTTTATTTTTTATTTTTTGTATTGACCAATTTTTCTCTCTTAAATCATTCCATACAACTTTTGCACCATTTTAACATATTAAATAATATTTTAATTTAGAGTATATACGGCTCCCTATTTTTAATGGAATTATAACAAATAAAGTGGTTGCCATTACTCAATTAAAAATAAAGGGCTATAATCTAGATTAAAATATAATACTACATCACTATATGAATATTGTGCGCCGATTGTACTGAATAATTTTTTCAAAACACATACTCCGTAATATAATACCAGATCAGGCGTACGACGTCGTACACCCAATATTGAATATTTTATCCTAGTTTTCACTTTCACGGGGAGGCTCTAACAAAGTTTTGTGGTTTAGAGGTTCTATAATTCTATTTTGTCAAGTGTTTTGATTCAAGTACTAGTATTTAACTGGACTGGAGTTTGTATCTGATTCAGTATTATTTTATTTTATAAAATGGAATATTCATTGACAAATCATAGTCTGTTTGGAAAATTTTAGATTAAAGTCTGATTTTTATTTAGTTTTTATGAAAATTAAGGTAATGTGTGTCTGTTCTATATAGAACTAATTTTGAGAGAGTTGTTAGGCTGACCACGTACTCTTATGTTAAAAATTTGTATTCACCAACCACTTAAATTTATAGAACAACTTTACTTATGAATCACAAAATCGATTACTCCATTCGTCCTATTTTTTGAGTCCATCTTTGGGAACTCAATTTATTAAGAGGATAAAAAAAATCTACACCTATTTTTCACAATTGTCCCTAATCATTACAACAACTTTTTAAATTTTGTCTTGGTGTAGATTTTAAAGAATGATAGTTTTAGAAAATAAGTAAAAAATTGTATACTAATTTAAAAAAATAAACACTAATTTTGAGACATCTCAAAATAAAATATAAGACATAATGAGGGAGTATATTCTTCCCCAAATAGCGCCCACCAGACATAAAAACCAAACATATTTACTTCTATCACCTCTAAATGTCTAATAGTTGTGTAGTCTTGTAGACAGTATCTTCCGTGTTTAAAAAACACTCATGTATATCATTTGCTTAATTTGGTAGTTTGCAAAAATTTATTTTACCTTGACTTATCATATACATATATATATATATATATATATATACACACCAGTAATTGTCCGTGTTCGGGACACGAAACACACACACACAAAAAAAAAAAATTGATGTTAAGATAATTGAATAATTTGGGCGCCTTCGATATTAAGGGTGTGTTTGATTACCTAATTAAGTGGTAAAAATGAAAATTTTTAACACTTAATTATTTTCAGTGCGTTTGATAATGTACCTCTTAATTGAAAAAGTATCCAAAAATTTACTGAAAATGTCAAGTGAAAATTTTCTACTGAAATAATCACTAAATGCAATCTGTTTTAGTTCTTCAAACATTGTTTTCAATATTGCAAATACAAATCACTTAAAATTTTCAGTACTGAAATTCAGCACATAATTTTCAGTTTTATCAAACACACCCTAACTCTATGTGCCTTCGGCACTTGGAAATTTTGAGTTCCTTCTGCACTAACTCCGCGTGCGTTCGACTCTAATATCCAAACAGCCCTTAAACCAAAAATTTAATTTTTATTTTTGTTTTTTGAAAAGACCAAAACTTATTTTTTTTCAAATAGGATATGTAGATAAATCCAACAATTAAATCAATTAGAACCATTAGATTAATGACTTGGATGGATTTGTTTGAGTTGGGCTGAGTTTGTTTGGGTTAGATTTGTTTGGGCCATTGGAGATTGTCAACCCTTCGATTAAGATCCAATGACTGAAAATATCTCCTCATAAAGGCATTCCTCCTTTATCATATAGATACAGTCAAATTATATATTTTTTTAAATTGAAAAGCATTTGAAAATTATGCTTTTAGTGTAATAATTTTTTGAGTTTTAGAAATTGCCCACCCTAGAATTTTGAAAGACACTATACGATATTTAAGTGAGCCCAAAAAAATCGCCAATTATGTATACGTAGACTCTAAAAAAATTATCAATTATATAAGTAGATTCCAAAAAAACCGCCTCCCAATTGGGGGCGCTACCCCCCCCCCCCCCCCCCCCCCGAATCCATGTATAGGGGCCTCCTTTTTGTAGTTCGTTTCAGGCCTCCAAATACTCAGGACCGGTCCTGATGCCACTACCACCAAATTTAGAAACTTTAGCATTATTCAATAAAAATATGTATAGTGTATATAAAATTATATATTTAATTATCTATATAATAAGATAGAGCGGTGTGGGTCCCTTTCAAGTTAGCAACTTTTAATCTTGACCATTGAGACAAGTTTAGATATTTCAGACCGTCGGATTGATTGTCCACCAAAAATAGTTAATCCTATTAAATATTGCATTGTATCCTATTAAAACTCTAAATTAAAAAGGAATTCCCTAAATTAATTTGAATTTGAATAAATATATGTCAATATCCAAATTGTTAACTTCAGTAAATACAAAACACAAATCTTGGGTAAAACTAAATCATTAGACTGTTTTTTTTTTTTAGCAAAAAGGAATTGCCTAAATTAATTTGAATTTGAATATATATATATCTAATAGTAAATACAAAACACAAATCTTGGGAGATAAACTAAATCAGTGGACTGATTTTTTCAAAATAGAAATATTGGAATATAAACTTCCCATATCATACATATATTCATAGAGTTTATTTTTTTTTTTATATAGGTTTTTCTTTTTTCCTTTCCATGACTCTGATCAATTGACTTTCATAAAACTAATCAAACTGATATAATATGAGTGAAAAATTACATAAAGTTGAAGTTTATGAAGTGGGTTTTAACAATGGATTTCATAATTCAAGTCTCAAGAAATGTATTCTCACTTGCACTTTTTTATAAAATCTAGGAAGCGTATTTGTTATATTCTATTGTCTATCTAGAAAATGGATTTTTCCAGCACTATGATTGTAAATTTTGCTACCAGATTGATTAGTTCCACCCTTTTTATAGGTCATTTGATTAGTTCTATCAGTTTGATATAGTCTATAGAGCTAATTAGTGAAATGAGTAATGCTGCTTCCCAAATATGGGCTAATTATAAATAATCACAAAAGTTTTGCTTCCCTTTTCTATTTCTTTCCAAAAGCTTAGAAAAAGTCTTTGTTTTTTTGTTTTTTTGTTTTTTTTTTGGTTTACACTTCGTGCCCTCGGGCACGGGGGAAGTCTCTATGAATAAACATTAATTATACTTAAATATCCATCCAATGTTGGACTAAATATATTTAATTAAATTAAGTTAATGATATATTTAATATTGGAACCAATGTTTTCTTCACTTAAAATTCCAATCATATCTCAATCTTTTAAAGTATTGAATTTTTTTTTCCCGCTTCGTGCCCACGGGCACGGGTTAGTACTAAATAGCATGTGGGTTTGAATGACCTGTACAATTTTACGCAAAAGATTTAAAAATTTTAAAGTATTGTATTTTTTTTTTCCCTTTTTTCTTCTTCTTCTTCTTCTTCTTCTTATTCTTTTTTTTTTTTTTTTTTTTTTACTTTGTGGCCCGTGTGGGCTTTGCAGTGGGCCAATTGTGTGGGGCTTGGGGTTGGGTTTGGGCTGGGTTGTGTGTGCGCGTTGGGGTGTGTGTGCGTGTCCAATCTGGACCAAGGTAAGTAATAAAAAAAAAAAAAAAATGATATGATATGAAAAGAATATTGAATTGTTGGTTTATTCAGTTACCATAATTGTACTTACCCAAAAAAAATAATGTACTGATTAAAAATGTTTCGCAATTCAACTACCAGGTTGCCTTGTTGTACACGTCTTTTAGGCTATCAAAACTCTATAAATACCCACACTTCTTGCCCATAATTTCCTTCTTCTTCTCTCTCTCTCTCTCTCTCTCTCTCTCTCTCTCTCTGCTTATTGCGGGGGGCTTTCCCTTTAGCCGCCGTTGTTTTGGAGGCAGGTTGATTCATCTCCTTTTGTTTCTCGTCGAAATATATATTGATTTTTTTGGCTCCTCAAATTGAATGCTTCAAACCTTTTCGATAATTATTTAGGTTTTTGAATCCGATATCTGCATTTGAAGGATTGATTGGGAAAAAAAAAAAAAGTAACTTTATTCTGCGAATCAGGTATTGCTAGATTCTTCTATTTTCTCTCACATTCCTACTTATTTTCCTTGATGAGAGAAAAAGCTCTCTCTTATATATATAATATATATTATATAAATGCTTCCGGACACGACATATGTATTGATTAATTATCATTTCTGCTGGATTTTCGTGATTATTGGTTAATTTCTAATTTTTTACTGTTATATGTCTCTGCAAAGACGTGTAAATCTGCTAAACTTCAGGAATTTTTTTTAATCCTTTTTTAATTTTTAGAGTCAAATTGGGAATATAATTGATAAATTGAGATGATTACGGTTACATATATATATATATATATATTTGACATTGATTGACAGCTTTAGTACTTTGTTTTTTCTGTCCTTTTGAACTAAGGAAGATGTTGAAATTTCATATTATGTCCCAATCAGTTGTTTTTGTAGTTTAAGGTGGAAAGGGGAAATAGTCAAAAAGATTCTTTTATTGGAATAATGCCCACCTGACTGTAGGGAATTGTAGATGTTGTTTAGCATACTTCTTCTGTTCTGTGGATCCAAAATTTTTTGTAAGTTTATTTCAATTTGGGGTGTGAATTAAATCTTATTTTTGGCTCTCTTTTATTTTTTATTTCAATTCTAAAGCCAATGGGTAGTGGGTTTCTATCAATCAATTTTTTTCTTAAGAATAATGATGTTTTGCTACTCGGAAGATTTGTGTTTTGTCTAGAAATGGATAAATATATTAACCCAGAAGAAATTATTGTGAGCTTGTGATGGTTTTGGTGGTTGCAGTGTCATTGTCATTATAGTAAGCTTCTTTTTTAGTGATATTGCCTTCATAATATTTCTCTTCTATTTTGTGTGGAATATACTTATAATTTTGCATCTCAAAATTGATGTGTGTACTCATACAAGGGTAAGACCAGGTTTGGTCTCCTATTTTGGTGACTTGTTCACATAAGATTTTTTTTTTTGACAAGTCAAATCAGTTTTTCTTATTAGGTTAATATGAACAGGCTCTCTCCTTCTCTGTAATTTCACATAAATTTGCATGTCACAAAGCAAATATGAAAATTGTAGAGAAGGTCATACTTATATCGTATCCATAGCTTTTGTTTTTGGCTTTTTTGGAATATCCATATTCTTTGTTACTTTCCAGGAAAATGATCATGACTTTGGTGATAGCATAGTATTTTGGAAATGGTATCAGATATTTAGAAAGTCTTTCTCTGAAATTAATATTCCACTCTGTGTGAGATTCAAATCTTTAGTGGTTTCTTTTCTGACTTGAACTGGTTTCTCTACTTTTATGTATTATAACTTAAAAGCATTTGACACATTGTCCATCTGTAAAATGAAAAGCTGTTCCGTGTTGAAAGTTGATAATCTAAAAGTGAATTATTTTGTCCAGAATGCTTTTGTCATGACTCCAACTGCTGAAGGCTTTTTGTCTATAATTTATTAAAACCACACACCACTATAATTCTTTTTCTTGTTAATAACTTGGGGGTTAATATTAATTTTTTTTTCCGAGAGCGATTGCAGTTTTATCGCTCTCTCTAGGCAACATACCTGATTTCCGTTTTTGTTTTCTGCTCCTACAAAATCTCAATTGCTTGAATCGAGATCTTAAAATGAAAATTTGAACATCATGAGATCTAGCCAACACGACTTTGTTTTTGTGAGAGGGCAAATGTGTAAGTATTGCACCCGTTATCTCCAGATATGAAAGTATAATATCCTGACAATTAGCAAGCGTAATAAATTAACGCGTCAAATTAATATCTCCAATATCATATCTTCATCATTGATGCTTCTTTAAAAGATCAATGGGTCAATTACGTGACATAAAAACTTGTTAAAATTGTTACAATTTATCTCCAATCTGTTCTAATTATTGGTGGGGACGCATTTAGCTAATATCTCATTTAGTGTCAAATTTTATTGGTGTTTTTACTTCAACCAGTTACGATGTAGCAGAAATTTGACATTTGATATCTGTTTACATGTCTCAGGCGGACAGAGGATTGATTTTCCTGGTTTTGGAGGCTATTTATCGTTCCTTTCTTAACACAACTTGTACAAATAATGTTTGGCCACCTGGAATAAATGCAATATAGCTTGGCAGATGAGGTAAAGCAGCCTAATTTTAGTTAAGATTGAGGAACAACTCTTATTTGTTCAAATCTGTATTAGTTTTATTTTTCCATCTTCTCATTGCTTTAAATATCAGATTTCTCGTAGCTTGTGCTTGATGGACTGCTCGCCCAGCAGCAGTGACAAGAAAACACTAAAGAGGTGGTTTTTCATAGACAAACGTGTTGGGTAAAGAGTGTTAAAGATATCTAATTGCCTTGCTATTAGTCGCAAATAAGTTAGTAAAAAAGTTCGAACCCTGTTCGAGTAAATCTGGATCAAATGGACTTGAAGACCTCAAATGCTTCTCCGGTTCTCACTGATCCTCCACCTATAAACAAGTCGAGACTGAGCATCCATTCGAGTATGTTGCCTTACTCACAACCCGTAGCATCATTCCCCTCTGGGATGTTAACGATCCCAAGAAAGAAGCCTGGAAAGCTTGACGATGTTCTATCCAACGGTTGGCTCGATGCCATGATATCCTCTTCTCCCCCACGCAGGAAGATTCTAAAGGATTTCAATGTTGAGGTGGCTTCTGATGATAGCGATATTGCTTACTACTCCTGGATGGTATGCTTAATCTCTCATTGAAAGTCCATTCAAATGAATCTTTTATGCTATATAGCACTTAATACATTTCTGCTTTGCATTGCGCAGCTCAAGTATCCATCAGCCCTGCTGTCTTTTGAGCAGATTACAAATTATGCAAAGAATAAGAAGGTTGTGGTGTTTTTAGATTATGATGGAACACTTTCGCCAATTGTTGATGACCCGGATCGTGCATTTATGTCCGATGATGTAAGTAGATAATTGTTTGATCGTACTAGTTGACTACTTATTCTATATATCATTGTTAAGTTTTATGCGATGTATTGAAATCAATTAATTTTGTGGTCAGATGTGTTTAGCTGTTAAGAATGTTGCAAAATATTTCCCAACAGCAGTCATCAGTGGAAGAAGTCGTGATAAGGTATCTGGAGGAATCTGTATCTAACGTTTACGATATGTATTTGAGAATTTTCTTTCACTTTGTGCATTTTGTAATTTGCATATGCATGTTTAATCTTTGACTGCCACTGGGATCTTATTTTAGCCCCACGACTTTTTTGTTCAGGTATATGAGTTGGTAGGACTAACTGAACTCTATTATGCCGGTAGTCATGGTATGGACATTATGTTCCCAGTTAGAGACACAATGCCCACTGACCATTCAAGCCTTACTAAATCTACTGACCAACAGGTAAGACATTATTACCCTTTTAAAATAGTTTCTTGCAATTTAATTCTTTCTCAGATTGAAGCATTTGCCCGCCCGACAGTCTGCTGATTTCCTCCATGTTTGCAGGGTAAGGAGGTAAATTTATTCCAGCCTGCTAGTGAGTTTTTACCTATGATCGAGGAGGTGTGTTTATTCTTTCTTACTAATCTATGATGCATAGAAACTTTTTTCAGTAAATGACAAGGTATCTGATTATTTGGTAATATATTTCTGCAGGTTTTTAGAACCCTTGTCGAGATTACTAAAGACATTAAAGGTGCAAAAGTTGAGAACCATAAGTTTTGTACCTCTGTACATTATCGTAATGTAGATGAGAAGGTAAGGACTTCCTGATACCTTCTAATTCATTGTTAATACTAGTTTGAGGATGTTCCTTTAATGTGCTTATTTACTGATTTCAGAGTTGGCCTACGGTTGCACAATGTGTTCATGATATTCTAAAAGATTATCCTCGCTTGCGCCTGACTCATGGGCGGAAGGTACCTTGTTTAGCTCTGTCTTTTCAAGAAATTTATTCCATCCCTGATGAAAATATTTTCCTTCCCTTATTTTTTTATGTGATTCGTTTGGTAACTTGACATGGAAGAAGGCTTATGCGACAATTTTTAACTTTTAGAAGCTTATGAATGACATTGCTCTTTTATTTTCCTGTGAATAGGTTTTAGAGGTCCGTCCTGTAATTGATTGGCACAAAGGGAGAGCTGTTGAATTTCTGCTTGAATCACTTGGTAAGTGAAATTCACTACCTATGTATCTGTGTTGTTGGTTTCGTCGTATTATTAGCTTATCATAGTATACTTTGTTAAAACAACACAAAATGTTGCAGGACTAAGGAACAGTGACAATGTGCTCCCAATTTTTATTGGAGATGATAGGACAGACGAAGATGCATTCAAGGTAATTCCACTCTTAACAGTTCTTTTATGTAATTAAGGAATATAATCTATGTTTAGCCAGCTTTAATTCAGTGTTTTTTTGCTCTTCATCAGGTCTTGCGGGAGGGTAATCGAGGTTATGGAATTCTTGTATCTTCAATCCCGAAAGAAACCAATGCATTCTTTTCTCTTAGAGACACTTCGGAGGTGCAAATTAGATCTTCAACTTTCGAACGTTTCTTTTCATGTTCATCTCATTTTTTTTTTCTTGTAGTTGGTAAATTTAGTAATACACCATTTCAATTATTTACATGCAGGTCAAAGAATTCCTCAAGTTTCTTGTGAAATGGAAAGAAAGGAATGCAAAGAAAACCTCAAGCCCCTTGTGAGATGAGATTTGAAACTGCAGCATAAAGAAGAGAGTCTCTGAATTTATTTGCAATCTGATTTTTTTTTTGTTTCTTTTAACAATTAGTTGGTCTTTTTGTCAATTTTAACTTTCCCTCCACAATCCTTATTTTGTAATGCCTTTGTTTGTCCATTCCACCAAGATGGGTGCATCTAGCTATGTGTTCGCCTCTCCTTATTTAATTGTTTTTAGAATAAAATTTAATTTCTAGTGATCTGATGATTCTGATCCTAGTCGAATTTGTTAATGAAATGTAAGCGTTAGATCTTGTTGTGTACCTCTTGATATTTGTATGCTCTCTTTACTTTCTTTTTTTTCCCCCTATCCAGTCTCTGTTTGTAATTTATAAATGGGTATGTGCTTCTTCGCAGTGTTGTGACTTGCCTTCTCAAGTGAGGGTTTTCCGGGTTCCCCGCCCCGCCCCTAATAGGTAGGGTATGGGGGGCCTTAATAGGGTTAGGGGTGGATATGGGGGAGATTTTCAAAACCCGGGTCGGGGTCGGGGTAGGGTCAAAAAACTCGCCCCCGCCACGAATATACTTGTATTTATATTTTTACCCCTCAATAGTTATGTGTATTACCATTTAAAAAAAAAACTGCACTATTAGGGAACTAATTGGGTAAGTTAAAAAAAAACTGCACTATTAGAGAAAAAAATGCATTAAAAAAATTGCTTTTTTAATTTGTGTACCAAAAAAAAAACATAATCGGGGCGGGGTCGGGGACCCCGGGGGCGGGGCGGGGCGGGGCGGGGGCGGGGAGAGCACTATGCGGGGCGGGGCGGGGGCGGGGGGAGGGTTTACTGAAGCGGGGCGGGGGCGGGGTATGGGGGCCCCGTCCCATACCCGCCCCGTTGCCATCCCTATTTGCACATGAGAAGAGAGACTAAGCTTCTGGATAAAAACCAGGATGGTTTTCTTTGTTGGTTTTCTTAAGTTGTAGTTTTTTCTCATAGCAATTATAATTCATTGTCCAAGTGGTTACATTTTTTTTTTCTCAGTGTTACAAAAATTAAATTTATTACAATTTATTGTCTTAGTAGTTACACTTTTATTATTATTATTATTATTATTATTATTATAGTGCCTATAATTTTTTTTTATAGAAAAAATGGGCTAAAAGGTCATTAAGAAGAGTTTTATTGGGATCAATGACAACTTAAAATACACGTTGGGTATGAGTCCTCTCAATGTCCATAGTCCAAAATGCTCTCATTTTCAACCTCTAACCCTTACCAAACCCTAGCCACCATTACCACTACTCCACACCACCTCTGGCCACCACCCCTGCCACCTCTGGCCACCACCCTCGCCATCTCCGGCGACCACTACCCTCATCTCCGACAACCACCACCTGGCCATCTCAGGCGACCACCACCATTGCACTTTTTGACCATCACAACGCCACAGTGACCACTCCCAACCAACAGTGACCTCTCCCTACCACTCGATTGACCTCCAGCCACCACCCTCGCCATCTCCGACGACCACTGCCATCTCCGGTGACCACCACACTCTCAATCTCCGATGACAACCACTTGTGTCACCTCCTAACCACCTTATTTTGTATATTCTACCACCATCCCCCCACTCCTGACCACCATTGACCACCCCTCCCCTGTGAAGTCAGAAATCAGAAATCCCTCCACCACCCTCTTTTGATTTGTAGCAAAAAATTCCAAGTGAAGTTAGAAATCAGAAATCCTAAGTGAAATTTGTCTTAGAAATTTCTCTTTGGTTGATTGTCCAAACTAACACACCAATGTAGTCAGTCCAGCCACAATATTAAAGGCAGCATTCAAGAGATTACAATCAACAACAAAAAACCACTGAGGCACAACACCACCACCTCAGCTACATAAACCCAAAACTTTATCAAATTACCATCTCAAGTGAAATTTTACTTATCTTATTGGACGTTACAATTGTTCACTCCAATTTGCAATTTCAGTAAAGACTACCTTTACATTAAACAAAACTACTGAAACTTCACTTAAAAATATGAAAAATCCACTTTAAAAATCATAAGTCAAATTTCTCTTAAGATATGTAAAATTTGCAAAATCTGCAACTGACATACCTCATACCTGTACATGGTAAGAACTCGCAGAAAAATCAACTTAAACTGGAAATGGTCATTGGAGTTCATTGTGATGGCCATGGCGGCATCATTCGAATCTCGATCTCGATCTTAACCGGTGAACGATCTAGATCTAGATATAGATCTAGATCGGCGCCGGCGAAGGTGACGATGGCGGTGCTTGGTGGTGATGATGATGGCGGCTCTGGTGGTGGTGGCCATAGCAATGGGATGTTTGGTGGCTATGGAAGAGGCAGTAGCGGTGGTCAATGGGGACGATGGTGATGGTGGCGGTGGAGACTGGTGGTGGTGGTGGACTGGTGGTGGCAGTAGAGACTGGTGATGGTGGAGGTGGACTGGTGGTGGAGGTGGTGGTAGAGAGAGAGATCTTAGAGAGAGAGAATGAAAGTAATTTGTAAAGCAGGGGTAATTTTGTCTCTAATTGGACTTGAAGAGTGAATTGTTAGTGGTGTGGACTAGAGTGAAAAAATAGGATTGGGCTTTTGTCCTTGTGTGGGTCATTGTTAGTGGGTTGTCCTTTAAACCAAGAAAGAGCAATCTTTGGGGCCTCAGATCAAGCCTCCCTTTTTTTTATTGTAGCTTACTAATTTTGCTAACGGCGGTGATTATAATTTTTTGTCATAGGTAATAATCTTTCTCATCAAAGTGACATAAAACTACTTAACGGTCTTACTTTTTTTTCTCTCTTTCATGCATGCTGGTGCGCGCAAACCGTTGTACGCAAAGCACATAGTTTTCCTGTAATGAAACTTGGATAGTAATCAAATTAGGCCAAATTGCCCAATGTTCTCCCCCTAGCCCATTGGTCTTACCTGGCTAAGGGGTCTGACCTCTTCTACTCTACAAAAGAATATTGTGGACTGGCCTGGTCTGACCAGGTATTCAAATGAAGATCTTTAATTTCCATCAAGTCCACTTAAAACTAGGAAACAAAGTGGTCAGCAAAATACTTAAAACTAGTATACAAGATCAGAACTACAAGGTGGAATATCTGACCAAACAAAGAATATATACCAAATTCCCTTTAGATTTCTAAGAACTATAATTTGTTAGAGAGATTTCTACGACATGAAAATGTTCTACAGAGGGTCTACGAGTATATTTAGAATGACAACTTCATCTTAGTAAGTTATGCTTCGTTTGGTACGGAAGCAACTTTTTTTTTTCTTGCATCATATGAATAATTTTTATGTAATTTAGATATATAGAGAGAAAAAAGATGAGAGAAGGGTAAACATGAGGATAGAAACACTATAGAGTGAGAGTTCTTTGTAATAAAAGTGAAGGAGCATGGGAATTCATCAACTCACAACCCATGTCACTATATGTGAGACACCTCCTTCAGCTTAAAAGCAGAAACAAGTAAGGCTTGCTTTTTTGAAAAATCAAAAAATTGTAGTAGAATGCATATTGTAAAAAGTTGAAAATGAAGATTATAATTAGGGGTGTCATTTGTAATGGAAATTCTGATTCCGACCGATTTCGATCCGAAAAATTCCGATTTTGGCACCAAAAATTAAATTCCGAATTCCGAAAATTTCGAAAAAAATTGGAACGGAATAGGAATTGGTTTTAGAATTCCAAAAATTCCAAAAATATTCCAAAAATATGTTTTCCGAAATTTTCCAAAAAAGTCCGAATATTTTCTGAAATTTTGGAAGAATGTAGACTTGTTTGTCCCACATCGAATAAGAAGAGAAAGGAGAGAGTAGAAGACTCTCTATAAAAGCATGACTTACTATTTCAATAGTATTTGTATTCCGAAAATTCCAAAAATTATGAAAATTTCCAATTCCAATTCCGAAAATTCCGAAAAAATTATGAAAATTTTCGAAGAATTTCGACTCCGAAATTTTTCAAAAATTCTGAAAATTCCGAAATCCGAAATCGGAAAAGAAAATGAAATTCCTAAAAAATTGAAACGGAAATTGGAACACCTATTTAATTTTCAAAATTTTTGGAATTTTTTTTTTCCCGAAAAAGGGTATTTCGAGCCGTTCTGGCCGAAACACACCCCTAATGATAATGTAATTGTAATTGACGAGAATACATTATGCAAATGCCATTCCAAATGGACCATAACTTATTTTAAAGATGCATTCTAGTGTGCTTTTTACTTTTTCACTTGAGCAACTTTTATTTGCTTCTACTTTCAAGTAAAAATAGTGTTTTGCATATGAGACACAAATTAGGAGTTGACAACTCCATACTCCTCAACTTCTATAACAAATTCATCTCACTCTTTAATGTTTCTATCTCCATATATAAAGATTTGATGGTTTAAAAAGAGGAAGTATTTTTCCATTTCATTGGATGTAGGTCATGCATGAGTGGCAGGGTTGGTGGCTGGATGTGGTGGTCAGAGGTGGCACGGGTGATGATCACCGGAAAGTGGCGGGGGTGGTGGCCGGAGATGGAGTGGGTGGCAAAGGTGGTGATCAGAGGTGGTTGGGGTGGTGGTCGGAGATGGCGGAGTGGTGGCCGGAGATGTCAGGGGTGGTGGTAATGGAGGCTAGAGTTTGGTTAGAGGTAGATAATGAAAATGTGTGTATTTTAGTCTATAAAGTATTGTGAGGACTTATCATTAATCATAAATTTAAGTTATCCTTAATGTTAAGAAATCTTATGCTAATGTCCTTTTTCAAGGCTGATGATAAAGGTAACTTTATTTTTTAATTAGGGCACCTAACTTTATGTTAAAAAATCTGTTTTTTTTTTTTTTTTACTTTAATTAGTAATGACACCTCACTTATTTTACTATATATCATAGGCTTAACTGTATTTTACACCCTCTTAGTTTGCCCTTTATGTCAATTTGGTCCTTGTAGTTTAGGAAGTGTCAGTCTAGTCCCTATAGTTTTATAATTGTGCCATCTTAGTCCCTCAAACACTTCTTGTGACAAATTTTTTTACTTTTAGTGACAAAATTATTCATCACTAAGGGACTTATTTGACACACTTATGAACGTACAGGAACTAAATTGACACTTTCTAAATTACAGGGACCAAACTATATGGACAAGTACAACACACATAATTAGGTATTATATATTTTCATAAATATTATAAATTAAAAGACATTTAAAGAATAATAATAATAATAAATTTGGTATTTGCAACAGTGTTACTTGCAATTATAGAGTTTTATAACAGTTGAAGTTACTAGTAATTCTTCTTTCAGTGCAAGACACTTAGCAGTTTCTATGACTTCGTCACTTGATATCTAGATATCATAAGACCATTAGATTATACAAAAGGAAAAATAATGTGGCTGTTAAATTACGACAAGTATAAATCGGAATAAATACGACCCATGCCAAAAACACACACACACACACACACACACACACACACACACGTGAAAACATAATTTAACCATAAAGTGTTATAAATTGATGATGCAAAAAAATAATCTCGAAACCTGATATGGACAAATTCATTTTATTAAATAAATTATGCTAAGGAGGATCATGTGACATCTATCGAGAAGAGAGAAGAATCACAATTAATTAAAACAAAAAAAACTTACAAGAGAAGAAGTCAAATGGAAGAAGACGTTGAATACAGATTAGGAGTTTATTAAATATATTATTTTGTCTCTCTCCTTATTTATTTCCAAATCTTACTAATTAAAGAAAAAAAGTGAAAAACTAATTTTAACTTAAATTTAAGTGTCCTAATTAAAAAATGAAGTTGCCTTTATCGCCATTCTTTTTCAATAATTGCCCCTTTATTCAAAGGATTTAGGGGGATTCTAAAATTACAGTGCCTTCACTTCTGGCCCAGAAGCTCCGATTCATTGTAACAAACAGCTTACAACAATCTTCAAGCTGTTCCAAGGGCCATAACTCTGCGCCGAACAAAAGGTTACCTTTTTTCTTCATTGATTTCTTGTGTGTGTTCTAATTTTTATATAAGAATCTGGGAGGGTAAATAATTGTTTTCGTGGGCTGACTCAAAACAAAGGTAGCTGGTAAGGGCAGGTGCATTTTTTAGTTTGGACACCTCTATTTAAGTTAAAAAATCAAATTTTTATCTTTTATTGTAATTAGTAAGGGCACCTCACTTATTGTACTATATATATGGGTAAATTGCAAATTACACTCCACTAGTTTCGTAAATCAGTGTAATTTTGTATTTATTTATTTATTCCTATTTTGTTTCTTTCTTAATTTCTTCCTTCTTCAGCTTATTATAAGTTTTAGTCCTCCTCCTTTTTTTTTTTTTTTTTTTTTTGGGTTAATTAGGATTAGGTGCCACATTAGATACTTTTTACGTGATTGGGCTAACCCGTGAACTAGTTTAATAAAATGCGCAACGAAATTTAGTTGACCAAAAGAGTTTTTTGTGTATTGTTAGCACGCGCACATGCACTATCCGACATTCTGCATTCAAAAGGAACGCATATGGACATGCACATGCCACGTGTATAGTTAGGTTTTTTTTTTTTTTTTTTAAAGAACACGTGTATAGAGAGAAAGAAAGAGACAGAGACAGAGATCGCCATCGCCATCGCCATCACCATCGGCGATGATCGCCGGCCAGCACCACCATCGTCGTCGATTACCATCACCATCGCCGTCGTTGCCACCACCACCACCACTATTGCCATCGCGTCTCCACCACAACCGTGGATCGCCACCACTATTACCATCACTATCCCATAAATAACTTATAATCTTTTAAACAATCTGATATACTTAAAATTTATAATAATCTGATAATATCTTATAATCTTTTAAACCACATGATAATATCTTGTAATCTTTTAAATAATCTGATACACTTAAAGCTGGACACGCACTTGTACACTAATATCAAAGTGAAATTGATAAAAATAAATAAAAAAATTAAGCTTATAATACAAAACTTCCGTGAAAAAATTATGGGATAGATTATGGGGTCATTTTGAGCCAGAAATAATGTGATATTCCCATTGTACCCTTGCTTATTTTGTAATTGGGTGGATTTTGCACAATTTGAGGACTGGAAAGGGAGTAAATTGCCAAAATTGAAACTATAGGGACCAAACTGTCACAACCCTTAAACTATTGGAGTGTAATTTGCAATTTACCCATATATATATATATAGTACAATAAGTGAGGTGCCCTTACTAATTACAGTAAAAGATAAAAATTTAATTTTTTAACTTAAAAAGAGGTGCCCAAACTAAAAAATGCACCTGCCCCTTACCAGCTAGCCAAAACAAAATCTACTTCCAGTCCACTTCGAACAGGGGATAAGAATATATCAGTTTAAAAACACTTCCTTATGTCCGAAATCATTATTTCTTTTGCACTTCTTTCTCTTCTACCTTGATTCCCTTCCCCCCCTCTCTCTCTCTCTCTCTCTCTCTCTCTCACTCAGGTCTGTTTTTGTTTCTGTTTGTGAAATAGCCAAAATAGGATATGATTGGTCCAAGTCCACTATTTATGTGGCTCTTGTGATAACTAAGTATATGTTGTTTGACGGAGACCTGTTTTAGGAAATTTAATAGGTTAGGCATGGACTTCTATATAAGAAATAGACACTCGCCAAATTAGGTTTATTGGCTCTCACATGAACCGGATAAAAATTCAGTGGCAGTTGATACGGGAATTCAAAGGTAGCATCCCCTCCCCAAAGATAAAAAAAAAGAAAAGAAAAAAAAAAAAGAAAATTGAACCAATGCGGAAATTCAGGGGTGCTTGCTATGGGAATTCGGGGATAGCGTCCCCCCACTCCCAAAAAAAAAAAAAAAAATTGAACCAATATTTGCCCCCTTAAAAATTAGACTTGGACTGAAACATGTGACACTGTGAAAATATTAGGGACCGGTCCACATTGACACAACACAAGGCTCAAATTATAAGTATATTAAGGCCAAAGAGGAGACAAAGAAAACCTTAGCAACTCGCAAGTAGGTTCCATGACAAATTGGCAATGACACACCAACAACTACACAGCAATGACTTGGTATACTGCTTTTACTTCCAGCCAAACGAGTAAAAAATACTAAATAATATAATTACACAGCAACTCCCCAAGTAGATATTTGTACTAAATAAATATTAAGTAAATATTTACTTAGTACAAAAAGGAGACAAAGAAAGCCTTAGCAACTCCAAAGTGTTAGAACTCTAAATGGAATAGGAACAAAATCACATGATCGGTAGCCTCTTGATAAATCTTGGGCCGAGTCGCGGATCTCGCTCTCTTTAAGACGTTTCGCGGCTCTGCCCAAATGTGTGCTAGCAGTTCGTACACGCCGCGCCGTCCCCAGGATAAAACAGCCCAGAATCACCTCTGTCTCAGTTTTCCTTGCACATCGGAAAACTGGTATACTAAACACCCTTCGGATTTAGTTGCTCGGTAACTAAAATTAGAAAACTCTCTGATTTAGAAACAACAACACACTGATTTTTGTTTATTCTCAAACTTGGAAATTCATAACACAAGGAAGAAATATTTTCTGTTCTTAGGACTGGCCTAAATTGGAAACAGGATCTGTGTGTCTATGATATATGGCTAAGCGATATTTATATATAGTGAGCAATCCAACCGTTGCCAAACACAACGTTACTATTCCAACGTTCCTTGACCAAATGTTGTCTTAACATTCCTCTGACAGTTACAAAGGTATATGTATACACATATTATATTCTCCATCATAAATCATATTAAAGTAGACTTAATGTTATTGATGTTTCTTTTAAAAAAATATAAAGAATTTTCTTTAATACCAATTATTTTTAGTGGAGTTAAAATACTAGTCCACTCCAAAAAAAACAAAAAAAAAACCATCACTATTTTTCCACAGTACCTCAACCACATTTTAAGAAATTAATATACTATTTTTTATTAAAATACTACAACAATCCCCCACTTATTTTAATAAAATTTATACAAGAATTTTTCATCGAGCAACTGATCATAAGACTGTGCATAAGTAAAGGTGTTTTCCAACTTGAACCTTTACATAGTGATAGTGCTTCCGATTATACTAGAGTAACCGTAGTTTTGAACTCTATCTCAGATAACACCACACACACAACCCTATTAGGGTGTAGTAGAAAGCCAGCACTTTTACGGCCATGTGCTTATATCCCAGTATAGCGAAAGCTCTAGAGAATCTGCCCAAATTCCATAGGAAGCGGCCACACTTCCACATTCGCATAGGTGAGTCTAACAAGGATACTTCTGTAGCTAGGTATCCCACTCAATATAGAGTTTAGATCTCATTAAGAGTTACAAATAACTCATCCGTGTATCGCTTCAGGATATCATGCTTCTTAAGGGATGGACTCGGAGAGTAAACCCCGTTTATATACAATAGCACGATCAACTCATCTTATTTTGTGACTTGTTATTACCCTTTGAACCTATTTCTTGGGATCTCCAGTCTATAGGTTGGGTTACCATCACAAGTGACTCAACTACCAATGGGCTTTAGCCCCATCCCTTTTGAGGTTTTCCAAACCTTCTCACGAGCTAACCCTTTCGTCAAAAGATTAACTATATTATCCTCAGACCGTATATGATCCACTCTTACAGCCCCGGTAGAGAGAAATTCTCTAACCGTGCTATGCTTATGACATATTTGTCGCCTCTTACCGTTATAAAATCGGTTCTCTACTTTTGCAATAGCCGCGGTACTATTACAGTGGATAAAACAGCTGGTATCGAGCTCTCCCATTAAAGGGGTATCTTATAGCAGGCTTTTCAGCCAAGCTCTTCCTCACTAGCTATAGCTAATGGTATCGTCTCTGATTCCATAGTGGACTAAGCCAACATAGTCTATTTTATAGACTTCCATAAAATTATACCCCCAGTAATACCAAAAAGTGTATTTACTGTGGCCTTGGAGTCATCTGAAAGGGTATTCCAATCAGCATCGCTATATCCTTTTAAGGACAGCGGAAAACCTCTCATAATGTAATTTGAAGTTCATGGACCTTTTCAGGTAACCCATGAACCGCTCAACAATACTCCAATACTGAAGATATGGCCACTCATGACTATGGAGTCTTCCTTTAGGAAATATCAATTGGTATCACTATAATTTTTAAGTGCATTGGAAAACATTTTAAAGAAAATACCCAAATTAATAGGTTTCTTTAAAAATCTCATAAATCTTCCAATTGCGTTTCTAACTTTAAAATTACGTACTTATTTTATCAAAAAACATATTGGTTAAACCAACCTGGAAAATCCCCAAAATTAAATTCTTTCAAATTTTGAAGTATGCAACACATTTTAAATAATAATCACTTCTTATCTCCGGGGGATACAACACATTTCCAAAATTTAATTTCTTCCCGGATGTAAAATTCAATTTCACTTTGCCAATATCAGAACCTTGGTATCGAGTAAACCATCAAGTAAAATATTTTCATTCTCCGTTGGAGAGAATCTCTAGTAACAATTGTAACTGTTACTCATATGCCTAGAGGCACTCATATGAGAATAATAGTAATTTCTCAAAATCTTTTTCAAAGTGTCATCACAAGCTCTTGTAATTTTAATCTCTAAAATTACACTCGTTTCATCCAAATCATTTTATATCAAATTAAGTGACAATAAATTTTTGTCTCTTTTGCCATCTCTAAAATAGAAACAAAAATTAATAATCGTAAATGCCATAACATATACTCCATCATTGTGTTTATGATAGATAAATTTGTCACTTTCACTGATTTTAAAACTATTTTAAAAAAATAGTTTGATCAAAATTTTTCATGTCAGCAATCGGGTGCCGATTTGGAACCATGCAAAGAGTCTATAAGTATACACACTTTATCTATAAACCCTCCAGTTTATCTAAACAAAATCCTCCTCTAAATCTCCATTTTAAAAAAAAATTTAAACATCCATTTGATAAATAAATCATAAATATCAACAACTAATAAAACTATATGGATGTAAAATAGTAGAATGGGTATCCAAAAAATCAACATTTTCTTTTATCTTATTAGCCATAAAGGTAGCTTCACATTTTTTTTCAATAAAACTCTCGGCTTAATAATCTTTAAGAAGTTCAATTGACTTTCTATCATTTCACATTCAGGTAGTACAACTACAAGACTTTAGTACTGTTGGACATAATAAAGTCCATCTCATCCTGAATGGTTCCTCTTCAAACAATTAACATTTGAAAAGATAAAAGCATCTATAAACAAACGGGATATCTTCTTTAAAAGTGTAAATATATACAAGTTACTTTATAAAAATTACTTTTTAAAGTCGTTTGAGCGCAAAATCTTCTTACTCTTTAATTTGTGATCCAAAGTCTATGTCATGATCTCGTCATAACATCTATCATGCACTCTATATTCAATGTATAGATGAAACAGAAAACAGAATGTTGAGAACCCCCACTATTCCTCAATTAAAAAGAAACACACGCTTATAAAAA
This sequence comes from Hydrangea macrophylla, assembly GCA_033977485.1. Taxonomy (NCBI): domain Eukaryota; kingdom Viridiplantae; phylum Streptophyta; class Magnoliopsida; order Cornales; family Hydrangeaceae; genus Hydrangea; species Hydrangea macrophylla. The sequence continues at coordinate 98,209,094 of CM066995.1, forward strand.
TTGGCATCAATAGACTCAAAAGAAGTCACATCAATTTTTATGTCCAAAATTCTACAAGCATTATTATTAAATGCATGTCTCAAAAAGGCACAATCTATAGCTTTGCTAGCAATTTTCTTAGGATTGAAATTCTATCATAAGCCCAAAATAAAAAATTGGTTTTTCTATATTTTCCAATACTCAACAGAATAATTTTTGTTTTAGAGTGGGGTACTCTATTAAAACCATAGCATACACTTTAGTTTAATGCTTATCCTCAAATATTTGCATCAACTCAATTAGGACTCAAATGAATGAGATATTGTGATTCAAAGTTATTAGGTCAAAAGAGAAAATAAGCCCCTTAGTCTTTTCTCTCGGAAAAGGTAAGAAATAAATCAAATGCCGACCAAACAGCCCTCAAGAGTCTAGTGCTTAGACCCAAGAAGTGATGGCCCAACCAAAGAAAAATCTAATAGCCATATTTACAGACACAGTGTACATGAAATATGTTTTAAAAACTCACTCATTACATATATCAGCTTGGTATTGTGCCAATACAAACGGCTATATATGCAATCATCATGAAGACATGTAACCATTGCCAAACGAATGATAATAAAATATTTATATCAGAAATTCAAAACTGAAATGGGCAACTAAACAATTTAATAATGTATTAAACGTTTAGAATTTCATCCTTATAGCAGTTTCGCTAACTAAGTAATATCCATTTGTCTTAGTAACAGAGCCTTTGCATATGAACATAGCAAACGAAAGTAGGTACTAATTCTAAAACTTCATTTCATTTTCACATTTGCAATATAACATAAAAGAGATTGCTGATAACAACTTTCATGAGTGGTAATTCCAAAACAATGGTAACATGTATTAATATAATATCTACAGATGAGATCTTTCAATATGGTGTCTAATCAGTTCAATTTAAATATTGGATTAGCACAAAATAGAGCAAATTGACGCCCACCGAATTCTTGTCATGAACCGCTTCGACAACCTCAACCTCATCTCCCATTAATTTTCCAAAATTGTGTGTCCAAATTTCAACAGAATAAATGCTTAATTTTATCCTATTAGGATCGATAGAATATTTCAAAAATTCAAAGAACTACCAATATCTTTGTAGTTACGAAAAATAACATTTTCTACCGCCAATTCTTAAAGTGAAGATTCTCAAATTTAAAGGGCTTGTTGAGATCTGGGGACTGAGAGGATGATCCAGATTCATGGCAGAAGATTAATCGTCTTAAAATTGTTAGAACTGTAAATGGAATAGGAACAAAATCACCTGATCGGTAGCCTCTTGATAAATCTTGGGCCGAGTCGCGGATCTCGCTCTCTTTAAGACGTTTCGCGGCTCTGCCCAAATGTGTGCTAGCAGTTCGTACACGCCGCGCCGTCCCCAGGATAAAACAGCCCAGAATCACCTCTGTCTCAGTTTTCCTTGCACATCGGAAAACTGGTATACTAAACACCCTTCGGATTTAGTTGCTCGGTAACTAAAATTAGAAAACTCTCTGATTTAGAAACAACAACACACTGATTTTTGTTTATTCTCAAACTTGGAAATTCATAACACAAGGAAGAAATATTTTCTGTTCTTAGGACTGGCCTAAATTGGAAACAGGATCTGTGTGTCTATGATATATGGCTAAGCGATATTTATATATAGTGAGCAATCCAACCGTTGCCAAACACAACGTTACTATTCCAACGTTCCTTGACCAAATGTTGTCTTAACATTCCTTGACAGTTACAAAGGTATATGTATACACATATTATATTCTCCATCATAAATCATATTAAAGTAGACTTAATGTTATTGATGTTTCTTTTAAAAAAATATAAAGAATTTTCTTTAATACCAATTATTTTTAGTGGAGTTAAAATACTAGTCCACTCCAAAAAAAACAAAAAAAAAACCATCACTATTTTTCCACAGTACCTCAACCTCATTTTAAGAAATTAATATACTATTTTTTATTAAAATACTACAACACAAAGTAGGTTCCATGACAATAACACAGCAACAACTACATTAGCAAATAGCTATGACTTGGTAGAGCTGGTTTTACTTCCAGCCAAACGAATATTTTAAACTATATATATATATATATATATCAGTCAGCTCTAAAGAGGGCTCCTCTCTTAATTAAAGAGAGGCCTCTCTTTTGGCCGTTAGATCCAATTTTTAAATACGATCCGACGGTCAAAACAGAGGTCCTCTCTTTAATAAAGAGAGGGCGTCCTCTCTGGAGAATTTTCGTATATATATATATATATATATATATAAGAGGTCTGAGAGCTGGTGGGTTGGTACTCGGACTCCAAACAAATTAAGACTTTTGAAAGGGGCTTCGAGAGGCTGGTGGATTGGTGGGTACCATCTAGCATTGAAAAGGTCCAACCCGTAAAAGAGCATGAAAAGTGTATAGAGTTAAGGTTATCGAATAACTAATTAACTCAGGATTCACTCGAAAACCACCTTGCCGACACCTACAAATCATCAGAAAAATGGCCGAGACTGCGGTGTTCTATCTGCTCGACAAGCTTGCTCCTCTCCTTCAGGAACAAGTGACATTGTTGAGTGGAGTTCGCGAAGAAGCTCAGTACATCAGAGATGAACTAGAGCGCATGACCGCATTCCTAAGAGTTGCAGATTCAATTGAAGAGAATGACTTAGAAATTCAAGTATGGGTTAAGCAAGTGCGTGACGTTGTCTACGACACTGAAGATGTTCTTGATTTATTCATGCTCTGCGTGGCACGCCGACGTCGCTATGGGAATAGTTTCTATAGGTATTTTCATGGCTTTCTTCGCGCTGTCAAGAACCTTAAATCCCGTCGCGAAGTAGCTTTCAAAATACAAAGCATCAAAGCCAGAGTCATAAACATCGCCGATGGACACCAGCGATACTGTTTGAAGTTAAATATGGCAGATCAACAGCAAGGCTCATCAACAATCTCCACTGTTAACAATACATGGTATGATCCTCGTGGCGATGCCCTTTTTTTGGAAGAAGTTGAGCTCGTGGGAATTGACCAGTCCAAACAACAATTGATTGGGTGGCTGGTTGATGGAGGTTCTGGGCTCAAGGTAGTCTCGGTCGCTGGAATGGGAGGTTTGGGCAAAACCACCCTCGTGAAAAAGGTGTACGACAATGCAGTGTTGGAGCAAGATTTCCAAATCCATGCCTGGATATCTGTCTCGGAACCATTCAGGGTCGAGTTGCTCCTCAAAGACATGATCACACAATTCTTAAGACAAATCAGCCAACCGCTTCCTTGAGGAATTGAAACTATGAGTATCAACGATCTACGACGGGAAATTAAACAATTCCTACGACAAAAGAGGTATTTGGTTGTTTTTGATGATGTTTGGAAAATTGATGCATGGGAATCTGCAAAACATGCACTGCCTGACGACAATTGTGGTAGCCGTGTCATGCTTACAACACGTAACGCGGATGTAGCTTCCACCTGTTGTGTAGAAACAAATGGTATCGTTTTTCATTTGCCGCCCTTATCAGAGATAAAGTCTTGGACTCTGTTCTGTAATAAGGCATTTCGCAGGAATTCCTGCCCTCAACATTTGGAACAAATCTGTAAGAAGATAATGAAAAGGTACGAGGGACTGCCGCTTGCAATTGTGACAATCGGGGGTGTTTTGGCTAAAAAGGACAAGAGTAGAACTGATGAATGGGAGTTATTTTATCAAAGCATCGGCAATCAATTAGAAGGTAACAACAAACTTGAGAGAGTGAGAAAGTTATTGTATCTCAGTTACTATGACTTGCCGTACTATCTCAAGATTTGTTTCTTGTATTTGAGCATTTTCCCCGAGGATTATGAAATTGAGCGTATGAGACTGGTTCGGCTTTGGACTGCAGAAGGGTTTGTCCAAATGAAAGAAGGGATGTCAATAGAAGAGGTTGCGGAGGGATATCTGAATGAGCTCGTCGATAGAAGCTTGATCCAAGTAGCGAAGACAGAACTAGATGGGAGAATTAAAAACTGTCGTGTCCACGACCTATTACGTGAAATTATTTTATCCAAGTCGAGAGAGCAGAACATTGTAGCAATATATAGTCGAGGATATGCAAGGTTGCGTGAAAAAGTTCGGCGCCTATCGATCCATCACACAATGGGTGACAACATAAGCGAGCATTTTTCTCAACTTCGTTCGCTGCTCATGTTTGGGGTGAAGGATCCCCTTTCCATATTGCCCAATGTTGGACTAAGGTTGCTGAAGGTATTAGACTTGAGAGGTGCTCATTTGGAGACATTTCCCGATGAAATTGTGAGCCTATTCCATCTTAGATATCTAAGCTTGAGGGACACCAAGGTGAAAGTGCTTCCAAAATCGATTGGGAAGCTTGAAAATCTTGAAACCTTGGATCTTAAACAAACTTTAGTGACTGAGTTGCCTGATGGAATCCTGAAACTTCAAAAACTCCGACATCTTCTTGTATACCGATATGAAAAATCATTATATTCGTTTGACAGCGTATATGGTTTTAAACCTCCAGTGAAGATAGATGGTTTAGTGTCCCTACAGAAGCTGTGTTACATTGACGCAAATCGTTGCAGCGATGTAGTAAGAGAGGTAGGAATGCTGACCCAACTGAGGAGGTTAGGTATCATACATTTCAGACGAGAAGATGGGAAGGCTTTTTGCTCCTCTCTTCAGAAGCTGAGCAACCTTCGTTCATTAACAGCGAGGTCCATAAATGAAGATGAGATAATTGATCTACAACATCCTTTGTCTTCGGTGCCTCAATTTCTTCAGAAGCTACAATTATCAGGACGTTTAGAGAGGTTACCTCACTGGATACCTTCTTTGCATGGCCTTGTAAGAGTAGATTTGCGATGGAGTTGTTTAAGCGATGACCCATTACAATCCCTTGAAGATTTGCCGAATTTGGTACATTTGGCACTTGATAGAGCTTACGAAGGGGAGAGCTTGTGTTTCCAGGCTAGAAGGTTTAGAAGGCTAAAGAATTTACTCCTTAAAAGTTTTGAAGGATTGAGAAGGATAAGAGTGGAGGAGGGGGCCATGCCCCATCTTGAAATTCTGTATATTAGCAAATGTGAATTGATGGAAGAGGTGCCCTCAGGGATTGAACATCTAACCGACCTTAAAAGTGTATTGTTTAATGATTTGTCTGATAAACTAATTATGAGCATAGATCGAGTTAAAGGAGTTGGTGCTGCCGTAGATTATTGGAGAATTGCTCACATTCCCAGAGTTTGGATTGGATCACACTCTGATGGTGGTAAACTTACAGGACGTTATCTAAAGAGAGACAAGAAGGGGAAGCCAAAAATAAGGCCAGTAAAAAAGAAGATAGAACCCATCAAAAACAGCACAAAGACAGCACCAGACATGGATACACCAGACACACTAAAGCAGTATAGCCACAACAAGAACTGAGAGAAGAAGAAGAAGAAGAAGAAGAAGAAGAAGAAGAAGAAAATAATGACCAGAAGTGTGAAGCCTTTTCCATTATGGGTTTTGAAGTCTTGCTGTATCTTTTGCATATGGGCCGGCTTACTACTACTGAAATTAGAACCTGCTGTTCGAAATAAGTGGAACTGAGGGAGGAAGAAGACCAAACACTGGAAGCAGCAGAAAAGGATCGGTGGAAAGCACCAAATCTAGGCGAAACCAGAACAACTAAGAAGAAAGCATGTATCTGTTTGGAAATTTTGGTGGCAAAATCAGTTTTGACTTAATGCCATCTGTAGGATTTTTATTACCAAATATGGTGAAACAAATTATGGTATATTACCAAACAGCAAACTTCAACCAACTCTATAATTCAACAACAAAAATCACGAAGAAACCATAAAATTTGATCTAATTTCATTTGTTTCTTCAAACATTTATGATGTTGTAGAAGTTTGATTTTTTTCTTTTTACATGTCTCAGGTGGACAGGATTTATTTTGCTGGTTTTGGAGTCTATTTATCGTTCATTCCTTAACACAATTTGTAGAAATAATGTTTGGCCATCTGGTGTAAATTCAATATAGGTTTGCAGATGAGGTAAGCAGCACCCTAATTTCTGTAATCATTGAGGAACTACGTTATTTGTTCGAATCTACATCAAATTTCTTGTAGCTTTTGCTTGAGGTGGTTTTTCAAATGCGTCTTTTATGCTATTTAGCATATACATGTTTTTTAGTTTTTTTAGCAGATCACGAATTATGCCTACAATAAGAAGATAGTGGTTTTTTTAGATTATGATGGGACACTTTTGCCAATTGTAGATGACCCTGATCGTTCATTTATGTCTGATGATGTCGTAAGTACATAAATGTCAGATCTTACTAGTAGACTACTTATTTTACTTATCCTTATTCATTTCATATGTGTTTTGAAATTGGTTAATTTTGTTGTCAGATGCGTTTATCTATTAAGAATGTTGCAAAATATTTCCCAACAGCAGTCATCAGTGGAAGAAGCCGTGATAAGGTATCTGGAGGAATCTGTATCTCTAACGTTTACAATATGTATTTGAAAATTTTCTTTCACTTTGTGCATTTTGTAATTTGCATATGCATGTTTACTCTTTGACTGCCACTGGGATCTTATTTCAGCCCCACGACTTTTTTGTTCAGGTATATGAGATGGTCAGACTAACTGAACTCTATTATGCCGGTAGTCTTGGTATGGACATTATGTTCCCAGTTAGAGACACAATGCCCACTGACTATTCAAAACTTACTAAATCTACTGACCAACTGGTTAAGACATTTTTACCCTCTTACAATAGTTCCTTGCAATTTAATTCTTCTCAGATTGAAACATTTGCCCACCCGACAGTATGCTGATTTCCTCCATGTTTGCAGGGTAAGGAGGTAAATTTATTCTAGCCTGCTTGTGAGTTTTTACCTATGATCGAGGAGGTGTGTTTGTTCTTCCTTACTAATCTATGATGCATAGAATCTTTTTTCATTAAATGACATGACATCTGATTATTTGGTAATATATTTCTGCAGGTTTTTACAACCCTTGTCGAGATTACTAAAGATATCAAAGGTGCAAAAGGACAGAATCATAAGTTTTGTACCTATGTACATTATCGTAATGTAGATGAGAAGGTAAGGACTTCCTGATACCTTCTAATTCATTGTTAATACTGGTTTGAGGATGTTCATTTAATGTGCTTATTTACTGATTTGAGAGTTGGTCTATAGTTGCACAATGTGTTCATGATATTCTACAAGATTATCCTCGCTTGCGCCTAACTCATGGGCGGAAGTTACCTTGTTTAGCTGGCTTTTCAAGAAATTTATTCTGTCCCTAATGAAAATATTTTCCTTCCCTTATTTTTTTTATGTGATTCGTTTGGGAACATGACATGGAAGAAGGCTTATGCGACAATTTTAACTTTTAGAAGCTTATGAATGACATTACGCTTTTATTTTCCGGTGAGTAGGTTTTAGAGGTCCGTTGAAAGCTCTTGAATTTCTGCTTGAATCAATTGGAAGTGAAATTCACTATGTTGAATTTCCCTATGTATCTGTGTTATTGGTTTTGTAGTATTAGCTTATCATAGTATACCTTGTTAGAACAACACAAAATGTTGCAGGACTAAGTGACAGTGACAATGTGCTGCCAATTTTTATTGGAGATGATAGGTCAGATGAAGATGCATTCAAGGTAATTCCACTATTTGCAGTTCCTTTATGTAATTAAGGAATATAATCTATGTTTAGCCAGCTTTAATTTAGTGTTTTTATTCATCATCAGGTCGCGGGAGGGTAATCGAGGTTATGGAATTCTTGTATCTTCAATCCCGAAAGAAACCAATGCATTCTTTTCTCTTAGAGACACTTTGGAGGTGCGAATTTGATCTTCAACTTTCGAACATTTCTTTTCTTGTTCGTCTCATTTTTTCTTGTGGTTGGTAAATTTAGTAAAACACCATTTTCAATTATTTACATGCAGGTCAAAGAATTCCTCAAGTTTCTTGTGAAATGGAAAGAAAGGAATGCAAAGAAAACATCAAGCCCCTTGTGAGATGGGATTTGAAGCTGCAGCATAAAGAAGAGAGTCTCTGAATTTATGTGTAATCTGATTTTTTTCTGTAACAGTTAGTATATCTTTTTACAATTTTAAGACTTTCCCTCCACAATGTCCTTATTTGTAAAGCCTTTTCGTCCTTTCCACCAAGATGGTGCATCTAGCCATCTAGGTATGTGTTTACCTCTCCTTATTTAATTGTTTTTAGAATTAAATTTAAATCTAGTGATCTGGTCCTAGTTTTTTTTTTTGAGGAGACTAGTGGAATGTGTTAATGCAATGTAAGTTGTTAAATGTAAGAGAGAATTTTGTTCTCTACTTGATATTTGTATGATCTCTTTCACTTTTTTTGCCGTCTGCAATGATTTTTTTAGGTAATGGTAACACGTGGCATGCTGACGTGGTACTCTCTAACTAATGAGAGTTGATTATTTGGATGTGACCCACACATCGGAACCCATAAAAAATATTAAAATAAAATAAAATAAAATAGGACCCCTGTATGTAGAGGTGTGGGTCCTATCCAAGTCATCCATTCTCATTGGCTAGAGGGTACCACACCAAATTGGCTGCATGTCACGTGGTATCCTCAGGCCTCGTTTGTTTTGTTGACAGGATGGACATGTATTATCAATACCCTTCACTAGCAAGGGGACTGATAGTACCACATCCCGCTTGGGATTAAATAATCCTCCATCCGGGAGACTAGTTAGTTACAATCCACTATTAGGCTCCTGTGCTTAAGCGTATCCAAATAGTGGACTGTTCAATTAAAATGGACTATTAGTCCAATCTCACCTAGTCCTGCCCTTAGTTTACGAAACCAAATGTGACCTCAAAAGCTATCAAAAACTCAATTTATGGGTGTGTGTGTGTGTGTGTTTTTTTTTGTTTGTTTGTTTGTTTGTGTGTGTGTGTGTGTGTGTGTGAGAGAGAGAGAGAGAGAGAGAGAGAGAGATGTCGGTTACAAACTTAACTTACTCCATGGTATATCATATCCTTACTCCATGGTATATCATATCCTTTTGTGAGCATCTCTATATTTCCAAAACATTATTCATGTTAGAAAGCTTCTTATAGGATGGTAAATGGGTGAAGTGAAGCAGGAAGACAAATATCCGACAGGGAAAGGTGTGACAACCAGTGTGTAGTGTAACTCTCACATGGGCCCTAAACTAGTTTCTTTGTAATGTAACTCGGAATAGTCCATCAACTTAGCCAATTGCCCAAAGTTCTCCTAACCCACTGGTTTACTTACCTGGCTAATGGGTATGACCTCTTCTACTTCTCTAAAAAATATTGTGGACTGGCCTGGCCTGGCCATGTATTCAATGAAAGATCTTTCAATCAAGCCCACTTAAAACTTGGAAACAAGGTGGTAAGCAAAATACCTTGACATTAGTGACCATTTTGCCACCTCTTTTGGACAATCAGAGACACTACGAGGGCACCCTATACAAGATTAGAACTACCCTGAACAAAGGGTAAAATATTTGACCAGAAAAAAGGGTAAAATTTAATATAGAATTTTGGTATAAAAAAAAAATCCCTCATATTGAATTAATTGAGTTTAAAAGATAATTAGTTGTTAATTTTGGGCAAAAGTCCCAAAATTAGTGATATTTAGTCAAATTAATCATATGAAGTTTTCTGTAGAGTGACTTTTTATTAAAATAAAATAAAGAGTGGACATACGACCAAAAAAAGTATATTCTAGAGAACCTAAACTCTCCTGAGATTTCTGAGTACTATCTTTTGTTTGAAAGATTACAATGACCTAAGAATGTTTTATAGAGGATCCAACATTTTTTGTTTGTAACATTACAATGACTTGAAAAAATATTTTCAAGAGGGCCCAAGAGCAACCTGGGCTATAGCCCAGGGCAAATTCTTGAAGCTTTCTGTTACTTCCTCTTCTAGCCCAGCTCATCACCAAGACAATACTCCATTGCAGCCCAGCCCTGCCCACTTCAGCCGTGCCCTGTGAGTCCTTTAGCCTAAAAAATTTTCACAACTGATATGAATTAGGGGTGTTCATAAAAAAATAAAAAATAAAAAAAAAAAACCGACCAACCGAATTGAGCAAACCGAGCTCATTCGGTTGGTTTTCAAACGTACAGTCCAAGAAAACAAACCAAACCAACCGACCGAAACACTCCAAAAATCCGACCAAAAACACCCCTAATATGAATCATATGATATATGCTACTCTATTATAACTTACATAACCTATATATAAAAATTATAATAATGCATAATACTATTTTTTGGAGAGTGATCTTTTAGACTCACTCTTTTTTTTTTAGAATCTTTTAGACTGACTGACTTATAAATAATAATCTTAATTGTTTTAAAATTTTAAAAGATAAATAATTTGCTTTTATTTGATATAAAAAAAATTCATAGAGATTGAAAACAAAAGCAGAGAAACTAAACTGAAAGGTGTTATAAAATCAAATATACCCATATATATATGTAGAAATAGACCTAAAAAACTCTTCTTGGTGTATGCACATCCCTCTTTAGCCCACCCGTCAAGAGATCATTGATACACCCTTCCCCAAGAGTATTAAAGTTTGACCTAACTTGATTCATTTGTCTCATGATCATAATTTCAAAGGCTCTTCTAGTTGAAAGTTCTAGTAGTATATATCTTGATTATTTTACAACCTTGCTCTGATCACTCGAACCAAATTGAAAAGGGAACTAAGTTTAATAACTTGAAAAAGACTCATTTCAATGTGGAAACACCATGCCACCCTAATGAAGTGCCCTTCCTACCAAAGATTATATTTAACGTGTTTGTTCTTAGAAAGTTTTCTTGCATAGGGGTAAACCATAATAGTTTAGGCAAAAGATTCTTTAAAAGGAAATAGTATAATGTTTATGTGAGCTTACATTCTCACTCCAATCATAAGGTTTAGTGTATTTCAAGCTAGGGAAAATTAACACAACTTTCACTTCTATGTTTAATTTCTTCAACCTTTTTATTTGTTCAAGTATGGCTAGGCCATTGGTACCTATTGTAACAAAATCGATCATATCGATTGAATCGATTGATTTTCAAAAACTTCATGCTATGTAAGAATCGAATCGAATCGAAAATTTATACTAAATCAAACCAAATTGAATTATGTGACTCCCAATGAACCGAACCGAACAATGCAATGTAATGAAGTACCTAGTTTGCACCTACTATGTGTGTGAAGCTAATCACTGCTAATTTGCAGCCACTGATTTTGCACTGTTCATTGGAGATATCATCTTATACGACTATCGCACCATGTGACTCCCCACTATGAGTTGATTACTCTATCGAGAGTCATCTCTAGACTACATTAGGCCCAAAGAAACAAATTTAAATGAGGCATTTTCTTTTTAAATATTCTTGCAAATGTTTTATTGAAATTCTACTTTTCATTTTTTATGCCAAATTAATAATTAAGTTTCTAAAGTAAAGTTTGGTAAGAGTAACAAAAGGAGAGAGATTTAGTCGCATCTAAAAGGAGACAGGGTTCCAGAAAAAAAGAGTAAGAGAGAGATAGATTAGAGTTTAATTGATTTTGTTATAGCGGGCAGTGGCCACCCCTAGTTTTTGGAAAATTATATTTTTATACATGTATTTTAGAAAAATTTTAAATTTTATTAAGCTTTGCCCTCCCAAAATAAGTAAACTTATTACATAACCACTCAAAAAAAAAAAATTATTTAGGCTAAAAAAAAAATTGTAGATGTAATATGTTGACTCAATTATACTTCATTCTCCCAAAAAAAAAAACCTTATTATATGTAATGTATTGGCCTAATTACAAATAGACCAAAAAAAAAAGTTACCTCGGGCGCTATCCCCGAACTCCCATGTGACTCTAAACTCTTATACACAACCCCCTGGCTAAGATTCCTAGATCCGCCACTATTAGAGAGTAAATGATCGTAAAAAGAGCTGTGTTTGTTTAAATTCTTTCTGAATTTGTGTTGGGCCTTTTTTCTCAAAAGGATTGTTTAGAATATGAGACTTTCTAATATTACAGAGCCTTCATTTTTGGGAGGCCTAAAGCAAGGACTTTTCTTGCCCTCTGGTTTAAGACGATCTTGATTCTTTCAAACCCACTGTGAAAGCATCACAGTTGATATCACAAAGAAGCTTCTTTTTAATTCACACTAATCCTATTTACCTAAAATAAGATTGGATTTATTGGGAGACTTCATTTGTGGTGTCCACAATTAATTGTAAGCCAAACAATGGCATCCAAAAGGACATTTCATCTACAAGTTTATATTTTATTAATTAAAATATATGGCATAGTGAAAGTTTACAGCATTAAGCTTTATTCGATGTTTGTATTTGATGTGAATGCTATTTCATATCTAATTAAATATAGATTTGGGTAATCACTGAGTTGGCATAGATGGATCACTCAATGGCTTGTTGTGACTAATGGAGATTTATCACAGCATGAAATGTGAAAGGATCCACATGCTTTTGAGTAGGGGTGTTCAAAAACCGAACTGAACCGACAAACCTAACCGAATCGATCGGTTCGGTCGGTTTTCATTTGATTTGTGCAGTGCAAAATTGAAATCGAACCGAAAATTTACACACTCCGAACCGAACTGAGTCGAACAGTTTACACCCTTACTTTTGAGGTCCTTTTTACACTACATGACTTAAAAGTAACAATCATTGCCATGGGCTAACAATCCACCAATGTCTGACTGAAACAAATTCTCTTACCTTCATCCCTTTCATTCTTTTCGCTATTTCATCATACAAAGCATGTCATGACTGAAACAAATTCTCCAACTCTGCCAAAGTAGCTCTTTTAATGGTGAAAGAGTTTTATTTATCCATATGTCACAATCTATTCTTTCTCACTGATTTTTGAAGAAATAAATAAATGGGCAATATTATTTTTGGGGTTAGCTTCAAGCTGGCAACTAGTCACAAAACAAACTAAAGTTGAAAGTGCGATCTTCACTATTCTTTATGTAGCTAGATACAATTATCCAATTAAATTCTGGATCTTAGACAAAGCCAGGGGAAATTGGATTTAGACAGATAACAGATGGATGGTGTGTGACTGTTATATGAATACAAACATGCACACACTAATTTATTTCTTTTTCGTAATTTGCTTGTCTAGTTTGTATGGTTTATGTGTACCAAAATATGATTAAATTTGTTATAAGTATGATTTATTATCAATTGACTCACATAGGGATAGAAAGTTTTATAATGTTTGATCATCATACATTTTTCTTGTGATCATTTGGTGTCGTGTTTTAAAATTTTTGCAAGATTGGATTGAAAAATAAGGGTATAAAGACGTTTAATTTCACAAGCTTAATACTACAGTCTCACAATTCCGATTTAAGAACTTACTCTATTCTAGAATATCAGAACATAAGACTCCATTTTTTTTTATTACATGGAGATGAGAAATGCTCGAATATAGAAAACTGAATACACAAAGGAGCCATTAAGTGCCAGCTCTTTGCCACTTGAATTTTTTAAGAAGCCAAGATATATTAACAAGAGAGAAATTTAATAGTCCTATTTCTGACACTGAAATTACATCCCAAAAAAAAGGTCAAAAAGCTTGTATAGTCAAAATTTCAACAGGAGACTTCTAATTTCTTTTTCTTCCCTTTTTGGGTTGGAAACAAAACAAAGGATAATTACACCAACACCCTCTCAATTATAACTTTTTTCAAATATTCCCCTAAACTAAAAATTCAACAGAGAGACCTCCTCAACTGTTACATTTTTCACTAACAAACATTCTCTTAAGATATTGTCCAAAAAAACTAACGCTTTTGTATCATTTTACTAACACATGATATTATATTGTTAACAATTTGATATTTTTGCCCTTCCTTTGAGTCGTTGTAAATTTTAGAATAAAATTGCTTAAAAATTTGTTTACAACAAATGGCAATTATGTGCGTAACAAATAATAATTGTCTTAAAATGTCCGATGGCTCAAATGAGGGATAAAAAATATCATGTTAATTTTTTTGCGTCACAGACTCACAGATACACAAACATTGCCTTTTTGGACAACATCTTAAGGAAATGGGTGTTAGTGGAAGACTGTAATAGTTGAGGGGTCTATTTGTTGAGGTTTTTTTTTAGTTTATAGGTGATATTTTGAAAAGGGTGATAGTTATAAGTAGAGGTGTCAAACGGGCCGGGCCAACCGCTTTTTTCGGGCTAAAAGCCCGGCTCGGCCCGCCACAAGGCCCGGCCCGTTAGGCCCGGTTCACATACCCCGGGCCGGGGTGGACACACATTCTTCCGTCCATGGCTCGGCCCGGCCCGGCCCGAAATGAAGAAAATGCCCGGCCCGAAGCCCACCACGGTCAAGGCCAAAAGTCGAAGGAAGCCCGCTAGCCCGTCCGGCCCGGCCTGGCCCGATGTCCGGCCCGCTAGGCCCTGGCCACCGGTCCGGGGCGGACATCCCCCCTCCCTTCCCAAGTCCGGCCCGATTTTAGGTGAGGCCCGGCCCGGCCCGAAGCCCGGTCAAGCCCGCTTTGACCGAGCCCGGCCCGGCCCGGCCCGTTTGACACCACTAGTTATAAGAGGGGGTGTTGGTGTAATTTACCCAAAAAGTCAAGGAAAAAGGAGTCCCCAGCTCTAATAAGTATTAACTAATCCACATGGTGCAACCACTCACGTGGACCCATTTAGGTTTTGGTTCCCTCCACATGGCGAGATCCAACTGGGGTACTATAAATCCATCTCTGCACCACTTCCATCCTTATCCGTTAGATCACTTTTAGCCAATCTCCCCCAAAAAAGCTTACCATATAACACCACACCTCTATCTAAATATATAAAACAAAATATTTATTTCGTATCTCGAGATTAAAATTTTGAACTACTGTTTTTGACCACTGTTCCCACGCGGTCAAGCCCCACTTTCAGCTCATTTGATTGGCTGAAAGAAAAAGCCTTTTTCTCCCCCTTTGATTCTATTTTTCTTGAGAAAATATTTTTTTTCTTCTAAAAAATAGTTTATCAATGCTCACTAAATTATTTTATTGGTCAGTGCAGTGGGAGTTAGGATTAAACATACGACATTGGCCAGTATATTTAATCTTGAGTCCTACTACACTAGTCAATGAGATGCTTGAATGAACATTGATGAACCATTTTTTTGATAAGCAAAAATACTCTATTTTCTTGAGGGTTGCTTCTATCGATTTGCTTATTATTATTTTTTTGATAATATCTAATTTACCCTTATTAAATTTAACAAAGATTTCAAATAGAGAATACGATTGTATTTTTCTTCTAATAGTAAATTTGTCTATTTAACATTAGGGATATCTAAGTAATTTTTCATGTATCATTAATTTTGTTAATTTTTCATCTCTAACAGAGGAGGTCGGCATAATTTTACCCTTTTCTTAACCAATAGCATCCAAAGCTCACATGGCTTGGCCACACTTGATCCAATCCCATCATTTAATTTTGATTTAGTTTCTCGGATTCCCAGAGAGCAGCAAGAGCCAAAGAATTACTAGTAATTAAAGTGGATTGTTAACAAAACATCCTTAATCAAGCAAACGGTGCCCCTATTAATGGTCAATCCCACAGAGTGGGGCCCACAGGTGCATGGATGGCTGGCAATCATGTGGCGCTTTCAGAGGATCACTAGTAAAAGGTATATATACATATACATATATACATATTTTGACTTAATGTTATATGGTGGACGACAGTGATCAAAGTGCTCGTGTGTCAAAGTGTATTATTATGTGAAATGTGAACTGGCTATTGGCTGGCACTGCCCCCTTCATTTCCTCATTTACCCTTTCTCTCTCTCTCTCTAACTTTCTCTCTCTAGATTTTCACTCTCTCATCTCATGCTTTGGCATGCGAGAAAATTTTCCTGAATGATGATGACTGTGGACCAGGACCGACAAAAGCTTAAGATAAAAAACAACCAACCGTTGCGCTCTCAAAAGCCGTTCTCTCTCTCTCTCTCTCTCTCTCTCTACTTTCTCTCTCTTACACTCTGTATACAACTGCACACTCCTCGCCCCCTCCTCTGCTCTGCCCTCCTCTTCTCCATTTCTCTCTCTCTCTCTCTCTCTCTCTCTGATAATGTAAAACATAGAAAATTACGAAAATTGGCTCTCAATCTTTCAAATTAACACCTTTTGATTTGATTAAATGGCTTCGGGTAACTTTTTATCAGTGTTGTTTATCTACATTTCTATGTTTGTGAGCTTCAGTTTAGCTGAAGATCCATCTGTTAGCTACAATTTTGTGGTCTCTTACATAACAGCTTCTCCTCTGGGTGTCCCTCAACAGGTCAGATCTCTCTCTCTGTCTCTCTCTCTCTCTCTCTACATTTTTACCTTTTTTCTGTAAATCTTAGCTCGTGGGTTTGCTGCATTTACACGAACAGTTGGTGGATTGTTTTTAGAATTAAAAAATCTTGACTCTGGAGCTTCAGATCTGCAAATGTGCTTAAAAACTTTGTAATGTCAGTGAGTTATGAGCTAATGTTGAAGAGTTTTAGTGATTTTCTTGAGCTGCGTTGGCTTTGAAATTGCAGGTTATTGCTATTAATGGAAAATTTCCAGGCCCAGTCATTAATTCGACTACTAACAACTATGTCAATGTCAATGTGAGAAACAAATTAGACGAGGACCTCCTCATTACTTGGTAGGGTTTAAATTAACAAACCATATTTATAATATAGGGTAAATTACATTTTACACCCCTGTAGTTTGGGTGCGACGTAACTTTGGTCACTGTAGTTTCAATTTTGTCACTTTGGTGTTTACAGTTTCATTTTGTGTTCAATGTAGTCCTTTTGTGAGAATTTCCTACACTTTTTGACAGTAATAGGTCATATGATGCACACGTGAGTTATCATAGGGGGCATAAAGATAAATGTACTTAGAGAAATTACACTTTACACACCTATATTGATCCTAAATTTATCAGAAATTGTAAGAGAATTTGATGAATGGACTATATTGAACCTAAAATGAAACTGTAAGGACTAAAATGAGAAAATTTTGAAACTACAAGGACCAAAGTGTAATCACACCCAAACTATAAGGGTGCGAGATGTATTTTACCCACATATATATATATATATATATATGTGTGTGTGCGTATATAAGTTGATTGTAAATATGTTTTAGGGTAAAAAAAATATTTTAGTTCCCTATAATTTTAGTCGAGTTTCAGTTTGGGCCTGCATTTCAAAATCGTGTTAATTTGGGCTATTTTTTGAAAATTTTAAGGTACCAAAATTGACACGTTCTTTAAACTTAAAGGACCAAATTGATGCACTTGAAAACGCAAAGCCTAAAGTGAAATTATGCTAAAACTATAGGGAACTAAAATATTTTTTAGCCTATGTTTGATATGGGGATTGAGATATGGTATGTGATGGGTATGAACAGGGCTGGTATTCAACAGAGGAGGAGTTCTTGGCAAGATGGAGTTCTGGGTACAAATTGCCCAATCCCTCCAAAGTGGAATTGGACATACCAATTTCAAGTTAAGGATCAAATTGGGAGTTTCTTTTACTTTCCTTCCCTTAATTTCCAGAGAGCTTCGGGTGGATATGGTGGATTTATTGTCAATAATAGGGATATAATTCCAATTCCTTTTGCAACCCCAGATGGGGATATTACTCTCTTGATTGGAGATTGGTACACCCGGAACCACACGGTTAGTGTTTGATTATATATATATATATATTTATGTATATGTGTTAGGAGCATTTTAAGCTTAATGTGTGTGGTCTGATGGGTTGGTGATTTGGGATTTTAGGCTTTGAGGAGGACACTTAATGGAGGGAAAGATCTTGGGATGCCAGATGGTGTTCTTATTAATGGGAAAGGCCCTTATCAATACAACACTACTCTTGTCCCTGATGGCATTGACTATGAAACAATTGATGTCCACCCAGGTGAGTTAAACAATCGACATTCTCAATGATAGAATCTCTTTGAAAATGAGGGAAAAAAAATTTCATAGGTTAGTACTCAATGCTTAAATAACTTTAGGCATTAGAAGTTTTCGAAATGTAATAAGAACTGAAGAAAAGTGTCCACATGTCTGTCTCTTCAAGAATCGCCAGAGTTAGGTTCTTTACAGCTTGAGGATTATACTATTTGTTGGGAGGACAAGGAGTTCATAAAGAAGGGCCTGAAATACATGTTGGACCTCAACTTGACTTAAAAGTTTAAACCTTTAGGTCTTGGTTGGTCACAATCATGTATATCAACCATTTCTTTTAATATTGATTCTTAAACAAGGGACTTAACTCCAACTTATACTTTTGGATTAATCTTTAAATTTCCTTGTTATATCTCAGTTGAGGATTTGATTTGAGGGTCTCAGTTTTTGTTAGACTTATATCGTTTCTGCCTTTTGAACTGATTGAATTCCCTTTAATATAATATACATGTTCGTTCTTTATCTGCTTGGAAATAGACATTAAGTACATCTTTAAGTGCTGTTAGATTCATTACAATATAATACTAACATATTTTCGAGGTTGTCATTCATCATTTATCCTTACGCTTTTGTGGGTAGCAAACTTTTTGTCCATAATACTGAAGTCTAAAAATGAAGCAAATAAAATTGAATATGTCCACAATTAGACATTCTTAAAAAGAACAAATGTTTTGGGTTCCTCACTCCTCTTCGTTTGAACTTTTGGTTGACTGTGTTACGTTCTTGGACAGGTAAAACTTATCGAATTCGTGTAAGCAATGTTGGAATCTCAACTAGTTTGAACTTCAGAATCCAGGGCCATAACCTGCTTTTAGCAGAAACAGAGGGATCATATACAGTGCAACAAAATTATACAAGCTTAGATATACACGTTGGACAATCTTATTCTTTCTTGGTAACCATGGATCAGAACGCAAGCACTGATTACTACATTGTAGCTAGCGCCAGGTTTGTTAACGAATCGATCTGGCAAAGAGTCACGGGTGTAGCTATATTGCACTACTCAAATTCGAAAGGGAAGGCATCGGGGCCACTTCCGGACGGACCAAATGATCAGTTTGACAAAACCTTCTCAATGAACCAGGCAAGATCTATCAGGTTTGTTTCAATGTGATTTGAATTCATTGGTAAATTAGTGTTCTGAAACCAATTTATTACTGTAATTCATTTGAATGATTGTGATTCTCATGAATGCAAAAGTTAAAGATTGTGTTGTGAGCTTATTATGATAGTTAGAAATCTTTTCAGCAAAAAAAAAAGATAGATATCTGGTGGTGACTAAAACACTGAAAAAAAAAAACAGTAACTCTGGTGATTTCTATCATACTTTTACATTGTATTTAGACCAAAAGACGATGATGAATGGTTCAATTTACCAAAATTGTGTTTATTTAAAAAATTATTCTTAAACTCATGAATTCCCAGGCATTCGAAGAAACTACAGAAATGACTACATAAGAAGAAATTGATTTGAAGGTTTCTTTTGTTTGGCTGAGCCAAAGGGCCAAAAAAAAAAAAAGACCAAAAAAGAAGTAGAAATTTAATGAAGTGTCTTATTTATTTAAATGGATCATTTATGATGATGAAATTTCCTTAAGAATATGATTACTTGAATAATATGAATACTCGATTTCAATTGACTAGTGACAATCAAACATGTTATGAAGATATTACTTTTGCAATTTTCGAAATTTTTGTTAATAACTCGTTTAGTATATATGCTATAAAGATCTGGTTGAGTGTTGTTATTGGAAAAAAGTTTGGCCAAGTTGGATTTCTTCGGAAATTTAGTATAATTTTCTTTTGTTTCAAAAAACTGGTAATGATTTCCTGTCAATTTAAGAGTGTTTTGGTTCAAACTCTACAGGTGGAATGTTTCTGCTAGTGGTGCACGCCCCAACCCACAGGGTTCATTTAGGTATGGATCGATCAATGTGACTGATATCTATGTGTTGAAAAACAAGGCACCAGTGATGATAAATGGGAAACGGAGGACAACTCTCAGTGGGGTTTCATTTGTCAATCCTGCAACACCAATCAGGCTTGCTGATGAGTACAAAGTGAAGGGAGTTTATAAGCTTGATTTTCCCAATAAGCCACTTGAGGGACCGCCTCGGATGGCAACATCAGTAATTAACGGTACATACAAAGGTTTTATGGAAATTATACTACAGAACAACGATACTAAGATGCAAAGCTATCACATGAATGGATATGCCTTTTTTGTTGTCGGGTAGGAACCGAATTCCTTTACGTTAACTTCATCGTATATACAAGTCGTATAAATGCATGTTTTTTTTTTCCTCGAATTTTATGGGACACCCATCACTTTGAGGTATCAATTGCAGGATGGATTTTGGTGAGTGGACGGAGAATAGCAGAGGCACATATAATAAGTGGGATGGTATTGCTCGTGCCACAACACAGGTTAGTTTTCAAAAAGATTATACTTCTAGTCTTCTTTGGTCCACCCCTAATGCATTGGACATTTTATACTAATACGTTTAGCCTATTGTTTCTATCCAATTGATCATTTGAACTTATTTGTTCCGACCAAGTTAAAGTGTAGGGAGGTTTAATCAAGACTAATATTCTATGTATCTTTACGAGTTAAAGTCTCTCTCTCTCTCTCTCTCTCTCTCTCTCTCTCTCTCTCTCTCTCTCAGACAACTCCGAAACCATGGCTTAATCTCTGTTTCTCTGTACTGTATAGGTGTACCCTGGGGCATGGACGGCAGTCTTAATCTCTCTTGACAATGTTGGAGTTTGGAACATCAGAACTGAAAACCTAGACACATGGTACCTCGGTCAAGAAACATATGTCAGGATTGTCAATCCGGAGCCTAACAACAAAACTGAGTTTCCCATTCCCGATAATGCCCTTTACTGTGGTGCCCTCGACAGAATGCAAAAGTATGTTTTTTAAGTTGTTTTTTTTTTTTTTTTTTTTGTTTTTGCTTAAACCAATTTGCAATACATATGTTGATTTTCTCTATTAATTTCAGGCCACAAGATATTTCTTTGGCAACATCAATTACTGACGATAGTTCAAAACTGTTCTTCACTCTGCTGCTAATGATATGCGCTTTAATTACAATTCCCCGTTAAGTCTTTTCCAGTGGGATATGCTACCTTTTTGTTGCATTTGGGAGCCTGGCTTGCTTACGGAGGTTTGTGATTGCGTGTGTTTAATTAGGTGTGTAATTCTAGACTTGTTGATATGAACCTTTTTTTTTTTGGTTGTGGCTTTCCCACTGTTCTTGATGCTCCCGGGAGTCCTTGTTAATTTATTTAAACTTATCATTCTTTTATTGTCAATGATTTATGTAATAGTGACAATTGATCGATTTCTGAGTACAATTTAACCATTTTTAAGTTTCACTTATTGTTTTCGTTATTTCTTTCTTTTTGCAAACTTGAAGTTGTAATACTTTGAACTTTAGAAAGAGAACACACACTCACACATAAAACTTCTTGTCAAATTTTTCCTCTAATTCCATGATTGTCTAGTCATTTTAACTTCTCTTTACAGATTATGACACTTATGGGGCTGACTGACCCCGAGTTTTTTGGACTCGAAGCAGACCCTTAAAAAGGGACCCTTTATTAAATAGCAGTTAAAGTAAATTCAATTTTTTTTTTCTTTTTGGTTTTGGGTCTGTAAACATATGATGGGTATTAGGAGTAGAAAGGTTGGATTTAAAAAGTTGCCCGCCTCAAATTAACTAATTAGTTGATGGTGGAAGATAGTGTGGGACAGGCTTATGTGGAAAAAAAGACCACATAAGTTCTGCAGCCTCAAATTAACTAATGAGTTGATGGTGGAATATGGTGTGGGACAGGCTTATGTGAAAAAAGAGACCACATAAGTTCTGCAGGTTCAGACAATAACAACCACCCATCAATGTAGAAGGTGTTGGTCTAGCTGGATCATCATGGTTCGTGGTTGTCCTGGCTTTTAATGCCGTCTCATGTGTGGTTTTTTTTTTTTTTTTTTTTTGCACCACCAGTTAGATAATGTTGGTCCTCCATTTGTCCTTGGATGCTATTCTATTATGTTTCTCGAATTGGTTTCGAATACATATATGGTTTCGAATACATATGGCAGTGGGATCACCTTTAATAATAGTGTGACCAATTCAACATTCTTCAATGAAATCCAGCACAACACCATGTGTGTTAGGAATCACATTTTGGAAGAGTCGTTTGAATTAGTCCCCTCTAATGTTTCTTTAATTTCATCCATTAGTGTCCCCACTAAACACCCAATAACTCAAAAAAAAAAAAGAAAAAGAAAAAAGAAATACCACTATTACTAAAAGAAATGTACTGGTAAAAATTGTGGTATTGGTTCTTTATAATTGATACTTTTTTTTTTTTTTACATATATTCTTGGCAGTGCTTTTTTTTGCTTTTCTTTCTTTGCACATTTTACTTTTTCTATGTTAGCATATTGACGGAAGTAAAAATTTCACTTTTTGTTAAATTTTTGTTTAGTAAATCAACTTGATCTACATTAGAGAAAAGAAGTTGTATGACTCAACAAAACAGAGCATAATACACAAAACAAAATCCCAAGCCCCCAAGAACTTGTGGAAGAAAACCTTAACTAGGTCAAAAATCACAAGCTGGACTATTGTAATTAGTGGGTATGTTCACAAGTGGTCAATAATTGCCATGGTGCCATCATGTATGTGTGTGTACTGGATCGAAATTATTATAGAGAGTGGACGAAATTTGAATAACATCAAAAGGGTGCAACCTATTGAGCAGAAATGAATTCAGTACGAAAATCTTTTTCAGTGCTAACAGTGGATCCATTCCAGATGTGGTCCCTACTTAGATTTTGAGGCCTGCCTGCATCAATTCTGTGACCATTTTTTGTTAGAGATCTAAATAAGTTGGAGGTAAAGACCTAAAACCACTCCCACTCTATAGCCTCGTTTCGCATGTGAGATAAAATTATAAGATAGGACAAAATAAAGTAAAATTGGATAGAATAGTAATTCTGTCGGATAAGCTATTATGCAATTTTGTATTTGTAGCGTACTGGATAAAACTGTCGGATAAGTTATTATTGTTGGATTAAAGTTGAGTTTTGGCCAATTTTAGGGTCAAATAAAAGTGGAACCAACTTAGAGTTTAAGTGGGGTCTTTGTGGATTTGTGTTCTCCTCCATGAGGAGATGAAATTTGGATATACACATGGCCAAAACTATTGATGCGTGAATGAGAAATTAATGCTCAAAGGTTGCCCCATTATAAGGAGTTGTTGAAATGAAAAAGGTTCACAACTTGCCTTGTCCCACATAGGAAAAATAGAATTAGTCTTTAGTGTATTTATAAGGCTACTTCATGTTTTGGGTTTGGGTCCCAAGGGGTACCCAGTTTTGTGGAAGGGGGAGGACCTAAGGCCCTTTGGGTTTACTCCACACATGCGCGCGCGCCGCCGATCGGTCGGGTCAGGGGTGCGGGTGCGGCCCGCACAAAATATTTCTTTTTGGACCCCAGAACTTTCCAGAGTTACAAAAGACCTTTGAAATTTCTTCACACTTAACATGTGACAGATATTGAAAGGTCTAAGAGTTACAGAACTCCAAAATATTGTTGTTACAACCTTTGAAAATTCTGAACTGATTTGGATTAATCCACAGATATCAATCCACTCTCTCCTCTGTCTATATTGAATTCTTCTTCATTTGGAGATACACACAGAAATACAAGTTCTTCTCCCATATTTTCCTTCCTTAGTTTTCTGAGAG
The DNA here is from genome assembly GCA_033977485.1 of Hydrangea macrophylla. Classification (NCBI taxonomy): domain Eukaryota; kingdom Viridiplantae; phylum Streptophyta; class Magnoliopsida; order Cornales; family Hydrangeaceae; genus Hydrangea; species Hydrangea macrophylla. Next base: position 98,232,879 of record CM066995.1, read on the forward strand.
AGCACGAATCATAGAAGCTCGCCAGAGCTGTTGTACACTGTGCTTGTACTACTGTTAGAAGCCGCTGTATCCTGAGAGACAGACATCGACGATTTCCTCAAAAACATCCGGTGAGGTGGCGAATCTGTTTTAAAGAAACTGTGAATTATCACTGGCCTCGGTTTGATCAATTTTCAATTTCTGCTTTGTTTATATTTTTCTGTAATTTTCCTATTTTCATAATTTGTAATTCAGAATTTGTTTCTGTTTTTCCGAATATATCAATAAAATTTTTCCAACAATCGTAAACCAGATTTATATAGTTTTTAAAAAAACAAAAACAGATTCGGATTTGGAAAAACAAAATTACTTTGGAAAAACAATTTGCATGGTTTGAGGAATACAAAAACTGCTACTGTAATTCTCAATTTCTGCCCAAACAAACGGTGCATAATCAGGGAAAATAGCATTAGAAGAAAAGTGTGCAAAATCGCGTTTTGCTTGGGACTAAACGAGCAGAATTATAACACCCGTAATCGTGCTATTGCATTTCATTGCATTGTCTTGCATGATAATGTGATGTATTGTGCATTTTGGCACATGTGTGAGTGAGTTTTGACTCACGAGTCGATTTGGGTGTCTGTGTTAGAGAACCCTTTGAGACGGTGTGAATGAGTGTTTTGTTGTTGTGACGTCTCTCCGAGACTGAGACGGTCACTGTGGAATACCTTAAATGTTTATCTGAAAATAAATGTTTACATGTGTATTTCAATATCTGTATTATTTCTGGTTTAAAATTTATATCTGTTGTTAGTTTTAGCATCCTGGTGAGGACGAATTAACACGCTATTAATTTGGTAGGCTAATTAGCAATTTTATAAAAAAATCATGTAGAAATTCGCGTTTTAGCAACCAAACGGAACTTAGTCAGAAACTTTTATAATTTTAAAGTTTCACTCGTGAAGCTATGAATTAGTTGTGTAGAAAGTTTCGGAGACTGTTTATGAGTTTTGAAAACTCGTGGGGAGGTAAACACAATTTTAGAAAATGTTGCCTATATATAGAAAGCTATGACTTTCATAATTTTCATAACTTCTAACCTAAAACTCAAAAGAAGGCCAAAGGGAGATATAGTTGCTTCGAGCTTTTCGACGCCAAACGATGACCTTCTGTCAGTCTGTTTTCTCCCAGATTTCATATTCGAGCTCCTTGAGGTAAGAGCTTCGTTTTGATACCTAGTAGGCCTTGTTTGGCCAAGTTTTTTGAAAAGCCTTTTTCTAGAATTTTTCATAAAAGTTGATAATCGGACTTTTGATCCATAGAAATTGTACTAGAAGCTTTTCTGCACGTTCTTTGTGCATGAGTTTTCCTTGGATCGTAGTTTAAGAGGGTTATTCGGAGGTGAGTGATTCAGCTATGTTTTTTGGAATGATTTCTTGACATGTATTCATGTTTTGTATGAATAGCATGTGTAAGTTTATATATATATATTGTGTAGTTCATATTGGGCAATTATATTGATAAGGAGGCCCAATAGCACGGTGAAATGCTTTGTTTACTACGAGCATGGTGATATGTATTTGGGCATGTTGAGTTGCTTATTTGGGTCAGAAGGAGCACGTGGTCATCGAGCCATTTTGTGGAGCCGATATAGGCATTAAGGTCGCACGATTGAAGAGAAGAATCGTGAGTCTTACCCTTTCGCGTGGACTTATTGGCGAGGAGTCGCGGATTGGGAGTATGGACGGGCACGTGAGCCTCCGGCGACTAGTATGAAATGTAGAGATGTGAATACGAGCATGTTTGTCATTCATATGCATATGTTGTTTTATTCACTAAGCGTTAGTTTAAACAAATCAAAATATGTGTGGTTATTTAAATAACCATTGCAGGTATTAATGCTGGCAAGGAATCAGAGGAGTGATTGCGGGGTGTTGGGAGTTCACTTTGATAGCTGCTCATCGTGCTTATCCCGTAGTTTTGAAATCGAGAACGTTTGTTACCTTGATTTCATCAGAAACTTGTATTAGAATTAAATAGTAGATTGTATTGGAATCTGTAGATTAGAAGCTCTGGATATGTTTTGAAACGTTATTATATATCGCGTATGTATTTTCATATGTTAAAGTTGTGAAAGAACTCGTGAGCTTGGATTTAAGTACGTAAAGGAGTCGATAGTTCGTGTTTATGCAAGTCTTGGTGCATGTTTGAGATTTGTGCCAAACACGTCCTTAACGTGTCCCGTAAACGTTTTCCTTCAAGTGGCATGTTGATATATATGTTTAAATAACTTTCATAAAGTTTCGGAAAAATTGGAATTGGATATGGCACTTTTTGTCGTGTCGAAAGTTAGACTGAAACAAGTGGCTTTGCTGTCAAAGGACTTTCGACCGGTCGAAGGGACCCATTCGACCGGTCGAATGCTTCTCTGCTTGAAATTTCAGTAAAGGCACTTGGTCGAAGGGACTTTCGACCGGTTGAGAGGGACGTTCGACCGGTCGAGATGCACCCTGTCAGCTTGTTTGTTCTCCTACTTCCAAATATTTTCAAAAGTTCTAATTACAAACTTAAGCTTCTTTTGGGGCCCTTTTCAGGGAAAATTTGTCGGATCAAATTTTGAAGCCTCCAGGCGACAAGTGTATTTTCAGTTGGCTCCGGTACGTACTAGAACGAGAGTTATGTTTCTTTTCCGCTGCTTGTGTTCCTAAAAATAATTTTTTTTTTGGGAACGTTAATGAATTAGTTTAGCCTCGGTGGCGAGCCACGGGCTTCGGTTCCGCTATTATGGGACCGGGCTGTGACAAGAATCTTAAAATTCCCTCATTTTCTTAATATTTCTTTGAAAACAAATTCTTCCACTGTTAAAACTTAAAGAAAAAAAAATATTAGATTTAATTTCTTTTCTCCTTTGATAATTTTTTCAAAAATGGAAAATGAGACCGTGAACACTGCTGCGAACCCTGTTGCAACCGACGGTGCTACTGGCTCCTGTGGACACCGGGCTTCCGCCTCTTTATTTGGGTTTGTTTTGAAACTGTTTGAAATTAATCAAAGGAAGAAAATGGTTGGTCTATTGAAAACAGATACAGAGTCGCCACTTGGTCTTTAAGGAACCAAGAAACCTAATTTGACTCACCCAAGCGGATAAGGGCACCGACCCTTCATAACCAAAGAACTTGGTTCGGGATTTTGGTACGAGAGAGGAAGGAGCCTTTGTCACGACTAAAACACCCTCAACTCGCCCCGTCTTTCGATGGGCCTCAATTAGCATCCAAATAATCATCTTCTACTATGTTTGGTTCGACAATTAATATTTATGATAAGTATATTACATTGTATAAGAATCTTGAAATTGGAAGATCAAAAGATAAGATATCATTCATAAGATCTAAGCCGAGTATCACACAATGCAAAGTGAAAGATCACACAAATAAACCTAGGAAAAATTGTCTAATCATATATAAAATAATCAAGGCTTCCTAATCTAAAAGGGGGACATGAATTGTTCTTGAAACAAATAGTCAAAGAAATCTAATTATGCTTAACAAGCTAGTATGATGCATGTTAATCTTTGAGAAAAGAAGATCTCTCAATCCCCGGGACGGATGAGAAAGGATGATTAGATCAAGGGGAAGCATGAACGTGTGATCGTGATCATTCCTTATAATCTTCTTAGATTAAGAGTTACAAAAACCCCAAATCTTGCATGAATGCAATGTATGTATCTAAAATGTGCAAAGGTTGTAGTGTTTTGTGTACATGGATTTCTGGAATGACTTAGAAGTCTAAAATGTGTATGAATGAATGAATGAAATCAATATGGGATATGTACAAATGTAGTATGAACTACTCCCTAAGATATGAACTAATTTGGAATACATACAAGCATCAAATCAAAGAATGAAAATTAAAATGTGCTTGTTGTGAATAGTGGACAGAACAGTAGCATGATATTGTGGAAATTGAAAAGAGGGGTTAGGAATGTTTTCAATGCATGATTTTTTATGGAGAGCTTCCTTATTGTGTCTAGAACACTACCCAAAAGGCCAATCTTGAATAGCTATCACATATTGAGAGAAATCATATAAACAATGAAGGTCACTCAGAAACAGAGTCCGTACTGTTGACATGTTAGAAAATATTAGAAAATGAAAACAAAAGATCTAGAGGCTCATTTTATACAGAAAGTTCCCTAAGACATTTAAGTTTAAGGGAAAAATAAGTTAGGACCACCCCTTTTGGAAAAGTTTTCTGGAAAACAAGTTGGAAGTGGACCTAGCTGCTGTGACAGCAAAGACAGAATGTCTGGAAGGAATGTTTGGGTCCAAATGGACCATTTCCAAGTGCTTCCAAGTCAAACCAAAAATCATGGGTGTTCTATAATGAGTTAGAAAGACTTTCCAAGTGGTATTGCATTCATACATTGAGTATTGAACTCAAAATAATTACTTAAAGTTAAATGACTCACTGTTTTGAGGGTTTTGAGAAAAACAAGGTTTATTTCTTGAAATCAAAATGAGGGGTTTAAGAGGGGGGTTTTGAAATGAGGGTTTTGAAAGTATACTTCCAGATCTTGGATGAAAATTCTAACCACTTGAAATATCAATTCCTAACTTATTTCAAAAACTTCCCAAGTATTTGCAAACCATGGTTTTATTTGGAAATCAAACTCAAGAATCTATGGGAGTATGATACATGAGAGGATAGATGATACTTGATATGATATTTGTAATACCCCTCAAATTCACTTTAATACTTTTAATTGATTATTATATTTTATAGGGTTGAAATAGAGATTAATAAATTTATTGGGGGTTTAAGTGTAATAATTAGAATATCGGTTAGTCATAGTGCACGAGTACTGTGTGTAGGTCATAACTATCACTATTTGTTAACATATAGAAGTGGTTAGTCATTCTTGTGATGTGTCGTGAGTGTGGATAAATTTACAAAGAATTGTGACACGTGTGTGTGTGAATCATCAATTAGTATTGGTATATGTATGTGTAGTGTGTACAATCAAGTGCTAGTAGTAAAGATTAGTGACGGATTGCTAAGGCCACGTTTGGCCATGGGGTATTAATGGAGGTGCTTTAGAAAGTTAGGAGGAATTGCGCAACATTATTTTAGGTACAGGGGTTGTATACAATATGCTTCCAAATCTCCGGAGTATTTCTTTATTATCTGTCTTTGTACTCTTTTGGAGTTATTCTGTGTTTCATTTGGAATCTATGAATTTTTGGTAAATGTGTTGGTATAAGTGTGGTGGCTAAATGCCATGGAACTGATGGGTATATGAGTAAAGAGCACCTGCCAAGAACCAATAGTCCAGAGACTAGAAAAGTCATGAGTGACTTGGGAAAAGGTGAGGTGAGGTAAGGTAAGGTGACTCTTGCTATATTACCACGAGGAATCCTGGTATGATGCTCTTGGGGGTGAGCGGTTGACTGTGGGATAGGTGTATTACTTTAAAAACCTATCAAATTGTGTATTCTTTACGCTTTTGAGCTGTTTATTCATGTCATATTGTATACTTCCCCGTGTGTTATTGGTAAATGCAGGTAACACCAGTAGCTGAGGAAATGAAGGAATAGAATAAAGTCAATTGAAGCGCCGTATAGAGTACTGTGAGGGTTCGGGCTAGTTGGTTTTAATTATGTGAGGGGAATTGCTGTAATATTTTGTACCGCTCAAGTGTGATTAAGTTATGGTTTTGAAATGCACTTGATTATTTATAATTTTAATGTAAATATTTCAATTATTTTAGAAAGTGGTTAATGTAAATATTTCAATTATTTTAGAAAGTGGATCCGGGGTGTGACAATTTGGTATCAGAGCCTGTCCCCAGCCGGAAGTGTGGGACTGAGTCGAGATCGGGTACTTGGTTCTACATCGCCTGGGTGGGCTGGAGAAAAACAATATTTGTTTAAAACAAAACATTTGAAATATTTAGAGTTTACCAAATGATTTCCATTTTTAAATTTCGAGGACGAAATTTCTAAAAGGTAGGGATATTGTAATACCCCTCAAATTCACTTTAATACTTTTAATTGATTATTATATTTTATAGGGTTGAAATAGAGATTAATAAATTTATTGGGGGTTTAAGTGTAATAATTAGAATATCGGTTAGTCATAGTGCACGAGTACTGTGTGTAGGTCATAACTATCACTATTTGTTAACATATAGAAGTGGTTAGTCATTCTTGTGATGTGTCGTGAGTGTGGATAAATTTACAAAGAATTGTGACACGTGTGTGTGTGAATCATCAATTAGTATTGGTATATGTATGTGTAGTGTGTACAATCAAGTGCTAGTAGTAAAGATTAGTGACGGATTGCTAAGGCCACGTTTGGCCATGGGGTATTAATGGAGGTGCTTTAGAAAGTTAGGAGGAATTGCGCAACATTATTTTAGGTACAGGGGTTGTATACAATATGCTTCCAAATCTCCGGAGTATTTCTTTATTATCTGTCTTTGTACTCTTTTGGAGTTATTCTGTGTTTCATTTGGAATCTATGAATTTTTGGTAAATGTGTTGGTATAAGTGTGGTGGCTAAATACCATGGAACTGATGGGTATATGAGTAAAGAGCACCTGCCAAGAACCAATAGTCCAGAGACCAGAAAAGTCATGAGTGACTTGGGAAAAGGTGAGGTGAGGTAAGGTAAGGTGACTCTTGCTATATTACCACGAGGAATCCTGGTATGATGCTCTTGGGGGTGAGCGGTTGACTGTGGGATAGGTGTATTACTTTAAAAACCTATCAAATTGTGTATTCTTTACGCTTTTGAGCTGTTTATTCATGTCATATTGTATACTTCCCCGTGTGTTATTGGTAAATGCAGGTAACACCAGTAGCTGAGGAAATGAAGGAATAGAATAAAGTCAATTGAAGCGCCGTATAGAGTACTGTGAGGGTTCGGGCTAGTTGGTTTTAACTATGTGAGGGGAATTGCTGTAATATTTTGTACCACTCAAGTGTAATTAAATTATGATTTTGAAATACACTTGATTATTTATAATTTTAATGTAAATATTTCAATTATTTTAGAAAGTGGATCCGGGGTGTGAAAATATTGCATGATAAAAGTGGTAAAGAACATGTTCATGGGACATGGGTTCATCTAGATACAAGAGAGTGTTGCATCAAAGTGTGAAAGTCAAAAAGTGAAATGCTGTGAATAGTGGACAGACTGTATGCATTACTTTATAACATTATAATGGGAGGTCAAACGTGCCTAGGAAAATGTGGAAAAAATCAGAGATCATCCTTATTGTGTCTAGAAAATAACCCAAAAAGCCAAACATCAATAGCTATCACAGATTAAAAGAAATAAATCAGAATGTACACATGACTCATAAACAAAAGCTGCACTGTTGACTGATTTTGTATGATTTTTCATAAATCAAAGAAAGGGTTTATGATGACCCATTATATATCAAAAGTTTCCTAAGACACCCAAGTTTTATAAAAAAAAAAAATAGAAAAGATATATGTACAGTGACGAAAACATCCAGAATAAGTGCAAGAAGTTGGGTGAACATTCTGTGAGAACAGAGGCAGATTATGAATATGAACTTCTCACATCCAAAAATAATACTTTCACATCTCTATAATTGATGGGAAAAAATTGGGGACAAACTATGATCTCTTAGGAAGATTTTCCAAGTGGTTTCATCATCATAACTCAAGTATTTATTTCAAAACAAATCTTTGAATCTGAACAGCTCACTGTTTTGGATCATTCTTGAAGAAAATGGATTTGGGTTTTGAAATAGAGTTTGAGTTCTTGATTGAGGGTTTTGAAATAGATGTTCAAAGCATGAACTTAAACTCTTGAGATGACCATGTGACCACTTAGAATCTCATCCAACCTTGAATCATCAAAGAACTCCCAATATTATTTGCACAAACATAGTTTTGTTTGAGAATATGGCTTCAAGAATACATATGAATGTATTGAAGGTAAAATAATCATCCATCAAACATGTCTTTGAGGTCAAGAGCTACTATCCCTAAGGATTCACTCTCCTCAAACAACATGTCATCTAGATGATGATGAACAACTAAATAATCAAAGAAAAGTCAAAAGAAATGAGGTTAAGAGAGAGATAAACATTAAAGTAAACAAACATTCAAATAGCAATCAATAGTTGATAATCATTGAGATATTGGACTTGTAGCTTGGTGTTTCACTCATATATGGTGACATTTGGACATGGAAGTAGCTTCCTATCTCATGGATGCTCAAGACTGGTGGTGAGAGAAATGTTTGGATGATTGAAGTTTTGATAGCAAACTCAAGTAAGAAGAAAACTCACTTTGATGTAGAAAATAGAAGAAGAAGACTACTTCTTCTCTTTCTCTCTCTATATTTCTCTTGGGTTTCTTCCTAAGCTCTCTCTAAGCTTCCATGTCTCTCCCCTAAATGGAAGTAAATGTCTTCTTTTATAGGCAAAGGAGGGGTGGTAAATGGAGTTTTAAAAAGTTTAAAATGGTCTCCCATTGGTCCAAAATAAGCTGGGAACCAAAACTACGTCGTTTTGATTTCTAATATATCAAATTGGACCCCCAAAAGAAAATACAAAAACATACTGTTCTGGGGGAGAGTGCCGCGGCGGCACTGGGCCTGTGCCGCGGCGGCACTGCTCTTCCTTCGTCCAGATAATGCTGTTTAGGCCCCCAGAGGTTCCGGTATTCGCGAAAAGGCCCTATTTCGTCCGAAATTCACAGAAAATGCATATGAACTCCAAACTGAGGTTGTGATATACCGTTGGAAATGTATTGGAGTCTACTTTACATAAAAAATAGTTTGGGGATAGGTCACTTTGAAAAGTTTTGCGGTATTCGCGATAAAAGCCGATTTGATCACCTTTTTGCCTTTAGAAATTCATAATAAATTCGTTTTAAATCCAAAAATTATGTGCGATATACTGTTGGAAAGCTATTGACCTCTAGTATCCATGAAAAATATTTGAAAAATGTTACGGTGCTCCGGTTCTAAAGTCAAATTTTGGTCAAACTGGTCAAACCTAGGATTCCCGGGAAGTTCTGGAAACCTCCGGGAGTTCCCGGGAGCTGACGTTTTCGCTCAATTTTCTTTTGGAATTTGTTTTAATACTTTTCTCATGATTTAAAATGATTCCGGTGAATTCGGACAATTTCGGTCAAACTTGGTCAAACTCTGGTCAAACCTGGTCAAACCTTGGTCAAACCGGTCACCGGGGACTTTCTGGGAACTTCCCGGACTTTCGGGGGTCTCTGTGAGCTGACGATTTAATCCGATTTTTCTTAAAAACTCATTTTATCACTTTTCTTACGACGTAGCATGTTTTCAGAACTTTTGGGACCAAATCTGGGAGTTTTCGGGCTTTCAGTGGCATTTTAGTCATTCTGAGCATTCTGAGAGATAGAGCTGACTACCGAGAGTCCTCTTGAGTCTTTTACGATCATTGTGAACCACCAAGCTATGGGTCTCCTAAATCTTATAGCCGACAAAATGGAGTGTCTACAGCTCCAACGCCGTGGTGATTGGTTCGATACCTGTGAAGGTTCCTTCAGTCTAGGTTCCTATGAACCATGGGGAGAAACCTGAGAAATTCCAAGGTGTGGATTTCAAGAGGTGGCAGCAAAAGATGCTATTCTATCTTACCACCTTGAACCTTGCGAGGTTCTTGAAGGAAGAGGCTCCTGTGCCTAATGAAAATGAAAAAATCAGGAGATTGCCTTGCAAGTAGCTTCTGCTATTGATGTTTGGAAGCAATCGGATTTTCTGTGCAGAAATTATATTCTGAATGGCTTGAACGATACACTCTATAATGTGTATAGCATCAAGACCACTGCTAAGGAACTGTGGGAGTCCTTAGATAGAAAGTACAAGCCGAGGATGCTGGGTTAAAGAAATTTGTAGTGGGAAGATTCCTCGATTACAAGATGGTGGACTCAAAGACCGTTATTAGTCAAGTTCAGGAGCTGCATGTAATCTTGCATGAAATCCATGCTGAAGGGATAATCTTGAGCAAAACTTTTCAAGTTGCTGCTATAATTGGAAAGTTACCCCCTGCTTGGAAGGACTTCAAGAACTATTTGAAGCACAAGCGAAAGGAGATGAAGATTGAAGATCTCATCGTCAGACTTCAAATTGAAGAAGACAACAAAGGGGCTGACAGGAATTTGGGGAACTTTGGGACCAAGGCAAATATAGTTGAGCATGGTCAAAGTTCACATAGGAAGAAGAAATTTCCTTTTGGCAAAGGGTCTAAATTAGGCCCAAAAGGCAGGATCACCAAGAAACCGAAGTTCCAGTTTCACGGGAAATGCTACAATTGTGGCAAAATTAGGCACCGTGCTTCTGAGTGTTGTTTGTCACAAAAGAAAAAGAATAATCAGGCTAATATGACGGAGTTAGATTCTATCTCAAGGGATGTCTCTGACATTAATCTGTCTGCTGTGGTCTCTGAAGTGAACTTGGTGGATTCAAACCCAAGAGAGTCGTGGATAGACACTGGTGCTACTCGCCACATATGCTCCGACAAAGCTATGTTCACTTTCTTCGAACCAATTACAAGTGGTGAGAAGACGTATATGGAAAATTCTACTTCCTCGGATGTTGAAGGCCAAAGGAAAATAATTCTGAAGATGACTTCAGGAAAGGAGTTGACTCTCAACAATGTCCTTTATGTACCAAAAATTTGCAAGAATTTGGTATCCGGATATCTCCTGAGCAAGCATGGCTTCCCAATGGTCTTTGAGTCAGACAAGGTGGTGCTGACCAAAGCGGGAATGTATGTGGGGAAGGGGTATATGTGTAATGGGATGTTCAAACTTAATGTAGCGACTGTATTCCCAAAGTTAATAAAATGAGTACCTCTTCTATTTACTTGCTTGAGTCTTCCAATTTATGGCATGGTAGACTAGGACATGTTAATTTTAATTCTTTGCGAAGATTAATTAAATTATATCACATAACAAACTTCCATATTGACACAAGTCAGAAATGTGAAACTTGTGTTGAAGCAAAATTAACGAAGACTTCATTTCAATCAGTTGAAAGAAGCACTGAACCATTGGAAATAATCCACACTGATGTATGTGATTTAAAAATGGTTCAATCTAGAGGTGGCAATAAGTATTTATTACTTTTGTAGATGATTACACTAAATATTGTTATGTGTATTTGCTAAAAAGTAAGGATGAAGCTTTGGATAAGTTCATTCTATACAAGACAAAGGTTGAGAATCAACTTGGCAAAAAGATTAAGGTGTTAAGAAGTGATAGAGGTGGTGAATATGTAGAACCGTATGGTGACTATTGTGCACAAAATGGAATTATTCACCAAACCACTGCACCTAATTCGCCTCCATCAAATGGAGTTGCTGAAAGAAAAAATCGTACCTTAAAAGAAATGATGAATGCTATGTTAATCAGTTCTGGATTGCCACAGAACTTGTGGGGGAAGGCAATTTTCTCTGCAAATTACATCTTAAATAAGGTAACTCGAAAGAAAGTTGATCAAACCCCGTATGAACAATGGAATGGTCGAAAACCTTCCTATAAATTTTTACGAATGTGGGGGTGTCTTGCAAAGGTTCTTGTACCTACTCCTAAGAAAGAAAGGATAGGTTCAAAAACTGTTGATTGTTTATTTATTCGATATGAACATAATAGTAGTGCGTATCAGTTTCTTGTACATAAATCTGAAAACCCAGATATACACAAGAACACGATCATGGAGTCTAGAAATGCATCGTTCTTTGAGAATATATTTACTTGTATAGAGGAATGTAGTTCTAAAAAATGCACATTTGAGACTATTGGGAAAACTAGTAAAACCCAATAAGAGAATGTTGATGTTGAGCCTAGAAGTGGAAAACAAGCTCGGACCTCAAAATCTTTTGGTCCAGACTTTCTAACTTATGGTATAGAAAGTGAGCCTCAAAGCTATAATGAAGCTATTAGATCACTAGATGGTCCATTATGGAAAGAAGCAATCAAGAGTACTGAAATTGATTCTATCCTACAAAACCATACTTGGGAATTGGTAGATCTTCCTCCTAGTTGTAAGCCGTTGAGCTACAAATGGATTTTTAATAGGAAAATGAAAATGGATGGTACTATTGATAAGTATAAGGCAAGGCTTGTCATTAAAGGGTATAGACAAATGGTGGGTCTAGACTACTTTGATACGTATTCTCCTGTTATGAGAATAACATCTATTCATATGATTATTGCGATTGCAGCTTTGTGAGATCTCAAAATGCATCAAATGGATGTTAAGACTGCCTTCCTTAATGGAGAGTTGAATGAAGAAATCTATATGGAACAACCTGAGGGATTTTCTGCTCCAGGGCAAGAAAATAAAGTGTGTAAGCTTGTCAAATAATTGTATGGCTTAAAGCAAGCTCCAAAACAATGGCATGAAAAATTTGACAAAGCTATACTCTCCAGTGGATTTAAAATCAATGAGTGTGATAAATGTGTTTATGTCAAAGATACGAATGAAGGCTATGTCATCTTATGTCTATATGTTGATGACATGCTCATAGTGGGTAGTAATGATAAGATTATTAAATCTACTAAGAAAATGTTGAATTCTAAATTTGACATGAAAGATGTGGGACTTGTTGATGTTATATTGGGCATCAAGATCTCTAGAAATACTAATGGACTTGTTCTGTCATAGTCACATTATGTAGACAAGATTCTAGAGAAGTTCAACAAGTCTGTACAAGTGTAGCCAGGACGCCTGTGGACTTAAGTCTACACCTATCTAAGAATGCTGGTGAGAGTGTTTCTCAACTAGAATATTCTCGAGTGATAGGAAGTTTGATGTACCTAATGAGTTGTACAAGGCCTGACATTGCTTATTCAATTAGTAGATTGAGTAGATACACTAGTAATCCTAGTGCTGAACACTGGAAAGGGATAGTAAGGGTACTGCGGTACTTACGATATACATCTGATTAGGGATTGCACTACATGAGATATCCAACTGTATTGGAAGGATACAGTGATGCAAACTGGATATCCGATATGAAAGATTTAAAATCTACGAGTGGATATGTTTTCACGCTTGGTGGTGCAGCTATGTCATGGAAATCTTCAAAACAAACTTGTATTGCTAGATCGACAATGGAATCTGAATTCATTGCGCTAGACAAGGTAGCTGAAGAGCCTGAATGGCTTCGCCATTTTGTGGAAGATATTCCTAGATGGTCAAAACCTGTGCCATTGCATACACTACGATAGCCAATCTGCTATTGGAAGGGCACAAAGTAATATGTATAGTGGTAAGTCTAGACATATTCGTCGTAGACACAATTCCATTAAACAACTACTCTCAAGTGGGATTGTCTCAATTGACTATGTAAAGTCCACTACAACAAATCTACTTTTCAGTGACGCACATTCTTTGCCACGCGCACATTACGTGGTTAATAATGTTTTTTTGCGACGCACAAAACAAATTGGCGATGCACTTATAAAACGTGGCAACTATTTTTCAGAATAGTCAAGGGTAATTATTTGCAACGAATATTTACGCAGCAAAAAGTTTTAAAATTATCTGCCACGCATTATGCGGGGGGAAAATAATATTATTTGAATTTGCCATGTTTTGGGTGCGTGGCAAATAAATTTTCATTTCCCTCCTTTACATTTCCCTTCTTTACATTTCCCTCTCAAACCACATACTGAAAACATTAAAAGAAAAAACGAAGTAGAAGAAGAAGAGAAGAACCCAGACGCCGCCGCCACCAGCAGCCGCGGCGGTATGTGTTCCTCTCTCCCCCCCCCCTCCCCTCTCTCTCTCTCTCTCTCTCTCACTCTCTCTATGTGTGTGTGGGTGTGTTAGGGTTCAAAAAAATTTGGAGAAATTTGTGGATATCTCAATTTTCTTTCTTTTACCCATAGCTTTTTTATTTTTTATTTTTATTTTATTTTTTATCTTTTTCAATTTAAAATACAAAACAATGAGTCGCCACTTAATTTTTTTTTAAAGGAAAAATTAAGAAACTATTTTAAAACATGATCTTTTTGCAAAACCAAGATTAAACTAGGTCCGGGGATTATGGAATGAGAAGGGAAGGAGCCCATCGGACTAAAACACCCCTTCTCATCCTATCTCGCGATAGGCCTCTACTCAACATCCTTTTAATCGAATTAATTATCTAAGCATTTCCTCAACTAATACATATGTATAGATATACGTCACAAAAGCATGTCTAAAAGGGTGTAAGATTACAAGTGATAAAATATCATTCAAAAACCACATAATTCAAGTAGCAAGCAGTATGATATGCAAATAGGGAACTATAGAACTTACCAGTGATCCATGCCGCGAATATTAAACGTGCAATGCATACGAATAGAAAGATCCTAAGAAAAGGTTTCTAATCACATATACACATAAGGCAAAACCTAATTCTAAGGTGTCGCACATTAAGTTGAAAAAAATCGATAAAATCAAGAAATTAAAATAAATTAAAGAGGAGTTCAAGAAATCATACCTTAATAGCGCTACAAAACAAAGTGTCAGTCCACATGATATACAAGATATAAAGTTGGATCTTTAAATAACAATCCTAGACTTCTAGCTTAATTCTATCACGTAGAGGATATGACACAATTATGAATTCTAATACCGATTTATATGGGTGAATGTGCATGATTACATGAACAAGAATAAGCTATTGTATTATTCCTTGGTTTGGATCATTTAGCCTCTGAATTTAAGCTTAACTAATCATTATTAACACATAGTTTGAGTCCTAGGTTATGGAGAGATCATTTAGACTATTATTTGTAAGATATATCAAAGTTGTGACAGAATTCTGAAAATTGCTGAGAGCAGATCAGAACTTCAAAGAAATAAAAAACATACTTTCTGTGGTTTGATCTTGATGATATTTGGACACAAGATGCCTCCGTGTGTCTAGTTTTCTAACCCAAAAAGAAAATCAAGGTTTGAACGGTTAGATCTTCGGGAATTAGACAAACACTAGACATCACTCAGAGGCTTGCAACTCCCCGTCCAGAGTTTTTGTATGATTTTCTACAAATAGCAAAAAAATCAGAAATGCTTTGGTCTTTCTAGGGTGGTTTCCTAACACATTAAACTACTTAGAAAAATTTATTTTGGGTCAAGAGTACGTGATTAAGGTTCTGATTTGCTTATTTCAAAAGAGTGAGACTTTTCTGAAACTCTGGACAGATTATAGTTGTTCCACAAAACCCTTGACCAAACCACTCTAAACATGAAACAACCTTTAAACAAAAATCACGGTGGTAGAATTTTGAGTTATAAACACTTTCCCGTTGGTTTCATTTAGTTCCAACGGTTCGATCTTCAACTAAAAATTTATGATCAAAAATGGATTGTGAACTCACTACATTGGGTTAGCTCATCTTATTCTTATTAACTTAGACAAATAAGCCATGGAGTCGGGCTTGTCTAAAGCTAACTCTCCTACCATTTGATGGTCATTGGAGACTAAGGATATTCATACTTGTAAATTTCAAAGAAGTATGGGAGAACTTCATGAAACTTGTAAATTTTAAAGAAGTATGGGAGAACTTCATGAAACTTAGTCATAACAAACCTCAAACCATGAAGATAGGTTTGGGTCCATTAGCTAAATATTCTAGTACCAATCTTAATCCTCTCATGAATCATAAGACTACAAAGAGATTAAGGGATTTCAAACCAAAAGATTCAAGTAAGGCATTGAAAGCCTTATGAACCCAAGGGATGAACATAACAAGTGAAAAGGGAAATTAAAGAACTCTATGCATGCTATAATTAAATTTGAACAAAGACTAATTATTCTAGAATTTTACTTCCAAAGTATCCTCAACTTGGTGATTTTGGAGAACTTCCAAAGACTAATCAAGCTCTTCCACTCTAATTCACACAACTCCTTCTTTAAACTCCTCTAAACTCACTCCTAATTGTGAAAGTTAAAACAAAGAGAACACTCAAAAATACAAACCAAACCACTAATCAAAAAGCCAACCCCTTGCAATAGGATATTCATCCTCTATTTATAGACAAATTTGAAGGGGTATTTCAGTCATTTTAGAGCAGAAAAACCCTAATTCGGATTGTCCTTTGGTGGTACAAAACGTGCTGTATTACAGCAGGCTATTACAAAAATGCGGCACTCAATAGAGAAGGAAGCTGCACTCAGTAAATGCCGCTGCGGCATTCATTGAATGTTGGCGCGGCATTCACTGACTGCCGGAACGGCATTCATTGAATGCCGCAGACAACTCTAGTGACTGCCGTCTTTTTTGGGAATCCATTTTTCACGGCACTTGATGTAAAAACGCGGCAATTGGTGAATGCCGTTACGGCGCTCACTGACTGCCGCTGCGGCAGTTTGGGAGTGCCTCAACGGCAACCCGTGATTGCCGTAGAAGAGGTCAAGTGCCGTTTTAGGCTCTATTTTCTATTTTTCTTATTTTTGCTTTCCATTTAAAGTTGGATAGTCCTTTCAAGAGCTTGAATCATCTTTGGAAGTCCTAGATTGGCCGGACGTTGTCATCATGGGGTCTTGGAGGTATCACTCCCCTTAACTCGACGTTTGGTCAAAATTGGGGTGTCTACAAAATTGAAATTAATGTTCCATATATTGAAACTCATAGCTTGAAATTAGTAGGCCTAATCTCATTTCTAGTTTTCCTTCACATTGAACATAATGATAAGATTTGGACCCCTCCCCGAATTTTGATATATTAGTTTGATATGTTTGCATGTTTGATCGGGATTTTAGATATCATTGTTTCTGGGCCTTCTTTGTTCCCTTTTTCATTCTCTGTAAATCAGGCCCTCTCCTCTTCCTCCTTGTTTATTGTGTGGACTAGTAAGTAAAAGTCACAAAGAGCATGTGACATTTACTTAAAAACCATAGATTTGATTTATTTTTCTTTGCGCTATTATTCTAATTCTTTAGTATTAATAATGGAATTAGTCCAACTCTACTCCATTAAAAATGGCTGGGATTGTACTCCATTAAAATTCTATTTTATATTGTTTCTTCACATTTAAAATTATGATATGCTCCTTGTTTTATCATTCGAAATGCTCTCCTTTTCATTTTATGATCCTCTTGTTTTTATCATTAAAAGTGCTCTTTTTTTTTTTAAATATGAAATTTATTCTAAGCAATACTCTATTTTTTTAATTGCGTACTCCATTAAAAATACCTGTGGTATACTGTTATGCTTGTATGATCTCTTGATAGCATTTCATTCTTCTACATATTTGAGGTTCAGTATAGTCGACTCGAGCAACGGTTTAATCTAGTTGGTAAAAAGACTTTCCATGCCACGCTCATACAAGAGTTCGAACCTTGCCTCCCTCCCCAGGCTATGGAAAATATGTCCTCGCATGAGATTACTACACTTCATTTGTTAAATAAAAATTAAAATGAAGAGCATTGTTGGAGTTGAATGTAATAAAACGGATAGCACAATTTTAAAAATTATTCTCAACATATTACTTTCAATTAATATAATAGGGCCACACACTCCTTGTGTATGCTAATTTGTTTATTTTTTAGACTTTTTTTTTAGCCAATTGTTTTAGGAAATTTTTCCCCTCTTGTTGAAGTAGTTTTTTTTAATTGATTGGACATTTTAATATCTTTCTAATAATTTTCAAGAAGATAAAGTGTAATGGTATGTATGTGTCCATTTGGCCCAACCCCATATGGGCAAACAAGCATGACTACTAGTTAATAGTCCCTAAACAATCTATTTAGATTGTTCAGAATTATTTCTAACACGTAGAATTCAGCTCTCTTCCATTGGATAGTTGTTTCTTAACTAGGTTTTCGAGCTAAGGACTGTTAATCACTTTAGTTTTTTGTTGATTATTGTCTCAATATTCGATTCTATATAGGACTCAGTTTTTTTTCAAGGTGTTTATTGCAACTATTGTCCCATATATGAGCTTATATCTACTTAGGTAGGTTGATTCATTTTAAAGATTTTTTTAAACTTGTGATAGGTAGCAGATATGGATAAGCAATGGATGAAGATTAAAACTAGATATTTACCCGAGTATGAGAAAGGGGTTGACGATTTCATTGAGTATGCACGGCCGCGTGCAGACAGTGGTAGTAGGATAGTATGTCCGTGTGAGATGTGTGGGAATAGGGAATTTATGCACATAAATATAGTGAGAGCGCATTTACTCGACAAAGGGATGCAGAGCACTTATACTATATGGTTCAACCACGGGGAGGCTTATAAAGTATTGAGTGAGGATGAGGACGACGATGAACCCTGTGGTGATGGTAATGAAGGTTTGCGAGAAATGTTGGTAGGCTTGGATGGGGGTTCAACGAGTCATGTCATGCCTCACGGGGATGCCTCAAGTAGTAGTGATCCCAGAGAATCGGGTCCCCTTGGACTCCTGTTCAAGGATGCAAATCTAGAGCTTTATCCAGGTTGTAAGACGTTCTCGAAGTTAAACTTTCTAGTGCAATTGCTTCATCTTAAGACCATCAACCTTTGGACAAACAAATCGTTTGACACGAATCTTGCGTTGATTAAAAGAGCACTCCCGAGAGGGGAGACCCTTCTGAACTTTCATTACGACACGAGGAAGTATATGCGAGATATAAGTCTTGGCTATATACCAATCCATGCATGCAAGAATGATTGCATGCTTTTTTGGAAGGAGACTGAGAAATAGGAGAACTGTTTGGTTTGTAATGAGCTGAGTTATAAAATTTTTGAAGGAAAGGGTAAGAAAATTCCACACAAGGTGTATGCGTCACAGAAAACTGCTTCCGATATAAGATGGCATGAAGAGAAGCGTCCAAAGGAGGAAGGTGTGTATAGGTATCCGGTCGACGCTCAAGCTTGGACTGAATTCGATAAGAATCGTGAATGGTTTGCCAATGAGCCATGTAATGTACGCCTTGGCCTTGCTAGTGACATGTTTAATCCATTCGGTGACATGAGCAGTGTATATAGCATGTGGCCGGTCATGGTTGTGTCGTATAATTTGCCACCTTGGAGGTGCATGAAATAGCCATTCATTTTCATGTCACTTTTTATTCCAGGCCCAAAATCACCCGAAAATGACATCGACGTTTACTTGCAGCCTTTGATAGATAAGTTGAAGGAACTATGGAAAGTCGGTGTAGAGACATATGATGTATCTAGGAAGGAGACGTTCTGAATGCATGCATCGTTATTATGGATGATAAATGATTTTCCAGCCTATGGAAACTTGTCTGCCTGGAGCACTCATGGGTTCATGGCATGTCCAGTTTGCAACAAGAATACATCTTCGCAATCATTGTACCATGGAAGGAAGAGATGCTACATGGGCCATCGTCGTTTCCTACCACAGAACCACAGGTGGCGAATTCGCCAAAAGGATTTGTTTGATGGCAAGCCCAAACACAGATTCACCCCTAAGTTATTGCCTGGTGATGATGTTTTGAAACAACTAGAACACATCGAACCTGGAAAGTTTGAAAAGGTACCGGGTACTAAGAAGAGGAAGCGTACTCCGGTAGAGTTGAATTAGACAAAGCGTAGTATTTTCTTCGAATTACCGTATTGGAAGACGCTTATGTTGCGGCACAATTTGGATGTAATGCACACCGAGAAGAATATCTGTGATAATGTTCTTGGCACTTTAATGAATATAGAAGGGAAAACAAAGGATTGTGCTAAAGCCCGAATGAACCTAGAGTTACTCGGTATAAGAAAGGAGTTGCACCTGGTTCGAAATGGAGATAAATTTATTGTGTCACCGGTATGCTATACGTTATCGATTGATGAGAAAAAGAAGTGGTGGGAGTGGTTTAAATCAGTGAAGTTTCCAGATGGATATGCATCAAATATATCTCGATGTGTTAATGTTAAAGATGGCAAAATAACCGGTTTAAAGAGCCATGACAACCACGTGCTTTTACAATGACTTCTTCCGGTTGTAATCTGAGGCTATCTTGATGAATTTGTATCCACCACATTAATTGAGCTGGGATTATTTTTTAGAGAATTGTGCGCCAAGAAGTTGAAACTACAAGTACTAGAGAGCCTGGAAAATGACATTGCCATAATCCTTTTCAAGTTGGAACGTATATTTCCACCAGCTTTCTTTGATGTTATGGTTCACTTAGCAGTCCACTTACCTATCGAGGCTATGAATTGTGGACCTGTCCACTATCGATGGATGTATCCCATCGAACGGTACTTGTCTACATACTTCTTTTTCTCATCATTTATGTATGCAAGTACACCCCGATGAATTATAACTATGAAAGGTTATCTTATAGGTTTTTGGGCACCCTAAAAAAATTTGTGCGCAATAAGGCACGACCTGAAGGTTCAATTGCCGAGGCATACATTGATTACGAGTGCGTCACATTTATGTCCATGTACCTCGAAGATATCAACCAACAAGAACGGAACTACGGTGGAGACAATGCTCATGTTGAAAAAGACCTTGCCATTTTCAAGGAGACTTTGTGGACAATAGGTGCCTTAACCTACGAATTCTGTGACGAACTCGAATGGGGAAAAGCTCATTTGTAATACCCGCTCCCGCGGTTTATCTTTAATATTATTTTAGCATGCATAATCATGAGTTAATGATAATTATAGTGTTATGTGGCACATATTGGAAGTGGGTTTAACTCATTAAGTTGTTTTTGGGTGTCCAATTGGGAACCCAAATTTGGTCAGTATGGCAATCCCAAGTTGGGATATGTGTTGATGGGTCCCACTTGAGATGGGACAGTAAATGTGCCTAAATGTTTACTAAGGCTTAAATGATTTATTATTTGATTGTTAATAATATCATGTTATTAGATAGTGACCACTTTTGGGGTCAATTAGGGGTACCTTTGTGAGCACGAATTGAATAGGTTACATAATTAGTAGGTTAATTAGCAACTTCATATAATTATATGGGACCACTTATGGGACCCATGTGAGACATAGACAAATACCCATTTAGGTTTGGGGTAGTTTTAATACAATTTCATAATTAGTAGGGGCGTAATTGCAAAACTAGCAAACTTGTGGGGGTTTCATAATAAAATAGGAAAAACTCATATAACTAAGACACATAAGGATATGACTAATCATCTCCATTAGACTATCCCTTTCGTGTATCATTACTGGGAATACAGAGACGAAGGCGAGAGTTGCGAAAATATTGACGGTGACTTCTCGACGCCGAACGACGTTTAATCTTAAAACAGAACATATATTCGGACTCCTGGGGGTGAATCTAATCTATTGGTACTAATTTTATTGAGTTCTGTGATAGATTTTTCGCGACCTATTTTGGGATTTTAGCTCATAACTTATAATTTATGTATAGGGTTTGTACCTGGTTCTTAGTAGGGCTTTAATCTCACAATTAGGAGCGAAACCCAAGAGGTGAGTGATGTTAATTTTGATATTTGGATGATTTTCATGTTGGGTTCAATTGTGATGCCAAAGCATGCCTAATTTGCTTAATTAAATTTATTTAGTTTATTATTGGGCAAAATTCATGTGGCTAAATTAGGCCCAATTTATTTGTGAAAGCACGGTGTAATGATTAAATGAGCATGTTGAGTTGCCTATTTGGGTCAATGGAAATTGCTAGTTCTATACCACCATGAGGTAATCTTTGTGGTGACGACCACGACCGCCAGAGGCCTATTGGACTGCACGTGTGAGGGCGTGGGTCATGACTAGTCACGTGGGCTTGGGGAGTGGAGCCGCGGGCTAGCCGGTAGTGGTGGGAGTGAACTAGTAATTGCCAGAGGCTATAGTTCTTTGTAGTATGTTGAATTAAGCATGTTTATTATCTATGTTCATGACTGACATTGCTCACAAGCATATAGCTTATATATTGTAGTGGTTATTGAATAACCATCGTAGGTGATCGCGGCGTGGAATCGGGGAAGTGAGCTGGGAAGTGGCTAGGCTAGCTTATGGGTTTGGGAAGTTGTTGTAGTTTTGTTAACAGTTACCTGCTTTTTAGTGTTAAACTTGTAATATGTTTGTAATTAGTTTCAAATCCCGATGGTAGTCTATGTTGTAACATAGTTGGTGTAAAACTTGTATAATAGGAATTGGTAGCCTTGATGCTTGTAATATATGATTTTGGTGGTTAAATGTTTATGTATAGAGAGCTTGGGTTAGTTTGGGACGTTAATCTTGGAGTTTTACTCTTTGGGTTTAATCGGTTAATGATTTTATTTAGTACTTTTACTAGAATATTTACAAACTATTGCTTGAACTTGGAAGCTCATGGTTGTGAATTTGGTTTTATTCTAAATGGTTTAAAGCATTAGTGCTGATTTCAACTTGTGATTTGGTAATATTATTGAGAATTTACTATTTGCTAAAACAGGGTTTTTCGCTGATTGCAAAGACAGGATTTTGTCCTTTGTTGACTGAGCTTCTTTGGTTTAAACTTATTTAAAACATATTTTAGAACTTTAGTGACTTGAGTTAAGCCATGGTGGCGTGCCATGTGTCCTAGGATCATCTGGGTGGTTCTGGGGCGTGACATCATTACACTGTGCTGAATAACTGTGATGAGACACTGAGTTATTTTGAGTAAGTTGACAGTAGATGTGTTGTATGTGTGTTACTTATATGATTAACTTTTAAATCATCACATTAATTGTTAATACAGGGAACATAAGACCGAATTGAAGTGGCAAAACATGATCGATATAGATAAAGCACAACAACAACAGTTTGCTAAATGGTTCGGAGATCGTGTTAGTGCCAAGACTAAATGAATAAATGAATTTGTCACATAATTTTATTATATTTTAATAAGTGTCGTGATAATAGATTAAACTATTGCGAGAACAGAACTCGCCTGAAGCTACTGATGGAATATATGCCTTAGCATGTGAGCCTGATAAACGAGTCAAGTGATATACTGGATGCATTATTGATGGCAATCGGTTTCACAACAAGGAACGTGAAATGCACCGGCAAACGCAAGATAGTGGTGTTGTGGTTGAAGGGGTGTACGAGGAAAATCAAGAGTTAGAGTTCTATGGGGTTATCAAAGATATTATAGAGTTGAACTACTATTTTCAGAACTTCGTACTATTGTTCAAGTGTGATTGGTGGGATGTCGGTAACAATAGAATTGGAATACACACCGATGCATACTTCACAAGTATTAATGCATCATGAACGCGTTATAAGGATGATCCTTACGTGCTAGCATCTCAACCGAAACAAGTATTTTATCTTAAAGATACAAAATACAAAGGTGATTGGCATGTAGTACAGAAAATAAAGCCACAGAATTTGTGTGATGTTCTGGAAGTGACAATGATAGATGAAGATGTTGACATGACAGAAGTGGCCTTCCAAGAAGAGTACCAATCGGTTAATCGCGGTGTTATCCAGCCTGGTGGCCAAGAAGATGTAACATTGGCTTTGAATAGGTCAGGTGTAGAACCAGATCATGTTGATGTTAGTGCTATTGTCCCTCAAGTGCAATTAGATCCAGATTTCATTAATAATGATTAAAGTGACACTGAAGATGAAACATTAATGGAGTATTGTGATGATGTTGATGAATTAATCCTAACTGATGAAGATACTGATTTAGATGATTGATAATGTACTTTTATGTTATTTAGACATTAGTGGTATTTTAGTCTTTTGGGGATTTGTATGTTTTATTAATTCACATCAATCAATTTCCAGATATTGTTTTATATATATGTTGCTATTATTGCTATTGCATGTGTTCATTTTGTAGATATGGCTCCTGGACGACGCCACACACGGCTGAATGCTGGGCCCCAATCTGAGCCGATTCTTTCTACACCGACTCTCGACACTATACGGACTCCCTCGAGCAGTGTTGGTAAGATCTTATTATTGTATTTGAGGAAAAAAATACAACTTTTGTTTTACTACATCAAACCCCCCGCTAGGCGTGTCACTAGATGATTGGAATGTTTGCTGCGAACGGTATTCGAGTGAAAAGTTCCAGGTGATATACTATAATTTGAATTTGTTCTTATTTAATAGTACTGCTAAGGTCATGTGAACTAACGTGTTTACTATTTATAACTACAGATCGTTAGCAAGCAAAATGCTATCTGTCGATCGATGCAGAAGGCACGTCACACTGGTGGATCTATGTCATTTGCTGAACATCGTTACAATATGGTAATTGTTGCAGAGTTCAATATATTTATATATATGAAGTTAACATCATTCTTATAAATATTTGACTATCATAATAACACCATATGTTCAATACATAGGTAAAGCAGCGGCAGTCACAAACCCAAGATTCAGGTACAGTGATGGTGACAGATGTGAACCCCATAGACCTGGATCACAAAACGCATTATAACCCAAAAACCGATCGTTGGGGTGGTGAGCATTCACACGATAATTATGTAAGTGGCAATTTGTAATTTGTTACATTTCATTTTGAAATAATTGTATTAATAGTAGATTTTTGTAAATTGTAGGACCGTATGGTATAAATGAAGTCTCAACCCACCCCAGATGGGTCGACCCCGCTGACTGATAAGTAAATATTTGATAAAGTATTGGGGTACAAGCCCGTATATGCTATGGGCCTCGGATATGGGGTGGTTGCTCCATCGTCCAAGTCCGCTTCGCACACTACGTGTGAAGTTCAAATGTGGGAGGCAAATGAGAGGACTGAACAGGCGATCAAAGAGGCAGAACATGCCAAAAAAGAGGCTGAAGCGATGAAAGAAAAACTCTTGACAATGGAGGAGCGGATGGACGCATTTAATGCTCGCTTAGACTTGATGGGTGGATCATTAGTAGTATGATATGGTAAGTTATGTTTCATATAGTTAGTTTTATTGTGTTAAAAAAATATACCTTTTAGATGGACGGTTTGCAAGTTACACGAGACTGGAACTCACAAGTTAGGCATTTTATATAATACGCGAAATAATATCCTTAGGCCTTTTATAAGCAAGTTTTGAGATTTTGGGGGGTCAAAACGAGTCCCAGCATTCGGAGAGGAACGAGACTGAAACTCACACCTCACACACGACTAACTAAACTTACAAGAACAAACGGCACGCAATTCCTATACACGGTTTGCAAGTTACGCGATAATAAGTGAATTAATATCCATAAGCCTTTTATAAGCAAGTTTTGAGGTTTTAGGAGGTCGAAATGAGTTCCAGCACTCGGAGAGGCACGAAACGGAACTCACACCTCACACACAACTAACTAGACTTGTGGAAACAAACGGCACGCAATTCCTATACACGGTTTTCAAGTTACGCGATAATAAGCAAAATATTGTCCTTAGGCCTTTTATAAGCAAGTTTTGAGGTTTTGGAGGGTCAAAATGAGTTCCGGCACTCGAAGAGGCACGAGACTAGAACTCACACCTCACACACGACCAACTAGACTTGCGGGAACAAACGGCACACAATTCCTACACACGGTTTGCAAGTTACGCGATATCAAGTAAAATATTGTCCTTGGGCCTTTAATAGGCAAGTTTTGAGGTTTTGGGGGGTCAAAATGAGTTTCGGCACTCGGAGAGGCACGAGACCAGAACCCACACCTCACACACGACCAACTAG
Source organism: Hydrangea macrophylla (assembly GCA_033977485.1). Classification (NCBI taxonomy): domain Eukaryota; kingdom Viridiplantae; phylum Streptophyta; class Magnoliopsida; order Cornales; family Hydrangeaceae; genus Hydrangea; species Hydrangea macrophylla. The sequence goes on from CM066995.1 coordinate 98,258,455, forward strand.
ACTTGCGAGAACAAACGGCACGCAATTCCTACACACGGTTTGCAAGTTATGCGATAGCAAGTAAAATATTGTCCTTAGGCCTTTTATAAGCAAGTTTTGAGGTTTTGGAGGGTCAAAACGAGTCTCAGCATTCGGAGAGGCATGAGATTGAAACTCATACCTCACACATGACTAATTAGGCTTGCGGGAACAAACGGCACACAATTCCTACACATGGTTTGCAAGTTACGCGATAATAAGCAAATTAATATCCTTAGGCCTTTTATAAGCAAGTTTTGAGATTTTAGTGGGTCGAAACGAGTTTCAGCACTCGGAGAGGCATGATACCAGAACTCACACCTCATACACGACTAACTAGACTTACGATAACAAAAGACACGCAATTCCTACACACGGTTTTCATGTTACGCGATAACAAGCAAATTAATATCCTTAGACCTTTTATAAGCAAGTTTTGAGGTTTTGGGGGGTCGAAAGGAGTTCCAGCACTCGGAGAGGCACGAGATAGGAACTCACACCTTATACACAACCAACTAGACTTGTGGGAACAAATGGCACGCAATTCTTACACACGGTTTGCAAGTTACGCGATAATAAGCGAAATATTGTCCTTAGACCTTTAATAAGTATGTTTTGAGGTTTTGGGGGGTCAAACGAGTTTTGGCACTTAGAGAGGCACGAGACTAGAACTCACACCTCACACATGACTAATTAGACTTGCGGGAATAAACGGCACGCAATTCCTACACACGGTTTGCAAGTTACGTGATAATAAGCAAAATAATATCCTTAGGCCTTTTATAAGCAAGTTTTGAGGTTTTGGGGGGGTCAAAACGAGTTCTGACACTCGGAGAGGCACGAGACTAGAACTCACACCTTATACATGACTAACTAGACTTGCGGGAACAAACGGCATGCAATTCCTACACACGGTTTGCAAGTTACGCGATAACAAGCAAAATAATATCCTTAGGCCTTTTATAAGCAAGTTTTGAGGTTTTGGGGGGTTAAAACGAGTTCCGACACTCGGAAAAGCACGAGACCAGAACTCACACCTCACACCTCATTTTTTATTATCTTTTTTAAGTTCAATTGTTATAAAAAAATTTACGAATAATGCTTTTTTTGTTTCCTTTTCTATTTCAGATTGGGAGGCACTAGTACCTGCATTGGATGATCTTGTTCTCGATTTTTATACTATTTATGATACTTTTGTACTAGTATTTGAACATCTTTTGATATTGTGATTTGTAATGACTATGCTTTCAAATTTGCGACTAGGTTTGGTTTGATTTGGTTTTGTTATTGACAAATTATTGGAATGAATGTATGAAGATTAGAATTATTGTTGGTTATTGAATTAGAGTTTTAGCAGGTTTATTGGTTCAAATAAAAATTATAAAAAAAGTCGAAGAAGAAGATATCAAATCTGGTATGGCTATTTGTGACGCACATTTATTACGTGCCTAATAATCATTTAAAATACTTAATGGTTATTTGCCATGCGTATAAGCGTGGCAAATGCTACCTTATTGGCCACGCATATGAGCGTTGCTGATAATTACCGAAATACTTAATATAGTATTAGCCATGCTTTGTTGCGTGGCAAATACCGCTTTATTAGCCACGTACCAATGTGTGGCTAATAATTACACCCACTATTAGCAACGTATACATGCGTTGCTAATAATAATTTCTTTTAGCGACACAGTCATTTTGTTAAGTAAGACACTCATTAGCAACGCATTTTTGGATTATTGGCCACGCTTGGAAGTGTCGCTAATAAAAATAATATTAGCAACGCGTTGACTGCGTTGCGTAAATTTATTCGTTACCCCACTTTCCTACACGCTCATGCAATGCGCGGAATGCATGGAAAATACTTTTAGCCACGCACATTTTGGCTATTAGCCACAGACCCGCGCGTGGCAAAAAAACAAGATTTGTTGTAGTGGTCAAAGGACAATATTGCGGATCCACTAACTAAAGGGTTAAATCGAGAGTTAGTTAATAAATCATCTAGAGGAATGAGACTAAAGCCTATGACATTACAAGGTACCGGAATGGAAACCCAACCTAGTTGACTGGAGATCCCAAGATCTAGGTTCAAAGGGCAATGTAATTTCATGTACCTTAAGAGAATCACTGAGGAGAAATGTTCTTCAGCCCATTTCTATGATACAACAGTGATACCTGCATAGTGTGATGGTAAGCTTAGCTTTTAATGACTATATGCGTTGGTTTAACCAAGCGGAGTATAGCAGGATACTTTAATAAAGTCACCTATGTGAATGTGAAGTGGGGCCGCTTCTAAAAGAGTTTGAGAAAGGCAAAATTCTTTAATAAATATTCACTGAACCAGACGAGTGTTCAAGGCCAAAGTGAACACAAGTGTAAGAACTAAACTATGTTTAGAGAGCTCCTGTGTGAGATCTGTCAGTTGTTTACACTAACGGTAATCAGTTCAAGACTACACGTTCACTGGTCAGCCCGTAAATCTGATAGACTATCACAAAGGAAGGTTTAAAGCCAAAAGCTACCTATCTATTAGCAGGAGTGATCCGTAGTGCTCTCTCTCTCTCTCTCTCTCTCTCTCTCTCGAGTATTCGCTGTCTCACATCGTTTCGATTGATTTCATTCATGTGGGATATTATTGGATGAAAGTTAAGTTTTAGCCAATTTTAGGGTAAAAAAAAAGTGGGACCCACTTAGAGTTTAAGTGGGATCCTTGTGGATTTGTGTTTTCCTCCATGAGGAGATGACGTTTGGATATACACATGTCCAAAACTATTGATGGGTGAATGAGAAATTAATGCTCAAAAGTTGCCCCTTACAAGGAGTTGTTAAAATGAAAAAGGTTCACAACTTGCCTTGTCCCACATAGGAAAAAAGAAGTAGTCTTTAGTGTATTTATAAGGCTACTTCATGTTTTGGGTTTGGCCCCAAGGGGTACCCAGTTTTGTGGAAGGGGGAGGACCCAAGGCCCTTTGGGTTTACTCCACACACGTGCACACACACGCGTCGTCGCCGCTGTCCGCCCGGCGGGTCGGGTCATGGGTGTGGGTGTGGCCCGCACAAAATATTTCTTTTTGGACACCGGAACTTTCTAGAGTTGCAAAAGACTTTTGGAATTTCTTCACACTTAACATGTGACAGAAATTGAAAGGTCTAAGAGTTACAGAACTCCAAAAGGTTATTGTTACAACCTTTGGAATTTCTGAACTGATTTGGATTAATCCACACATATCAATCCACTCTCTCATCTGTCTATATATTGAGTTCTTCTTCATTTGGAGATACACACAGAAATACAAGTTCTTCTCACATATTTTCCTTCCTTGGTTTCTTGAGAGAGCACGAAGCATAGAAGTTCGTCGGAGCAGTTGTACACTGTGCTTGTACTACTGTTAGAAGCCAATGTATCCTGGGAGACAGACGCCGACAATTTCCTCAAGCACATCCGATGAGGCGGCGTATCTGTTTTAAGGAAACTGTGTAATATCACAAGCCCAATTTGATCAATTTTCAGTTTCTGCTTTGTTTATATTTTTCTGTAATTTTCCTAAATTATTGCCTTTCAACACCCAAAAATGGGGTCTGAAGAAAGAAAAAAAAAAGAAAAAGAAAAAGAAAAGAAAAGAAAAGAAAAAGAAAGAGCAGATCTAAAAATGAAAAAAAAAGAGAGAAAAAAAAGAGGCAAATCTGCTCATGGAAAAAATAAAATAAAAAACGGATCTAATAAAAAAAAAAGAGTTCTGAAAAAAGAAAAAAAAACACCTATGAACATGAAAAAGAAAAGATCAGAAAAAAAGAAAAGAAAAAACTAAAAATGAAAAAAGAAAAACAAATCTTAAAAAAAAAATGTCCCAAGAAGTTATCCCAAACTTCTAATCCCACCTAATACCACCCCACCCCCTAGGGGTGTATACGGGTCGAGTTGAGTCGAGCTCATGTGTTCGCGAGCTTTCTCGCGAGCTTAAATGAACCGAGCTTTCAAGTGATCTCGAGCTTTTTATTGGGCTTTTTTGCGCATCTTTAAAATTATATAGTTTAATAATTAACCAGTCATTTATTAAGTCTATTTACGAGATTTGTCATATTTTCTCTAAAATTACATAGTTTTATAATAAATAAATAAATAAATATATATATAAAACTCAGTATACAAACTCTTTATCAAGCCTATTAACAAGTTTTTTCACGAACCTACTCACGAGCCTTAATCAAACTGTTCACGAGCTCTGTCGAGCCGAGCCGAGCCGAGCCGAGCCTAGCCGAGCCTAGCCAGCTTTATTGAATCGAACTGCGAGCCCTTGTTGAGCGGCTCAACTTGTGTACACCCCTACCACTCCCTCCAATGGGTTAGAGTTATCCCACTCTCCATGAAATAAAATTAAACCTAATTCATAATTATTTTATCCTATTCGATGATACCGTTAAATGCCGAATAGAATAAAAATTATTCTACCTCTTATCCTGACCATTGAAACAAGGCCTAAGAGCAGGGGCAGACCCACAGTGGGGCCTCACTGAAATTTTGGGAAAAAACAATGTATATTTGATAGTTTTTAAAAATATTTGGGCCATAGTGGAATTTTTATCAACTAAGGGGCCTCTTTACGGATTGTTAAAACTTAAAACAAACTTGTTCACTCTCAAAATGCTTTACAGCTGGTGTGGCCCACCTTTGCTTTAAAGAAACGAAAAAAAAATTGAAAACAAAGTACAAACAAAGCAGTGAAAGCACAAAAGTCTAAAGACTTTCCAATCCAAAAGTTCATAACCCAACGCAACGCATGTATTGTTTGCTGAAGCTTCACGCGACCCTCTTCCCTGCGAAAAACCCTAAGTGTCCCTCCTCTGCAATTTTCCATTGAGGTAAACTATAAATATCATTTGGATTTTTTTGTGAATTCTTTTGGCTATTCCTTGGAACTTGCATGATTCACTGATTAATAATTGTATAATGACCAAGTATTTGCATTTTATTTCTCTTTCTTTCTAGTCTACTATGTTCTTAAACAATTATCAGGACTTTGACCACATTGAACTTTGTAGTCTATAATATTCAATAGATTAATTAAAGTTTAGATGTACCATCTATTTCTCGTGGAGATTTTCTTTTTTCTTTTATTTTTCTGGGATTTATTTTTTATTTTTATTTTTTTTAGCGACACCGAGCCTCATAAATTGGTATAAATTATAATCAAATATTATGTGCAGATTCCTCATCACTTTTCCCTTTTGCCTATTCCTCTGCACTTTTCTCTTATTGTTGATGATTATGGGTTGATTTTTAGTGATATTACTGAAACTATTAAAATTGTTGTTGAATTTTTAAATTGAACAGTAATGGAGAAGTTTTTTAAACCAATGAGAGTAAAAACTTCTTCGAATGTCACCCCCCATGTTGAAGTCAATTTACAAGAGCTTGAGTTTGATCTTGGATTACGAAAAAGTATAAATGAATATAATGCAAATGATAGGGAGAATGTTCAACGAGCGTACTTGCAAAAAGGTCCAACCCACCCAACTCAGACACATGACTTTCCTTGGACATATTTTGGAAATGATAGATGTAGATTTTGTACTTCATGGTTCAAAAATAATGAGAATTGGTTGGAGTATAGTGTAGCAAAAGATGCTTTATTTTATTTGTATTGCTATCTGTTCAAATCCGATCATGGTAACCAATGGGGTTCTGATTCATTCGTTGGTGAGGGGTTTAGAAATTGGAAAAAAAAGGAGCGACTTAAGGCACATGTTGGAAAACATGCTAGTTCTCACAACGATTGCATGAAAAAATGTCAAGATTTAATGATGCAACGTCAACATATAGAAGTTTGTATGGATAATCACATTGAACAAGCTCGAGTCGATTATCGTATTCGTTTGACTGCATCAGTTGATTGTATTAGATATCTTTTGCAACAAGGTTTGGCTTTCCGTGGTCATGATGAATCGGATGAATCAATGAATAGGGGAAACTTCCTGTCTCTCTTACTATTTCTTGCCGACCACAATGAGCAAATCAAAAAAGTTGCATTGAAAAATGCTCCTAAAAATCTGAAATTGACATCTCCCAAAGTTCAAAAGGATATTGTTAGTGCCATTGCTGTTGAAACTACAAATGTTATCATTTGAGAGGTTAGCAATGGATTATTCTCTATTTTGGTTGATGAGGCCAGTGATATATCCGTGAAAGAACAAATGGCTATTGTTTTGCGATATGTAGACGAAAGAGGGTGTGTCAATGAGCGGTTTCTTGGCATTGTACATGTTAGTGCAAAATCACTTAAAGCAGCTATTGAGTCTCTTTTAACCAAACATGGATTAAGCATATCAAATTTACGGGGGCAAGGTTATGATGGCGCTAGCAATATGCAAGGAGAATTCAACGGTCTAAAAAGTTTGATTCTGAATAAGAATAGTTCGGCTTTCTATGTTCATTGTTTTGCTCATCAACTTCAACTAACACTTGTATCTGTTGCAGAAAACCACTCAAAGATTGCTACTTTCTTTCAGATCATTTCAATCTTGTCAAATATTGTTGGAGCATCATGCAAACGTAGAGACATTCTTCGAGATAAACAATTTGAAAAAGTTATTGAAGGAATTGCCAACAAGTAAATTTTGACTAGTAGAGGTTTGAATCAAGAAGCAACATTAAAACGTGTAGGAGACACACGTTGGGGTTCTCATTATGGTATAATTATGAGTTTGATTTGCTTGTTATCCTCGGTAATTGACGTGCTTTTGGTTGTTGGAGAGCATGGATCTCTTAAACAGCAAAGAGCTCAAGCAGATAATCTATTGGAACTCATTCAAAGTTATGAATTTGCATTTCACTTGCACTTAATGCAAGCTGTCTTGGGGATTACAAATGATTTGTCACAAGCATTGCAGAGAAAGGACCAAGACATTGCAAATGCCATGGCTCTTGTGAAAATAAGCAAACACCAATTGCAAATGATCAGAGATGAAGGATGGGAAGAATTGCTAAATGAAGTTTTCTTGTTTTGTATTAAACATAAGATAGCAATCTCAAACATGGAAAATAACTACGTAGTTCATGGAAGATCACGTCGCAATGTTGAAGATAACACAAATCTTCATCATTATCGGGTTGAAGTATTTTACGCAGTGATAGATTCACAGCTTCTAGAGTTGGGTAATCGTTTCAATGAGGTGAACACATAATTGTTGTCGTGTATGGCTTGTCTTGATCCAAGTGATTCATTCTCTACATATGATGTAACACCCATACCCGGAGAACGGGTGAATTATTGTGTTAATATGCATTAATTAGTATAATTAGTGTATAAACAGATTAAGGGGAGGCTTGGACTCGCCCATGTAAAAAGTGTTCAGAGAGGAACACTAGTTTGGAAAGTCCCTAGAGAGGTGGGACAGGTATTGAAATTTAACCCAACGAAGGGTAAATTGGTAATTTGCATTTTAAATGATTAAATGCATTTAATGTGACTGCATGAATATTTGCTTATATGCTTTCATTTTACATGTTGATTTATGTGTAGCATTTGGTGTTATAAGGGTATAAATGAAAAATAATTAAAATTAGTAGGTGCGATAGCAATTTCACAAAGTATGTGGGAACCACGTTGGGATCCATACGAAACTTAGACAAACACTCATTAAGTAATTGGGTAGTTAATGGAATGTTTGGGGGAGTTCATAATAAGAACTTAAGAAATTCTGGGGGTGTAAATGGGAAAAAGGCAAAATAATGACACCATATACTTGCATGTGTGTGTATGTGTCAAGAGGGAATGAGAGTCTCTCATTTACAGCAGAAAATCAAGAAAAAGAAAAGAGATCACCGGGAGAGAAGACGAGCTCGAGACGCCGACGTCGAAATCTCGCCGTTCCGTCGCCGCCATTCGTCGGATTCGTGGACCGAAGCCATTTTCGGACTCGTGGAGGTGAGACGAACTTTTCTATATCTTTAATTTACGTTTATATTGTCGGATTTTGGTAGCTCACACTAATCGGTGAGACGCCGTCTAACGAATTCTTGTAGGATTCTTGTTGGAATAGAAATTGAGCTTCAATTTGGGGAAATTCTGCATAATTTGGCTTAATTTGGGCAAAATCTGTTGGAGGTGAGTTTTTTGCACCAAAAAGTGATTGTGTTTAATATGTTCAAAGCTTCATGTGATATAAGAGGTGATAACTATTGTGTAGGAGCAAATATATATTGTTGATGTCAATTCTATGGAAATTTTATGTGTTGACACATGTATATGTGCTTACATGTCTATGTGGTAGTCAATGAGCACCGGGGAAATGGTTCATTGTTGGGAGTAATAAGGGTGGTGTAGAGGAAGAATCCGATAAAACAACGAAAGTCCAAGGAATAGAAGTGGCCACGGGACCAAGGGAGGTCTTCGGGTCTGAATGAACCATATAACCGGTGACTCGGTGACTACGGTTGTGTTTTTATGTGTTAATTATAGCATTGCACGTATTAAACATACAATCATGATTAGAATGCTCACTAAGCAAATTCCTTAAGAAAATCATTTTCCTATTTCTGTTGTGGTACATAACAACCACCGCAGGTTCGGAGCCTTATCCGGAGAGGAAATGATGCGCGAGTTGGGAGAGATGGGGGAGATTTGTGCCTCATGCTTGTGAATTTCTTTTGAACTTGTAAAATGATGTAAATTATGGTTTCTTTTATGTTAATGTTCATATTTGGGTTGTAAAAAAAGAGTTTGAATCCTAAATTAGTATTTTGGTAGTTGAAAGTGAATTTGGGAACTAATGTGTAATATCTCTTGTTTTGCTCAAGTGTGGTGAAAGTAATGGATTTGACCATCTCGGCAAGTCCGGATGCGTCCCTAGTGTCTTAAACATGCTTCCTTAGCGTTTACAATGCTAGTTACAACCTTGAGTTGATTCCCAACAAGTTTCATGAATTTTGAATGAGAATTGAGTTTCAAAGTTTAAAAGTTCGTTGTAGTTCAAATGAAATGAGTTCATGGTGGATTTGATCAAATGATGAATGTGAATGTGTGATTCATGCTTAACTTGAGATTAAAAATGTTTGGGAGAGTGTTGGAAATGTTTTCCCAAAGTTTTATAAGGTTTCCATGTGAATTGGTGGTGTTTTGGTAAGTTGGGAACTTGTTTGACAGCAAAAACTTAGCAGCAGAACCTGTTCTGCAGGGCGCAGATCGATCCGCGTTTGTGAGGGGATCGATTCGGCCTTTATCGGGGACATTCTGCTTGTGGCTCATATAAATGGATCGATCCAGGCCGTATGAAGGGATCGATCTGCTTGAAATTTTTCACAGCACGTCCTCTTTTAGGGAAACGTACATAACTCTTTCTAGAAAACTCGGATTCGCGCCCCATTTTTTGCGTTGGAACCGAGACTCATAAATCTAACTTTTGGTTTAAAAATTTTACATACTTTCTTAATGACCACTTTGCCCTTGGGGGCTGTTTTGTCACAGTAGGGTTCTTTAGAGTGGTTTCTCCACATTTTCTTTCCAATTAGTGTGTTTTGGGTGCGGTTACTCTTGTTACACATGTCCTAATCCACCGGGGGTGGGTTGGGGTATGACAATTTTTGATATTAGAGCATTTTTCTAGAGCTTTTGGGGACGAGAGACGTATACGACGCGTAGTGTGCACACAACAACACGTAGTTGCATCAACATGCAGACATGTTTACTTAGCATATTTTTAAATATTGATTAGCATGTTATGTGTTTCTTAAAAGTAACATGCATGTGTGTACTATATGTAGGTGCCAGGCATAATGTCTGAAGGTGACACCTCAAACCGAATAGAACGGGTTGAAAGAGCAATCGAAGGGTTGGTACGAGTCGCCGAAACTCATGTGGTCGAAGAAAGGCCGGTGCAAGGGAATCCAAACCCGAGGGAGGAAGTCGTCACTATTTCTAAATTCCATAAACAAAAGCCGACCATATTCCGTGGGGAAGCCGATCCAATGAAGGCAAACTTTTGGGTTTCTGATATGGAAAAAATTGTTAGGGTGTTACCTTATACGGAGGAACATAAAGTTCTATTTGCCGCCAATACGTTAAAGGATGAAGCATAATATTGGTGGCGTACCAAGCTGGGTCTGGGTCAACCGACAACATGGGATCATTTTCTGGAGATATTTAATGAACAATACTTTTCATAATCGTTTGGGGATCAGAAGGCTCAAGAATTCATGGAGTTAGTGCAAGGGGGAAAGTCAGTGCGTGAATATTCAACATAATTTACAAGTTTGGCAAGGTTTGCCGGGGATATCGTAACAACCGAAAAAGTGAAGGCAAGAAAGTTTGTAGCGGGACTTCGGGGAGATATCCGAGGGCGAGTGACTGTATTCCGGCCAGAGACCTATGCTAAGGCATTGGACATTGCTTCTATTGCTGAGAGAGACCTTGGGTGTACTTCAAGCATGCCACCACCACCGAGTCAACAAAGTAAACGACCAGGATCAAATCAGTTTAGTGGTCAAGGTAGTAAAAAGAGGCAGAGTTCAGGAGGATCATCAGCTAGTATTGGTAGTGGTTCTGGTGGAAATAAACCACGTGTCAGACTTGTAAGAAATTTCATTGGGGCCGATGCAATCAACTTCCAAATCCAATCATTTGCAATATTTGCCGACAACCGGGACACATCGCCAGGAACTGTCCAAATCAGAATATAGATATAAGGGGTCGATGCTTCACTTGTAAGGAATTGGGACATCAAGCTAAGGATTGTCCAACCAAGCGTCAGGGAGCTTCTGGTTCCGGTTCAAATATAGCTAGTGCCATTACACTGAGGACTACTCAACCTCCGAGGAGAGAGCAGCGAGAGGCAAGATCATTTCAACTCAAGTCGGGAGATACTGCTTCTGCCGACACTGTTGTCTCAGGTATGGTTCCCATTTGCTCACATCTAGAAAATGTACTTATAGATTCGGGGTTCACACACTCATTCGTGTCACACCACTTTGCTAAACATCTAGATAAACCATTAGAGTTCCTAAACTATGATTTATCTATCGCGATACCATTGGGGGCTCCATTGGTTAGTTCGGGTGTGTTTAGAAAGTGTGAGATTAATGTGAATGGTAAAGAGTTAACTGTTGATTTGGTATCGTTAGTTATCCAGCATTTCGATGTTATATTGGGTATGGATTGGTTAGCAGCTAATCATGCTAATATTGATTGTAACACTAAAGGAGTAGCATTTCGTATTCCGAGTCAAGATGAGTTTTATTTTCAAGGTAAGGGTGTTGTATCACCACCGTATATCGTGTCAGCTATTGAAGCTTGTCGTTTGTTAAAGAAGGGATGTTGGGGGTTTCTGTATAGTATTCTTGATACTAAAGGTCTTGATTTAAAAATTGAAGATATTCTAATTGTTAGAGAATTTCCAGATGTATTTCCAGAAGAGTTGCCTAGTGTATTAATTGACCGAGAGATTGAATTTGGTATTGATGTTTTGCCGGAAACCCAACCAATTTCACGAGCACCGTATCGAATGGCGCCAGTTGAGTTAAAGGAGTTAAAGATTCAATTACAAGAATTGCTAGACAAGGGTTTTATTCGGCCAAGTGTGTCTCCGTGGGGTGCACCGGTATTATTTGTGAAGAAGAAGGATGGTACAATGCGAATGTGCATTGATTACTGGGAAATCGACAAAGTAACAATCAAGAACAAGTACCCGTTGCCACGTATCGACGATCTATTTGGTCAGCTTCAAGGGGCTCATGTATTTTCAAAGGTTGACTTGAGGTCGGGGTATCATCAATTGAAGGTCAAAGCGGAGGATGTAGAGAAGACAGCCTTTAGGACCCGCTACGGGCACTATGAATTTCTAGTGATGCCGTTTGGGGTTACTAATGCGCCTGCCGCCTTTATGGATTTGATGAAACGGATATTCAATTCGTACCTGGATGAGTTCGTGATAGTATTTATTGATGACATCCTTATTTATTCCAAGAGTCCGGAGGAGCATGAACAACACCTGAGGTTAGTTTTACAACGACTTCGGGAAAAACAATTATTTGGAAAGTTAAAGAAAAGTGAGTTTTGGTTGACAAGTGTCACATTCTTAGGACACGTGATCTCTAAGGAGGGTATCTCAGTAGACCCGCAGAAGATTGAAGCAGTTATGAATTGGTCAAAGACGACAAATGTATCAGTGTCACGACCCATCCCACTACGCGTGGAAATAGGACACGTGGCACGCCATCAAGTCTTATCCAGTTCCATTAAAGTAAAATAACAGCGGAAACATTATTAAAATCCATTAAAATCAGAGTTATAAAAAGTTTTGATCAATTGGAACCAGTCCAAAAGAAAACAGTTTTGAAAAACAGAGGTCCAGTCGACTGATCGCAGGTCCGGTCGACTGGTGATCTCAAACAGAGAGGTGTCAAAATATAACAGCCCGTCTAGTCGACTGTATCGGGGACCCAGTCGACTGGTGCCTAAAATTTTCAGTTGACTGAAAAGGTCCAGTCGACTGGTACCCTATTCCAGCAGAATGTCATGGCCTGGGGCTCCATCCAGTCGACTGTTTTCTCAACCCAGTCGACTGAACCTCAGACGAAACAAAGCAGTAACCAGTTCAACAAAATGATCCAGTCGACTGGATCAAAAACCAGTCGACTGATTTCTATCAGCAAACTCAAAACTGCAGTTTTTCCCATTCAAGGTTCCACCAATTCCAAACCAACATAAAACCACTCTATCCCATCATTCAAAACATAAATACAAGAGCGTTTACTAGGGATTACAAGTACTAAATCTAAGTTCAGATTATATTACAACATACTACGAATTCAAGGTTATTATGACAAGTTCGGAATAGAATAAAAGTATAGACAATGGATTCCCCGGCATTCCACGGCCTCACTCCTCACGCTTCTTCTTGTCTTTCTTCTTACCTGCAATGGAGTACATCTCCACTGCTCAGCTATATGCTGAGCGTACAAGTCTAACATGTGCAATATATAACAAAACATGCCTTAATCTCATAAATCATATCAATAGTCTCTAGGGAGAAAAATACGCCTTCATCCAGTAGCGGCAAGTCCAAGCCTTAAACCGCGACGTCAATGGTAAGTCCAAGCCTACAACCATTACATCCCAACAAGTGCCATGGCAAGTCCAAGCCTACAACCATGCACAGTAGCCGTCGCTACTTAAATTCTCAAACATTGAGAAGCTTACTCCGGCATGAATTTGTATAAGACTCCCCTTTGACCCACATAGATAACTCAACGTGCTCGCGTAAATTTAGACATGCTTTTCACAATTTAGCGCGTGCATAATTAACAAGCCTAAAATTAACACATGGATTTTGCCCGGATCTTAATTTCGTCGTCGAAATATAAAACATGTATTTCTCTATATTTCATAAGTTAGGACTTCATACCTCGTGCGATTTTCCCCAAACTTTGAAGGATCGACTAGGTGGCTAAATAATTGTCGGATTTCGAATTTGAGAAAATTCCTTCAAGTTTATACATGTTTTTCCCAAAAGTCTAAAATTAAGATTTTTACAAAACTTGGCCAAACATGGCCTAAGTAGTATCAAAACGAAGATCTTACCTCTACGAGTTTAAATACGAAATCTGGAGAAAAACTAACAGACGGAAGGTCGTCGTATGTCGCCGGCAAGCTCGTGGCAACCAATCTCCCTTCTCTCTCCTCTTTCTAGATATTTTATAACTCTTTGAGAAATGAAGTTCTATCCTCCACTATTTATAGAAAAACTTCTCGAGAATTACGTTTACTTCCCCGTGAGTTTCTCAAACTTCTAATTAACTCCCGAAACTTTGCACGTGTCCATTTTATAACTTTACGAGTGAAAATTATGAATTACAAAAGTTTTCGACTAAGTCTCGTTTGGGTTAAAAATATACGTCCGAAAACTAAATTCTGTGGAATCTCTACACAACCTACCTTTTTAATTAACGTGTTACTCACGTTCTCACCACAGTTCTCAAAATGATATCTAACAATATCAAAATTACCAGAAATTATACTACACAGATATAATTCACTATTCATGAAATACCAGAAAAGTTAAATAACATTTAAATCACATAAATGCCATTTAATCGTGCCAATGCAACATGAAATGCCATGTTCCCGTGTCCTCACTGACACCTCACCATTGACCACAGTCAATCACTTATCCTCAATTATCATATATCAATGATAATTCATAAAATTTCATATCATGCATGATTAAACTATGAAATTCTGGAACGGGCATGACAATCAGAGATTCGAAGTTTCTTGGGATTAGCTGGCCGGATACTACAGAAGATTCGTCAAGGATTTTTCTAGAATTGCGACTCCGATGACAAGGTTAATGAGAAAAGATGTACCGTTCGAATGGAACAAGGAATGTGATGAATGTTTCCTAGCATTGAAAAAGAAGTTAACTACGACACCGATACTTTCAATTCCAACAAGTACTGGAAATTTCAGAATTTATAGTGATCCTTCTCGCCAAGGCTTGGGATGTGTTTTGACACAGGATGACAAGGTGATAGCTTATGCTTCGCGACAGTTGAGATCTCACGAGAAGAATTACCCTACACATGACTTGGAATTAGCAGCGGTTATTTTTGCCTTGAAGATTTGGAGGCACTATCTATACGGGGAGACATGTGAAATCTTCACCGATCACAAAAGTTTGAAATATCTGTTCACTCAGAGAGATCTTAACATGCGACAACGAAGGTGGTTGGAACTAATGAAAGACTATGACTTAAAGATTCAATATCACTCGGGAAGGGCTAATGTAGTGGCCGATGCCTTAAGCCGAAAGTCGTCAGACAACTTAGCTTATGCCTTGACGGGACAAGGAAAACTGGTGAAAGAATTTGAACAACTAAAACTTGAAGTGGTTCCCAGAATTGAAGGTGGGTAAATGGCTGCAATTATGGCACATCCAAGTCTTGTTGGTGAGATAAAGTCTAATCAACTACTAGATCCAGATTTCAAGAGGATTGTGGATGAATTACCTGAAGGTAAAAGGCCAGAGTTTAGCTTTCAAGACGGTGTTCTGAAATACATTAATCGATTATGTGTTCCTAAAGTTGGTGATTTGAGAGATAGGGTTATGGAAGAAGCTCTTAATACCATATATTCGATACATCCAGGAAGTACCAAAATGTATAGAGACTTGCAAGAAATTTATTAGTGGAGTGGTATGAAACGAGAAGTCGCAGAATTTGTGTCTAAATGTATGACGTGTCAAAAGGTAAAAATGGAACATCAACGACCTGGGGGAGAGTTGCATCCTCTAGAGATACCAGAGTGGAAGTGGGAGCATATTACGATGGATTTTGTATCAGGATTTCCAAAATCTACGAAGTTGAATGATAGCATTTGGGTTATTGTCGACCGATTGACTAAGTCAACCCATTTTTTACCTATCAAGACCAAAGATCCATCAAAACTTGCAGAGATTTATATCAGAGAGATTATACTGCTTCATGGAGCACCGGTTTCGATAGTGTCGGATCGTGATACTCGATTTGTATCAAGATTTTGGGAGAGCTTGCAAAGGGCTATGGGAACATCTTTATATTTCAGTACTACTTTTCATCCCCAGACTGATGGTCAATCCGAGAGGGTGATTCAGATTTTGGAAGATATGTTGAGGGTATGTGTTATGGATTTCAAGGCCGATTGGGAGACCCATTTGCCTTTAATCGAGTTCTCTTACAATAACAGTTTTCAAACTAGTATTGGAATGGCGCCTTACGAGGCATTGTACAGAAGGAAGTGTAGATCGCCAGTTTGTTGGACAAAAGTTGGTGAAAAACAGCTTTTGGGGCCGGAGATAGTTCAAATCATTACTGATAAGATTCGATTGATTAAGCAACGGTCAAACGGCTCAAAGTCGTTATAAAAGTTATGCGGATACGGATAGAAGACCGTTGGAATTCAAGGTAGGTGACTATGTGTTTCTGAAAGTTTCGCCTTCAAAGGGCATAACACGATTTGGTAAGCGGGGTAAGCTCAGCCCGAGGTATGTTGGGCCGTATTTGATTCTTAATCGGGTGGGACCATTAGCTTATCGGTTGGAATTGCCACAAGAGTTGGGGAATGTTCATAACGTGTTCCACGTATCAATGCTTCGACGCTATATGTTAGATTCGAAACATGTTATCATTTCAGAACCGTTAGAGATTCGGGAAGACTTGACATATGTGGAGTATCCAGTGCAAATTCTTGATAGGAAAGATCAAGTATTGAGAACCAAGGTAATTCCACTTGTTATGGTTCAATAGAGAAGCCATTCAGTCGAGGAGGCAACTTGGGAGCGGGAGGATGAAATCCGAGCCAAATACCCACATCTCTTCAATTCTTGAGGTAAGAGTAAGTTTGGGGACCAAACTCCTTTTTAGGGAGGGAGAAATGTAACACCCGTACCCGGAGAACGGATGAATTATTGTGTTAATATGCATTAATTAGTATAATTAGTGTATAAACGGATTAAGGGGAGGCTTGGACTCGCCCATGTAAAAAGTGTTCAGAGAGGAACACTAGTTGGAAAAGTCCCCAGAGAGGTGGGACAGGTATTGAAATTTAACCCAACGAAGGGTAAATTAGTAATTTGCATTTTAAATGATTAAATGCATTTAATGTGACTACGTGAATATTTACTTATATGCTTTCATATTACATGTTGATTTATGTGTAGCATTTGGTGTTATAAGGGTATAAATGAAAAAGAATTAAAATTAGTAGGTGCGATAGCAATTTCACAAAGTATGTGGGACCCACGTTGGGATCCATACGGAACTTAGACAAACACTCATTAAGTAATTGGGTAGTTAATGGAATGTTTGGGGGAGTTCATAATAAGAACTTAAGAAATTCCGGGAGTGTAAATGGGAAAAAGGCAAAATAATGACACCACACACTTGCATGTGTGTGTATGTGTCAAGAGGGAATGAGAGTCTCTTATTTACAGCAGAAAATCAAAAGAAAAGAGATCACCGGGAGAGAAGACGATCAAGACGCCGACGTCGAAATCTTGCCGTTCCGTCGCCGCCGTTCGTCGGATTCGCGAACCGAAGCCGTTTTCGGACTCATGGAGGTGAGACGAACGTTTCTATATCTTTAATTTACGTTTATATTGTCAGATTTTGGTAGCTCACACTAATCGGTGAGACGCCGTCTACCGAATTCTTGTAGGATTCTTGTTGGAGTAGAAATTGAGCTTCAATTTGGGGGATTTCTGCATAATTTGGCTTAATTTGGGTAAAATCTGTGGGAGGTGAGTTTCCTACACCAAAAAGTGATTGTGTTTAATATGTTCAAAGCTTCATGTGATTTAAGAGGTGATAACTATTGTGTAGGAGCAAATATATATTGTTGATGTCAATTCTATGGAAATTTTATGTGTTGACACATGTATATGTGCTTACATGTCTATGTGGTAGTCAATGAGCACCGGGGAAATGGTTCATTGTTGGGAGTAATAAGGGTGGTGTAGAGGAAGAATCCGATAAAACAATGGAAGTCCAAGGAATAGAAGTGGCCACGGGACCAAGGGAGGTCTTCGGGTCTGAATAAACCATATAACCGGTGACTCGACGACTACGGTTGTGTTTTTATGTGTTAATTATAGCATTGAACGTGTTAAACATACAATCATGATTAGAATTCTCACTAAGCAAATTGCTTAAGAAAATCATTTTCCTATTTCTGTTGTGGTACATAACAACCACCGCAGGTTCGGAGCCTTATCCGGAGAGGAAATGACGCGCGAGTTGGGAGAGATGGGGGAGATTTGTGCCTCATGCTTGTGAATTTCTTTTGAACTTGTAAAATGATGTAAATTATGGTTTCTTTTATGTTAATGTTCATATTTGGGTTGTAGAAAAAGAGTTTGAATCCTAAATTAGTATTTTGGTAGTTGAAAGTGAATTTGGGAACTAATGTGTAATATCTCTTGTTTTGCTCAAGTGTGGTGAAAGTAATGGATTTGACCATCTCGGCAAGTCCGGATGTGTCCCTAGTGTCTTAAACATGCTTCCTTAGAGTTTACAATGCTAGTTACAACCTTGAGTTGATTCCCAACAAGTTTCATGAATTTTGAATGAGAATTGAGTTTCAAAGTTTAAAAGTTCGTTGTAGTTCAAATGAAATGAGTTCATGGTGGATTTGATCAAATCATGAATGTGAATGTGTGATTCATGCTTAACTTGAGGTTAAAAATGTTTGGGAGAGTGTTGGAAAAATTTTCCCAAAGTTTTATAAGGTTTCCATGTGAATTGGTGGTGTTTTGGTAAGTTGGGAACTTGTTTGACAGCAAAAACTTAGCAGCAGAACCTGTTCTGCAGGGCGCGGATCGATCCGCGTTTGTGAGGGGATCGATCCGGCCGTTATCGGGGACATTCTTCTTGTGGCTCATATAAATGGATCGATCCGGGTCGTATGAAGGGATCGATCCGCTTGAAATTTTTCACAGAACGTCCGCTTTTACGGAAACGTGCATAACTCTTTCTAGAAAACTCGGATTCGTGCCCCGTTTTTTGCGTTGGAACCGAGACTCATAAATCTAACTTTTGGTTTAAAAATTTTACATATTTTATTAATGACCATTTTGCCCTTGGGGGCTGTTTTGTCACAGTGGGATTCTTTAGAGTGGTTTCTCCATATTTTCTTTCCAATTAGTGTGTTTTGGGTGCGGTTACTCTTGTTACACATGTCCTAATCCACCGAGGGTGGGTTGGGGTGTGAAATATGATAAGAGTAAATTGCTTCGATTTGCTGAGTTTTACCCATCTGAGTTTCCCCTATTAGAGTTGATGGCACTTGGTCGTCAACTTGATAACTATATTTTGGATGTGCGCTTCAACATCCAATTTTCTGAAGTTGTGGGGCTCATTGGGCTTTCTAAAAAAATGGTTTAATTGAAGAAACATAGTGTATATCCATTAGTGTATTTGCTCGTAAAGCTGGCACTACTCTTACCTGTTGCAACTGCAACTGTTGAAAGAGTATTTTCCGCAATGAAAATTATCAACACTTCACTACGTAATCGATTGGGAGATGAGTTTATGAATGATTGCTTGGTGACATTTATTGAAAGGGACTTATTTGTGGCCATTGACAATGAAGATGTCATTCAACGTTTTCAGAATATGAGGAATCGAAGAGGTGTATTGTAAATAATTGTTCCATGTGTTGGTGTGAGCTATAATGCTTTGAGTGTTTTTGGGGGTTTGTTTTTCTTTTTTGTTGGGATTATAGGCAGTGCAGCAATGTGTCTCTTGGTTTCTGTTTGTTAAGTGTTTCCTAACATGTGGGGCTTTAGATATTGGGGTCATCATGGGGTATAATCTTTTGTGGGTTTTTTGGGATTGATCTGTGGGTATATTTTGTACCTTCAGTGCTTGCACTGTTTTTTTATTTTTTTTATTTTTTTTATTTAATGAAGTTACTTTTCAAAAAAAAAAAGGAAGTATTGTAAACAATTTTTCGACGTTACTTGAAAAAAAAATGTATTTTATAATTGTCGGCTTTGCCCCCACTGAAAATATTTCTTGGGTCCGCCACTGCCTAAGAGTGGTAGACTACATTAAAGCAATTGCTATAGCCAGCTCATATATATTTAATATGTATATGTCTCCAAAGATGGCCAAGAGTATGTAACCGTAACACATAACAAGTGTTAATCTCAAAGTAAATAAAAAAAAATGAGAAGAAGTTGAAAAAATTAATTCTTAATGTTTTCCTCGCCCAAAACTATGATTACATCTGTTGATCGAGCTATTGAGATTCTCACCGAGTCACTGTGAATACGAAGTCCATTGATATTTCCCTTATATAACGAGTAATGTTAGACTCACACTCAAATTTTATATTTATTCATCCACATTTTAATGTGGACCAATCAATTGGTCCATATTAAAATATAAATGGATAGATATGAGATTTGAGTATGAGTGTAACATTACCCTTAATTATACAATAGAAGCTGTTCATCAGATTTTCACACTGTTTAATTTAATGTTGGAAAGAGAAGAATACAAAGTCCATCAATATTGCCCTTATAGTAACATAAAATTGGGACTAATATAGGCTACAATTAAAAAATTGTCAACATGCCCCTAAATTTATTCGTTTCAAGGAGTAAGCCACCGAGATGAAGTCCTATCTTCGGGTACACTACCCTTTGCAACTTCCACCAATTTACCCAATTTTGGCCCTGAATACTACTGTCAAGCTCTACACTACCTATTAATATAATTAACCTTAAGATCAGTAACGAAATTTTTGTTTACTACCGTAGATGTACTAAAGCTATATATGGTTCCCAAATTTGGGTTGTATCTCAAATGCTATAGATTAGTGGTACTACATATAATACTGGTTTGTGGTACCACGATCACTACTAATAACATATGATACAACTGTCAAAAACATTTAGAGAGCAACTTTGAATTCAAATTTGAGAACCAATCATCACTCTTAGACATGAATCCAAACATTCCAAACCAACTGTCATTATCAACCTGGTCCTAGCTTTTTGAGCACTTTGGTATCAAATTATTAAATCATACAGTATCAAACATGCACGAGTGAAAAAATTACTTCAATATGTCACTATATATGGACTCTTCTTTTCATATCCAAATTAACACGCTTTTGAAAAAGCGGATGTGTAATTGGCCAACATGTTGGAACTTTGGCTACATAGATTGCTCTGGATTGTGTTTTATTTCCCTCAGAGTTACAGACTTTCGGAGGCCAAATTGGGACATTTTCAGAGGGAAAACTACAGTGATAAAATGCATATTAATGGGCTTTCTTTGGAGCTCTTTGTGATAGCTACAGTGACAAAATGCATAATGCAGTAATTAATTCTAGCACCCCTATGCTTTTACATATCACGCTTGCATAGACAAAGCTTCACATTGAACTTTTTGCTGCATTGAGACCCTATTCTGAATTTTATGTGAAATTAATCTTTCATCAAATGCACAGAACATCAGTATATCAGATCATACTGAATTTTTTGCTTAGCTAGATAGTATCTAATTTTATCAAGGACGACGCTTAGTACTTTCTTTTAGATGCCAATATTCTTCATGTTAAAAGATAGCAGTGGTCCATTGTATGTGTCACGTAGACAAACTTGCACACGTATGTGAACCAATCATACTTTAAAATAGTGAAAAAACATACCACCCGAGTCTTTCTTTTCTATCAAGTGGATGCTACTAATTACTTTGCCATCGCTTAATGGATAAAAATAAGGGGGAATGGTAACTTACAACACGGACTTCTTTTAGCGACGAAAAAAACTCTTTTAGAAACAAAAATTTTCAACTTTAGCGACGAAATATTTTAAAAAGATTTGTCGCTAAATGTTTTTTTTGGTCGCTAAAAATCTTTTTATTGGTCGCTAAAAATTGATGTACAATGCTATCTCTGTTTCTAAACAAATTATTTTGCGCGAAGGCTTTAAAAAGAGTCTGAAAATTGAGAAATAGTTTCTGTTTCTTTTGTAATATATTAACCACCAAACATGCTATTTGGACAAATTGCTTAGATCCTAATCAGCCGTATATCTCAAATCATCTGACTATCCAAGTCAATATTATATTTAATAATATAATAATAAACTTATAAAGATGAGTACGTTAGGCCAATCTTCAATTTTCATTTTCAGAAGAAGCAAATAAAAATTTAATATCTTCATTGGGATCACGAACCGTATCTTTCTCTGACCCCATAGACACATTTCATTATTATTTTTTTTCTGTAACAAAAAATACATCACTTCATGCTAAAGAAAACATTTAGAGCATCTCCAAATATCCCGCAGTACTTCAAAATGAAAGAAAAGCAAAAATTAATCCCAACCATCTTTTATTTCTTTATAAATTAATAAAGAGAAAAAAAGGAGTACTGATTAGTGTTGCTTCATATCTGAAGTAGTTTCAAAGAAAATAAAGCACTCATTCATTTTACTATTCACACCCAAAAATTTTATCCATGCCCCAAATCCATCTTCATTTCACCATCCACCCCTTACAATTTCACTTATATCCCAAATTTTGTGTATTAAATTTTATATACATATGATTTATTTTTGGATATTAAATTTCAAATAATAATCATAAACAAACCAAGTTTGAATAAAAATGTGGTAGATAATTAAATGATGATAAAGTTGTGAAGAAATTATGCAGTTTTAAAGATTTATAGCTCAAAAGAATAACGTTTTGAAGAAATAAATAGTAAAATAAAGGAGGAATTGTCAGAGTTCATTTTTGGAAAAGGTAGGCCACCCCCCTTCAAAAATCAAGCAGATATCAAAATGAGGGGAATTAAAGTAAAGGACATAGTTGAGGTTACTCTTAAGAAAACATTTGCATGTCACAGGATTTTCCTTCGTTACCATGAGCGACTAACGGCACCCTTGGGGATAAAATCGTGTCCATTATACAGGGGCGGATGTAATGAGGTACAAGGGGGGGCTCAAGCCCCCCCTAGGTTTTGAAAAAATTGTACACTTGCACTAAAAAAAAAAAAATTTTTACAATTAGCCCCCCCTGAAAAATACAATTAGCCCCCCCTAATATTATAAAATTGTCATACTAAGCCCCCTTTCTCTTATATTTTTGTGCTAATTATAAAATCCCTCCTCCCTCCTATGTTTTTGGGTTAATTTTTTTAACATTAATTTATATCATCTACACAAAATACGTATAAATAGGTCTAAAAAAAAATTTTTCGGGGGCGCTGCCCCCGAACCCCCGAACAAACCTCTATTAAGCCCCCCCTATATTAATTGTCTAGATCCGCCCCTGTGTCCATACACCGAATTATTCACTTCAAATGGATAATCAATTCTTCGATATCTGTTATACCCAAATAATAAACTATTGATTTTATTTTATTTTTGAATAACAAAGATATGCATATTGATTTAAAAGTAGTGTCGTATACAACCCACCTTGGCATACCCAAATAACAGACTATTGAATTAAGATGGACTATTAGTCCAGTCCAATCCCTCGTTCAGTCCCACAAAACCAAATGCGGCTTAAATTAACATGTAGTCTTACAAAACAAATTTCAAAAAAAATTTTAACAGCCAAATCAAATTTTATTTTAGTAGACAATGTTTCACGGCATTCTTTCATGTAGTATGGAATTGTTTAAAAGTTCTATAAGAAAGCTCCCAATTAATCAACAAAAATGGCAACTGTTTTGGGATCTTTTATGATTTTTACTAGTTTAATGATTGTAACTTGTGTCGATCAGCAAAAAAAAAAAAAAAAAGTTGCAAATTGTTATCAAATAATTGCAACCTTGAAAACCACCTCCCCTTTTGAAAACTACTATTTTAAAATGGTACTCCGTACTATTTCAGCACCAAATTACAATTATTAACACCAAAACCACCAAAATGTTTGACACATTAAACAACTAGCTAGGATGTATCATAGTATTTTCCACTGTTTTAATGTTTCATTTGCAAAACTATAAATTGAGTACTATAGGTTCAAAGAGTGATGATCAGCCATTTTGTCTAAAATCTAGACAATAACAGAAGTCAAGACACACGTCATCATATTACCTGCAATATATGTTTTGAGAGCATTTTTGCTCCCCCTGTTTTTTGTTCACAACTGTTCACTCAGGTTTTTATTAGGTGATATGTGTCCCATTTTATTTCTATTTTGTTATTTTACTATCAACATAATTACTGGAATAAGACACATGATGTCACCTAGTGAAACCATGAGTGAGCAATGCATGATGAGCCAAACTTGAGTGAGCAAAAGTGCCCTCGTATATATGTTTTCAACCAAAAGCCTTAATAAAAAATTGTTGACTAGGAAAACTATTAAACCAACTTTTTCAAATAAGATTTTGGTACCATCCATTTCTGTTTATTATTATTTTTTTGAACAACAAGAGAATCAATTTCATTAAACACTGTAAGGGCAAATTACAATTAAGATAAACACACCCCTATGGGACCAACCCCTGGAGTAGAACAACAGATAAAATCTTGGGAACAACAGTTAAAATCTGTTTATTATTATAATCAGTTACGAGACTATATTTTCTTTAGGCACAAATTAATGGCTAGGACAGTAGGAGTAGAGGAAGGTTTGTAGCCTACTGATGCTAATTAATCAAGAAAGATGATAGATAGTATGTTAAACTCCATATTTGTGAGTATATTAGTGGAAGATTAGCTAAGAGCATGTAAATTACAAAAATTGTTTATTGATAGAATAACTTGTCAAGAAAATGATTAGTAATTAATTTGACCAAGAAGCCAAGGATTTGCGATGAGTACGTAATATTTGCTTCCCAGTTCCAATATATTTTAATAGTTATACCATGTGCTATGGTAGTGATTAATGGTATCACACGTCATTATATGTAGCACAATTGACAAATAATTTGAAAACTATAACAATAGTGTTCATTTGCCAAATAGTTATTTTGGATAATGGAGAATATCTATAATATATATATGTATATATATAGAAACACACACACTCTTGTTAAGAAGTCGACAATTTGACATATGAATATATATATATAGAGAGAAACACACACACACATTATATATATCTAATTTAACTGAATAGTGAAAGTAGGCCAATTACTTAACTAGCTAGTTAGCAAGTAGATAAGAAATTTAAGAGACATGTGAACCATAAAGGTCGAAGACTTCCAAGCAAAAGTACACATAAAAGATTCAAAAGTACATGATTGAGAAGTATCAACACACTAAACTATCTTCTTTTTTGCAGATAAGCTAGGAAGATAGTAAATGTGTTAGGCTTGACTAGCTTTTGAACCTCAAAATCTCTAGCCCTAGTTAGAGAGAGAGAGAGAGAGAGAGAGAGAGAGAGAGAGAGAGAGAGAGAGAGAGAGAGAGAGAGAGAGAGAGAGAGAGAGAGAGAGAGAGAGAGAGAGAATTAAACAGCTCCACTTCTTAATTATTAGTAAGGAGAGACACCAACGTTAGCAGAAGCGAAGAAACCATCTTTCATGAGAACATCTTCTCCTTCCTACACACACCAAAATACAATTTTGAGTAATGCTATTTTTTCCAAAAGCTTTTTAACACAGTTGTACCAATTTTATAACAGTAGTCAGATATATCATTGTACGTGGTATATTATAAAAGCATTTGGATTTCATAGCTTTAATCGATACAAATATCAAATGAGAATAGTTGTAATATTAGCTGTGTAATATAATATGCACCAAATTATGGATACAATAGGGGAGAGAGTGCGTACAGTACCTGTTGGCGCACGTTAGCCTTCTTGACTGGCTGATCAGGCATGAGACCAAAATGGATGTGTGGAAAGTGGGCCCACTGAGAGTATAATCAAAAAAACAAAACAGAGACCTGAGAACTGAGAACTGAACAATTCAATAATGAAAATGAATTACCAAAAAAAAAAAAAAAAGAGTAAATGAAATTGAAGCCCTAATTTGGCAAAATAATGAATCCTAATCCCGAAATGTGCGTTTTATTTATTTATTTGGTTATTATTTAATTTTATTTAATTGAAGCATACATTCTTTGCAGCAGCACTGAAGGCTTCCCTGTGGCTAATATCGGGATTTCCTGCCTTGATGCGTTGGATCTCGTCCCTGCAGATTTATGGGTGTCATGTATTAATGATCCAAAAAATATATGTAATGAATATATATGTATATATATATATTGAAGATTTTAAATGAATACTCACTTGATGAAGCGGTTGTAGGCGGAGGGGACTCGCTGTCTCTTCTCCGGAGCTGGACACACAGACACATTAAAATCACAATACTGACTTTTCAGCTTTAATTTATATCCCTAGTAAGTCTCATTTATCTGCTCACCTTCAATAGATTCTTCACCATCTATAATTTCGGGGGAGAATTCTCTCTCTCTCTCTCTCTCTC
This sequence comes from Hydrangea macrophylla, assembly GCA_033977485.1. Taxonomy (NCBI): domain Eukaryota; kingdom Viridiplantae; phylum Streptophyta; class Magnoliopsida; order Cornales; family Hydrangeaceae; genus Hydrangea; species Hydrangea macrophylla. The sequence goes on from CM066995.1 coordinate 98,284,410, forward strand.
TCTCTCTCTCTCTCTCTCTCTCTCTCTCTCACACACACACACACACACACACACACACACACACACACATCTTGCATGTGACAATCTATTAATTTTGCAAGTAGAAGTACCTAAATACACTATTTAGGGTGGATGTAAATGACTTCAAATATTGGTGTCTTTTGGTGAAATTATAATTTTTTAATTTGGAAAATGTTGAAATGAATCGTTTGGCATAACTAATAGATTGGTGTAAAGTCAAACTTATTTGGAGCTGGTTTTGCGGTGCTTAAATTAAACCTAAAAGCTATAATATGTATGAGTAATTACCTGTATCAAACAGGACTACTATTACATTGAAAACGGAACAAAAGCAAGAAAGGGATGATCGTGAGTACCAAAATTACTTTAGACCTTGGATTAGATGGTGATCAAAGGGAAAACAACAAAATGTTAACTGTAGGAAAGTTAAAGAGTGAGCCAATGGGGTACGTAAAAGTTGTGGTACGGACTGTCAATCAGTGTAGGGTTAAGTACTTCGAATAAATAATTGATGCATTAAGCGGGTATATTTTCCATTGATACCAGACAAACAGACCTTCAAAACTTTCATGAGTGAGCCCACAAGTGAATACATTTTTGTTCTCTCGACCGACTAATAGAGTTTTGCATATTAGCTGTTGAGCAGACTATGCTAAATTAGAAAAAAAAAAAAAAAAAAAAAAAGGAAATAGAAGAGATCGAGCCAACCGTTGTAGAGGAGGCTCTTTATTGCATTAATTCTAAACTAGTTTGTCAAGAAAATACTTAGACTATGGTGCCGTTTGGAGCAGCTTATAACTTTAACTACTTCTAGTTTAGAAAAAGTTCAAATAGAGTACTGTTTGTTATGACTTATAAATTAAAACTTATAGTTTTTTTCAACTTTGAAAGCCCAAAAGCCAATCTATTTGCAAGTGTGTTGAAAGTGCTTCTAAAAAGTTAAAAGTTACTATCTGTCTGCACCAAATGAGATATACTGTGTGCGTGTATATACATATATAGGATTATGTGGCGTACTTACGTCTATTAATAGGTGGGGGCCTTGGAAGCTGATCATGATTAAGTCCTCCACGAGCTTGAAGTGAGAAATCATTAGGGTTAGACTGATTGAGGACGAAATTTGGAGTTGGGTTTGGGATCTCTTCCTGCAACACAATCATCAAATACTTAAGTACACCCATTAATAAAGATTATAGGTAGCTAGCTAGGTTTTAATTATATATGTACTAATCTCTAACCATAAAGTTATGGGCAGGAGAGAAGAAAGTGTGGCCAATGTGAAGCTGATTAGCTGAAGGTAAAAGCAACCCTCTCATGTTCACTGGCAGCAGGTTAGTGCAGTGGCCACATCGAACCGTTACAGTCTTGAACAAACTGCTGCAAGGAACACTCACCTACATATGTATATATATAAATATACATATTTCCATCAAACATAAAAGAAGATAACACTTGTAAGAAATCCATGTGAAGAACTAAGAAAAACCTAAACAATAACTTAGTACATCCCAGACATATGTAAAGAAATGTGAGAATCCTTGTGAAGAACCAACAAAAATAAAAATAAAAAACCCTAAAATAGAGATATGTGAAGAACAGAGATAAACCCAAATGTTGACTTAATTAATACATCCCACACACATGTAAAGAAATGTGAGAAATCCTTGTGCAGAACCAAAAAAGAAAAAAGAAAAAACATAAAACAAAAGAACCCTAAAAAGTATATAAATATAACATCAAACGAAATAGAGGGATAGACTTGTATGAAATCCATATGAAGAACAAGAGTGACCCAAATCTTGTAGACTCCAGAAAGATCCAACACAGAAATGTGATGAATAACTCAAAACAAAAGAACAAAAGCGCAAAGCGACCAAATTGGGTTTAAAAAAAAAAAAAAAAAGGAAGTGGGAAAACGGATAATCAAAAGGGTGTAGATACAATATAGATATATGATATTATACCGCGAGAACAGTGTCGCAGATGGTGCAATGAACATAGCAGAGCTGCTCGGAGGGAGGGAAGTGGTCCAGAGACAATGTAGAAGAAGAGGACATCTCTTCGGTCTCTCTGTTTCTTTTCTGTTAAAAAAAATAAAATAAAAATTGATGATTGGTTGGGATGACTGATTTGATTTGATTGATTGGTTTGATTGATTGATGGCTTGACAGATTAACCTCCTCCTTGGATCTGCTTTTTTTGATTTTGAGTTGTTGAAGAGAGAAGGAGCAAATAGAGGAAGGAAGAGATATGTGTGTGTGTGTGAGAGAGAGAGAGAGAGAGGGAGGGTGGAGTGGGGGTCTATGTGGTGCAGTAGATATAAGACGCCAGAGAGGCCAAAGTACCTTTTCTTTTTTGCAATAGTATTTTCTTAATGTTTTTTATAGGCCGGTTATACAGTACCTATGGGACTAGCCTGTTAAACTTCTCAAGAATTTAATTGAGTTTTTACATAATTAAGTACACCTCCATCCCATTTTTTTATTATTATATTTTATTTTAAAATGTTTCAAAAATAGTATTAATTTTTTTAAATTAGTATATAATTTTTACTTACTTTTTAAAATATATATTTTTTTGAAATCTAAACTAAGACAAAATTTAAAGGTTGTTGTAATAATTAGGGACAATTGTGGAAAGTAGGTGTAAATTATTTTTATCCTCTTAATAAGTTGAGTTCCCAAAGATAAACTCAAAAAATGGATGTAGAGAGTAACATCTAAAAAGGTTATTAAAGAGTCACCCGATATATTTGAAATTCTTATTTAATTGCAAAACAAAGAAATATAGTATTGCATTTAATTGGCTTAATTACACAAATCTCCCCTGAGGTTTGTCTTAATTACACAGACTCCTCGTATTTTGAGAAATTACACAGACCTACCTTAAGATTTAGATTGAGTTACACTCACCTATCATTCGTTAATGGATCGTTTACCCCTCTGACGGATTGAAAATGGTGACGTCAGCGATTTTTAATTATCTAATTCCAAAAAAACACCATTGTTTATCCTAATAGAAAATATGAATAATTGAACAAACCTCCATTGAGTTATAACCTAATTACATTGACCTCCCTTATTATAAAAATATTATTTTGGTAGATTTTTATAAAAAAAAAAAAATTCCTCTCTTCTTCTTCTTCTATTGTTCTGTCTGTCAACAAAAATTAAATTTTTTTTCGTCAAAATTTAGAATCATCTCTCTTATTTGTAAGATTGACTATATTACGCATACAATTTTTCACAATTCTCTCAATTTTTTTGAAGCACAGAAAGTTCTTTCAAACAAATCAAATTGAAAATTGCCTAGATTCTTTTGATCTATTATGTCTGTCATATTCATTTCTATAGACAGAAGAAGTTAAAAAGTGGAAGAAATGTTGTTTAAAAAAAAATTAAAGTGGAAGATATAAAAATCAAAATCAGAATCAAAAAACAAGCACAAGAAATTTAAAAATGAAATTGAAAAAAAATCGTTTTTGTTAATTTTGTTCTCTCCTCTTCTTCCTCCCTTTGTTCTGTCTCTCAACAAAAAATTGTTATTTTCTAAATTTAGAATCATCTCTCTTATTTTTCAATGTGACTACCCTTACCATTTTTCACAGTCTCTTTAATTTTTCATGAAGCACAGAAAGTTCTTTCCAAAAAACTAATGTGCATATTCTTTTGACATATGTCCATTATATTTATTCCATGGACAGAAGAAACTAAAAAATGGAAGAAATAAAAAACCCAACCCAAGAAAATTGAAATTATGAAATTGAAAAAAAAAATGCTTCTCTTTCTCTCTCTCTCGTTCTGTCTCTCAACAAAAAAATAATTTTTTTTTTTCAAATTTTAGCATCATCTCTCTTATTTTTCAAAATGGCTATAATGACTATATTAGTCTAACCATTTTTTACAGTCTCTTCAATTTTTCACGAAACACAGAAAGTTTTTTGCAACAAACCAAACTGAAGATTGCCCATTCTTTTGACCTATTATGTCCGTCATACTTATTCTATAGACAGGAGAAACAAAAAAACCCAACCCAATAAAGTATATTATGAAATTGTAGAATTTGAAGAAATGCTTGAAGAAATTGCAGATCTCAAAACTGGAAGGAATTTGAAGAAATTGAAAACTACACTTCCTAGTGATATGAAAAGTTTAACCCAAAAGCACATTTTATTTGATGGTATATTAATACATTTGTACAAACTAAAAATCTAGTTAGGGTTTTATGGGTGATAAGTCGAGGTCCGTGTAATTTTTTCAAAATATGAAGGAGGTTCGTGTAATTAGACCACACTTCTGGGGAGGTTTGTGTAATTTTAAGTAGGGGCAATTTAGTCCTTTCATTTATTCCGTTATAGACATTACTCAACTGTTACCGAGAATCCGTGTAATTAGGACAAACCTCAAGGGATGTTTGTGTTATTAACCCTATTTAAATTTAACAATACCATTGATACGTCAATAAATGTATTTAGGTAACCGAATTAGATAAACTTAGCATTTTTCATTCAGAATTTATCTTAGCGTAAAAACTACGAGGACATCCAGAAAATGGTAATTTTGAAAAGTGTTTTATGTCTAAAATCAATGATTGTATATGATCTTAATTCTATCAAAGGAATTTGCCGTTGTTTTCGTGATTTTCCATAAGATTAAAAATGATCACCAGTTAAAAAAAAATTTGCAACTGTACATGGCTCCTGCCACTGAGGTGTCACCGGATCAATTCGGTTGGTCATTGGAATGTTTCAATATTGATCAAATGGCTTCGGTTCACTTGGTTTCATTTAGTTTTGGGCTGTTTTTTTTTTTTTTTTTTTTTTTGAGGGGGGTTGGGGGTGGGGGTGTTCGGTTCAGTTTTTTCAGTGCACTAATTGGTTCGGTCCAGGTGGTTATTGTGACATCTCTACTTGCCACACGGGGTCTAGAGAGGGTTCAGTGCATAACGTATGCAGCTTTACCACGATATGTTGAGAAACAATTTTTATGTGACCTCTTCTCGGTCACAATAAAATAACATTGTTACACTAAGACTCGCTAGCTCTCTTTTAATAATAGTGACACATGAAAAAATCTGATGGAGTTTAAGTCTCGTTTTCTCCATTGACTAATTGAAGATAGTGAATTTGTGTACTTAAAATGCATTATAATTATAAATTGCTAAAAATGCTATTCAAATTTATTATAATATATAAGATCTTCTCCAACCGTGGAGCTAAAAACAAAAATTTTCAAACATGTTTTTTTTTTTTTTTCCCTTTTATTTTAGGAATCAAATATGTGCTTTTCGATCCTCTTGGCGACAACTTTGTAAATGCTTCAATGGTGGAACGAAATCAGTAGGCAAAATAGGTCCAATTAATTTATGGACCCTTTTTTGTAGGTGATGGAGATAAAGATAACGTATTCTACTATTAAGATAATATTTGCACTGTATTTGGGGTGCATCAAAATTAGAGGTGAAAGATCAAATTGAAAAATCGACAAATCGAATCAATGGGTTCTCATAAAATGTTTGCAGTGTGAAAATCGAAATCAAACCTAAAAATTTACCTTAAAACTGAAAAATCGAACCAAATTGAACCGAAATCGTTTGGTCAATTGAAAAACTCCCCCAAAATCAATCAAACCGAACTGAATTAATTTCACCGTTAATCAAAATACATCAAGTACTACAAATAATTGTTATTTTTGTTGCAAATCCATTTGCTAAGTAACCATTGAAGATGCTATGAGTATGTAGGCATCTATCTAGGTATATATATATATACATGCATTATGTAGCATGCATTTCTGCCTCATGGCATAGAGGGATAGGTCTAACATACGCATGGTGTTACAATAAACGAACATGTGTGGTTGGCATTCCCGATGCGAGAGAGAGAGAGAGAGAGAGAGAGAGCGCAGGCGGCAGATGTGGGGGAGAGGAGCGAGAAAGAGACGTTTGCATGGGGGTGATATAGCTTTCAGCCTTCTCATTCACCTGTTATTTTCATAGTTAATAGAGAGAGAGAGAGAGAGAGAGAGAGAGAGAGAGAGGGGAGAGAGAGAGGGAGAGGCTACGGTGTGTTTGCTTTGCCTCTCTCATCTGCCCCCCGGACAATACTCCTTTGTCCATCTCTTCCTTCTCCCACTCCGTCTCTTTAGGGTTCTCACAATCATCAAACACACATCATTACACAATCATACACACACACACAAATACATATATTCACAAATATTAAAGACATCACTCTATATCATGATTTGACCACTCAATCTCACTCCTCTTACACATCAGATACGTATTTAAGTCAGTAAAAACTATCTCAGTAGACAGTCTTCCCATTTACCACCTTTGTCCTTTTCTATATTTCTTTTTTCATTTTGGTAAATATTAGCTAATTTAGTAAATTTCTATTCCTTTTCGGCTTATATGTTGCTAGCTAATTTAGTTGGATTGGAATATCTTTCTCACTCTTCACTCTCCTCCACACATTTCTAGGCTTTCCATTACATTTTTTGCAAAGCAACCTAAATTTGATAAAAAGGTAGTTGCCAAATTTTCGTAATTACTAACAGTTTGACTTTATTTTGTAGGATTAATTATACGGACCTCTATGAGGTTTGACAAAATTGTAGAGATTTTTTTTTTGTATATTGTAAAATTATATAGACCTTCTTTGATGTTTGGATTTATATTACACACACCTCCCCTCTAAATTGTAAAATTTACGGAGATCTCCCTTCTTAATTTGTTAATGCCGAAAATACCTTAATTAATTTTATATATATATATATAAACCATCTCCCTCTCTCTCTCTCTCTCTCTCTCTCTCTGTCTACATGCATATATACATACACACTATATATACGGACAATGCATATATACATACAGACCATATATACATCTATATTTGTTTACATATAGCCATTGGATACATTTATACACAGATACTTGTATATATATATATATGTATATCTTTGAATTTGGGTTTAAATCTTAAGAATAAATTAGCTTTTGGAATAAATTGATTTTAGGTTTAAATCTTAGGAACATATTAGTTTTTGGAATAAATTGATTTTGGATTTAAATTTTATATTTTTTTAACAAATTCATAATCACACACACACACACACATATATATATATATGTATGTCCATATATTATGTATGTACTTGTATATCTATATCTATATATATACACACGCAGTAGAGAGAGAGAGAGGGGGGGGAGAGAGAGTTGTGTAATTTAGTAAAATGATAAATAAAGTAAGGATAAAATAGTAAATTCTTGCTAGAGGAGAGGTCTGTGTAATTTTGCAATGGAAAAGAGGTACGTGTAATTTTGTCAAATCTAAGAAGAGGTTCGTGTAATTATTATTATTATTATTATATCACCATTCATTACCATTTAATTATTGGGGTTTTCATAGTCCACAAAAAGGTCGTAATAACCCTAAGGGCAAATGTGAACTCATTCAACTCTCTGAACTCACATACAAGAAAGGGGGTCTGCAACTCTTATAAAAATTTAATGTGTTACTTATAAGGAAAAAGATTGTACAAGTTTTTTTGCCTCATTGCGGGCCATCAAAATTATATATTCAAATTTCAAATTGAATATATGTTCCCGAGAATCATGAGTTCTTCGACAGACATCCTTGTATGGGATTTGTGGTAGAAAATCAAATTTGAGAGCAAAAGTGACCGTTTGCTCCATACTGTTTTGGGAGCAGATCCTCGGCATCAAGATTGGTGATGCCAATCTGATAGTCAAGGGCGGAGTCAAAAATTTTAATTAGGGGCTCAGATTGGATGCTTGTGCACAAAGGAATGAATTTATGCGGAGGTTAAGGGCAGCGTTCTCGATTCGATTTTTTTTTTTGGCTTATTTATTCACATTTTTTTTTTTAGATTTTTCGGATATCACTCTTTTAAATAATAAGACTTGATCGCTTATTATAATTTGTGTAGCTTCACTGATGGTAATACAAAGGAGATAACTACACATGTTACATGTAAAAATACTTTTTTTTTTCAAAAATTAAGGGGGGTGGGGGGGGGGGGGGGGGGGTTGGTTGTTTTACATCCCAACCAAGTCCCATGTACATTTGCCCTTGCTGTACACCATTTGTTTTTGGTATTTTCATATTTTACAAAATAGCCACAAAAAAAAAAAAGATAGGTGCTGTCAGCATTTTATTAGTGCTGTCTACGAATTGGAAATCAGCTCCAAAAGAAGATAGCCCCAAAGATAACCAAGAGAACCTACACCAAACTCGTGAAGAACACACACAAATTACTCCCAAAAAAGCCAATAAGGAACCCCACATTAGAGTATTGATATTTAGCTTTAAGGGTAGTTTAGTCTTTTACTTTACTTAAGATAATATTGTATGCTTCGTTATATTCTCTATTTTTTTTTTGTTCTTCATCAATCATTCTGAATTTATGTGATGAGAAACACTAGCTCTCTTTTCTCTTTTCCTTTTACTGTTCTTTGATTATTTGATATATTCACATGGTATCAGTGCATGTTCTAATCTCATTCATGTTCTTCGTGTTATCAAATTTTTATTTTTTACATAATTCTAGTTCGTTTTTGGATCTCTCTCTGATTCGGGTTTATTTTTGGATCTCTATTTGATTTGGGTTCATTTATTGGATCTCTCATTGATTCTGGTTCATTTTTTTGGCTCTGTCTTTGATTCTGGTTCGTTTGTTTTGTGTTATTTGATTGTTTCATTTTTGTAATAGCTAGTGAAATAGATGATTCGTTTCAAGCGATTAATGTTAAACTCGATGGTAAAAAATTTGCATATTGAAGTTTTGTAATGAAAAATTTTCTAAAGGGGAAGAAGATGTGGGGTTACGTCAGTGGAGATTATAGTAAACCTAAGAATGAAAAGACTGAAAAAGATGCAGAATTGCTAAATGCTCGGGAAGCAAATAATTCAAAAATCATTTCTTGGATCAACAACTCTATTCTGCCCTCGATGGGTTTGCAATTGGTGAATTTTGAATATGCAAATGAGGTGTGGGTTCATTTGGCCAAATTTTTCACATAGTCCAATTTTGCGAAAAAGTATCAATTAGAGTGTGATATTTGTGCCATTGAACAAAAAAAATTGAGTATGCAGAAGTTCTACTCTACAATGACAGATCTTTGGGATCAATTGGTTCTGATAGAGTCGACTGAATTATGGGCGTTTGCACCATTTATCTCTAGCAGGGAGGAATAACTTCTGATTCAGTTTTTGATAGCCCTACTTAATGATTTTGAGGGCTTTCGTGTGTCTATTGTCCATCGTACGTAGCCCACTTCTGTCTTTTGATTATGTTGTCCATGAGTTATTAGCCGAGGAAATACGTCTCAAGACTCAGTCCAAAAAGAGAATTCTCCCCAGCCCTAATCCATCTGTTTTAGTGGCCTCTTTTCGGCCAACGTCAATAATCAGAATAAGCCTTACTTGTGAGTTAGTAGTGATATATGCAGCTATTGTAAGGACATGGGTCATTGGAAGGCTCAGTGTCCTAGGTTGGGTTGAGCAAACCAGCCCTCGTATAGTTGACCACCACAACAGCAGCAACATCAGCCTTTTCATTAGAAATCTATCATCCAATCTCAGCAACGTTCTTATAGGTCTCCACGGCCTAACATTGCAGCAGTTATACCACTATCAGACTCATTTGGACCTGGTTCCACTTCCCCATCCACTGCGTACGTCCATGATCTCCTTTGTTAAGCACTTTAAAAGTTCCTTGCCACACAGCCGCATATTATGTCCATGTCTTCTCTAGGGTTATCTTCAGTAGGGGTGGGCAATCACTCAGTTCGGGTGAGATTCTGAAACTTCAATTCGGGTTAAATCAGTTCGGTTTGGAAGAAACAATACTGATAACCAACCGAAAAATAAGTCAAAAGTTCAATTCGGTTTCCAAACTTCTAATTCGGGTTTGAATGATTAGATTGGGACAAAATTCAATAAAAGTCTAAACCTGCATTTTTTTTGGGTACCGTTATCTCCATTTTTAAACTCCAGTACTCAGTAGTGGTAAGAAGAATTTAGACATTATACCACAGAATGCAAGTGAACCATGTATATACATACATATATATATATATATATTTACTTTAATTTGGCATTTTGAGGTGTGTTTAGTTGTAGATTACACTCTACAAGTGACAACACTTTCAAGATCAACTGTATATGTCTACTTTTGATTATTAATGAAAGGATATTGGTGTTGTTCAAAAGAGAGAGAGAGAGAGAGAGAGAGAGAGAGAGAAAACTGATTAAACAGGAAAAATCAGAACTCTAAGAATCTGAACAAAGCCAAAAGTCAAGTTCAAAATTTAAACCAATGTCTCATAATTTGAACCCAAGGAAAAGAAAGAAAAAAAAAACCCTAATTTTAATTTTGAAGAGACGAAAGATACTAACAACTAAGTTGTAAGATAGAACCCTAAATTGAATTCAGTCTGTAATTGTTCATCCTAAATACCCTGAGAGAGAGAGAGAGAGAGAGAGAGAGAGAGAGAGAGAGAGAAAACAATACCTTAACCGTCCATGAGTGTTAATGGAGTGGCCATCGGAATCAGAGCTCCTCCGGTCCGGTGCTATGGCGACGAAGAGAGACAGAGAAAGAGAGAGTTAGAGCCTCTAGCTCCTCCGGTCCGGTGCTATCATGGCTATCGCCTCTGTCAGCTGTGTGTATCGAAGTGAGAGTGAGGGTTGATATTTTGAGTTTTAATTTGACTGCATAAAACTGATTTATATTTTTTTATATGTACATTACAAATATCGGAAGTTTGAGTCGGTTCGGTTTAGACACCTACTACACATAACCAAACTGAACCCAATAATTAGGGTCGGTTCAAAACTGAACAGAAAAATTATCTGAAGGAACTGAATCGTAATCCTTGTTCGGTTCGGATCGGGTAAAAATTCGGGTCGACCATGCCCACCCCTATTATTCAATCATTTGGGTCTTAGTCTCTGGAATTTCCAATCACTCACCATCACCTTAAGTGTGGAGCTATCACCTTGCCTTTTATTTATGTTTTCGCTCAGATTGCTGATTAATTTGTTTACAAAGTGACATCCGATTCAACGTTTTCGTTTTCTTGTTGGCAAACTCTCTATGCTAGCTTCTAGCCGTAGGAGGGATATTAGTGTATTGATATTCAGCTTTAAGGATAGTTTAGTTTTTTACCTTACTTAGAGTAATATTGTATGTCTAGTTATATTCTCTTTTTCTTTTGCTCTTCATCATTCATTCTGAAGTTATGTTATGAAAAACCCTAACTCTCATTTCTCTTTTTTCCTTTGTTATTATTTGATTATGTGATATATTCAAACCCCATATATATAAAATCTGTTTTCCACCATATATTACTGTTTTATTTTGATCGATGCGAGTATTGGAGGGAGATTGTTCGACATGGAGTGATCAAACCGTTGAACAACAAAAGAATTAAATTCTCAAGATCGAGGTAGTCTCAGGTAACTGATAGACGAAAGAATCTGAAGATGGAGAGAAAAGAGAGATGGAAGACTTCGTGCTGAAGAGTTTCTTTCCAATTGATTAAGGAAACAACAATTACAGTTTCTACTCTTGATGATTAATTCAAAGTAGACAATGCCCCCAATATCTAGATCAATCATACATTAACAAGGTGGACTAATTCATTGATTATAACATGGTGATGTAATTAACAATATAAAAGAGGTGCCTGATTTTCTTTTGTTTTTTTTTTTAAAGGGAATATGTCACATTGAAGAAGTTATATGATAAAGATTAATTACATGGGATTGGAAGTCAAACTCCACTCTAAATGCAGGATTGCCCGAAAATTACACCCCAAAAACCATTACAGAACTTCCCCCAAAATGAAAACCAACCAAACAAAACTTAACACCCCAATGCTAATGCCTGAATATATTTCTTTTAATCTTAGTGACCCAATTCTACAATTGGTGCTCTGGTTACTAATATGGAATAGTGAGATGTTGGTGTGATAACGATTAATAATGGTACTGGTTTACTGATTTTGGGTTTGATAGTTGTCTCCCTCATCTTAACTCTGCTGCATATTTCGTTTCCTCAGTGTTGGACTTATGTTAAAGTTGGGTACGACTTACTATAGAACTTTTGACTCCAAAATGAGGTATAGTGGCTTTATCTATTGGAGTTTAGGGAAGATAAGGAAGTGGATATATAGAAGTGATGTTCAGCTTTTTTGCTGCTGGTTGTGGGCATTTGTGCTGCTGCTGATGTTTGTTTGGAGGGAGAGTTTTTATGGGATGAAGTGTGGTTGTGCTACTGCTTGCAGCCTTCTGAGGTTTGACATGCAGCTTACAAGTTATGCTGCAGAAAGATGTTGGCTTCAGAGTATTACGAGCTCTTAGACGGCCTAATGTCTGGTCCCGGGTCAGAGGTCTTCGATCTGTGGAAAGATCATGCTGCTGGTTATGGTGCTGCAGATTTTAATTTTTTGGGTTTTGATGTACTCTTTTTGTGTACTTGGATAGAGATGAAATAATAGTAGCTCATATGTTGGGTGGGAGTTAATGCTTTCATAAAGGTGTCTCAAGGATGGCCAATAGCAAATTCTACATTGAAGCTGAATACATTAACCAAAAGTTCAAGTCAATTTTCACACTGTCCAAATTGTGGTCATGAGTGATCAAACATGTCTTACAGCAACTGCACGAGGTTGTGATTCTTCGCGCAATATAAATTTGAAGTCAGTCTGGATTTCTTGGAAATTTCAGCATGGACAAGGCGCTGACTGAACGAGGATGGAAATTGGTTTTGCTGAGATTTTTGCTGCTGATTTTTTTTTGCTTGGGGCTGAGTTTTACTGTTTTTGCTTAGTAATTTTTGGTTCGGTTCTTCGGCTTCTCTGGCCTTACTTAGGCTTGTTGATCTTTTTTTGTTTATCGTTTGGACTTTGTTTTTTGATTTGTGTTTTGGGAATCTTTGTTTGTTCAATGCCAATTGTGATGGCTCCAACTTGTGCTGTAATTGCAAACAAGATTTATTATTATCATGGAAAACCAATGAAAGATTACAAGCTAGCGCCATAGACAAACATATCTACAAGATCTCCCAAAGATCGGACAGATCACACACACCCAGCAATATTACATCAGGAAAACACAAAGGCCAAATACAACTCAAGATAGCCCCAGATCCCAAAAAACTACACGAGAATTTGAACTATTGAAAGGAAAATAACCCCCCACATATCTCAAATAGGAGAATATATCTTTGGGTTAATTTCACAATGATTGTTGATTCATCCCCCACATAGATGCAGGTATGCACAATTGTGGGTTACCAGTGTTTAAAAAAGGTTATATATAGATTTATCACCTCATCGATGATATGGGTCACTAAAACAATTGTGCAACAACTGGCGTGTGTTTGAGGGGATATGTGTTGTATGATTGTTAGGTGTTAATTAATTTGATATAAAGCCTTAGCCACGGTATGAATTAGGGGCAGAGGTAATTAGCTACTGTTCTGGGCAGAGGTGATGCTCAGAATGTAGTGACTGTATCAATTTCGTGTATTTTGATAATTCAATAATTTTGCTGTTCTACAAAAAAAAAAAAAAAAAAAAGTAAAAACCAATTGTTTTTTTTATGTGCAAGGATAGACCATTCATGTAGCACTTTTTTTGCACCTTTATTTTATTTTATTTTATTTTTATCTTTCAAATAATACTATGGTTCTCAAATTTAAATTTTGAATTCAATTATGTTTCCCAATCCATGTCAGTTGCAAATCAGAAGATAAAATTGATGAACCATAGCGTTTGATTTTTCACACCAACTCATTTCAGCTTATGAACATTTGCAAGTTGGAGAGAGATGACCCACGGAATCGTGGTTTTTTGATTGATGGTACCGTTGACAAAATAGCAAGTAAATAATTACATATATGTATAAGTACATATATAATTTATTTTAAGTTTTGATTCCATGCTTTTCGAAGATGCCAGCCAGAATGTCTATGATAGATTGATCATAGGGCATCAGTGACAGAGATACTAGGGAGCATCGCCAATTTATGTAGAACTAGTTGGTGCAGTGACCGATCCGGAATCTGACACAAAACCCTTGTTGTGCTAACCCGACCCATAAGGCCAGTCTACAACCCTAGACCGCAAGCCTACATCGACCTAGCTAAAAGTGTACCATTCTAAAAAGGTTTTGGAGCATATATATATATATATATATATATATCCTAGCATTGGAGAAATCTTTTGGTGCTCACATGATATATACCAGGTGGCATGTTACGTGATGTTGTGCAGGTAGGATTGTATACGAGCTGATTCGCTCAACAAACCTTCGGGACATATTCGATAAAGGCTCTGCTCGTTTAATTAACAAGCTAAGATCAATTTAGATTTCAAGCTCATTTAATAACCAAGTCAAGCTCAAACACACATGAGCTCGGCTCGACAAAGCTCGTGAACACATTTGAATAAGGCTCATGAAAAAATTTGTGAATATGCTTGATAAAAGGTTTGTATATATACACCTATTGTAAAACTACGTAGTATTACAGGATACTTGAACTCTTGTTTATACAAGTAAACGTCAAGCCTGTAAAAAACTATATTGAACTGACTATAGTTTTACAAGTAAAAATCAAGCTTGAATTTCATGCACGCTCATTTAGTAAATAAGTCAAGCTCAAACATACATGAACTTTGCTTGGCTAAGCGGTACGCATCCCTACCTACTTTCAATAAGAGTGAGTTATTTGGATGGACCCCACAAATAATAGACTTCCCTTGCACATAGAGACATGGGTTCGACCTAAGTAAGTCATTATTCCAGCATGGTACACGGTACCCATAAGGTACCCGGTACTCATAAGGTACCCAAAAACTACTCCTAGCATTGATGCTTACATTGGTCCACTACATTGGCGCAAAATTAGGTATCGATTTTTTAACATTCAACTTTAGCTGTGTTCTTCATGTTAGTTAAATATTTTATTTATTCATATTTTGTTAGAATTGTCTTACATTTCTCACGTTGGAATGTCGCTCGAGCGAGCCACTCGGGTGAAATAGTGTGAATTTGAGACTGGAATCTCTCCCGTTCGGAGTGCCGCCGAGCGTACAAGGTGTTTATGTGCGAGAATTAAGTTTCCTAATCTGACTGGGAGATCAATCAGATTGGAATAGTTTTCAAAGATGATTGGATTTACAAAGGTGAAAGGTTTCCTAGCTAATTGTATAGGAATGCTTACAAGGCAAGTTTTTCAGTGAGGAAGACGTACCGTGTGAGTAATCTACTCCTACTAAGATTTGGCAAGGTACTTTGTATAAATAGGGAGCTATAGTGAAGAAGAAGAGTATCTTGAAACTAGAGACAATGTTCTTGAGAGAAAATTCAAGTAAGAGAGAGTGTGGATCTTGCTTAGCAAAAAAAAAATGTGGAACTTCGGCTCAAGTGGTGGGTTTGGGCCCAATCGGGTGGTGAAGATGGCTACGCCCATGGTGAGGAATCCTCAATGGAGCGGAGAGTAACCGATGAAGAAGAGAGAGAGAGAGAGTAATTGGTGTATCCTTATGCATATGTAAGAGCTTTTGACAGGTCAAGTGATTGTGATGAGTGCAATGTATATATATATATATATCTATATATATGTATGTGTGTGTGTGAGTTCGATCTTAAAAGAGTAGCTTGTAATCATTGATGATCAATAAAAGATGAGCTTGGTGATGTAGGCATGATTGGCTAACCCATGTAGAAATATATGTATTCTTGTCTTGTGTTGTTTATTCTTTTTATGGTGTGTTCTATCTTGCCCTTATTATTGGTTTCATGTGAATTATCTTGTTGGATGCTATTGATCTTGGAAGCCCACCCACATGACATATTTCTTATGATTAAATTTGTACTAATTAATATTGGAAAAAGATCCAATAGTTAGGATTTAGATAGAGACTAGTCTAGTTAGCCTTTAGATTTGCATATTAACTAGATAGATTAGCGGTGAAACAAAAATTGACCGGATTGATCGAACCTATTGATTTAGTTCGGTCAATTTTAAAAAAACTTCATACAGTGTAAAATTCGAACCGAATAAAAAATTCACACTAAATTAAACCGAACCGAAATTGATCGATTTGATTAAAAATTGCACCGAACAAAAACGAACTGTTTTCACCCCTAAAATGTCTAAGCGCTCATAAAAACTATTTTGTGAATACCATTTTGGTTGAAGTCTACTCGAGACCTAACTCTCCACACTCTAAATTTTTTGTTTTTAATTTTTTTAATATATATATAAAATAATAATTAAAAACAAAGATCACGAGAAAGAGAGTGGGAGTGTGTGTTTTGTGATCGAGGCCTCTCTCACACATGACGTATTAATATTCCGATGTACATGCCATTCATTGTGACACATGCATGCATGCATGTACGTTAGTGGAAAAATAACACTGTAAAAAGCCTGCAGAGAGCCATTTGTTGCTGTTTGTGGAGATATGACCAGGATCTCTCCATCTCTCTCTGCTTCTCTCACTCTGTGTATCTTTGTTTTGTAGAGAGAGAGAGAGAGAGAGAGAGGGTTATGAGTAGAAATCGATAAAGTTGGACATTGAACGCGGTAAGGTGTCTGATATTTGTTGGCCACTCCAAGTGATATCGGGTGGCTTTACCTCTTCAACTGCTGAGATTTCAGAGTACGTTCACAGTTTATCTTTTAGCTCTTTTAGATAACCCCACATGCTGTCCTTGAGCTACATCTATATGTATTAATATATACGTACTACATAAACATGTTTTATATATTTTATGTCAATGTGGACAAAATAACTATATATAGATATGTCGTTCTTTTGAACCACATAGGGACATCGACATACGCATACCCCACCAAAAGATATGGGCTAGCTCAGAGGAGAAGTTATTCATTGGTCGGGGTTATTATCATGTGGTAAAGTGAATTGTCTGACTTTTGAAAATTAGAAAGTTTACACTTAATTATATGATAATTTTTTATTGGCCGAAATCACTACATGACATTTAATTCAAGATCTAGGAATAATTTCTCAACTAATTAAGAGACAACATTGCATAGATATGCCTCTACTTTATTCAATGAAATCTGTTGCGCGCTTTGCGGGTCAAAAGTCTTTGTTGTGATCAAACTGCATGTAATTTAATTAACTCTTCTTGACTCGGTTCAGAGCTGTGTTAAAAAAAAATAAAAAATATAATCACTTGGTGTAAGGTCTCTAGTTAATAATATTTAACTACCGGTCTATAAAAAAAAATTTCAACATTTTCTGAGATTCTCAATATTTTTCAGGCAAAAAAACCAATTAATTTGTACCTGATGCGTTGAGGTTAGTGCACAATTTATTTATTTATTATTATTATTTAAAAAAATTAAAATGTTGTTTAATTTTTCTCTCTTTTTTTGACATTAACTTTTGAATTGTCTATAAAAAATTTCAATCGAAAAATTCAAACATTGGGAGAAATATCTTTGAAACCGAATAATTATGACAAATTTTATGTTTAAAGTCTTTGAATTTTTTTTTTCTTTTTCTGGAAATGTCACTGAATCTGGAGAATTTAGAAACATTTTGGGGGAAAATGTCTCTAAAAATTCATTTTAGCGGATATTTTAAAAGTTGACGTTGGCAATTTTCTTTTAACAAAAATTAGGCGTTAACAACAGCGTGACAAGTACAATGGGGGAGGGGCAATTTGTTTGCCAAAATCAAAAATTAAAAATTAACGACTTCAACCAAAAAAGAGAGAAAAATAGGTGTCTATTTGGACTTTTTGACTCAACTTCAACGACCTTAACCAAACTTTCCCCCAACAATTGAAGAGGTGATTCACTCCACCTATGCCATGGAGGGACATAAGACCCAACTTGACACCAAATGAGTATACTCACTTTGTTAATTAAACACCTAATTAGTCTGGTGCACATAAATAATGCGTGTCACATAAATAATATTGTACATACAGACCGATCGGAGTCCTAGTTTTTATTTGGTTTGGAGCTAGTATAGAAGTCCTTAATTGTTGTGTTCCAGCTTCTTAAATCAGGGTGGGGAGTTATACTTTGCTTTTATACGCATGCATCGGTAGGATATGGGAGTTTTTGGAGGTTGCATGTGGTATGTTGATCTTTTAATTTTAGGTATATATCACATATCTGTTTACACCCTAAATATAAAAATAAATTTTTATATTTATGACCGGTTGTGTTATGCAACTTGGGAAGTTAATTTTTTTATTTTTATTTTTTGAACAGTAAAAGTTTCCTTTCATTTATACTCAAAAGTATTCATATACTTTTTTTTTAAAACCTCGTCATAACGAGGGAGAAAGTATTATAAAGTCCACTGAAAGCACCAATAAAAAGGGGGACATGAGGCCTTACCCTTCAGCAACCACCCAATACAAGAATGAAATAAAACCCAAAATCTGCTATTGAAGAAACTGTGCACATAATTGGTCAACCAAAAGCAGCCAAGTAGAGCAAAATAAGCCATATGTTGAGCGATCAATCAGCAAAACAGAGTACTGAAGAGGAAGTAAATTTCTAGAAGTCACAGCAATGACAAGCAGTAATAAATTCCATAACACAGAATATTGAACCTGAGAGGAATCCTCCAAAAATGGAGCAATGAGCAAGGCAACCCCCCCCCCCCCCCCCCAAAAAAAAAAAAAAAAAAAAAAAAAAAAAACAGTGAATATACAAGTTTGTAAGTATGAATGACCCTGCATTGACGTCCCTCCAAACAAAAGACTTCAAAGTGGGGTCAGTCTCCAAAAGGAATTGTCAAAACCATGCTTCCAATCGAATAGATCTATTGACACCCGATTTGGCCAAAAAGTCTGCAACAACATTCACACTTCTAGGAATTTGTAGGAATTTTGTTTCAATGTTCAGTGATTTCAATTTTCTGAGGTTGTTGACAATTGAGTTTGCTACATCATTTTGCTTCCACAGAATGGTTTCCACGGATATAACCCATGAAGTGGCAACCGATGAATCACTTTCAATGTGAAGTTGCTCACAGGAGAAAGTATGATATTCAGCCAAATGAATTCCAACCTGTAAAGCTTTAGAGATAGCCCTTAATTCGGCTATGTTGGAGTCCAAGATCCCAACATTTTGTGGAAAAATGGCAAGAAAAGACCCATTACTATCCCTTAACACTCCCCCGATTCCTGAAGGACAAGGTTTACCAATAGAGGAGCCGTCAACGTTGAATTTTAAAATGCCATTTTGAGGTGGCGACCAAACTCGATGTTCCTTTAACTTCTTCGCCTTCGAAATGATGCAGTCTTGTGTGGTGTTTCTCATAAAGTCACTGCAAGAGATATGGAAATTGGAGCAAGAAGACTTTAACCACCAGAATAATCTAACTTTGATGGTGATTATAATTTCTTCCAAGTTTCTTGATGAATTATTGAAAACAATTTCATTGCGCCATAGCCAAATAGACCAACACACAACGAAGAAAAGACATTCCCAAGCCAGACCCACATCGGGGGAAGGGCAGAGGGAACCCCAATGATGCCACCAGAGTGTGAAGGAAGCCGAAGAACAGAAAAGAATGTTCCACCATTTAATGCAGCCACACCAAATCTCCCACGAAACAGGACAGTGAAGTAGGAGATGATCAACTGTTTCTTCCACAAAGCCACAAAAGGCACATGCAAGTTCTTCTTCCGACAGATCTAAGAAGCTATGTACATATTGTTTAACCGCTATTTTGCCTTGTGAAGCTTGCCAACAAAAGATACTAACTTTTGGTGGACAACTTGATTTCCATAGCCGCATAAATTCCAAGGTAGGGTATTGCAGTTGGGTTTCCAGAGAGAGACAAAAGTTTATCTTTACAGAATAATGACCCTTTGCATCAAACTTCCAAATCAGTTTATCTGTCCTTGATTGACACAAACTAATTTGATCAATTTGTGATTTAAAGTTATTCCACTGTTCGACTTCCCATCCGAAGAGTGGCCTTCTGAGCTCAAAATTCCAAGTCCAATTTGTGCCAGTCCAGAATCCGTAGTTTGATATTGTCCCAAATTTATTATTTGACAATGCAAAGACCCGCGGATAAACTACACTCAGAGGTTCATCGGCAAGCAAGCCAACAATCTTGCCAAAATTTAATCAAAGAGCCATCTCCAAGGCTAAGACCTAAACCTTGAGTGATGATGGATTTGTAGATAGAATCTGTAGATAGAACCTTGTGTAGCCATCCCCAAACTCATATACATTTGGTATTGAAGTGTTGTAACTTGTAAATTAATCTACCCCTCTACATCTCATAATGTCACCAAAATTACAAAAATCGAAAGCTAAAGCTCCTCCCAAATCAGTCCACATTATCTCTGGGTCCACACAGATATCTTTGGTCTATAGCCATGCTCAAAACAAGGAATGTGTAGCCACATCAAGTCACAGATATCAATTATGCCCACAAAAATTTTATGATAACCAAAGAGAATAAATCATAGACAGTCCATAGCCACAGCCACATCATATCAGCCACACCCAAAACGAGTTGCTTGCAAGAGCTGAAACAAAACTGTCCCACAAGTAATCTGAGTAGAGATGATCCAAAAGAGCCCCAAAGTTGTGCTAGATGCTCCAAAAAAGCGCATAAGCACTTAGCTGTATATCCAGCAAAACAACACTTAGTTTCTATGCTGCTAAGTGCATCAAACAAAAACACTTAGCCGTGTGACAGCAACCAGATTGCACAATCACAGAGAGTAAAAGATTTTAAGCTATGTTCCGATATCGCACCACAATCAAAACCAGAAACAAACTCCAATTAACTCAGCAACGAAGAATTTAAAGATCAGACAAGTCTCCCTCACGAAACAAACAAATTTCCCCGACCTTTTGACTCCATCTCCTTCTAAAAATCTGTTCGATTACAAGAACTACAATAGCTTCCTGGCATATAGCATATAGCCGTGAGACTGATTAGATTAGATTGGTAGTTGTATCAAACCCAAAATTAAACACGATTACATTAAAAAGTCTCCAATTGGAACCAAGCACCTCCTGACATATTAGTAACCATTAGCCTATTGAAAAATTTACTATCAGACACACCCTGAGATTACCAAGGCAAAACAATTCAAACGGCATGTAATGGGGATAGATATATAAACACTCACGACACGAAAAGAGAAATACCACCCGACACACAAGAAAACACACACCAAAAACTCACACACACCTAAAGGAGAAAGAAGCTCTCCAACCCAAAAAGAAACTCCACACCCGAAGAAAACGTACACCGAAGGCCCTCCCCAACCCAGACCCAATCAGGAGGTTGAAAAATGATTGCAAAAGAAACACTCGGTCTCTATTGCATTCCGCTTTCTCATAGCCATGCCACAAAAGGGGAAACTCTATGCACTCCACCTTTGGCTAGATTATCCGCGACGTAGTTTGCCTCTCTGTTGATGTGGTCGATCCGGAACATCGCATGGTTTTCAATGCTATCAATTAGATTATGAATTTCATTTCAGGATGAAGTGATATTTCCAACACCCCGACGAGTCTCCCTTGACCCATGCAATAGCCGTTTTTGAGTCGCTTTCCACTACTTAATTAGAACCACTGAGATTGTCCCTCCCATAAAACATCCTTAATCCCTCTCGAATGGCAAGCGATTCAGCTTTATTAGAATCTTGCACGCCAATTGAAATCGAAAACAAAGCAACGATGTATCCGCTTTCATCCTGAAAGACGCCCCCAATTCCAGCAGGGCCTGGTTTCCCTATAGCCGAGCCATCCACGTTGAGTTTTAGGAAGCTAATAGGTGAGCAGCCCATGCAACACATGCACGCACAGTGTGTTGTGAGATGTTGCTGCACGCCTCCCTTAAATTAATCATCATATCAGAAATCGCCAAATTTGACTTGTCTACATTAACTTTGAGCCACCACACAAGATATAGTTTAATAGAGTATAGAGTATTATCTTCATTAAATGTGCCTCCTTTGAAAGATAAATGGTTCCTGTCCAGCTAAATCACCCAAATAGTATAAAAAAACACTAGTTTCCACGCCTCTGCGTACTTTACTTTCGGACATAGGACTGACCACATGTTCCACCATTGAAATAAAGAGTTAAGCATTACTGTAGATACCTCCCACCAACTACAAACCTTTCCCCATATTCTCCATGCTTTGTCACATAATAATAACAGATGATCTGCCGTCTCCGGATGATTTTGACACAGTAAACACTTATTTGCTTCCACCTCAAGCATTCTGATTCGGGATAAGTTATCTTTTGTGGGTAGTCTCCCTTCCACGGCCTGCCATACAAACACCTCCACCTTTTTACGCACTTTTCCTCCCCAAAACTGAGATATTACATGGCCTCTCTGAGCGTCTAAGACCGATGGTGTCTCTACTACCATTCTAAAGATTTAACAGAGAAAAAACCTTTCAGATTACCCATCCATATCATTCGATCTACGACAACTCGACTAATATGTACTCGTTGTAAGCATTCCCACAATGTGTTCCACTGCTTACATTCCCAATTGAATAGGCCTCTTCTCAACATAATTGACCATGACCACGTTTCCCCCACCCATGACCCAAATTGTGACACATTTCCTGAATTTGGTGTGGCGAGGGAGTATATTCTAGGAACTAACTGTCGCAATGTTAAGTCTCCAAGCCACTTGTGACCCCAGAAATCTATTTTATCCCCACTGGCCACACAGAATCCAAATCCATCTCGGATAGCGTTGGTATATTTACCATCATTCGACAATAGCTTACACATATTCTGAATAAAATACGATCCACGGCTGCACTTTAAAGCATCCCACTGAATCGAAGCCGAATTTATAGCATACTTTTGACATAAAACCTCCTTCCAAAGTGCCAAAGAGGTGGACCCAAATCTCCAAATCCATTTCGCCATAAGTCCTCTATTTCAGTCTAGCATGTTCCCGATGCCTAGCCCTCCCTCTTGCTTACTACGACAAATTAGCTCCCATATTACCCAATGTACCTTTCTGGCATCTTGGTTTCCCCCCCAAATTTTTTTTATATATTGCTTCTAGTTTGTGCCCAATCGTCTTGGGGACCAAAAAGTACGAGAAAAAGTATAGAGGAATGCTAGAGGCCACTGATTTGATTAAAATGAGACGTCCACCTTTGGATAATAATTGACCTTTCCACTGTGCCAATTTTCTCTTTACTTTCTGAATAATTGTCCCCCACGTGGTTACCCTTTTAGGATTAGCACCTATGGGAAATCCCAAATAATTAATTGGGAGCTCCAAAACTCTACAATTAATTTGGGCAACCCAAAGATTGATCATTGGAGACACTACCCTACATCCCACAATGCCACTCTTGGAGAAATTAATCTTCAGTCCCGAGATCAATTCGAAATATCTAAGCACTCTTTTCATCGTTATCAATTCATTCCCGTCGGTGTTCCAGAAAATGAGAGTGTCATCCGCATATTGCAAGTGTGAAATTCTTAAGTTCCCAGAGCCAATTCTTACTCCTTCAATCAGCCCAACCTCTCTAGCTTTAGCTAGAAGCAAACTTAAACCTTCCACCGCAATGTTGAAAAGCAAGGGTGACAGTGGATCACCTTGCCTAAGTCCCCTTTTGATGGGAAACTCTCTAGATGGCAAACCATTAATGAGGACTGACATTGTCACCGTGCTGAAGCATTCCACCATCCATCGGATCCATACGTTCCCAATCCCATATTCTTCAGCATGAATTCAAGAAATTCCCAACAGACTGAATCATATGCTTTTTTGAAGTCAAGTTTGAACAAAATACCACCCTCATTGGAATGTTGCATAGTATGAAGCACTTCAGAATCAACCAGCATACTGTCGAAAATCTGTCTACTTTTAATAAAAGCCAACTGATTTTGGCCCAATAACTGTGCCGATTACCCTTTTTAGCCTATTTGCCAATGTCTTCGCCAAGATTTTATACAAGCTGCCCACCAAACTTATTGGCCCATAATCAGCAATGGTGACAGGATTACAGATTTTTAAAGCAATGAAAGTAGAATTGATACCCTTTGCTAGCTTGCTATTTAAGTGAAAATCAGACAAGAATGCCATGACATCGCCCTTGATTAGAGTCCAATGTTGTCTTAGGAAATTAAAATTAAAACCGTCTGGACCCGGCGCCCTCGACCCGTTACCGGAATTAATGACCTCATAAACCTCCAATTCTGTGAACTGTTATTCCAGAGCCACCCTTTGTGCTTCAGAAATTGTGTTAAAACCCTGTTCGAACATACACGGTCGCCCGTACCAATCCTGATCACAATGTTTTTGAAAGAAATCTACTGCTGCAGATTTCAATCTCAATGGGTCTTCAAAAGCTTGATTCCCAATATAAATCTTTGACAACCAGCTACTTTGATTTCGATTAGCTACAAGAGTATGAAAAAATTTTGTGTTTTTATCCCCATCTGCAATCCACTTGATTTTAGATTTCTACCGTAGTGAACATTCTTTCGCTCTGAGTAATTTGCTAGAGTTTCCATACAAGTTGAGCACTCTCCTCCATTTCTGGTATAGATAGTGTAGACACCCCATTTTGTCGGCTATCGGATTTAGGAGACCCATAGCTTGGTGGTTCGCAATGATCGCAAAAGACTCGAAAGGACTCTCGGAAGTCAGCTCCATCTCTCAGAATGCTCAGAATGACCAAAATGCCCCTAAAAGCCCGAAAACTCCCAGATTTGGTCCCAAAGTTCTGAAAACATGCTATTTCGTAAGAAAAGCGATAAAAAGAGCTTTAAAGAGAAATCAGATGAAATCGTCGACTCCCAGAGACCCCCGGAAGTCCCGGAAGTTCCCGAAAAGTCCCCGTTGACCGGTTTGACCAAGGTTTGACCAAGGTTTGACCAGGTTTGACGAAGTTTGACCGAAATCGTCCGAATTCACCAAAATCATTTTAAATCATGGAAAAGTGTTAAAACAAGTTCCAAAAGAAAATCGAGCGAAAACATCGGCTCCCGGGAACTCCCGGAGGTTTCCAGAACTTCCCGGGAATCCCAGGTTTGACCAGTTTGACCAGAATTTGACTTTGGGATCGGGGCACCAAAACAATTTTCAAATATTTTTCATGGATACTAGAGGTCAATAGCTTGCCAACGGTATATCGTACATAATTTCTGGATTTAAAACGAATTTATTGTGAATTTTCGAAGGTGAAAAAGGCGATCAAACCGGCTTTTATCACGAATACCGCAAAACTTTTCAAAGTGACCTATCCCCGAACTATTTTTTTATGTAAAGTAGACTCCATTACCTTTCCAACGGTATATCACAACCTCAATTTGGAGTTCGTACGCATTTTCTGTGAATTTCGGACGAAATAGGGCCTTTTCGCGAATACCGGAACATCAGGGGGCCTAAACAGCATTATCCAGACGAAGGGAGGAGCACTGCCGCCGCGGCACTGGCCCAGTGCCGCCGCGGCACTCCCCTCCAGAACAGTGTATTTTTGCAATATGTTTTGTGGTCCCATTTTGATTAATTAAAAGCCAAAACGACATAGTTTTATGATTTCAGATGTTTGGAGCCAATGGGAATACTTTCTAAATCCCAAAACCACCCCAAGTTGGCCTATATAAACACCCCATTACTCCTCATTTTGGGGGAGTCAAATGTGAGTTTTGAAAAAGTTTGGGAGAGAAAGTTGTAGAGATAAGGTTAGAGTAGAGAGAAAAGAAGCTTTCTTCTTTGATTTTCAAAACAAAAGTGAGTTCTAAACCTTGTTTTTACTTCATTACTTCCATTTACCTCAACATTCAATACTCTCAACCACCATTTTAGTGAGCATTTAAGAGAGTAGAAGCTACTTCCATGTCTAGTGTCACTACATATGAGTGAAACACCAATCTACAAGTTCATGCTTCATGAATATCATCTATTGATCATCATCTACTTGCTTGTTTATTTATTGTTCATCTCTTCTTATCCCATTTCTTTTTTATTTTCTTTATTTACTTACTAGTTCATCATCATCTAAGTGATGACATGAAGTTTGGGGTGAGTGAATCCTTATGGATAGTAGCTCTTGACCTCAAAAACATGTTTGATAGATGATGATCATAACCTCAATACTTCCAAGGTATTCTTGGAATGTATTGAAGTTATGTTCAAAAATAAAATAAATCTCTCCAACAATCTTGGAGATTCTTAATGATGAGTTTGATGTTGGTATTCTAAGTGGCCATAATCCTTATTGAGTGTTGAAAATATGTTTTCAAAACATCTATTTCAAAACCCCTCTCAATCCCTCTCATTTGGTTTCAAGAAACAAAACTTTGCTTTCCCCAAAATCTCCAAAATAATGACCCAAAACAGTGAGCTGTTCAGATTCAAAGATTTGTTTTGAATTAAATACTAGAGTTATGATGATGAAACCACTTGGAAAACCTTCCTAATACATCATAGTTTGTCCCTAATTTTTCTCATCAATTATAGAGATGTAAAAGTATTTGTTTTGGATGAGAGAAGTTCATATTCATAATCTGCCTCTGTTCTCACAGAATGTTCACCCAACTTCTTGCACTTATTCTGGACATTTTCATCACTGTACATATATCTTTTCTATTTTTTTTTTATAAAACTTGGGTGTCTTAGGAAACTTTTGGTATATAATGGGTCATCATAAACCTTTTCTTTGATTTATGAAAAATCATACAAAATCAGTCAACAGTGCAGTTTTTGTTTCTGAGTCATGTGTACATTCTGATTTTTTTCTTTTAATCTGTGATAGCTATTGATGTTTGGCTTTTTGGGTTCTTTTCTAGACACAATAAGAATGATCTTTGATTTTTCTCACATTTTCCTAGGCACGTTTGATCTCCCATTATAATGTTGCAAAGTAATACATGCAGTCTGTCCACTATTCACAGCAAGCACCTTTTAACTTTCATTCTTTGATTTAATGCTTATATGCATTCCAAATTAGCTCATATCTTAGGAAGTAGTTCATACTACATTTGTATACATCCCATGTTGATTTAATCCATTCATTCATACACATTTTAGACTTCTAAGTCATTCTAGGAATCCATGTACCCAAAACACACTACAACCTTTGCACATTTTAGATACATACATTGCATTCATGCAAGATTTGGGGCTTTTGTGACTCCTAATCTAAGAAGATTATAAGGAATGATCATGATCACACGTTCATGCTTCCCCTTGATCTAATCATCCTTTCTCATCCGTCCCGGGGATTGAGAGGTCTTCTTTTCTCAAAGAATAACATGCATCATACTAGCTTGCTAAGCATATTTTCATTTCTTTTT
Source organism: Hydrangea macrophylla (assembly GCA_033977485.1). Classification (NCBI taxonomy): domain Eukaryota; kingdom Viridiplantae; phylum Streptophyta; class Magnoliopsida; order Cornales; family Hydrangeaceae; genus Hydrangea; species Hydrangea macrophylla. The sequence goes on from CM066995.1 coordinate 98,311,787, forward strand.
ACTTGTTTCAAGAACAAATTCATGTCCCCTTTAGATTAGGAAGTCTTGATTATTTGATATATGATTAGACGATTTTTCCTAGGTTTATTTGTGTGATCTTTCACCTTACATTGTATGATATTTGACTTAGATCTTATGAATGATATCTTATCTTTAGATCTTCCATTTTCAAGTTTCTTATGTGATGTAATATACTATCATAGTATTATTTGTCGAACCAAACATAGTATAAGATGATTATTTGGATGCTAATTGAGGCCCGTGGAAAGACGGGGCGAGTTGAGGGTGTTTTAGTCGCGACAAAGGCTCCTTCCTCTCTCGTACCAAAACCCCGAACCAAGTTCTTTGGTTATGAAGGGCCGGTGCCCTTATCCGCTTGGGTGAGTCAAATTAGGTTTCTTGGTTCCTTAAAGACCAAGTGGCGACTCTGTATCTGTTTTCAACAGACCTTTCGTTTTCTTTCTTTGATTCAAATCAATTTCAAAGCAATCTCAAACAAGAGAAGTGGTCCGATTCCGCGTGTCCACAGATAGGTTCCTCCCCTCAAGCAAAATATCCAACTCATTTAATCTATCATGTGTTACAACCAAGTCCACGATAGAACGTTTGTGAGCATCCTACATTATACCCTTTATTTGCATCTTCATTTCTTTGAGATTTCTGAGAGCCCTTACCCCGTCAACCCCACTAACCGGATTGTGTAGCCAGACTTTCTCAATGGCAGCGATCACTTCCAGTAAATGAGTCCAATGGTCGAAGTATTTAAAAGGGGTTGGGCCCCAGTCAGTCTGTGGAATTCCAACTGCCACCGGAATATGATCCGAGATATTTTTTTTTAAAGCCCACTGCCGGAGAGAGGGAAAGCATTGACACCATCCTGGGTGAAATATGAACCTATCCAAACGAGCACGTTGTCTAGTATTGGTCCAGGTAAATTTTCTTCCAGCCATTTGAAGGTTAATTAGACCACACGAATTGACAAATTCGACAAAATCAGAGGTGGATGCTCTCTGTGACACCCCACCACTTCTTTCTTCTTGGGATAGCACCGCATTAAAGTCACCCCCAAGGCACCTGACTACTGGCCATCAAAGCTCTCAGCTCGGTCCACATTTCTCTTCGATCAACATCCATATGGAATCTATACACATTTGCTATAGCGCACTCTAGCCCTGTAGTTACCAACCGCCCACGCAGCACAATAAATCTAGGGCTGCATAAAATATCAATTGCATTAAAAAAAAAAAGAGCTATTCCTTAAGCACAATAATCCCCCTGCTGACCCATCGGCCTCCACCATAGCACTATGTTTCAACGAATTACCCCCCAAACATCTAAGAATAGTCTCAGACACCCCAGATATCTTGGTTTCCTGTATTAACAACATCCCTGGCTTTTCATTTACAATTAGGTTTTTTATGGCTTGCTTTTTCTATCCTCTGCCCATGCCTCTAATGTTCCAAGATATTAATTTCATTAATTAAAACAAAAACAAAAAAACAACCACCATACCTCTTATTCCGAAAATCCCATCACAGGGCTTTGCTGCCCCCCTCTGCTTTGTCACGATCTTCTCTCTCTCGTGCCTTGATTTTTTCCATAATTCTTACCTTAGTGTCCCTGTTGTCAATACCCAACTTTCTCCCCACTTCTATGGTATTCAAAGATTCCTCTTCAACACTAGATGTCCTGACTGGTTGAGAGGCAATACATACCCCCTCCTGGCTTCTCAACATCTGGATAGAACCTTTAACCCTTTTATTCCTTTTGACTTTTCTATGAGTTGCTACTGTATTACCGAAGAGCATGCCCATGGATAAATTTCTAGAATTCTGGTGTCTCATCAGCGCTGTATGTTTCCCTTTTTTTCAATAGAGCAAGACATTTGAGAAGCTAAAGAATCTATTTCGGATACCTTAGCTGGTTAAGATCAACAAACAGATTTAGCGGTGGAGGATTGCTGCTCCCTTCGTGAGCTTGTAGATTTGTAACTAGAATTGTAGCTTTTCCCTTCTGATCAACTGTATTCCACTGCAAGGACATGGGCTGCTCCGAAGTAAAAGACTTGGGTGAAGGCTCTTGATCATCACAGTTCCTAAACAAAGACTTAGGGTGTTCCATATAAGCTAACTTTGCTATCGGATTTGGTAGAGCTGAGCCCAAGACCAAACTATCTGGAACCATGCTTGTGGACGTATAGCTATGGGGCTCTTCAAAATGATCACATTTTTTGAGCAATTGAAATTTGGGCTTCTTAGATTGGGCCATTCTCTCCTGTAGTCTCCCAATTTGTTCTAAATTTGGGTTTTGAGGCACTCGACTGGTCGACCCAGATTGAGTCACCGCCTGTGTCCTAGGCACGTGATTCTGGGAAGAATTCAAATTTAATTTTGAATTTGAATTTGTAGAATTTACCTTTTTTCTCTCGCCCTGTTGGACCAAAACTCGCTGGGCTAACTCAGTGACATCCCCTACTGGCCCATTCATCCTATCAACAGATGTATCTTTTCGGCAACGATCGTCCTCACAGAAGACCCATTCCTTAGCTTCATCATTTGGTGCCCCAATATGCTCTTCTGTAATTTCTATTTCATCTATCACCTTATCCTCTTCCTATAGAATACTCACGGTAAAAACTTCATTGCCCAGCACAACTTTGATCTTCTGGCAAATGTGAGTTAGTTCTGTCGTACACACCCTAACCCTTCCTCGATCAAGCCGCGATTTGTTAATTGTATTTGAATCTACTTCAACACAGTCTCCCCAGAATTCAGCGATGCCTCTGAATAATCTCTCATTCCACGTTTGTAACAGAACACCAAAGCATCGAAGCCACACCATTCTGGCTCCACCAACATCTCGTGAGACCCATGGATATACCTCCGCAAACCATTTTTTGAGCCAAACTCCGTTATTTTGTAGAAGTTCGATCATATCGTCTTAACATTGAAATTCCAACAATAACTGATCACCCCTTAATGGCTTAGCAATGCATTTCTTCCCTTGACAATGGGTTAGTAGTTGTGATAGAAAATTGAGACTATGCAAGGTTCCCACCGCACACGTCATCAGCCACTCATTTTCTTCTGGTGGAAAGGCGCAGACGACCTCCCTTATTGTGTCCTTAACAGAATGTTGCACCTCCGTATTTGGCTCTGACATTTGCCCCTTTTCTTCTTTATCTTGACTTAGTTTTCCAATAACATCCACGTACCGATGAGCATCAGTATGCAGGAGGTATCCATATTCAGAATTTAGATTTTGCTTGAATTGCTGTTCTCCGCGATTACGCTGCACACCCCCAGAGCCTCTGTCAAAAGCCACCTTCTTAACCAAAATGGGTTTGCCATTTAGAATAGCCCCATTATAAAAATTGATCACATTATCCGCAGCCTTATCGTTGTCCACTCTAACAAAAGCAAATTTGTAACTCCTGCCTTTTCGCTGTTTGTTTGGAATATAGACATCACGAATCTGCTCCACATTTGAAATAAACCTTTTGAGTGAGAATGTATCGACCTTCGGATGTATGAAATCAACAAACAGAGTCACCAACTTTGCTCTGAAAATATCCATAATCCTTCTAACTCTCTGGGCTTCTGATGTTGTCCTTGGCTGATTTCTTTGCATGGTTCTCCCTTTTCCTCCTCAACAAAGTTCTACAATCTTGATTCTGGAAGTTAATTAACCACACTAGTGGGAAAGTTACCAACTTAGTAGGTAGTGGCTAACTAGTAGTGGAGAAGTTGCAATAGTGGGGAGTTATCATGGATATGGAAGTTACATTCAACACCTATAAATACACAATGACAATCTACATACAAATGGCTACACAACGCCACAAGCCCCCTGCGGCTTAGCAATACACTGCTCAATGATATTTTCTTTTTCAAATTGCATTCTATGTATTTGAGTCCATTCAAGTCACTGATCACTTGTTTTTGCTTTGTTATTTCTATTTTTTTAGCCGCTGTATTTAGTTGCACTGTTTAGTACTATAGTTTGTTCAATGAATATGTGTTCCAAAAGCTTTTGGTTCTTCCATTACTCGTTTGATTTGATTCAATGTGCTTCACCCATATCATCACTCTACCAAATTTGCTCGTATCAGAGTAATAGAACCTTAAGGGAAGGGTCATCCCTACTTCCCAACATCGGTTGATCCACATCTATCAAACAACGGTTAGGGATAGTTTTGGTTACACGTTTGGGTCTTCGTACAAAGCCCTTGGCACGCCCGGTCACATAATTAATTTTTAGCCAAAACAATTTGGCACACCCGGTGGGACCACCGAGTGATGTTTCGTGAAGCATGGTTACACTTCTACGACGATCAAATTCGTCTGTGAGAAGAGGCAATTGACCAACTTCTAGACGATATTTATCGTCTTGACTATGAGAAATGCGACAATTGCAACGATTTATTGCAATGTATGCGTTTGCAGCCTTGGAATAAAGAGGAACTTAATCGGCCGTTCGATGCTGAGAATGGCCGATTTAACGATAAAATCAGTTATCTTGAAGGTGGGATTGACTGTCTTGAGGCCGATAATCTGTATTTCAATAATGAAATTTTACTCGTTAAAGCCTCAAGTGGAGTTGACGATCCACCTCCCGGGGGACAAGACTGTGGCTTTATGTCCTTGAACGATTTTTTGGATTGGCCACTAGGAGAAAACGACAAAATTGCAAGTATAGACGATGAGCCGAAAATCTCTCTTTCGGCTAAGGATACCGACACTGGTGGAAATTTCTTATCTGAAGATATGTATAAACAACTCCTACAAGATTGCACCAAGGCAATACATAGCCTTGAGGAGCGTCTTAAACTGCCAATAGTGGTCGATGATGCCTTTACAAATCAAGAGATTGGTCACTTTGACCATCTCGATTTAAAGTCTTTTAGACCACTTGGGGGGCAAGACGGCAAAATTTCAATCACTAGTGACAAGCCGATAATTTCTATTTCGGCAAATGCTCCTCCCGCTAGTATTGGTGGAGATGAGAAGGCGGTTGGGGGCAAGTTTCACATAGGCCGAGTAATTTTATTTCGGCCACTGAATTTATTAATTTTGAACAACCGCCTTTGAGAAAGGTTACCATTGATGAATTGTTCAAGTTTTTTGGCATAATTTTATGCCAAAATTTACTTACACAAGAAGCCAAATAATAATTTTGTTTTTGTAAATTTAAAGCCCCATTGGATTTGTGGAGCCCATCAAAAAAGGATCTTAATTTTGTGGATGCGTTTATAGCAGTATTATTATGATCAGGTTCTATGTAGCACTCTTCACTTCGATTAAAAATTAAAATTTAAAAAATGTTAGGCCATAGAGACCGAAGTGGGTTGCCATGAGTTTACAATGCTCATTGTGCACATGGCCGATGAATTAAAGTAGAACACCGATGACATGCATTTCTCATCGGGTATGTTCATGTGGCCCAAGTCTCTAAGCAACTAACCAAGGCTGGGACAAGAAAGGGTGCCCACTAAGCACATAGCCATGTCATCATTAGCCTTTTCCAAAGCTTTTCGATATGGTTGGTGAGGTAGAAGAAGAAAGTGCTTGGTCCAATGACATTGATCAAATTTGTGTTAAAGCTTAAACAATGCAACACTTTGTTTACTCTCAGTCTCAGTCCATAAAGTAGAAGACTAATACTAGGCTCAGGCATTGTTATTGGTATATTTTAGAAATATCTCAAATATAAAGCACAGAAAAATCGGTCTACTGTATGATCGAGGCCTAGGTTACTTGTCTTATGAAGTAAAGTAATGGTTATGGCCCACAACCCTGTCAGATGACTGCACGTGTACAGTCACATAAATCGGCCTATGCAAAAATCAGTATATGTTTTTTTCTTGCAGACCACTAAGTCCAATTTCGAAGATGCAAAAATCGGTCTACTTCACTTTTTGGAAAATCGTGGTCTATGACTTGCTCGATGCAGTTGAAGACCGAAAATTTAAAAATCCATAATGCTACAAGTTGGTACATCGGTCTGCTCAAGGTCAATTTCACCTGTCTCACTTAGTGAAGTTTTGGTATTGACCCACATTCCAATCAACGAGGTACATACGTGGCAACAAAAATCAACTTATGCACTGAAGATAAAATTGGTCCATTTGTATACATGGTTCTTCAAAAATTACATTTCATTTCATTTTCAAAGAACCAGTGGGGCAATGTTTACACCCTAAATATAAAAATATATTTTTATATTTATGACCGGTTGTGTGTTATGCAAGTGGGAAGTTAAATTAACCACACTAGTGGGGAAGTTACCAACTTAGTAGGTGGTGGCTAACTAGTAGTGGAGAAGTTGCAATAGTGGGGAGTTATCATGGATATGGAAGTTACATTCAACACCTATGAATACACAATGACAATCTACATACAAATGGCTACACAACGCCACAAAGCCCCCTGCGGCTTAGCAATCCATTGCTTAGTGATATTTTATTTTTCAAATTGCATTCCATGTATTTGAGTCCATTCAAGTCACTGATCACTTGTTTTTGCTTTGTTTTTTTCTATTTTTTTAGCCGCTGTATTTAGTTGCACTATTTAGTACTATAGTTTGTTCAATGAATATGTGTTACAAAAGCTTTTGGTTCTTTTTCATTAATCGTTTGATTTGATTCAATGTGTTTCACCCATTTCATCACTCCACCAAATTTGCTCGTATCAGAGTAATAGAACCTTAAGGGAAGGGTCATCCCTACTTCCCAACATCGCTTGATCCACATCAAACAACGATAAGGGATAGTTTTGGTAACACGTTTGGGTTTTCATACAAAGCCTCTGGCACGCCCGGTCACATAATTAATTTTTAGCCAAAACACTATCTCCCTTAAAGTTTGATCGGATCACTAGTGGCGGATTCAGGATTTTGTGTTAGGGGGGGCCCCTGAGAAAATTTTTTTGGGTCATTTATTCATATTTTTTATTTTTAAGTGAGACAGAGAGTCGAAAGAGTAGTTGTGGTAAATTAGATTTAGGCATTGTTTCTTCTGATCTAAATAAGGGAATATTGCTCTTCTCCTTCACTATTAATAGTGACTTTTAATGTCACACGGTCACACTAGTGGATATTGTTATTAATCCTGTAATGTTAATCTTCCCAATTTTTTTTATCCAAAAAAAAAACTATGTGTTAAGAACCTCCACATGCAAAGTCACAAATTTGGGGGGCCACTATGTAAAATGTTTTCAAATCTTCAAAATTCTATATAGAACCCCAAAATTTCAAATTTTTGCAGGGCCAAGGCCATCCCTCCCACACCAACTGACCTCCTCCGTCAGATTTTGTCAGTTGATGGAGTTAACAGACATTCCAAAATTACCATTTTGACCCTTGGCAAAAGGATGCCATTTTGGCGAAGAACAAAAAAATTTCTCCTTTTCTGATTATTTCCCCCTTCTCTGCAAATATGCCCAATTGCCCATAATCTAATATGTACACGGATTCTTCGCCCACACAAACATATGTATGCACATGATATACACACATAGATACACACACACATTGATGATGGAATTCTCGAAACCCTAACTTCTCTATGAAAAATGGGTTTGTACACAACCCAAATTTCACCCTCGAATAAATCTTCTCAAAGTTGTTACAAATTTCCTCATCACAATTGAAATAGAGAGTAGTAGAGACAGAAATGAGGGGTTAAAAAATCTCAATGTTTAGCGAGAAAGTAAATATGAAATTTGATGTACTTAGAATATATTACGAGGTGTGACCTCTCTCTCCCCAATGGGGAGATTGAGAGTTCAAATCCCCTTGGGGGATTCCTTTGCTTGCCCCCCTGTCGTTAGAGGTGTCAAATAGGCCGGGCCGGGTCGGGCCAGGTCAAAGCGGGCCCCGATCGGGTTTCGGGCCGGGCTTCACCAAACATCGGGCTGGGCCGGGCTTAGGAGTGGAGGGGGTGTGTCCGCCCCCGACCGGTGGCCTGGGCCTAGTGGGCCAGACATCGGGCCGGGCCGGGCCGGGCCTGACGGGCTAGCAGGCTTTCTTCAATTTTTGGAGTGGGCGGTGACGGGCTTCGGGCTGGGCTTTTCTCCATTTCGGGCCGGGCCGGGCCATGGACGGAAGGATGGGTGTCCACCCTGGCCTGGGGTATGTGAACCGGGCCTAGCCATGTGGCGGGCCGGGGCCGGGCTTTTAGCCCGAAAAAATCGGGCCGGGCTCGGGCCGACCCGACCCGATTGACACCTTTACCTGTCGTTCGTCAGTCGAAATGAGTGGCCTTTGTTAGACTTTATTGTGGGGCATTGTGGTTGGGTTGAGGTGAGATGGATGTGTGTGTATGTCTTGCCATAATTCAAGTATAAAATAAAAAGAAGTAAATGTATTTAATTGTTTTTTATTTCAAAAAAATTATTTTTGATTATTTATTTATTTATTATTATTATTTTTAAGGGTAGGAGGGGGAGTTGGTTGTAATGAATGATGCAATTATAGCACAGTAACATTGCTAGTATGTTTGAAGAAAATAAAAGAAAATGAAGCTTCTAGCTAGAATCTGTCCACTTTCTCTTTTTATTGTACTCTTGTGTGTCTCATTTTAAAGGAATATTAATGATAAGTTATAATGGCATTGTCCCAAAATTACTTTCTTGTATGCCGCCTTTTTCTTCTCTTTTTTTGGTTGAGTGTTTTCAAATTAAACAAGGTTAATACTGATAATTAAGTAAAAAATCATCAATATTTAAATGGACGATGGTTCTGAGATGGCCAAAAAGAGAAGAATTGAAGGACCCATAAAATAGGATAGGAGTGTTGAACATATATGTGCAATTGAAAGTTAGTTGCTCATCACTTCTATTAATTTTTACTTATTTGTTTTTAATCTTTTCTTTTCTTGTCTTGTATGGTTATGTTTATTTTCTCCTCCTATCAAAACAAAAGAAGAGTTTCAATCCCACTTGAAAGATAAGAATTCAATCACCCACCTAGTCCAGAGAGTTCTAATTTTATCCTTAGTGCCCCACTTGATCTATCATTTAATACTATCTGCAGGGCCCATAGGTTTCCCGACTATCTTCTATAGTGAACAGACTTATTTGAAAGCCCATAGAACATTTTGTTTTGCTAAAGGAAAAGCCCATAGTACATGTTTTGACAATGTAAATGATTCAAGGGGGCTGGGGCCCAACGTATTGGGACATAAATCCACCTTTTGCAGTTCTCTATGAAGCCAATTGAAGTGGGATATGGCCCTTGGTGTGCGTGTGTTTATTAACACTGACTAACACTAACGACTAACCCACTCATGTCATAGAGGTGCGCGTGTGTTTAATAACACTAACGATTAACCCCACTCATGTCATAAAAGTGGTTCGTTTCTGAGATACTCGACCAAAAAAAAAAAAAAATGAAGCCAATTGAAGTCCATCTTCCTTAAAATTAAAAGCCATGTCAATCTAAATTTTTCTTAAGAATAATAAGAGAGTATTTTTACTCGCTCAGTTCATCATTATTCACTCATGCTTTAATTCGGTGATATGTGTCTCATTTCAGTTATTATGTTAATAATACATGAGCAAAATGAGAATAAAATGGGACATGTGTTACTTAGTGAAGTCTAGGTGAGCAATAGTGGGCCAAAAATGAGTGAGCAAAAACACCCTCGAAAAATAATCTAGTAACAAATTTGGATGGTTACTTCTAACTAATTCTTAGGGTCTGTTTGGGAAAGTTTTAAAACTGAATAAGGTTCAATTCAAGTGTCACTTTTTATCTGATTTTTGTGAGAACCAAGGCAATAATGTTTGTTTAATACATAACCAGTTTTAAGAGAATTATTAGACTGGGTGGACTCTCATATAAAAAATTGGCACTCACCAAACACTTATATTTATAGAATTAACCAGTATTTTACTTTTCCAAACACCTCTTAAATTTCCATCCTATAACAGATAGACAAGTGGAAAGTCAAAAACCAACCCTCTGCTTCCTAAAGATGTGGTTGGAAGGAGAGGAAAATCCACTCTTGTTTGCAACTCAAATCCAACCCAACCCAATCCATTCTCCCTTTTCTCTCTCTCTCTCTCTCTCTCTCTCTCTCCCTCTTCTCCTATCCTTTTGCATAAATTTGACAGAACAAAAATTCCCTGAAAAAAATGGCACTCACTACAATCTCCTTAACACCCACAAAACCCATCAATATTTCATCAACATCATCATCACCATCATCATATTCTTCTTCTTCTTCTTCTCACAGGTCTCTCAATTCTCTGCACTCCTCATCAAAGCCCTTTACTGTAATTTGTCAGACAAAGAGGAATAAAGAAAAACTCAAAAGTGGTGAGTTTAAGTTACCAACCACTGTGTTAATAGTTTTAGCATATACTGAATTCTTATAACAAAAAGAGAACATTATATGACCAAATTCTAATGAGCACATAGGACTAATGTTGCAGAACCCAAACAGTGGAAAACAATTGTTTCGACAGCTTTGGCAGCTGCAATGATTACGTTCAGCACCGACATGTTTGCTCTAGCGGATCTTAATAAGTTTGAGGCAGAGATGCGCGGTGAATTTGGGATTGGATCGGCTGCCCAATATGGTTCTGCCGATCTCAAGTATTATATTTCACTCAAATTAAGATAATTCTACTATACATATATCTATATTTTTAGTAATATGTATATATATATATATGTACACATTTGGTTATGGGGAAGCTGATTGAATTCTGTGTTTGTATTTATGCAGGAAGGCAGTTCATATGAATGAGAATTTCAGGTGATGATTCTTTCTATTGAGAAATAGTTTATTTTCCATATAACTGTAAACTAGATTTTAATCTCTTGATTGTTTTCAAAGAAGACATAAAGCATACATGAATTGAAATTTTAAAGCTAACCCTCAATCCAGGGCCGGCACTGGGGGTAAACAAAGTAAGCAACCGCTTAGGACCCCAAATCTAATCGCAGATGTGACAAAAAATCAATTTTATATATAATTATGTATAGGTAGACCTAAAAAAAAATTCAGGGACACTGCTCTTGAACCCCTGTATAGCTAGTCCATATTTTAGAGTTCACCCTGCAAAACTCAGGATCGGCACTGCCTCAATCTACTCCATTGGTATAAAATCGTGACAAATGACGGACCATAAAAGGAAAATCAAGAAAAGTCTTAACTCTTTTGAACACCACAATTCCTAGTAACGGCATCCAAAACATAGAAAAAAAGGAACAAAAAGCATTCTGTAATTGGGTTTTTAAACATATGAAGCATTGTGTACTAAGAATCTGAATATGTAGCTTTTAGAATTATTTGTCACTCGTCTAAACAACATATATATGAAGCATTATTTAGTGGAAATATGAACACAGAGATTTTAAAGTCGGAGAAGTATCACTCTGGCTCTAGATTTTATAAATCAAGTAAAACAATGGAATTGAGTGCAATGTTATGTTTGTAATCAATCTAAATTGATGATACAGAAGAGCCAATTTCACATCTGCCGATATGAGGGAATCCGACTTCAGTGGTTCCACTTTCAATGGTGCATACCTTGAGAAAGCTGTAGCATACAAAGCGAATTTCACAGGTAATATTTTTCAGCCCTTAAATACTAAATGATACGAACAAAAATACACGATGATCAATAAGATGTTTCGCTCATCTATATGCGTTAATAGATAAAAATAACCCATACGAATATGACAATTTTCTTCTTCTCTCTTGCACCTGAAAGTACTTCTCACTTCTATTTATATGCTCCGCCCGTGAATGTTTGCTTAATTTTGCCTCCGATCGTACTACTACTTCAATTGGGTTTTAAATGCCGCTTTACCTTTTCTTGATGAACATGTTGGTTCAGCCATTAAAGCCTGCACAATAACCCTGTGCTTTCCTTGCAATTCACTCATATTAGTAGATACAGGTGATAACTTGGTTTTGGTGAGATATTTCTTTGGCTTCTTCGATAAATATTCAACATCCCCGTCTTTTCTCCCATCACCGATTGTTTGAGACTTAATTTGCGATTGATACAAGTTACTTGAATGGGTAGGTTTAACACGAATTTTCATAGTATCGATCCTCTCTGACTCGATGTTAGAAGAACTAGCAAGTGGAAAATCGTTCTCAATTGAATTTTCCCCTGGAGCTTGCCTAATAGAACGTTCCTCGTGGCACGTTCCCTTGTTCTTGGAAAAATCTAGAGCTTTCTCGGAATCTTCCTTACTAGGATATATAGCATTTCTTCCACATCCTGGAGGAAAATATCGAATAGCTGAAACTCTAATTTGTGGAGCACAAATTTTTGGAAAAGATTCGGTACACAATTTCACCAAACTTGGACAATCTTTGTGTGAAAATCGATCCCCAACCTCAAATTTCGAAGGTTCGGTGGAGTCATCCTCGTCAAATGGCTCATTTTCCACAGAAGACTTGTTGCAATCCAAACCAAAAGCTTTGGCTATGTGACGATCTTCATTGCTAAGATGTTCAGCGTCTCTTCCACATTTTGGGGGAAAAGACCGAATAGCAAAATCTGATTTTCGTGGAAAATAAGTTTTTGCCCAATCTGTTTGCTTAGTGTGAGCAACAACTAAATTGTCGTGAAAAATATCAGTACAATCACGTTCGGCAGATTCTAATAGTTTCAATGAGTCTGCACCCGATTCAACGAGTCTGCTCACGGATACATCTATTTCAAAAGGTTCGGAGGAGTCTTCCTCAGAATCGCTATCAACATAAATCCTGTCAAATAAATCTTCATCTGAACTGACAGAGTTGAAAGATTCATTTGCTATCCGATTGGTTTGTGTGCTGAATTGCTCAAACGCCTTGGGAAAATCACGGACAACAAACACCTTTCGTCGCTTAACATATTTGGTATTTTGTGGTTGCTGCCTCTTCAGTTTCTCTCCATCAGAACCACAACTACTTAGGATAACCATTCTATGAGTCTAGCACAAACCTATTCACATAATTGAATTTCCATGGTAAAAAGATAATAAGCCAAAAATAGCATGAACTAAAGAAAGCTTAACCCAATTAAGTTAAGGGGCAATGCTATTGGCACTCCATTGATTACTAAATGCACTCCATGGACTGTATGGAGTGCACGGAATGACAAGCTGTCAGAGTAGTACATGGAGTGCATTAGTTGATTTTTGGAGTGCTAATAGTAATTCCCTTAAGTAATCATGTAAATAATTGTTCAATCAAACACATTATAGTAGTAAAACGAAGAATCTGTAAACATGTGTAGATCTGACCAAAAAAGAGAGAAAAAAAAATGGTTATTTATGATTTGTGACATAATAGTGTGTAAACTAATAGGGTTGGTGTTGAGATGACATTGACATTGCTCAATTTCAGATAAGAGTTATGGATATAACAAATGGAATTTTAATTTATGATGAATACATACTGTTTGATATGTATATATTTATATATATATACACAAGTAGGTGTACAAATATAGATACACATATGATATATAGTATTTGTAAATCTTTTGGGGACTCTGCATTAAACTCGTGGAGAAATATATATAGAAGAATGTGCATCGGAGAAATTAAGAATTATAAACATTGAGATCGAACTGATTGTGTGAAACTAACCGATAGTTTTGTTGATGTCAAAGAGAGGTTTCGCCGAAGGAAGAAAAAGAAGCACCAAGCAAACACGACACTACTACGTATTTATTCGATCGTCTGATAATCTAGACTTATTATATGGGGTCATATTACAACTGGCCTCTATGTTAAATTTATGGTGTCGTTAATCCAAGCCCATTAAGGACTAGGAGAGTCCACAACCCATAAGTTAATTGGGAATCAGAAGGGTGTTTGGAGAACTATTTTCAAAGAGAAATGCTGTACGTCCTAAATTCTAATCTCAAATTCATAATCTTAAATGATTTAGCATTGACCTACTAGATTTTGATTGAATGATGTTGAAATGGTCTCATCATTAATGAAGGTTGCCCCATTACCACATCGCTCCTATATTATTTGGGATGTGAATTTGAGATTACAATTTGAGAAGCATAACGTTACTCGTTCAAAAGAGTAAATTGCGTTTTGGTGGGATTGTGTTTGTGACTTCTTTAACAATAAATAAGTCCATTCTAGAATGTACTTTCACAGAAGCTCTCAAACCTAGTTTCTCAATGCTTATAAACTTCTAGGGAAGTCATGTTGCTTTCGTTAAAAGTATCCCAAGATAGAATTTTGATCAGAATTTGAAAATTATGTGTTAAATATGGAGTGCTGCTAAATATAATCACCAAATTTCTTTTCCACACTGACTTTATGTAGTGAAAAGGATTACATGTATCATATCTTATTGTACATATAGGTGTAAAGAGAATTTTTGTTGCATCAATTTACCACCTTCCTAAATATGGTTTTTTTTTTAAAGGTATTTGTAAAGTATATAAATAAATAAATAAATAAATAAATAATAAAACCCTCGTTCCTTTGGTTCAAATATCTGCAATGGCTTACTTTCAAAGAGATATTAGAATCAAGCAACGGTTTATTAGCCCAATTGATAAAACCCCGCTCAATACCACACTTATTGTCAGGGTTCGAACATCGCCTCCTCGATCTCCCACCCTAGATCTCGGCACTTGTGTCCTCGCATGAGACCACTACACCAAATTTTAAAAGAGAGACAGAGAGAGAGAGAGAAGAAAAAAAAAAGAAAAAAGAAAAGAAAAAAAAAACAAGAGGTCTTACAAATTTGTTACCATGTTTGCTACAAAATCTTACTATTACAATCAGTATATAATTAAATTCATGAATTTTTCTTAGGGCGTATAGAAACTCGTGACTAAAATTATAATAATGAACTACCTGGCCAATGTGGCCATGAAGATTGTTAAATTTTATGTGATATAGATAAATTCATGACTAAAATTGTGTGCCAATTATATTGTATTTTAGTTCTAATTTTCTACTTCTTCTGTTGTTTCACAGGCGCAGATCTGAGCGACACATTGATGGACCGCATGGTAAGACTGCCCAAATATTGGCGGTAATATTAAACTACTTTTTTCAGCTTAATTTTTTAGTTAGTATTTAATTTAATTTTTTAACTAATTTATTTAAGCGCTGAAATTTTAAGTTAATGTAAACACTTCAATTTTATCAAACAGTCATTCTTTTTACTCGAAAACTGCAATTCATCACTTAATTTTTAAGTTTCAGCTAACCGAAACAGGCTCTTACACTTGAATTATATATAGAGCCCGTGCTAATCACTTTTTGGTCATTTTATACAAACAATTTTTTTTTTCTTTCAATCACTCTTGTTTAAAACAATCACTTATTATTTAAGCTAATCTAAACACCGAGCAACTTAATATTTTATTACTTAAAAAATAATCACTTAATATTTCATCAAAACCAAACCGTCTCGTAGTTGATTAGATTAGACTAAACTCACCCTAAAAAATTTAGCTGAAACTGTTGTTGTTACATGTCAATTTGTAGGTGAAGAAGATGTTGAAGATTAATTTAAAATTTTTTTGGTTTTCTGAATAGGTTCTGAATGAAGCCAATCTGACAAATGCAGTACTAGTTAGATCAGTTCTCACCCGCAGTGATCTTGGGGGTGCTGTAATCGAAGGTGCTGACTTTAGTGATGCTGTTCTTGATCTTCCTCAGAAACAGGTATATATTGAGTGAATGGCAATGACAGGTCCGATAATTTCAGTGAATCTGATAGTACCACTTAAGAAAGAAATAGAGTGTTTGTTCCCCAAATATTTACTCTTTGAGTGAAATATAGGGGTTTTTGGAATGACATGCAATTTCCGATCATATACAATTATTATCATTGTTTTGAAGTTATTTTTAAGGAATAGATATTTCCACACCAAAATTGAACTAATGCACTCCGTAGTACTATTGATACACTATGCAATCAATGCATTTCATGGAGTACATTGATTTATATATGGAGTGCGAATTACAATTCCCAATTTTTATATATTCATTCTAAAACATTTCTAACTTTTTTCTAAAAAATAAAGTCTTACTTTCTTAATCTATTCACGGGAGCGGAGCTATGTGTAGGCAAGGGTAGACTCTAGTCCCTTAGATTTTAAAATTTTATCTTTTTACATGTAGCCTTTTGGTTAATTATAGTTCAGCCAACACCTTTACTTCTCTCTTTTCAGTTTTACCCCTAAAAAAAAAAAATCTGCCTCCACCCTTGCTTTTAAGTTGGGGATTGTTTTTTTTTTTTTTTTTTCACAAATGAATACATGAGTTGAGGGTTGACGTAACTTCATGCGCATCGACTTACATCAACTTCTTTAACAAATACTCCGTAACTCTTACTTTATCATATTTTTATCATTCTTTCCATCCCTCTTTTGCTTTTTTCCTCTTTGAATATCTAAAATTTATCAAAATACTGACATGCAACATAAATCTTCCATTTTCCTTTTTGGCTTAAGTGGAGTATCCTTGTGTTACAATTCATGCTAATGTTTTGTTCATTGTACCGATTACTATTACAACATGTTATACAATTATTAAAATATTTAGAAATTAAATTTAAGATTCAAATTTATTGATTCTTTTGTATGAGATATTATAATGGACAAATTTTTTTTTTTTTTTTTTAATATGGACAGGCCCTGTGTAAGTATGCAAGTGGGACAAATCCAGTAACAGGGGTAAGCACCAGAACAAGCCTAGGTTGTGGGAATAGTAAACGTAATGCCTATGGTACCCCATCTTCCCCCCTTTTAAGTGCTCCTCCAAAGAAACTTCTTGACCGCGATGGGTTTTGCGATGAAGCCACTGGTCTTTGTGATGCAAAATGATGATACTTATATATATATATATATATATATATATACACGGTTAGGCTCTAAAACGAACAAGGTAGAGTGAACATACCAGTGAATATTTTTTTTGCCTGAAAAAATTGCAAAAAAAAAAAAATGTTCATTCAGGCAAAAAAAATGTTCACTAGTATGTTCAACATGTTCGCTCTAGAGCCTGACCATGTATATATATATAGATACATATGTGTGCTATATGTACAGCAGGATACAAACAGAGTGGCACAGAGAGTTTTCTTGTGAAATTTTCAAATTGAATAAATGCGATTGAAGGAGCATTTATCTTCTCTTGTCATGTTTTGTACACATTAATACTATTTCTTTTTGTTGCAACGTTTTTGCCTTTAATGGTTTTGTATGTTGTGGCCGCAGGCTCTTTAGGAGACCAATCTTAATTTTGACAATATTTCTGTAAAGAAAAGTGACAGCTCTTATATTTTAACGTAATGCAGATAAGCTGCTTCTTGTTGCTGGTTTGTCACAATGTGGGATATATTCGAGAATTAATGTTATAGGAATTTATGATATTTAATAACAAAGGCACATGAATGAAAAAGATTAATATTTAGTTCGGAATGGGATATGGATGTTTCGAAATTTAAGTAAGAATAATCATAGAGCTAGATATTCAAAGAGATGGAGAATTTTCACCATTTCTTCAATTCATCAGCCAATTCAATTTAGTGGGGCATGTTGTAACATTTCAGAGCACTTTGTAAAACTGTTTGACCATTTAATTTGGATTATCCTAATTAACCCTTAAGGAGTTGGCACGAAATGCTTCTAAGTGGCAAGTTCGAATCTTCTCCTAGGCTGCAATTTCTTGGGGGCCATTGGTTCTAGACTTAGAGAATTTACATGGAACGCTAGCTTTGATGCATCCATAGGTTTACCTTGCAGGATTAAGTCGATCACTCGATCATTAGCTTAATTTTAGAGGGTTCCTCTCATCATAAATTTTTTTTTTTTTTGGAATATTTTGCTTTAACGCATGAATAATGTTAGGGAGCATAACAAATCTCTCAAACAAAATCCACAAACACTAAAGTATGTCTAACTTCGCCGAAATAGGTCGGACTTGTGACAAAATGTAAATTAGACAGTGTGTTGGACCTCTCCTAGGCATATGTTGTTGTTGCACAAACTGTAAAATAGAACAATATTACCAATAACAGTAGCCTTTGACGTTTTTCTTGGGATGAGTCGCGGACTTATATAGTCGCTCTCTTTAAAACGCTTCGCGGCTCTGCCCAAGTTGTGCAAGTAGTTCGGATGAAGGCCACGACGTCCCCAGGATAAAGCAGCCCAAAAATCGCCTCTGTCTCAAAAATCCTTGCACGGAGGAAGATCGGAAAACCCACACCCTTTCAGAAATTGTTGCTTAGAAACTGTATATAGAAACATTGTATAGAAATATTTCTATAACTCTTTTTTCCTTTGTAAAACTGTATTTCTGTAACTCTTTTTCTCTCTGTAAAATTGGTTATCTTTTTATGAGAGCAGTTTGTGTATATATAAAAAAAAATATTCTGAACATTGGGGAAAGTTAACGTTGCAGAACATGGAGAGAAATCTGGAGAAAAAAACGTGGAGGAGTTTTTTATTATTTTCCAAATAAATTTTGTATAAAAAGATATATATATATATAGGAGTAGGACCACATCCACATCCAAACCCAAGCCCGGCCCGGAACGGAACAGAGCGGAGCGGCGGCGCGCGCGAGTGTGTGTGTTTTGTGGTAAACCCAATTGGGTCTAGGTCCTCCCCCTTCATAAAACTTGGTACCCCCAAGGGGCCCCAACCCTTACTCCAACCTCCACTTATATATGTCCTTCCCACTTCCTCTAATTTTCCTATGTGGGACAAGCAAAATATCATTTGGGTTAGTTTGTGAATAAGACAAAACTCAAAACCAAATTTCAAAAGTTTTCCCTCAAACTTTCCCTCCAATTTTAAATATACACTTTTTCAACAATCCCCCACTTGTATTTTAAAAATTGATTCAAGATCATCGAGCAACATATCATAAGACTGTGCATAAGTAAATGTGTTTTTCAACTTGAACCTTTACGTAGTGATAGTGCTTCCGATTATACTAGAGTAACCGTAGTTTTGAACTCAATCTCAGACAACACCACACACACAGTGCTACTAGGGTGAAGTTCAAAAACCAGCACTTTACGGCCGTGTGCTTATATCCCAGTATAGCGAATGATCTAGAGAATTTGCCCATAATTTCATAGAAAGCGGTCTCACTTCCACATTCGCCTAGGTAAGTCTAACCAGGATACTCCTATAGCTAGGTATCCCACTCCAAATGGAGTTTAAATCTCATTAAGAGTCATAAATAACTCAACCTTCTGTCCTTCAGGATGTCATGCTTCGTAGGGATGGACTTGGAGTATTACCCCCATATATAGATATTAGCATGATTCCACTCATATCACTTCATGACTTGTTATTACCCTTTGAACCTATTTCTTAGGATCTCCAGTCTATAGGTTGGGTAACTATCACAAGTGACTCAACTATCTAAGGGCTTTAGTCCCATCCCTTTCGAGGTTTTACAAACCTTCTCTCGTGCTAGTCCTTTCGTCAAAGGATCATCCAAGTTCTCCTCAGACCGTACATAATCCACTATTATAGCTCCAGAAGAGAGAAACTTTCTAATAGTGCTGTGCTTGCGACGTATTTGTCGCTTCTTGCCGTTACAGTAACGGTTCTCAACTTTTGCAATAGCCGCGGTACTATCACAGTGGATTAGGACAGCTGGTATCGGTCTCTCCCATAAAGGGGTATCTGATAGCAAATTTCTCAGCCAACCTGCCTCCTCACTAGCTGTAGCTAGTGCTATCATCTCTGACTCCACAGTGGACTGAGCCAAAATAGTCTGTTCTTAGACTTCCATGAAACTACGCCTCCAGCAATACAAAAAATGTATCCAGTAGTGGCCTTGGAGTCATCTGATAGGGTATTCCAATCAGCATCGCTATATCCTTCAAGGACAGCGGGAAACTTCTGATAGTGTAATTTTAGGTTCATCGTCCTTTTTAGGTAACGCATGACCCTTTCAATAGCATGCCAATGCTCCATACTAGGTCTACTAGTAAACCTACATAGTACTCCAATAGCATAAGCTATATCTGGCCTAGTGCAATCAGTAGCATAACGGAGGCTACCAATGATGCTCGCATACTCAGTTTGTTTAACACTGTCACCAGTGTTCTAGAGCAATTTTACACTAGGGTCATATGGAGTACATGCTGGTTTATAGTTAAAGTAATTGTATTTCTTTAGAATCTTCTCAATATAGTGAGATTGATCTAAAGAAAGTCCCTTTTCGGACCTAGTAATATTAATTCCAAGAATTACACTAGCTTCTCCTAAATCTTTCATATTAAAATTGGCACATAAGAAAGATTTAACTTCATTAATGAAATGAATATTTGATCCAAAAATAAGTAAGTCATCCACATATAAACAAATAGTAGTGCATGTGTTGTTTTCAAATTTGTAATAAATACATTTGTCACTTTCATTTATTTTAAAACCATTTGAGATGACTAAACTATCAAATTTATCATGCCATTGTTTAGGAGCTTGTTTCAAACCATAAAGAGATTTATCTAATTTGCAAACTTTATTTTCTTGACCAAAAATAATAAAACCTTCAGGTTGGTCCATATAAATCTCTTCTTCTAATTCACCATTTAAAAAGGCTGTTTTAACATCCATTTGGTGTACTACTAAATCATGAATAGCAGCTAAAGCAATTAGTACACGAATAGAAGTAATTCTTGTGACAGGTGAATAAGTATCAAAGAAATCAATATTTTCTCTTTGTCTATAACCCTTAGCTACAAGACGTGCCTTATATTTGTCTATCGTGCCATCGGGTTTCAATTTCTTTTTAAGAATCCATTTGCAACCTATTGTCTTACAACCAGGTGGAAGATCTACTAAGTGCCAAGTCTTATTAGATTCCAATGATTCCATTTCATCATTTATAGCTTCTTTCCATAAATCAGCATCTATAGAAGTCAAGGCTTCTTGGAGGGTGTTAGGATCCTCCTTTAAGTTGTAAGTATAAAAGTCGGTCCCAAAATCTTTCGTGATTTGGGCTCTCTTACTTTTTCTAGGTTCAAGTTGATATTCATTTGATTCTACTAATCTAGGTATATCATATGATATTGAACCCCCACTTTTTTTAAATTTAAAATGAAATTTATTTTCGAAAAAATCAACATCACTAGATTCAATTATAACATGAGTCTTTAAGTCATAAAATCTGTAAGCTTTACTATTATAGCATAACCAATAAAAACACATTCATAAGCTCTACTAGCTAATTTGGACCTTTTAGGGTCTGGAATTCTAACATATGCCAAACAACCCCATGTTATGAAATAATCCACATTTGGTTTTCTTCTTTTCCAAATTTCATAAGGGGAAATATTAGTTTTAGAGTTAGAAACTCTATTTAATACATGACAAACAGTTAATAATATTTCCCCCCACCAATGAGAAGCTGCCCTTGAATTTAATAAAATAGCAACTACTAATTCAGTAAAAATCCTATTTTTTTCTTTCAACTTTTCCATTCATTTAAGGGGAATAAGGGGCAGTTTTCTCATGAATGATTCCATGAATTTTATATAAAGCAATAAATTCATCAGAATCATATTCATGACCTCTGTCACTACGAAATCTTTTAATTTTCATATTAAATTGATTTTCAATCTCATTTAGGAAAATTTTTAACATGTCAATAGCTTCACTTTTATTTTTCATAAGATAAACAAATGAATAATTTGAACTATCATCAATAAAAGTAATAAAATACCTTTTTCCATTTCTAGTTAAAATTCCTTCATATTCACAAATATCTGAATGAATTAATTCAAGAGGTTCAGATTCCCTAGTGACAGATTTATGTGGTGTTTTAGTGATTTTAGCTTGGCTACAAAATTCATAATTTTCAAATTCATTTAAGGACAATTGTGGAACATATCCTAGACTACTCATATTTTTCACAAGCCTTTTATTCACATGACATAATCTAGCATGCCAAACATTAAAAGAACACAACATGTAAGCAGAAGAAGAAATTTTATTAAAATCAACATTTAACTTAAACATGCCCTCAGTTGCATAACTCTTTCCAACAAACACTCCACTCTTAGTCAAAGTAAAAAGATCAGCCCCAATAGTTTGAGTAAATTCAGCCTTGTTGAGAAGATAGCCTGAAACAAGATTTTTCCTCATTTCTGAAGTGTGCAAGACATCCTTTAAGATGACAGTTTTTCCCGAAGTAAACTTCAATTCAACCTCTCCAATACCAGCAACAGTAGTGGTGTGGGAATCACCCAACAACACTATCTTGTCCTTAGCTTCAGAATAAGATTTGAACATGTCACGGTCATAGCAAACATGGCGAGAGGCGCCAGTGTCTACCCACCACCCCTCGGATCCACCAACAATATTAACCTCGGAAATCATAGCAACGAGCTGCTCTTCGGCAAGATTTGCTTGGGGAACAACTCGTCGTTGATTCCTACAGTTTCGAGCCATATGACCTGGCTTACCACAATTGTAGCAAACAAATACACTACAACAAATCTGCTTTTTTGCCACGCGCAGATGCGTGGCTAATGGTCGTTGACTGCGTCGCTAAAGGTATTTGCGACGCAGTCCGCGCGTCGCACGAGCGTAACGGAAAATTGCGTAACGAATAATATTACGGGACGTGGTCAACTAATATTATTTTTATTAGCGACGCACCAATGCGTGGCAAATAATCCGCACGCGCGTTGCTAATAAGTTTTTAACTTATCAAAATGTCTGCGTCGCTATAAGTAGTTATTATTAGCGACGCATGTATACGTTGCTAATAGTGAGTGTAATTATCAGCCACGCTGTATTGCGTGGCTAATAACGATGTATTTGCCACACAACACAACGTGGCAAATAATATATTTAGTAATTTGATAATTATCAGCAACGCTCATATGCGTTGCTAATAAGGTAGTATTTGCTACGCTACATGGCGTGGCAAATAATCATTTAGCATTTTTAATGACTATCAGCCACGCCAATGTGCGTCGCAAATAATATAACCAGATTTAAAATATTCTTTTCCTTTTTTTAAAATATTTTTTTTATTTGAACCAATTAACCTGCTAAAACTTCAATTCAAAAATCAACAATGATTCTAATCTTCATACATTCATTCCAATAATTGTCGACAACCAAACCAAATCGCAAATTTAAAAACATAGTTATTACAGACCACAATATCAAAAGATATTCAAATGCACTAGTACAAAAGTATCATAAATATGTCTAAGGAAAACAAACAGAATAAAGTTCGAGAATAATATCATCCAATGCAGGTAGTACAACCTCCCAATCTGAAAATAGGAAAAAAAAAAAAAACAAAACATTAGTCGCAAATTTTTTAATGACCATCGAACTTAAAAATAAGACAATAAAAAATGATTTGCGTAACTTGCAAAATGTGTAGGAATTTCGTACCGTTTGTTCTCGCAAGTCTAGTTTGTCGTGTGTGAGATGTGGGTTCCGGTCTCGTGCCTCTCCGAGTGCCAAAACTCGTTTCGACCACCCAAAACCTCAAGTCTCTCTCCCTATCTCTCTCCCCATCAATCTCTCTCTCTCTCTCTCTCTCTCTCTCTCTCTCTCACGGCCACTACTACGACTACAATACACCACCCTCATTCACCACCAAAACAGCCCACCACAAACAACTCCCTTAATCCTCTTAAAGAAAAAAATCAAAAGAAAATAACACAAAAAAACTCCCACATCTCTCTCCCCTCTCCTTAATCTCTCCCTCACTCTCCCAAATCTCTCCCTCGCTTCTCCCTCTCGAATAGCCAAATACCTCCCTAAACCCCCCCCCCTCCCTGGTCGTGTGTGAGGTGTGAGTTCTAGTTTCGTGCCTCTCCAAGTGCTAGAACTCGTTTCGACCACCCAAAACCTCAAAACTTAGTTATAAAAGCCTAAGGAGATCATTTTGCGTATTATCGCCTAACTTGCAAACCGTGTGTAGGAATTGCGTGCATTTGTTCCCTCAAGTCTAGTTGGTTGTGTGTGAGGTGTGAGTTCTAGTTTCGTGCCTTTCTAAGTGCCGAAACTCGTTTCGACCCCCCAAAACCTCAAAACTTAGTTATAAAAGCCTAAGGAGATTATTTTGCGTATGATTGCGTAACTTGCAAACCGTGTGTAGGAATTGCGTGCCGTTTGTTCCTGCAAGTCTAGTTGGTCGTGTGTGAGGTGTGAGTTTCGGTCTCGTGCCTCTCCGAGTGCCGGAACTCGTTTCAACCACCCAAAACCTCAAAACTTAGTTATAAAAGCCTAAGGAGATGATTTTGCGTATTATCGCCTAACTTGCAAACAATGTGTAAGAATTGCGTGCCGTTTGTTCCCGCAAGTTTAGTTGGTCGTGTGTAAGGTGTGAGTTCTAGTCTCGTGCCTTTCTGAGTGCAAAAACTCGTTTCGATCCCCCAAAACCTCAAGTCTCTCTCCCTATCTCTCTCCCCATCAATCTCTCTCTCAGTCTCTCTCTCTCTCTCACGGCTACTAATACCACTACAATACACCACCCTCACTCACCACCAAAATGGCCCAACACAAACAGCTCCCTTAATCCTCTCAAGGAAAAAAATCAAAAGAAAAAAACACAAAAAAAAACCTCCCACATCTCTCTCCCCTTTCCTTAATCTCTCTTCCTCTCTCTCCCAAATCTCTCCCTCGCTTCTCCTTCTCGAACAGCCAAATACCTCCCTAAACCCCACCCCCTCCCTCCCTGGTCGTGTGTGAGGTGTGCATTCTAGTCGTGCCTTTCTGAGTGCCGGAACTCTTTTCGACCACCCAAAATCTCAAAACTTAGTTATAAAAGCCTAAGGAGATGATTTTGCGTATTATCGCCTAACTAGCAAACCGTGTGTAGGAATTGTGTGCCGTTTGTTCCCACAAGTCTAGTTGGTTGTGTGTGAGGTGTGAGTTTTGGTCTCGTGCCTCTCCAAGTGCTGGAACTCATTTCGACCACCCAAAACCTCAAAACTTATTTATAAAAGCCTAAGGAGATTATTTTGCGTATTATCGCCTAACTTGCAAACCGTGAGTAGGAATTGCGTGTCGTTTGTTCCCGCAAGTCTAGCTGGTCGTGTGTGAGGTGTGAGTTCTAGTCCCGTGCCTATCTGAGTGTCGGAACTCGTTTTGACCCCCCCAAAATCTCAAAACTTAGTTATAAAAGCCTAAGGAGATGACTTTGCGTATTATTGCCTAACTTGCAAACCGTGTGTAGGAATTGCGTGCCGTTTGTTCCCATAAGTCTAGTTTGTTGTGTGTGAGGTGTGAGTTCTGATCTCGTGCATTTCCGAGTGCCGAAACTCTTTTCGACCACCCAAAACCTCAAAACTTATTTATAAAAGCCTAAGTAGATTATTTTGCGTATTATCGCCTAACTTGCAAACCGTATGTAGGAATTGCGTGCTGTTTGTTCCCGCAAGTCTAGTTGGTAGTGTGTGAGGTGTGAGTTCCGATCTCGTGCATTTTTGAGTCCCGGAACTCGTTTTGACCCCCCAAAACCTCAAAACTTAGTTATAAAAGCCTAAGGAGATTATATTGCGTATTATTGCGTAACTTGCAAACCGTGTGTAGGAATTGCATGCCGTTTGTTCCCGCAAGTCTAGTTGGTCATGTGTGAGGTGTGAGTTCTAGTCTCGTGCCTTTCTGAGTGCCGGAACTCGTTTTGACCCCCAAAACCTCAAATCTCTCTCCCTATCTCTCTCACCATCAATCTCTCTCTCTCTCTCTCTCTCTCTCTCTCTCTCTCTCTCTCTCTCCCACGACCACTACTATTACCACAATACACCACCCTTACTCACCACCAAAATAGCCCACCACAAACAACCCCCCTTAATCCTCTCAAAGAAAAAAATCAAAAGAAAAGTACAAAGAAAAAAAAAGAAAAAAGGAAAACTCCCACATCGAAAAACTAACACAATAAAACTAACTATTTGAAACATTACTTACCATCTCATACTGCTGATGATCCACCCATCAAGTCCAAGCGAGCATTAAATGTGTCCATTCGCTCCTCCATTGTCATGAGTTTTTCTTTCATCGCTTCAGCCTCTTTTTTGGCATGTTCAGCTTCTTTTTTGGCCTGTTCAGCCTCTTTGATCGCCTGTTCAGCCCTCTCATTTGCCACCTGCATTCGCACATCACATGTAGTGTGTGAAGCGGACTTCGACGATGAAGCGACCATCCCATGTCCGAGGCCCATAGCATATCCGGGCCTGTGCCCCAATACTTTATCAAATATTTCCTTATCAGTCAGTGGGGTCGACCCATCTGGGGTGGGTTGAGACTTCATTTGAACCATGCGGTCCTACAATATACAAGTAACTAGTATTAATACAATTGTTTGAAAATGGAATGTATCATTGTAACAAATTACAAATTGACACTTACATAATTATCTTGTGAATGCTCACTACCCCAACGACCGGTTTTTGGGTTGTAATGCGTTTTGTAATACAGGTCTATGGGGCTCACATCTGTCACCGTCACTGTACCCGAGTCTTGGGTTTGCGACTGCCAATCCTTTACTTATGTATTGAACATATGATGTTATTATAATAGTAAAATATTTAGAAGAATGATGTTAACCTCATATATGTATTGAACTCTGCAACAATTACCATATTGTAACGATGTTCAGCAAATGACATAGATCCGCCAGTGTGACGTGCCTTTTGCATCGATCGACAGGTAACATTTTGCTGGCTAATGATCTGTAGCTATAAATAGTTAACACGTTAGGTCACATGGCTTTAGCAGTACTATTAAATAAGAAAGAATTCAAATTATAGTATATCACCTGGAACTGTTCACTCGAATACTGTTCGCAACAAACATTCCAATCATCTAGTGACACGCCTGGCGGGGCGTTATGGGGGGGATTCTCGCTCTTTAGAAAATACTTGTGGAGCTCGTGCCTGTACGCCCTTAAACGTTGGCTCAAATATTTATTGACGGCATCCAAGGTATGGGTATCATCAAGGTTAATATCAAATGATTGCTACACAGTCATTAACAAGAAACATATTAGTCACATCAATTGAATTTAGTAGAATTAACGCTAACTAAGTGCAACATTTAACACTATTACCTTGATTCGTGCATACCATTGAAGTTTCATCGAACTTGTGATATCCTTCCAACCGGCAACAACCGCTGTAGCATGCATCCGAGCAATAATGCCCAATTCAGCCTTGAAGAGATCACTATTCTCTCCTACTGGTACCTACAAGTCCTTTTGGATCACAATTGGGAGCGGATTCCCACCATTCTCTGCTAATTTCTTTAGCAACTTCACATTCTTTGACCTCCCTCGACCCCGCCGAGTACCTGTCGACGCTGTTGAAAGATGTTTTAATAACAATTTGATGTAGTAAAACAAAAGTTGTATTTTTTTTCTTCAAATACAATAATAAGATCTTATCAACGCTACTCGAGGGAGTCGGTATAGTGTCGAGAGTCGGTGTGGAAAGAATCGGCTCAGAGTGGGGCCCAGTATGCAGCCGTGTGTGGCGTCGTCCAGGAGCCATATCT
The DNA here is from genome assembly GCA_033977485.1 of Hydrangea macrophylla. NCBI lineage: Eukaryota > Viridiplantae > Streptophyta > Magnoliopsida > Cornales > Hydrangeaceae > Hydrangea > Hydrangea macrophylla. The sequence continues at coordinate 98,339,272 of CM066995.1, forward strand.
ACAAAATGAACACATGCAATAGCAATAATAGCAACATATATATAAAACAATATCTGGAAATGGTTCTCGTGAATTAATAAAACATACACATTCTATAAAGACTAAATACCACTAATGTCTGAATAACATAAAAGTACATTATCAATCATCTAAATCAGTATCTACATCAGTTAGGATTAATTCATCTACATCATCACAATACTCCATTAATGTTTCATCTTCAGCGTCACTTTCATCATCATTAATGAAATCTGGATCTAATTGCACTTGAGGGATGACAGCACTAACATCAACATGATCTGGTTCTGCACCTGACCTATTCAAAGCCAATGTTACATCTTCTTGGCCACTAGGCTGGACAACACCGTGATTAACCGATTGGTACCCTTCTTGGAAGGCCACTTCTGTCATGTCTACATCTTCATCTATCATCGTCACTTCAGGAACATCATATAAATTCCGTGGCTTTATTTTCTGTACTACATGCCAATCACCTTTGTATTTTGTATCTTTAAGAAAAAATACTTGTTTCGCTTGAGATGCTAGCACGTAAGGATCATCCTTATAATGCGTTCGTGATGCATTAATACTTGTGAAATGTGCATCGGTGTGTATTCCAGTTCTATTGTTACCGACATCCCACCAATCACACTTGAACAATAGTACGGAGTTCTGAAAACAATAATCCAACTCTATAATATCTTTGATAACCCCATAGAACTCTAACTCTTGATTTCCCTCGTACACCCCTTCAACCACAACACCACTATTTTGAGTTTGCAGGTGCATTTCACGTTCCTTGGTGTGAAACCGAATGCCATCAATAATGCATCCAGTGTATCGCTTGACTCATTTATCAGGCTCACATGCTAAGGCATATAGTCCGTCAGTAGCTTCAGGCGAGTTCTGTTCTCGCAATAGTTTAATCTGTTATCGCGACACTTAGTAAAATATAATATAATTTATGTGACAAATTCATTTATTCATTTAGTCTTGACACTTACACGATCTCCGAACCATTTAGCAAACTGCTGTTGTTGTGCTTTATCTATATCGATCACGTTTTGCCGCTTCAATTCGGCCTTATGTTCCCTGTATTAGCAATTAATGTGATGACTTAAAAGTTAATCACATAAGTAATACACATTCAACACATCTATCGTCAACTTACTCAAAATAACTCAGTGTCTCGTCACAATTATTTAGCACAGTGTAATGAGCTTTTCCCCATTCGAGTTCGGGGCAGAATTCGTAGGTTGAGGCACCTATTGTCCGCCAAGTCTCCTTGAAAATGGCAAGGTCTTTTTCAACATGAGCGTTGTCTCCACCGTAGTTTCGTTCTTGTTGGTTGATATCTTCGAGGTACATGGACATAAATGTGACGCATTCGTAATCAATGTATGCCTCGGCAATTGAACCTTCAAGTCGTGCCTTATTGCGCACAAATTTCTTTAGGGTGCCCAAAAACCTGTAAGATAACCTTTCATAGTTATAATTCATCGGGGTGTACTTGCATACATAAATGATGAGAAAAGGAAGTATGTAGAGAAGTACCGTTCGATGGGATACATCCATCGGTAGTGGACAGGTCCACCAATCATAGCCTCGACAGGTAAGTGGGCTGCTAAGTGAACCATAACATCAAAGAAAGCTGGTGGAAATATTCGTTCCAACTTACAAAGGATTATGGCAATGTCATTTTCTAGGCACTCTAGTACTTGTAGTGTCAACTTCTTGGCGCACAATTCTCTAAAAAATAATCCCAGCTCAATTAATGTGGTGGATACAAATTCATCAAGATGGCCTCGGATTACAACCGGAAGAAGCCGTTGTAAAAGCACGTGGTTGTCATGGCTCTTCAAACCGGTAATTTTTCCATCTTTAACATTAACACACCGAGATATATTTGATGCATATCCATCTGGAAACTTCACTGATTTAAACCACTCGCACCACTTCTTTCTCTCATCAATTGATAACGTATAGCATGCCGGTGGCACAGTATATTTATCTTCATTTCGAACCAAGTGCAACTCCTTTCTCATACCAAGTAACTCTAGGTCCATTCGGGCTTTAGCACTATCCTTTGTTTTCCCTTCTATATTCATTAAAGTGCCAAGAACATTATCACAGATATTCTTCTCGGTGTGCATTACATCCAAATTGTGCCGCAACATAAGCGTCTTCCAATACGGTAATTCGAAGAAAATACTACGCTTTGTCCAATTCAACTCTATCGGAGTACGCTTCCTCTTCTTAGTACCCGGTAACTTTCCAAACTTTCCGGGTTTGATGTGTTCTAGTTGTTTCAAAACATCATCACCAGACAATAACTTAGGGGTGAATCTGTGTTCGGGCTTGCCATCAAACAAATCCTTTTGGCGAATTCGCCACCTGTGGTTCTGTGGTAGGAAACGAAGATGGCCCATGTAGCATCTCTTCCTTCCATGGTACAATGATTGCGAAGATGTATTCTTGTTGCAAACTGGACATGCCATGAACCCATGAGTGCTCCATCCAGACAAGTTTCCATATGCTGGAAAATCATTTATCGTCCACAATAACGATGCATGCATTCGAAACGTCTCCTTCCTAGATACATCATATGTCTCTACACCGACTTCCCATAATTCCTTCAACTCATCTATCAAAGGCCGCAAGTAAACGTCGATGTCATTTCCGGGTGATTTCGGGCCTGGAATAAGAAGTGACATGAAAATGAATGGTTGTTTCATGCACCTCCACGGTGGCAAATTATACGGCACAACCATGACCGGCCACATACTGTATGTACTACTCATGTCACCGAATGGATTAAACCCGTCACTGGCAAGGCCAAGGCGTACATTACGTGGCTCATTGGCAAACCATTCATGATTCTTATCGAATTCAGTCCAAGCTTGAGCGTCGGCCGGATGCCTATACACATCTTCCTCTTTTGGACGCTTCTCTTTATGCCATCTCATATCAGAAGCTGTTTTTCGTGACGCATACAGCCTTTGCAGTCTCGGTGCCAACGGAAAATATCTCAATACCTTGTGTGGAATTTTCTTACCCTTTCCTTCAATAAATTTATACCTTGGCTCATTACAAACCAAACAGTTCTCCTCTTTCTCAGTCTCCTTCCAGAAAAGCATGCAATCATTCTTGCATGCATGGATTGGTATATAGCCGAGACCTATATCCCGCATATACTTCCTCGCCTCGTAATGAGAGTTTGGAAGGGTCTCCCCTTTGGGGAGTGCTCTTTTAATCAACGAAAGATTCGTGTCAAACGATTTGTTTGTCCAAAGGTTGATGGTCTTAAGATGAAGCAATTGCACTAGAAAATTTAACTTTGAGAACGTCTTACAACCTGGATAAAGCTCCAGATTTGCATCCTTGAATAGAAGTCCAAGGGGACCCGATTCTCTGGGATCACTACTACTTGAGGCATCCCCTTGAGGCATGACATGACTCATCGAACCCCCATCCAAGTCTGCCAACATTTCTCGCAAACCTTCATTACCATCACCACCGGGTTCATCGTCATCCTCATCCTCGCTCAATACTTCATAAGCCTCCCCGTGATTGACCCATATAGTATAATTGATATCCATCCCTTTATCGAGCAAATGCGCTTTCACTATATCTATGTGCCAAAATACCCTATTCCCGCACATCACACATGGACATATTATCCTACTACCACTGTCTGCAGACGGCCGTGCATACTCAATGAAATCGTCAACCCCTTTCTCATACTCGGGTAAATATCTAGTTTTAATCTTCATCCACTGCTTATCCATATCTGCTACCTATCACAAGTTTAACAAAATCTTTAAATTGAATCAACGTACCTAAGTAGATATAAGTTCATTTGTGGGACAATAGTTGCAAGAAACACCTTGAAAAAAAAAATTGAGTCCTACATAGAATCGAATATTGAGACCACAATCAACAAAAAACTAAAGTGATCAACAGTCCTTAGCTCTAAAACTCAATTAAGAAACAACTATCCAATGGCATTGACTGAGACTGATAAAAAAAGGCAATGACTAAGAGGAAAGCAACTTCTTAGCAAAAAGAAAAGATGAAAGCAACTAAAAATCGAGTTGGGATTAAAAATCTTTGAAGCTCCGACCCGACGTAGACGGCAAAGAAGCCTGAAGGAACTAAATTCCATTTATTCAATCAAAACCGAGCATTATCCAAGCATAATTAAAAACTAAACACCTAGTCTCAATCAATTTATAGTTTTATTAAAGTCTTGGGACTAGTAAATTAAGACCATTGTTAGTAGCAAATGCGTGTTCTACCAAAAATCAAAACCCTAGTTTTAAATGGCGGAAAAAAAAAATACACACATAGACACACACACAAATTAAGTGAACCCATATTGTCAGTGGCAAATGAGTGTTCTAGTAAAGATCAAAGCCCTGGTTTTAAATTTTTTTTTTTTTTTTAAAACACCCAATTAAGTGAAACAATTTAAAACACTCAATTATGTTCAATTTGTGTTTCACATAATTGGGTGTTTTAAAAAAAAAAAATTTTAACTAGGGCTTTGATCTTTGTCAATCAATGGCCATAGTGTTCAATTTATTTTCTCGTGTGGCCATAATTGAATTTAAATTTATTAGAGTTTTAAATTTTAGAGAGTCCCTATTGGACCGGACTTTGAGTTCCCATAGTATTTAATATAGCTAACGGTAGTGATAGGTAAGTGAATGAGTCAAAGCCAAATGGAGGGATTTTAAATTTTTTAGGTAGCTTAAAGTTCGGTCTGGTTAATGGATTTAGTGGGCGAAAATGTAAGAGTCTAATTCATGGATTCAGCAAGAGAAAATGAAAGACTAAGGTCAATAAGAAAAAAAACTATTTTGCTCCGTGTTTTTATTTCATGCTTAAATAATACTATTAGTATTAAAAATAAAACTTGTAAAATATAATTATAAAATAGGAAGAAAACACTATTACAGTAATGCTTACAACTTATAAACTAGTAAACTTGTAAAATATAATTCATGCTTACATTATTACAGTAATGTAGGACAAGTCTCAAAACAAGGAACCAAAAACAAGAACAAACCCCATCCCAGCCTTTGATAAAAAGATAGAAACAACACATGCTAGTCTCATTTAGGACTTTCTACAAACACTTAGCATTCAACACCCCCATAGTCTAATACCTATGACCCTTTGGTTCACAACCATCCCAATAAATACATATGAACAAAAAACTTCAATAACCAACCAATACAATAATTGAAAAACCTCAATAACAAGTCCATACCCCATAAAAAAAATGGTACAACCTGGTATCATTCAGCTACAGTAGTTCCTAATCCCATAAGAATATTGAGAGAAAATATAGCATCACCATTGAGAGAGAAAGAAACTAGAAATCATGAGATCAAATACCTGAGAATCTAGGGCTTGTTGCTATTTGAGAGTGACAGATTTCGGCGGAGGAGCTGTGGATGCGGCGGTGCAAGTTGTCAGGTGGAGGCTATCGGAGTCATTGAGATTGAGGGATGGAGAGGGTGAGTGAATGGGTCATTGAGATTGAGGGATGGAGAGGACGGTGGCCTGGAGTCATGGGTGAAGGCGCAGCTGGACTGAGGGCGGTGGGAGTCGTGGGAATTTTTTGGGGGGAAATGGGAAAGTTTTCAATAGTTACCTATGGTTCACAGTTCACTTGATCTTGATCCTTGACCATTAAAATTTCTAAAAAGAAATCTGGGCCTTTAAAGTGAGCTTTTTGGTAAAGTTTTTTTCTTTTCTTTTCTTCTTTTTTTTTTTTTTTTTTTTTTTGAGATAAAACTTTTTGGTAAAGTTAGACCAACATTTTACCCGGAAAAAAATATTAATTAGTATTTCACTTGTAAGTTGTAAACATATTATATGGGTAATACTTGGGGCTCACCCAAAGACACAATTTTTGGGACACAATCCAAGAGATGTGTCTATCTCTCTCCTATGTCACTGTGGGGTCCAGTGACATCACATGACAAATATAGACACATCTTTTAGGTTGTGTCCCAAAAGTTGTGTTTTTTAGTGTGTCCCAATCTTTACTGATATTATATTACATTATTTTAGAATTAACAAGATAAATAACAACTCTGAGATATTTTGACAACTACAATTCACTAATGTTATTCTTCTCAAATTTGAATTTTAAATTCTATTACAAATGCTTTGTCAGTACATTGTACCATATGCAGTGGCATGTGGAATCACCATACTGTCATAATATGTGGTACAACTGTTACGCTTATATTTGGGCTCCAAATTTCAAATCAAATTTGGGAAGCATAACATTTTTCATTTCTCTTTTTAAGAATTCTGTAATGCTAATGGTTCCCAAATTTTGTATCCCAAATGGTTCCCGAATTTTTCCGCCCAAAACAATTATTTACCACTAATTGATGACTATGATATTCTTCCAAAAATTGTATCCGAGACCGTTCCCATACATATATGTCAGTAACCAACTTTGTGGACGATGCAATCAATTCCGTCGTCAAATATAAGGGAAAATAATTTCTTTTAATAATATTAGAAGAGAACTCGTTATTAATTTAGGTTAATGGTACTTAATCCAATTAAATTCTTATGTTACAAAGTTTCACATAACTACTTATGTAAACTTTAAAATGTTTAATTTCAAATAAATAGTTGGGGAAAGGGGAGGGAAGAGAGAATATGAAGATTGAAATCAAAAGCACAAGTTTTCATTGAAGAAGAATTGGAGTATTTGCCACGCACTACGTGCGTGGCTAATACAAAGTAAATTATTTGCCACGCATTTCTTGCATTGCAGATTAAAGTAAAACATTTTGCAACGCACAAGTACGTGGCAAATAATTACTCTTGAATTAGAACTTATTTTCCACGCACAACACACGTGGCAAATGCAACGTAAAATATTTGCCACGTGCACATTGCGTGGCAAATACTTATCCTTGACTTTTTGTGGTAAGTATTTACCACGTTTATAAGTGCGTCGCTGAAACGTTAGTGTGTCGCAGATAAATACTATTTTTCACGCATTCCGCGCGTGGCAAATAATGTGCGTCGCTGAAAAGCATATTTGTTGTAGTGATAGTCCAGCTTCATTTATTCTTGAGGGGGGTATGTTCCTATTCTGATTTGGCTTCAGATTTTGATTCTTGTTGTTGTTGCGGTTCTTGTTCTAATTCTGATTTTGAAACTTCATGGTTTTTGCAGGTGATTTCAGAACAACCGAGGTTTTGTTTTTAGAAAATTTTGAGGTTTCTTGTTGTTAGAAACAACAAGAAACTGTTCTTTTAAATCTTGTTTTCTTGCCTCCTCCTGAATACGAAGGCGAGTAATCAAACTTTCTAATGAAAATTCTTTGGTTTTGTGTCTCAAAATATTTTTGAAAACTTTCCAACTTGGGAGAAGCTTGTCAATAATGACAGCAACTTGAAACTAATCATTTAAATCCATGCCCTCAGAAATTATCTCATGAGCAATTTGTTGCAGCTCATGGGATTGAGCTTCAACAGATTTGTCATCCGTCATTTGGTATTTCAAATAACGGCTGATTGCAAATTTCTTTGCTCCAGCTTCTTCAGTGTCATATTTTTTCTGAAGGGCATCCCAAACTTTTTTTTGCAGAATCACAGTTTGCATAATAGTCATAAAGACTGTCAGAGAGTCCATTCAAAATATAATTTTTGCAAAAAAATCATTTTCATTCCATATGTCAGACTCTCTGATTTGAGCAACAGTGGAATTTTCAGAACCAATGGGTTTTTCAGAAAGACAAAAGAATTGCAATTTTTTCATAGTTAAGAAAAACATCATTTTCATCCTCCACCGTTTAAAGTGAAGGCCCTCAAATTTGAAGGGTTTGTTGAGGTCATAGGTAATAGAGAGCATAGAAGATTCCATGGCAGATGAAAAAATGTCTTAAAATTGTTGTTGCACAAACTGTAAAATAGAACAATGTTACCAATAACAGTAGCCTTTGACGTTTTTCTTAGGATGAGTCACGGACTTAGTCGCTCTCTTTAAGACGCTTCGCGGCTCTACCCAAGTTGTGCAAGCAGTTCGGATGAAGGCCACGACGTCCCCAGGATAAAGCAGCCCAGAAATCGCCTCTGTCTCAAAAATCCTTGCACGGAGGAAGATCGGAAAACCCACACCCTTTCAGAAATTGTTGCACAGAAACTGTATATTGAAACAGTGTATAGAAATATTTCTGTAACTCTTTTTTCCTTTGTAAAACTGTATTTCTGTAACTCTTTTTCTCTCTGTAAAACTGTCTATCTTTTTATGAGAGCAGTTTGTGTATATATAAAAAAATACATTCTGAACGTTGGGGAAAGTTAACGTTGCAGAACGTGGAGAGAAATCTGGGAACGTTGGAGAAACAATCTGGAGAAAAAAACGTGGAGGAGTTTTTTGGGAGACTTGGTCTCCAACTGAAAATAAAACTCTTTATGATTAAACAAAATTATTTTCCAAATAAATTTTGTATAAAAAGATATATATATATATAGGAGTAGGACCACATCCACACCCACACCCAAACCCGGCCCGGAACGGAACGGAGCGAAGCGGGGTGGCATCGTGCGCGCGCGTGTGTGTGTTTTGTGGTAAACCCAATTGGGTCTAGGTTCTCCCCCTTCACAAAACTTGGTACCCCCAAGGGGCCCAACCCTTACTCCAACCTCCACTTATATATGTCCTTCCCACTTCCTCTAATTTTCCTATGTGGGACAAGCAAAATATTATTTGGGTTAGTTTGTGAATAAGACAAAACTCAAAACCAAATTTCAAAAGTTTTCCCTCAAACTTTCTCTCCAATTTTAAATATACTCTTTTTCAACATATGCGCTTCCTCACGGGTGGCATGTGGTGTCCATACCTGAGGGTTTACCTTACAAAAATGAGTCTTTGTTTTGGCTTGGAAGTGTTCATTTAATTAAAAACCAATAATAGTAATATTACCATAATTAAATTCGTATGTCAAATTTGATTCTCATCAGACTATTGGATCATATCAACTAAGCCTATGGTGAAACCATTTGAAGTTTTTTTAGAATCTCTTTCAGGTGACTATGGCTTGAGAAACAAATTAGAAATATAAATTTATTAAGTACAATCAGTGTTACCAGAAATCGTTAAATCCCTAATAATCAACGTTTTGGAACGATCGTTCTAAATCAGAGCACACTAGCGAACTAGAACACCACTTGTGAAATTATAAAGATACCACCTACCAATCCACGTTTTGGAATAATAGTTCTAAATTATGGTAGACTAGCAAACTAGAATACCACTTGTGAAATTATAAAGATACCACATACTCATTTAGACTTTGACTTTCAATATGTGTATATATGCCTACACACACACACACATACATATATATATATATATGAACATATATGAAAAATGGTCTAGAAATCTGTTAAAGTTTCAATCTTCGATCTATACTCCGTTTTGTCTAGAGATGCAAAGACGTGTTCCCCCACTTATATACCCACATTTATAGTCAGTGGCGATTCGTATTCCTGTTCCTCGTACCGAATCGACTCACGATCCAGGTAACCTTGATCGAGTTCCAAAAATAAATACAAACCACTGGAGAGAAAAATTAGGAGGCAAAAAAAAATCTAGGTTAGTTAAGGGCTTCCATTTAGAGTTTTGAGATCCCTTTGTATTGATTTTAATTTTACAGGAAGGTTCAAAATTAGCTCGTTCCCATTCTAATTCATATATCAATAGAAGAAATCGTCCAAGAGTTTTGGGAGAATCGAAGTCACATCGTTTAAATAAAACCTAACTATGACATAATTTCTGAAATTAAATTAACGAACTCTTGTATTTGGATCGACATTGCAGATATTACATTCATGCCCATTGCTATCGTATAACCTTTCTTCACATTCAACTTGCTTTTTGACCCATTGGAGTCTTTTGGCAGGTCATTTTGCTTTCAGTGGTCAACAGTCTTGGTTCATTTATTTCTTGCTGGTTTTTTTTTTTGGGCTGTGTATAGGGGTTTTTAGGGGTTTTTTTGGGGCAATTTGGGTGAGTTGCTCCCTGGTTGATCTCCTAATGAAAGTCTTCATAGGACAAGGCATTTCATTTGGGGAACCTGGGGTAAGCTAAGGGGTTTTGGGGGGTTTTTTTTAGTATATGAGTGGATGTATTGTAAATATGGGTTCTTGGCTCATTGATTTCTTTAATGATATTAGCCGTTCAAAAAAAAATAAAAACTTGCTTTTTGACATATATTGAATTTGAATGAACTATCAATTGGGGAACTTTAGCAATAGCCTTCAATTTAGTGACCACCTTCAAATCGAAACTCATAATTACTCTGTGATTTGAACATCACAGAATAGCAGATGAACAGTTCGTCCTTTTTTTTTTTTCCCAGAGGGGAATCAGCCTTCTTATATTAGTGACATTTTTTTTTGTGATAATGAAGTCATCTTTATAATTTTAAGAAACGGATAAAGGGATAGTCTTTTTTTTTTTGCCCAAATTTTCGCATTCACTATCAATGTGGACAACGTTGCACCATGCGTACGTATTCTGACATCCTCACTCAACGCAGACACATCTCATACGTACCATGTTGGATTTTGTGATCCAGTTCATGACTTTCGAGGTACTGTTCACTATTGGTATACTAGCCGAGAGGTAAGGGTGGATCCAGGAATTTGGTCCGAAGGGGCTATCTTTTACATGTTACAAGACTTAAAGTAGGTTTTTCATATTTGACGATAAAAGAGATATGAAGAAGTAGAGAAAGCACATAAGTATGCATTTCTTACTACTTGGTCAATAAGCTACATAAATCTTCAAAGTATAGTTTATCTCGAGAAACCTTATAATTCTTGAATAATTTTGATGAAAGTCAGCCTACTTATAAATAATAGGTAGTACGGTCAACGTCCATGATTTATATAAGGGGCGATTAACCAATGAAATAGAAACTCATAATAATAATTTAGAAGTTTTAGACCTCCTAATAAAGTAATTTTTCTATAAGGTCACCCTACTTATAATATCTATATAAGTCTAAAATACTCTAGAGAATTCAATGATTCCCTTTCAGTCTAGGGAGTTCCGAGCATTCTGTACAATTCCATGCAAAACCACCTATAGCATAGTAAAAGTTGCTTAATTTTTTTTCCCCCGGACAGAGAGAAGTTCTCTAATTTAAATACCATAACACAACCCCTAAATATTTTTGGTGGTTAAGATAAGAGGCATATAACTTTTATCCTATTCGGCGTTTGGTGCTGCCATAAGACGTGATAAAATAGTCCTAATCGAACTAGGTTTTTATCCCATAGAGAGTGCAATTACTCTAACCCATGGGTTGGGGTATTAGGTGGGATTAATTAGAAGTTTGAAATAACTTCTGGGGGCAAAATTTATTTATTTATTTATTTTTATCTCTTTTTTTCTTTTCTTTTTTCATATCGTATTTTTTTTTTTCATTCTTAGATCTCTTTTTTTTTTTCCTTCAGATCTATTTTTTTTGGTTTTTTTTTTTATTTTTTTTACTTTTTCATTTTCAAATCTCTTTTTTTTTTGTTGCAGATTTGCAAATTTTTTGGTGTTAAAAGCAATAATTTAGTTATTATATAAAACTTATATCCAAGCACTTTTGAAATACAGGACAACATAACAGCTTATCAGATAAAAGTACTAGCCTAGACGATCCTGCCTAATCTTGTCATATTTTTTTAATTTTATTCACCTGTCAAACGAGACATAATAGAATAGAGGACTTAATTAAATTTGTAGGTTAGACATAATTTTCTTTTGCAAAATATATAAAGAATATTTAAAGTCTTGCTCACAGTTAAATGTCAGTCGTTCTTCCCCCACCAATGTGGGGACGAGGATGTGCCTTACGTAATAACTTCAGTTTATGCAACCGCTGTTATGGTACATTGGATAAGCAAAAAGGGTGTGTAGTGGCCCTAGTGGGGTAAGCCAATCTCAAATCTCAAGTCAAATATTCTTCAACTGTTAAGGAAATCAATCAAATTGCTTGTAATTTACTTAAATCTTTTTTTTTTTTTTTTTTTTTTCAAGTGGACCAACAAGCCCAACCCAAACAAAGTGTGCAAAAACAATCACTGAATAAAGAAATGGCTGTCCCCTTCATGGCCTCCCCTCAAAGCAATTCCTATCAGGGAATGTGCCCTCTTTCCCTGTCACCTCTTTATTCCCTTTATTCATTATTTGTAGCTCTAAACTTTTTCTCATGACAAAATTGAACACTTTTTTCTTTCTGCGGAAACTAATACATTCCAATGTCAATTGCATCTAGACCGTCCGTACAGTATAAAGTGGACGGTATCTACGATTGCCATGATTATTTCTATAGTATCGTATAATGGATGACATGTTGTGTACAGAAATTGTATATGTAAATATATACATATATATATATATATATCCTCTATATATTGCATGGAATTTAGATTGGTAGTACATAACAACACAATCTAACTATGTCTATTTAGTATGCTCATTCTCGGTGTCTGAGTTCAAATGGTACGCATACAACCCTTTTATTGGTTTGAACATATGTATTCACAATGTATCTACAAAAATTATTTTGTAATTAAGAAGGAGATTGTAACCCCCCAGATTTTAAAAAATAGGAAGTAACAGGGATCAATTCAGTTGGAATATTGTATATTATATCATCCTTTGACTCACTTGTGTCAGTTGGCACATAAGAAAACATATGTATATATATATATATATATGTGTGTGTATATATAGTACGTTGTGTGATGTACAGATCAGAAGCAGGGACTCCGGGGACTGTGGAGGTTTGGGATCTGGGGGAAAAGGAATCATAGAAATGATGCATTGTCACATGGAGCTGTTACAGATACTCAAATATGTGATCTTACTTAGTCAGCAAACAACATATTTAATGGTAAACTCTAATAATGCAATCACAAATGTATATGTACACAAAACGCATCAATGCGCATGGTCTGGTTGATTTGGACCTTGCAGTGGAACTGTGTGAGTTCACTCTTACTTATGCGTGAAAACTCAGTCGCCATTTCTTTACACACAAGTGAAAAAAAAAAAAAAAGAATGAAAAGCCTTCAATTTAAACTTAGTCACAAGAAAGCATTAACTTTGCAACTTGCAAGAATTTAAGCCTTTTTTTTTTCCCAGGAGGAATCTCTCTCTCTCTCTCTCTCTCTCTCTCTCTCTCTCTCTCTCTCTCTCAAAGTGAGGGATGGTGAATCATGAGTCCATGAGAGCACGCCCAATTATTGTGTCTACTTTAAAATTGTCATTCCTTGAAAAGGACTTTCATGCTTGACTTCAACTCAAGAAAAATCATGCGGCAGGTCAATGGCAGCCCAAGAACAACAAAATTCTAGCTCCTTAGGCCCCATTATCCATACTCATATTAGACCAGATCTTTGAATCATTTTCCAGGTATTAAAACCCGCCTTAAAGTTTTTGGAGTATACTAGACTGTGTGTTCCATGCCCTCTGTATATAGCAGATACTCGTTCGGTCCTTTGAAAATGCAATTCCTGCAACTCAATGATGGTCCTCTATGCATCAAAATCTGGTCACAGCATTGAATCTCTCTAGCATCGTTCTTCGGTTTGGCTGCGGCACTCCAGCAGAGGCTTTGATTCTAAAAACACTGGGAAGCTAAAATCTTGAAATTCTACAAGAAGCTGTTTTAAGCAAAACTCTTGCTACATTTTCATTCCTTTGTCTTCCACAGGTATGTTCTGAACCAATTGTTGAGACAGTGAAAAGGACTTTCTCGTATTAAAGTCGTCTTTGCATAACCGGGGTTTTGTCCCAATTGTTTCAAGCTTGGATATATTAAAACTATATCTTGTGCGTGTTGACTTGCAGAACAAAAGTTTTGTTGCAGCTAGCCTACTATGTCCCTATTTGCATCAACATATATCATGTTTTTTTGTTCATTCATGTCTTATTGTTGTAACTTTTAAACGAATGACTTCATAGCCTCAACAAGTTGTTTGGTTATAATATATGATTACTGATGCCTTGCCTTTTTCTCTTGGATAAGACTAATTAATCTCACCATCCTCTTCTTTTGTGTTATTTACAATGCGTCTTCTCGATCTTTTACTCGCAGTAAGCTGGAAATCAAGTTGGAGTGGATATAGCGAGAGCTGCCATTTCCCTCACTTTTGCACAAGTGTGGCTTTCTGTGGGTGAGTGTTCTATCTCCATGAAGTTTTACTTGGTTTATATACATATAGACACTCGCACGCCCATATATAAATACTATTTTTCGAATGCAGCTGAGCAAGAACTAGTTTTAGCATTTGGTTGGGACATTGACAAAAAATAATAGCTCACTGCTCTCTGTGTGTGCATGTATAGCCAAAATAAGAAAAGGTAACCAATTGCTTGTGAAACATAACATTGCATACAAACATGAGAAGTTGTGATTCATTTTCCTCTCTAAAAGATTGCATTCTCAGTAAAGGTGAATTGCATATCCTGGGGTCTGCTGCAAGAATCATCGGTCATAATTCAACTTCATTTCGAATGAAATGCCAGTATGGGATCACTTCTCGCAGTCTTGACTTATCCGCGTTTTTTTTTTTTTTTTTTGGGTTCAGTCATTGATCAGCTTATATACAGGTTCAGTCATTGATCTTTACTAGCTGGGAGGAGCAAGATTAAACAGGACTCGGTCTAGGAAGCAGTTTACTTTCAAGTATATCTGCTTTATCTGATCTTTGAATTGTTAAATGGAACAATTTCTTCAGCTCCAACTCAACTATACAAAATTCCCACAAGTGTTTTAACTATCAATAATGATAGGTGCATAACGAATTGCACAAACGTGCACTACAGGGTTGGACCTTATGCTAAAAAGCATGTACATACAAAAAGGTGCGTGCAGGCTTTCAGCACAAGGTTTAACCATGTGCTGCACGTTTGTGCAATTCGTTGTGTACCTATCATTACTCTTTAACTATCTCAATAATGCATACTCAAGACTGTTGTATTGATCGGATTACCAAAATCACGCGACAAATATGAGAGATGGAGATCCAAATAAAAGGGCAGTCTAGTGCACGAGGCTCCCACCATTGCGGGGTTTGGGGAGGGTGAAATGTACGCAGCCTTACCCGTGCAATTACAAAGAGGTTGTTTCCAGATTGGAACCGGCCGTGACCTCCAGATCACAATGAAGCAACCTTACCATTGGTCCATTGCTCCAAATGCTATATATAATTCACAAGAATTAAGAAAGAAGATATTTTACTGTTATAGCGCTATAACTAGTAAAACATAGTGTAACATTTTCACAAAACAAATAAACTCCTTCAAATGCATATTAAGTTGCATATAAAATGAAAATACATCACCACTCACCGTGTCCGTCCCACCAGCACACGGCCTTACACAATCCACCTAAACACAGGTACTTTTTATTTGGAATTATGCATTCCAAGTCTTAACTAGTTGCCTAGTCTATATCATCACTAGAAGATGTAGCTTAGTTTTATTATGTACATCAACTTGGAGCACAAATTTCTTTCCTCCTTTAGACAGTATTTCCTATAATTAGTAACCATATATATATATATATATATATAGAGAGAGAGAGAGAGAGAGAGAGAGAGAGAGAGAGAGAGATGTATTGTCTAGTTGCTATGATCATATATTCTTCAACATCCGCAGATCAATTTCAGAGCCCGGGAAAGGATGCTGAAGTACTCGAGATTGCAGCCTCCTTAGCAGCATCTTCTTGGCTGAGCTGAGATGCTACAAATTTGTCAAGAACTCGCCAATCTGTCACTTGATCATCAACTGCCACTTGATCATTGTTGTTACAGTAAAGTGAGTTCATGAGATTTTCTTGATTGCTTTGATGCATTTGTTCTTCTTGCGTGAGCATTGAGCACTGTAGAGTACCTCCATTGTTCCTATCATATCCAAATGGAAGTTTGGGACTTTCGAGCTGAGGGAGCTGAAGGAAAGGTTCATGATGAGGTGGCATATTATTGTACTGCTGCAAATGCTCAAGCTCTTGCTTGCAGGAATAATTGGGATGGTATGAACTATTGTAAGGATGAGAGATCTGCCTTGGGGAATCGAAATCTGGGATGAACAAGACTTGATCATGATCATGGTACCAACATGGTGATTCTTGATCGTCTACTTTGCGCATTGTTGGCAATCTCTTCTTGAACACCCTACACACAACCCATCCTTCGTCCTGTGAAATCACAATCACAGTGACGTTATTTCGCGGGTAAAGTTGAACAATACAAGGACTTTATCATGAAATGATCATTTGACTGTACGACTAAAGAACATTCCTCAGTAAGTCCAGCAATCTTAGAACAATAGTTCTTCGAGTTTACTAGCTAGCTATGACCAATCTTTAAACAATGGTTCTCTACATATGGTGATCATGATAGAAAAAAAAAATTCTTTCTTGAAATGGAGATACAGAATTTTGTAAGAAAGTGCTAATCTTTTTGAGCTGCAAATGTGAGAGTTTGTATGTTTTTTATGATCAGCATATCATGGTTCTGTACAGTACAGCATTCAGAGAAGATTTTTTCAATAGTAACATGGAGTTTCTCTCTCTCTCTCTCTCTCTCTCTCTCTCTCTCTCTCTGCGTGTGTGGTGTGTGTGTGCGCTTTGTTTTTTTGTTTTTTTTTTTTTTTCCTTCTCTAAATTTCTTCCTTTTGTGGGCCTCTTTTGGCTGAGAGAGCTTATAGAAGATGTATAAATTGATGGGAAGAACCAACAATTTGTCCTCAATTTCTATATGTGGATGGCAAGATTAGCCTTTGTTTGGTTCATGAATTCAGTGAGGAGGGTAAATGAAAAAAGAAAATATAAAAGAAAACCATTCCCTTTAGTTAGTTAATAAGGCTTTGTTTGGTTCTTGGATTTAGTGAGGGAAAAGAAATAAAAACATAGGAAAACCGTTTCCTTTATTTGGTTAAGAAGGAAAATCATGAGGAAAATAGAAAAGAAAAGAGAATAAGTTGATAACTAAACTAAATATTTTGAATGTTGTTACTTGTTAGTCATTTCCCTTCTTTTATTCATATATACTACAATTATATTTGACTTTTTTTTTTAAAAAAAATTTAATGATACCTAAGCATGAATGAAAACACCACGGAAAACATGTGGGATTTAGTTTTCAGTCTTGTTGTTTTCCTTTCCTTTCACTTTTCCCTCATGAAATTCATAAAGATGAGAAAATAGAAGGAAAAAAAAAAAAGATAAAAAAAATAAATTAAAAATTTTAAATTTTGTGAGTGATTTCCGTTTTTTTTTTTTTTTTTTTCTTTTGATACAATTTGAAATTTTTTAGTTTTTAATGTTATTTAAATATGACTACAAGAATTTTGCATTTTCTTTTCCATGAGTGAATTCATGAACCAAACAGAACCCCTAAGGTCATGTTCTTTGTTATAGAAACAAAATTGGCAATAACAAACAGTCCTATCTATATATATATATATATATATATGAAGTCCTAGAGTTACTTGCCTGGGGGGTCGCATTTTCATTTGTTTCCAGTCGATATTCATGCATGATCCAATCTGACTTTAGTCCATTTGGGGCTCGACCTTTATAAAAAACCAAAGTCTTTCTCATACCAATCAAATTGTTCTTCAAGTAAATGGCCTTGTCTCTTCCTGTTGCTTTCCAAAATCCAGCTTTTGTAGCTCTGTTGGTTCTAGTTCCAGTTGGATACTTCTTATCTTTATGGCTAAAGAAATACCAATCACTCTGATCTTCTGTTCCTATCTTGCATAGTTCTGCGTGTATATATATATATATAATATATGTTATCATGTGTATATATATATATGTTGAAGCAGGTGTTATAAATGGAGGGATTAATTTTGTTGAATACCTTGAAGATCCCATGGCTCGATTTTGTAGAGATCAACGTCTCTAATCACATCGAGATCGATTCTTTTTGACGCAATTTTTTTTCTAAGATAGTAATCGACGAGTTCTTCGTCTGTTGGATGGAATCTAAAACCTGGAGGGACATGTGAAAAAGTATTCATGTTCTTCCAAAGTGCAGTTGATATTAAACCTGCATTTATTAGCAATTTGCACATGCAATCAGATGTTTGAGATTGAACTTATAAACACAAAAGTGACTAATTTTCAGAATGTATATTGACTATAGATTTGGATGTTATGGATCTCTGTTGTTAAGTACATTGTCATTGAAGTTGAAAATATTTCAGTACAACCCTAGCTAGGTCTAAAATGTTGATATATGTATAAATATATATATCGCTTGCAATGAAATATGCTTGCTCTTTTTATCATGTAATTTTTCATTGTCTAAACACACATGCCCCATAAGCATGTCTCTAGGTTTGTTACTATATAAAATTAAAAATATTTTTGCTCACCCAAAAAATGGCACACCAATGCTCACTCAAGCGTCTCATTGGCCAATGCAGTGGTACCCAGTACCATTTTTTGGGTTAGCAAAAATGCTCTCTATAAAATTAGCTTCATGGTTTGAATAATGTCTTTGTCATATTGCGCTACTCTAGATAATATTCTAATGTGCATTAAATTTTAGGGCTAATTCTAAGCATGACAAACAAATAGTTGTTTTATCTAGAATAAATTACAATGGAACAATCTTATTGTTGCGCTAAGGCTTATCCCCTGGGTGTTTTATCGAAAACAAATTGCTTAAAACCACATCTTAAATAAATACTGAATGTAGGACATACTTTTTAAGAAAGTGATTCTATAATTATTCAATCTATCATCTCCTAATAGATGTTAGTATGCAAAGCTTCTAAACTTGGGAGTTTAATTCTGGATATATCATGGTCCTAATGGACATTCACGGATAATATATTATTGTAAATCAGTTAACTTTAAACTTAGAGAACAATAAGATAAAGCAGAAGAAAATGTAAACCATTTGTAAAGTATTGCAGAGAATCAATTCAAATATGACTAAAGTAATTCATAAGGTTTCATATATGTATTGAATTAGCATTTACTTATGATTTAGAAATGATATGCAAGTTTGCTTGGGAGTAAATGAAAAGGTGTTTTCACCGCATCATAAAAGTGAATGCTGGTTAAGAACGTGCAATCAAAATTCAATACAATTACTTTTCTAAGATCATAAACAAGAAAGTACAAATAAAGAAATTTGAAAATTAATGCAAATCATACATGAATTTACAGTTCAAAAGCTCTTCAGGCATATTAATTGAAATTGATCCATACAAATATGTTATTTATTATAACCAAGAAATAAGACTATGACATTAATGTAATTTTCTTTCAAGAAATTTGCTAGTAGCTAGTCTAGTTGTTCAAATATGATGCAAGATCTAGATAGAATAACCGAAAAAGTAGAAGGGAAAAAGGAAAGAAATTGTGAATCAAGAAATGTTACTCTAACATCTCCAAAAACATTGAAAGAATTAAAATTAGAAAAGAATGTTACTCATTCTTTTGAGAGAAATGAAGAACATATATGGAACAAGGATTGTCAATTTATGAGAGACAAACTAACCAATCTTGGGTATGTCATATTAATTTGATATGAACAATTAGGCCGGGACAGAAACCAACTGGATCAACTTCATTATCATTTCATATGCATAAAAATGTGTACGAGTGCATGTGTGTGTATAGACTATAGAGAGTTAAAGAGAGAGAGAGAAACAGATTAATTAATTCAGAAACACATATGATTTTATTAATTAATTCAGAAAAAACATATGATTCCTACAAAAGAATCCTCCTTACTACATACATATCTTAACCATAATAATTCAGAAACAGCACACATCAAGAGAATGAAGCCAAGAAGAAGGAGAAGAAGAAGAAAAAGACACAATTAACCTTGAAGATAGTAAAACCCTATCCAAGTGAAAGTTGTTCCTCAGATCTGATTCAATCCAATTAAGCTTGTCTCCACCCAATCAGTGAACAGATAAAGAGACTTTTGAACTCTCTTTTGTCACTCTTTTGCAACTTTTTCAAGCCCACTGAACCAGACAAAAAAAGGAAAAAAAGTTCTTCTCGGGAATTGAACTGATCAACCCAGAACCTGTTTTTACTATGTTGTTAAAACAACTGGCCTCTGGTGGTCAAGAAACTACTATAAGATCTCAGATCCCAAGAAAAGGAAAGAGAGAAAAATATAAAGCAAAGCAAAGTAAATGGTATTGGAAGGAGTGGGAAAATGGAGATGAGACAAGGGTTAAATAAGAAGCAAGAATTATATCATCATGTCAGTCCCTCTTATTCTCTCTCTCTTACTATATATATATATATATATATATCTATGTATGAGGTTATTATCTTTTGAGAAGAAGCTTGATTGTTCGAAAAGCTTTGCGCAAAAGAGGGAGGCGGAAAATGGTGGCGGTGACCTCCACCACCTCCCACCAGCAACTGATAAAGACTACTGAGTGAATGCAATGTTCTTTCTGCTATGAGGTTGCCTGCCAGAGAGAGAGAGAGAGAGAGAGAGAGAGAGAGAGAAGATGGTGAACGTCAGAAATCTGAGGGCATGGATCACTTGGGGTTCTTAAAGCCTCCACTCGACCAAAAGAATGTTTTATTAACTAATACTCATATTTTAGGTCACGACCAAAAAGAATGTTTTGTTAATTCTTTAATTGAAAAGTCACAAATATTCAATGGATGATACAGTATATTTTGGTGGTGACCTAATCGAATGTTCTAGCAGTAGGCCCACCATCTCTCTCTCTCTCTCTCTCTCTCTCTCTCTCTCTCTCTCATATTACTAAACACTCAAAGTCACAACCTACATCGCGTGATAACCATATTGTAATTGCTCCCTGATTTAATTTGTATAATTAATTTTCACCATGGTCTAAATTGGTAAAAGTTAATGCACAATACATTTTTTTTTCCTTTGAAGTTTACTAATGCTGTGTAAGTTAAAATTTTGCCTCTTAGAAAAAAACGAGTTAAAATTTTGTATTAAAAAAAAAGTATTATACATTGGAGCTGATCATATGATGACACATAACACAATGAGTGGAAAGATAAAACTGCATTGGGAAATATAGTCATTTAGTTCAAGGAAATAAATACTAATGCTTATTTATAAGGAAGTGTTAGGCACACATCCCAAACCACACTTTAAACCACACTATATGCTTTGAATGCATATACTCTGTGTTGTTTGAATTTTTTACACTTTTTTGTGCACCACTTACACAACACAGGGTACATATATTTAAAGCAATGGTGTGATTTGAGGTGTGGTTTAGAGTGTGTGCCTAGCATTATTGTATTTATAATTCAATCAAAGTTGACGAGTGAGTGGGTCTTTTTGGGTCTTTTGTCATTTACTAACAAATATGGACTATTTTGCTACATTTGGTGCAGAGACATCAAAAAAATAATATTTTCAACTTATTGATAGGAAATATATCTATATTCGACTCGATGTATACGATTGGGATTTCAGAATGAAAAGAATGTAGAATATGTAATTCAATGTCTCTTGTTTCAAAACATGTCATGCTGATTAATTTTTTTTGTTAGTCATAATACTAGAAGTTATAACTCACATTTGGAGTGTGTCTTGTAAGTGATGTAACCAAGCTCCAAAGTACATTTTATTTTATTTTATTTTTGTAGTCCAAAGTACATTATTCAATTGTAAGGATTACTGAGAAAAACCCAAAATGTGACAGCCTATATATATAATTCAATTCTAAGGGTATCAACTTTAAGAAATCTAATATGCGTGTTATACTGAAAGAAATAAATACATATGGAGATAAAAAAAAATGTAAATATTACGAAATACAAAGAAAGTTTAAAAAAAAAAATGTTAGGGGCTTCATTGTGAAACTACCCTTGTGTACATGTCTAATTACGAAGTTAATTCTTAGGACTTTTTGTGATGTATCGAACTATTGCTACGCTATGGGTCTAGTAAAGTAAAAGTACTCACTTAACCAGTACCAGAAGTGACCCCAATTGAGTACAAAAAGGTTAGTATTCTTTTTCTGTTAGGGTTACTATTATTAAGATAATGAATTATAGAAAAGTTTAAACGAAGCCTTTTTAAGGTTTTTTGAGGGTATTTACCGTAATTAAAAATTAGTTTAAGTCCTCACCAGCAACCTTATACGAGCCTCTGGTTGGTTGGTCCGCAAATTTTATAATATTTCACGTTCCGTTCTTTTTTGTACAAGCTTTTCACGAGCTGTGGACCCCTCAGACCGACCCTCTGGACTCAGATAGAGACACTTCTCCAAATAACACTTTTATTTTTTTTTTTTAATTCTCATCATCATTCAAAATACACAGCTCGGCTAAGCGGTTTGAGCCAAGCCCAATTCCCAAGTTCTGGCTAATAAACCGTGCGAGTGAAGAGTGGGCACTTAGTACGTGGCGGCTGATGATCCGGCTCGGGCTCGGGCTTGGGTTTGATCTTTGAGACCAATTTTTTCATTGCACGCTCGTTGCCCGAGTTGGGCCCATGCCGTTATCCCCCATTTTGACATTGGGCCCACATTAGGGGCACTGTGTTGTGCAACGTGGCATTTATTTTTTAATTTATTTTTTAAATTTATTTTTAGCTAAGTGCTTTGCGTATCGATTAGTTAAACAATACCGAGAAGCTATTGAGTGAGTCCGTCACGCTACGTTAGTGTGATGATGTGATGTGACCTCCTCTAATAAAAATGTGTCATGTGGTTACTAACACTAGGAGGTTATGACATATGGTGGGTAGTTTTTTTTTTTTTTTTTTAATTTTTGATAACTACATGGCATGATCCCCTAGAAGTAGGGGATATATGTGTGGTTAAGATTGAAAGGTCACACCAAATTATAATGCTGACATGGCGTGACGGGCTCACTGAATAATTTCTCAACAATACCAGTACTTTTCCTCTGGATCGGGCCGGTTCGTAGCCTGTGGTTAAGGAAAAAGAATATGTTGTAAACTTACATTTTTTATTTCGTTGTTTTGTTTTTTTATTTATTTTTTGTAGGGAATGATGGTTTTATTTCTAATGTAGGCAAGTATAGAAGTGAAGCAAAAGCCAAAGACATAATACAAGTGTCATCATGGCCCACTATCATCTTGCGTGGCACTAGATTGATGATTCTTCTTTTGTAGTGTATGTACATAGTTTATAATGCTAAATTCATCTATAAGGTTTAATTAATTGCTAAAAGGGAAAAAGAAATGAAGAAAGGGTTTTGTAATATGAATTCAGTAACCATTTTTCCCAAAAAAAAAAAAAAAAAAAAAAAAAGTGACATGAATTCAGATAAAGGCTAAATTATTGTCTTAGTAGTGGGAGGAATAAGATTGTATTACTAGCCATTAATTAGAATTGAATTTTATTATTTCACTTCTAATACATGCTATATTAATAATACTGACATTGTCCAAATGCGCAAATTTAAAATGGTACTACACCTCAATTATTTTTTATGTTTTATTTTTGTTTTAGGACAACACGTGTATAAAAAAATTTAAGTACTTTTTGCCATGTTCTAAAATGCTACTATGTTTGATTGAGGGGGAAAAAAAAAAAAGGAATCAAATGTGAGTGCAAAGAGGAGAACAATTTTTACGGATAGCTTGGAAGAGAGGAGATAGATAGAGAAGGGAAGGAGGGAGAGAAATGTATCACCTCGTGACCACCGTTTCTTTATTTTATTTTTTTCACACAAGAATGGGTTGGGAGAGCAAAGAGGCTTTCTTTTTTTTTTTCTTTTTTGTTTTTGCCCTTTTTCTTTTCCTTTTTTTACACTCCAAAGGTATTATTTAGGTATGTGCATGACAGAAAACAGTAACAATATAGCTAGTAGGGGTGTTCATAGGTCGGGTGAGTCGGGTTTGACCCCCAACCGTCATCCATCCGTATGGTCGGGTGAAATCGACTCGTCGATTTCGGTTGGAGTCGGGTCGGTTTCGGGTTTGATCCGATGAAAAGGCTTAAATGAAAGTCTAAAAAAACACATCTCAAATCAGATGTGTGGGTCAAAAAACCAGATGTTGTCAAATCTAAATCTAAAACCCTTAGAAATAGGGGGAAAATATGAAGAAGTCAAAATCATTGTGGTTTGTGGGTAGCATATTATTATATATACACGCATTTTACACATGCATATACACACAATCACATGTGTGTATACATACAAATTCATAGGCTCAGATTGTAGATCTACAAATCTGGAGAGAGAATGAGGAGGAACATATTGTAAAAGAAGAAAAATATAAGATAAGAGGTCGTACCGGCACCACCTCCAATGGAAGCCGCTCACGGCGATGAGGATATGTCCGACGGCGAAGGCGATGGTGTGTGTGGTTGTGTCCTGAGGCGGCGAGATCGACAGCGCCGCAACAGAGAAGAGAGGATACCATCGGACTATGACCGCCTGCGGTGAAGGCGTAGTCATACCAGTAGCGAATTTGAGTATGGGGCGTGAGAGATGAAATGAGAGTGAGTGGCCGCGATTTCTCTCTTTCTTAGACTGTAATGTGTATATAAAACACAGGTTTTAGGAATTTTTAACACTCGTCGGGTCGGGTCGGGTCGGGTCGGGTCGGGTCGGGTCGTCTTAAGTAAAGCCAACATCCGAACCGAAACTAATCGGGTAAGACTTTCTCAACCCGTGACTCCATCCAAGGTCTTCAAAAACCATCCAAAATGGTCGGGTGGGGTCGGGTTGGTCAGGTGAGTCAGGTGGATGGGTCATTTTGATCACCCCTAATAGCTAGGATGGGTTGACAAAACGAAATGAAATAACACCATTTTCCTTTCTCGAGTGATATGCCTTTCTAGTCCTCCATTATTTCCTATTTTCCCTTTTTCATCCCTAATTGCCAAACATAACTGGACTAGACAGTATTTAGGATAAATCAATACAATTTAGGAGGAATCTATGAAAGGACATCAATTCAAATCCTGAATTTTTGAATCATGGACCTAATTCAATTCAATGGGGTTTTCAATTCATTCACATTCTTTTCTCACCAGGAACGTTTTATAAAACTCTTTGACCCTCAAATTTGGCAAGTATGATACTTTCACGCAATTCACGGGGTTCAACATGCAATCGATATGTCACACCCCAGATCCACACATGTGAACTAGGACACGTGGCACACCACCAAGGCCTTCAAACACCAAGTTAGGAATGTAAAAGAAGAAAAATAAGCACAAATAAACCTTTGTACAAGACAAATTAAGTCCAAGGTTAAAATGGGTATTTTAAACTATGGGCAAAATTTATATCAAAAGATAGCCCTTTGAGTATGGGTTCTAATGCAAAAAACGGCACGCAATTTTGAATTCTCTAGAAAGACTTACATCTGTTTTCGTGAAAGTCGACAGTGTAGTAAATTACACGCTGATCTATCCGCCCCTAAAACCCAGATCGATCTGATTTGCCAATTTCTAGCAAAATGTCCTTCGAAAAGCCCGAATCACTACGATCCCTAAATTCATCTCCCCGAATTCTCGTCGTCGTGCTCACCTACAATAGTTATTCAATAACCACTACAATATATAAGCTATATGCTGAGTGAGAGATATCAATCAAGCATACGGATGACATATCATGTTCAAAATCATCTCAACAAGGAAAAATGATCTCTGGATAAACAAATATTTCCTCCGCCACTACCCGCAAGTCCGCGACTCCCCCAATAGACAATGGCACAAGCTAGCCAATGACCCACGCCTCACACGTGCAGTCTAATGCCGTTGTCTGCAACAAGTGGTCATCACCATGGAACAATCTCAGGACGAATTCATAAAAGTTTTCCTTTGACCCAAACAAGCAACTAAACATGCTCACATGCATAAACATAACACTGTGCTTTTCACATAATTATGTTGTATTAATCAATTAGGCGTAATTCTACACCATGAATTATTCAATATAGTTAAACATGGATAACTAAGCTACATAGACATGTAATTAACACCCAAATGAACACAAACACAAATCTCATCCAAAAACAAGATTGAAACCACTCACATCTTCGTAATTTGCTCTTAGTTGAGAAATTAAAGCCCAAATCTACACCGGGTTAAAATCTTACATGAATTTGACCAACTACGGATTACCGAACCGAATTAGGTCGTGAGAATTACGATGATTAAATCCAATAAAAATAGTACCAAAACGTAAGACTCACCTCTACGAGTCCAAATCCGGTCTCAAAATTAAAATTGGAAGTCGAACGGTGCATCAATCGGCGTCGAAGAGCTGCGGCGAAACCCTTCCCTCTTTTCTTTCTAATCGACCTAAATGAAAGAAGGAGTTGGAGATTTTTTTTCTTCGAAAATCGGTAAATTAATTCCAAAAAAGGATGTACAAATGTACAAGGGGCATATCCCATGATAAACAACAAAGCGCAAAGCAAGAGGACAAGTGGTAAAACCACGGACTACAACAAACAAACTAACTAACTAACTAATCAAGGAAAACACAACTCAAACAACCAGAGAACATCTATGTCCATGAAGAAGCAAAAAAATAAAGCTGGGAATGATGTTTCCACTTTGACCTAATCTGGAGATTATTTTGAGAGACCAAATTTTGCAGCAATCGTTCCTTAGGAGTAGAGGAACCATGTAAAGTTCGATTGTTCCTTTTCCTCCAAAGGCCATAGATTGTAACCCCAAGGCAAAGTTTCAGAATAGTATGATGGAAGCTCTTTCCCTTCCAGTATTGTGTCATCCAAAGAACAGTAATATTCCAATCTGACCTGTTCCAAGTAAGCCCACACCTAAGCATCAAATCCTGCTAGCCACACAAAAGAGGCAAAATTACAAGCAAAAAATAAATAGTTGTGAGATTCCATTTGGCTATGACAAAGGAGCTAGAGATATGAATCTCCTATGTATCTACAACCCATATATGGTTTTATTATTTTTATTATGAAATTCACCCAGTTTATGGTTATTTGCAATTTCACCCCCACTAGTTTGATAACCAACTATTTAATTATTCAAACTTAAGTGGGTGTTTTTCTATGTCTCGCGTGGTTTCTATAAGTGGTCCCACATAATTATATGAAGTTACTTATAACTAGCCTATTAGTTATGTAACGTGTTCATTTTGTTCTCACAAAGGTATCCCAAATGACCACATAAATGGTCTCTAGCAATAAACAATATATTCAAGCAACATATAAATATTCTACATATGCCTTAATAAACATTTAAGTATATACGGGTGATTCCACAACCTTGTCTCACAATGGTACTTTCTCGACTCATGTCCCAATTTGGGACTGCTAAATTGGCTAATACTAGGTTCCCAAACTAGACACCCATAATCAACTAGTGAGCTAAAACCCACATGAACATGTGTTAATACACACTAATTATTATGCTAATGCATACTAAATTGTGATTAACGATTAATCGCGAGAGCAGGTGTTACACGATATTTCACGATCAAGGGTGTAATAGTACTCATTGTAATAGCGGTCCTTATATATCGTAGAAACAATCAACCTATTGATATTGGAAGACCTAAAGGATTCTTCTAATGTATCATTTCTGGGTCCAATAGAAGTCATAAGTATAGGAAGAAGCCCTATCAAATAGAGATTTTTAATTTCTATTGAACTCTCACATTTAATTTATGAGCCAAACCAGTATCCATGTAATGCTTTAATTACTTTTCATATGAAGTACACAAAAAGTAATACATATATATATATGTGTATATAGAACCTATAACATAATAGTTGTTAACAACATACAATAGTCTCTTTAATGATGAAAAATATGTTTTTAGCGACGACATTTTTGTCAATAAAAGTTTCAACTTAAAAACATATTTTTTGTCACTAAAAACCTCATTTTCTGTAGGTTAGCAAATCTCATATATATATATATATATAGACAGAGAGAGAGAGAGACAGAGAGAGAGAGAGAGAGGGAGATTTAGGAAAAAATTCAAGATATTTGTGTGCAAATACATACAACTTTTTCTTACAAGTTACAATAAAGCATTACCATACATAAATACGTAAAAGTTCTATTTTTGCACAAAAAATGGTCTATTAAAAAACCTAATATATATAAGTAGCTTCCTCCTTCACTGGATTTTTGCCTTACGTTTTAATTACAAAAAGGACAATACTATAGTGAGCAGCTTCTCATATGAGAAGGCGGGTTTTAACCGTTGGATGAGCATCTAGCCATAAGATTCTCAGGAATCTGGAGAAACATTTATTCCTAGATACTCATCCAATGGTTAAAACTCGCCTTCTCATATGAGAAGCTTCTCACCATAGACTTACCCTTACAAAAATAGTGCTTATTATCTTGCAGATTTTAAAGAGATCATGGAGATGGTGACAGAATTTTTTGAGTGAGGAAAGTTGCCAAGTGGAGCTAATTCATCTTTTATCGCGCTCATTCCTAAAGTGGAGAATCCTGTGAATCTAAAAGAATATAGACCAATTAGTTTGGTGGGAGCCTTTTACAAAATTATCTCTAAAATCTTAGCTATCAGACTGAAGAAAATTTTGGGGAAGGTAATTAGTGATAATCATAGTGCTTTTATCGGGGGAAGGCAAATTATAGATGGAATTATGCTTGCAAATGAGGTCATTGATAGCGTTAAAAAGAGTAATAAGCAAGGAATTATCCTGAAGCTTGATTTTGAAAAGGCCTATGATTGTGTTGATTGGGCTTTCTTAAATCAGGTAATGGAGTTAATGGGATTTGGCCCTAAATGGAGGTCTTGGATCATGGAATGTATTTCAACGGCCCGTGTTTCTGTTTTGGTAAATGGCTGTCCAACGGAGGAGTTTTCTATGTCAAGAGGCTTACGGCAAGGTGATCCCCTGTCCCCTTTCTTATTCTTGATTGTTGCTGAAGCGTCGTTGCATCTTTTGATCGAAAAATCAGAAAGTTGCGGGCTGGTAAAAGGGGTGGAGATTGGCATAAATGGGCTAATATTATCGCATCTCCAATTCGCTGATGATACAATAATTTTCGCCGAGGCAAAACAGGAGATCTTGGTAAATTTTAGGAGAGTGCTGAGGTGCTTTGAGTTAGTATCGGGGTTAAGAATTAATTTTTGAAGAAGCTTTTATTTTTGTATTCCTTTGGGTATTGTAAACTCTTAGAGGTAACCCTTATACTCACTCTCTTTGATTGAATACCTCAAGTTTAGGGCAAAAATTTGAGAGAACATTTGTATTCCTTATTTTGATATAGTAGAATTATTCGGAGTTGCCCTGTGGTTTTTTCCCTCTACATTGGAGGGTTTTCCACATAAATCTTGGTGTTATTTATTTCTTGCTTGGGTGTCTTATTATTATATTATTTGTGCTTGGTTGTGGTGAAAGGAAATTATCCATTGTGACTTGGATATTATTTTTATTCCTATTTAATTTACACTAGACAAAGGTTAGGAAGTGTTGCTCCTAATATTGGGGATTTCCCCATTTTTCCCAACAAAGTATTGGATCCTACTACATTAACTAATGCAATGATATTCATAACTTGTTAGACTGCCGATTGTATCTCTTCTTCTAATGATTAATATATCCTCTTGTTTTGTATCAAAATAAATAAATAAATAACTTGTCAAACTGGGCTGCAATAAGACTAGCGTAGTCACTGGAAGAAGTACACCCACTACATTTACTCTTCTTAATTAAAGGTATTTCAAATAAAAGGCATATGTACACTAAAAGGCAAGTTTTAAAAGAAACAAGTATAAATCAAAAGAAACAAAAATTACAAAGTAAAGCACAACAACCTCCTGAGATGAACTGCAATCACCAAATCCAAAGATATCTCGAACTATAGTATAACTCAACACGGATTCAAGGCTAAAAAAGAAAGCTACCAACAAACTTCACCAAAGATCATTCAAAAATACTATGATTGCGAGAAGAGTTCATCCATAAACCGATCTGATGAAAAAACGTCATTCTGCGATAGACAAGGTTGGATCCAACCACATAACAAAAAACTGAAGAGATCTACAGAGCACCAAGTGAACAAAACAAAAAAATAAAACCTCCCAATGAGGGACAAACTCTCCTAAAGAGAGACAAATAAACAAAGAAGAAGAACTAAGAGCTCCACCATGGCCATGGGAGAGCCTCTGGAAAATCGCTGACAGTGAGAGGTTTTTAGTTTTGAGAGAGTGGAAGGTTAGAGAAAATTTTTTGAGTACATGCATTAATTCATTAATTAATTAGTTACGGAGTACTAATGCTATACTTCTCAAATTTTGTACCCTAATGTGGGTTCCAACATATGTGGGACCAAGTACCACTGCTATATGTGTTGGGAACACATTTAAATTGCAAATTTGAAAAACATATATAACCATGTTACACATTAGTTAAATGTAATATTGTTATGTCAAAATACATAAAACTATATGCAAGTAGAGTCTATAATTGTCATTCCAGCTGTGATCTAAATGTACAGGCTATTTGGGAAGGCTACAAAATGGATTGTCAATGCTCTCCTCAATAAATTCAAGTATTTGGTTGATATCCATCGTTTGTATAAGAGTCCGTGTTCGATATAAAATCACTTTTGAATGTATTTTTTTTTAGGGAAAATTGTTGAATAGGGCATTAAAACAAGTTATATTGGAATTAAGGACACTTAATAAAACACATTGGTCTAAGCTCTTTAGCACATTTTTTGACAAAAGTACCCTCATCTTCTTCATCTAACCTTTCTACCAAACCCGAGCCATCAGTACTACCACCACCCCTGACCTCCGGCCACCACCACTACCAGATCCGGCGATCACCACGACCAACTCCGGTGACCCCCACGATGAGCTCCAGTGACCACCACTCATCACGTTTTTGTTATCATTATGAGTGCACTATGAACTGAGGAATTCAAGGAATTGAAACAAAGCCCATTGACGATTAGTCTGATACTATTATGATGATTATTGAATGAAACTATGTCACTTGCATTTCTTTAAACCATTAATAGGACATCACATCTATGATTCAATAAAATGAAAATACAGTCCAGAAATCAGAAATCTTAAGAGAAATTTCTCTTATGATGAGAAATTTCTCTTAATAGTTTGACATCCTACCAAGCCTAGATCAATGGTAATTTTGATTCTCACACAAACACCTATGAACCACTAGGTTTTACAGTAATTGAAATTTCACTTAACTTATAATAAGTGAAATTTCACTCAAGGTCTTCACTTAAAAAGTAAAAAAAATTCACTTCAAAATATAGTAAGTGAAATTTCTCTTACTTTAAATTTCTAGATTTGCTTCTAATATGAAAACTCAAGCAGATCCAGATCCAGATCCAGATCTGGTTTGATGTGGTGATGGTGTTGGTGGTGGTGGCCGACTGTAGTGGTGGAAATGGTGTTGGTGGCGATCTAGGTTTGTTTTGGTGGTGGTGGTGGTGGCGAAGTGGTGGTGGTGGCCGGCGTTGGTGGTGGCGATGGTGTTAGTCGCCGGATGTTGCAGGTGGTGGTCGCCGGAGTTGGTGGCCGGAGGTCAGGTAGGGGTGGTGGTAATGGTGGCCATGGGAGGATGAGAGAGAGAGTTCACTCTTTTTTTTTTTTTTATGGGAAAGATGAAATTGAGTAGTTTGGTAAAACAAAAATATTGAAATGGATTTGAAAAATGAAATGTTGATGTTATGGACTAGGGTTAAAAAATTGGCTTGAGCTTTTATCCTTATAGAGGTTATTGTTAATGGACTATCCTTTAAATCAATATTGCCCAACCTTAAGGTCCTTAGGCCAAGCCTTCCTTTTTTTTAAAGTGAGAACAACATATATGATTGAAGATTTTATAAAAATCAAAAAGAAAATAAGAGAAGTTGATCTTATTTGTATATAATTATAAACTCTAAAATATATCCTTTGTCCCAAATTAAGGGAATTTCAATCATTTAACATTAGTGCCGTTATTGTGAATTTTAATGCCACATCGTAATGAAAAGTACGAGAGCAAATATAGAAAATGGTAAACTTAGAAAGAAACTAGTCAAAGTACATTGATAAAAAAAAAAAAAAAAAAAAGCCTACTACTCCGTGCGTTCCAATTTAAAGAGGGAGCAATGCTAGGGGCACAAACAAACCCACAACTTTTTGGACACAACCTAAATAATGTGTCTATCTCTCTCATGTGTCACTGTGGGGTCCAGTGACATCACAGGAGAGAGATAGACACATTATTTAGGTTGTGTCCAAAAGGTTGTGGATTTGTTTGTGTCCCAATCTTTACTCTTAAAGAGGTTTGTTTTTTTTTTTTTTTTTTTTTTTTTTTTTTTTAAAGCTTGCATCATGTAAACATTTGTTATGCAAAGAACATGTCTGCCTAAGTTGGATTTGCTTTTGGCACTAATGCACTATGATGATGCCAAAAATTGATAAGAGAGACTAAAAAGAAAGATATGGTGACACAATCAATTGTATGTGATTCGGCCCCGTTAATGAGGTGACTTACGTTCACGGGTGCGTCAGTGCACTTCACTAGCAGATCACCGGCAGGCCTGGTAAGCCAACAATTGAGCGACACTACCAATAATACCAACCGAGTGTATGCGTATGAAATCAGTGTATGCAGCTATTCTCTAGGTAAAGAATGCAATCCCCTTAATGGAGGTGAATGACCCCCTTTTATAGGTGCAAGAAACCACATGTACAAGGCAACTGATCAGATAAGGAAACTCTATCTAATTACAATTTGATGAGCATAAATCATGGGAGGTTTTCTAAGTGACTTAGGAAACTATTTGCACTTTCCATTAGTCTTCTAATTAATTTAGGAAATTGTTGAGCGGCTTGGCTGTCAAACTGAGCCTCGTGTAGAGCTGCTGCGCTCCATGCCCGTGCTGTGCGAGCATCCCGAGCGGTAGCACTCGAAAGATCTCGGAATCGGTGGGTCACAAGCTCCTTTTCCGGATAATCCGGATCCTTTGCCGCTGACATAGAGACTGTAGCAAAATATTTCTAGGCATATCACACCATATCTGACTTACTAAAGTAAACTAAGTAAAAATGAAGTGCATTCGTAGTTTAGAGCTTCTTGTGCAAACGCTATAATAGTAACCATGATGTATACATGCAAATAATACCCGTATAGCTAGACAAAAACTTTATAATTCTTACCTTATTCCAAGGGCACATCTTAAGATTTATATATATATATATACGTGTATATATATAGTCAGGTTCCAGTGCGCATTAGATAAGCTCATTGGACAAGCATATTAGGCTTAAAAAAACCAGATGACACTGGTCACCCATACACTCGCAGGTTGGTAGGGTTGGTTCTGGCTTTTTTAGTCTAGCTTGTTCAGTGTATTCGCCCAATACACTTACTTAATGCACACTAAAACATGACTATAATAACTATATATATATACATGTATATATATATATATATGTGTGTAGGCGCGTGTGTGCCAGTATGTAGAGAAGAAGGAGAACATGAGGGGTGCCCTGTTTCTTCAATTTTACTGTAGTTTGCAAGTGCCGTTCTTGTACCTTGGAAAAAGATATTTTGTTAATAACACGCGCATTACCACGCGGCAGACAAGCATTGATAGGAAGATCAAAGATGTTTAATTATATATATATATATATATGAATGTCTGAAAAGCATAATTATGGATGACCTCAATTAGCATGTGATTATTTTGATGCAGAAATAGAAGAAGACAAACAAACTTCACAACCAAAACGTGTCACCACCCTGTAACACCAAATTTGAACATCCCAACCTCTTTGAATGCTGACCTGGCAAACCCTGTGCTTGTCTTGCTCCTATTTAGTTTGCTTTTAACACCTCAAATATTCAATTTTAAAATTTAGCATCTCAACTATGCACTACAGATCATATGTTATTAACCTTTAGCTAGTCCAAAAAAAAAAAAAAGAAGAGTAGGAGTATAACTTAATAATTAGTTGTCTAATATCTGAAGCTAATTAATTTTTCCACTATATGCTTAACATCATTACCACCATAAGTAGTCAGAGTAATCTTCTTGTTGAATTCCCATAGGATGTAGGATGTCTATGTCCAACCGACGTAAAATGCACTACATATGTGTGGTATACATATACACATATGTTGGACTAGTATTCTACGATACGAAGGTAGTATACTAGTATGATAGTAACGAGTTCAAATTTAATATATACATAGAGAGAGACAAGAAAACTTATTGTCTGTTCATTAACATAGGAATAAAAAATATTTTTTTGTAAAAAGTAATTTTCGTAAAATTACGTTAATGCCATCATTTTAAATAAGGTGGCATAGACTTTTATTTTACAATTTTAATGTGCACGTATATGTATATAGTAGGATAACATTTATGCAAAGAAGTCCGATCAATGTTCATAATTGTTGAGTTAATGGCACCATCTTAAGAGCTTAATGGTGAATAATTAACTTGAATGATGCAAAATGTAATCGGACCACAAAACAAAAGGAGTAACATTATTTTACTATACATATATATATACATATATATATATATATATATTTACGTGTGATTGGACTTTTGTTTTAAGATGTGCTGGTCAACTGTGCTTCTGGCCACTCCACTACACACTTGCACATACAATGTCAGTTGCATAATGTGCATGGTGCACATGTTGTTGCTCATGGCCTAAAATTTAATGTCTCTTTGATTACTATAGGGTTGGCCTCTTTGTGATAGGAACGAAAGGTTTGAGGGGGAGTGTAAATATATAAAAAAATTTGGGAGTGGCAAACCTTATTAAATTTAATAGATTTTAGAAATTTGGTAATTTTTAAAACTTTTGCAAGGGTCCCTCCACGAGAAATTATTCAGTGAGTCCGTCATACCACGTCACCATATTGACATGGTGTGACACCCGATTGAAAAAAAAATTGGAATTTCCAAAAGAGACTCTTAATATAAGACGGAGGGAGTACTACGTTTAAATGGCACACGACTCTATGTTAGTGAGGTCTCACCACATCAAAATGATGACGTGACAGCCGTCTCATGGAATAACTTCTCGCTAGCCACCAGTGCCCTCAGGATCCGCTGCTGCTTTCAAGTCATGATGTGGATTGTGATAGGAAAATTTTATCTTGATTAGGGACTATACTAATAGCATAGACTACGATTATAGTTTGGTTTATACGTGCCCTTCAAGATAATAATGCCAATTATGGAAATAATAATAAGATTAGAATTGACAACAAATAAAGGGTATGAGAGTGGAATGTGGAATCATTACCGCCATCTTCAATTTTATCCTGCGGCAGATTTTCCATCCAGCAGGACATGCTCCACGGAGTACACACACTCACACACACACACACCTGCTTTAGAATTCAATATGTGGCGCCAGCTCACTCTCAATTCGCGCGCAGTTCAAAGGCAACTTAGGCAAGTCAATTTATTGAGAATTTCTCTCTTATGTGATCGCTGGCCTCAAGAAAAAGAAATTACTGGAAATTTATAAAATAAATAAATAAAGTAAGAAAATGAAAGATAAGTAAAAACTAGTTAAATGCATGCTACGTCTTTAGTTATTTTTATGCCATGTAGATATATATATATATATATATATGACATATTAACATGGCATGAAATAGAGATTGATGATTTTCTCCATTATAAACACCATTGGCTCCAAATGCATATATAGAGTGTAAAGTGGGACAGAAAAAGAATTTCAAGAGTCAACCAAAATGCTCATGTTCTCATCATTACATGAGTAGAGGGGTAGTGGCCTGCTTCTATTGATTCTTGGATTGGTAATGTGGTGGTGCATTTTTTTTTTCATTTTTGCTCCATTTTCAAGTATGATGCATTCAATATACATACATATATATATACGTATAAATACATGATGGAATCGAAACAACTTGAACCAGCCACCTCAATCCAACTGAAATAACCAATAATTAGACTGCTAATTATTAGCTAGCTAGTGCAAGTGAGCTGTGTAAACCTACTGTTTTGGTGCATTTCTTTCTGTGTTTTTCATATGCATTATTTAATTTGAAATGATATAGGCATACATGTACAAATGTGTTCACATGATACATATGTGTCACATATAATTGGACCAATAACATTTTAGAAAAATGCTAGATTAATATTTTAGTTAAGTGTTATCCTAGGTTGATCTTGGGCATAGGCGACGTAGACCATAGCCTAGGCCCCCCCAAAATAAAGAAAACTTAGGGCCCCCAATTCTGCAATTCATTAATGATACACTTGTTCAATAAAAGAGGCAAGTCAGTAGCTTGTCCTTTGTCTCTGAGTCAATTTAAAAACCTAGCCCATGTGACCATCGTAAATTTAATAAACACCGTGGCCAATATATTAATATTATCTTACAATCATAGTACTACATGTACTGATTACATAAAAGTAGACAAGACATAGTAGTCCACAATTCTCTGACATTTGCTTATATAATAATATTATACTTCTACAACAGAAAAAATATGTAAATAATAAAAATATAAAGTAGCAAGACCCAGGACTAGGGGTGCATACGAACTGAGCCATTCAATAAGGACTCGAGGCTCGGCTTGATAAAAGCTCGCATCGGCTCGACTCGGCTCGTTTAATAAACAAGCCAAGCTCGAGCTCATATACCAAGCTCGTTTAATAAACGAGCCAAGCTTGAGCACACATGGAAGCTCGTGACATTTGATTAAGGCTCGTGAAATTAATACTCATTATTCGGCTCATGAAAAAGCTCATATATATATATATATATATATGTATTAATATTAATTATATATTTGTTATACAATAGTATACTTTTCAAATTTTGTTTACGTACATTGGATTAATTGTGTAGTGGAGACTCTAATTTGACCAGTAGTTACTTCAACTCTTTTTCTTGAATCTGAACCCTAATCTGTTAAAGTATTGGACATTTTGTTACCTAAAATTGTGCTTGTTTGCAAAAAAATTTCTACATAAAT
This sequence comes from Hydrangea macrophylla, assembly GCA_033977485.1. Classification (NCBI taxonomy): domain Eukaryota; kingdom Viridiplantae; phylum Streptophyta; class Magnoliopsida; order Cornales; family Hydrangeaceae; genus Hydrangea; species Hydrangea macrophylla. Next base: position 98,376,264 of record CM066995.1, read on the forward strand.
TTACACTTTTATGTGAGGGCTCTACATAAATTTCTACATAAAATTGTGCCCTGGTGTTATCCTTGAAATTGGAAAACTAACAATTTTTATATCTAGAGAACGAGGTTTGGACTTCTAAAGCCTCTGCTAATATTTTTTTTAGTTTTTTTTTTTTTGGTCAGCAAGAGTGAGAGTTTTATTAAAAGGTGAAGATCACCTAAAAACAAAAAACAAAACATCAGCCTTAAGTCATCACTATACATAATTTTTTTGTCTCAAATAAAAAATTAGTTGAGATGAAAGATTTTGTCGTCAAATAAAAGAGAAAATAACATGTTTTAGAACTTACTTTAGGCGCAGAATATTAATTTTAGTCTCCAGTGACTTCACAGTAGGCAAGAAAAATTATATTTCGTCGTTAGAGACTTCACTTTTGGAGAGGAAATTTAAATTCCTTGCCAAAATATACACTAGTACTTTAGGTGAGAAAATAAGTCTTTTGTTGGTGAAGAAACATAATTTTCTTGCCAATGCCATACATTTGGCAAGTAAATATAGATTTTTCGCCAGGTTTCGATGCCAAAACATATTTTTATTTTAGTGAAATAAAAGACCCATGGGTAGAGGCATGTGGGTGTTCAGTGGGAGCACGTCCCCCCACTCAATTTTTAAAATTATGTTTTTTTTCCTTTTGTGTCATATATTATGAGTAATTGTGCCCCCTAAAACTTTAAACTTATTCCTCTTAAATTCAAAAATCTCACCTAGGTCCATAAGTTTTTTTAACCTTCACCCAAATAAACATCCTAATTAGTCAATTCTCAGTTTCATAAGACCTTATCAATATCACTGTCCAACATGTTAAAGATTCTTTATTTTGTATGTGCAACTTATTTTTTTTAAAAAAATTAAGTATATGAACACAATTGTTTTTTTTTTTTTTGAAAGAGCTATGGAGAGATTCTTTTGTCTTTGTACTATTGTATTTTATTCTTTAACCCACTATATGTGAAACTCACAGAAAAACCATACCATTTAAAAAAAAAAAAAAAACTAGAAATCCAAGAGTAGTATTTCTTCAACAACAAAAAAAAACCGTGCCCCCATTAATGGCCAACCCCATGTAAATTTGTGCCCTCACTAACATCAAATCCCGACGCTCTCCCTCTCTCTCTCTCACACACACACACACAAGGCCAGATTGGATGTTTATGGTTTTTATTTTGTGACGACCTTGAGAAGCAGATGGTTAAAAATGGCCTCTACAAATGTGAATTATATATTGTAACAAAGGGAGAAGAAATCTAGACAACGAGAGCAAGTGTGTGAGAGAGAAGAAACTTTCCGAGGACTCATCATTTATCATTTACAATAAAAACCTAATCTCTGTCCCACAAAGCAGTTACAGATGATGAAGAAGCAATCCTCTTAGGGATTTAGAGTGGGGCATGTCCAAGATAAGGCCATGAGTGTGTCCTTGTGTAAGACCATGTGCCCTAAATTCTGTTCACATTCCGAACCATAAAAAGGTTTGTTCTTTTGTAAAACCTTATTAGTCCCAAACACCTATAGACTTCTTTTGGAAAATCTGGTTTTTCCCCAATAAGCATAGACTTATGTGAACCTATAACACTATCCACATGGTATGTAGAATTAACTTCATTGACAAGTGGACTAGTGCGGTCATCATTATACCATGTTTGCTATGTGGTACTTGAAGATAAATTGCTGTGGTACTCATATTAGTGGTTGTTAATTATTAATTAGTGATCTAAGAGGTTAATTCAATGATTTGTTATAATTCAACCAAACAATGTTTATGATGAACCATTTGAATGTAATTAATTAAGCTTCAGATATGGAATTCCAAGAAGAAGAAAAAAACTGTTACTAGAGTGGTCTTAATTTCAATTTACGTGTTTCTCAGAAGTTTTTTTGTATATTGAATACGTAAATAAATTAAATGATACAACCATTTAGTATCAAAACGTACAAGTTCCTAATAAAGCAACATTGGCGTTACATTAACAACTAGCTAGTAATCATATTAACCAAAAAAAAAAAATTAAAAATTTGAATTTCTTCAAGCATTCATTATAATTTTTCTAAAATCATTAGACTATGTTTGGTTTATGGATTTAATGAGAAAAAGAAAGGAAAACACGGAAAAAATAATTTTAGTGATAAAAATAGGGATGAAATATTTGGTTTGGTGGAGAAAGAACAAGCCCAAAAAAAAGGGGGGGGGGGGGTGGGGGGGTGTTGAGGGTGTGGAGTTGGAACTGTAACTGGGCTAGAAGATTACTAGGCCCAACATATCCACAGAGTGTTGCAAAAGCTATGGGGCCTGGGTTAGGTGCCATTTGAAGACTTAATAAGTCCATAAAAGTGAGTAGGCCCAAGAAAGAAAGGAACCACATGGTATTGGAGAAGTATTTTTGCTCACCCATTACTCCCGCATGCTTATATTGGGTGACATGCATCCCATTTTATTCTCATTTTTGTTCATATATTATCAACATAATTACTGTAATAAAACACATATCACCCAATAGAGCAATGAGTGTGTGGTTTTGGGGCATTTTTTATTTTTTGGTCAGACGAAAACGAGATTCGGCCTTTGGGGCATTAGACACCACTGATATTTTTCTGGTAGAAAATTTTGAAATTGGACTTTTTCATTTGTTTACACTTTACAGCACACTAGAAATGTGGAACTCTGTATTAGTGCAGAACTCACTGCATGAGAGAGAGAGAGAGAGAGAGAGAGAGAGGAGGTGCTACGTGGGTTTGTTTTGTTTAGGTGAGATTGTGAGAACTTTTATACATACATTTTGTAGAAAAAAATATTATGACTTAGGCTTAGTTTGGCTCCATGTGGCTTTTTAAAAGGAGCTTATGAAATTTATTACTAAGTTCTTTGATAATTTTATACAAGTGGCACACTACTCTTCAAAAATACATCATGAAACCAAAAAGCAACCGTGGGCTTTTAAAAGCTCCATTTTAGAGCTTTTAAAAGCTCCCTCCAAAAAAGCTCTAAATTCAATTTTTGCAAAGCTCATAAACTAGTTACCAAATGAATTAACATTAAATTGTGCTTTAAAAAAGGAGAAGCACTACGTGGGGGCCAAACTAAGCCTTAATGTTGGACAAAAAAAAAATCAGTAATTCTCCCTTCCTTTTTTTTTTTTTTTTTTTAATTAGTATAGATATTTATATCATCAATTATTAATGTGTTGGTTTGGGTGGATATCGCAATTTTCTTTTACCCACAACATTTTTATTTAAAACCCTTTTCAAATTCAAAACACAAACGAGTCGCCACTTAATTTTTTAGGAGAATTTAAGAAACCGTTTTAAAGCAAACTGATCATTTTTTGAGAAACCAGAGATTAACTAGATCCGAGGATTATGGAATGAGAAAGGAAGGAGTCCTACGGACTAAAACGTCCTCTCTCATCCTTTCTCGTGATAGGCCTCTACTTATCATCCTCTCAATCAAATTACTAATCAAAGCATGCCCTCAACTAATACATAGAGATAAATATACATCACACAAGCATGTTGAAAATGTGCAAAATTGCAAATGACAAAATATCATCCAAAAAATCAAATAGTTCAATTAGCAAACAATATGATATGCAAATAAGGAACTAAGAAACTTACCCGGGATCCAGCTGCGAATATTTAAACGTGCAATGCATACGAAAGTTGAAATCCTAATAAAAGAGTCTCTAATACACATATATATATACACATAAGACAAACTCTAATTCTAAGGTGTCGCGCATGAGGTCGAGGAATCAATGAAATTGAAGAATAAATAAATTAAGGAAAAGTCAAAAGATCGTACCTCATTGGCGCTACAAAACAAGGGTTAGTTCACATGATACATAAGATATAAAGTTAGATAATAATCCTAGACTTCTAGCTTAGATCTATCAAATGTAATTAAATCTAAAGCAAACGAATCATAAGTATAAACATCAAGCCACATGGATGAATGTATACATGAACGATAGTAAATTATGAAGTATTCATTAATTTGGGTCACTTAAACTTTGAATTCAAGTTTAACTAATCATTATTGAAACGTGGTTTAAGCCTTAACTCATAAAAACACAATTTGAGCCATTATTTACAAAATTTACCAACTCTGTCACAAAAATTCTAAAAATTCCAGAGAGCAGACCCGGACTTTAAGAATTTGAAAAACATATTTCCAATGGTTTGATCTTAATGATTTTTTTGTCACAAGGTACCTTTATGAGTCTAGTTTCTAACCCAAAAAGAAAATCAAAGTTCCAACAGTTAGATCTCTGAGAATCAAACAAACACCAGCCATCACTCAGCAATTTCTAACTCTCTGTCCAGAAATTTTGTATGATTTTCTAAAAACAGTAAAATAAACGACTCTAATCATTGTAGGGGGTCTTATTAACACATTAAGCTTCATAGGAAAAATTATTTGGGGCCAAGGAAATCTAACTAAGGTTCTGATTTATTTGTTTCAAAGAGGTGTTACTGTTCTGAAATTCTGGACAAATTGTTGTCGTTCGACAAAACTCATGACCAAACCTTTAGATATGAAATCTCTTTAGAACAAAAATTACAATGGTAGAACTTTGAGGTATAGACACTTTTCTGTTGGTTTCATTCAATTCTAACAGTTCGATGTTTAACTAAAAATATTTGATAAAAAGTGGTTGATGAACTCATTGCATCTTTTGTCTACTTTATATTTTACTTACTAATTTCAACTACCAAGCCATTAAACTTGGCTTTAGTTGAACTAATTCTTCTACCATTTGATGGTCATGGAAGACTAATGATTTCTACACTTGATAGATTTCAATGAAGTATGAAGAAACTTCACAAAGTCCTTGGATAACAAGACCAAACCATGGAAATGGGTTTGAACTTGTCAACCAAATATGCTAATTATCAAATCTATTATCCTTATAAATCATGAACTTATAAGAAGACCAAGAAGTTTCAAATCAAGAGATTCAAATGAGACATTGAAGGTCTCATAGATCCCAAGAGATGAATACAATAAAAAAGGGTAGAGACTCAAAGTTCAAACATTATCCAAGTTAACATGTATTTAAAGAGTGGATTAGTCTAGAGTCTACCTCTAAATATCCTCAACTTAGTGATTTAGAGGATTTCCACAAGTTAATCAAGCTCTTCAACTCTAACTCACACATAAACTTCTTCTTGAAATTACAAAAGCAACTCTTAAGTATATTTAGAAAATTTTCTAGAGGTTTAGAGGAAGAAGAATCAAGATAAGGTTGGGAGATTCAAAGGCTCATCCCCTTACAATGGGATATTCACCCACTTTATATAGGCAAATTTAAAAGGGCATTTTAGTCATTTTAGGGGCAAAAACACTGATTTCGTATGTCCTTTTGATGGTACAAAATGTGCTGTATTACAACTGTCTGTCTGAAAACACGGCACTTACTGGAGATGGAAGCGGCAGTCAGTGACAGCCGGAACGGCACTCAATGAAGGCTGCAGTGAATGCTGCATCGGCATTCTCTGAATGCTGCGGACAACTCCAGGAATTGTCGTTTCTTAAACTTTGCGGCACTTGAATGAAATTGGCGGAAGTTACTAAATGCCGTTGCGGCAGCACCGGTAACCCGAGAGTGCCGCAGAAGTATGCCATGTGCCGTTTTCTCTATTCTCTCTTTTTCTTTCTCTTTTCTTCCTTCTCTTTGTTTTTGTTTGAATTGAAGGGCCTTTTGAAGAGCTTGAATTACCTTTGGAAGCTCTAAGTAAGTCGGTCATTGTCATCATTGGATCTTAGAGGTGATACTCCCCTTTTTTCGACTTTTGGTCAAAATTGGGGTGTCTACAGTTTGACATAATCTTATCAAATCAATTAGATTTAAATTAATGGTGTTTGATTAAAAAAGGCAAATGTTACATCAGGATCGTTGCCTTCCCAAAAAATAAAATAAAATGTACTTGAGAATTGAGTCAAGATGAACAAAAAAAATCTGGAGTTCAGTTAACATCCAATAAAGGGTGCAGAATTTATTTACATGTAAACAAATAAAATAATTTCAGGGGAACAAAATTAGAAAGTATGTAAATTGTAGCTTATCCATTCAAAGACCTGATTGTTGAGCAGATGTGGAGAATCAACTGCCAGAAAATCTGATAGATTTATTTGTGTCCACCCTCTGGTGCATTTTTTTAGGTACATGTACATAAGTTGATATATTGAATGGTTCGTTTAAAATGCCCATATTTAGTGGTGGGCATTCGTCGGTTCGGTTTGATTTCTTGGCGAAATTCAATTTAGTTTGGAGAAATGTCAACTGTTAACTGACCGAAATGTAATTCGGTTGGTTCAGTTCGGTTTACCGAATTAGTAAATCAGTTCGGTTATGAAATTCGGTTCCCCGAAAAAGCACCAAAATATAAAACCTTAGTCTCCCCCTACCCCCCAAAAAAAACCCGGATGCATAAACCTAGATTTTTAGCATATATTTATATAAAATAGATCTAATTCAGCATATATATATATATATATATGGTCTGGCTCTAGGGTGAACCGGGAAGAGTCAACATACCCATTAAACATTTTTTTATCCTGAAAAAACCCGCGGGCTGCTGGGGCGCACGTGGGTCAGTGAGGCAGCCCATGAATTTTTTCAGGCAAAAAAGAGTGTTCACTGGGTATGTTCACTCTATCTGGTTCCCCTTAGAGCCTGACTGTATATATAGGGATTTGCTTTTAGCAAAAAATTTCGTCGCTAAAAGTTGGAACCTTTAGCGACAAAAATTTCGTCGCTAAAAACCTACTTTTCTTCGCTACAGAGGTTGTTGTATGCTGCTAACTTACAACCATTGTGTTATAAGTTAGCAGCCCCCATATATATATATATATATATTTATATTTATATATAATGTTAAGCAAAAGGTAACAAATTACTCAAAAATCATGAGATTTACAAACACCATTGGCCAACCACAAAAGGCCACCTAAAAACCAGCAAAAAACTCCAAACAGAGGACATGAATCATTATCAACACAAAAGAAACCAAAAATGGGAGGATTTTTCTCTCGGGCCATCTCCCTTTGAAGTGGACCTATGCCCCCCACCACCCTTCTGGCTCTTGAAGTGTGTGTGCGTGGCACGTGCGGGTGCATTGCCATCAGCAAAAAAAAAAAAACAAAAAGAACACAAGTTATATCTCACAGGTCTACAAACCCCAACTACAATCCAAATTAAGTGAACTCATCCCACCAAACAAACATCAAACCCCAAATGAATGCTGCAGGAAGAAACTCAGCAAAATCAACACTGCAGAACCCAAAAAAAGTAGCTACCTTTAAGTCTGAGAATATAAGAAAAAGCCCTAGGAATCTGTGAGGTGGGATTGGCGCGACGGGCGATGTCGGTGGTTGGTGTATGAGGTTTGCGATGGTCGACAGCAGGAGTGAGGTGGTCAGTGGCTCATAGCTAGGATTTTAGGGTAGGCGGCCCTTCGGCTTCATAGTCTCCAGACTCTCACTCTCCATTGTTTCTTCATATCGCAAATGACAAGAGAGAAAAAAGTAAAATGTTTCCTTAACGATTGAACCTTAGCATTTGGCGTGTGTATATATATATATAATATAATTCGATTTTCAGTTCAATTCCGACTTTTTACGAGTGGTACTAAAAATCTGTCACAGCCCGGTCCCACAATAGCGGAACCGAAGCCCGTGGCACGCCACCGAGGCTAAACCAATTCATTAACGTTCCCAAAAATTAGGTTTGAAGAACACACGCAGCGGAAAACAAAACACATTTTAAAACCAGAGGTTCAGCCGACCACTCAGTCGACTGCTCAGTCGACTGCTCAGTCGACGGAAGTAGGCAGGGATTTTAATAGCAATTACAGTCGACTGAGACTGGGGGTCCAGTCGACTGCTGAAGGGTCCAGTCGACTGCTGAGAGTCCAGTCGACTGCTTTTCCAAAAATAAGAAGCAGTTGCTGACAGACTCAGGGGTTCAGTCGACTGCTTCCCTGGCAGCAGCCCAATCTGCAGAATTCAAGTTTTAAAAGCTTTCTAACTTTCACCCAAAGATCAACCACTCAATCCAACCTCAGTCCAAAGTAATTTCTAGCTGTATTAAAGCATTACCAAACATAATTACAACCTGTTATAGTCTATTACAACGTTCTAGATCCGTTCTATCATACTAAGTTAAACATGGTTTAAAAACAACCAAAATCATATTACAACATTTCTATTATTCCAAAACTACAAGATTATCGTTCAAGTTGCCTTCCAAAGGAACTCCCAACCCACGTACTCACTTCTCCAACTCCTCGCCAGCATTAACACCTGCAATGGTTATTTGAATAACCACACATATTTCGATTTGTTTAAGCTAAAGCTTAGTGAATAAAACAACATATGCACATGAATGATAAACATGTCCGCATTCACATCTCTACATTTCATACTAGTCGCCGGAGACTCACGTGCCCGTCCATACTCCCAATCCGCGACTCCTCGCCAATAAGTCCACGCGAAAGGGTAAGACCCACGATTCTTCTCTTCAATCGTGCGGCCTTAATGCCTATATCGGCTCCACAAAATGGCACGGTGACCACGTGCTCCTTCTGACCCACATAAGCAACTTAACATGCTCAAATACATATCACCATACTCGCGGTAATTAAAACATATCACCGTGCTATTGAGCCTACTTATCAATATAATTGCCCAGTATGAACTACACAAGATATCTCTAAGAATTAATACATGCTATTCACACAAAACATGAATACATGTCAAGAAATCATTCCAAAACATAGTTGAATCACTCACCTCCGATTTACGCGCTTATAATACGATCCAAAGAAAACCCGTGCACAAAGAACGTGCAGAAGTCCGTCTAGTAAAATTCCTATGGATCAGAATTCCATTTATCAATTTTTATGAAAAATTCTAGAAAATAACTTTTCGGAAAACTTAGCCAAACAGGCCCTAACATATATCAAAACGAAGCTCTTACCTCGAGGAGCTCGAATATGAAATCTGGAAGAAAACAAACTGACGGAAGGTCGTCGTTTGGCGTCGCAAAGCTCTAAGCAATCAAATCTCCCTCTAGCCTCCCTTTTGGCCTCCTCTTTGAAATTAGGTTTAGACTTATGAAAATATCCAAGTTCATCTCTATCTATATATAGGCAACATTCTCGGGGAATTACGTTTACCTCCCCACGAGTTTTCCAAACTCCTAATCAGTCTCTGAAACTTTCTATACAGCTTATTCATAGCTTTACGAGTGAAACCTCAAAATTATAAAAGTTTTCGACTAAGTTTCGTTTGGTCGCTAAAACGCGAATTTCTACATGACGTTTCCGAAGTTGCTAATTAGCCTACCAAATTAATAGCGTGTTAATTCGTCCTCACCAGGATACTAAATCTAACAACAGAAATAAATTCTAAAACAGAAAATAATACAGATATTGCAATACACAGGTAAACATTTATTTTCAGATAAACATTTAAATGTTCCACAGTGACCGTCTCATACTCGAAGAGACTTCACAAACAATAAATCCTCAATCACAATAGTTTCAAAGGGTTCTCTAATAAAGACACCCAAATCAACTCGTGAGTCAAAACTCACTCAACCAAGTGTCATAAGACACGTCACATCACATTATCATGCATGACAATGTAATGCAAATGCAATAACACAAATATGGGTGTTATAATACTCTCCCCCTTAAAAGAAGTTTGTCCCCAAACTTGTACCTCATGTCTTGAAAAGGTGCGGATACTGAGTACGCATCTCATCCTCTATCTCCCACGTCATCTCTTCCGTAGTTTGGCTACGCCATAACACTTTCACTTTCGATATTACTTTATTTCGTAAGACTTGATCTTTTCGATCCAATATCTCTACCGGATACGCAACATACGTTAAATCACTCTGAATCTCATTCGATGTCGGAGTCATCACTTGATCTCTATCTTCCACTAATTGTTTGCGTAACAACGATACATGAAACACGTTATGCACTTGAGCATACTCACTCGGCAATTTCAAACGATAAGCTATGGGTCCAACCTTTCCAATGATTTCAAAAGGTCCTACATACCTCGGGTTGAGTTTCCCGTATCTCCCAAATCTGGTTATCCCCTTTGAAGGTGACACCTTCAAATACACCAAGTCTCCTACATCGAATTCTAACGGCCGTCTGCGCTTGTCGGCATAGCTCTTATACCTACTCTGAGCTGTCAGTAGCCGTTTTCGAATTACCTTTATCTTATCCGTCGTTTCTTGTACAATTTTCGGCCCTTCAATCTTTCTTTCTCCCACCTCTGTCCAACTAATTGGTGAACGACATACACGACCATATAAAGCTTCATAAGGAGCCATTCCAATACTTGACTGAAAACTGTTGTTATAAGCAAACTCAATCAATGGCAAATGGTCTTCCCAATCACCTTGAAAATCAAGTACACATAGCCTAAGCATGTCCTCCAAAATCTGGATTACTCTCTCTGATTGACCATCGGTCTGAGGATGAAAGGCTGTACTAAAGTGCAATTTGGTACCCATTGCTTCTTGCAAGGCTCTCCAAAACTTCGATGTAAAACTACTATCCCTATCCGAAACGATAGAAACTGGGATACCATGTAGTCTCACAATTTCGCGAATATACAACTTAGCTAACGTCATTGGCTTAGTTGTTCGAAGTGGTAGGAAGTGCGACGACTTCGTCAAACGGTCAACAATCACCCAAATAATAGTATTTGATCTCTTCGACCTCGGAAACCCACTAACAAAATCCATTGTTATGTGCTCCCATTTCCACTCGGCTATCGGTAACAGTTGTAATAATCCCGAGGGTACTTGGCGTTCGGCCTTTACTTGTTGACAACTCGTACATCGTGAAACATAGCGTGCTATTTCCCTCTTCATTCCCGGCCACCAATAAACATGTCTCAAGTCTCTATACATCTTGGTGCTTCCCGGGTGAACGGTATACTTTGTGTTGTGTGCCTCCTCTAGGATGTTTCGCTTCAACTCTTTCTCACTAGGTACACAAATTCTACCCTTCAATCTCAACACATTGTTCTCAAAAGTAAATCCCGGTTGCTTGCCCATCGGAATCTCATCACAAATCTTCTTCAAAGCCACATCTTGGAATTGTTTCTCTATGATCTCGTGAATCAAGAGTGGTTGTGCCACCATCGTAGACATCAAGCCACTTTCAATCCTCGGTATCACTTCAAGCTCCAAATTTTCCATATCACGTATCAGTTCTTTCTGAGAAGTCAAATCTGATGCGGTGTTGGTTGGTATCTTGCGACTAAGAGCATCGGCGACGACATTCGCCTTGCCCGGATGATATTGAATCGACAAATCATAGTCCTTCATCAACTCTAGCCATCTCCTTTGCCTCATGTTCAAATCTCGTTGTGTAAACAAGTACTTCAAACTCTTGTGATCCGTATAGATCTCACATTTCTCCCCGTATAGATAATGACGCCAAATCTTCAATGCAAAAATCACGGCGGCCAATTCTAGATCATGTGTTGGATAATTCTTCTCGTGCGGTCTAAGTTGTCTCGATGCATACGCAATGACTTTATCACCTTGCATAAGAACGCAACCTAAACCTCTATATGATGCATCACTGTAGATAATAAATCCTTCAGTCCCTGACGGAACAGCTAATATTGGTGCTTTCACTAGTCGACCCTTCAACTCTTGGAAACTTTCTTCACATTCCGGACTCCAAACAAAAGCAATATCTTTCCTCATTAACTGTGTCATCGGCATTGCTATACGCAAAAAGTCTTTTACAAATCTCCGATAATACCCAGCTAATCCTAGGAAACTTCTGATGTCTGTCACATTCGTTGGTCTCGCCCAGTTGGTGACGGCTTCTATCTTCTGAGGGTCTACAGAAATTCCTCTTGCCGACACTATATGTCCAAGAAAAGCTATCTCGGTCAACCAAAACTCACACTTCTTCAATTTGCCGAATAATCTCTTTTCACGCAATCGTTGTAAAGCTAATCGCAAATGATGCTCGTGATCTTCAACGCTTTTGGAGTAGATTAGGATGTCATCTATGAACACGATAACAAACTCATCTAAATAATCCTTGAAGACACGGTTCATCAAGTCCATGAAAGCGGCTGGTGCATTAGTCACTCCAAACGGCATAACCAAAAATTCAAAGTGACCATAGCGAGTCCTGAAAGCTGTCTTCTCAACATCTTCCTCCTTGACTTTCAACTGGTGGTAACCGGATCTCAAGTCAATCTTTGAAAATACTTGCGCTCCTTGTAACTGATCAAACAAGTCATCTATTCGTGGCAATGGATACTTGTTCTTGATGGTCAACTTATTCAACTCTCGGTAGTCGATGCACATACGCATTGTCCCGTCCTTCTTCTTCACAAACAAGACTGGAGCTCCCCACGGTGAAACACTCGGTCGGATAAAACTCTTCTCCAACAGTTCTTCTAACTGAACTTTCAATTCTTTCAACTCTATCGGTGCCATTCGGTACGGTGCTTTGGATACCGGTTGTGACCCTGGTACTACTTCTATTGTGAACTCAAGCTCTCTTTCAATCAATACGTCGGGTAACTCATCGGGAAAAACATCTGGAAATTCTCGAACTACTGAAATGTCTTCTATTAGTGGTCCAAGAACTCTCGTGTCGATAATTGAACATAAGAAACCCGAACAACCCTTCTTTAACATCTTACTTGCTTGAATCGCTGATATCAAGTACGGCGGTACTATCACTCCCTTACCCTGAAAAGTAAACTCTTCTCGCCCTGACGGATAGAAACTAACCTGTTTCTGTTCACAATCGATTCTGGCTTGATTAACCGACAACCAATCCATACCCAAGATAACATCAAAGTAATTCACCGTCAACGGAATCAAATCGACGCTCAAGACTTTATCACCTATCTTGATTTCACATGACTTGAATATCGAAGAAGTAACTAGCGATTCACTACTAGGCAATGATACACACAAGTCATATCCTAGCGGTTCTGACTTAACAGTTAAATGCTTAACAAAATCACGTGATACAAATGAATGCGTTGAACCAGAATCCATAAGTATACGTGCAGGATACGAACAAATAGGAAGAATACCTGATACGACGGTATCATCCGTATTCCCCGGCCTGAGCTGGAAGTATCGTCCTTGTTGCTGCGCGACTCCTTTCCCTTTATCCACTCGGGGTTCTACCCTTGATCCGCTTGGCACACTCGATGCCCCGGTACTCATTCCCGGTTGTCTCTTACTTGGGCAATTCTTCGCTATATGTCCCGGTTGGCCACACTCGAAATATTTCCCTCTTATCTCTGGGTTGTAGCCCTTCGTATTCGAAAAGGTATTTGATGCGGTCGAATTTGTGTTCAAAGGACAATTCCTAGACACATGCCCTAATTGTTTACAAAAATAGCAAGTGATCAATTGGTAGCAGGTTCCTCTGTGTCGCTGGTTACACGTTGGACACAACGGCCTCGAGTCCCCCATGAACGTACTCCCTCCTTGGCTACTCATATGCGATCTCGAACCTTGTATAAACGGTTTCTTCGCATTCCCTTGACTCTTACCTCTATTGTCATTGGATCTCTTTCCTTGTTGCCCTTGTCGATATCGGTCGACACTCTTCTCCGCTATACAGGCGGCTTCCTCGACTAGAGAAACGGTCGGGTGTTGCAACATGTCCACACGGCCACGGATATTCTCTCTAAGCCCTTCCTCAAACTTACGAGCTTTATCCCTATCAGTCGGAACGGTAGTTTTCCCAAATCGTAACAAGGCATTGAAACGAGAAACATACTCACCCACGGTCATATCTCCCTGAACTAAACTCGCAAACTCTTGACGTTTCAGAGTATAAGCAGATTGCGGAAAGAAACGTTTGTTGAATTCTTCTTTGAATGCTTCCCACGTGGTTGGCTTCCCTTGTTCAAGTACGTTATTCCACCAATCCAATGCTTCGCCCATCAACGTATCGGATGCGCATAAAATTTTCTCCTCATCGGTACATATTACCTGACGGAAATGTCTTTCCATGTCCATCATCCAATGATCGGCCAAGTCTATGTCAACCTGTCCATGATACAACGTCGGTTTCCGTTTATGAAACTGTTCCACGATTGTGTGTTGAGGTCACGATGTCGGTGGTGCATTGATATAACGAATTTCCACTTGTGGAGGCTGAACGTTCATCTGTTCTCTTTCACTTACTGCTTGTATGAAATTTCCCACCATATTCACTATTTGGTCCATCCGCGAATGCGGTGACAATTCTCTTGGTGGATCAGCCATAACGTTTCAAATATTCCCCTGTTGAGTTCAATGCATAATGACCATGCATGCTATGCCACAATATGAATATATGTGCACAGTTCATCACAAGCAACAAATGCTAACACATGAAGCATTTCTACAATGATAACCATTATCTTTACAATTACACACTCCACTCGACGTCACTCAGCATATATAACGTCACTCGTTCCCAAGGCTCTAAACTTATGCTCTGATACCACTAAATGTCACAGCCCGGTCCCACAATAGCGGAACCGAAGCCCGTGGCACGCCACCGAGGCTAAACCAATTCATTAACGTTCCCAAAAATTAGGTTTGAAGAACACACGCAGCGGAAAACAAAACACATTTTAAAACCAGAGGTTCAGCCGACCACTCAGTCGACTGCTCAGTCGACGGAAGTAGGCAGGGATTTTAATAGCAATTACAGTCGACTGAGACTGGGGGTCCAGTCGACTGCTGAAGGGTCCAGTCGACTGCTGAGAGTCCAGTCGACTGGTTTTCCAAAAATAAGAAGCAGTTGCTAACAGACTCAGGGGTTCAGTCGACTGCTCCCCTGGCAGCAGCCCAATCTGCAGAATTCAAGTTTTAAAAGCTTTCTAACTTTCACCCAAAGATCAACCACTCAATCCAACCTCAGTCCAAAGTAATTTCTAGCTGTATTAAAGCATTACCAAACATAATTACAACCTGTTATAGTCTATTACAACGTTCTAGATCCGTTCTATCATACTAAGTTAAACATGGTTTAAAAACAACCAAAATCATATTACAACATTTCTATTATTCCAAAACTACAAGATTATCGTTCAAGTTGCCTTCCAAAGGAACTCCCAACCCACGTACTCACTTCTCCAACTCCTCGCCAGCATTAATACCTGCAATGGTTATTTGAATAACCACACATATTTCGATTTGTTTAAGCTAAAGCTTAGTGAATAAAACAACATATGCACATGAATGATAAACATGTCCGCATTCACATCTCTACATTTCATACTAGTCGCCGGAGACTCACGTGCCCGTCCATACTCCCAATCCGCGACTCCTCGCCAATAAGTCCACGCGAAAGGGTAAGACCCACGATTCTTCTCTTCAATCGTGCGACCTTAATGCCTATATCGGCTCCACAAAATGGCACGGTGACCACGTGCTCCTTCTGACCCACATAAGCAACTTAACATGCTCAAATACATATCACCATACTCGCGGTAATTAAAACATATCACCGTGCTATTGAGCCTACTTATCAATATAATTGCCCAGTATGAACTACACAATATATCTCTAAGAATTAATACATGCTATTCACACAAAACATGAATACATGTCAAGAAATCATTCCAAAACATAGTTGAATCACTCACCTCCGATTTACGCGCTTATAATACTATCCAAAGAAAACCCGTGCACAAAGAACGTGCAGAAGTCCGTCTAGTAAAATTCCTATGGATCAGAATTCCATTTATCAATTTTTATGAAAAATTCTAGAAAATAACTTTTCGGAAAACTTAGCCAAACAGGCCCTAACATATATCAAAACGAAGCTCTTACCTCGAGGAGCTCGAATATGAAATCTGGAAGAAAACAAACTGACGGAAGGTCGTCGTTTGGCGTCGCAAAGCTCTAAGCAATCAAATCTCCCTCTAGCCTCCCTTTTGGCCTCCTCTTTGAAATTAGGTTTAGACTTATGAAAATATCCAAGTTCATCTCTATCTATATATAGGCAACATTCTCGGGGAATTGCGTTTACCTCCCCACGAGTTTTCCAAACTCCTAATCAGTCTCTGAAACTTTCTATACAGCTTATTCATAGCTTTACGAGTGAAACCTCAAAATTATAAAAGTTTTCGACTAAGTTTCGTTTGGTCGCTAAAACGCGAATTTCTACATGACGTTTCCGAAGTTGCTAATTAGCCTACCAAATTAATAGCGTGTTAATTCGTCCTCACCAGGATACTAAATCTAACAACAGAAATAAATTCTAAAACAGAAAATAATACAGATATTGCAATACACAGGTAAACATTTATTTTCAGATAAACATTTAAATGTTCCACAGTGACCGTCTCATACTCGAAGAGACTTCACAAACAATAAATCCTCAATCACAATAGTTTCAAAGGGTTCTCTAATAAAGACACCCAAATCAACTCGTGAGTCAAAACTCACTCAACCAAGTGTCATAAGACACGTCACATCACATTATCATGCATGACAATGTAATGCAAATGCAATAACACAAATATGGGTGTTATAAAATCGAACCGATTCATATTATACAATTCGGATATGGACTGAACTGAAATAAATAATCGAATTGACTATTTTCGGTTGATCGAACTGTTTGCCCACCCCTAGCCATATTTCCAACATTTACGTGGGACTGTACTCAATATCCTCTAGTAGTGTTACCAACGTCGAAATTTATGACACACGCACATATATGTATAGATATACATATGCATATGTATAGAATATCATATGTTAGAGATTGTGCTTCCAAGGTGATCGACATCGTCAAATCTATGGATATATTTTGTATACACAGGTAGGAAAATCTTGAGGCAAAGCTGATTAATGCTTCGAATATAATAATCCCCTTAATCTATGTATTTTTCCTGAAAACATCATTAAAGTATATATTTTAGGGTTAAGTAGTAATAAGTCCTATAAGGTGTAACTTTGTAAATATAGACCAAATTAGAAAAACTTCTTAATACAAATACAAATTTGTTTGATTTCTAATATATACATATATATACATATAATTAAAAAGCTTATATATACACGATCTCATCTCAAACCTTCATCTCTCACACACTCTCTCTCCCTGGAATTCGGTCAGTTACTGAAATGTGTTAAAATTGCTATAATTTGAATATGGCTATGAGTTTAACTTACCAGATTTGAGCAATGTTGGGAGCGACGATTTTGATAGTTTCAAGGACTGTTTTCGGTGATCAAGCACTGACAATCGTGAGTGCTTTGGTGGTCTAGAAAGAAGCTCTGTGCCGTTTAGAAGCAGTGGATGGCGAAGATATTGGACCAGATATTGTCATCGCCGTTTATGCCATTGAGGCCAAGATTCGGAGCGATGCATCCCGATCTGTTGGTGGTGTGTTAAGCTCTAATGGAGGTGTCATCGGAGAACGAGGTGGAGGTGAGGGTACACAAGGTTGGGGTTGGGGGTGCGCAGGATATGGGGATGGGGGTTGGGGTTGTAGGTGCAGGTTTATGTAATGATGCCTCTTGGACAGTATAAAAATTGTACATTGTAGTGCAATATAAAATTGTACGAGCTTCGCCTGACAATTGTGTCACTATATTCATTTTGCTAGGTTTTGTTGTGGTTAATGATGATGTGAAGAAGAATCATTTCTCTTATAGGCTTTTGTATGAAGATTGTATTGTTAGGTCTTGAGAGTGAAGGTTTATTGTAAGGTTGATGGTGATAGTGGTTTCACGCATGAGTTTATTCACTATAGTGAAATTTTTCACTACATTCACCTTGTTGGGTTTTGTTTTGGTTAATGATGATGGTTTTGTTTTGATTATAATTTTTTTTGTGCTTATTGTACTATTCCTGGGGTATGCCCCTTGTACATCTGTACAATTCCCCCCCCCCCCCCCTTCTATTTGATAAATTCTATACTATAAGTTGCAGTTTGTCAACCCAAAAAACTACACAAGTGATTTCTTCATTAGTGAAGAATTTTACACTATAATTTTACGTACATAGGCTATGCTTGGTCCTTATGCTAGATATTATTATTAATTTATAATGGCAAAACTCAATTCTTCTATTATAGTGTAGTGTAAAATTATGCACTATTTCTTTCTGTGAATATGTAACCAAAACATCACACACAATATGTTGATGACCACCATCATTTAGTGGGAGGACAGTGTAAAAAAGTTAATATTTGTTATGGGTGTAAACATTAACCTGGTAAACAGCTATTATATAATGGACGTGTAATGTAAAATTTAATACCACGTAAATTTTACACTGGCCAAAAAATTGGTTTTAAAAAGAGTCAACAAAAATAGCTACTTAACAAAAATGGCTACTTAAAATTCGTGCATAATTCCCAAACTGCCCTTTCTGCACAAATTTTCCATAATTTCCAAACTGCCCTTTACAACCATAATGATAATTGGTTTTAAAAAAGAGTCAACAAAAATGTTTACTTAACAAAAATGGCTACTTAAAATTCGGAGAAACTGCCCTTTACAACCATAATAATAATTGGTTATAAAAAGAGTCAACAAAAATGGCTATTTAACAAAAATAGCTACTTAAAATTTGGGCATAATTCCCAAACTGCCCTTTGCAACCATAATGATAATTGGTTTTAAAAAGAGTCAACAAAAATGACTACTTAAAATTCGTAGCATAATTTTCAAACTGCCATTTGCAACCATAATTACAATTGGCTTAAAAAAGAATCAACAAAAATGGCTACTTACATAATATTTACATATAGATCAATTTTCGTAAGAAAAAAAATTAACTTTTGCAATCATAATTACAATTAACTTCAAAAAAAAGTCAACAAAATTCTCAAACTTCCCTTTGCAACCACCCTTTGCAACCATAATTATAATTGGCTTGAAAAAGAGTCAACAAAAATAGCTACTTACATAATATTTACATATAGGTCGATTTTTATGAGAAAAATCAACTTTTGCAACCATAATTACAATTTACTTCAACAAGAGTCAACAAAAATGGCTACTTACATAATATTTACATGTAGGTCAATTTTTGTAAGGAAAAAAAATCAACTTTTGCAACCATAATTACAATTGGCTTAAAAAAAGAGTCAACAAAATTCTCAAACTTCCCTTTGCAATCATAATAATAATTGGCTTCAAAAAGAGTTAACTAAAATGGCTACTTACATAATATTTACACATAGGTCAATTTTTGTAAACTACCCTTTGCAAACAAACTTACAATTGGCTTCAAAATGAGTCAACAAAAATGGCTACTTACATAATATTTACATATAGGTCGAGTCTTGTAAGGAAAAAATCAACTTTTGCAACTATAATTACAATTGGCTTCAAAAAGAGTCAACAAAAATAACTACTTACATAATATTTATATATAGATCAATTTTTGCAAGGGAAAAACAACTTTTGCAACCATAATTACAATTGCCTAAAAAAAATGTCAACAAATGGCTACTTGCATAATATTTACATATAGTTCATTTTTTTTTTATAAGAATAGCTCTCTACCTAGCAAGCAGGTGTCAAATAGTGTTGATTCTCGAAGTTGCCACTGCGTTTAAAAATGACTGTTTACATAATATTTACATAGGTCAATTTTTGTAAGAAAAAATCAACTTTTACAACCATAATTACAATTGGCTTTAAAAAGAGTCAACAAAAATGACTACTTACATAAAATTAACACATAGGTCAATTTTTTATAACAAAATTTATAAAATGGTCATCTTTTGGCACAACCATTTTTTTAATGGTTAATTTAATATTTTCATCACACACGCGCGCACACATAGTTATATGCTTTTTTTTAATAGTTAATTTAATATTTTGATTACACACGCGCGCACACACATGTTTATATGCTTATATTTTGCTCTTTTAGTTATAATTTGTATCATAATAATTATTTTGGTCTTATTGCACATACATGCCAATATAAATATAATTTGAGTAATGCTATGCTTTCCAATCATATGTGGTAGGGTTATGATTCATGTTTGCATGTAAGTGCAACTAGTTTCCTACAATTTTACAATTCTCTGGCCTACCAATTAGGGTCTATTTTTAAGAGAAAAACTCGTACTTTTGACGGGCACATGCAAAGCACGTGCTGTCCCACTAGTGTGTGTGTGTATATATATATATAATATTTGTATGCTATCGGGTCCGGTCGGGTGTCTCGGGTTTGGAGAATTGAAACCGAGGTCCGAACTGAACCTGACTAAAAAGGAACCCCCAAACCCGTGACTCAACCCCCTCCCTTTGAAACATGCAAAAACACCCTTTGGGTGGGTCGAGTTGGTCGGGTGAGTTGAGTCTCGGGCCAACTTTGAACACCCCTAGATATGGAGGAGGGGGATGAGGTTCGAACACCGAACCTATGCATTAGAAGGGACTTATATATGCCAAGCTCTTTGTCACTTGAGCTATGTCAACCTATGCGTAATTAATACATAATTAATGTCACGCCCCGGAGCAGCATAAATAGAGAAAAATAAATTTTCTTTATGGGTCCATAGGGAATGACGGGTGAAAGTCACTGATATCCACACCAAACGGTACTAGTCCAAACAGGAACAAAAACAACTGAAGTAAAAACAGTTCTATCTATTACAAACATCAGAGTACGGTCCACAGGATCGTGACAGGTCTGGAGACAACATATGCCCAAGTACCCGTCAAACTAAAACTAGATAGAGTTCAACAGAACAACGGAAAATATACTATATATCACTATCTTCAGTCTTCAGCTGGCATAAGGATATTCATCAGTGTAACCTCCTTCTCTAGCGTACCCGGCATCAGTGGGGCCACCCTCTGCATAATTCCTTTCAGGGTAGTAACCGCTGCTGTAAGCTCCACTATCTGCATCGAAAGGGACAGGGAAAACTAAAAGGGGAATGTCCAGGCAAATAACGACCGTCAGCTTACTGAGAGCTGAGTGAATAGAAACTCACAGGGTATCAATGCTATAACGTATAACAAGTTATTGAATGTCTAAGATATAGTTCTATTACATAATATCTTCTCTGTATTCCAACATCGCAACTCAACCCTTATCGTCTTATTATCCTCAGACCGGAACGTCAACATACTCTGTCTAGAAAGAACAGACTCAATCGTTTAACATATGTAGACATACCATCATTCTGTCCATTTGCTCGTTAAGGATATAAACCATCCACCGCATTCATGGACACCACGTCAGTCCATCCCCCGCTCGTTAAGGATATAAACCATCCATCGCATGTCAGGGATATAACGCTTTGAACAACAGCATATCAAATCTATTTCCACGACTTCTCGTAGTATACCAGTGATCACCCATCCACCGCTCGTTAAGGATATAAACCATCCACCGCTCGTTAAGGATATAACATTGATCATCTGGCTACCTTAGGACTACATGGTCCTGCCCACTTCTCGCTGCTCGTTAAGGATATAAACCATCCACCGCATGCGAAAGCATATCACGACCAGGCGTCCGCCCACGTACCATTTCCAGAACTTATCAAACCTACTTAAAACACTGTACTTCTATCGATACATGACTTCCCATGTGGCATGACTACTCTGATTGAAATAAACGGATATCGAACTCATACATGAACCGCACATTATCTAACGTCACTGTATTAATCCATTATTCTTAATCATACTTATCTGTGTTGTCACATTCTCCCCGATTACTCATAATCGCATAAATAGAAGTCCGAATCGTGAATCGAGTATTCGAACTTCACATAAAATAAACTAAAGAACTAAACCATGTTCTGCATGTCTCGATCGATTGAAACCATTTCGATCGATCGAGGGAAAATGAAGTTCGATCGATCGAAAGTAGTTCGATCGATTGAACCGTCGATCGATTGAGCTCTGCTCGATCGCTCGAGAGTTGTCTTCTCCAGCAGATTCTGAACATCACAAGAATATGCGTCTTGGGGACGTTTTAATACTCGTAAACATACCAAAACTCGTAAAGCATCATAATAAAGAGATCGATTGAGTAAAAACTCACATAGGGTGCGTTTGGTTAAGCTTTAAGCTTAAGGGCTCCAATGGTGGCCTCCTCTCTCTCCTCTTTCTGCCTCCTCTCTCTCCTCTTTCTCTCTCTCTTTCTGTTCTTCTTTTTCTTCTTCTCCTCGGCTTTCTCTCCTCTCTTCTCTTCTGAGTATATATATATAGATGTGTGTGCATATATGTATATAAGGATGTATGTGTATATATATATAAACACACACTCACAATCTTCTCTCAAACTTTCTGGGCAACAAACTCTCATACACTCACGAAACCAATGTATATATAGAGAATGGGAGGGCAAGGTGGCAGCATTTGCGCAGAAACTGGGATTCTGATATTTGCACTCTCGATCGATCGAAAGATTCTCGATCGATCGAACTCGGTTCGGTCAGGTTTGATCGATTGAAGAAAGTTTGATCGATTGAAGGGGGGACCACCTATTAAATTCAGGTCAGTAGGGTTTCGATCGATTGAACAAGGTTCGATCGCTTGAACTTCTGGGATTCTCGATCGCTCGAACTAGCTTCGATCGATCGAAGATGAAATTTCATGAATGGTCAAAGGCAGTATATAGAACCTCTCTGCATTAAATATTTATTGAAAATACGAGGTATTACAATTAATGACTATCAAAAATGACAAATGATGGTGGGATGTTGCTACTTGTAATACTAAAATTAAGGGATATAATATCCATAATTGGTTACCTAAAATTAAGGAATTGTTAAATGCCTATATAACTCTCTATATATTGACTGTTATATATATAGATATATACATATATACATTCATGTATAATTACTATATGATTACCTAAATTAATGGTATCGTGTTTAATGCATATATAACTTTATATATATATATATATATATTAGGCTCCAGTGCGCACTGGGTGTACACACTGGACTTTTAAGCCTAAAAAATCTGCGGAGCGCTCCACTAACTGTAATAACCTGCATTTTCATTTAATTAATCTGTACATTACATTGTCATAAACATTTCATGTGGTATTGTCTGATTTTATTTTAATTTCAATTCTTATGTGTAGAATTTAATACTTGTTTGATTTCGTATTTGAAATTCTTGTCAGGGCCAAACTGCAATTTCTGTAAATTTAGTAATAGCTGTGTTGGATTTCAAAATTATATTTCAAAATGGTGAAAATAATTTCTGTTGGCTCAAACTGTATTTTTATAAAACCAGAAAATCACTTCTTACACTAAAATGAAATTTCTGTATTTTTGTGGTGAACACCGCACCCCGAAAATACCAGTTTACTTCCAAAACTATCCGCACTGTGCTAAACTTCCACAGATTTTTGGAAGTGATGTAAAGTAAAGACATGACATTTGCTTTATTGCTATTTATGGCAAGTAATCATTGGATATGCCTTGTTGGGTATTACAATTGTGTATGTGTACATCTTATGCCATAAGCTCTCATTCCCAAACACCCCAAATTTTGACCCCTACATATCTAGCTTGGCTCTTGGAGGATCTGTGGGATGTATATGCAATGTATATACGTATGTATAAACTGTGGTTAAGTTATTAAGAAAACAAATGCATTTGTAGAGTGAAGTTCACACTACTTGGGCACCAAGTTGCTCCAATTGTGCTTCTATATATGCACCCTCTCCCCTCTCACACTACACATTCTGCACACATACACTCTCTTTCTGCATTAACACACAGAGAGAATAGAGAGAGCTTGAGAGTTTGATTTCTGAAATCTTAGAGAGAGAAGCTTAAACTCCATAGCCAAAGCTTGGGGTTGGGTCCTTATTTGCTTAGTCTTTCTCAACAATATGTTAATCTTCTTATCTGTGAGTATTTCTAACTCACTTGACTTGTAATACATAGGCCAATTTCTGATTATATGACTTGTTTGAGAAATCTCCATTATACGTATGAATTTCATAGCTTGAAAACCATGAATTTTCAAACTCAATCAAAATCTGTTTTTAGAATGGAATATGAAAGATTATATGTCATATATGCCATGTTTGAAGTTTTAGAGTCTAATTTGATCACATGAGAAAGTATATAAGGAAATTTGTTTTGTGATCTTTTATTTTTTCATAAAATTCTTGAGTTATAGATTGATTCATGTAAAATTGATTATGGATTCTTAATCCTTGTTGAAAAACAAAGAGAATCATATATTATAAGGCTTAATTACTCCCGAAATTGAAAATGGGTCAAAATGGACCCTTAAAACTGAAACAGAGGAATTCTGGGGGAAAAAGACGAAGCCTCAGTATCAGCTCGCGCCACGATCGCGCGCGCGAGAATCGCGCGAGCGGCCCGCGCGAGCGACCCCTCGCACGAGCGACCCGCGCGCGCGAGGCATGCGTCTCCAGGCAGACAGAAAAGTTTATATATATAAAATGAAATTTAGGCAGGTCGCGCGAGCGAGGGCCGCGCGAGAGACCTTTCGCGCGAGCGATCCGCGCTCGCGACCTTGGCTTTTTCAGGCAGACAGAAAAGTTCATATATGAAAAGGAAAATGGGCTTATTGCGCGAGCGATCCATCGCGCGAGCGGCCCGCGCGAGCGATCCATCGCGCGAGCGACCCGCGCGCACGACTTCTGGCAGTTTGTGGTTTTTGTCCGTTTTGTATTTAGGGACTGTTTGGTTCAACTTTTAAGGACCGACAAGGCTCTGTTTGGGAAATTTAGTAAATCAGAACTCTATTTGTTATGTTTGAATAATTAAAACATTGGATTATGACTTATCAATCCCCGTACGTACATTGTTCCCTTAATGCAGCGTTTTGCTTTGTGTTTAAGTTCATGACATTCATATGGGGTCAGTGGTACATGCATGTGGGTGTCAGTCAGTGTGGAAAAGAGTAATGGTCAGTGTGAAATTAAAGAGTATGAGATGAGTACGAGTTTTGAGTTTGAGATTGCGGTTGTGGTTGTGGTTGTGGTTGTGGTTGTGGTTGTGGATGAGATTGCGGCGAGGGTATCTTTGAAATGCGACGGTGGCAAATATGGACACTCCCTGACGCCCATGGAAGCGTTAAAGTGTGTGAAGCCGAACTTGGACATTCCCTGGCACCCATGGTAGTGCTAAAGTGTGGCCTACGGACAGTACTCCCTGATACCCGAGTCTGGATACTGCGTGAGGTTGCTCCGGTATTTGCATGGCGGTTTAGGTATTCAAAGTGTGAGGCAATGGACACTTCCTGGTACCCCGGAACAAAGTGTGAGGCAAACTGGACACTCCCTAGCGCCCCGTTGCTAAAGTGTGGCTATCTTAGTGTTTCAAAGATACCAGGAGTAAGATAGTGGGTTGTTGTGTCTGTCGAGAGAAAAGAGTCGGCAAGATGAGTGTGGTGCATTGTCTCATACACGAGTATCTGTTATGAATGAACGACTTTTAATGTATTCCTTGTTGTTTTATAAAATGAATTCCTTCTGCGGTTTAACTATTGATTTATACTAAATTGAAAATGGAAAAAGTAAAATGGGTATGTTTTACATTCAAAGTCATGTTTTTAATACTCACCAGCTTCTTGAAGCTGACGACGTTGATGCGTCCTGGACATTCGTGTTCAGGCTTTTCAGGTTGCAATCAGGAGGAATCATATGATTATGCTAATTGAGAACGGCTGCCCTCGGATGAGAAACTGTTTACTTATTATATGCTTTAAGTTTACATGTTTTAAGTTATGGACCGTTTTGTAATAAGGATGACTGTAATAGGCATAAAGCTATTGTTTTGTTTCAAGGCGGTCTGTGCCTTTAGATAACACGTGCTGTAATATTGTTTAAGTTAGAAGATTTTTGTAAGCCTTGATTGCTCTGCTCTGATTATTATGTTTTGTTGTTCGACGTTTGGGACGGAATCGATCCTTCAAACTGTCGCGACCTACGGGTCCATAAAAGGAAATTAAACGCTTTCCTTATTTATGCTACGTCGGGGCGTGACATTAATCACGTCCCATCCCGTCGCCCCGCTGACCCGCGGATTTTTTAGGCTTAAAAGCCCATTGCGTTCACCCAGTGCGCACTAGAGCCTAACTCTCTCTCTCTCTCTATATATATATATACACGGGGTATAAAGGTCATAAAATTACAGATTTAGAAATAGTGAACTAATCACAATGAACTTCTTGATTATTTAAACTTATCATTGTAATTAAATTTTGAATGAGCTAATCCAAAAAAGTTTAGTAGGGAGAGATGTTTTGGACAAATTTCTATATATTCTGTCCGTACAGATTGATTATTACAATCATTTTGTGTGAATCTAATTTGTACTTAGTAAACTCACAGTCACAGCGATGATTAAGATCCTTGCTCCGGATAAGAACGACAACCTGGCAGGATCGAAAAAACCAAATTAAAAACTTGTCCAGTTTGTTCTTCAATTTCTTCGACAAAGTATTAGTTTAACTAATTGTTATAGTATTTAAATCTACCATTTTTTTTTTTTTTTTTGTATAATCTATGCAATTTTGTCACTGAAGTTCTTGACTTTCATGATAATATCAAAGGAAGAAGACCCAATTATTGTATTCACTCCATGTTTTACATCATAAAATTTAAAAATAACAAACATCTGAAGCTTAGGGCTTGTTTGATAAAATTGAAAATTATGTACTGAAAATTAAATGTTAAATTTTAAGTACTAAAAGATTTAAGCGATTGAGATTGCAATACTGAAAACAGTGTTTCAAGTATTGGAATAGACTGCATTTAGTGAATACTTTCAATAGAAATTTTTTATTCAAAGTTTTCCGTGATTTTTTTTACTGTTTTTTCAATTAAGTGGTATATTATCAAATGCACCAAAATAAAATAATACTAATTTTTTTTTTTCAACACTTAATTAAATTATCAAACTTATTTAACTTTTTCGATAGCGTTATGATTCAAAATAATAAAAATAAATCAATGATGTGGATGCTAAAAAAACAAAAAAAAAAATTCATAGTCGTCATTAAGTTAGGTGTACGGTGTACCCAACTCTCTTATTTAAACCTTGAATTGCGCCATTCTTTATCCAAAGGTCACTATACCTATTTGAACTCTCTCAAAATCAATAGGTAGATATATCACGCAAAAACTACTACTTTTATTTTTATTTTTTAATTTGGAAAGGGGCAGTTTTGAAAAATATGGGCATCCCCTCTGTAATCATACATACGCCTAAGAAAACGATATAGACATTTGCTTTTTCTCATAAAAATAAAAACAAAAACATTTCATTTTCATTTTCATTTTTTTTCTTCCCAAAAGGTTACGTGCATGGTTGATTGAAGAGCGCTTGATTTTTCGGATTCCCAATCTTCTGTGGTCTAGAATTTTCATTTATGTGATCAATGTCAAACCAAAATTTAATACATGTAACCCAAAAATGATAATAATAAGAAATAAAAATCTTCTACATTCTTTTTTCTTTTTCTTGATGTACTTACCTGGATGACACACATCACACACACGCACACACCCAATCTAAGTAGTAGTAACCCAATAGATCGGCCCGACCAGAGCACATGGGGTGTTCTACAAAAAAAGGAGGAATAAATCCCTTCCACTCACCCTTGGTGAGATTCGAACCCTTCCCCTCCCACTAAAGAGAGAGGAGGTGATACAACATTCTCACCTCTTAGTTTTGAGTAATGTTTATGACACATAAGGGTCACAAAAGATACTCACAAAAAGATGTGACATCCCATAGATTGAGTTAAGAGTACTGGTGGGTCCAACTACCACTTAGAATGTCACATCCTTTTGTGAATATCACTTTGTAATTATTTTGTGTCCCAAATATTATTCTTTAGTTTTTCCGTTGTCCGTAAAAAATAATAAAAATGATTTTGAATTTCTTATGAAATTTGACGGTTAAGATCTTCACAACTTTCATGATATTTGTCACGAAATTTGTTAATATTTTATTAGAGTAATGCTTGATACACCTAATACATATACAGAATAAATACATAAGTTAATGTGAACCAAGTAATACTAGGTATATCTAAAAAGTACACTTAAAAAGAATACAAGTTGGTGTGAATCTCCTAAAATGTTCTTTAGTTACCAAATATATGAACATATAGAGTATTTTAGAGATCCCACCAGCTTATGTTCTTTTAAGGTGTATGTTTTAAGTGTACCTAGCATAATGTGGATCACTTAAAATACTCTTTAGTTACCAAATATAAGTACATCAAAATTGTCATTGCCATATCAATTTGTGTACTTTTTAGGTGTACACATCATTACTCATTTTTATTATGATTCAGGGTATACTTACGTGACTGAATTTTGGAGCATGCAATAAAAGGATAAGAAAAAGAGTAGCATTACACTCACATCAAATTTCACACTCAACAATTCTGACCTTTGATTTCAGTGGGCCCCATATGAGTCCCACATGAGACTCACCGGAATCAAGGGTAAAGATGTGATGGCTGTGAAATTTGGTGAGTGTAGCAATTTTTAAGAAAAAACATCAATTTCGAGACAAACACTAAAAAAAAAAAAATCTGACCTTTATTTTCAGATGAAATTTACACTGTCATTATTATTATTGTTATTTTTTAAACATCAATGTCTTAGACAAAGACTCAAAAAAAAAAAAAACAAAAAACAAAAAAAAAAGTGAGTTTTATTTTCCCTATGAAATTTACCCCATCATTATTATTTTTTAATACTAAAAGCCACCAAGAAAATTCTTCAATTAACTTGTCCTAAATTCTTCCCAAATGCATGTAGTAACGAGCACATTTGATTTCGATTAAAGGATATTGAAATGATCGCACAACTATTGAAATTAAATCAGTCCACTACTACATGTCTTTGAACAATATTTGAGATACAAATTTTGAAAAAAGGCAGGGCTAAATATATCAGTTATTTTGTTAAATGCACCACTTTCACTTACTAATTTTTCATCTTTTAACATTACATAGTGGTGTTCATCGAAAAAAAATTTATAGGGTGGGGTACTTAGCAATAAATGTGGTGTATTAACCTAGGGGTGTGCTTCAGATGGTACGTATTGAAAATGATTGTTTCGAAAAAAAAAATTCTAAAATTTTCGAATGTAAGAAGCCGTTCCAATGCCAATTCCAAAATTGGCATTTTTTGTTTCGATTCCGAATTTTTGAAAATATCAAAATTTTTGGAAATTTTCAAAAAAAATTTGGAATTTCAGAATTTTCAGGCACAAATAAAACAATCAACATATCATTGTTTCAAATTTTGATTAGTACTTATTTGTAAATTGGATTTTAGAATTTTTTTTTTTTAATTTTTATCAAACCCCCATTTTAATACAGATATTTTTATATATTCTATTAAAAAAAGTAAAAATATTTCAGAATATGTCAGAAATTTTTAAGAAATTTATTAGAACATTTTTGGATTGGAAATTTGAAAATTCCATAGCTATTCCGATTCCAATCTGTTTTGTTTTTTTTCGGAATTTTCAGAAATCAGAATTACTTTTATGTTGCCAAAATCTAATATTTCATATCTCAATCGGTCAAAATTAGAATTTCTGTTACAAATTGCACCTTAATATACTTTTTTTTTTTTGGAATACGAGGACAAATCCCCATGTCTGTCCTCCGCGACTTCGGGATCGATGCCTATTGTCGTTTTTATTGGAGTATAACAAGGGGCAAACTCCGGGCACGTGCACCGACCCCACAACACACGCACCAGGTAAATCAGGGAGGCAAGCTAGCGGTAGGATCTGAACCCACACCAAGCTGGACATTTTTTAAAGTCCATCTTGAGATCCATCCCTTCAACTAACTTACACGACCCCTAACCTCCCTTTGGAAGGCCAAAGGCCCTGGCCAAATCCTAAACTTGATTATCATAAAAGCCCCAGGGGTCAAAACTTGATAACCATAAAAGCCCGATAGATAATCATAAAGCCCGATACTGCTGCGAAGCATCAGAGAGAGCGTTCCAATTAGCTGACGGTATGATTTGACTTAGCTCACTTTGACTATCGTCTTTGTCCCACATCTAATTTTATAATTTTTTTTAATTCACAATTGGACTATTAGTGTTGGATTAGAGTATTGTACTAGCTTCTTCCACAGTTGTACAGTTCTTTTCCGCAGTACGGTCAATCTGCTTAAGCTTAAATGGTTGAAGTCCAACAAAATGTCGAGTCTCAACCGCGTGCCGACCATTCTCTCTCGCTCTCTCTCTCTCTCTCTCTCTAAACTCTCTGTATACATATATTCTTCCAACAG
This sequence comes from Hydrangea macrophylla, assembly GCA_033977485.1. NCBI lineage: Eukaryota > Viridiplantae > Streptophyta > Magnoliopsida > Cornales > Hydrangeaceae > Hydrangea > Hydrangea macrophylla. Next base: position 98,406,590 of record CM066995.1, read on the forward strand.
GTTCTCACTCTCACTGCAATTGCCGATCACTACAACCTTTATTCTTATTTTCGATTCCACTATCCCACCGCCGTCCATCTCTATTAATCCAAACAACCTCAAAAAATAAACACACTGAGAGAGACAAAAAAAAAAAAAAAAAGCCCCCAAAACAGAGTACATACATCATACATATATGTGTACATTAAATACAACCTTAGAAGTATATATTAAATCTATATCAGTTAGTGTCAACACCACCACTCAATAAGAAGATCTCTATTACAGAGTGATGAGGAAAACCAGAGGTTTTAAGCTGGGGGGTCGCAAGATTGTAAAGGTCTTCAAATGGTTCGTCAATGGAAGATCAAAACAAACAAGCCGTCAAAGATTAGAGGGTTCGAGCTGTTCCACCAAAGCCATTTCAAAGATCTGCAACTGGGTTCGTAATTTGAAGCTCGGAGCTAAGGGGCTTTGTTTTTACAAGTCTAATTCGGGTTACATTCGGGTGGGTGAAGACCCGATTGAGACTGAAAAGGCTGTGACTGTGGGTGTACCAAAGGGACACTTGGCGGTGTACGTGGGCGAGAGAGGTGACGACACGCAGAGGTTTTTGGTACCTGTGATATACTTTAATCACCCGTTGTTTGGGGATTTGTTGAGGGAGTCCGAGAAGGTGTACGGGTTCAATCACACGGGTGGGATCCAGATACCCTGTCCAAAATCCGAGTTTGAGAATGTCCAGATGAGAATCGCCGCCGGTGGTGGACATGGTGGTGATGGCTGCCGGAGGAGGCGGAGGTGGGGCCGTCATTATTGGATGTTGTGATGGTGATTGGTGAGTGGGAATGTATTTCTTAGGACTTTTTACACGCGGAATTTTAGTTGATTATCGGTGGTACGCTATGTTTTCTGAACAAATCTAGGTGGACAAGTTGGTTGTACAAATCAAAGATTCAAAGGTCTTCTTTTTCTTTCTTTTTTTTATTACTATTTTAAAAAAAAAAAAAATTTGAGAAGGTTGAGTTTCTTTTTCTTGTATCTAATGTTTTCCTATAAGTTCTTATATTTATTTGAGAGCATTTTTCATCATGTGTACAATTTTAGTAATTGTGATATAATAATACATGGGTAAAATAAAAATAGAATATGATAAATGTCACTCAACCGAGACCTTAATGAGACAAAATTATCCCATTTGATAGATTTTGGTGTGACGGATCATCGTGATCGTTAATTTTGTGGGCTTCACGTTGATCTAACGGTTCACGATGATTCGTCATACAATTTTCCAATGGATGACGAAAAATGCTCTTTATTTATTTTTCAACACTAATGATAAGATTGGATGCAAGAGAAAGTGGGAATTTTTTTTTTTTTTTTTTTTTTGCGAAAGGTGAAAAAAATAATAATTTGTAAAGCCACATGGATGATGCTAGATTGGCTGCCCCATATAGCTGCCGAAGATCTACAGGCATAGAAAATTGTCACATCTGTATGATTTCCATTTAAGTATCGTGGGTCTTATAAGTTCTACAATTGAAAAAAAAAAAAAAAAGGATCACATCCGCAGTGGTCAAATTGTATATTTTCTCAATTCTAGCAAAAGTCATACTACTTACTACAGAAGAGTTCTTACCACATTTTACTTTCCAAAGAGAACATCCCATTGGGAATCAAGGCCAGAAAAATTTCATCTTCTACTTCTAGTTAGTCTAGAAAAAGTAACAGGGTTAGACAATGTGAATGAAAACGTACAGGGTTAAACCACCAAATACACACACCCCCACCCCCCCCAAAAAAAAACATAAGAGCAAATTATACCGTCTAGCAAGACTAGAGCAGAGACAACAACATGGTAACATGGTCACCAATCACCACCAAGTTGTCTTCCTTGCCATACCTTAATAATTGGTCGAGTCTCAGTTTTAGTTGGTCAGTTTCATACAAACACGCATTCACAACAAGATCATCGTAAAAATTGCGAATAGTTGCAATGGAAATAAGACCTCCATATAATATTCATACTAGGAGTTCAGCTTAATTAAACTTTGCTCTTCCAGCAGGGGATTGATTGAGGGCGGGATTGGGAGGGACTTGATTACTAGTCCATTTTAATTGAACAGTCTGGTGTTTGAGTACGCTTAAACAGAAGGGACTAATCATCTTTTTTAACGAAAATCCCCCATATAGGGGACTATCTAATTCAAGGAAGGTGTGGTATAAATAATCCCAAAACTTATCTTCTGGATTCACCCAAATGGTCATCATGAGCCGTTGATCTTGTGGGCCTCACGTGGATTTAACGGTTCACGATGATTTAACGGTTCACGATGATCTGTCATATGGGATAATTTTTCAATGGGTGACAAAATGCTCTTTTTTATTTTTTTAGCACTAATGACAAAGATTGGACGCAGGAGAAAGTGGGGAAGGATTTTTTTATTTAAATTTTTTTTTTTGTTTGCGAAAGGTGAAAAAAAAAATTGTAAAGCCACATGGATGATGCTCGATTGGCAGCTCCCATTTGACTGTCGAAGATCTACAGACGGAGAAAGTTATCACATCTATATGACTCCACTTCAGTATCGTGGGTCTTACATAGGTTCTACAATTATAAAAAGATCACATCCGCAATCACATGTTGCACAGTTTTAGGAAGGCGTAAATCTGTGAGGGAATGATTTTATTCAGTCAAAGTAAAAAGAAAGGAAAGTTTTGGAAAAAATAATTTGCAAAAGGATGGTCCAACCGTGTGAGCCCGCGAGGCTTGGAGGCCGGGATTTGCACCCCCCCCTGCGCGCGAGTAAGACGTGACGCGCCCGGTTAAACGATTTCCGGATCGAAACCCAAATTTCTATTGGATTTGGGTTGAGCTTGGGCTTGGCTCATGTGCGCGTGAGAGCCCACATGTCCCAACTTATTACTAAGCCCATAATGACAAAGTATATATTAAGCCTTTCAACTCCCTCTTCATAAGCAATGTGGGACAAGAGTCTCCACCACTCTTTTACCCAACACCACACCAACAAGAGAGATGTAGAGAGAGAAAAAGTTTGTCTTTGAAAAAAAACACCCATTTTGGGACACAAATTATAACAAAATTACAACAATCCCCCACATTTTTCAAAGACAAATTTTGAGAAGTGACGATCGACCACTTTAGTATATTGCATCAGTGATGGTGTCTTTTGGACTATGAACCAACACTTAGGGAAATAAGAATTGATTCACAGAAATTTGGTGAAATTCGAATTTCTATGAACCTTATTTCTTTGTGTGAATCAAAGTACTTATCACCCACAATACACTCTGATAAACAAGGCTGTTAACGCGGTTTGGCACGTTTCGGCCATGCGCCGTACCTGGATTTCATGAGTGCTCTAGAGAACCTGCCTAAGTTCTCATAGGAAGCGGCCCCACTTCCACACTTATATAGGTGAATTCATCAAGTATGTATTGCAACTATACATACCACCCAATAAGGACTATGAATTCATTAAGAGTTAAGACTCAACCTCACACGTTGCATTCTACACTATCTACACCATAGGGATGAACTATAATTATGTATAATTGATAGTGTCTCACCAAGTCAACCAGTAGTTTGTTATTACCCATATGAACCTAGTTTGTGGGATCTCCACTCATATAGGTTGGGTTACCACTACTATTGACCTCTGTTATGGGCACAAGTCCCATCCCCCTCGATGTATTGGCCACTAGCTTCCTTGCTAATGGTTTGGTCAGAGGATCCGCTAAATTCATCTCTGACCTCACAAAGTCTAGGGATATAATCCCATCTTTTAACAGCTGTTTCACAATGTTATGTCTTAGGCGAATATGCCTGCTTTTTCCATTATAGGCCTTATTTCTTGCTCGGGCTATTGCAGCCTGGCAATCACAATGTAACGACACAGATGGAACTGGTCTCATCCATAAAGGGATATCTGCTAAGAGGTTTCTAAGCCACTCAGCCTCAGAACCTGCCTTCTCTAAGGCGATAAACTCGGATTCCATAGTAGACCGAGCAGTGCATGTCTGTTTGGATGATTTCCAAGAGACTGCACCTCCTCCAAGGGTAAATATATACCCACTTGTGGATTTTGTCTCATCTGAATCAGAGATCCAGTTAGCATCACTGTACCCTTCTAGTACAGCGGGAAATCCACAGTATGTTAAACTAAAATCAATAGTACCTCTAAGATATTTTAGTACTCTACATATAGCGGTCCAATGTTCCTTATTAGGATTATGAGTGTATCTGCTCAACCTATTAACTGCATAAGCAATGTCAGGTCTGGTACAATTCATAAGATAAGTAAGACTACCAATTATTTGAGCATATTCAGACTGTGATACACTAGTTTCATTATTTTTCTTCAATTGTATGCTCATATCATAAGGAGTACTAACTGGTTTGGTGTCAAAGTGACCAAACCTTTTAAGGATCTTTTCTACAAAGTGTTCTTGAGACATCATAAAACCCTCATTGGTTTTTGTCAATTTTATCCCAAGTATAACATTAGCTTCACCTAGGTCTTTCATATCAAAGCTAGAAGATAACAATTGTTTTGTTTCATTTATCACAATCATATCAGTGCCTAAAATAAGCATATCATCCACATATAGGCAAATGATTACACCAACATTATTATCAAATTTATGATACACACATTTATCGGCTTCATTCACAATATATCCATTAGAGGTCATTATACTATCGAATTTCTCGTGCCATTGTTTTGGTGCTTGTTTTAAACCATACAGAGATTTCACTAATTTGCAAACTCTATTTTTGTTTCCAGGAGATACAAAACCTTCAGGTTGTTCCATGTAAATTTCCTCTTCTAGTTCTCCATTAAGAAACGCAGTTTTAACATCCATTTGATGAATTATGAGTTTATGCAAAGAAGCAAGAGCTACTAGAATTCTAATAGATGATATTCTAGCCACAGGAGAATAAGTATCAAAATAATCAACATCTTTCTTTTGAGTGTATCCCTTAGCTACAAGCCTAGCTTTAAACTTATCGATAGATCCATCAGGTTTTAACTTCTTTTTGAATATCCATTTACATCCTATAGGTTTTGTACCAGGAGGTAAGTCAACCAATTCCCAAGTATGATTAGCCATGATAGATTCTATCTCACTATTAATCGCTTCTCTCCAAAAGGGAGCATCGGGAGAGGAAATAGCTTCATTATAAGTCATTGGGTCATTATCCATTAGAAACGTGAAAAACCCATCTCCTAGGTTTGTTTCTCTCCTATCTCGTTTGCTTCTTCTTAATTCAATTTCTACAGACTCATTTGAGTCAATGATAGGCTCAACTGTAGGTTCTAGTCTTGGTCTCTCAATGGTTGTTTTCAAAGGAAATATGTTTTCAAAGAAGTCTGCATTTTTCGATTCAATTATTGTGTTTTTCTCTAACACGTCACTTTTAAGAACTAAGAATCTATATGCAGCACTATACTCAGCATATCCTATAAATAAACAATCTGCTGTTTTCGAACCTATTTTCCTTTTCTTAGGTTCTGGAAGTAGAACTTTGGCTAGGCACCCCCACACTTTAAGGTATTTCAAGTTAGGTCTATGATTTTCCCACAACTCATAAGGGGTCTTTCCTGTTTTCTTAAAAATAATTCTATTTTGAAGGTGACACGCAGAGAGAATAGCTTCCCCCCACAAATTATTAGGTGCTCCTGAACTAATTAACATAGCGTTCATCATTTCCTTTAAAGTTCTATTTTTCCGTTCAGCTACTCCATTAGATTCTGGTGAATAGGGTGGAGTTACCTCGTGTACTATACCGTGTTGTTCACAGAATTGGCCTAAAGGGCCAGATTCATATTCACCTCCCCTATCAGACCTAAGTCTTTTAATCTTTTTATCTAACTTGTTTTCAACCTCAGCTTTGTATTGTATGAATTTTCCTTCTGTCTCATCTTTATTTCTAAGTAGGAATACTCTAGTATATCTCGAGTGATCATCTATGAATGTCACATAATATCTCTTTCCTCCTCTAGATTCAGTTGATTTCATGTCTCCTAAATCTGAGTGAATTAAAGTGAGCAGTTCAGTTTCTCTTTGTACTATTTGTTTGCAAGGTTTCTTAGTACCTTTAGCTTCACTACAAATTTGGCATTTCTCATTATTAGTGATACTAACATTTTCAAGAATGCCTAATTCTTTCATTTTCTTTATATAAGAAAAGTTCACATGTCCTAATCTAGCATGCCATAAATCATGAGAATCAATCAAGTAAGCAGAAGAAGTAGTAGCATTTCCATTCAAATTATCAAGAACATTTAAAACAAACAGACCATTGTTGTAGTACCCTTTTCCCACAAACACCCCATTTTTAGTCATTACAACTTTATCATAATCAAAAATAACTTTCACTCCCACTTTCCCAAGCAGCGACACAGACACAAGGTTCCAACGAATATCAGGCACGTGGAGAACGTCGGTAAGTGAGAGGATCTTTCCGGAAGTTAGCTTGAGAACTACCTTCCCTTTCCCGATCACGGGTGAGGGCCTTGAGTCCCCCATGTACACTTGTTCCTCTCCTTCCCCTACTGATGTGTAGGAGGTAAAAGCACTTCTGTTGCCACAGATGTGCCTGGTAGCCCCAGAGTCTACCACCCAATTTTTCTCCTCTGCCACTAAGTTGACCTCAGAAACGACAGCCACTATAACATCTGCATCAACTAGATTAGCTCTAGGGGCAGGTTTGTCATTTTTCTTCCTGTGTCTGCATTGAGCAGCATGGTGACCCGGTTTGCCACAGACAAAACATTCCCCTTTCTTTTTAGCAAACTGGTTTTGGGGTTTGAGATTTTTGTTGAAATTTGTTTTATTGAAATGGGGTTTGTTATTCTGCCTTTGAAAATTCCCTTGGGTGCGATTAGGCTTTTCCTCAACGAGGTTAGCCTTGGAAGCCATAGCTTTGGCTTTCTCATTTCGATCAAGTGAACGGTTCTTTTCCTCAATACGAACATGAACAACAACTTCCTCCAGAGTCATTTCCTTCCTCTTATGTTTCATCATATTCTTATAATTTTTCCAAGACTCCGGAAGTTTTTCAATAAGCGAACCAGTTACAAATGGTTCGGGCAATTTCATTCCTTCATTACTAAGTTCCGAAACCACAAGGTGAAAATTGTGAATTTGGGTAGAAACATCTATGTCATCGGTCATTTAAAAATTTAGAAAATTTCCGATGGCATATTTTTTAATTCCGGCATCCTCGATAATATATTTGGTGACCAAAGCATCCCAGATTTCAGTTGCCGATTTGAAGGTACAGTAAATATCAAAAAGTTCATTTGATAAAGCGTTTAGAATAATACTTTTGCAAATCTTGTTTGCATTTTCCCAAAGAGGCAATTCGGTTTCATAATTTTCAGAATCTTGAACGGGTTTTGGTTTAGTCAAAACGAAATCAACCTTTGCAATGTCGAGAATAAGTAGCAGTTTGGTTTGCCAGCGCTTAAAGTTATTCCCGTTAAACGATTCAATTCTTGTGACATCGGGAATAGCTTTAGTTGCGGTTAGCATAGCAGTATCCATGATGATTACTCTTAAGATTGTTAGAAAAATAATAATAAACAGACACTGCTATGATCGAAAATACTTATCAGTAGAGTTGAAGAATCTGACTGAGTCGTGTGGAGAACACTGTCCTTAAGAGTAATTTCCGCCCCTCAGAGTTCTTGCCTCGGTACAGAAGGTCTCAGCGGTTTACCCTCCAGGATTAAGCAGTCTCGTCTTTGTTATCGTGCACTCGATGAACAAAGGGCACAGAACAGCCTTGAAAGAATATCAGTGGTCGAACCAGAGTGGAGAGACGAACAGAGCAGAGAAGAACTAGAGAAAGAAGATTGTATATTGTTCTGTATTCTCAAAGAAAAAGTCACACGAATTTATATCCATATTCTCAAAGAAAACGTGTTAAAAGAAAGGATAAGATTTCATTTAAACGGCTAATTAATTGCACAGTTTTAGGAAGGCGTAAATCTGTGAGGGAATGATTTTATTCAGTCAAAGTAAAAAGAAAGGAAAGTTTTGGAAAAAATAATTTGCAAAAGGATGGTCCAACCGTGTGAGCCCGCGAGGCTTGGAGGCCGGGATTTGCACCCCCCCCTGTGCGCGAGTAAGACGTGACGCGCCCGGTTAAACGATTTCCGGATCGAAACCCAAATTTCTATTGGATTTGGGTTGAGCTTGGGCTTGGCTCAAATTTCTATTGGATTTGGGTTGAGCTTGGGCTTGGCTCATGTGCGCGTGAGAGCCCACATGTCCCAACTTATTACTAAGCCCATAATGACAAAGTATATATTAAGCCTTTCAACTCCCTCTTCATAAGCAATGTGGGACAAGAGTCTCCACCACTCTTTTACCCAACACCACACCAACAAGAGAGATGTAGAGAGAGAAAAAGTTTGACTTTGAAAAAAAACACCCACTTTGGACCACAAATTATAACAAAATTACAACACATACATCATACATATATGTGTACATTAAATACAACCTTAGAAGTATATATTAAATCTATATCAGTTAGTGTCAACACCACCACTCAATAAGAAGATCTCTATTACAGAGTGATGAGGAAAACCAGAGGTTTTAAGCTGGGGGGTCGCAAGATTGTAAAGGTCTTCAAATGGTTCGTCAATGGAAGATCAAAACAAACAAGCCGTCAAAGATTAGAGGGTTCGAGCTGTTCCACCAAAGCCATTTCAAAGATCTGCAACTGGGTTCGTAATTTGAAGCTCGGAGCTAAGGGGCTTTGTTTTTACAAGTCTAATTCGGGTTACATTCGGGTGGGTGAAGACCCGATTGAGACTGAAAAGGCTGTGACTGTGGGTGTACCAAAGGGACACTTGGCGGTGTACGTGGGCGAGAGAGGTGACGACACGCAGAGGTTTTTGGTACCTGTGATATACTTTAATCACCCGTTGTTTGGGGATTTGTTGAGGGAGTCCGAGAAGGTGTACGGGTTCAATCACACGGGTGGGATCCAGATACCCTGTCCAAAATCCGAGTTTGAGAATGTCCAGATGAGAATCGCCGCCGGTGGTGGACATGGTGGTGATGGCTGCCGGAGGAGGCGGAGGTGGGGCCGTCATTATTGGATGTTGTGATGGTGATTGGTGAGTGGGAATGTATTTCTTAGGACTTTTTACACGCGGAATTTTAGTTGATTATCGGTGGTACGCTATGTTTTCTGAACAAATCTAGGTGGACAAGTTGGTTGTACAAATCAAAGATTCAAAGGTCTTCTTTTTCTTTCTTTTTTTTATTACTATTTTAAAAAAAAAAAAAATTTGAGAAGGTTGAGTTTCTTTTTCTTGTATCTAATGTTTTCCTATAAGTTCTTATATTTATTTGAGAGCATTTTTCATCATGTGTACAATTTTAGTAATTGTGATATAATAATACATGGGTAAAATAAAAATAGAATATGATAAATGTCACTCAACCGAGACCTTAATGAGACAAAATTATCCCATTTGATAGATTTTGGTGTGACGGATCATCGTGATCGTTAATTTTGTGGGCTTCACGTTGATCTAACGGTTCACGATGATTCGTCATACAATTTTCCAATGGATGACGAAAAATGCTCTTTATTTATTTTTCAACACTAATGATAAGATTGGATGCAAGAGAAAGTGGGAATTTTTTTTTTTTTTTTTTTTTGCGAAAGGTGAAAAAAATAATAATTTGTAAAGCCACATGGATGATGCTAGATTGGCTGCCCCATATAGCTGCCGAAGATCTACAGGCATAGAAAATTGTCACATCTGTATGATTTCCATTTAAGTATCGTGGGTCTTATAAGTTCTACAATTGAAAAAAAAAAAAAAGGATCACATCCGCAGTGGTCAAATTGTATATTTTCTCAATTCTAGCAAAAGTCATACTACTTACTACAGAAGAGTTCTTACCACATTTTACTTTCCAAAGAGAACATCCCATTGGGAATCAAGGCCAGAAAAATTTCATCTTCTACTTCTAGTTAGTCTAGAAAAAGTAACAGGGTTAGACAATGTGAATGAAAACGTACAGGGTTAAACCACCAAATACACACACCCCCACCCCCCCCAAAAAAAAACATAAGAGCAAATTATACCGTCTAGCAAGACTAGAGCAGAGACAACAACATGGTAACATGGTCACCAATCACCACCAAGTTGTCTTCCTTGCCATACCTTAATAATTGGTCGAGTCTCAGTTTTAGTTGGTCAGTTTCATACAAACACGCATTCACAACAAGATCATCGTAAAAATTGCGAATAGTTGCAATGGAAATAAGACCTCCATATAATATTCATACTAGGAGTTCAGCTTAATTAAACTTTGCTCTTCCAGCAGGGGATTGATTGAGGGCGGGATTGGGAGGGACTTGATTACTAGTCCATTTTAATTGAACAGTCTGGTGTTTGAGTACGCTTAAACAGAAGGGACTAATCATCTTTTTTAACGAAAATCCCCCATATAGGGGACTATCTAATTCAAGGAAGGTGTGGTATAAATAATCCCAAAACTTATCTTCTGGATTCACCCAAATGGTCATCATGAGCCGTTGATCTTGTGGGCCTCACGTGGATTTAACGGTTCACGATGATTTAACGGTTCACGATGATCTGTCATATGGGATAATTTTTCAATGGGTGACAAAATGCTCTTTTTTATTTTTTTAGCACTAATGACAAAGATTGGACGCAGGAGAAAGTGGGGAAGGATTTTTTTATTTAAATTTTTTTTTTTGTTTGCGAAAGGTGAAAAAAAAAATTGTAAAGCCACATGGATGATGCTCGATTGGCAGCTCCCATTTGACTGTCGAAGATCTACAGACGGAGAAAGTTATCACATCTATATGACTCCACTTCAGTATCGTGGGTCTTACATAGGTTCTACAATTATAAAAAGATCACATCCGCAATCACATGTTGCAGTCACATGTTATGACGGTCAAATTGTATATATAATTTATCGATTCTAGCGAAAGACATACTACTTACTAAAGTAGTTCTTACCACATTTTACTTTCCAAAGAGACAACATCCCATTGGGAATCAAGGCCATAAAAATTTCACCTTCTACTTCTAGTTAGCATAGAAAAAGTACTGGGTTAGACAATTGTGTATGAAAAACAAAAAATATTATCCAACAGTCTAAGGTTTAGTTTGGCCCTCACGTGGTGTTTCTCTTTTTTTAAAGCCCAATTTCATGCTTTTAAAAGCTCAAAGTTACTTTTTGATTTCATGATGTCTTTTTGAAGAGTAGTGTGTCACTTGTATAAAATTGTCAAAGAACTTAGTAATAAATTTCATAAGCTCCTTTTGAAAAGCCACATGGGGGCCTAAGGCTTAGTTTGGCCCCCACGTGGTGCTTCTCCTTTTTTAAAGCTCAATTTTATGTTAATTCATTTGGTAACTAGTTTATGAGCTTTGCAAAAATTGAACTTAGGGCTTTTTTGGAGGGAGCTTTTAAAAGCTCTAGAATGGAGCTTTTAAAAGCTCAAGATTGCTTTTTGGTTTCATGATGTCTTTTTGAAGAGTAGTGTGTCACTTGTATAAAATTATCAAAGAACTTAGTAATAAATTTCATAAGCTCCTTTTAAAAAGCCACATGGGGGCCAAACTAAGCCTAAGAACCCCCCACAAAATTAAGCTCTTTTACCAAACATAAGAGCAAATTATACCGTCTAGCAAAACTGGAGCAGAGACAACATGGTAAAATGGTCACCAGTCACCACCAAGTTGTCTTCCTTGCCATCAGTTTTAGTTGGTCAGTTTCATACAAACACGCATTCACAACAAGAACAACATCCTAAAAATTGCGAATAGTTGCATTCGAAATAAGACCTCCATATAATATTCCTACTAGGGGTTCAACTTAATTAGGCTCTGCCCTTTCAGGCCATGTTTGTTTCAGGGATCGATTGAGGGCGGGATTGGGAGGGACTTGACTACTAGTCTATTTTAATTGAATAGTCCTGTGTTTGAGCACTCTTAAACTGAAGGGACTAATAATCATTTTTAACTAAAGTCCCCCATATAGGGGACTATCTAATCCCAAGGAAGGTGTGGTATAAATAATCGCATGACTAATCTTCTGGGTTCACCCAAATGCAGCTTCTTTTGTACTTCCCAGTATATTGACATTTCTCAAGTTGAAGATCCGACTTTTTTGAGTTATAGAAAATTAGCACCTTAACGACTTCTATAAACGCCAATTTAACGACTTTGGCCGATTCCAATGATTTCATCCACTAATTTAAGTTCATACTATTAAACGAAGATTGCTGGTTTGACCAGTTATTGTGACAGTGAGTCTTGAGGCCAAGGACCACACTCTCTTCCAATGTGAACTAGAAACCTCTGACTTGATACACACCACCCAAACACAAGAAATTTATTATCCCTTTTTTTTTTCTCAAGAGGGAGCACAGAAAATTTATCCTTGCTCAATGCAAGAAACTGTCTTATTATTATTTACAAATGAAAAGAAAAAAAAAAAAAAAAAAAAAACCCCAAATGAAAATGTATTTCTTTTGCAGAACCAAATTTCAACCTGCACCAACCAAGCTTAGTGTTTGGGTTCGAGTCTAGTCGGCCCGCCCTTAACGAGAAATTATCGGATAATACTTACATGGTATATGCAGCCAATGAGGATGAGTATTTTGAATGAGACCCACATCCCTACATATAGGGAGTTCTATTTGTGGGCCCTTAGGGTGGGTCTACTAAAATAAAAATCCAGTCCCACAAGGTACTTTGGAGTACCAAAAATTTCTCCTTCCTAAACACCCCTCCTATACCTCCCTTTTTGCCAAGGGAAAAAAGCTAATCAACTATTGTATGTATGGTCCGCTTGAGCGCAAGTTAATAACTTGCGGACTTCTTTCTCGGCCGTTTGGATCGTGATTTTATTAAGGATATATCAATTAATTCACGCCGATCCAACGACCGAGAAAGAAGTCCGCAAGTTATTGACTTGCGGATAACTTGCGGACGGTCGTAACTTGCGGATAACTTGCGGACGGTCTGCACGAGAAGTGCTCCCATTGTATGTATATATCCACTCTACTTGGGACAACAAACTAAGAAAGTGTTTGTACAAAAACAAAGATCAACTAAATGTCACAAGTATAATCCCTTTATTATGCGGAAGATATTGGGATCACATACAATAAAACTACTATATATCTACCATGTTCAAGCACTGTACCCACTGTTCGAAGGATTCCACTGACCCGAGCGGTGTCTGCTACTACACGCAGCCATACAAGCGTCCTCCATCGCAGCCTTTGAGACCCCATTATTGCAAATGTTGGCAAATGCTCGCATGTGTTTCATCCCGTATTGTGTTAACGACCCACAATGGGTCTCGAACAACTTGACCTGTAAAATCAAAGCTCAATTCCACAACCGCCATGAAGTAATCAAACTCAACGATGCAACACTAGAAGAGGAATCTAAGATAGTTATTGTTAGTTACCGATGATTTGAGGCAATCCCAATCATCAACAACAGGAGAACCGGGCGCCCTTAATGCAGAGAGAATGGAAGAGGCCTTTTCTGGTCCAAAAAGCAGAACCCCAATCTTGTCAATGCTACCATCTAAGTGGATTCTGTGTAGCATCGTATCCGTTATCTGCTTCAGAATCTCTCTCCCCTTTTTCGGTTCATCTTTTGATTTCTTGTACTGCAGGACATGAACATAGATTTATAGCAAATAAGACTATCACACCTCTTTTTCAATTTCTAGTAGCCAACACATTGAAAAGCTTTTACAAGTATAAGATAAATGGACTCAAAAGCAGCATTTTCCTACTTAAAATTCAGTTATCTTTGTAAAAACTCCCAAGTAGAGATTGTAACCTAGAGAAGTTCAAGCTAACAATTTTCTTCTCCTGGTGTATAGAAGGATTTACAAGTAAAAATGCACTTTTCGTTATGCCCAAAATATTAAGGCTTCATTTGGTAAGTAAAAACATGCTTTTCCTGAAATATGGCTTCATTTGGTTTGAATTTAGAGATGGAAAGGAATACAACTTCATTGAGTATTCCCATTAATATCTTCCTCCATGCTTATATAATTGTAGTTATTAAAAGACCTCAAAATATAACAAACAAAGAAAGCATCCTATTCGATTTTCTTTTCTATTCCCTTACTAAATCCATGAACCAAACAGAGCCTAAGACTCGTAGAGTTGGAGTGCAAGTTAAAGAGGAAAGTAAGAGCTCACCCTTTGCCACATGAAAAGAAGATCTGCATCCCTCTGGTTAACAACATCCATGTGAGTATCGACTTTTAAATTGTTGGGTGGGAAATTCTCGGTTGCAGGATCAAAACCTTGATATAGATAAACCCTCTCAGCCTTTATGCTTTTATTCCCATATTCCATCACATGTGATCCGGCATTATAAGTGTTATAATTTGATGTCCTCTCTTTTACCTGCACAATCCAACACGCGCGCGCATACGGACAAGAGGATATAATCAATTCAAAGAACAAGGAAACTCAAGTCTTGTCCTGAAAACCGAAACTTTCAAGTCTTACCGATTGATATTGCTGATCTATGGTTTCTTTCTTCAGGTTGTGGGTCTCGCTGCAGAAAAATAGACGGAAAATTGTTTTTAACTCCACAAAATTTCTTTCTTAAAACTTTCCCATTCATATTCACTATTCAGAATATCATATTGAAATGGGACTTTTAAGATTGTAAAAAAGATTTCAAAATTTCAAATAGACTGAACTTTTTAATCTGTGTAAAGTGTGTGAGAGCATACCTGTCTTCCATCCAAGACACACTGTACAAGTCCCCTAAGCAAGTTATGTACTCTGGTGGTGGGGAAGGTTCCATTCCAGGACAGTAAGTGCCCCAACTACTCTCTTCTGCATTTGATGCTGTTGTGACGTAAATGTCGAGATCTGTGGGCATCATACCTTCAAATACACTCCCACTCTCGCATGCTTCAACGTATATAACCTACATTGTGGCAGCATTCCATTAATCATACTATCCTGACCACTGTATATACGCGTGCGCACGTGTGTGTGTGTGTGTGTGTGTGTGTGTGTGTGTGTGTGTGTGTTTATGTACATTGTGTATTAATTAAGTAAGAGATTCCTACCATCTCTTTGTAGCTGCGCGATGCATGTTTCTTTTTCAAAACCTCAATAAAATCTTTACCATAAAGAAAAGGCATATTTGGCATCCCTGCAAATTCATTATGTTGCACATAACAATTCAATGCAAAAACATTTGTACTATTCGATCTCTATGGAAATTCCAGCTTTTGGATCCAAGTTCATCGAAGATGCAATTTTAGAAGGGAAGTTTGTATATGCAATGAAGATGATATATTTTTAAGAACTCACCGAGCACTCCAGGGCCGCCATGATCAGAGTAGTATATGAAAATCCGGTCATTGGGTTTGCTATCAACGACCTTCCCACTTCCGCCTTTCACAACACTCTTATCGCCAAGAAGGACGGCATAAAGATTCTCTACCGTGACATGTTCTCCAGTATAATCCTATTATGGTCATCCCATCCATGAGACTATATAATAAGTAAATTGAACGATGGTCTTAAGGCATCTACAGAAGATTTGAAGTAATAAATTCTGCTTCTTGGGCTTATGAACTCAAAGATTGAAAATCTTGCATTTAGAACAATAAAATAAAGAACAAGTGCTATTTTACAAAGTTATAAAATTAAGTAATTAGTAGTCTTGAGGAATTTCTGGACTGAAATTTGTACGACTGGGAGCATTCAGCATTCAAAGATATTCCATGCCTCCGAACTGAAAATAGACCAAATTCACCATATAAAAATATTCCTTCTAAAACCGAAACCATCATTCAAAGTTACCGTTTTAAGTAGATAATTGGATTTTTTTTTCCCCCTGATTACTTTAGTACCGCCGTGATATTGAGAGCTTTTAATGTCAAGGCTAAGAGGGCAAAGACTATCTTCTTTGCAAATAACATCGCCATATATATGATTGCTGTTTCGATATCAACACCAAATGATCTCTACAAATTAACTAGATATACATGCTACACTCTGGATAGTTGGATTTACTGCTGCTCTACAATTTTATCAATTGGGGTTGTACCTTGGGTGAGTCTGGCGTAGCCTTTTAGATCAATACAGTGTACAGTATCAAGTTTTAATAAAACATGCTCAAACCAGTCCGGTACCAACCAAATCAACCCAAGCCGACACAATGTGAATTTATTTTGAATGGATAATGTATGAGATCGAGCTTCAAATTCGGTTTGTTTAATTCTCGAGTCTCTAATCCAGGCCTTAAGTTTACCTTATACTAATTCGGTCTGGGCTTTCCTTATCCGGCCCATAGAAGATTGCACTACATAAATGGTAGCTAAAAGTTACAAAAGAAATAGAGTAAGGGTGGGTTGCGGTCCTGCGGACGGCCACAGAATTGTCAATTAGACTATTTGGAATGAGTCCATTGGGTATTAGCTTACTTAGTGGTTTTTGGTTGTCAAAATTAACAAACACAGAAATTAACAATTTAACTTTGTTATACAAACCTCAAATAACATAATTTCTCTAAAAACTCAAAATCTCCTAGCTTCAGGGTGGGTAACTTCAATACTGGTATTCCGAGGGGGGGAAAAAAAAAAAAAAAACTTCAATACTGGCACCACAAGATATGACATTCATTATACTCTTTGTTCGTGTTCGCGTCATCATAAGTCACTCTGCTCTCCCACTCTAAAAACAAACTATTAATTTCAAATATAACACAGCCCAACAACATTTCGGCTTAGTTTGGCCCCCATTTTGTTGTTTCTCATTTTTTAAAGCACAAATCCATGTTAATTCATTTGGTAACTAGTTTATGAGCTTTGCAAAAATTGAACTTAGGGTTTTTTTTAGGACTTTTAAAAGCTCAATGTTACTTTTTTATTTCATGAATTTTTTTTTTAAAAAAATAATGTGTCACTTGTACAAAAGTATCAAATAACTCAATACTAATAAATTTCATAAGCCACTTTTAAAAAGCCACATAGGGGCCAAACTACGCTTTCGTGAGGTGGCAGTTCAATGGTCAATTGCTTTGCCAAGTCTTCCAACAGAAGCAACGCCACTCCCAAATAAATGATGGTTACATTTGGTGGAGCATGCACCAAAAGCACCTACAACCGCACCTTATTGTTTATACAACAAGGGGCACGTAATAATAATGGACCCTATTGATGCACGAAAAATAGTCTACCAATGCTAGCTATTAAAACATATGTTTGGCACAAACTTCCGCTTCTGCAAACTCAATGCCAAAAACTTTTAACTTTTGGCCAAAAGCAGGTAGCTTGTAGCCAAATGCAAATTTTTCGTTATTACTCGCACTTTTTTGTAATTGAATAGTAAAATCTAGTTTGTTAAACTAGTTTCATTTTAGTTTTTAAAGGTTCTATAATCACTTATGGACTTCAAGTCTTCAAAAGAAGTCAGCCAACCGGAATCATGGCCGGTGTCATGCATATATACTACAACATGTCACTTAACTAGTGGTACTAAAAAAAAAATTCCACATGTATTGGAAAATTTCTAAGAAGCTAGTAATATAGCAGCACAATTGAATATTCTATAAATGCATAATATTTAGGTATATATGCATATACATGTATATTAATTATTATTATTATGATGATGTTACCTTGGGCACACCAGCATAAACATCATGACCTTGTGGATGGTTGATAATAACGCCACGCCTTGGATTTAATTCATGCATTGCTATATCATCATACATAAACACCACTATGCTCTCATCCTTCAATCCTCCTCTTTTCAGTATTTGATACGCATGGCATATATCTGCCTGCACGTACAACCCAAAAATAGCTTAGCTAATTAGCTTAGCTTAGGCCAGGGGGCATGCACATGTTAATTTAAGCTTATCAATTACATGCATGAGGGCTCATATTAAGGTTATCCACTAAGTAGTACTACACCTGATGCCGGTAGTTTCCGTACCCGTTTGAGCCGGCGACAAGTACTGCCCAACGGGTACCATTTTCTTCTGGTCCAGCTCCCTCAACCGGCGTCCGGATCAACGGGTCCCACCTGCTCATCCAACCCGCCCGGCCTTCTCCTTTAGCTTCCAAGGGTAGCATCAGTAGTAGAAGCATCACCATGGTCATGATTATAAGGCGATGTAACCCCATTTGAGACTGAACCGGCCGGGCCAAGAAAACCGGCGACAGATGGAGAGAGAGAGAGAGAGATGGGAAGCAGGTAGTTGAATTAAGAGCAATTGAGAGATGCCAATGCTTCTGTATAGCATATATATATATATATACGACTCTATGTATATCTATATAAAGCGGTGGGAAAGCGCCATGCAAAACAGGGGAGTGACACCTGTGTGAAACGCCCGAGATTGGTGGGGCCCAAGTTTGTCAAAAAGTATTGAGCAGGCGCAGGTCAGGTGGGCGTCGTCGTCTACTGTTTTTTGTATGTATTGTCATTTTGTGTGTTTTTTTAGTCATGAAATTAATGAGGGGCATCTGCTTGCTTATGATATGATCTGCTATTTGTGTGCGTAATTATGACTTTCTCATTGGTTCTCAACTTTGAATTTGGGCAGTTCTGCAATTTTCTCTCACTGGTTTTTTGTTTTAATAATAAAATCAATTTGGGTGGTTCGAAAAATCTGGAAAACAAAATCAGATCTTCTACACTTTTCTCGATACCCATAATATTCATCATCCGCCACTGATCGTGTTTTTTCTTTTGGTAATCGGGGATTTCCGTGTAAATTTGCGTGTAATTTGATTAATTCCTAAAGTTTAAGTTTTGGCGTAGTAAGGTGAATTCTCCAATAGTCATGCACGCTCCTGTTGGATAAAAATTAATTTTGGCCATGTTTGAGGTCAAATAAATGTGGGATCCATTTAGAGTTTGAATGGGGTCCTTGTGGATTTGTGTTCTCCTCCATGAGGAGATGAACTTTGGATATTTACATGTCCAAAATTATTGTGGAGTGAATGAGAAATTAATCCATTGAATACATTTATATAATGTACATACATGAATGCATGGGAAAAATGTATATACATGAATGTATTTATTCTCATTCATGGATAATGCACATTTATAGATGAATCATGTATATACATGGATGAATCTATAGATTCATAATGGATATACATGGATGAATCCACAAATACATAATGTACAAATGAATATACATGGATGAATCTATAGATTCATAATGAACATACATGGATGAATCCACAAATACATAATGTACTCATGTATATACATGGATGAATTTATAGATTCATAATGAACATACATGGATGAATCCACAAATTCATAATGTACATCCAATGAATCCTCTCTCCCCTAAGTCCTATATATTCTGAGCTTTCTCCTCAGAAATTTCAGAGTCAGAAAAACAAGAGCTCTTTCCTTCCTTCCAATATTCCTAAGAGAGATACAGAACATAGTTGGTTCGCCGGAGCAGTCGAACACCGTGCTTGTCTACTGCTGGTTATTACCGCTGTATCCTGGGAGACGGACGCCGGAGATATCCTCAAGCACTTCTGGTGAGGCGGCGAATCTGTTTTAAGGAAACTGTGAAACTTCACAGGCCTCGGTTTGATCTTAATTCAATTTTTTCAGTTTTGATTTCTGTTTACATATTGTAATTCTGATTTCTATCCAATTGTAATTTTTCCTATTTTCAATAGTTGTAATCCATAATCTGTTTCTGTTTATATCAATAAAAATTTCCAACAGCTCCATCATTACTCGAACACTAAATCTTTTGAATAATATACTCAAAAAATTTATCACTCAATCACAAGAAATGTAGTTGCCACTAATCCATAAAGAACATGAAATACGGATACCGCAATATTTGGAATTTAAAGTAGTCAACAAAATTCAGTATTGTTCTACAACTGTTTCAACCTCGTTAAATTTATTTGGTAAATATATTACTCCTAGTAACTTTGCTGAAGTTTTGCATTGTATCAACCTCAATGTTATGCCTTGTGAGTAATATTAACAATCTTTTGCAAGTAACTGTTGTCAGATGTGCATGGGAATTCAAAGAAACTGAAGGCAAGGGCAGAGGGAGCATAGGATGAGGGTGGATCTTCATCCTAAAATTTTGAGAATTAAAATTTTAGTCTATAAATTTTGGATATATTTTATTAGGTCTCCCTCAAATAAAAATAAAAAAACACTTCATGTTCTATGGACCCGATCGAAGGTTCATAAAAATAAAAACACTTCATGTATGAGTTAAGTTTCGTGGTTACCGGATCGACGGTTTGCATTTTGACTCCCCAAACCCCAAAAACTTAGTTTTTCTTAGTCTACGAGGTGAAAAAGTTATTTGTAGTGTATCTTGCTAACCGAGAGTCAGATTCCTGTTCCGTTTCCTCCTGCAACTTTCTTTAGACGTGTGGGAGGTGCGATTTAAGTTTCGTGATTATCGGATCGACGGTTTGCATTTTTACCCCCCAGACCCCCAAAACTTAGTTTTTTTATAGTCTACGAGGTGAAAAAGTTGTTTTGTAGTGTATCTTGATAATCAGGAGTCCGATTCCCATTCTGTTTCTTCCTGCAACTTTCTTTAGATGTATGGGAGGTGCAAATTAAGTTTTGTGGTTACCGGATCGACGGTTTGCAATTTGACCCTTCAAACCCTAAAATTTTAGTTTTTCATAGTCTATGAGGTGAAAAAGTTATTTTGTAGTGTATCTTGATAACCGGGAGTCCGATTCCCGTTCCGTTTCTTCCAGCAACTTTCTTTAGATGTGTGAGATGTGCGACTTAAGTTTCGTGGTTATCAGATCGTCTGTTTGCATTTTAAAGTTAAAGACAATTCAGATTCACTAATAAAAAAATTATTTTGTCGCTAAAAGTAAGATTTCGTCACCAAAAATAAAACAATTCTTGACAAAAAAGGGTCAACTATTTCCTGACGAAATGTTTCGTCAAGAAAGGGTCAACTATTTCCCACGAAATGTTTCATCACTAATAGTTAAACAATTACCGACGAAACAATTTTGTCACCAATGGTTACAATTCCCGACGAAATTATTTCGTCACGAATATTTACACAATTCCCGACAAAATATTTCGTCACTAATAGTAAAACAATTGTCGACAAAAAAATTTCGTGACCAATTGTAACAATTTCCGACGAAAGCTTTTCGTCACGAAAGCTTAAACAATTCCCGATAAAATATTTCGTCACTAAAAGTAAAACAATTACCGACGAAACTATTTCGTCACCAATTGTAATAATTCCCTATGAAAGTTTTTCGTAACGAAAGCTTAAATAATTACTGATGAAATATATTTCGTCACTAAATGTAAAACAATTACTAACGAAACAATTTCGTCATTAATTGTAACTATTCTCGACGAATGTTTTTTGTCACGAAAACTTAAACAATTCTCTACGAAATATTTCGTCACTAAAAGTAAAACAATTACCTACGAAACAATTTCGTCACCAATTGTAATAATTCCCAACGAAAGTTTTTCGTCACGAAAGGGTAAACAATTCCCGGCGAATATTTCGTCACTAAAAGTAAAACAATTACCGACGAAACAATTTCGTCACCAATTATAATAATTCCCGACGAAAGTTTTTCGTCACGAAAGGGTAAACAATTCCCGACGAATATTTCGTCACTAAAAGTAAAACAATTACCGACGAAACAATTTCGTCACCAATTGTAACAATTCGTGACGAAAGTTTTTCGTCACGAAAGGTTAAACAATTCCCGACGAATTAGTTCGTCACTAAAAGTAAAACAATTACCGACGAAAGTATTTCGTTATTAATTCTGTAACAACCTGCATTTCATGTAAATTTAATTTGCATTTCCATAATTAATTTGTATTATCTATGTTCATTTTAGTTCAATGGTCATGTTTTGTAACCTTATAGCCTATCTTATTGTACATTTTAATTCTTTTGGGGTCAAACTACGATTTTATAAAAATTAGCAATACCTGTGTTGGATTTCAAAATTGTATTTCAAAACGGTGAAAATGTTTACTCTTAACTCGAGCAGTATTTTTATAAAACCAGGAAATCATTTTCTACGTTAAAAAGAATTTTCTGTATTTTTGTGGTGAACACCGCGCCCCGAAAATACCAATTTACTTTCAAAACTGTCCGCGCTGTGCTAAACTTTCACAGATTTTGGAAGTGATGTAAAGTGTGATTGGACTTATGCTTTATTTCCATTTATGGCAACTCATCATTGGATGTGCCTTGTTTGGTAATGCTTAAAGTGTGTATGTTAAACTTGTGCCAAAAGCTTTAATTCCCAAACAACTCAAGCTTGGACCCCTACATGCCTACTTGACCCTTGGCTTGATCTGAGAGTCTATATAATATATGTATACGTATATATATACCAGCATATATGAGCTGGGTTTAATTGTGCAATTAAGAAACAAAATCCCCAATTTGTTGAGTGTAGAGGAATGTACTTGGAGCCCAAGTTCCTCACACAACTTGGTTATATATACACACATTTGATCACACAATCTGCACATCTCTAGAATCTGTAAACACAGAGAGAAAAGAGAGAGCTGAGAGTTTATAGTTTCAGATTTTAGTGAGAGAAAGCTCAATCACCATAGCTAGAAACTTGACTTAGGTTTGCTTATTGTTATTCTTTCTCAACAAATTCCTTCTACTCTTATCACGGTGAGTATTTTAAACTTACCTAGAATGTAATTTCATGGTTCAACTACTGTTTGTGTGCTTGAATCATGAAACACCATGGTTGATTTCACGTATGAACACCATAGCTTTGAAATCAAGATTTTTCAATCTCAACCAAAATCTGTTTTCTTAGATAATAATGAAAGATTATGTTATATATAGACTATGTTTAAAGTATTGAGGCCTAATTTGTTCATATGAGAAAGTATATAAGAAATTAAGTTTTGACAACTTTTAATTTTTCATAAAATTAGAGAGATATGGTTTGATTCATGTTAAATTAGTTGTAGATTCTTAATCCTTGTGAAAAACCAAAGAGATTCATATATTGCAAGACACACTTACTTCCGAATTTGATCTGGGTAAAAAACAGACCCCAAAACTGAAACAGAGCAGTTTCATGAGGAAGATGAAGACTCTGCAAAGACTCGCGCGCGCGATCGCGCGAGCGGCCTGCGCGAGCGACCACCCACGCAAGCGACCCTCGCGCGCGAGCCACGTGGATTCAGGCAGATAGAAAAGTTTTTATAAAGAAAATGAAAATTAGGCAGATCACGCGAGCGGACCGCACGAGCGACCCGCGCGAGCGATCCACGCGTACGATCCTTGCGTCCCCAGGCAGATAGAAGAATTTATATAAGAAAAAGGAAAAATGGGCAGGTCGCGCAAGCGGCCCGCGCAAGCGACCCCTCCCGCGAGCGGCTCCCGCGCACGTTTACTGGCAGTTTCTAGTTCTTGCTTGTTTTGTGTTAAGGAACTGTTTGGGTTGTATTTTATGAACTGTTAAAGCTCGGTTTGGGAATTTATTAAATCAGAATCTGAATTTGTTATGTTTGAACGATTAAAACGTTGTATTATGACTTATCCATCCCCGTACGCTCGTTGTTTATATAATTCTGTGATTTGCCTCATGTTTTAAAGTTTCATGACATACATGTAGAGTCAGTGGTACATGCATGGTGAGTATGAATGTTGGTCAGCATGGAAAAGAGTAATGGTCAGTGTGGCATAGTGAGTGCGGTTGTGATTGTGATGTGGACACTCCCTGGTAAGTGAGTACCAAAGTGTGTTGTGATTGAGATTACGGCGAGGGTGTCTTTGAAATACGACGGTGGCAAAATTGGACACTCCCTGACGACCATGGTAGCGCCAAAGTGTGTGAAGCCGAACTTGGACATTCCCTGGCACTCATGGAAGTGCTAAAGTGTGGCCTACGGACACTCCCTGATACCCGAGTCTGGATACTGCGTGAGGGTTCCTCCGGTATTTGCATGGCGGATTAGGTAGTCAAAGTGTGAGGCAATGGACACTTCCTGGTACCCCGGACCAAAGTGTGAGGCAAACTGGACATTCCCTGGCATCCCTGTGCTAAAGTGTGGCTATCGGAGTATTTCAAAGATACCGGTGTGTGATGGTGGGTTGTTGGGTTTTGTCGAGAGAAAAGAGTCGGTAAGATGAGATAGTGCATTGTTCTCATACACGGTCACATATACGAGAATTATATCTTTTAAATAATATTGTGCTTGTTTCCTAAAATGAACTCATTGCTTTATTATTGGATTACATAAGAAATGTAAAGAGGTAAATGAGTATGTTTTATATTCAAAGTTATGTTTTTAATACTCACTAGCTTCTTGAAGCTGACGACGTTGATGCGTCCTGGACATTCGTGTTCAGGTTTTTCAAGTTATGATCAGGCTGAACATTATGACTATGCAAACTGAGAACAACTATCTGATGAAGAGTTTACTGTTATATGCTTTAAGTTGAACTGTTAAGGAAGACTGTAATAGACACTAAGTTATTGTTTTGATTTAAGGCGGTTTGTGGCTTTAGAGACCCCGTGCTGTAATATGTAATAAGTTAGAAAAATATTTGTAAGCTTTGATTGCTCTATTCTGATTATTGCTTATTGTTGTTTGCCGTTTGGGACGGAATCGATCCTTCAAACTGTCGCGACCTATGGGTCCATAAAGGAAATTAAACATTTTCCTTATTTATGCTACGTCGGGGCGTGACAAATTCTTACAATTACGGACGAAAATATTTCGTCACTAAGGGTAAACAATTCCCGACGAAATATTTCGTCACTAAAAGTAAAACAATTACCGACGAAAAATTTTTGTCACCAATTGATAACGTTTTGTCTCCTAAAATTTTCCCACCAAATTTTTGGCGGGAGAAATTTTTTGCCAACTATTAGCGACGAACTTTAGTGACGAAATTAATTTTCATCGATAATTGTTTGACTTTTACCCGCAAAAATTGGTTTAGTCGAGAAAGATGAACACTTTTGCTGATGAACGTTAATTTTGTCACTAATAGTATACTATTAGTGACGAAAATAATTTCGCAGGTAAAAGTTTTATCACTAAAGGTTAAATTTGTTGTAGTGTCAAGGACTAACACTGTCACGACCCATTTCGCTACGCACGGAAATAGGACACGTGGTATGCCACCAAGGCTACTCCAAACCAATTACAACATAGCAGTGGAATAAATATAATACAATAGTAATAAAACAACTCATAAAGACTCGGTGGATTATGAAAATCAGAGTTATTAAAAGTTTTCTCCCTTTTTCAAACACTTAAAGAAATAATACATTTTGGAAACAGTGATCCAATCGACTGGTGGCGGGGACCCAGTCGACTGCTCCGCCAATTACAGAGATCATGAAAATTCAGCAGTCCAATCCAGTCGACTGAGACTTGCGTCCAATCAACTATAGGTTCCCAAACCCAATCGATCGGCCTCGTCTAGTCAACTACTTGGAGTCCTGCAGAATGTCTAATTTTTGTGTTGTTTCTAGTCGACTGTAGAAGAAACCAGTCATCTAATTTCCTTAAAACGGAAGAGAAATTTGTCCAAAAAGGGTGTCCAGTCGACCAGACTCAAGGCCAGTCGACTGTTTTGTCAATTCCTGCACATTCGGCAGCATTCCTCATTCTAAGCTATACCATTCCATTCGGCTAAAGGCACATGCCAAAACAATCCAAATTAAACTTAACTGAATTTCAACATTACCAAACATAATTACAAGAGTTTTAGTACAGATTACGATACGATAATCCATTCCAAGATTCGAATACAACCTATTCACTACAAGAAAAAATGTTTTTTGTGTCACTTTTCAAATTGTATTTATGTCACTTATATTTCGAGTGACATAATTATTTCATGTATGAGCTTTTTATGTCACTTTTCAAGTATTTATGTCATTTTTTTAAAAAAAAAAAGTGACATAAATAATAAAGTATTTATGTCACCTTTTGTATAAAACGACATAAATAATGAAGTTTATATGTCACTTTTTAAAAATAGACATAAAAAAAAAGCACGGTGGCAATTTTGTAAATAAAACATTTTACATTTATGTCAGTTTATGTAAAAAGTGACATAAAAAAAGCACGGTGGAAATTTTGTAAATAAATCATTTTATGTTTATGTCGGTTTATAAACAAGTGACAAAAAATTTATGTAAAAAGTGACATAAATAAACTTGGCGGGCTGATGAAATCGTAAGCGCGCAGGATCTAATTTTTTTTTATTTTGTTTCTTCATTCCCAAACCCTCTACTCTCTCTGTCGCATCTCTCCCTCCACCGTGCCGCCGCCGCTAGCTCCTCCTCCTCTCAGCCGCCGCTGCCGCCTCCAAACCTCTCAGCCGCCGCCGCCCTGTGTTCCTCCTTTCCAGGTTTGTCTTTCTCTCTCTCTCTCTCTCTCTCTCTCTCTCTCCTCTTCTCTCCCCTCAACCATGACTGATGCCCCCTTCTCTCTCTCTCTCGCGCGCCTCAACCATGACTGATCCGCCCTAATCTCTGTGCCTCACAGCCCCTAATTTTGTTTGTGGAAGCTTTATTTTGTTGTTCTTATCCTAATTCCTTTTTTTTCTGTAGATCTACTGGGTTTAGTTCTGTTTAGAACCTTCTCTTTCATTCTTTGATTTTGTTGTCCCCCCCCCCTCTCTCTCTCTCACTCTCTCTCTCTCTCTCCACCACCGCCTCAAGCAACTACCGCCACATGCCACTGCCACCAACCACCACCACAGATTTTGCTATTTGTTGTTTGAGGTTCTTGAGGTCTTTGATTTAGGGCTTCTAAGTAATTGAGTTTTTGAAGTTTGTTGTTCGAGGTTCTTGAGATCTTTGATTCAGTGACTTCAGGGATTCAAAATTTGGGGGATGTTGAGAAAGACACTTCTACCATCTATGTAAGTACTTTTTTTTGGGCCTTTCTTTTTCATAATCCTCTGTTTGGTTCTTGGTTTAAGCAAGTGTAGAAATGTTGAGAAAGATATCTTTTTTGTTTGAAGTAAAGATGTTTTTCAAGAACACATTTACGTTGGAGCAGTTAAATCATTTACGATAATGAGCAATGTTTTTTTTAGGCTTAATTAATTATGAGCATTGAAGTTTGGCTCCTATCTTATTTTCTCCTTAGTTTTGGAATTAACACGGGTCATTTTGGCTCTAGCTTGGAGGAGGGGAGCCTACTATAATACATGGTAGAAAATCAGTCTTATTTAATCCCTACTGTTGAGCTGATAATTGTTTAGACATTTTAGTGGCTTAGCAAGCTTATTCTTTATTTGTTTACTAATGCATATGTCATCAAGGTAGGGTTGGATTTGCTTTTAGAATTTTCATTTGTAGTTACCAAGAATAATCCTAATTGACTAGGTTGCTTAATACAAAAATTAGCCCCTAGGTATTATTTGTTACTTTTTGGTTTGAGAAGCCTGTTTGTCAACTCCTAGGTGAGAAATAGAAAATACAATGAATTCCTATGTTTTTCGGTTTTTCCCATTTTTGGGCATATGAAGTGTTGTCTTGGTTGAATGGGATGGGTGGAGAAGAAATGTCATAAACTAAAACCTTATAAGCGTATAGTTAAGCTATATTTTCAAATTGTTAACTTTGCGATTGTTTGGAATTGAGTCACATTAACAGTTGTTAAACATTGTTTTCTTAAGTAACTTGGTTTCGTTGTTGACTTCTATTTTCTATAGGAGAACGGGTATCTTACTAGAAGTTTTCTGGTTATTTAACATTCAGGCATATGGTGTCATTGACCCCAACTTAGGATATTGTTGTAGTGCTTAAGCTTCGGTATTGGCTAGAACTTATATGTGCTTAGAATTTTTTTTTTTCACTCGATAGTCACTAGCTGAATGTACATATGGTTAGAAGTGTTCGGTAGTGGCTTTATGAATGTCTACTTGGCTAGTTGACTAGCAGCAATAACATCAAGAATCTTATTTCAATGCATTCCTGTTACTAATTTTTTGGTCAATAAAGTTCCCCATGACAGTTGCACACGCCTCTCTCTCTCTCTCTCTCTCTCATTTTTTTTAATTATCAAATCTTTCTTATTCTAATCTGTACTTTTCCTATCCGTAGTTGTGAGTTAGTTCTTTACCCCATACTTTTGGCTACACTTTTTTTTTTTGTTTCTCACGACAGCCACATCTTTTTTTTTTATTCAATGCAGGGTAGAGAAGGACGGAAATAGCAATTGAGACTGATTTTTTTATTTTTTTTCGATTAGTGCCCTCGGGCAAGGGCAATACCTATCATGGTCTAATATTTTTTTAAAAAAATTTTGTGAGAGCTCAGTCGAGCTGTTATGAATTTAACCTTTTTTTTTTTGGTTCTATGCAAGATTGTAGTATTTGGCGTTTCATGATCTAGGAAAAAAAAAACATAAACCGTTGAACTCACGAATGGTTAGAATTCGGT
This sequence comes from Hydrangea macrophylla, assembly GCA_033977485.1. Taxonomy (NCBI): domain Eukaryota; kingdom Viridiplantae; phylum Streptophyta; class Magnoliopsida; order Cornales; family Hydrangeaceae; genus Hydrangea; species Hydrangea macrophylla. Next base: position 98,435,081 of record CM066995.1, read on the forward strand.
AGTGGCTTTAGCCACGGGCAATACCCTAGAGCTCCGAAGCTAACTTCCATGATTATAAATTTTGGCCCCAAAAGGAGGAAAGGAAAAGGGTGGGAAGTTGTGTTCCGCCAATTTTCTAATCAGTAATCCATATTGGATGACACAAATGCCAAAAAAAAACATCGATTTGAATGTGATTTAGAGGTCAAATCTGAATTCATTTATACTTTTTAAGACGTGTCTATTGTTTCCTTTTCTTATTCTCTTACTAATTGGATCTAAAATGCAAAAGTTCTCATTTCCCAATGGTTGTCATGTGTTACTAATGGATTGGACCAGAAAATATAGATTTGTATTTTTTTTGGGTTTGGAACAAACTTTTCTTAATTTGTTTGTGTTCCTGTTCCTTTCAGCCAAGGTTGAGCCTTTGCGCATATTCAGAAATGGTGAGAGAAGAACATAAATCATGGGAATACTTTAAAATAAATTTCCTGCAGCCCACACTAATTCTTAATCATGGGTATACATGCCTTTGGTAGCCTTTTCTATTTGTTTTCGTTTCTAATGATTCTTAATATTCCTTTTTTTCAGTCTTTCTTATCAAGAAAGAGAATTAAACCCAAGACGTCTTTCATGCCTGTAGGTGCCATGACCACTGTGCAATCACAGCATTGGCAGGATTATTTATTTATTTATTTGTCGTTTTTCCTTAAATGTGAATATGAAAAAAGTTGGTGCTTGAAGGCATGTAGTTCAAAGATTCTTTTTCCTTTTTTCCTTCTTTTTTGAATCTAGAAAGAGAGACATAAGAAAATTTTATGGAAATTGAGATTTCAATTTTGCTTGTTGAACATCGGCTCATTAATTTTGTTTCATTCCAGTTTTGTTCCTGGTGGATTTCAATATTGAATTCTCTTATTGATCTCATCTGATAACTGATAAATATCTCTTATCTCTACAAGAGTGTACAAGGTAAAAAAAATTAAGTGATTGAAAACCACTACTTAAAAAATAGTACAGGAATCGAATGGGAGATCGCTTATTCTTGATTGAAATTGCTATCTGTTACTTGTTATCAAATGTTGTTAAAATGTATTGTGCCTGCTTGCACCCCCTACATGATTTTTTTTCACTAGTTTGAAATAAATTTATACTTAACAGCACATGTTTTGCATATTAAGTTAGTATCTTTATGTCCTTCCATAGCCGGTCCCAAGTTTGTAGAAAAGAGGTGAGTTGCTTTGATGGATGAAACCCGACTTTAAACAATTGTCAAGTGTTTTACAAATAGATGAGAATCTGTTGTGGTATCTTTTCCTATCAAGCTTAAAATTCTCCCTCTTCATGTTTGCCTGTTTGGTGTACTTACAAAAAAGTACACAGTTATAGTGTAGTTACTGAATAAGGACCAGTATTATAAAGTGGCTACCTAAAACTTGCACCTTTTTATAGTGTGTATCAGAGCAAGCTTTTTTTTCTAATGCACTGAGCAAGGAACCTGTTTTCAATTTGAATTCGTTCCTTCTTCATTGTTTCTTAACTAGCATTTTCATCTAATCGCTGGAACTATAGATTGTATGTTTATGATCGCCGTTGTCTTTTATAGGTTGGTACAAAGGTTGCAGCTGTTTCAAGAAAGACAAATACAACTACTCATGAGGTGTTGGGAGTGATGACCCAAGGAAACACACAAATTGGATGTCTCTTTCCTGACTTATGGATCAGCTGATTTATATGTATTTACTTGTTGTCATGTTACTACCTTGTGAGGTTTATTTGCTTCAAAAATGGAAGCTCTATTTGTTGCATGTCCCTAAAAACATATGGAATTAAGTTTCATCAAATATAACATGTCTAGACACAAAAACTTTCCTTAATGGGGGATGGTAACATGTATACCCCTTGTGTAGACTAATAGACCAAATTACCCATTACCCAATGAACAACACACATGGATAGGACTTCTGTTAAAACTTGTGCTTGTTTTTGTCCCTTAGATTGGCAAAACACCTACCATTGAACAGTTTGAGTGAGTTTAAGTTAGGATGTTTGTACAATCTATAGAATGGACTCTTCCAACTTAGTACTGAAGTTGGTTGCAGCAGTCAGAAATGCTTCTGTCCAGAGAAATATGGTAATTGTGCATGGAAAAGGATTTGCGTCTGGTTTTTACAATATGCCTTTGCTTTCTTTCCACAACCCAATTTTGCTATGGGGTTCTTGGACATGATATGTGGCTTAGTATGCCATGTGAATCTATAGTATAATACATATTGTCAAGCTTTTGGAATTTGGAAGGGGCCCAATGAAAGGGTTTGCCTACATATATATATATATATATGTATAAGACATGTTATAGACCTCTCCTTGGGCTGGATTAAATCAATATCTTACTGATGGGCAGCAGAAATGGTAGTGGAACATGGCATTGGGAGACTAGGGCACAAAGTTTTAGCTAAGAGACCAGAGATTCTCTAACTAGGGCACAAGTTCTATGAAGTATGATAATGATATCCCTATTTATACTAGACAGTGCACATATCATTGCTATGCTACCAAATGTTCAAGCTTAAAACACATTCTACTTAGCCAACACCAAAAATGGAATTGGATCACAAGCTATGAGTTTTTCTGTAAGTATTCATTTTCTCTTTTTCCATATATAAGGTTTATGTTTCTTACTTCTATTGTTATGATTAGGGCTTCTAAACACACACACACACACACACACACACACACACACACATACATACATAGAGAAAAATATGTAAGTTCTTTCAATCAAACATGCAATGGTAAGTTGGTGATAAGCATCCAGGTACACTTTCTCTCTTTTCTCGACTATTTGGTAGGAATGATGTTTTTTTTTTGTTGCTATTGTGATTGTGTGTGTGAAGGTGGCCTATTGATACTATGTGACTGTCTTGATGCATACGTGATGTTTGATTTGTTGTCTAAATGAGGGGTGGGTTATCTTCACCGTCCACTAATTTGGGACACTTTAAGCCGTTGGATCTCCATGCCTTACTTTCTGACTCATCCTTCCTTCTTTTTTTTTTCTCTCTATCCCGTCTCACCTCTCAGTCCAGTCTCCCTTGGGAAGTCTCACAAATTAAAAAAAAAAATTAAATAACAATTTCTCACTCTCTCATGTCTCAAGAATATCTTCCTTTCTCTCTCTCTCTCTCTCTCTCTCTCTCTCTCTCTCTCTCTCTCTCTCTCTCTCTCTCTCCTTTCTACTCTCTATTCTGTGATTTCTCTCTTGCCTCTCTCTCTCTCTCTCTCTCTCTCCTTTCTACTCTCTATTCTGTGATCTCTCTCTTGCCTCTCTCTCTCTCTCTCTCTCTCTCTCTCTCTCTCCTTTCTACTCTCTATTCTGTGATCTCTCTCTTGCCTCTCTCTCTCTCTCTCTCTCTCTCTCTCTCTCTCTCATCCTGTCTCTCACCCCCTCTCAACTAAGCCAACCACAGTTGGCCATCCTTGCCGCCGCCACTGTTAATGAAATTTGGCAATGTTAGCTTCTCTCTCAAGATTTCTGTCATGGTTTCTATTTTCTCTCAAGATTTCTCTCTCATCCTGTCTCTCACCCCCGCTCAAGATTTTTCCCCATCGTTTAACTTCATCTATCTTGATTGTCTTAGTCGAATTTCAAATGCTATGTTGATGTTGACCAAAAGAAGTGTTATATACGACTAATTGATTATCGTTTTTACTATTTTATTCTTCACGGTGACTTGAATTAACAAAGTAGATTTTGTCAAGTATTATTATTATACATATATATATTTTTAGCAATAGTTTGCGTGCATGTATATTTATCAAGTTGTACCAATTTATTTATTTATTTATTTTTTTCTAATTATTGATGGTTAATGTGATTTTTGCATAATTTTTGCTCTTAGGACTTCCAAATTAAGGAAAGACAACCTCCATGTTGTCAGCTTTGGTCAGAAAGCTCGATCCTGATCAAAAGGTGAAGAACTGTCTCTCCAGTATTGAAACTTAGTATTGAAACTTTGGCTTTGTTTGTTATTTGATTTCATTGAGGAAAAGAAAAAGGGGAAGGAAAACAAGTAGGAAAACTATTTTAATTATGTTTTCCTTTCCATCCTATCACGATAAAAAAATAATAAAAAATGATTGTAACATAAGGAATAGAGTGAGGATAGTGAAGCCAGGTGATAAGTAATTTGTTGTGATGATTAATTTGTTGTTCGATCTCTTAATGTGATAGTAGGCAAGGACTGCCATTTTAAGTAAGAGTTCAATCACTCACAATTTCTGTTATCACTTTTTTGGGGGTTTTGAGCAGTGAATCGGTAAACCGCTTAACCAAACGCCACAAAACCTTACACGCAAGTCAAACATGCCTAAATAAACTTGCGGGAACTAATGGAATGTATAATGGATTCACGGTTTACAAAAAATGCGAAAAAAATGACTCTTTAGTCACTTAGGCTTGAAAAAGCTTAGTTATAGAGGTTTTGAGTAGTGAATCGGTAAACCGCTTAATCAAACGCCACAAAACCTTACTCTCAGCTCAAACATACCTAAATAAACTTGTGGGAACTAACGGAATGCATAACGGATTCACGGTTCACAAAAAATATGAAAAAATAACTCTTTAGTCACTTAGGCTTGAAAAAACGTAGTTTTGGGGGTTTTGACTAGTGAATCGGTAAACCACTTATTCAAACGCACAAAACCTTACACGCAAGTCAAACATGCCTAAATAAACTTTCAGGAACTAACGGAATGCATAACGGATTCACGGTTCACAAAAAATATGAAAAAATGACTCTTTAGTCACTTAGGCTTGAAAAAGCGTTGTTATTGAGGTTTTGAGTAGTGAATCGGTAAACCGCTTAACCAAACGCCACGAAATCTTACTCTCACCTCAGACATACCTAAATAAACTTTCGGGAACTAGCGGAATGCATAACGGATTCACGGTTCACAAAAAATGCAAAAAAAAATGACTCTTTAGTCACTTAGGCTTGAAAAAGCTTAGTTATTGAGGTTTTGAGTAGTGAATCGGTAAACCGCTAAACCAAACGCCACAAAACCTTACACGCACCTCAAACATGCCTAAATAAACTTGTGGGAACTAACAGAATGCATAACGGATTCACGGTTTACAAATAATACGAAAAAATGACTCTTTCATCATTCCGAGTCCCCGAACACATTGTGGTCTCTCAAAACCCCCAAACATAGTTTTACTCTTTTCTTATTTTATACACAACTAATTAATGAAAACTTTATCTTTTTTGTAGGTACAAAGTTTAACATTTTGATGAAAGGTTCTAACAAACAAACCACTTTTTTTGTTGGGCTGATTCTTTTTAATTTGTTGCTTTCATATAGTTTTGTTAGTACTTTTTGATGAATATGTAATATATGCATATGTTATTAGTTTTGCACTTGACTGGGATCGATTGTATTCTTTTTGTTCAAACCAATTAATTAGTTGATATTGAGTTGAATCGATGAAATTTAATAGTTGAAATAGATTATATATTGAGTTGGATTTAATTTTGTACACGGTGCATGGTATTGTATATATGTACAGGGTGGTATATATTGTTGTACAGTGTGGTATTTATGTCACTTTTAAGGCTTTTATGTAATAATTTTGTTTGGTATTTATGTCACTTTTCTACTTTTATATCACTTTAGGTTAAAAGTGACATAAATAAAATGGTATTTATATCACTTTTAAGACTTTGATGTTATAATTTATTTGTTTGGTATTTATGTCACTTTTCTATTTTTATGTCACTTTATCTTAAAAGTGACATCAATAAAATGGTATTTATGTCACTTTTAAGTATTTATATCACTTTTAAGACTTTAATGTAATAATTTTGTTTGGTATTTATGTCACTTTTATACTTTTATGTCACTTTAGGTTAAAAGTGACAAATAAAATGGTATTTATGTCACTTTTAAGTATTTATGTCACTTTTTATTAACAAATGTGTTGGTTTTATTAAACATTTATGTCACTTTTATAAAGTATTTATGTTACTTTTAAAACATTTATGTCGCCTCCATTTATGTCACTTTTTACTGGAAAAAAAAAGTGACATAAATACCTATTTATGTCACTTTTTAAGTGACATAAAAGGCCTTTTTCCTTGTAGTGATTACAAGTTCCCTAAAACTCTTATCACAACTCTAGGAATGGAAACAAAAGTATAAACGCAAAGACTTTCCCGTTGTCCCATTGGCCTCACTCCTCACGCTTCTTCTTTCCGTTCTTCTTTTCACCTGCAATAGAGTAAAGCTCCACTGCTAAGCTATATGTTGAGTGTACAATTCTAAACATATGCATAAATGACAATTCATGCTTTAAACATCAAAACACATCAAAATAGTCTCCGGGGTGAGAGATACGCATCCATCTGGTAATAAAACTGCAGAAATAATGTCTTGGAGGGCCTTCTCCTAACCACTCATCCAAGTATCCTGTCAGGGCCTTCTCCTAAACCATACACTGTGCCCGGGCAGGGCCTTCTCCCAATCCACATGCACTGTAGCCGTCGATACAAAATCCTTAAATATCGAGGAGCTTACCCTCAGAATGAAATTGTATCAAACCCCCATTTGACCTACATAGACACATAGCTTGCTCACATAAACATTCAGACATATATATATACTAACGTGCATAATTAATGAGCCTAAACTAACACATGGATATTGCCCAGATCCAAAATATCACATTCGATACTTAAAACAAGAGATTTCCTATAAATCATAGATTTAAAATTCATACCTTAAGCTACAATCTTAAGATTTCAGGTGGAGTACTAGGGTACGGAATCTACGTCGGATCTCTTTTTATACACAAAACATTCGATCGGCGTCATGAAGGTCGTGGGAATAAAGTCCCATTTCTCTCTCTCTCTCTCTTTCTCTCTCTCCAAGATACTTAGATATTAAATATTAATGAAAAATATCTCAAGTTTTCTATTTATAGCCACGACTCTCGAAAATCACGTTTACCTCCCCACGAGTTCTCAAAACTTCTATTTATTCCCTGAAACGTCTTACACGTCTAATTTATTGATTCACGACTGAAAATCTATATTCCATAAAAGTTTTCGTCTAAGTTCCATTTGGGTCCGAAATTACGCTCCGAAAACTGTTTTCGTGAAATCTCTAGACAACTTACCTTTTATGCACGCGTCACTTACGTTAAAATTATAACGTTCCAAAATGACCTTTCACAAGATCCAACTATCAGAAAATGCATTACACAGGTAAAATAACTATTCACATATACCATTTATGTCAAATAATATTTAATCACATAAATGTCATTTAAAGCATTTCAAGACTTCATGAATTCCCCACTTTTCGTGTCCTCCCTTGACACCTTCCGTTGACCTCCAGTCAACTACTTATCTCAATTATTAATCAATATTAATAATTCCATAAATTCACTCAATCATTTAAAAAGAATATATTTTTCTGGGACGGTGTGACAACTCTCCTCTTCAATAAGGAAGTTTGTCCCCAAACTTATACCTCATAAATCGAACAAGCACATATTTTCTTTCGTCATCTCTTCCTCATTCTCCCACGTAGCCTCCTCGATTGTGTGACTATACCACAACACTTTCACCATTGGAATCGTCTTTGTTCTCAATACTTGTTCTTTTTGATCCAAGATCTCTATTAGATGCTCTACATAAGTTAAGTCTTCCTGGATCTGTAATGGCTCTGGTACGATGACCTTGCTCATATTAGTCATATACCGTCTCAACATAGACACATGAAACTCATTGTGCACAAATGCTAACTCAGATGACAAGGCTAGTCAATAAGCTATGGGTCCTACCTTTTCTAGGATTTCAAATGGTCCTACCAATCTTGGGTTAAGTTTTTCTCACTTCCCAAACCGGACAATGCTTTCGAAGGTGATACTCGCAAGTATAAAAAGTTTCCTACCTCGAATGTCATCGATCGTCATAACTCTTATAATGACTCTGAGCTACCTTAAGTCATTCCTGAATTAACTTTACCTTCTCAGTAATCAATTGTACTATCTCAGGTCCTATCAACCTTCTTTATCTAACCTCGGTCCAATACACCGAAAATGACACTTATGCCCATACAACGCTTTATACGGTGCCATCCCGATACTCGATTGGAATCTATTGTTGTAAGCAAATTTAATTAATGGCATGTGTGTAGACACCCTGATTTTGACCAACTATCAAATTTAGGGGAGTCATTACCTCTAAGTCCGATGATGACAATGTCCAACGGATTCGAAAGTCTTCAGGGTAATTCAAGCTCTTCTGAAAAGTTCTCAAAATCTCAAAGCTCTGAAATTCAAAAAGAGACTGGAAAAGACTGGGTGTTCAGAAAATTTCGGGTATAAAATACATATAGGAAAATATAAAATCAAGTTTGGAGGTATTGTGAAAACTAATAAAAAAAAAAGTTATCGTTTAAACCATTTTGAGAAAAGGTTTTGAAAAATAAAAAGAAAGGAAAAGAAATTAGAAAAGAAAAAAAGAAATCCACTACAGGCCGGCACATGGGAAATTCGGCGACACTCAAGGAGTGCCGCGCCGGCACTTACTAAGTGCCATCCTGGCAGTCAATGAGTACCGCGGACAACTCACTGAGTGCCGTCCGCTATAACAGATTATTTTTTTTTAGATACGTATTGATTCCATTGCACATGGGTTGTTACCTCGAATTTACTGAAATAACCCTTAAAAATGGTCTATATAAGTAGATGTTTATCTCCATTACAAGGGTTGGAACTTGGTGGAATCCTTGAGAAGACATAGAAGCTAGTGAATTACTTGAGTTTTGAAGAGATTGAAGAGCTCTGAAGAAAAGCTTGAGGACTTTGAAGAACTTCATAAAACAAGAGAAAATTTTGAGGATTTTGGAGGCAATTCTCTTATTTTAAGATCTTTCACCCAATTTTCAAAAAGTCTCTTCTAACCTCATTTCATCACACACCACTAGAATTGTGATTGAATTCTTCTTGTATTTGTAGATTTGGATCTAAATAGTTTTAGATTTAAAATAAAACAAGTTTTTAAAGTATAATTCAATTTAGGCCATCAATTGAGTCTTGACTTCATCTCTTTTTTGTTCATATTCTTCTCTTGAGTTCCATAGAATTTTCTATATTCTATTGGAATTTCTTGAGATTAGATCCTTTAATTCTCTATAATTTCATAATTATGAGAGGGTTTGAGAAGATCTAAATGATAACCTTAGATAATCTATGAATCTAAGCCTATGCCTCTGGCTTTGGTTCATCCATGTGGAGGCTTAGGAAACTCTTCATGTTTCATTAAAGTCCATAGAAGCTGATACACCCAAAATTAGCTCTACTCTATGATCGAGTGATTCTACTCAGCAACCGACCCCTGGATCGGGGCAGCATCGGTGTAACACTCGTACCTGGAATGTAAATGTGTGATAATTAATAATAATTAATGTTTATGATGGTTTAAGGTGGGGTTATGAACCCACATGCGAAAAGGTGTTTAGATGGGAACACAGATGAAAGTTCAAGTCAAGTGAAACTGGTATAATAGTGAGGCCTAACGAAGGTTTAAATAATGTAAATTGCATTTAGGTGTAATTCTATGCTTAAATGACTACTTGTTTAAATGCTTACATATATTATTATGTCATATGTCAGGTAATATGGACCAGCTTGGGTACCCATGTGAGGGCGTATATGAAAATGATTCATAATTGGTAGGTTTTATAGCAACCCCATAATATATGTGGGACAACATTTGGGACCCACACGGAACTTTGATTAAATCCATTTAGAAAATATAGGTAGTTAACATAATTAACTTGGGGGTTTCATAATAAACATTTAGAAAATGTAGAGGTGTAAGTGAAAAAATAGCATAACTTGATGTATATCTTAATTGGTGAGTCATAGGATGACTCATTTGCACATTCACATCAGATGGAAGTTAGAAGAACACGTAGAGAGAAAACTGAGAGCTTCGACGATGACTACGGGGTTTCTCGACGATGTTTCTCACCGTTTCTTCTGTTCGGCGTCAGATTTATGATCCGAGACCATATTCAAACTCGTAGAGATAAGAGGATCACATGCACGTATTTTATTTTCAGTTTCGGTAACATTTTTTTGGTGACTGTTCTTGACAAACAACTCTTGATATGTAAAAACTATGTAGGATCAACACTAGTAGGATTTGAGTTGGGAATTTGTAAGAGGTTGGGAATTCTAGGCTTAATTTGCTTATAATCTAAAGAGGTAAGTGTTCTAATCCCAAAATTGGTTGTTTAGATGTGTTAATGTGATAATTGTTAGTTTAGAATGCTTATTTCATGCCTATGTAGCTACGATTATGATGAATTTGAGTAAAAACATGTCAATGGTATGAAATTGCTTAGCTTATATGCCAAGTTGCTTATATGCTTATGTGGATCAAAGGAAAGTCAAGTAGTGCTCACCATATATAGGTCCCATATGTAAGGGATAGGAAGCCCTCAATGAGTGGGGCATAGTGACGACCACAATGAAAAGACGGTGACGCCTTCGGGGTCACAAGAGTGAGTGATACGCTAATGCGTCCAAAAGTGAGAAAGATCCGGGGTGAGAAGGACCAGGGGGTGGTGGCTGAAGTTTAATTGACTTTTCGGAGATCAATTTATTGATGTTTATGATGATTATTGCATTTACATGTTGAGCATTCCAATAGCATGATTAGTTCTCTCACTAAGCGAAAGCTTAAATGAAAAATATATTTTCTGTTGTGATTATTGAATAACCATCGCAAGTGCCGAACGGGATGGTGAGAGGAAGTGAACTGCGCAACGGGTTTGGGAATAGGAGTTGTGAATATGTTCATAAGCTTAGATGGTATGGTTCCTTAATGTAATTCTTGTTTTTGTTATACTAAAACAACTCATGTTGGGAATCCTTGTATTATGTCAAGTGCAAGTTTGGTAGGATGAGTCTTGTGGTATGAGTTATACTTGCAAGTCTCTAGTTGCATATGGTTGGGAAGAGACTTGGGGAAATTGAGTAACTTGATGTAAGTTAACTTAGTTTCTTTGGTTTGGGTGGTTATGCTTATGTTAGATTGGAAGTGTAACTTTGATGCATGTCTTAGCTCCTAGTAGGATCATTATGAGTCTTGGATATGTGATTAGTTGATCAAGTCTTGAAAATGATTTTGGAAACTCCTATTGAGTTTGGTTGTGGTTTGAATGTTTTGGAAACTCTTTTGATGTTGGGTAACATTTGGGAGTACTTCCCAAATGGTTTTGGATGTTTCTATATAGGTTGGATTAATGAAAGTTAGGAGTTTGAATATGAGTTGGGGTGTTTTGATGCAAGTTCGTGTTTCTATTGAGGATCAATGTGTTTTGAGTGTTAAATAACTTCCCAAATGGTTTGAAAAGATTCTAGATATGAATTTGTGTTTTGAATGTTGTATCACACTTGAGTGTGTTTTGAAATGTTTTCAAAGTGTACATAAAGTTTAATTTGGAGTTGGAATTAATCCATGTGACTTGGGAATGTTTCTAAATTTGCAAGCTAGAGTTTTAGCAGCAAGTTTTGTTTTAGCAGCAGCATAATGCATTCTTCAGAGAGTTGGATCAAGCATAAAAAAAGTTGGATTGAACAAACTTTGGGCAAAACTTGTGTCTGTAGAGGTTGTATTGAGCACAAACATTTGTGCTTGAGAAAACTCTTGGCAGAACTTGTTCTACAGAAGGTGGATTAAGTACAAATAATTATGCTTGAGCGAACCTTTAGCAGAATGCTTGGGCACAATTTGGGCAAAAATCAAATTCAAGAGTTAAATGGATAGAACTTGGTCTAGGAGGTTCGTATTCATGTGCGGTATTTAACATTGGGTTCCTTACTTGAAAAGCTACCTTTTGAGATAGAAACTCAACCAAAAAAAGAATTAAATGACCATTGTCGCGCCCGCCCCGAAGGTGGGGGGCGGTACCCTCGTGGGTTGCGACCGTTTTAAAGGAAATAAAATAAAATAGGGTAAAAGGCTCAAAGCAGCGAACCAAAGCGCGAAAGTAAAATGTGTGAAAGTATGCCAGAAGTACGGGTCGGTGCCCAAGTAATGAAAAAGTATGCCGGAAGTACGGGTCGGTGCCCAAGTAATGAAAAAGTATGCCGGAAGTACGGGTCGGTGCCCAAGTAATAAAAAAGTACCGGAAGTACGGGTCGGTGCCCAAGTAATGAAAAAGTATCAGAAGTACGGGTCGGTGCCCATGAAATTTTGAAAAGGTTTTACCGGAATGATGGGTCGGTGCCTAGTGCGAATGGAGAGAAGTATTAACTCTTTGTTTCTCTGATTTTTTTATCAACGAATATCTAAACCAGGAGATAAAATGCAGCCGGGTAGGTCATTAGATCTCTTTCCAGCTGACGCAGGATATAAAGTCCAAATCGGGTAGAGTTCGAGACCTCCTTCCGACTGGCGCAGGATATAGTAGTTTGATAAAGTTCAGCCGGGTGGGTCATTAGATCTCCTTCCGACTGACGCAGGATATAAAGTCCAATCGGGTGGAATTCGAGGCTTCCTTCCGACTGGCAAGAGAAGGCGGAATGTCTGACCAGTGGATTTATAGGGAGACCACACCACTAAAGCATATAAGTAAATAAAAGAAAAGAAAAATGCAGAATAACCGACCACTGGATTTATAGGGAGCCCCAGACCACTAAAGCATATAAGTAAATAAAAAAAAAGCGGAATAACCGACCAGTGGATTTATAGGGAGCCCCAGACCACTAAAGCATATAAGTAAATAAAAGAAAAGAAAAAGGCGGAATATCCGACCAGTGGATTTATAGGGAGCCCCAGACCACTAAAGCATATAAATAAATTAAAGAAAATAAAAAGGCAGAATATCCGACCAGTGGATTTATAGGGAGCTCCAGACCACTAAGAGTATGAGTTTGAGGGAGTTACCTGTGAAGAAGAGGACAATTTGAGGCCCATTCGGTGTTTTGTTGAGAAAGAATGAAGGAAAATTGAGAAACGTAGCAGAAATAATCCAATAAGACCAAAGTCGTACTTCAACGCAAAATCCACTTGAATGGACGTCATAGTTGGGTCCGGAAAGGCCGGAAGAGTCAGAATAGCCATAAGTCGGGCCGAAATGGGTCCGGACTGAGTTTAACGGGGCCCCGCGGGGGTTAAAACTAGCTAGTATAGCCTGAAATAGATACATAAAGTGCCAAACGGTCCTTAAGAGTTGGATTCGACCAATTCTGAGGTCACCAGTACGTCCGGAACGACCAAATTAACTAGGAACAAGTGTCCGTTTGTTGAAATCTAGACACGGAGTGGAGAAAATAGGGAAAAACCAAAAGTGGGGCCCAAGAGCCACGTCAGCAAGTCACGTGTAAGTCAGAGACACGTGGCGCCTTTTATTGGCTGGTTAAAGCTGATGAGGCATTGACTGGATATGCTGACTGGGCAGTTAAGCGGACACGTGGCAGCCTCTGAATGGCTGGTCAACGTGATGACGTGGCAGTCTATGCCACGTGTCAACATATCATTAGTTGGCCAGTGCTGATGTGTCAGTGACGTGGCCATACACGTGGCAGATGATGTGGCGGTCAATGACACATGTCATGTGCTGATCAAGTGGTCAATGCTGACTCATTAATGACGTGGCAAACACGTGGCATGCTGACTAGACTGCTGACTTAGCAGTCGTTGCCACGTGGCAGCTTCTGATTGGATGGTCAACTGCTGAGTCAGCGCTGACTCAGCGCTGTCTGTTACCTGCACGTGGGGAGGCGAAACGGAGCCCTGGTGGCACGTGTAGGGCGTGCGTCCGTTTCCGGTAACCTTTGGAGGTCAGGCTGCCGGGGTTTTGATCGTCTGGAGCAGACGAGTGGGCCAGTGGTGGTGGTGTCCAGAGGTTGTTGCCGGAAAGTCTGCCGGAGCAGATTCTGTGCAGCGGCGGCGCTTGGGGGTTTCTGGAGGCGTGTGGGTCCTTTGTGATCCTGTTTTGGTGGTCCGGTCAACTGTGTTAACTTCGGTTTGATGAGACGAAGGCTATGGTATGGGCAGTGAGAGAGGGAGAAGTGGTTAAGGCCCTGTTTGGTTGGGTTTCAGAATCTGTTAGGGCTTAAGGCTCTGTTTGGTTCAGATAGCTTTTCTAGGGCTTTCTGGGGGGGTTTGGAAGGTGGTTTTTTTAGGAGGGCTGGGTAATGAGGTGGTGATTATGGGTTTCTGGTGGTGGTGTGGTGGTGGTTGTATTGATGTGTTTGGTGGATAACCAAACAAAGCCCAAGGGTTTTGGGGTTTATTTGGTTGAGCCAAACATGGCTTTCAAAAAGGGCTGAGGTTTTTTTTTTTGTACGAAGGAGGCAAGCTTTCTATTTATATAAAGTTTTCCAAACCCTACTTAGGTTTTGATTCCATGTAGACAGAACGCGAAGTCGTATGTGGCAACCCTCGATCGGGACCATCGATCGATTTCGAACTTCGCTCTCTGATAATTTTCAATCCGGACGTCCGATTCGGACGATTTGAAAAGATCTGGGCTCGGTTTAATGTCCTCTTCAAATCCGTGTGGTTGGATCGGACTTCGTTTGAAACTCGAAAATGCCTCCGTTTTCTTCAGACTATCGACGTTTGCTCTAGATCGTTTGAACTTTGACTATTGATATCTTTTGATCCAACCGTTCGATCTTCCTGATTCAAGATGATTTGAAATCGTATTAATGTTCTCTTTGAATCTGTACGGTTCGATTGAGAATTTCAGACTTAGAAATGACTATTTTGCCCCCTTGTATTTTCCCGAATGAGCTTTGAAACTTCGGTTGGACGCCGTTTCTTCTCTGATTGTTCGATTGGACTGATTCAAGTCGTCGAACCTCTATTTTTCTCCATATTTCAGTCATTCATGTCTAGTCGGACTTTTAGTGTTTCTGGATTGACGATCGTGTCACTTTTCCTTGATTTCGGTGCACCGAAACTTCGATCGGAGCCCGATTCTCCGTCATTATCAGAATTTTGATGATTTGAAGTCCAATTGGGTTGGAATTGATTCCTAATTTGCCCTGGTATAATTGAATTCAACCATTGGTTGTCCCGGACTTGATTCCGATCTTGAATTTTGTGCTGAACTTTGATTCTGGTTGAAAATGTCTCCAATTATCGTAATCGGATGATCTTGGGTTCTGGGACTCCTGATCGATGAGCTGTGGGCTCTGTATTGACTTTGATTTGACCTCTGGGATCCCTGTTTGGATTTTGGAGCTCTTTTCTCTATTTGTGGGCCTGGTGGGCCCCCCCTGTGACAGTTATTTATTTTTTTGGCAGGTCAAAATAGGGTGTCTACAGCTGCCCCTCTTTGTCATGTTTTGCGAAGCAAATCGTGACAAAGAAACAAGACGACCCATTTTGACCCTTTTCGTTTAAGTGATGAGAATAAGTAAAAAGACGTGCTGGAGTAGGCAAATGAGTATGAGGTACCAATGTAGGCAAGTGAATGTGAAATGCCGTTGTAGGCAAGTGAATATGAGGTGCCAATGTAGGCAAGTAGGGATTGTGGGTACCACTAGAGTAGGCAAATAGCTCCACTGGGGATTGAGAGCGTTACCAGAAAGGGTGAACGACTCTGTTGGAGATTTACGTGAGAATCGAGTAGAAGAGGGATGGTGTAGTCAAGAAGTGCATAACCGCGTAATCTCAAACTCTAACCGAAAATGTAGTAAAGTGAGGGTATGGTCGAGCTCTTAAAGCTGCCTACGTATCTCCCGTCGGGAGAATCAGAATAAGTGTAGTTCATACTACGATAGAATAAAAGTGATGAAAAGTGTGAGACGAGAGAGCAAAATGCCGCGTCAGGGCATAATTGTTGTGAAGTTATAGAGTGGCAAAATGCAATTCGCATGATTGCCTTGAATATAAGAGACGAGAATAGCAAAGTTCGATACGGGCAATTGCCGTAGAGATAAGGCCCAACAGAATGCAATACGCGTGACTACTGGGAGTATGAGAGAGAAAAATGCCACGTAAGGCGTGATTGCTGTGAGATTTGTGAGCAAAATACCACGTGGGGCATGATTACTGTGAGAAAAGAGGTTCGAGACCAACAGAATGCGATACGCGTGACTGTTGGGGGGTACGGGAAAGCAAAATGCCACATGGGGCGTGATTGCTTTGGGATAAGAGAAGCAAAATGCCTGGCAGGGCATGATTGCTTGTAAAATAAAAGATGAATCAGCAAAATGCGATACGTGTGATTGCCTTGAAGGTGAGAGATGAGTGTAGCAAAATTCGAGACGGGTGTTCGCTGTGGAGATAAGATTAATAGAATGCGATAAGAGATGATGAGAGAAAGAAAATGAAAGAATAAAAAAAAATGTGAAGAGTGAATGAAGAACATTGAGAATTCATAAATACTTCGATGAACATCATTAGCATATTAATTATCTCGGGGCTTTAAGTTGTGCTAAGCAAAGAAAAAGTTTGAAAATAGAATTTAGAAAGCATCAGTGAGATAGTTAGAGGGTAAATGGGCCAAAACAAGTGAAAAGATATTTAGAGGCTAAATGGGTCAAAACAAGTGAAGATGTATCTTTGAATAAGCTCAAATAAACAAAGAAAAATTTGAAGGATTGATATCGCTTTAAGAGTATATGAGAGTATAATCAAAACACGATGTATCATGAGCGGACCAAAGTTGACTGGATAGTGAAAATATGAAAATAATCAACCGCCACAAAAAAAAAAAAAAAAAAGAAAAGAAAATACAAAAATAAAAGGGAGAAGTAGTTCATAATCATACACAAGGGCTACCACAAGTGACCCACACTCAAATGGTAACATGGCTCAAAAAGTCCACTAATTCTTGAAGTCCTATTCTTTCAAGACCTCCAGGGTACTTAAAGTAGGCTCGACTTGATTCCTGCTTGGGGATACGTGGGCAACCTATCTCTGTGATATGGGTGAGATTAATAGGTTAGAGAATTAGTAACACGCGCATATACTAGGGGGGCCACCCACTTTGTTAATTTTGGGGGAGAGAGAGAAGGATAGGCAATGTGGCAAAAGTAGAGCGACGCACGACAAGTAGAAAGAAAAAGTCAAATTACTAAGGCTTAGTTTGGCCCCATTTTGGTGCTTCTCCTTTTTTAAAGTACAATTTTATATTAATTCATTTGGTAACTAGTTTATCAGCTTGCAAAAATTGAACTCAGGGCTTTTTTGGGGAAGCTTTTAGAATGGGCTTTTAAAAGCTCAAGGTTGTTTTTTGGTTTCATGATTTTTTTTGAAGAATAATGTGCACTTGTACAAAATTATCAAACAACTTAATAATAAACTTCATAAGCTACTTTTAAAAATCTACGTGGGGCCAAACTAAGCGTAAGAAGGAGAAAACAAATCTAGAAATTCTGAAATTGGACTGCCACATGTTAATCTATAGGGTATGGCCATGAATCATAATGTATATAGTGTTCACTGTAGCATGTATAGGCATGAAAAGAAGGCAACATGTGGCTGGATTTAGTGTGCCCACAATGTCAAATGTTCTATCACAAAAATACGGCGTCGTGGTAGTTCTGTAGAGGTAAATTACTAAAGAGGACAAAGCAAACCGGTTAATTCCAAAATTGGACAATGGAATTGCACAATAGCACGCATACCCAAGTATTCACTCTTTTATACTACCTTTGTTCTAAATAAGTATCCACTATTTTTTTGCACGCAGTTTAAGAAAACAATAACTTGTGATAGATGTTGATATAGCCAAAATTGGCTCTATCCTATGACCGAGCGATTCAAATCAGCAGTCAGTCCATGTCCTGGTCAAATCATGCACAACTCCTCGGACAAGCATCAGCCCGAGCGGTCTAGTCTACCCGAAACTCATCATCCCGAGCGGTTCATCCATGACCCGGCCAACAGGCCGGGAAAACCGTACGGGCACATCCCACCGCGGGAACAGATCATCCGGGCCCGCAGGCATGATCCCGAGCATTACGAGCAGTTTCCTACTCAAGCTAGAAGACTAATGGAAAACGCAAACTATTTCCTAATCTAATTAGGAAACCCCCACAATTAATGCCAATCTATATCAATTGGATTATATTTCCTTATCCATGTAGGAGTAGGTCTCTTGCATCTATAAAAGAGACCTCTCACCCCCCATTGAAGGGGCTGACTTTTCAGTCTACACAGCACCTCTATAGCATTCATCTACATGGCCGACCGGCCTACGGTAGTTCCAGACTTGTTGGTTCACCACAGGCCCCCGGCTCTTTTACAGTATAGTAAACGTGCTCAGACACACCCGTGGACCTAGGTACCTTCATTAACAGGGCCGAACCACATATAAAAAACCAATCTCTCACCCTCTCTCTCTCTCTCTCTCTCTCTCTCTCTCTCCTTAAACTGCTCTACTTTACTCTTACCAATTTTTGGCATCATCAGTTTGGCGCCGTCTGTGGGAAACGACAAGTCTTCTCGTCAACAAATCTCTTGACTGGTCATCATGCCACCGAAGAAGGGTAAGAAGGCTGATCAGCACTCCGATCGGGATGTTCCTTTGGCCCCGGCACCGGCTGCGGCAGTCATGACATTTGAGCAAATCACCGCGACTCTCACACAACTCCTGGAGGGCCAGCGTCGAATCCAACAACAAATCGAAGCCTGCTAGCCCAGTAAAGCAGTCCTCCAGGGGCCAGGAAATGAACCGAGAACATTACGTACGGTCGGGAACCGATCTTGACCAGACAACGTGCCCGAGCCAACCCGTCTCGTGTTGAGGAAGCCAGAGACATCAACAGTGGGCGTGCTGTTTGAAAGGAAAGGCAGGAGTATACGGATCGGGAATCAGTCCAGGGTCACTCGGTCAAGAGCCGAGTTGTCCCTAGGCGAACGGTTACCCGGAGCCATAGTCGAGCCCGATCCCAGAGGACAGCACACCACCATGAAGAAGAAGCCTCTTCCACCTATCAGACCAACCCCTCAGATACTGGTCGGGAAGGATTGGAAGCCCGAATCAAGGACTTGCAGAAGCAGATTGACGGAGTGGCCAAAAAGCTTGGTCAAAGCCATGTTCTGAATCAAGCCAATACCGAGACAGAGTCACCGTTCTCCAGCCAGATCACGAGGTCTGCCATCCCGCGCAAATTTAAACAGCCTCGCCTAGATCCCTATAACGGCTCGAGAAGCCCGGTCGACCACGTCCGGACCTACAAGGCTTATATGGCCCAAGCGACCAACTTCGATGAACTACACTGCCTAGCCTTTCCCAACACTTTGAAAGGCCCGGCCGTGCAATGGTTCTACTCCTTGGAGCCCCGATCGGTCCGCGATTTCAAGCAACTCAGCAAGCAATTCATCAACCAGTTCATCGGTATACACAAACGGCCAAAGCCTGACATACATCTACTGACAGTCATACAAAGGGATAATGAGACCCTCAAGGAGTTCACCGGTCGGTTTAATCAAGAGAAGCTCAGCATCCATGATCTTGATGAAACCGCCGCTATTATAGCATTCTGCTCGGGAGTTCAACACACTAAGTGCGCCACGTAGTTTCACAGAAACCGACCGGTAACCTTGGTTAAACTCGCAGAGAGGGTTGGAAAATACATTGACACTGAAGAATTTCTAAAGATCAAAGACCCCGGGCCAGAAAGCAACAAGTCTTCCAGAAGTAAGCGAAAGCGAGATCAGCCCGGGAGTTCTGACAGTTCTTCCAGTTCACAGCGGTCTGAGTCTGGCAGCCTTGACCCGACCTCCAGTTCACAGCGGTCTGAGTCTGGCAGCCCTGACCCGACCTCCACTTTACATCGGTCAGGATCAAGCAGTTCCAACTTTGTCTCCGGCACAGAGAAATCAGGAGCCTGATGATCCTAATCTGACCGCCTGTCGCCATCGGTCTAGATGAGCCCAACTACAGTGGTTCTTGCCTGATCACCACATGAGACTCCACCGATTGTCAGAAGAGCTCTTACAAGGACCTCGGGCCTAACCCCGAGGCACTAATAAGACCTCGGGCTTCGAACCCAGGCATTAAAAATACCTCGGGCTCCGAACTCAGGCACTAAAAAGACCTCGGGCTCCGACCCCAAGCACTAAAGACCTCGGGGTCACGCCCGAGGCACAAGCTTCGCTTAGGTCCAACCGACGATGGGGGCAAACACCCTAGGTGGCTGATGATGGCAAGCTTTAAAAGACCCTGCAACCACCATGTTCTAGGTCGGTTACCTACAGTTCATAGCCTCTGTAAGACCCTCGTCTTAGCGAAAGCTTGGGGGGCAAGACGGCACAGTGAACTAAACAGGCAATCACACCGGGTATCTACAGGCCTCGCGGATAACCAAGTCAAAATCTTGGACAACCCGAGCACCTACAGTACTCAGAGGCATTAACTCTACTTAGGTCCAAACTGACGATAGAGGTGACGAAAATCTCTTAGGTTGGCCGACGATAGAGGAGCAAAAAGACCCTAAAGCAACGTAATTCAGGTCGGCTCCACCAACATGGTCAAGCTCTTCTCCCAACAGTCTTGACGAAGGCTGGCTGGGCGGAAGACAACCATCCTGGGGAGTTAACATAAAAGGACCCTAAAGCAATACGCTTTAGGTCGGCTTTTCCAACATGGTAAAATTCTTCTACCCACAACCTTGACGAAGGTTCACGGGCAGAAGATAACCATCCTGGAGGCTAACTCAAGCAAAAAAGACTCCGAAGTAGGCCGAGTCTCAACTCTCGGTCACTCCCGAGCATTCAAAAACTCCGAATTAGGCCGGGTCTCAACTCCCGGTCAGTTCCCGAGCACCTAAAAGTCCCGAGCTAGGCTGGGTCTCAACTCTCAGCCAGTTCCTGAGGACTCACCAAGCTCAGAAGCCCCGAGGCAGCTTCCCCTAAGCACTCAGACAATGGCAAGTAACAACAAACTGATTTCCAAACTTGTCCCGATATAGCATCTGGCCAACCTTGAAAATGGGGGGCAGCTGATACACCCAAAATTGACTCTATCCTATGACCGAGCAGTTCAAATCAGCAGCCAGTCCATGTCCTGGTCAAATCATGCACAACTCCTCGGACAAGCATCAGCCCGAGCGGTCTAGTCTACCCAAAACTCATCATCTCGAGCGGTTCATCCATGACCCGGCCTCCGCACGGGCACATCCCACCGCAGGAACAGATCATCCGGGCCCGCAGGCATGATCCCGAGCATTACGGGCAGTTTCCTACTCAAGCTAGAAGACTAATGGAAAGTGCAAACTATTTCCTAATCCAATTAGGAAACCCCAACAATTAATGCCAATCTATATCAATTGGATTATATTTTCTTATCCATGTAGGAGTAGGTCTCTTGCATTTATAAAAGAGACCACTCACCCCCCATTTAAGGGGCCGACTTTTCAGTCTACACAGCACCTGTATAGCATTCATCTACATGCCCGGCCGGCCTACGGTAGTTCCAGACTTGTTGGTTCACCACTGGCCCCCGGCTCTTTTACAGTATAGTGAACGTGCTTAAACACACCCGTGGACGTAGGTATCTTTATTAAGAGGGCCGAACCACATACAAAAAAACCAGTCTCTCACCCTCTCTCTCTCTCCTTAAACTGCTCTACTTTACTCTTACCAATTTTTGGCATCATCAGATGTTTATTCACCTTTTGGGGTGGCACATTATCAACCACATTTTTTTGTTCAAAATAGAAAGTGGACACTTATTTTGAAACATCCAAAAAAGGAAAGATGGACATAAATTTTGGAACAGAGAGTATATATTATTAATAGATTAATCGATTACGGTGAGAAATCTCAAAAGTGGCTAGTAATATTACCCAAATTCAGTTATAAGTTCCAGGGCTGGCCCTGAGATGATAAAAATTGTCCGAAACCTCAAGCGAACTTTCAAAGGGTCTAAAAAATGAGGCCTCTATACTAAGTTTCATAAAAATTAGGTAGAAATTAGAAAAAAAATAGGCCTAAATATGATAAGTTTAATAGAAATTAAAAAGAAATTAGAAGAAAATAGACCTAAAAATAATAAATTTTAAAGCCTAAAAATTTGAGGCCTAAAGCGGCCACTTGGCTCAATTGTGCCAAGGGACGGCCCTGTTAATTCAAACATAGGTGTAACCTTTTGCTTAATACTAGAATTAACTAGCATTTGAAGCTACATTAATCGAGGATACACGACAAAAAGAATTGTTCTATTTGCAAACTTCATCTTCAATAAGCGTCATTTTAATCATTTCCTTTCTATACTGAATCATGTGTTTTTCTTTCAAGATTGAGGTAAAAAAATAATAAGAATAATAATAAAGAAACTCAAGTGCGCTAATGTTTTTTTTTGTGTAATCGTGGGTGTCTGAGTCAGTTTACGCGCACCTCGACTAATCCCACGAGGCCAGGGCGTCCGGGTGAATCCCCAGTGGTCACCTCCTTGAGATTTGAACTTGAGACCTTTGAGCATAATACCCAGAGATCTTGCCATCCGACCACAAGAAAAGTAATTACAACTGCTAATGTTGATTTGTAATTACTGCCCAAGTCTAGGCCAAGGTCCAAACTATGCTGGCTATTTCTGATTGGGATTTTGACCAACAGTTTTCAAAAATATATATATATATATATATATTGTTATACGCTCTCCTAAATTATTCAACTGTATAGCTCATTTTTATGTGGGCATTGATTTATGAAAACAACCATGCTCAATTTTAGTGGACATGAGACTTTAATGGGTTGTTCCATGTCCTCTGTATTTACTCTGTTAATTCTTCATAATGTGATAATTTTTTTTTTCTTTTTGAAAAATCTTAATTGGATAATTGATCATAGGAAAATGTAACACATCATATCAATTAATTATTACCCTCTCTCTCTCCACATTCTCTACAAGTTTGTTTAGCAGAGGATTTGCCAAAAAAAAAAAAAAAGTGCGGTAAGGCTCCACGGATGTTCCTCCGGAGCTACATTTATTTATGCAAATTGAAACTTGTTTTTCTAACACTTGTTCACCAAACCATTTGGCTAGCTTTTTATTGAACTTCATTCATCAACAATGATATTGATATATCAGGCACTATAACCTAGCTTTGAAGGATCATATTTCCCCATTTCATGGCCTTCACATGCAGCCATTGAAGCTTCCGCCATTTCAGGCATTGAGACCCCTACGTTGCAGAGATTGGCCAATGCCCTTGAGTGTTTCATTCCATATTGAGTTAGTGAACCACAGTGTGTCTCAAACACTCTAACCTGTAATTTATTTGAACAAGTAGGAGTAAATTAATTAGTGAGTTGAGACGAATTTAGAGAAATTTAAAGGGAGATTATGTGCCACTTAGATAACCACTTGTAAAAGTTATTCGGTTTGGCAACCAACTTTTTATAACTTTTTTAAAAGATTGAAAAGTAAAATAAATTTAAAAGCAATTAATTGAAACTTTTTTAAAAATATATATATATTTAAATTCTCTTATTCTAACTGCATACCAAGCGCTAAATAGTTTTCTGAAAAGTCATTACAGAAAAATCTCTTAGTAAAAAATCTTTTACTCCCCAGAGCAAAAGAACAGTAACCTTTGTTCATTTCTTGGATTTTATTAAGGGACTAGAAAAGAAAATATAGAGGAAATTTTTTTCCTTTATTTGGTTAATAAGGAAAATAATAGAGAAAATGAGAAAAGAAAATAATAAAAAAAAAATAACATATAGTAAGCTGAGAAATATAATAAACATTTTGAATGTTGTGAGTCATTTCCTTTAAATGTTTTTTTCTTACAGTACAATCACATTTCACAAATGTTTTATTTTCCAATGTCATTAAGCTAGCACGAAGGAAAACACGAGGAATTTCCTTCTCTTTTCTTTTTCGTTGCTAAAAGCATGAAACAAACAGAATCTAACAGAAAATGAAAGGAAAAAAAGGAAAACTTACCATTGATTTAAGGCATTGCCAGTCATCAACAAGGGGGGAACCAGCAGGTCTAACAAATTCAAGGATTGAATTAGCTTTGTGGGGTCCAAACAGAAGTGTTCCTATCAATTTCATGCTACCATCCAAGTGATTTCTGTGTCTCACTTCATCAGCCATTTCTTTGAGAACTTCTGTCTTCATTGCTGATCCATCATTTGAATTCTTGTACTGCAATACAGAAGACCAAATATTGAATGAAAGGGTGATACCCTATCACTATCTGTATACATCTCAAAATTTTGCTTGGGTGATGGGTATGGGTTTCTCATGAAAATAGGAAGGGGGAGGGGGGGCATATGGATAGATGAAGAATTTATATTGGCTTGTGATACCACGTTATTGATACAACTGTGTTCTTGAATGTTTTCTCTGAAAGGATAATAAGTGGAAAGGCAAAGTTAGGCACAACCACACACGGATCGAAAAATCCCAGAAGAGTCCGTAATTGATATGCCGCGAAATGCATGATATATCTATTTTTTTAAAATAGAAAAATAAATAATAAATAATTTAAAAAATCTTTGCATAGGAAGTTCAGTTGTTTTCAAACAACTAATGAATCAGTTCACTTATGAATCACAGAACCAGTTTTTTACCTTTCTATTAATGTTGAATACTTTTACCAAACACAATGAAGAGAAGGGGATATTTTATTTATATATATATATATATATATATTAAAAAACAAATCAGCTCACCTTGTGCCATAGAAAATGGATATCTGCATCTCTTTGCTGAACACCTTCCATTTGGCTTTGGGTGTTGTAAGTCTCCACTTCACTTGGAGGTAAGTCTTTGCCCCTAGGATCATAACCTTGAAACAGATGAAGCTTCTGTGCACTAATGGTTTTGTCACCATATTCCATCACATGAGATCCGTACACATACGTGTTGTTCTGTGAAGTTCTGTTCTTCACCTACACATGACTCATGATACGTACAATTAACACTTTCGTTCCAATTAATATCATTGGCATATATATATATATATGCTCCGTTGGGCGACAGCCGTTGGAGTTCTTATGTACGTGGATTATGGAACTTCGAAAGTTAAAATGAATATGTTTGGCACATCAGCTCATGTAATTTAGTCCAATGAAGTAAAATGCGATTCAATCGCAAAAATTTAGTACTGCTATTGGACAAAAGCTTAAAGTATTTTTTTAGCAATTGAGTTGCGGAAGTTGTCGTCAAATCGGTCCATAATTACTGACCAACGCAAAGAAAAAAGTATGCTGAACATTATTTCAAGGTCCAATGGATATATTGATACACAAATGTCTAAAATATCTTACCGACAAATATTGTAGTTCTACGGTCAGTTTACTCCTGTCGTAGAGGTCACTGCAGAATAAAAAAGTATGGGAAGAGTTAATAACTGAGCATAGTTCAATCAACACCCAAAGAATGGAGAACTCAATAAACTGACACGGCACACATAATGGATGACTACTAATCGACAACATGAGATTAATTTATACCTATGGTTCGTAATTTGTGTGTATAACTTTGCGCTTAATGTCTATTTTGTGCAAGTCAGTTATCAATCAAAGCTAATTTTCAGAAAATTGTTGTTTTGTGATTAAAAAAAAAAAATTTCAATCAGAATCCAATTTTGATTCCCTAAATTGTGCAATTATTAGGATCATTCGAAGATTGTGATTCTAGAATTTCCTCAATGTACCATTTTATGGTCTGCATTAGGACTTTCTTTGTTTTTCTAGTATGTTTTTCTAGTATGTTGTAAGCTTTTTAAGTACTGAATAACAGTTTGTACCGGAGATTGTCACTCTGAAATTTGTGTCAGTACTCTCAAAGAAAGCCGTGAATTTTTGTCAATCAATTAACCTGTCAAAGAAAGCTGTGAATTTTTGTCTTCTCAATTTCTAACGTGCTTTCGCGAAATCTAACGTATTCTCTTATGATATAACTTCCAAAAAAAAATAAATTTAATAATAATAATAATGATGATGATGATGATGGTGATAATTAACCACTAATTTCGTTATTGGAAGTGCATCAATAAGCTAATTAAGGTACCTGTGTTCCATCCAAGAAATACTGTACATATCGCCTAAGCAAGTTTCAAACTCTGGAGGTGGAGGTGGCTTCATCCCAGGACAGTACGTCCCCCAACTATTCTCTGTTGCATTTGATGCTGTTGTTACATATATGTTTATATCTTCTGGCAGTAAACCTTCAACCATACTCCCACTCTCACATGATTCAATATATATTACCTGCATATATTTATAAACTCATTACAAGTTATTTATGTTATATTTTGTCATGTAAATACAAGGGAAAATTCTAACTAGCTACATATATTTCTGTCACATCATTAAAATAATGGCACTAAAGTACTTTTAAAAAAACTTAAAATTATTAAGTTAGTTCAGTGATCATATATATTATACGAAGGTTACATTGACTTTTTCTATCCATTTAGTTTAATTTATTTGTTTTAAATACAATGTTGTCCAGTGCTTCATTTGTAATAAGAGAGCAAGTTCTACATATACAGGTAATTTATAGACTACTCCTTCATCCCAAGTTTAGTTTTGGAATTGTAACTATTTAAGAAAGTTTATGTGATTGTAGTGAAATTCTGAACCTTCATCAATTTTTACTCCTTTTTTAAAAATTTTAAACTTTAGTGTCACATCAGAATGGAAAAACCTTTCGTATATATACGGTCAGGCTCTAGAGTGAACATATCCAGTGAACATTTTTTTTTTTGCCTGAAAAAACCCGTGGTTCAGTGGGGCGTGGCGGGTCAGCGGGTCAGTGGGGCGATCCGTTGGTTTTTTGAGGCAAAAAAAAAATTTGTTCCCTGGGTATGTTCACTCTAGAGCCTGGTGTTCACATATATATATATATACACACACTAAGGATAAATTTGAAAAGTCTAGTTAAAGTATGTTGACTTTTGAAAGATGAATTAAATTGCAATATCCAAAAATTAAATAAAGAAATCTTAAATTGGAAGAGGAGAGAGATTGAATTAGCAATTATGGTTTAATATATTGTAGAGAGAGAGAGAGAGGCCAGGGGAGATAAGATTCTCACCATCTCTTTGTAGCTTCCTGATGCATGTTTGGTTTTCAAAACGTCGACGAAATCTTTAGCATAAAGCATAGGCGGACTCGGCATCCCTACAAAACAAGGGTAAAATTAAAATTCAGAAAGCTCTCTCTCATCCTCAACACTCATAGACTTTTCTAAATTAAGTTCGTAGGACATATATACTAATTATTAACTAGATCATCATATTGATAACGAATATGAATATATGCACAATATTATGATGAATAGTACTACTGATCTTAATTGTCCCGAGGTTTTATCTTATACAACTAGCTCTATATATAAGTTTGAAAAAACTAGATTTGGGTATAAGAGGCGTACACATTTTGGGTCCTTTTTTGTTACTGTTATGAGAATAATTGTCGGGTTTTTGGAGGGATATACAGATCAATAATGTTATGCATACACATTTTTTTACACCTTTTTTGAAACACGATATTTTAAATACATGTACCTTGTGTTGTTTAGATTTTTCACACTTCTCTGTATACCACTTACACAACACATGGTACATGTATTTAAAATTGGGTGTTAAAAAGTGTGTAAAAAATATAACTTTTTTTTTTTTTTTTTTTGTGGACAGGGGGGCACTATGTCTATTTCTCTGTATTCTGCTATATATGTCTTGCATGTAACGCCCTTCCCGTACTAATACAAATATCATTCAAAACGCTTGAAAAAACTTTGCCTACCACTTTAATTTGGAGTTTATAGGACAGGGCTGTGAAGCTCTCTGTATGTCCTATTGGTCCCTTGTCTCTCACAGTGAGGCACGAATTAAAAAGTAAACAAATTGTTTTTAGATGACAGCATTCCATCTTTCACCAGTTTTTAAGTTTCTTAGCTACTCCATAAATCAGTGTGTTTTATAGAAAAAATCCTGGTACATTAATTTATTCAATTTAGAAAAACTTAGGGCTCGTTTGGTAACATTGTCGTTTTCTGTTTTCTGTTTTTGTTTTCGTTTTTTAGAAAACGAAAATTGAAAGCACGTTTGGTAACGTTTTTGTTTTTTGTTTTTAAAAAACGTTTTCAAATTTTGGGTAAAAAATGAAAACACCAAAAAGTCGTTTTGAGTTTCCTGTTTTTGTTTTTTTTTTTTTTTTTTTAAAAAATCAACAATGTTAACAAATAAGTTTTTGTTTTTTTTTTTTCCAAAAAAAATAAACCAAAATTGGTTTTCGTTTTTAAAAAACTGAAAACTCAAAACAGGAAACGTTACCATGCGAGCCCTTAACTTATAATACAAATTAAGGTTTTTTTTTTTCCTGTATAGAAGAAGGTCACTGATATTTAGCATTCATATTTGAGTCCATTTGGGTTACATTTTAAAATAATCATCTTTTCAGAGTAAGATGATTTTTATCCCTTTTCTATGGAGGAGAGCGATTTTTTTTTTTTTAATATACATCATATTGTGTAGACAAAGAATAATGTTACGTTTCTCAAACTTGTATGCAAAATTTAGTTCTCAACACATGTGATAGTGAATTCAATAAAACTTGGGCCACTTAATTTTTAACAAAATAAATTTTCGTGATCCCCTACCAACTATTAGGATCAAATTTAATTTTGGCATAGAAATTAAGGGTCCGCTTGTGATTAATATTGTGGTTTTTAGCTTTGTGTGTCTGTTTTTGTTTATTTGTTCCCAACAAGAACTCACTTAAAACCAAAAAATCAAAATCCACGTCACAAAACGGGCCTTAAAGAGTTTTTTTTTTTTTTTAACTTACCGAGCAATCCAGAGGCTCCATGATCTGTGTAGAATATAAAGATCCGGTCATTGGGTTTAGTATCCAAAACCTTCCCACTTCCGCCGGTAAGGCCAGTTTTGTTGTTAAGAATCACTGCAAATAAATTGTTCACTGTCACTTGCTTTCCTGTGTAATCCTACAAAGGTAATTAGACAAAAAGTTTAATCAGTTGGTCTCCATAAACCATAAATGTACTATTTTTGATAGTACGTTGTTTGTGTTATGACAAGGGAAGTTGGGAGGCCAATAAGTTGCAGTAATAAACAATTACCGTAAATAAAGTTGAAAAATATAAATAACACAACCAAACAAAGCATGTGAAAAGATATATAAGGTTCGGCAAAAATTAAAACGTCCATGCATGGACAAATACTAATTACGTAAGAGATTTTTTTTTTGCTCAACATTACGTAAGAGATTAATTGTACTAAATATATATATATATATATAGAAGATAGCTTTCAATGTTTAGTTATGTATAGGCTTACTGCACAGTGCACACCATGTCCTCGAACGGATATGGTGTGACATTTAACATGAAAATTTTGTTAATTTTTTTTTTTAGATCTAATGTTATTTTAAGTTGAATATTATAGATAGTTTTAAAACAAAATAAATCTAACAAAGTGAATATACATACAATTAATATATGTGTGGATATGATTAAAGACCTTATCGCTTTTGATGCGTTCGGTCTTTCCTTTTGATTTTGCCCATACAACTAAGTTATGCCGATGAGCTATATTGTACATAAACACACTAATTTAATATATTTCATTCCAATACCGATTACGTACTATAGTCGGTGGCATCACTGATTTTTTGAGAGTCCGAAACCTTCTTTCATTTTTGTTATAAAAAAAAATGACATTCACTAATGAAAATTGATTGGGGCTTATATAGCATATATTCTACACATATGCTATATATGATGTATAAAGTTTTATTTGGTTGGGGTTGCATGGTTGCTTTGGGTTAGGGTTGGCCTTGAGTATATTACCTGTATATAGGAGTATGGTTTTTCCTTAAGATAAGATTGACATATGCTTTACGAGTGACCTTGGTTTATGATATCATATCAGCTTAAAATAACGGTAACGAAATAATAGAATGTCTTGCCATTTACTAACGGTGTATGAACACTTCTTAGCCCCAAAAAAAAAACAAAAAAACAAAAAACAAAAAAAAAAAAACAAAAAAAACAAAAAAAAAAACAGCGATGTATGAAAACATTATAAAAATTAAATCACTTATGTCCAAAAGAAATTAAATATGCATACCTCAGTAAGTGCTTATGCATGGTTCCAAAACGAAACAAATTGACGAAGTTTCTAATGCTAAACCATTATTATTATATTTTTTGAAGAGTAATTAATGCTAAACCATTATTAGCTGTTAGCTAGTGTCTAGTGAAACAACAAAACATTAAGTGATGTGTATATATATATATGATATACACACACACACACATATCTATATACCTTAGGTACACCAGCGTACACATCACTGCCTTGTGGATTATTGATGATAGTCCCAGGCCTCGGATTCATTTCATTATTGGCTATGTCGTCATACATAAACACCACAATGTTCTCATCCTTCAATCCTCCTTTTCTCAGAATCTGATATGCATGGCATACGTCCGCCTGTATTACACATGAAAAAGAAAACCCCAAACCTTATTGCACTATATATCTTCATTACAATCAAATTAACTAAAAACTACTAGGTAACGTAGAACTGACTATATATTTTCTTTTGTCACATACAATGCTATTGTTATTCTGTAGTGTTATTAGTCCACCACGCCTGTAAATGTTATTTATATGGACCACATATATGTGAACCAATTCTACGTGCATAAAAAGTACTTGAACGTATGGGAAAGAACAAAAAAGAGAGCTGAAGTGTGAGAAGATATTGGCGACACTATCACATTACGTCATCATACTGATATGGTGTGATCGGGGCTCTAATAATTTTGGAGCACATGATAAGTAATTAAAGATGACATGTTGCTTAAATCTCCTAATAGTTGTCTTGTGCCCTCTAAAAACATGGAACACATGGCTCCAAACACGTAGATCGATGTGTGGTATGAATATAGGTGTAAACGGTATACACAAGAACAGGTTTTGGTTAGGTTCGGTTCGGTTAGATTTAATATATTTTCAATGGTTAATTTTTACAGCACTTGAGTTATTTTTTGAAAACTGACAAAACAGGACCAATTAGTTCAATCGGTGTAGTCAGCTTTTTTACACCGTATGACGGTTTCACTGAATAATTCTTAGGGAGTAATAGGTGGGACAGGATTGTATCACCTGATGCCGATAGTTTCCGTATCCGGCTGAACCCGCAACAAGAACCGCCCATCTCGTGCCATCTGGCTGGGATGTAGGTCCCGGTGCCGGTGCCGGTGTCAGTGGCAGTACCGGCTCATGAGTGTCCAAGAGCACC
Organism: Hydrangea macrophylla; assembly: GCA_033977485.1. Classification (NCBI taxonomy): domain Eukaryota; kingdom Viridiplantae; phylum Streptophyta; class Magnoliopsida; order Cornales; family Hydrangeaceae; genus Hydrangea; species Hydrangea macrophylla. The sequence continues at coordinate 98,466,346 of CM066995.1, forward strand.
CTAGCCATCATCTCATTATGGTTCAACCGACCAGCTCTACTACTTCCCACACACAGTACCAACAATGTTAAGGCTACTAGGAGTGTAAATTTAGGGGTAGCCATTGAGAGAAAGAGAGAGAGAGAGAAAAGAGTTTGAGTGATTCAAAAGTCATGGGAAATGTTTTTACTTATATAGTGGTGGTGAGAGCTATGTGGACGTCAAGTCCGAGGGTGAATAGCTGGTTACGTTACACGTGGAAAGCTTTGGGTATATATATTTGGAAATATGTTATGTTAAAGAATAAAGATGATCTCATTTTTATCTTGGATCGATCTATGACAAATCACAATAGTGTTGGTCCGTTGGTTGGATAAAAACCATAATTAAGAGTGCTTTTATTTCGAGCACAAATTAACTATAAGGAAAATTATTAATATTTTCTATATATAGAGCTTGTTTGGTTTTGGATTGCAAATTGATCAACACTTTGCATTTTCAAATAGCCTCTCGATCGAGATATGAGAAAAAGTGATTGATTCATTAGCTTTATAGCTTAAGCTTAGTTCAAGTTGAGTTACGAGTAATTTCACAACCAATATTTTTGTACCTATTTCTTTTACTTTATATTGGCAAATATAAATTAAGTACTCAAAAGGACATTAATTGCTTGATCAAACAGCTGTCCTTTCTTTTGGTGGATTTGTTGGGGGTTACCGTTTTTGTGCTCTTGCCGAATTATTGTTTATTTTCTTAAGAGTTCAAGGCTAGGGATGGCAACGGTGCAGGTATGGGACGGGGTCCCCATACCCCGCCCCCGCCCCCGCCCCGCTTCAGTAAACCCTCCCCCCGCCCCGCCCCGCATAGTGCCTCTCCCCGCCCCCGACCCCGCCCTGCCCCGTCCCGATTATGATTTTTTTTTTTTTTTTTGGTACACAAATTGAAAAAGCAATTTTTTTAATGTATTTTTTTCCTAATAGTGCAGTTTTTTTTTTTAACTTACCCAATTAGTTCCCCAATAGTGCAGTTTTTTTTTTTTAATGGTAATACACATAACTATTGAGGGGTAGAAATATAAATACAAGTATATTCGGGGCGGGTTCGGGTTTTTTGACCCTACCCCGACCCCGACCCTAACCCGACTCGGATTTTGAAAACCTCCCCCATACCCACCCCTAACCCTATTAAGCCCCCCCCCCTATACCCTACCTATTAGGGGCGGGGAACCCGAAAAACCCGCCCCATTGCCATCCCTATTCAAGGCAGGGACAAATTCAAGGTTAGAGGGGTAAAATCTAAGGGCTCGCATGATAATGTTGTGATTTTTAGTTTTCGATTTTTGTTTTTATTTTTTGAACTGATCACAGTCAATTCTAAAAAAAAAAAATTAAAAACAAAAACTGAAAATCAAAAATCACAATATTACCATGCGAGCTCTAAAAATTTAGAAATTTTTTGTTTTTTTTGTTTTTAATCAGAAGCTTGTTATTTGGCTAGTGGACAAAGATAGACGTACAATATTAGGGCATAGAAGGAAAATTTTAGAAACCCGCATGGAATGGTGGTGATATTCCTGAATTACGAGTCACGAGTGTATTAAAAACAGGGGATGTAAGTCATATTTCTGAATGTTAGTGTAGGTAGTGTATTAACGACAAACTTCAGGAGATGAAGTGATATTTAGATTTGGTCAAAACCCATAAAGGTAATATCACAGAAGTCAAAACTCTCTTTTGTAGTGATCTGTATATAGAAATCTGGAATTATACCAGATTCAGTATATTCTCTCGTTTTTTGCTCCCTTGTTTATCAGTATCTTATCATTGGTTGAGAAATGTTGTATGTAACGAAAGAGTCCAAAAAAAAAAAAAAAAAAGGACGAAAGAGAGCAACATCTGATTAATGTGTGATGGGCCATAAAGTTCATTCGCCTTTGCCACCTAAGTTGGCGCCTTGAAATTAGTAGCAGACTCATAGCTTTAATTTAGTGGAGGTAAAATTTTTACAGGGTTTGGAGGTAACGCCTTTAATTAAATTTTTTTTTTTTTGTAGATATAGTATAATATTATGTGATTTTTTTCATAAGTTTCGTGTATATATAGGGGGTTGGAAATTCTGTGTCTTTTTTTTTCTTACTATCGCACAGAGGACTTCTGTGAAACTTCAAACTTCATCTACATGGAAACAATTTTTTTTTTTTTTTTTTTTAAGAAAATGCCTTGTGGGACACTAGCGGACTCTAGGTGATTTTTGTTTTGCTTTTTGGTCTTTCAATATATAATCTATATACATATATATACACACACAATCTAATACTATAAAATTAAGAGCGGGAACACGTTGTCAATTAAAACAATGTCAAAGTTCTGCAAAGTTCTAAAATTTATAGAAGAGTAATGATATGCTTCCTAAATTTCTACTTCAAAAAAGCTTCCCAAATGACCTAGCAGTGGAGCAAGGTAAACAACTTCCGATCAAAATTCAATTGGCCCCACTTTATTTGACCTGGTCCCACTGCCAAATCATTTGGAAAATATTTTTGGGATAGAAATTTGGGAAGCATATCATTATTATTTACAAAAGTCCCCAAATTATTAGAAAATCTTAGTAAAAGTCTACATATTATTTAAAACTATCATATATATAACTTATTTTTTCCTGAAAGTTCAATGGGGGCGACTGCCCCTGTTCGCACCCACTATGGGTCCACCCCTGCTTGAAACTATTAAGCAGTTATGAGAGAGGTCTTATTTGATATCTACCTATTGGGGTAAAAGCTAACCATAGAGATGAAGCAAATGGATAGGCCTGTTAATGGACCGGGATCTTGGCCCGGATCAGATCCTGATCCAACAAATTTTTTTTAATGGATTTGAGCTTTTTTTTAAGATCCATATCCATATTCATATCCATATCCATTTAGAATGTTAGATAGACGGATCGAATATGGTTTTGTGTAGGGGTGTGTTTCGACCGGAATGGATCAGAAACACCCCTTTCGGAAAAAATTCCAAAATTTTCGGAAGCCAAAAATGCATTCCGAATTCCGTTCCGAAATTTCGGAAATTCCAAAATTATTTCCGATTCCGAAATTTCAGAATTTTTGAAATTTCATCAGATTCGGAATTTTTCAGAATATTCGGAATTGAAGCTTAATGGGATTTCACTTAAACTTGTAGGCCTTTTATAGAAGCACATTACATCCTTTTTTTTGTGTTTTTTCGATGTGGGATGAACACAATTTTTGGAATATTTCGGAATATTTTCGGAAAAGTTTCGGAAAATACAATTTCGGAATATATTCGAAAAATTTTCGGAATATTTCGGAATATTTTCGGAAAAGTTTCGGAAAATACAATTTCGGAATATTTTCGGAATTTTTGGAATTTTCGGAATTCTAAAAACAATTCCGATTCCGATCCGATTTTTTTCAAAATTTTCGGAATTCAAAAATTCGGAATTTGGAATGCATATTTAGTTGCCAAAATCGGAATTTTTCGGATCGGAATCTGTCGGAATCGGAATTTCCGTTCCAAATGACACCCCTAGTTTTGTGGTATCCGATCCGATCCGCCTAAGATCTGGATCTGAATAAGAATAAACAATGCACAAAAAAATATACATACAATACACTGAATAAGATTACTATTACATATGAAATTGACCAACGTATAGAGTATATACTAGATTATACATATTTACTTTCAGTGGTATATTATTTTGATTTACAGATAGGATTTTTCTACATAATCAAGTGTATTGATGGGTCAAACATTGATTGATTTTTGTATATACATAGAGAAAAATAATAAAAACAATAGTTTCTATGGTAATACTAGAATACATATAAGTGGCTAAGTTGCCGTTTTAGATTCGACAATCAGATCCGAATATCCAAATCCGATCAAATCTGGATATGGATTAAATAAGACAGATCTGATGGATAAATGGACCGAATCTGAATAATAGAATTGTTAACGGATCTGGATCTAATTTGTATGGACCTGTTCCAAATCAGATCTATTTACAGGCCTAAATGAAAATCTAACCCATAACCCAATGATAAAATTCTAGTTAATCAAACAGACTAATCTCTCTCTCTCTCTCTCTCTCTCTCTCTCTCTCATAACTAACAAACTTTTATAGCTGATAAATCCGAAGAAAAAAAAAACTATGAACTCACTTTTCAGCTTTTTGTTAATCTAGAAAATGCATAACCAAGTTAGCTAGAGCTCGTTTGGTTAATTTATTGAGGGATTTGAGTTTGTCCAACAAAAACTTTGCACTTTTTCACAAATTAAATCCATTTTAAAGATAAAAAGACAGCTTAAATAAAAAAAAAAGCAACAATTTGACGTATTTTCAAATATCTATTAAAGAACAAAATTTCTTAATTCCACAGCAATACCAAACAGAATCTTCGTTGCATTTTATGTGCACAGATTGAGTCCTTCCCTTTCTTGGTTCTCTTACTAAGGTTTAAGTTTTATCGCAAGTCACACACTCTACGGAGTAAATGTCTTATGGTTAATGTTATGTGCATATAAAGTGTGTACATAAATATTTGAGTCATTCATTTTGATGGAGTCTGTACATGTATACATAAGACCCACCAAAATTAACAGCCCAGATCTTTATGTTGGATAAATATGTGTTTTTGGCCATGTTTGAGGTCAAATAAATGTGAGACCCATTTAGAGTTTGAATGGAGTCCTTGTGGATTTGTGTTCTTCTCCATGAGGAGATGAACTTTGGATATTTACATGTCCAAAATTATTATTGAGTGAATAAGAAATTAATCCATTGAATACATTTATATAATGTACATACATGAATGCATGAGAAATGTATATAATTTATTATAATGTATATGCATGGAAAATGTACATACATGAATGCATTTATTCTCATTCATGGATAATGCACATTCATAGATGAATCATGTATATACATGGATGAATCTATAGATTCATAATGGATATACATGGATGAATCCACAAATACATAATGTACATCCAATGAATCCTCTCTCCCCTTAGTTCTATATATTCTGAGCTTTCTCCTCAAAAATTTTAGAGTCAGAAAAACAAGAGTTATTTCCTTCCTTCCAATGTTCCTTCCTGAGAGAGACACAGAACATAGTTGGTTCACCGGAGCAGTCGAACACCGTGCTTGTCTACTGCTGGTTATTGCCGCTGTATCCTGGGAGACAGACGCCGACGATTTCCTCAAGCACATCCGATGAGGCGGCGAATCTGTTTTAAGGAAACTGTGAAATATCACAGGCATCGGTTTGATCTTCTTTGTTGTTGTTTTTCCAGTTATTGCTTTCTATTTACATATTATAATTCTGTTTCTGTTCAAGTTCTATTTTTCCAGTTTGTAATCCAAAATCTGTTTCTGTTTTCCAATTGTATCAATATAATTTTTCCAACACTTTATATTTATGTGTATCAATCATTACTCATATCTTATACAATTGTTTCATCTTCTTGTATTTTTTGTGCACAGGCTGTTTATTTTGTTTTAAGTAAATGTTATGATGTGACGTACCATGCATACTCTATTTTTTTGTTGAAATGAAAAAAGGTCTTAAATTTAAGTATATCGAGACACTCTTATAATGAAAGGATGAACCAGGTAATTTTTACACTCTTACTGTCTAATAATTTAAGTACACAAGTCACCTCATTTCAAACCCAGTCCAAGCTATTCTTTGGGTGGTCAAGTGCACAATGCTAATCCAAAATCTGAGACACGTCGATCGGCAGAGAAAAGTTGGGATATGGAATTTCATGCATGAAAAATTAGAGAAATTGTTTTTTCAATTGCTTTTAATATCACATGTTTTCGCAATAGTCGTGGTACACAGACCACTGTTGTGGTACCAATCCATACCATCTAATATATAAGATATCCCAAATATGAGAACATAACATTACTCACGAAATTAATGCTCTATTTGGTTCACGGCCAGTTAGTGAAGGATAAAAAAAAGGAAAGTTAAATATTTGAAGACAGCAAATTATTTCTATAGACTTTTACTTTATGCTGAAATTATTGTAGAAGTTTTTTTTTTTTTTTTTTCTATTATATAGAGAAAAGAAGAAAATAAAATTCAAGACTCGTAAATTTCAAAAATTCTTAGTATACTATTCATCTTTTTTTTTTCCCTTTCTATTTTGGTCATTTTTTTCATTTGTAACCAATTACATAATATTAAAGTCTTTTCCTCAATATTTTTAAATATTTTTCCTCACTATATCTTCACTTTTTTTGTTTAAATAATTACGTTACTGCATAATTTATGTCCATATCAACTCTTTTCATATTGACTCCCTCGTTCTAACCTTGCTCCAGCATCTTCCACACCTCTCCACCGTCGAGCCCCTCCAGGCTCTCCCATGGCTTTTCTCCATGAGAAAGCTTGGTTTTTCCTCTCTTTTTTTTTTTTTTATATCTTTTTTTGCGTTTTTTATTTCTCCTTTAGAGAGTCTATATCCTTTTCTGGGGGTATTGTCTCTCTTTGAGGGTTTGTCCTCTCTTTGTGGGAGTTTGTTTTTATGTGTTTTTTTTTTTTTTATTCTTGTTGTCTTGGGTCTCCGGCGAGATTTTTTTGATTTCATGGTTTTTGTGCTAGTATCCAGCTTTCTTTTTGTTAGATCTGTAGCTTAAAGGGGTTCTTGGTGCAAACTCGATGCATGCTTTTGGGGGCGATCCTCGTTGGTTGGCGGTGTTTGTTTGGCAGTTTCTCCTCAACTCCACCTTATTAGCAGTGCTACAGTTCGAGATATCTTTAGACATGAGAGACTGTAGTGCGGGTGTCACAACAATTGTCTGTGTTTGCTTCTTCTTCTTTTTTTTTTTTTTCCTGATTTTGTTGTGCTTTTATGTTGTTCTTTTGGGTTTTGTTGTTTTTCTTTCTTTTGATGTTGTACTGGTTCCACTTGGAATCCATTTGTCTGTTGAATGTTATTTGTAACAATAAAAAATAATAATAAATTAATAAATTTATGTCCATATCACACCCCATTCACAAAGGTATAAAAAATAATTGTTTGGACCACACTAAACGTGGCGTGTAAGTTGGGGGTGAAATTGACTAGCTACTACAAACTTATTCAATAATGATTGATGCAAAAATTTGAGTACAACAGTGGATGCCACAAGTGCACCATCATCAGTGTGCGCACAAGAATCTTTCATTCCATAGTGTTCCCCATTTGTTTAATACTACGATAGTGATAATATTAAGAAGTAGACAAACAATGGCTGTAATTGATGTTCTGCATAGGTTACATCTATTGAGGCATAAACATCATTGTTGATAAGGTCTTCGGTCTTTGGCGGACAAAACACTAGAAATTAATTACTCCGGACTTTCTACATAGTGATCACCCAACGATGTAGTTTGCAAAACAAACAATTTTAAGCCGGCAACTCCTAGATTTGCAGATCCTGTGTTCCAATGATTGGCATTTTGGTGGAAGGTATGTGCCATTTTTGGCTACAACACTAATACTCCGTATTTCAGTCCCCCGAAGCTAGCATTTAACGATATGGTCCCACACTGTACAATCTTGTCCGCTTTGGATTCACTGGCGCACAACTTTATCCCTTGGGTTTTTACCAAGAGATTTTGTACAGTAGGGATTTCTCTCCCTACATATGAGCATGCATGCGTCTTCACCTTTTTTTTTGGAATTTATTTAGGAGTAATACTTAGGACATAACTAAAAGACACAATCTTGGGCTACAACTTCTATTTTATGTCTATCTCTCTCCTAGTGGTCCTAGTGGTTCTAGTGGGTACTGTGGGGTCCACTGGCACTGTAGGGCCCGTCAGGAGAGAGATAGAAACAAAATAGAGATTGTGTCCCAATGTGGTGTATTTTGATTGTGTCCCAAGTATTACTCTTTATTTATATAATATATATTGTCTTTGTCTTAAATTAGTTGTTGGCAATGAAGTGGAGATTAAAGAGGGATTGTTTGAGAGGTTATACGTGGAGTATCATATTTTTGTTGCATATAAGGGGTTTTAAATTTTTGGGCGTGGCCACATCATTGTTTGTGAAGAATACAAGTGTTTCTAAAGAAAGTCTTGGGGGTTCCTCTATATTTTAAATTAGAGTTTTTAAATAAATTGGGGGATTGTGGCATAATTTGGTTCATAATATAAGGGTGTTCCAAAACTTGGGAGGGACATGGAATAAGTGGTGTATAATATAATGGGTGTTTTAATTATTTAGGTGGGGCCTAGCATAATTAGTGTATAATATTAGGAGTTATCTTTAAAACTTGGTGTTAGTGTGATGGTGGTGGCTGGTGGGAGTGGCATGGCCAGATGGCCCCTTCTGTTCCCATGTATCCGTCAGTATTAGTAACCGTGGAAAATAAAAAGGTAATGTTTTGTTTACCAAATTTTGCATTCCTACACTACACCAAAAAGGTCAAGCTGGTCACGTTTCGCGTTTTTTTATTTAGCACTGCTTAAAATCATGCCAAAATTTGAAACGGTTTTTGAACTAAATGATGCGGTTTTTAGCAGTGCCAAATATGGCACGGTTATAATCAGTGCCAAAAGTGTCTTTTACGTGCCAAATTTAAAAATAAAAAATAAAAAATAAAATGTTGACCACACCAATTGATTTTAAAAAATGTTGACCACCCCAATTGACTTAAAATTTATCTAAACCCTAGAATCTCAAACAAATGAAATGAAAGACTGAAGACGAGAGACTGTGAGATGCCACCGCCTCCTCCTCCACGCCACCGCTTGGTACGCCACCTCCTCCACGTAAATGCCTCCTCTTTACGACAGTCTAGTACGTACATTAAAGCTCTCTCTCTCTACGCCGTTGCCTACATTGATTGTTGTTGAAATATATTTTCCCCCCAAAATCCTAACAACCCTTGAATCCCAAATATGTATTCTACTGTTAGGTTTTCTCCCCTAAACCTCTTTTAATTTTTTAATGTTTCCATTTCCTTAGTGGACATAATAAGATTACAAAATCAGATTTTGCTGATGAAATAGTCGTTGAAATCAAGGGGTGGGATTGATGGGTTAATTTATATGTGTTTAGCGGACTGATATATATGTTTATCTTAGAAGACCACTGATATAATTATCTTGGGTAGATCTAAAGCGAGAAGTAGAGAGAGAGAGAGAGAGAGAGAGAGAGAGAGAGAGAGAGAGAGAAGGAGATAAATGGAAAGTAAGAGACAGATTTAAAGAGAGAAGTAAGGTTAGGAAAATAACATATTCATTCCTATCCTTACTAGCGCACGAACAGGCTATAAATAGCCTTACAATTGATGCATGCAGAATGGAAACTCATGAACTACCAATGCCTGTTTACATAGATCGTGTAAACTACTACGGTGTATATAATTAATGCATGATCTACTACTTCCTATTTACAAGTAACGTGGCCAATACAACTACTTAGTGGAAAGTGGGTCACACAATGCCTAAACTAATGCAATAATTGGAGGTAATGGGTGATAGAGCAATAATGCAGTTCATGCAACCAAAGCAATTCGACACCTTCAATAACCAACTTGACCAATTCATTCCTTGTCCACGTTAGTGGCCTTCTCCGGCTTGCATGGCTTGTATACGGCTCATTGCATAGCTTGTGTTTGGGTATGTTTGTATCAATTCCCCTGGGCTTGAAATATCCTTGGCCGCAAGGATGAAATCTAGATAAGGCCACTTATTTTCCTATGTGGCCTCTTCACGTGAGGTACCCCGCCATTGCACCAAAATTTCAATTTTAGGCCAATACCTACCCTTTTGGATTATGTGACTATCGAGGATAGATTCGGGTTGGGGAAAGACATGGATGTGTCGATGATGGGTGGAAGGCTAGGCGAGAGAGGCACAATTGATCCATGTTTAGGTTTGAGAAGACTTACGTGAAAGTCGTCATGAATCTAGGACCCAGGAGGCAACTTGAGTTGATAGGCAACAGGACCAACATGAGCCAAAATCTTGAATGGACCGAAGAAACGAGGGGCCAATTTGAGATTACTACGAAAAAGAAACAATGGTTTGGCTGTAAGGCTGAAGCTTCAAGAAAATGTAGTCCCCCACATTGAAGGTTAGTTCTTGGCGGTGTTGATCTGCCTTAGCTATCATACGATCCTAGGCTTGGAGTAAATTTTGGCGCAAATTCTTGAGAATAGTCTCACGATCACGGAGATAATCATCCACAACTTGGACTTTAGTTGTTCCGGGAACATATGTGAGTAAATTAGGAGGAGGTATACCATACACAACTTCAAAGGGGAAGAATTTGGTAGATGAATGGATCGAGGTGTTGTAACTGAATTCGGCCCAAGCTAGCCAATCCATCCATTTCTTTGGTTGATCACATATGAAACATCGTAGATATCGTTCCAATACACGGTTGACAACTTCAGTTTGGCCTTTGGATTGAGGATGATAATTAGAACTCATACAAAGCCTTATATCGTGTAATTGAAAAAGAGCTTGCCAGAAGGAACTCATAAATACCTTATCACGATCACTGACAATTGAGGTCAGAACACCATAGAGCTTAACAATATTGTGAACAAAAGAATGGGCGATGGTTGAAGCCGTGAATGGATGACTAAGTGGCACAAAGTGAGTATATTTTGACAATCGATCTACCACTACCATGATCACCGAATAACCTTGTGATAGGGGAAGACCTTCGATGAAGTTCATGGATACATCGCACCAAACCCAAGTGGGAACGGGTAGGGATTGTAGGAGGCCTACCGGCCGTAAGCTTTCAGTTTTGCAACGTTGACAAATATCGCAATTTTTAATGTGGGACTTGATAGCCATGCGCATTTAGGACCAATAAAAACAAGATTTCACATGGCTGAGTGTTTTTTAATACCCGAAGTGGCCACCTGTTAGCGACGAGTGACAGCCCGTAATGATCTCAGCGAGCAATGTCGAATCGGGACTCAAAAGGACCCTCCCGTTTCTAAACCAAACACCATCTCGTTTAGAGTATCTGTTGGAGCTCGATTAGGGTGGTGACTCCTCAAGGGTGGTGTAAAAGGGGTTAGTGAGAACCTCTTGTTGTAGAATAGACCACCAGTTGGCTATCAGAAGAAAAATAGCCGAAAGTTCAAACTCAGCTACTCGAGAAAGGGCATCAGCACCTTGATTGTCCTTTCCCTTTTTATACTAAATAGTATAATCATACCCCAAAAATTTTGGTAACCAACGAGTCTGTGCAGGAGTTGTGAGGTGTTGCTCAAGGAGGAATTTCAAACTTTTATGGTCAATTCGAACAATGAATGGTTTTCCCAAGAGATATGGTCGCCATTTACGAATGGCCTTTACCACGGCTAGCATTTCTTTCTCATAGGTTGAGAGTGGAAGAGTCAAACCCTTTAAGTCTTCACTGAAGAAGGCAATTGGTCAGCCTTGTTGAGTGAGGATCGATAGCTCCAATTCTGGCTCCACGTTCATCATTTTCCAGAATGAACGGTTAATTAAAGTCTGGCAATTACAATACAGGAGGAGAAGTCAGAGCCTTCTTGAGTTTAAGGAAGGCGGTGGCTGCCTCTGGAGTCCATTTAAAGTTGTCTTTTGTAAGGAGTTGATGTAGAGGAGCTGCGATAATGCCAAAGCCACAAATAAACTTGAGGTAATAGCCGGATAACCCAATGAATCCGCGTATACCCTTAACCATGGTGAGTGTTGGCCATGCCTAGATAGATGAATTTCGGCCGAATCAACAGTGACTCCTTCCGCAGAAATTAAATGACTGATATAGTCCACCTGCAAAATATCAAAGCGATATTTTGATTTTTTTTTGCAAACAATTGGTTAGTAATAAAACCATCAGAGCTTTGGTGAGGTGTCGGAGGTGGTCTTCCCAGGTGCGACTATATATCAAGATATCGTCGAAGAAAACTAGAATGAATTTGCAGAGGTGAGGCCGGAACATGTCGTTCATGAGACTTTAGAAGGTAGTCGGGGCATTCGAGTGCCCGAATGTCATCACTAGGAACTCGTAATTGCCCTCATGAGTGCGAAAGGCAGTTTTGGGTATGTCGTCGGTGCACATGCGTATTTGGTGGTAACCCGAGCGAAGATCTAACTTGGAAAATTTTTTAGCTCCATGCAATTCATCGAGAAGCTCATCAATGACCAGAATGGGATATTTATCTTTAACAGTAATGTTATTCAACGCTCGGTAATCCACACAAAAGTGCCACCCACCATCTTCTTTTCGTATGAGTAGTACCGAAGATGAGAAAGGGATGGTGCTGGGTCGAATTAATCCAGAAGTGAGTAATTCTTTGACCAGGTTTTCATTTTCGGCCTTCTGATAGTACGGGTAACGGTAGGGTCAAACACTAATGGGTCCTTGGTTTATTTGGAGTGGAATTTTGTGGTCGTGACTGCGGTTTGGGAGAAGTCAGGTGGGTTCATCAAAGACTAATTGAAATTGCTCTAAGATTTGGTTAATGTCAGTTTGGTGGGTCTGGGTTGGAATGGGTACTGGACAAGGAATGATTTGGAGGAACACCCCAATGCCTTCTAAATGTTGTAGTTGCTTGTTGCTCAAGGCCTCTATTTTCGATCGACATAAGCCGTGTAGTTGGTGGGATGTGCCATCTTTGCAAAATTTCATGGTCAATGCCTGATAATCGATCTCAATTGGCCCAAGTGTTTCTAACCATTGAACGCCTAAGACAAGTTGGCAAGCGGCTACTGGTAATACATAAAAATCAATGGTGATTGGGTGGTCTTGAACAATTAAGGTGAGACCCAAGCATTGTCCGACACAATGGATTTTTCCCGATTTGCCACCATAACTTGGAATGCCTTATCATGCACAACGCGAAGCCCAAACTTGGACACTACCTTCTAATAAATGAAGTTGTGGGTGCTCCCACAATCAATAAGCACGGTGACTTCATTGTTCTTCAATTTACCTCATAGTCGGAGGGTTTGGGGGCGCGCGGATTCAGTCATTTCATGGAAGAAAATTTCGAGAAGAGGTTTGAGTGGGGTATGAGTATCTTCAATTATCTCATGATGTGAGGAGTTTGGGTTATCTCCGACGTCATGGTGGGATTCGGTGTGGATGGTTTTGGGAATGAAATCTACGAGTTGCGAAAAATCTTCGATCATGAAGAGTTGGGGCTTTGTGCAACAATGGCCCGACACGTATTTCTTGTTGCAATAGTAACATCGACCTTTTTCTCTACGGACCCTTGCTTCTTGAGTGGTGATACGCTTGAAGGGTGAGTTTGCGGTTGTTGGATAAGTGTTTAGTTTAGGGGTGGGTAGTGGGCCAAGGAGTCCCATAGTTGGGATACTCATGGGTTTTGGCGACATCAAGTGTGGGATGAAAGGGAGAGAATAAAAGTGGGCTTCTTTTGTAAGTTGTTGCGCTCCTCAATGAGGCATGCGACCCCAATCGCCTTGGATAAGGTACGTGGTTTCTTAATCTTCACATCAAGACGTACTTCGTCCTTCAGACCCGCTGTGAAACACCCAATCAAGTAGTTGTCTGGTAGGTCATCGACTAGTTGGGAGAGCCTTTCAAACACTTCTTGGTATGCCACCACAGTGGTGGTTTGCTTGAGCCGTGTAAGAGCTTCGGCGGGGTCTTCAAAATCTATGGGTTCGAATCTGCGGAGTAAGGCGGTTGTGAAATCCTTCCAGTGAATGGGTCCTTTGGCTTTTGTGAACCAAGGGTGCCATTGTAAAGCTATTCCCTCGAGATGAAATGAGGCAAGTTGAACTTGTTGGTCGGGAGTAACCTGATGAAATTGGAAATATTGCTCTGCTTGGTATATCCAACCAGTCAAATCCTCACCAGAGAATTGCGAAATTGGAGCTTGAGGGTAAGGAATGGCTTGGTGGTCACTGGTCAGTTGGTTTGGTGATGAGCTTGAATTGGGGGCGAATGGGTTAATGTTGAGTATATCTGGATGCAAGGCGGTAGCAAGGTTAGTGGGTAGGGTGTCGAGCTTGGCCATGATGGTTTGGAGGGTATTTTGAAGGGCGTCTTGGTTGTGGTGGAGTTAGTCGAAGTTGGACTCGTGGTCAGCTAGAAGTTCACTTACTTCATTTCAAAACTCGGTGTTTAATTTCCCTCAGGTGTCCATGAAACTGACTCTGATACCACTGATATGTTTATCTTAGGAGACCACTAATATAATTATCTTGGATAGATCTAATGTGAGAAGCAGAGAGAAAGAGAGATAGAGAGAGAGCGAGAGAGAGAATGAGATAAATGGAGAGTGAGAGACAGATTTAGATAGAGAAGTAAGGTTAGGAAAATAACATATTCATTCCTATCCTTACTAGCGCACGAACTAGCTATAAATAGCTTTACAATTGATGCATGCAGAATGGAAACTTATGAACTACCAATGCCTATTTATATGGATCGTGTGAACTACTACTGCCTATTTAATTAATGCATGATCTACTACTTCCTATTTACAAGTAACATGGCCAATACAACTACTTAGTGGAAAGTGGGTCACACATTGCCTAAACTAATGCAATAATTAGAGGTAGTGGGTGATAGAGCAATAATGCAGTTTATGCAACCCAAGCAATTCAGCACCTTCAATAATCAACTTGACCAATTCATTCTTTGTCCACGTTAGTGGCCTTCTCCGGCTTACATGGCTTATATACGGCTCATTGCATGGCTTGTGTTATCACGGACATAGTTTCTATTTTACTTGAAGCTATCCCCCTAGCCGTGTAATATTTATCTTATTATATATCTTCATGCAATGATCTTTATTATATGGTGTGAATATATGCCTACTTATTTTAAGCTTTCTCCCTTATTTATTTGTTCGTTATGGGTGGTTCTTTTGAGTTCCATATTGCTTTGAGTGGAGACTTTAAGTATGGTAGAATTGCTCCCATGTGCTACCACTTTTTTCATGTATTAGAAGCACTTTGGACCAACATCAAAGTTTTGGTGTGAATGTATTTGTTTTTCCTTTTACCCCAAAAATGTTTTGGTGTGAATGTATTTGTTTTTCCTTTTACCCCAAAAATGATAGAATGATCATTAAAATCTCTTTATATATATATATATATATCTAGGATAAGGTTGAAATGCTTCTGAAGTTGTTTCAAGAGAGTGATGAGGAGGAGACATTGGATTGTGGTCCAATCTTTAAGACATTTGGGAAAGAGACGATAGGGCGAGTGTGTTGTGTTGGGTCTATAATTTCTAGGAAGGCCATGATGGCTTCGGCATTTGTGCGAGATATGCTTCTAGAAGTCAACACTGTCACAATGTTTGTAGTTATAGTAGGAAAACGTAGCTCAACGTTGTCCCTATAGTTCATGGCCATCGCTTGAAACCGAGATAAATGCCTATTATTCTTGACAAAACCAAAGTTCATGGCTGTCGGCTTTGGGGTGATGAACAAGCCTCTTGTAGCATATTGGGAGATGTGGGTATTGGTGGATTTTTGTATTGGCATGGCGACCTACTCTACCCCCCTCCCCCCACACACACACGACGACAACGACGACACTGATGAAGGATAAAGTAGTAATATGCTAGATTTGCATGTTTTTTTTGTGTTAAAAACTTTATTTTGGATGATATGTTTTAGTATGATTATCTTTCATAAGACTTGCTATGATTTTTTTATTTATTATCGCAAACTTTTATGTATAGTAGCTGTGATTCTAGGTACTATTTGTGATACAAGTGCTCTTGCTATTTTTCTATTGGTGTCGTGATGCTGCCAAATTTTTTTCTCCTTAAAAAAATATCTGGCACGATTCAAAACCGTTCCAAAACGGTGTCAAAAGCGTGCCAAATTGAATATTTTTTTTCAGCCCGAGACCAAACTGGCACGATTTTAAGCAGTGGCAAGAGCATGCCAAAATTGATAATTTGGCACGGTTTTGTAGTAGTGCCAAAGCTTGGCAGATTAGCATGCCAAAATTGTGACATGTGTTGCGCACAAAATTGGCCACGTATTACCAACACTTTTGAAATTTTGGCTCGGTTTTAAACAGTGCCAAAAACCATGTCAGATTCCCCAATCTGGCATGCTTTAACCAAACTCTAGCACGATTTTAAACCGTACCAAAAAATTTGGCTCCCTGATATTTAAACGATGCCAAATTGGATCTGGCACTATTTTAAACAGTGTGAGTTTGCCGTTTTTAGTGTAATGCAAATATTTCCCAAATATATGTAGTAGTGGGCCTACTAAATTTTAATTGGAGTATATTGAAGTATGTTAAAGTGACCCTATAGTGGATCCACTGCCATATGTATTTGGAAAACAAAGCATTACTCAAAGAAAAGGTTTCTTTAGTATTTTTCTTTCTTTTATAAATCCTATGAACCAGCATGGAAAGTCTATGTTCGATTAGAGAGGATCAAATAATTTTGGAACATTGACATGCTAAGATTCCCTTTTACCTTCTTTGTCATCACTATAAGCAAGTTGGGGGCGATTGTTAAAAGTTATCTCATTTATAAATAAAATACTACTTGATGTATTTCTGAGGTGTTTCCAAGCAACATAACTGAACCAATTTTTTATGGCATTAGAGGTTACATAAAAAATCTAAAAGCCAAACATTACTGAAAGGTAAGAATGTAATACTTGTAATTTTCTCTTCATTAATAATATCAGTTTTCTGAATTTTTGCATTTGACCGATTATTATATTATTTAATTGTGTGACGATATCAACGTGTTGTAAGATTACTAATTAGACCGTATTAACCATACCGACTCGACCATAATAAGACTTAACTTAGTCCCGTACCCGGATTCGGACATTAGAAATAATACCTGGCTGCACGAAAATTGAGATCGACACACATAACGAGGACTTATGCACGCAAACTAAGGAAGTGGCACAAAACCCGAGATGGGCTCCACCATGGCCGGCCACTTGGCAGCCCATGCAACCTCCCTAGACACATGTCATCCTCTCCCGTGACACTTGTCCACTTGTTGGACACATGGCCTAGCATATATCCATGCACCATGACACCTAACCCCTACCATCTTCTATATATACACCCATGCACATGCATTACACCTCTCTTGTCCATTACAATCTGCATATATGGAGAGAGAGAGAGAGCTAGGATACGTGTAGTTCATGGAGAATTAGAAGAAGAATTAGGAAGAAAACCAAGTGTTCATCTTGCTCCCTTATATACACTTCCATATATACACCCATACACTTAACCACACTACCATGGAAACTTAGGAGTTGTGATTATAAGTCCTAAGAAGTTCAAGAAGATTCCCAGTAGAAAGAAAAGTCAAGAAGTTAGAAGAAGAAGAAGTTTCACCATTGAAGCTTGTGTTCAAACTTCCTAAGCTCAAATCAATAACCAAGCTTAATTCCAAATTTTGGTGAGTTTTCTAACTCACTTTAGAACATATATAGTATGTAGTAATGTTTAGTAAGTGCTTGATGTTGTTATTTTGAGATTTCCATGCCATGCAAGACAAATCTTCAAATCTGGGAAACAGAAACTTCCAACAGAATGTAGTTTAGTACAATGAACGTTTTGAGCAACTCAAAAATCCAAATGAAGCTAGTTTTTTTGTGAAGAAAGCTAACTCATTTACTTACAAATAACTCTTCTATAGCTTGGTCTAAAAATCACTCATTCATAGGTGAAATGCACGTACAACGCAGTGCTAAAAATCTGGGACAGAGCAGTCTGAAATATAGAGATGTCTAGGCAAAATGGACGTTTTTAGCAACTCAAAAATCCAAATGATGCTAAGTTTTTTTGTGAAGAAAGCTAATTCATTTATATACAAATCACTCTTCTATACTCGGTCTAAAAATCACTGCTTCATAGGTGAAATGCACGTACAACGCAGTGCTAAAAATTTAGGATAGATCAGTCCAAAAATTTAAGAAATGTCTAAGTAAAATAAACGTTCTGAGCAGCTCGAAAACCCAAACGAAGCTAGATTTTTTTGTACATGAAGATAATCCAATTACCTATAATGTTCTAGTTTTGAGTTTTTACCTATAATGTTCTAGTTTTGAGTTTCATCTACAAAGCAATTTATCATCCCCAAATAAATCATATTAATTCTGTCAACACAGTGAAAATATATCCTGGCAATTTGTACAGCTTTTTGTATGATGTATTGGTTATGCATTGTGTTGATTGATGATGCTAGTTTTTTGGTACCTGTGTTGTTATGATTATCTTGTGCTATGGTAGTGCTATCGTGTAGATGAGTAAGTTAAGGGTTTCATCTATATGTGTATTGGTATCAAATCCATGTTATGGATCCATGAGCTACACGCTAGGTTTCCATTGTTATGAATATAGTGTGATGACCATTAAGAGTTCATACCTAAGCTATAAGTATGTTGTATGGCACGATTATTGCATTGATAGTGATTGGGTAAGTTTCCATCGTAAGTATATTGCGTCGTAAAACAGAATGTCGAACGTATAGTGAAATCTTGACAGTTACAATTAAAAGTCATTTCATGAACCAAACTCCTTAACGAGTGGCGCGTGCATGGTCAGATATACGTGAGTATCAGCTGTGTAATATTGGAAGCAACTTATGCTGAGGATAAGTGTCAAATAGGTAAACCAGGCCGTGGAGGCCGGATAGTGAAAAAAGGGTGTGTTTGTTGGGTTGTAAAATTAAGTATCCTTTTGGTTCTTCATGACGAAACGAATATGGTGAAAACATCGGTTCTTCATGACGAAGTGATAGTTATTGAGTATCCTTTCGGTTCTTCGGTACGAAACGGATATGGTAAAAACTTCAGTTCTTCGTGACGAAGTGATAGTAATTGAGTAACCTTTCGATTCTTCGTGATGAAACGGATATGGTGAAAACTTCAGTTCTTCGTGATGAAGTGATAGTTATTAAGTATCCTTTCAGTTCTTCGTGACAAAACGGATATGGTGAAAACTTCGGTTCTTCGTGATGAAGTAATAGTGATTGAGTATCCTTTCAGTTCTTTGTGACGAAACGGATATGGTGAAAACTTCGGTTCTTCGTGACGAAGTGATAGCTATTGAGTATCATTTCAGTTCTTCGTGACGAAACGGATATGGTGAAAACTTTGGTTCTTCGTGACGAAGTTAAAGTTATTGAGTATCCTTTCGGTTCTTTGTGACGAAATGAATATGTTGAAAACTTCGGTTCTTCATGACGAAGTCAAAGTCATTGAGTATCGTTTTGGTACTTCGTGACGAAATGGAGATGATGAAAAATTCGGTTCTTCATGACAAAGTGATGATTCGTAGAGTTAAGACTTCTTTCGGTTCTTTGTGACAAAATGGATGTTCTTAAACTCCTCAACACTTCGGTTCTTCGTGACGAGGTGGTTAATGAAAGGCATTTTGGTTAGTAAATGATGTCGGATAACAGTAGTAGATAGTAGTGGCATTAAGAATGTCGAGATGAGTCAGGACGGTTGTTTGTATTCTTTTCGAATACTTAGTTGGGCACGCCGTCGAATACTTCGACAGCGAGAACGCGAAGATCCTAAAAGTCGTATTAAAAGTAGTAAACGTATTCTTGTTGTGTATGGCTATATACGTTCTATTTGATTTAGTTTTCTCACTCGGCTTTCATAAACTGACGACGTTCGTATCGCTGGACATTCCCATGTCCAACTTATCCAGGTGATGAGTACACAGGTTATGATACTACGCAGGAGAAGGACGTGGAGGAAGAGTACACCGAAGATGGCTATGGCTATGTTAGTTAGAGAGAAGACTAGCAGTATCTAATGTAAATGTTTTTTATTGTAACCAGAAGACTTAGCATATCTTTTGTAATAGTTTTGTAAGGCCCGAGAGCCATAAGAATTTGATGTATCTATAATGATGTATTAACTAGCTAAGTACTTTGGCTTCTTATTGTAATATATTCTAGTAAGCAAGCGTCGATTTTATCGTTTATGTTATTTATTTATTAGTATTTGCTCATCGACAATTCAATAATGCAACCAGTCACGTGCCTCAGGATCCAAGATTGAAATTTTAAAATTCTCCCTATTTTGGCTACGTCAGGGCGTGACAAAGAATGCCCGGCTTCTTCTAGAATGTGCGCTCTCACGACTGAACTGGCGTGTATTCCTCAAGGATGTGCCATGATGTTTTTTCTAATTAATTTTTAAAGGATAAATTATACTTTTAACCCGTCGATTTCACTTTAGTCACTACATTTTTACTTTTCTCAATTTAGTGCTCCAAGTTTAATAAGTGTTTCAATTTGGTCCAATTCATTGCAAATTTTTGGACTCTTCATCTCTAAAAATAATTAGACCAAATTGAGACACTTATCAAACTTCAGGGGACTGAACTGAGAAAACTAAAAATAGTACCCTGCACATGCACCCTTAAATTTATGAAAAATTTACAAATTCCCACAACTACAATCCCAATGTTGGTCCCTGCACCTACTAGGTGAAACCCAATAAAAAAAAGGTGCATAATTCCATATTAATCACTAAATTAAATTATTTGAAATCATTTGTTAATAACAGCATAGAACTTTTCTCTTTCTTCTTCTGTATCCAATAGAACAACATAGTTGTCAACCAACCAACATTGGAATTTGCAACAAACAACTTATGAAGTCAAGCACTAAAACCCAACTTCAAAGGATTCCACTGCCCCATATCATGCCCACTACAAGCAACCATTGAAGCTTCCTCCATGCTGCCCAAGGAGACTCCATTGTTGCACATATTGGAGAATGCCCTCATGTGTTTCATACCATATTGAGTTAGTGACCCACAATGTGTCTCAAACAATCTAACCTGTGATCATCCGCATTCATTAATTACTTATTGTGTTGTGAGAAATTAGAAGGAAGAAAAAAAATATATATATACTCCATGTGTCCCAAAATTTAGTGCCCTTTTGGTAATTCCAAGTATTCAAGGACATTTTTATTGTTGCGACAAAAAAATCATAGTTACCCTTCTTTTAAGTTCAAGATTTTAGTGTCACGTCAAGAGAAAAGTGAAAAAAGTTTTAGATGGTAAAGCATAAACTTGAAAAGTATGTAGTTAAACTGTATGCTAACTTTTTTGTAAAGGACTCTTAAAATAGGACACCCCAAAATGGAATAATAGACTCGTAATTTGATAAGGAGTGAGTGCGTATATTTATAAGAATGTATATTTTATATATTACCATGGATTTTAGACATTGCCAATCATCAACAACGGACAAACCAGACACTCTGACTGAGTTTAGTATAGAATGGCATTTTTGTGGTCCAAATAGAAACATTCCAATCAAATTCATGCTGCTATCCAAGTGAACTCTGTACTTTGTTGTTTCACTGATTTCTTTGAGAATCTCTATCTTCTCTTCTGATCCATCTTCTGAATTCTTGTACTGCAGAGTTGGGAAATAGATACACAGTTCATGATCTTTGCCTCTACTATAGTTATTATTAACTGAAAAATTATGGAATCAAATGGACTACTTGATATGTGATTGTCTTGAAAACGCTCATTCATTCAGACTTATGCTATGTTTGGTAGAAGGGACGGAAATTTGGAAGGAACAAAGGAGAGACTGGATGGAAGAGATGTCCTTGTGACTGCTTCTATGATACAGTTGCATAAACCTACCATTGACGTAGGGGTGTAAAAAAAATCAGTGGACTGAACTGACCACTTCGGTCGATTTTAGTAGAAAAATCACTCACATCTTTAAATCGAATCGCACAAATAAAACCGACCACTTCGGTCAGATTTTAAAACATAATAAAAAAATAAAAATAAAAAATCAACCAAACTAAATAAAAAATAAATAAAAAATCGACCGAACTAACCGATGTACACCCCTAGATTGATGTAACACTTCCAAAGTACCCAGAGAATCGTGATTGAGGCCCAAATCCATTTAGTTATTTTGGGACCTCAAAGCACTTCCTAAACGGGCCTCAAAGGAGTGCACTTGTCATCTCCTCCTTCTGTTTGATTAAATAATAGTGAAGGAAAAAAGTCAACATTGTATGTTTTTATTGTTATATCTTTTAAAAAATGATTTTTTTTAGAACTTTCAAGTTTAATGAGTAAGGAAGCCTCTCCTTTGTCCCAAAAGCTCACTTGGGTTATTAGTCTCCACTAAAGTCTCTCAAGACACCTAAGTTATGCTTACTAATCCATTTTAGCTCAGTATAAGGTTGTCACAACGTGCTCAAGTTGTTTGAAGATTAAAAAGCATAAAATATACTATAACTAAGATAGTAAAAAAACTACCATAGTGTATCACATACTAATTACATACAGAAAATAACACTAATGCATCATAACTAACTACATTTACTAAGAGAGAAATACAAGAACCATTTTATTATATTAAAAAAATTAAAATTTTTAAAATTTTTGCAATTTCACTTTACTGAGTTTCATGTTACTAAACAGCTATATTGACATTAAAGCACAACAAAAAAACATATGAGGCATGTAATGACTCACTCCCCCCAACTAGAACTAAACATTGTCCTCAATGTTTTAAACTAAGCACATAGACATATAAAGTAAAGCGAGAGAATGAAGGATGTTATCTCGAGGCGTTAATATTCAGATTTTTTTTTCTTTTATTTCTTTGTTAAGTTACCTGCTATATCATTAGTAGCAACAAGGAAAAAATAGATACTAAAATGTAATTACTCAGTAAATAAATTCGTTTAATCAAGATATTTATCATAAAGTAATAACCGAAATTTTTGAGGATCTTCCCAATAAAATAATTTAGCAGTGAGAGGAATGTGGGGATCCTCATAAAAATATAACTCCCCCCAACTAATGTCAAGCTCAAGGTCAGAGGATATGATGCAAAACATATGGCTTCCAAATTTTTTGTGGACAGTTACAAGAGGTATACCATACTTTTTAGGAATTATGTGCGAAAAACGATCTTTGGTGTTGGTATTTTCTATAACAGCCTCTATTTTAATACTAAAAACATGAGGAGGCCATGGTTCAATAAAAGGGGTAGGGCCTAAGTGATGTTCTAATGAAGCTTCATTACCCTCCGCTTGTATTAGAACAGAATCTATGGAAATATGATCTTAGGAATTTAATTTCTGTTCTATGCACACGGTTTTGGACTGGACTTGGATAAAGCTATCTATTCGGGCCTCTAAGTCGTTATTACTCAAGAAAGTCAAGCAGTCTACAAGATTGCTAGCTTCTTGTTGAAGTTTAAGATCATCTAATGTGGGCCCAAAAGTTTCTAAGTCCTCTCTCAAAGAATTTTGAAAAATAAAATTTTGTGAAGTACATGTGCTAGAATCCTTACCATCCTCTTCCACAACACATTATTTTTTGTTCATTGGTGAGGTACACATGATTTTCAAGCTCGGGATGAGAGCTTTAATTGCAGTGAGGATACATGATGGGCAACTTGGTGACACCACCTCTTCTACCGAAAGAGGTGAGGGTTCATGAATATTACATGAATCTAAACCAGATTTAGATGTTTCAATTATGTCCTCCCTAGGGTCACTATCAAAGGTATGGGGTAGAGTCAACAGGGAACTACTCTGTTCCTAGTTGCGTGCAATCACCTAAACTTTCATTATCTTTTAAAACCTCATTCTCATCCTTGTAACTCTCCTCACTATATATGTCATCGATTGAGGTGCTCTGAACAAAGAGGTTGTGCAACTTTATCCAGGCTGTGAAGGAGTTGATGTTTGGGGGTGTATATTAAGAAGAAGATGGTTCTACAACTTCATGCTCAATGGTTTGGCTTTGGAGTTCACACATCATTATGCACCTGTCATTATCCTCCAATTCCATTCCATTGTTGGTGTCTTGAAATTCGGGTTGTAGTGTTGAAGAACTCGTGTAATCTTCTATAGTTTGGCTACCAAGTGGTTGTTGATATCTAGCTTCTAATTTATCAATTGCCCTATATAGCCTTTTCATTTCACTAAGCAGCAATTTTAACATATCATTATCCTCAACTTGGTTTTTCTCCTCATTATAACCATACGAAGTTTTGCCACATTATGGTTGGTAGTACCATCCCATTGTGTTTGTGGAACAAGACTCGCAAAAGGAAAAGTCTTGATGCGTTTGGTAATCATGAGAACTACTACTATATCCTACATTATTATTTTGGTTATATCCCAATTGCGATT
Source organism: Hydrangea macrophylla (assembly GCA_033977485.1). Lineage (NCBI taxonomy): Eukaryota > Viridiplantae > Streptophyta > Magnoliopsida > Cornales > Hydrangeaceae > Hydrangea > Hydrangea macrophylla. The sequence continues at coordinate 98,490,483 of CM066995.1, forward strand.
GATAAAACTCTCCATGTAAAGGTTATTGATACGTTTGATAATATGGGGAACTACCACTAGTGTTTCCCCATGTGGTGGTTGGTAACACTCGGGTTGATAATGCGAGTCATATTTGGGAGCTTGCCAACTTGGGGGACAGCTTTCATTACCTAATGTGTACCTATTCGTGGTGTTTGGGTTGTATGGAGGATAATATGGATATGACATATTTACCCAAATTTTTTAAAACAATAGAAATTTTATTTATATTATTATAATTTTTTTCTTGTGAGAGAAAAAGTCCAAAGTTTTTTTTTTAACAGAAAGAAAAATTAGAAATAACTTAGTAAAATCCTAACCTAATTGCCTTTCCCGGTAACAACGCCAAAAACTTGACACGAAAATAATTTGTGCGCTCTTGTGCAACACCCAAGTGTAGGTGATCGTGCAAGTAATACTAGATAAGTCCAAGTCGATCCCACAGGGAAGGAATAGGGAGAATGTCTACTAAGTTACAACCTAAAGAAGGAAAAATATGAATATAGGAATGGAGGTGTACTAACAAATCCTAATTAATTAAATTAAACTAAATTACAAACTAAAGCATAAAGAAACATAACTAATGAAACAAATAAATTAAAGGTGTTGGAAACACATGAATCCACATTGATCCTAACCATCTACCATGCATACTCATTAACGTTCTATGAAGTTCATTCGTCTTCAACATTCCGTATTTTTCTAAAGATAACGATTCAATAGTCCTTACATGACAGGGACTATATTATCACAAGTGATTTAAAATACTTTGAAAGATAGTTTAAAACAATGGTTAATACTTGCACTCTAAATGGTGTTAGCATTCAAAGTGGTTTTCAAAAGTCAATGAAGAAAATAGCCTTAAGGCTTTAAGTTCTAAAAACTGTTGTGACAAACTGAACTTACTAGAATATTTGATGACAGATTTCTAAAATAGAAAATCTTGGAATACTTAAAAGAATCATCTCAAGAATTAACAAGTTCGATCGATCGAAGCGCTCTCGATCGATCGATCGATCGAACTGCATCATCCTTCAATCGATCGAAATGTCTTCAATCGCTTGACTGCTCTCTGGTTCAATCGATAAAAATGTCTTCGATCGATCGAGCCCAGGTTTTCTAAAGATCGCATGGCAGAGGTTGGGAATCAATGTTCATCACATATTCCCAATGTCTAAACTACATAAACATAAATAAACAAGTGCAGAAACAACAAACTAAAGCAATTGTAGCACTTAAACTAATAAACAATCAAATAAAGAAAAAGGAGAAGAAAAACCTAGAAATAATCTGAATATAACTTGTAATAAACTTGAAATCTTCAATAAAACAATGGAAAAGATGATGAAGAAGAACGTGAATCTAACTTATTCTACTCCTAATCTAACCCTAAAACTGGTATTTTTCGCATTCTAGAGCGTCCTCCCTTCGTCTACCATCAAAAAGACTTCTTTATAGGGTTCCTACAGACTGTACGCAACTTTGGGGGGAAAATAAAGTTCAATCGATCAAACTTAGTTCGATCGATCAAAGTTTCAATCGATTGAACTCTCCTCAAGGGCTTGAACTACTCTGATTTTGATAGCTCTGCGCACCGATGGGAGAATGGCTATATCTTTTCACTCGAACCTTGGATTGACCTCCAGTTTATGGCCACGTGACTGTAACTCAAAGATCTACATTTTATATTTCTAGAAAATCTTCCAAATCTAAAGTCTTTAATGTCAAAAATGGCATTTTCTCAACTATTTTCATTGCTCTCTTCACCAGAATCACTTTTCTTTAGCTCCACTTCATTGAAATACATTCTAATACCTATAAAAAAAAATGCACAAACATAAGTTTTAGCATTAACACAATAAAAACAATATTTTTATTAGAATGCACTTAAATCTAGGGACTTATGGATAAAAGTATGTATAAAAGACCATGTAATATGCTACAAATATGCACTTTTCACCTCTTATCACCCACCATCTGCTTTACATACGAGTAGTACCGGAAATGAAAAAGAGCAGGTGCTGGGTTGAATTAATCCAAAAGTGAGTAATTCCTTGACCAGGTTTTCAATTTCAGCCTGCTGATGGTACGGGTAGCGATAGGGTCAAACACTAATCGGTCCTTAGTTTATTTGGAGTAGAATTTTGTGGTCGTGACTGCGGTTTGGGAAAAGTCAGGTGGGTTCATCAAAGACTTATTAAAATTGCTCCAAGATTTGGTTGATGTCAATTTGGCGGGTCTGGGTTAGAATGGGTACTGGATAAGGAATGATCTGGAGGAACAACCCAATGCCTTCTAAATGTTGTAGATGCTTGTTGCTCAAGGCCTCTATCTCCGATTGATGTAAGCCGTGTAGTTGGTGGGATATGCCATCTTGCAAAATTTCATGGTTAATGCCCGATAATCAGTCTCAATTGGCCCAAGTGTTTCTAACCATTGAATGCTAAAACAGCTTGACAAGCGGCTACTGGTAATACATTAAAATCAGTGGTGATTGGGTGGTCATGAACAATTAAGGTGAGACCTAAGCATTTCCCGTCACAATGGATTTTTTTCCCGATTTGCCACCATAACTTGGAAGCCTTATCATGCATGACGTGGAGCCCGAATATGGACACTACCTTCTGATCAATGAAGTTGTGGGTGCTCCCACTATCAATGAGTACAGTAACTTCATTGTTCTTTAATTTACCTCATAGTCAGAGAGCTTGGGGGTGCGCGGACCCGATCATTTCATGGAAGGAAATTTCCAGGAGAGGTTCGGGTAGAGTGTGAGTATCTTCAATTATCTCATGATGTGAGGAGTTTGGGTAAGCTCCGATGTCATGGTGGGATTCGGTGTGGATGGTTTCGGGAATGGAATCTAGGAGTTATAAAAAATCTTCGATCATGAAGAGTTGGGGCTTACTGCAATGGTGGCTCGGCACGTATTTCTTGTTGCAATAGTAACATAGACCCTTTTCTCTATGGACCCTTGCTTCTTGACCGGTGATACGCTTGAAGGGTGAGTTTGCGGTTGTTGGATAAGTGTTTGGTTTAGGGGTTGATGGTGGGCCAAGGAGTCCCGCAGTTGGGTTACTCGTGGGTTTTGGAGACATCGAGTGTGTGAGGAAACGGTGAGAATAAGAAGTGGGCTTCATTTGTAAGTTGTTACGCTCCTCGATGAGGCGTGCGACCCCAATCGCCTCAGATAAGCTACGTGGTTTCTTGATCTTCACGTCAAGACGTACTTCGTCCTTCAGACCTGCTATGGAACACCCAATCAAGTAGTTGTCCGGTAGGTCATCGACTAGTTGGAAGAGCCTTTCAAACTCTTCCTGGTATGCCACCACAATGGTGGTTTGCTTGAGCTGTGTAAGAGCTTCGGCGGGGTCTTCAAAATCTGTGGGTCCGAATCAGCGAAGTAAGGCGGTTGTAAAATCCTTCTAGTGAACGGGTCCTTTGGCTTTTGTGAACCAACAGTGCCATTGTAAAGCTATTCCCTCGAGATGAAATAAGGCAAGTTGAACTTGTTGGTCGAGAGCAACCTGGTGAAATTGGAAATATTGCTTCGCTTGGTATATCCAACCAGTCTGATCCTCGCTGGAGAATTTGGAAAATTGGAGCTTGAGGGTAAGGAAGGGCTTGGTGGTCAGTTGGTTTGGTGATGAGCTTGAACTGGGAGCGAATGGGTTGATGTTGAGTATATCTGGATGCGGGGCGGTAGCAAGGTTAGTGGGTAGGGTGTCGAGCTTGGCCATGATGGTTTGGAGGGTATTTTGAAGGGCGTCTTTGTTGTGGAGTTGGTCGAAGTTGGACTCGTGACAAGCCAGAAGTTCACTCACTTCATTTTAAAACTCAGTGTTTGATTTCCCTCGGGTGTCCATGAAACCGGCACCTTCAGTAATCAACTTGACCAATTCATTCCTTGTCCACATTAGTGGCTTTCTCCGGCTTGCATGGCTTGTATACGGCTCATTGCATAGCTTGTGTTTGGGCATGTTTGTATCACGGACATAATTTCTATTTTACTTGAAGCTATCCCCCTAGCCATGTAATATTTATCTTATTATATATCTTCATGGAATCATCTTTATTATATGGTGCGAATATATGCCTACTCATTTTAAGCTTTCTCCCTTATTTATTTGTTCATTACGGGTGGTTCTTTTGAGTTCCATGTTGCTTTGAGTGGAGACTTTAAGTGCTACCATTTTTTTTCATGTATTAGAAGCACTTTGGACCAACATCAAAGCTTTGGTGCGAATGTATTTGTTTTTCCTTTTACCCCAAAAATGATAGAATGATCATTAAAATCTCTTTATATATATGTAGGATAAGGTTGAAATGCTTCTGAACTGTTCCAAGAGAGTGGTGAGGAAGAGACATTGGATAGTGGTCCCATCTTTAAGACATTTGGCAAAGAGACAAGAGGGCAAGTGCATTGTGTTGGGTCAATAATTTTGAGGAAGGCCATGATGGCTTCGGCATTTGTGCGAGATATGTTTCTAGAAGTCAACACAGATCACAATGATTGGAGGGAGAAGGTAGAGAACCTCAAAGAAGAGATGGAGGAGGTAGAGTCCACGATCATAGAATTTGTTAAAGATGTCAAGAGCGCAAAATTTATGCGTGGTAGCCACGAAATTCACACAACTTGTACAATAACTATTGCAAGTCCCATAAGTGTCACGCCTACTTCTGTACCTCAATTTTCTAGTCCCAATGAGTTGATGCCATGCAGAATACTATCTTATTCAGGCAAGATTTGTGGTTATAGTAGGAAAACACAGCTCAATGTTGTCCCTGTAGTTCATAGCCATTGCTTGAAACCAAGAGAAGTGCGTATTAATCTTGATAAAACCAAAGTGCATGGCTGTCCGCTTTGGGGTGGTGAACAAGCCTTTTGTAGCACATTAGGAGATGTGGGTATTGGTGGATTTTTGTATTGGCACGACGACCTACTCTACTGCCCCCTCAACCACCCTCCCCCCCCCACCCACACACACACACACGACGACGACGACGACAACATTGATGAAGAATAAAATAGTTATATGCTAGATTTGCATGTTTTTTTTTTTTTTGGTGTTAAAGACGTTATTTTGGATGATATGTTTTAATATGATTATCTTTCATAAGAATTGCTATGATTTTTTTATTTGCTATTGGAGACTTTTATGTATGGTAGCTATGATTCTAGGTATTATTTGTGATACAGGTGCTCTTGCTATTTTTCTATTGGTGTCGTGTTGCTACCAAATTTTTTTCTCCTTAAAAAAATATCTGGCACGATTCAAAACCGTTCCAAAACGGTGTCAAAAGCGTGCCAAATTGAATATTTTTTTCCAACCCGAGACCAAACTGGCACGGTTTTAAGCAGTGGCAAGAGCATGCCAAAATTGATAATTTGGCACGGTTTTGTAGCAGTGCCAAAGCTTGCCAGATTAGCATGCCAAAATTGTGACATGTGTCACGCACAAAATTGGCCACATGGCCCACGTATTACCAACACTTTTGAAATTTTGGCTCGATTTTAAATAGTGCCAAAAACCATGCCAGATTCCCCAATCTGGCATGCCTTAACCAAACTCTGGCACGATTTTAAACCGTACCAAAAAAAATCTAAAACCCAAACATTAGTGAACCAATTTTTAATGGTGCTAGAGGTTACCCAAAAACCATGCCAGATTCCCCAATCTGGCATTCTTTGACCATGTATTTTTGAGGTGTTTCTAAGCAACATAACTGAACCAATTTTTAATGATGTTAGAGGTTACATAAAAAATCTAAAACCCAAACATTAGTGAAAGGTAAGAAAGCACGGCTTCTTCTAGAATGTGCGTTTTCACAACTGAACTGGCGTGTATTCCTCAAGGATGTGCCATGATATTTTTTCTAATTAATTTTTAAAGGATAAATTATACTTTTAACCCGTCGATTTCACTTTAGTCACTACATTTTTACTTTTCTCAATTTAGTGCTCCAAGTTTAATAAGTGTTTCAATTTGGTCCAATTCATTGCAAATTTTTGGACTCTTCGTCTCTAAAAATAATTAGACCAAATTGAGACACTTATCAAACTTCAGGGGACTGAATTGAAAAAATTAAAAATAGTACCCTGCACATGCACCCTTAAATTTTTGAAAAATTTACAAATCCCCACAACTGCGATCCCAATGTTGGTCCCTGCACCTGCTAACTGAAACCCAATAAAAATAAGTACATAATTCCATATTAATCACTAAATTAAATTATTTGAAATCAATTTGTTAATAACAGCATAGAACTTTTCTCTTCTTCTTCTTTATCCAATAGAACAACATAGTTGTCAACCAACCAACATTGGAATTTGCAACAAATAATTTATGAAGTCAAGCACTAAAACCCAACTTCAAAGGATTCCACTGCCCCATATCATGCCCACTACAAGCTGCCATTGAAGCTTCCTCCATGCTGCCCAAGGAGACTCCATTGTTGCACATATTGGAGAATGCCCTCATGTGTTTCATACCATATTGAGTTAGTGACCCACAATGTGTCTCAAACAATCTAACCTGTGATCATCCGCATTCATTAATTACTTATTGTGTTGTGAGAAATTAGAAGGAAGAAAAAAAAAATAATATACTCCATGTGTCCCAAAATTTAGAGCCCTTTTGGTTATTCCAACTATTTAAAGACATTTTTATTGTTGCAAAAAAAAAAAAAAAAAAAAAGAAGAAGAAGAAGAAGAAGAAGAAGAAAAAGAAAAAGAAAAAAAGAAGAAGAAGAAGAAAAAAAATCATAATTACCCTTCTTTTAAGTTCAAAATTTTAGTGTCACATGAAAAGTGAAAAAAGGTTTAGATGGTAAAGCATAAACTTTAAAAGTGTGTAGTTAAACCGTACACTAACTTTTTCGTAAAGGACTCTTAAAATAGGGCACCCAAATAGAATAATGGACTCGTAATTTAATAGGGAGTGAGTACATATATTTATAAGAATGTATATTTTATATATTACCATGGATTTTAGACATTGCCAGTCATCAACAACGGGCAAACCAGACGCTCTGACTGAGTTCAGTATAGAATGGCGTTTTTGTGGTCCAAATAGAAACATTCCAATCAAATTCATGCTGCTATCCAAGTGAACTCTGTGCTTTGTTGTTTCACTGATTTCTTTGAGAATCTCTGTCTTCTCTTCTGATCCATCTTCTGAATTCTTGTACTGCAGAGTTGGGAAATAGATACACAGTTCATGATCTTTGCCTCTACTATTGTTATTATTAACTGAAAAATTATGGAATCAAATGGACAACTTGATATGTGATTGTCTTGAAAAAACTCATTCATTCAGGCTTATGCTATGTTTGGTAGAAGGGGTGGAAATTTGGAGGGAACGAAAGAGAGACGGGAGGGAAGAGATGTCATTGTGACTGCTTCTATGATACAGTTGCATAAACCTACCATTGACGTAGGGGTGTAAAAAAAATCGGTGGACCGAACTAACCACTTCGGTCGATTTTAGTAGAAAAATCACTCACATCTTTAAATCTAACCACACCTATAAAACCGACCACTTTGGTCGGATTTTAAAACATAAAATAAACAAAAAAAAAATCGACCGAACCAACCGATGTACACCCTTAGATTGACGTAACACTTCCAAAGTACCTAGAGAATCGTGATTGAGGCCCAAATCCATTTAGTTATTTTAGGACCTCAAAGCACTTCCTAAACGGGCCTCAAAGTAATGCACTTGTCTTCTCGTCCTTTTGTTTGATTAAATAATAGTGAAGGAAAAAAGCCAACATTGTATGTTTTTATTGGTATATCTTTTAAAGAAAAGTTTTAAAAAAGGGATTTTTTTTTTTTAGAACTTCTAAGTTTAAAGAGTAGGGAAGCGTCTCTTTGTCCCAATCTATCCATTTTTTGACGCATGGGAAATTGTGACCTTGGAGGATGCCATTTTCATCATTCCTTGTTTCAAGCAAGAGTTTTCGTCGTTCGGTCTTCCATCCACTCTTTCTTTCCTTTCTTCCCTTCTTTCTTTCCAAACAAGAATTAATATTATTGCCTCAAGTTTAGTTTATTAATACCAAGACTATAAGGCGTATGGGTCTATTTGGCAAAACTTTTTCAAACCAATCTTAAAAAAAAAAAAAAAAACTGCTTTTGACCAAAAGTGTTCCAAGGTATATATAGCTTTTGGGCCCATTGCAAATTTTCAAGATTAACTCATATTTTTTGCGATTGAATCGCAGAATCTAGCTTGCTAAACAGTTCTAATCACTTATGACCTACAAAAATTGTTTCCAAACACCCCTTTATAAAAAGGTTGTTCGCCACCGGCCAGCAAACTTTGCTGAAAGATGATCAAAAAGAGTGTAAACTAGAGCTCACCCTGTGCCATAGGAAGAGAAGATCTGCATCTCTCTGGTTAACACCTTCCATCTGTGTATCATGGTGAAGTTCTTCCATAGACAAGTTTTGTCTGGGAGCATTATTAGACCCCTGAAACTTAAAAAGCTTCTCTTTCCTAATGCCTTTGTCACCGTATTCGGTAACATGAGATCCGTCTACAAACGTGTTGTTCGAAGAAGTTCGTATCCTCACCTACACGGCAAGAATTTATAGAACTTGATACTCTCAATTCCATTCAACCACATTCTATTCTATATTCAATGCTCAAAGAAGATCTACAATGATATAAAATCTTACCGTATGATACTGTTGTCCTAGTGTTTCTATGTTCCGATTCTTTATATCACTGGAATAGAATTAAAGAAGAGTTCAGGGATGAGCTAATGATTAAGCATAATAAGAAGAAACAGAGAGAAGATTGCAAGTCAATTTTTGCAGCATCTCCATGATTGAAATACTAAATTATGGAGACAAAATGGTGAAATTAATTATTCAATTAAAGAATGCTAGTTTTGGGGACAATGCCCATTTTTCAGTAGTCAATGAAATTCTTTTTATGATTCCATAATTGCCATTACTATGAAAAAGGTTTGAGGAGGTAAATTAAAACAATAGAAGCAACTCACCAAAATGATTTTGAAAACAAAGTACTTTGGTTCGTTCTAATAGGTACCATGGAGGCTTATAATATTGTACATTTAACTCCACTTTTGAGGGGTATTTTGGTATTATTTGCTGGGTTCTTCCTTGTTACAAGAATAAAATCTGTTTGTTGGGAGTTTATTACTGATTTGGGAACTAATGAAGTTAGGTGGGAGTTTTGCTGGTGCATTCAATCAGTCTGTTTGGGAATTTGCTGGTGCATTCTAATGCACTTTGATCTCTTCAAAGGTCCTTTGGTATCTATTTAAGGAGTGTTCTTTTTTTGCAAATATAGAGAGACATATATAGATACAGAGAGACATAGAGGGTCAAACATACAGTGCTGAAAGAAATTCTTCCAGCAACACTTTGTTTTTGAAGATCATTTGTTGAGGACTTTCTTCTTCATATATTTGTATACACTTAAGGGTGTTTGTATTTGATTGAGACCTTTGTGTCTATTGTAATCATTTGTAATTCGAAGTTGTGATAGTGAAGAAGGAACTGACCTAAGGGTCTTGGTGGATGTAGCCTACGCATTGTAGGTGAACCACGTAAATCTCTGTCTTTTTATTTTCTCTGCTGCACTTTTATTTCTCTGTGATTTACACTTGTGGGAAATTCTGCTATTTTTTCCCAACATTATTTTACACTCAGTAACTTGTAGCCCTAAGTTTATGTTATTCAAGTGTACAATCTTCTCTTTCAACCTTTGAGCATGGTTAAAATCCCAGCATTTTCATGGACATGCCTTACTTTGTGGACACTAGGCATTTATGGTGTTCTTGTGTATTTTCTAGCAAAATTTTTTTTCTCTCGCGGATCCTTGATAGGGTTTTAACCCTAAGGCTCTATTTGGTTCTTGAATTTAGTGAAGGAAAAGCAAAGAAAACACAGAGGAAAACATTTTTCTTTGTTTGTTCAATAAAGAAAACAGAGAGGAAAATAGGAAGGAAAAGAAATATGGTGAAACTAGAATTATAAATTCTGAATATGATCAGTCATTTTCCTATTTTCCTGTGTAGTTCATGGATTAAGTGATAGAAAGAAAAGGAAAACGTACTCCTTTTTTTGGCTAGCAAGGAAAATTGGGAAAAACCTAGTTCTCCTTCTTATTTTCCTCTCCCTTTTCTTTTCCTTCACTAAATCCACAAACCAAACAAAGCCTAAGTTAATATTATACTTTCAAAACTTTTATTTCTAATGCCGATTTAAGCACATGCAGGAAAAAGCTACGAAAAAAAAAAAACACAAGGGAAATAATTTTCCTTTTTGTTTTCTTTTTCCGTTTTCTTTCTTTCTTTAAATCTGTGAATTAAACGAGCCAAAAACATCCGTGACAAGCATCAAAATTTCAGTTCCAAACTTCAATCGATCTTATGTAACATTTCAACATCTGCTAACTCAATGACTTTTTCATTCTTGTAAATTAAAAAGTGCAGCAGAGCATGTAGTACATACCTGTCTTCCAGCCAAGCTACACTGTACAAGTCCCCCAAGCAAGTTTCGTAACCTGGAGGAGGCGGTGAGATTTCATCCCCAGGACAGTATGTTGCATAGCTATCCTCCTTTTTATTAGACGCTGTTGTGACGTAAATGTTCAGACCTTCCGGCAACAAACCTTCAAAAAGGCTCCCTGCCTCACATGCTTCAATATATATAACCTATCATAATAAATTCAATCATGTAATAAGACTTTGCATGTGTATAGAAAATAATTGGGAAAAAAGTGCAGTGACATTGACCGACAAGAAGCTCGCGAAAGTACTCTTGAAATGGACGAAGCTAATTTGAAAAGTTGAAGGCAAATGGCAAACAATTGAGGCAAATCTAGCGATCTCAGACGAGCAAGACCATTAATGTGATTTTGTAACTAGTTGGTGGGCGAATAACTTTAAAAAAAAATTTAATAATAAGAAAATAAAAAATTGGAGAAGAATTTGTGTTTATTCACCCTATTTTGATTTGATTCTATATAATCGTAAGTTGAAATTTTTAGGAGTCTAGAACAATGAATATTTGGATAACTGTTAAAGGTGTTGTTTTTGGAGACCAAAGGATTATTAGTACTCCTAAGTTAATAAATTCAGTGAGTCTCTAGATTTTTTTTTTATGTACAACTATAGGGGACCAAGTATTTCGTATAATGTAAAGCTTCTTGGAAGAAAAATAAACAAATAATTGGAAAAGGGCAAATCCCAAAGCTCTATACAGCTTTTGGCAGTACATCTCCAAAGCAGTATTTGGTTACAAATGCGGACCGCCAAAAGTTGTGTATCTCAAATTCTAACATGATATTAGAGCTTTTCAAAAATTTAACAATTACATTCACAGTCCGTTTGGTATGATTGTAAAATAGAATAGAATTGAATTGAACAGAATAGAATAGAAAAGAAAAGAATAGAATTGATTTGCAATTCAAATTCTCCTGTTTGGTTTAAAACAAAAATGAAAAGAATAGAATTGAAAAAAAATATAGCTATATTCTAAAATACCCAAACAGACCTTACTTTACCAGACCACCAGACTAGACGAAGACGAAGAAGAAGAAGAAGAGACCAGCCGAAGACGAAGACGACAAAGAAGAAGCTGCGATGAAGAAGAAAAAGAAGAAAAACCAGATCAGACCAGAAAGAACGATGAAGAAGAAAAAGAAGAGAAGAAGATATCAGACGAAGACGACGAAGAAGAAGAAGAACAAAAACCAGATCAGACCCTACAGAACGACGAAGAAGACAAAGAAGATTGGGGTATTTTGGGAAGAACACAATTTTTGACTGAATTCTCACCAAATCCGACCAATTTTGGTCGGATTTCACTTTAGCCTAAAACTTCATTTCTCAAGAATTGGCAAGAATTGAAAATCATTTCAGTTCTACTTTTTGTGTCAAACCAAACACATGATTTGCCATAAACAAAAATTGCAAATCAATTCTTTTCTACTTTGTGGCATACCAAACAGACTGTCAAAGCATAATCAAATTTTAACGCAACAGGAAATTAAAAGGGAATATAAAGATTCTCACCATCTCTTTGTAGCTTCTGGATGCATGTTTTTTCTTCAAAACCTTTATGAAATCGATAGCTAAAACAAATGGTAGGTTTGGCATCCCTACAAACAAAATGTGAATTCATTAAGCTCTATGCTTTCAATTACTCTATATTCTTCAAATAACCCAAAACAATCCATCTCTATCCATAAAAATTGATGCCAAACTTGTTACTCATATTATTTGAAAGATGCAAATTAAACATTTTTATGGTACATATATATATATATATATATACCAAAGTATATGAAATTGAGACTCACCAAGCACACCAGTGGAACCATGATCAGTATAGTATAAAAAGATCCGATCATTAGGTTTGCTATGCACAACTTTGCCACTTCCGCCTCTTACCGCGCTTCTGTTGCCGAGTAGAACAGCAAACAGATTGTCCACAGTGACATTTTCACCGGTGTAATCCTAATTAAAAAGGTCATAAATCTGATGTGATCCATCTCTCACATTTTTTTAATGAAATGTCAATTGGCTTTGACAACTAGCAATTCAATATGAGATTTCTCTGTGTTGCTATGACTTGTGCTGCATATATAGACTGAAAGAAAAGCTAGATGTTTAATTGGAGTGAGATAATATTATCGATCTCGTGTGACCGTCACTATGATTTGCGTTTCTGTGGATCCCATGTTGGTACTTCAATTAAGTGGGTGTTACATGTTGTGACAGTCACATGAAATTAATTCCCGTTTGGAGGGCCCAATCACAATTGCAACATGGTTGAGAACATGGCAGTTGAAAAAAAAAAAAAGGGAAAATTGGCTAAAAGGTCATTAAGAAGGGTTTTATTGGAATCAAGGACAACTTAAAATACATATTGGGTATGAGTCCTCCCAATGTCCATAGACAAAAATACCCTCACCTTCAACCTCTAACCCTAAACAAACCCTAGCCACCATTACCACTACTCCACACCACCTCCGACCACCACCCCTGCCACCTCCGGCCACCACCCTCGCCATCTCCGGCGACCACCACCCTCATCTCCGGCGACCACCACATGGCCATCTCCGGCGACCACCTCCATTAATGCACCTTTTGACCACCACAACGCCACTCCTAACCACTAGTGACTACTCCCTACCACTCGATTGACCTCCAGCCACCACCCTCACCATCTCCGGCGACCACCACCCTCTCAATCTCCGACGACCACTCAGTAAGTCAAATTTGACTTAGGATATATCCTAAGTGAAATTTGTCTTACAAATTTCTCTATTCAAATGGGACGGTAGTGATGGTGGTGGTGGTGGTGGCGGTGGAGACTGGTGGTGGTGGTGGATTAGGGACGGCGGCGGTAGAGACTGGTAGTGGTGGTGGTGGTGGTGGAAGTGTCGGTGGTAGAGGTTGACTGAGATCAGTCATCGTAAGAGAAATTTCTCTTAAGATGACTGAAATCAGTTTGGCCATGATTTTTGTGTGGCCGGCGGTGGTGGTGGCCGGCAGTGGTGGTGGCAATGGAGGGGGAAGACAGAGAGATGGTGGTGGTGGTGGCTATGGAGGGGGAGGAGAGAGAAAGTTAGAGATAGAAGAGAGTTGGGGTAGTGGTGATGGCTCCGGCGATGGCTCCGGCGACGACTCCGGCGACGACGAGGACTGCTCCGGTAGTGGCTCCGGTGGTGGTGGTTGTGGTGGTGGTGGCTATGGAGGGAGGAGGAGAGAAAGTTAGAGAGAGAAGAGAGATGGTGGTGGTGGTGGGTATGGAGGGTGAGGAGAGAGAAAGTTAGAGAGAGAAGAGAGTTGGTGGTAGTGGCGACGGCGACGGCGACGGCTCCAGCTCCGGTGGTGGCGGTTGTGATGGTGGTGGCTATGGAGGGAGGATGAGAGAAGGTGGTGGTGGTGGCTATGGTGGGGGAGGAGAGAGAAGATGGTTGATGGAGGAGGAGAGAAGATGGTGGCTATGGTGGTGGTGGTTGTGATGGTGGTGGCTATGGAGAGCGAGGAGAGAGAGATGTTGGTGGTGATGGCTATGGAGAGGGAGGAGAGAGAGATGTTGGTGGTGGTGGCTATGGAGGAGAGAGAAAGTTAGAGAGAGAAGAGAGATGTTGGTGGTGGTCTCTTAGGATTCCATGGGCAATTTTGCCATTTAGAATGAAATTTAAAATTTTATAGGACTAAGAGGGATAGTTTAAATTTTAGAAGACTTTAGGAGGGAAAATTTTTTTAGAGTGTGTCCTTGTATGGGTGTTTGATTATGAGTTGTCCTTTAGTCCAACTTAGCCCAACCTTAGGGGCCTTACACCAAGTCTCCCAAAAAAAAATTGCAATTACAAGAAGCATCACAAGGGTGGCCGCTTCTAGCGCAAATTACTATGATTGCCAAACAGGGCCTTAATCAAGATGCTTATGTTTTCTCTTTAATTAACGCCCTCTTCATGTTGTTGGACAGAGAGAAGTGAAGATAAGATAAAAAGAGAAACTCATTAAAAAAAGAAAAAAAGAACAGAAGAGAAAGCAAGGTTTTCTACACCGTGATTGGATAAGCAAAAGTATGAAAAGAGAAAGAGAAGAAAAAAATATTACATAACTTTGACTCGTTTGGTTAGTTTTCACAAAACAAAATAAAACAAATAATTTAGAACCGAGAGAAATGGTGAGAAAGTGGTCTCCTTTCTTTTGTTGTTCCCTCCATTTCTCTCGATCTAAACAGAGTGTTACACAAAAAAAAAAAAAAAAAACAAAAAATTTCCTTCAAATTCACTTCTGGGATGTCTATAGGTTCTTTCTTTCATTTTGATTAGTATGCTAGAAATTAATATACCTTTGGAACACCAGCATATACATCATGACCTTTTGGATGGTTGATGATAACACCAGGCCTTGGATTTAATTTATTGTTGGCTATATCATCGTACATAAACACCACAATGTGCTCATCCTTTAATCCTCCTTTCTTGAGCAACTGATATGCATGACAAACATCTGCCTATATACAATACCAAGGAAGCGTTAATTGAACTTTTCAAAAACAAAAAACAAAAAAAACAAAAAAACCTTGATAAAATGGCTGTCCAAGTTAGACAGATATGCATTGTTTATAAATATGTATATAGGACTTAGAAACAGGAATCTTTAAAAGTGGCCTCGCTCTCGCTTCCAACCCCGCTTCCGCTCTCGCCCCGCTTAAGAAGAAACCTTTGAAACCTCGTAAAGTTTGGCACTTTTCCGCTCTCACCCCCGTCTCGTCTCCCGCTTTGTGCAACTTAGATATAGGACTGATATCCTAGAAACCTCATGACACAGCATTAAAGTGGGGCACTAAAGTAATTTGGATTATATCATTTGTACCATTATTTTAATTCGATCAGGTTAATGAGGTGGCATGAGGTTTTTGTCTAATTAAAATTGTATACTTTTAAGATGGAGTAGGATAGCGCATAATTGAAACATTTATTTGTATGAATACATACATACACGCCTACACGGGCGGATGAAAGGAGCAAAGGGGGCTCAAGACCGCCCCCGTCCCCCTAGATTTAAATATATATATATATATATACCCTTAAAGAATGCATTTTTGTTCACTCCAAAATTGCTCACCCACCTCTCTCATTGACTAATACAGAGGTGCCCAAAGGGTGAGCAAAAGTGCACTCTTACCTAAAAAGTAAATTATTTTTTACACTTAAGCAACCCACCCCAGAAAAATAAATAAAAGGGTAAATTGCAAATTAGACCCTTATAGTTTAAGGGTTGTGACAGTTTGGTCCATATAGTTTCAATTTTGGCAATTTGCACCCTATAGTTTGAAAATTGTGCAAAATCCACCCAATTACAAAATAAGCAAGGGCACAATGGGAATATCATATTATTTTCGGCCCAAAATGACCCCATGTGTAGGGACTGACCCAGAAGTGTAGTTCAATGAGAGCAGAAGCTTATACGGGGGATTGGGGCCAACACCTCGACCCGATATATTTATTTTTTTGGAGTAGAAATAATATGATTTTGTGGTTTTTTTTTTTTTTTTTTTTTTTTTTTGTGTGTGTGTGTACAAACTAACCTATCCCATAATTTTTTCACGCAAGATCTTGTATTATAACCTTAAATTTTTATTTATTTTTATTAATTTCACTTTGATATTTGTGTGGCAGTGCGTGTCTAGCTTTAAATGTATCAAATTGTTTAAAAGATTATAAGATATTAGCATGTGGTTTCAAAGATTATAAGATATTATCAGATTATTATAAGCTGTAAGTGTATCGGATTGTTTACAAGATTATAATTTATTTATGGGATAAATCAGTTTGTACAAAAAACCACATAAAATTATACTAATTTTTGCCAAAAATATCCAGAGAGGACGCTATCCCAAAATCTCCGTACAAGCTTCTGGTCTCATTGAACTACACTCCTGGGTTTATGGACACATACGGCCATTTTGGGCTAGAAATAATGTAAAATTTCCATTGTGCCCTTGCTTATTTTGTAATTGGGTGGATTTGCACAATTTTCAAACTATAGGGTCTAAATTGCCAAAATTAAAACCATAGGGACCAAATTGTCACACTCCTTAAACTACAGGGGTTTAATTTGCAATTTACCCTAAATAAAATGAAAAATGAAAAATTTCCCCGCAAAATTATGGGCTCGCTTCGTAACGTTGTGGTTTTTGGTTTTCAGTTTTTGTTTTCATTTTTTGTATTGATATGCTCTAAGAAAACTCTTTGTTTTTATTAGCATTTGAGGTTTTGTATTAATTTTTGTAGCATTAACTTATATCATCTACACGTACAACCCTCAAATTATAAATAAAATAAATAAATAAAAAACGCTTAGATCTGCTGCCCTTCAACCCCCATAAATTTTGTCACCCCAAATGCAATTAATTAGTTCAGCTCTTGTCAAGCCCGCCCCAACTTCGGAATTCTATATCCGCCCCTGCATACATGGCCGGCCCAAAGGGGGGGCGAGAGGGCCGGGCAACCGCCCCGGGCCATCAAAATTCATCAAATTTTGAGGGGCCCCATAAAATTTTCATAATTACATTTTTACCTTGAGAATTTTTTAACATCTTACATTAGGTCTCCTTCAATTATGTTTAAGCCTCTCCTCAACTTATGTTTAGGCACCAAAGGGTCCAATGCCCAATTTTGTGTCATCAACTAAATATATATATATATTGATATACATGTATATAACTCAAAAGCAAAGGCTCCTAAAATTTTGAAAATTACACTTTTAGTTTAAGAATTTTGAGTTTTAGAAATAGGCCTCCCTAGAATTTTGAAAGACACCATGCAATATTTAAGTTTCACAAATAGACTCATATTATAAGTAGATCACAAAAAATCGCCAATTATGTATAAGTAAACCCTAAAAAAAATAGTCAATTATGTATAAGTAGACCCCAAAAAAATTGTCTCGAGAACCCCCAAATAAAGGCCGCCCTTTCAGTAGTTCGTCCTGGGCCTCTAAATAGTTGGGACCGGCCCTGTCTGCATACACATAAATATATATTTATATATATATATATATATATTTGTGAATATATATGTATCTGCATATGTCTTACCTGATGCCGGTAGTTTCTGAATCCTGCTGATCCGGCAACTAGAACTGCCCATGTGGTGCCTTTCTCATGTTTACCATGTCCCTGCAGACCATCCTCCCCCATAGCCATTTTTGGGCGGTCAGTTACCCCCCGGTTGTTGAACTTTCCAGCTTCACTACCTCCAATAGTCAACATACAAAGCATCATCAAGTTCACAAGGAAAGTAAAGAAAAACCCCGCCATTGAGAGCCCAGTACTTGAGGAAGAAAGAGTAGTACTTGTAGGTATATATATATATATGTATAATATATATATAAACCAGGATGAATGCATAAGTACAAAATTCATTATGGTGTATTTCAACAATATTACTGCTTGGGATATCAACTATATATATTAGGCTAGAAATCAATAGAATTAGATATGAAAAGTAAAGACGTCCAAGGATATTGAAGGAATTACCAAAACGAAAAAGATTGTGAAAATCCAAGGAAGTTCTTGGAGCTATATTATGGAGAGAAGATTCAGATGATTTTTGACTTGATTGTGTTTCTCTTTCTTGAGTAATGATACACCCACACTCTCGTCCACACCCCCACCACATTCAACATTTTCTGACCATTGATTGCCCTTAATTCTAGTATGTCTCATATAGATATCACATGGGACTATTAAAATCAAGGGTCAAGATGTATTGAATGTGAATGAGGGGTGTGAATGAGGGTGTGAATATATCATTATTGCTCTTTTTTTTCAGTTTATGGAAAAGATTCAAATGATTTCCTTAATCTTGAGAATATGCAATAAGGGT
Organism: Hydrangea macrophylla; assembly: GCA_033977485.1. Classification (NCBI taxonomy): domain Eukaryota; kingdom Viridiplantae; phylum Streptophyta; class Magnoliopsida; order Cornales; family Hydrangeaceae; genus Hydrangea; species Hydrangea macrophylla. Next base: position 98,508,899 of record CM066995.1, read on the forward strand.
GAAAGCAATGCACTAATATACATGGACTAGGTGCAATGTGTGTGAAAATTTGTTGAGCACACAGTTATCATGTTGATATGATGTGATGCCCAACCGTGTGGGATATGTGCCCAGTAGCGAACCCAAGTTTATTGGGTTTGGCTCTATTAGTAATTAATATGTTCTGTGCGGAGCTTCGAGGGCAGTGCTCTTGAAGCGCAATTTTTTGATGTATTTATACATATATTTGGTGCAAGACAAAGAGCCAAAAGAGTAGTTGTGTCAATTAGATTAATTTAGGCCTTATTTGTCTCTCGGGTTGGGTATTGGGGTATTACTCTACCCAATCACTATCGCTTTCTACCCAATCACTATCGCTATTATGATCCTTCATATGGGGACTATTAAGTTGATATTGATAATTAATTGTGCACTATTTTGGCATACCCAAACCACAGACTATTGAATTAAAATGGACTAATCTAGTTTCTTGTGTCCTAGATTAATCCAACAAAACAATTACGTGGTCTTAATATAGAATGCTTTAATTTTGGCATACCCAAACCACAGACTATTGAATTAAAATAGACTAATCTAGTTTCTTGTGTCCTAGATTAATCCAACAAAACAATTACGTGGTCTTAATATAGAATGCTTTAATTTTTTTCAACTAACGTTTATATGGATACTTTGTATTGTAAATGTTAAAAGGGGGGGGGGGGGGGGGGGGGGGGGGGTGTGTGTGTGTGTGTGTGTGTGTGTGTGGTTTCTACTTCTTACAAACGGCTTTACAGGATGTCTAAAAGGGTGGTAGGATAATGTCCTTACCAGTACTCAAAAGACAACTTCATTTTTTACCATATTAACTTCATGTTTAAGGTCATGAATGATAATGGGTTTTTCCATTATCCATTCTATTAAAAATATCATGGATACTCAACTCCAAGGAGAATAACTCTTCCTTGTAAGTTGTTTATCTAATAAACTCTAAATTTCTTTTTGTACAAAGATCAAGGTATTCAGAATAAATTTATCTTGGAAGAGTGAGTAAGCTTGTTCTCATTAAGTTCTTCCTTTTCATCATGAATCCTGATATATTCAGTGGTGGTGGTCTAGATTTTTTCTAAAGCAATTTTTAAGTCAAAGTCGCTCCAATAGTATCTGTAGTGAATTCTTAATGCTTTTTGGACAAGGAAGAAACATATTGTCTCTTTACCTTATAAGGCTGAGTTTGATAAAAGAATTCAAATTCCTACTAAAGTTCGTCCAAGCCAAATGAATTCGGAATACCATAATCTTTGTAAAAAAAAAATTCAAAGTTTATTAGATAAACAACTTATAAGGAAGAGTTAGGCCACCATGGTATATTATTTCGAGATTATATTAGAATGTAATAAATTCTTATATTTTGTCTTCTGTGAGTTATATTGCCGTCTATCACATGGCCTGAGCCTGTTGAGGCATGGGGTTTTGCCGTTTTTGGCTATGCTATTGTTGACTGGCAATGACTCTATTGAGACTATATAATTAAAGAATTTTGACTTCCTTTCTATTTGAAAATCAAAAGCAGATAAATCAGCTTGCCATCTAGTAAAATTTTGTTTAGAAACAAGATTTTTAATATCTTGTTTAAGAATATGTTTAGCAGGGAGAGGGGGGGTGGACCCCTGGAGAGCATTTTTGCTCACCCATTTCTGCTCATCTTTTGCTCACTCAAGGCTCCACTCATTTCAGTAATTATGGTGATAATACGGGGACAAATTGGGAATAGAACTGGATATATGTCAGACATTGGAGGCATGGGTGAGCAAGGGTGAGCAAAAGGGGTGAGCAAAAATACTTTCAACCCCCTGGGTCTACATATTGGTCCACCCTTGCATATGAACCTAACTTCTAGAAGGCACGTGACAAGTAATGGTGGCATTAAGCAACATGTCATACCAGACTACTTGTCATGTGATTGGGTATCTCACTACTTCATCGTGCTAATGTAGTTTGACGGGCTTACTGAATAACTATTCATTGTGTAGACATGTTTAAGGGTGTAAGCGCTTCGGTTCGGTTCGGTTCGGTGTGGTTTTGGCAAAACCTATCGGTTCGTTTCGGATGTGTAAAATTTCAGTTTGATTTCGATTTTACACTGCACAAATTAAATGAAAACCGACCGAACCGATCAGTTCTGTTCGATGTTCGATTTTTGAACACCCCTAGATATGTTTATGTTTTCCTTGAATTTAGGATAGACAGATGTTAAAATAAGGGGCAATTGGTGATAAATCTATTTTAGGGTAATGTTTTAGTATTAAACCCATCAAGAAAAAAGTTCAGTTACAAGTCATCTCTCCCTTCAATTGACTACACTACCATCACCATTTGCTAAAATTGCGACACAATAGGTGCGACACTACAATGAACTCCGACGACCTCACCGGACCTCCGGCGACCACCACCAAGACCTTGTCTGACCTCCGGCGACCACCACCAAAACCTCCCCTGACCTCCGGCGGCCTCGTCGGAGCTCCGGCGACCACAAACACTACTTTGTTTGTGTCACACCTCGATATTTAGACAACCAAATATTCAATCCAGAGCATGTATCCAGACTATTATTTAATTTCCAAAACACCGAGAGTGACACCCGGCCTCACACAGGCTAATAAATAATTATTGAAAATAGTATTTTATACTCATTAAATAAGGACATGTGATTTTGTGTAAAAAAAAAACTCTTTATTATTAAACTTGTATTCTCAAATATTCATTTTCATTATAAAAGAAATTAAACTCCATTCCACATATTATATCCTTTCGATTTACAAAAGAAATATTATGTTCATTCAATAAAACCCTCTTTACAGAGTTCAGTGGAAAGAAAATAAATAAGCATAAAATCTATACATCCATTGGTCAGAGCAACTACAATGTTCCCAATACCCAATATATAATCCTTATTACAATTATACACTTGTGGCCCACACTACCAGAAATAAAATAAAGTACAAAAAAAAAAAATAAGTACAACTCTAATAATAAACAACACTGCGACAATCTCTTCACCCAAACAGAAGCTCCAAAGAAAATTTCTAAATACTAAACATGCACATACATTCGACTACGTTTCATATAGAAACGCCCCGAATGCATTACGCACCCGGGTCAATATATAAAATGCTGGTATGAGTTAACAAAAAAATATAAAACAACTCTTAGGGAACAACGGTGTCCCATAGACTCCCAAAAGTACTCGCAAAGAAAAACATAACCACCTCATATCATACAATATCGTTGCACAGAAAATAAACAATGTCATCACACATAATTCATGTCGGGTTAGAACAGTAGTTCCACGCACATTCAGGACAGAACAGTAGTTTCTTTCAATGTGGTGGCAGTGGCTCCAACCTCGAATAAATACAACTGAATACTTACCGGTTGGATATCTATGGTGAGTCAGCCCTGAATAAAAGTTAGTGGACCCACCATCCTGTAATATGTAGTTATCACAAACTAAGCAAACAAGTCCGTAAACAACATTTCCACATTCTAACTTAAACGTCGCATTTATTATTCCAAACTTATCAGTCTTATGAAATACTCCATTGTCATTATTTATTAGCCTTTAATTTATCTTTGTGTTCCCAAGGTTCACCACTTGGCCACCCTCCATGGTATAGCCCACACATATATCCCATGTGTGTCCGGACATACTACCAACACCCACTCCGGTGCCAGTTTGGTTGGGGTATCAACCAAACCAGGTATACACAACAGACGGCTGGTCAATATGTCGAGACGTCTATACAATATAAGCCAAGCATAAGGCTTAAGCCAGCTATCATACAGCCATTGGCAAAAAGTACACTCAACAAGCCTTAAGCCAGCTTGATCACGAAGCCACTGGCAAAAGAGTGCGAGCTACCAAAAACAATAACACAACAACGGGGAGTAGTGAACACTAAGGTCTTTTCCCAGTTTCTTACCATCTACGTTAATTCTCATAAGTACCCATTCATAAGGGTTTAATCATGTCATTAACCACTTCGGGAATTTATCATTTATTCCATGGAATATCATTATCCGATTATTCACGATAAGGCCTTTTTTTTTTTGCCAAAATTCTATTCAAGTCTCTGGCGTAGTATTTCATAATAAGTATTTAATACCACACATAGAATAAGTTGGGGTTTCTTAACACATAACATATAAAATTGACACTCAACAATACTATTTAAAACAGTCACAAACAGACCCTTACATTAAAAAGTCCCAAAACCAACATGGACTAAAATTATTCCTCATAATAATTCCACACAAATAAACATCACTAACAATATTCATAAACATAAATTCGAAATTCGGAGTTAACAGTCACTGCTACTGTAATATATATTTTCTGCCCAAACGGTGCAGAATTGGGAAAAACGCTATTAGACAAAAGTTGTGCAGAATTGTGTTTCCTACAGGCTCTCGCAAACAGAATCACAAAAACTCTAAGTGTGATTTATTATGAATTTTCTACTCAAATCTGATCCATGAAAACCCCAAATTCGAAAATTGAATAATTGCTCAAATGCTCAAATGTATATTCAATGCTCATCTATAAATCTCAAATCACAACTTCAATCATTGTAAAAAAAAACCTAAATCTCATAATCCATAACCATACTAATTTAATATTCTATACATTTAAATTTTCAATCAAACGAGATTGAAAGAAAATAACAAGTTAACTCACCGATTTAGGGCTTCAATGTTGATGATGATTTCGCAAAACAATATTTGGGGTTCCTCTTTTCTTCTCTTACTCTCTTCTTCTTCTTCTTCTTCTTCTTCTTCTTCTTCTTCTCTCTCTCTCTCTCTCTCTCTCTCTCTCTCTCTCTCTCTCACACACACACACACACACATACACAAACGTCTGTTCTCTCTTCTTCTCTCTTTTTTCCTCTTCCTTTTTTTTTTTTGTTAATATGGGGGCTAGGGTTTCAATATATGTATATGTATACTACACACACAACACATATCAATAAAATACACAAATATATAAATCCCATTTTTTTTGTCTAAGGGCCTCATAAAAAGGTTTTATATGGGCCCGAAAATGCATTCTAAAGGGATAAATGATTAGCCCAATGGGTACCCATGACCCTGTGCACTAAATTTCTATATTAAGCACACTACCTGACATACTAACGACCCGTACACACTACTACAACAATTTTTTATTAGGTGTCACTAAGATACATACATATAATTAATGTCTAATACTTGAAAATAATAATATAAAAATTACTAAAAGCACTTAGAAAATTAGGGTTGTTACAGTTTGATCTCTCCAATGACCACGACCACAACCTCTCCTGACCTCTTGCAATCACCTAGGGGTGGCAATCGGGTCGTGTCGGGTCATTATCGTGTCGGGTCATTGTCGTGTCGGGTTATAATCGTGTCATTCTTAACGTGTCATAATCGTGTCGGGTTATAATCGTGCCGGGTCATATACGGGTCACCCGTTTAACCCGTCTAACCCGTGTAGGATGTCATCGGTTCGGTTCAGTTCGGATCGGATCGGATCGAATCGAATCGAATCGAATTTTTATTTATTTTTTTTCAATTTTTTTTTTCATGTTTTCAAAACCAACCGAAAGTGGTCGGTTCGATCTATTTTGCCAATTTTGGCGATCAAATCAATTTTTAATTTGTAAGTAATTTAAGAAACCCAATCGGTTAGCTCGGTTCGGCTATTCGAAATAAGCTTACAGCCCTACTAAGAACACAAACAAGTCTTCCATCAAATGTATCAATTATTAAAACGTACATCTTAAATACCAAAATTCTACAAATATAGCAATATCAAACTATTATAAACTTAACAACCAAGCACATCCATACAAACTGAATAAGAAGAAATATTGTTTTGATAACAGTATAAAAAAATTTCTTCACTTGTCATCCATCAAGAATCAAGATTAACAGTTGTATATATCTAATTGACTAATTTGTCTCCCTCCCAATCCAGCAATCCTATTGGGCTTCCTCCCTTTTTTTTCTTTCTTTTTTATTTTTTAATTATTTTTTATTTTTAATTTTTATGCAATGCTTGATGCATGAATGCTTCCAGGCTCCAGCTTCCTTCGTCCCTTATTAGTTATTAATTATTATTTTTTTATTACATTAGTTATTAATTATTATATATAAATTTACTTGTTTGGTAAGTTGGTAACTACTCTCTTTTTTTTTTTGAGCAAACAAAAAAACAATTTTAGTTTATATATATCTATATATATATTTAAATAATTTTTTTTCTCTAAAAAAAATAAAATTTTTTTAAAAAATATTTTTTACATTACTTTTATTTTAGACTTTCAGATTATTAAAAATTATTTTTAAAACTAAAAAAAAAAAATGCCCCAACTGCACTTAAATACTTAATTGGGTCAAACGGGTTAGACGAGTTGACCCGCTTCAACCCGTTTATTAATCGTGTCAAACGGGTCGACTCGTTTATGACCCGTGCCCTTATACGGGTCACCCAAACCCGTTTATTTTCGTGTCGGGTCGTGTCGGGTTGTCGTGTCGTGTCGAAAATTGCCACCCCTACTGAATCACCACCACAAACGCATCTGGCCTCCAACAACCTCGACCACGACCTCACTTGATTAATTTCTTCACAACCAAGCTACAAACATCCAGATTGGGGGCAACACCACTGCAACTCCATCAACTCTATTACAAAAGTTTGATAAATTTCTCAGAAAAATATTGAGACATTTCTCAAACTTTTTTTTGAGAAATTTATCAAACTTTTTTGTACTAAATTTCTCAAGTCTGGCCTTGAAAAAAAACTAAAAGACATGGAGAGAGAGAGATAGAGAGGGGTGCAGAAGAAGAAGAAGCACGATCTCACCTGATTAATCTTTTCACAGCCAAACAACAAACATCCATATTGGGGGTAACACCACAGCATCTCCGTTACCTCTGTCAAAAAAAGTTGATAAATTTCTCAAACTATTTTAGAGAAATTTATCAGACTTTTTGTGTTAAAATTTCTCAAGGCTGGTCTTGAAAAAAAAAACTAAGAGAGAGAGAGAGAAGTGCAGAAGAAGAAGAAGAAGAAGACATCGCGGAGGCATCGAACTAGATCTAGATCTCAGATCTCGCAGTGGTGGTCATGATGGTGACTGCGATGATGATCATCGGCGATGGTGGTGGTGGAGATGTTAATGGTGATGGTAGTGGGGCGATCCACGATGATGGTTGTGCTAGAGACGTCGATGGCGATGGTAGTGGTGGCGATCCACGGTTGTGGTGGAGACGCGATGGCAATAGTGGTGGTGGTAGTGGCGACGACGGCGATGGTGATGGTAATCGACGACGATGGTGGTGCTGGCCAGCGATCATCGCCAATGGTGATGGTGATGGCGATCTCTGCCTCTCTTTCTTTCTCTCTCTCTCTAAGTGGAAATGGAAATGAATGAAAAGGGTACATTGGTCAAAAGTAAAAGTAATTGAGTTTATTCCTAATAATTTCCACCAAACATATCCTTGTCTCCAAATATATTTTCTTTGTCTTATAACGAAATAATTCTCCTAATTTAATTGGTATTTAATACCAAATTTCTATTAAAATAATGACAGTTTATTGACTTGTATATCACGTCATCAAAATAACTGTTACATTGAACAAAAAAACAAAAAAAACTCATTAACTCACATGAGTGGGATATGTCGAATTTCATTCAAACCTACAACTAATTTTGATGGAAGGACAACATCGATTTTTGTTTGAAAGTATGAAATTTATTGAAAACAGCAAAACCAAAATGGAGTTAAGTCCTAAGTAAGGTAGCATAGAAGTATGGTTGTATTAATCATTCTTTCTTTTACGAGCAAGTCTTTGGGTAGAAATAAATATCACAAATATAATCCACAAACATTACAATGTGTCTATTCCTCCTGTTAAGGTCTGCTGACATTGTGGGATCCACAAAAAATAAAGATAGACACATTAAGATATTTATAAATTGTGTTTGTGAGATTTGTTTATACCCAAAAACTTACTATTCTTTTACTCGTATTACATATCTAAACAAGCCAGATGATAAAAATCTAGACCCTTCTTCTACGAGTGCCCTAAAACTACAAACATATGGTTTTAGCAAAGGAAATCTATTGAAGAGGTGACAAGCCCAGCCCTGAAGCCAAGCGGCCCAAGCAATGGTTTAGGGCCCCAATTAAATTTAACACTCCCTTATGTATAAGTCCATGTATGAATAAAAATAAATAGCCCCATCAGATTTTGACCCATTAAACCTTAAAAGAGCCCAATCATCATTCCATAGCAATTAGAAAATAATCCCAATCCGGACTAAAATGCAAAAGCCCTTAAAACCAATTTCCCCCAAACAGACCCTAGCCCATAAGATAACTCTAAAACTCTCCTGTCCCTCTTGCATAGACTACTTTCTCTTTCTCTTTCTCTTTCCTTCAAAAAAAAAAAAAACCAAAGAGGAATCCCTTAATTGTTTGGCTGGCGGATGCAGTTCTTGCTCTTTATGAGGATGCGGATGCAGTATAGTACGAGAATGTATAAGTCAAGTTCGGTAAAGATTAATGTTTTACAAGCACATTCCCATATGTTAGCTTGAAAACAATTAAATTTTTGGAAAGATAGGACATATTTCTCATTTTGAAGTGATATAGGATATGAAATGTAATTTATTGAGATTAAATAAAGTTTAATGTTTACAAGCACATTCCCATATGTTAGATTTGTGTTTAGATTATAAGAGCTAGTAAGATATAGTAGTGATCAATATTTTTTTTATTTTGGTGAGTTACAGTGGCTTAAAATGCTTATATGATGTTAAAAAAAACATGAAATCCATTCTACACATAATTATTTGATGTTAAAACTCAAACGCTACATTACATTTACTAAAAAACTCACAAATCAAACAATAACATATTAATATACTTGTAAATATATGTGTAAAATGACCTAATAAAAATTCAGGGACACTGCCCCAAACATTAGGTATTTCAATCTCATTTTGAGCCCCCAAATTGTTAGGACCAACCTGGGAGGTGGAATTGGAGGCATATCTAGAGATGAATAAGGGCTTTGGAAGAGTGGATATTATGCATAATTGAGCACCGCACTAATATTTTGATTATGACTTCCCAGAACTTGGAATTGGTTGATGTAATCCTCCTTTTTATTGAATGCTATCTTTTCTTCTGACCAAAAAAAAAAAAAGCACCGCACTAATTTGTTTGCAGAATTGGAAAGCATTAGAATAGGCTTGAAGATCGCTCTCCTTAAAATGCTTTTGAAGGCTTGATTGTGGAGGGAGACTTCAAGACAAATTGTACCCTTCTTATAAGGTGGAGGATTTGTACCCTTCTTATAAGGTGGAGGATGGTCACCTATTGACAGCAATCTTTGAAGTGCTCTGGCCTCTGGATAAATCATCCTCTTATTTTTGTTATCTTAAGCTTTTGACCTGATGTTTGGCTCAACATATTTTCTTAATTTAGCCAGGGCCTGGTCGTCACAAGATGAAAACTAAAATCACAATTCTAAACGAGGCCTTTACTTTTTAATATTAACACAAATTTTTTGTTGATTAATGCTAGGGGTATAATTTATTCTCACAACTCGATTTACAATCATCTATATCTCTCTCCTAAGTGGCACTGGGATCCATTGAAATTTAACCAGACCCTACAGTATCATTATTATTTCGACACAAGAAAAGGAATTTTCCACACCCCTTTCTTGTGTCGAAGACGAATAATCCTCCGAGAATTTTTTGTTCCCCGCATTCATCCGTTCTATTCCCCACCTACTTATGTCTAGTATCTAGTCGAATAAAAAACTATTGATGCATGTTATGACATTTAAATCTGGAAATAGTAATATAGTAACACCACCCCAATTTGGATTCAAAAACAAAGAAGGGGTAAAGTCAAATAGTCTTCTTCACCTAGGAGAGATATAGAAATGGTTGTCAATAAATTGTAAGAATGAGTTATACCCCTAGCATTACTCTTTTTTGTTTGAAATGCAATTTTCACACTTTCGTGATGAAAATTAGTAATTAAGATTTCATTGGCAAATGTTACTAAATTTTTTTTGGGGATTATATTTTTTTAAACTAGTTATTGGGCCTTTGTATTTAGTTTTTTTTTTTTTTTTTGCTGAGAACTTTGTATTTAGTTGTGAGTTGCTCTTTTTTCTTACCAAAAAAAAAAGTCGTGGAGAGTAAGAGGCTTTAACTTTATGGACCTGACTACCTAAAATAAAAAATGAAATTAAAAAATTTCATGGGCATAAAGAAATGAATCTGTTGAACTCATGGTTAAGTCGACAATGAGTTTTAGGTCATCTCGAGATAAATTCGTGGCTCCATCCTAATGTCACCTTCGAAATGTAATTTGGTTGTACATGGAGGCATGTTTGGAAAAGTCTAAAATAAGACATTGTTCAGTTCAAGTTCAATTTTTATCTGATTATTGAAAACAAAGTTTGGTGAGTATCTATTTTTGCATAGGAGTACGTGCTCTGTCTAATAAATTTGTAAAACGGGTTCTGATGTGTAGCCAAAATATGCACTGAATTTGTGATCTAAATCTGATCTCTGAGCACCTGCAAAATAAAAATGATGGATGTGAACTCAAAGTCTCCTCCGATGATCAAATTAGTCTAAGTAGGAAAAGAATAGCAACAGTTAAAGGGTGAGTATTTGTAAGCATACGTTGTATGGTGCTTTTATACTTTTGGGCCTCGTTTGTTTTACAAGACTAAGGGCCGGATAGGGGGATAGGACTATTAGTTCATTTTAATTCAATAATTCAGTGTTTGGTTTGGCCATCTTGCACCGGACTATTAGTCTTTTTTAAATAAATAGTCCCCCAAATGGCCCACTATTTTTTCCCATAAAGGACTGATATTAATAGTCCCTCAAATAGGGAAATAATCTCCCTAATCCTGTCCAGTGAAACAAGCGTAGCCCATAGTTGCAGTGACACTGAAATATAGGCTGGAGGGATAATCATTGCCTAATAGGCTAATCCTCCTTAGGCCATCTCCAACGGGAGAGCCATTACCCTAGCCAAATCATATAACTGCCAAAATGGCTCGTCCATCCCCAAAATAAACACTCCAACAGACGAGCCATCAGGCTCTGTAAAATGGAGAGCCCCAAACTCACGAGCCATTATTCAAAGCGTGGAAGAGAAGAGGGAAAATAGGGCGCGACAATGTTCATGACCGTTGGTCTCCAACGGATGGATTCCAACGGCTATGAACAGTCTCTATTTTCAAATCAAAACACAAATCAAGCTATAAATTGAAAGATTAAACATACCTTGTACTCAAATCTGATCCTCCATCTCTCTTCGTCAGTCTCTGTGCCTCTGTCTCTCTCTTTCTCTCTTCTCTGCTTCACCTTGCTCTTCTCTGCTTCACCTTTTTCTTTCTCTCACTCTCTTTTGATCTCTCTGTCTGTAAAAAAATGTGAAGATCTCTCTCTCTCTCTCTCTCTCTCTCTCTCTCTCTCTCTCTCTCTCTCTCTCTCTCCCTCTCTGTGTGTGTACAACAAACATGAAGAAGAAGAAGAAGTGAAGTGGCTAGGGTATGTGTGTGGCTGAATGTGAAGGGGGATTAGGTTATGTTAATTAATTTGTGGGCTTGGGCTGGGCTTATAATTAGTGAAATGTTTAGGGTCTCTCAATTGTATATGGATTATATTACATATTATATACTAGTGCAGTTATTAATAAGTACTTTTTATGTTTTAGTGTTATTTATTTTTTTAGTTATTTGGCTTTTTTTAGATTTAATAAAATAATTTGGGTATGGGTTTTTATTCAATAAGCATTTTTTTACTATTAATTTTAATTTGTTATTGAACTAATTAGTTTGTTATTAATTTACTAACTATTATTTTAGTTAATTTTAAATCATGTTATTTACTTTGATTCAGTGTTTTAATTAATCATTGGTCATTTTGCAGATGGATTCAGAATTCAATTACTATTCTAATTTGTTAACCAGTGACTTCCCAGAAGTGTGTGAGCAAATCGATGAAAACAATAATATTGTTCAATCTGAAAAGGCTAGCCAAGTCAATACTACATCAAAAAAAGCATAATGAGCAAAAAAATTCTGTCGAAAAGAGGACATTTTGCTTGTGTCTGGATGCCAAGCAAAGATGCAGTCACAAGCAACAACCAACAACTCTGCTCCTTTTGGAAGAGAATACATGATTATTTTATTGCTCATGGAGGTGGTCAATACGAACGTACCCAAACATCTCTCATGAATCGTTGGTCTAGGACAATTCTTCCACTTCCAATGTATGCAATCAATGCTTCCCAACATTCCAGGGAAGCCGCGTTGTTCCCCGACTGCTAGTAATCTAGCAATGTCATTGGTGTTTGGTGCCCTTAGATACACATCACCAAAGACTGTGACAATCGTTCTCACAAACCTTCTCAGACTCTCAATTGCCGTACTTTCTCCAATTCGCACATATTCGTCCACAGAATCTGCTGGAGAGCCATAGGCAAGCATTCTCAACACGGCTGTTATTTTCTGAAGAGAAGACAAGCCGTGAACACCGACAGTGTCACGCCCCGATGTAGCATAAATAAGGAAAGCATTTAATTTCCTTTATGGACCCGTAGGTCGCGACAGTTTGAAGAATTGATTCCGTCCCAAACGTCGAACAACAATAAACAATAATCAGAGTAGAGCAATCAAAGCTTACAAATATTTTTCTAACTTATTACATATTACAGCCTAGGGTCTCTAAAGGCACAAATCGCCTTAAATTAAAACAATAACTTAATATCTATTACAGTCATCCTTATCAGTTCAACTTAAAGCATATAACAGTAAACTCTTCATCAGATAGTTGTTCTCAGTTTGCATAGTCATAGTGTTCAGCCTGGTCATAACCTGAAAAACCTGAACACGAATGTCCAGGACGCCTCAACGCCGTCAGCTTCAAGAAGCTGGTGAGTATTAAAAACATAACTTTGAATGTAAAACATATTCATTTACCTCTTTACATTTCTCATTTAATCCAATACTAAAGCAAAGAGTTCATTTTGAGAAACAACCACAATATTATTTAAAAAGTGTAATTCACATATATGTGACCGTGTATGACAACAATGCACTATCTCATCTCACCGACTCTTTTCTCTCGACAAAACCCAACAACCCACCATCACACACCGGTATCGTTGAAATACTCCGATAGCCACACTTTAGCACAGGGGTGCCAGGGAATGTCTAGTTTGCCTCACACTTTGGTCCGGGGTACCAGGGAGTGTCCATTGCCTCACACTTTGACTACCTAATCCGCCATGCAAATACCGGAGGAACCCTCACGCAGTATCCAGACTCGAGTATCAGGGAGTGTCCGTAGGCCACACTTTAGCACTTCCATGGGTGCCAGGGAATGTCCAAGTTCGGCTTCACACACTTTGACGCTACCATGGTCGTCAGGGAGTGCCCAATTTTGCCACCGTCGCATTTCAAAGACACCCTCGCCGCAATCTCAATCACAACACACTTTGGTACTCACTTACCAGAGAGTGTCCACATCACAATCTCAATCGCACTCACTATGCCACACTGACCATTACTCTTTTCCAAACTGACCAACATTCACGCTCACCATGCATGTACAACTGACTCCACGTGTATGCCATGAAACTTTAAAACATGAGGCAATTCACTGAATTCTATAAACAACGAGCGTACGGGGATTGATAAGTCACAATACAACATTTTAATCGTTCAAACATAACCAGTTAAGATTCTGATTTAATAAATTTCCCAAACAGTACACAAATAGTATATAAATTTTACCCCCAAATAGTCCCTTATCACAAAACAAGCAAAACTAGAAACTGTCAGAAGCCGCGCGCGCGGTCCGCTCGCGCGACCTGCCCATTTTTCCTTTTTCTTATATAAACTCTTCTATCTGCCAGCATACAGGAAAATCGCGCGCGCGGATCGCTCGCGCGGTCCGCTCGCGTGACATGCCCATTTTTCCTTTTTCTTATATAAAACTTTTCTGTCTGCCTGGAAAAACAAACCTCGCGTGCGCGGGTCGCTCGCTCAAGGGGTCGCTCGCACTATCCGCTCGCGCGATCGCACGCGCGAGTTTCAGCAGAGGCTTCATCTTCCTCGTGAAACTGCTCTGTTTCAGTTTTGGGGTCTGTTTTTGACCCAGATCAAATTTGGAAGTAAGTATGTCTTGCAATATATGATTCTCTTTGTTTTTCAACAGGGATTCAGAATCCACAATCAATTTTACATGAATCAAACTATAGTTCTCAAATTTTATGAAAAATTAAAAGTTGTCAAAACTTAACTTCTTATATACTTTCCCTTATGAACAAATTAAGCTCTAATATTTTAAACATATCATGTATATCATGTATTCTTTCATAATCATCTATCAAAACCAATTTTGATTGAGTTTAAAAAATCCATGTCTTTGAGCTTCAAGCTTTAATTTGAAAATTAACAATGGTGAAATCACAATCACACATATATAAGCAGTAAATAAGTATGAAATATATTCATAGTGAGTTAATAATACTCACTGTGATAAGAGTAGAAGGAATTGTTGAGAAAGAATAACAATAAGCAAACCCAAGTCAAGTTTCTAGCTATGGTGATTGAGCTTTCTCTCACTAAAATTCTGTATATAAGAAGCTCTCTCTCTAACTCTCAGGAATTCTCATTTTTGCTAAGTGCAGAATGAGAATGTGTGTGTGTGATAGGGTATATATATAGAGTGTCAATTGGGAAGAACTTGGTGGCCAAGCAATATTGATTTACACTTAACAACTTAATCAACTCAATTTGGTTTAACAAGTTCTCTGATTACACACTAAACATCTGTATATACTTATACGTATAAGCATAATTACACGTACATGAGCTCCAGGATTTGCTAAGGGTCAAGTTAGGTTAGTAGGGGGCAAGTTTGAGTTGTTTGGGAAAAACAACTTATGGTATAAGAATACACACACACACAAAGCATCATCCAAACAAGGCCCTAACAAATGATCACTTGCCATAAATGGAAAGTAAAGTAAGTGTCAAATCTTGCTTTACATCACTTCCAAAATCTGTGGAAGTTTAGCACAGCGCGGACAGTTTTGGACATAAACTGGTATTTTCGTGGCGCGGTGTCCGTAAAAAAAATACAGAAAATTCATTTTAATGTAGGAAATAATTTTCCGGTTTTATAAAAATACAGTTTGAGTCCACAGTAAATATTTTTCACCATTTTTGAAATACAGTTTTGAAATCTAACATAGGTGTTTTTAAGTTTTATAAAATCGCATTTTGACCCCAAAAGAATTAAAATGTACAATAAGATAGGCTATAAGGTTACAAAACATGACCATTGAAATAAAATGAACATAGATAATACAAATCAATATGGAAATGCAAATTAAATTTACATGAAATGCAGGTTGTTACATCCTTCCTCCCTTAAACAGGATTTCGTCCCCGAAATCAAGACTAACTAGTCCTGAAACAACTCTGAGTACTTCTTCTTCATATCATCTTCCATTTCCTACGAGGCTTCATTCTCGTCATGGTGATTCCAATGGACTTTCACCAATGGGATATCTTTGTTCCTCAGCTTCTTGATACTCTGATCTAGAATCTTCACGGGTCTCTCCTTGTAAGAAACGTTATGACTCGTCTCAATATCATCATAACTAACCACATGCGAGGGGTCTCGTATGTACTTTCTTAGCATACTCACATGAAATACATTGTGAACCCCAGACATCTTCGGTGGTAGCGCGAGTCGATAAGCCACTTTCCTGACACGTTCCAAAATCTCGAACGGTCCGATGAAACGTGGAGCTAACTTCCCTTTCTTGAGGCCAAAACGTACCACTCCTCGGGTCGGTGAAACCTTAAGAAGTACGTGATCTCCAACACTAAATTCCAAATCTTTCCAACGTCGATCAGCATAGTTCTTATACCGGCTCTGAGCGGTTCTCATCCTTTCCTTGACCAAAGAAATTTTCTCGTTGGTTTCTCTAACCAAATCTGGTCCCAACAATTTTGTGTCTCCCACCTCTGCCCAACACAACGGAGAACGACATGGTCGTCAGTACAATGCTTCGAAAGGAGCCATCTCGATACTCGTGTGATAACTGTTGTTGTAGGCAAATTCAACCAACGGCAAGTGTGTCTCCCAAGATTCTTCGAAATCAATAACACAAGCCCTAAGCATATCTTCCATGATCTGATTGACACGCTCAGTTTGTCCATCTGTTTGAGGGTGAAAAGCAGTACTCATCTTGAGCGAAGTTCCCATAGCTTCTTTCCCAAAATCCAGAAGTGAATCGTGCGTCACGGTCTGACACAATCGACACAGGTGCACCGTGAAGTCGCACAACTTGTTGTAAATACATCCGGCTCATCTTCTCTACTGGGTATATCATACTGTAAGCAATGAAATGAGCTAATTTCGTCATTCGATCCACAATTACCCAGATGGCATCATAATTTTGCTGCGACCGGGGCAATCCTACTACAAAATCCATGGTTATGTGCTCCCACTTCCAACCAGGAATAGGTAATGGTTGCAACAATCCTGACGGTCTCTGATGTTCGGCCTTGACTTGTTGACATGTCAAACACTTGGATACAAATTCAGCCACATCCTTCTTCACACCTTCCCACCAGAAGTTTCTCTTCAAATCTTTGTACATCTTCGTCCCTCCCGGGTGTACTGTATATCTTGACTTATGTGCTTCTTCCAGGATTTCCTTCCTTAATTCACCACAATCTGGCACACATAATCTATCTCTGCACCGATATCCTCCATCGATTCCTACCTTTCATTCGATCGGATCTTTCTCTGACATCTTCGCAAACCATGTCTCAAACTTCTCATCCTCTTTCTGAGCTCCAATAACGCGGTCGATAAGAACAGGCTGTAGGATAAGACATCCGAACAATTGTCCTTCTCCTTCTTCAGCACTCTGTACGTCGAACTCCGCTAAAGTCTCCAATGCTCGCCATTCTCTAACCCTTAAGGAGGCGATCGTCTCACGAGTCTGTCGACTCAAAGAATCAGCGACCACATTAGCTTTATCGGGGTGGTAATCTAACGTGAAGTCGTAATCTTTGATCAGCTCCATCCATTTGCGTTGCCTCATGTTCAACTCTTTCTATGTGAACAAATATTTTAGGCTCTTAAACTTGTTCCTTCAATTCCAACAGTTCGGTGGGGGCCATTCTGTAGGGAAACTTCGTGATCGGTATTGTACCCGGTATAAGCTCAATACAGAACTCTATACTTCTCTCGGACGGCAAACCAGAAATGTCTTGAAATACCTCTTCGAAGTCCTTGACTACAGGTATAGACGACGCTGTCGCTTCTGTACTGACGACTTCGATGTTCGCTAAACATCTGGTGAGGAACATATCTCCCGAAGGGTTACATTGAAAATCAAAGGGTTGATTCTCGAATGTAATTCTCCTCCTCGCACAATCCAACTTCACTTGTTTCTGAGAGAGCCATTCCATTCCTAGGATTATGTCGAACTCTTTAATCGATAGGACAACCAGTCTTGCGGGGATTTCACGGTCTCCTAGCCGTAAAGGACAATCCTTGCACACGTGTCCTAATCTGACTGCAGCTCCTAATGGCGAAGTAGCCCTCAAAGCTTTCTCTAAATGATGAGGTAAGATACCCAATCTCCGAATTGTATTAACAGATATGAACGAAAGAGCAGCACCCGTATCAAATAACACTTTAACATGAGAGTTAAACAGAGTCAATGTACCTTCCACTGCTTGCTGATCAGGTTGAGCTTCTCCATAATCTCCTTCTTCGTACACAGTCCCATCATATCCAGCGGCATCAGGAATAACAGCATTCAAGCGAGTCTGATTCTGTTGACCATACGTCACCTGCTTAGGAGCACTACAGAACTTGCTGATGTGGCCTGGTTCACCACAGTTGTAGCAAACTATGCCTTGTTGAGCAGCACGCCTTGGTGCCTTACAATCTCAAGCCAGATGACCGGGGTTGCCACAGTTGAAACATTTCCCAGCATTACTACCTTCTCCTACTCGGGGTTGAGTCGAATAGGTGATAGCTTGGGTCCTCTTGCTTCCGTTGAAATTCCTCTTCTGCCCTTGGGTACGATTCATTGGTGGTCTATTCCCAAAATTACCCCTTTGAGGCGGTCGGAATTCAAATTGCTTACGGTTCACTCGAGCGTCTTCTTCTAGATCAGTAGCCAAGCCAACCAATCCCTCAAACGACTTATCTAGGTGATCGAGAGTCAGGCGGCGAATCTGCGGTGTCAGCCCTTGGTTATACTTTCGTATCTTCTTCTCCTCAGTATCAACCAGGTGTGGAGCGAACCGAGACAGTCTCTCGAACTGTGTGGTGTACTCTTGCACCAACTTGGTTCCTTGTGTCAGGTCCATGAATTCCTTCTCTCTTCTGTGCCTCTCTGTAGCCAGGAAATACTTCTCCAGAAATCTCCCCTTAAATGCAGTCCACGTCATTCCTGTAGCAGCTGTGTTCCCAATAGTGGCTATCACCGAGTCCCACCAATCTGCGGCGGCGTCGGTCAATTGAAATGTAGCCAACCTCCTCTTGTCCATCTCATTGCACTGGACATCCTCGAACATGCGGTCCATCTGTCTTAACCACTGTTCCGCTTTCCAAGGCTCCGCGGTACCTGCAAACTGCTAGGGCCTTAGCGCACGGAATCTCTCCAACAGTTTATCTCCAGTTTGACGGTCTCGTCGGTTGTCATTCGTATTACTGATTCTTTCCAAACGTCTGACAAATGCTTTGAACATCCCCATAGGATCGGCAGCCTTAGGTGCTCCCTCGATCAAATTCCTGTTCCTCCTTAGTCCTCCAGCCATTCTATGCATGATAGTGATAGTAGAATGAGAAACATGCATGCAACAGTGCTATGAAGCAATTTAAACGACGACGACATTCAAAAGAGTATATTTTATATATAACTTCTTGTCAAGTTGATACAAAAAGCGTGTATGATCAGGTCAATGCCTACCCTATCTATATGGGTTAGGATGCATGCAAGAGTTAATGTTACAAAAATGGGGTCACTGCCCTATCTGCTAATGCATGTAATTACAGTTTGCAAAAAGAGGTAGAGCTAATAGTCAAAAGTAGTCAATATATACAAGGCGACATCTAAACGGTCAGTCATCACCATAGGTAGCCATCAAAAGGTCAAGCGAGTCGGCTTGATGAAGTCGCTGAACATGAGAGGGGCCTGCCCTAAAATTACAGCTATGTGAGGTCAACAACGAAGCAGGTCCAGGAGCATCTGCCTCTGGCAAAACTAGCTCGAGTGCTAGTGCCTCCTCAAGGTCAATCGCGAAGTCGTCCCAACCTATGCCATCCTCCTCAGCGTCCTCGATAATAGGAGCAAGTACAACGCCACCGTCACCATCATCCTCAACAGCGGGGACGACTGGTGGAGGCATCTCCAACTGTGCAAGGTGAGCCTGCACAACCTGAACCTCAAGAGGGAAATAGAAGGCATCGCTGTTAACCAAGCGAACCATCTCTACAAGCACTAAGCGCTGAATCTCTATAAAGTACAGGATCTCGAGTCGAGCACGGGACAAGTCGACCAGCCCTAACACATGAATCTGGTGCCAGAGGTCTAACTCGACGGTAGCAGCTGCACGCTGCCCAATAGTGGTAAAATAAAGTATCGCAGAAGCCGGTACTATCGCTCCCACAGTAACCCAATGCCCTCCAAAAGCATCAGGTACAAAAGAGAGGCTGAGCTGGATCCATACCTGAAAAAGGTACTAACTTAAATCAGGACAGAGATAATCTTAGGCGTTTGGGTTCTGAGTTTATCCTACCTGTCGTAACATCGGGTGCAAGGCTTAAGCTAACAGATCATGGAATCAGGTCTAAACTGGTAAACCCTAACCTGGCTAAACTATCTTGAGATAAATAATAACCTAGCTCTGATACCACTAAATCCTGTCACACCCCGACGTAGCATAAATAAGGAAAGCGTTTAATTTCCTTTATGGACCCGTAGGTCACGACAGTTTGAAGGATCGATTCCGTCCCAAACGTCGAACAACAATAAACAATAATCAGAGGAGAGCAATCAAAGCTTACAAATATTTTTCTAACTTATTACATATTACAGCACGGGGTCTCTAAAGGCACAAACCGCCTTAAATTAAAACAATAACTTAATATCTATTACAGTCATCCTTATCAGTTCAACTTAAAGCATATAACAGTAAACTCTTCATCAGATAGTTGTTCTCAGTTTGCATAGTCATAGTGTTCAGCCTGATCATAACTTGAAAAACCTGAACACGAATGTCCAGGACGCATCAACGCCGTCAGCTTCAAGAAGCTGGTGAGTATTAAAAACACAACTTTGAATGTAAAACATATTCATTTACCTCTTTACATTTCTCATTTAATCCAATACTAAAACAAGGAGTTCATTTTGAGAAACAACCACAATATTATTTAAAAAGTGTAATTCACATATATGTGACCGTGTATGAGAACAATGCACCATCTCATCTCACCGACTCTTTTCTCTCGACAAAACCCAACAACCCACCATCACACACCGGTATCGTTGAAATACTCCGATAGCCACACTTTAGCACAAGGGTGCCAGGGAATGTCTAGTTTGCCTCACACTTTGGTCCGGGGTACCAGGGAGTGTCCATTGCCTCACACTTTGACTACCTAATCCGCCATGCAAATACCGGAGGAACCCTAACGCAGTATCCAGACTCGGGTATCAGGGAGTGTCTGTAGGCCACACTTTAGCACTTCCATGGTTCCAGGGAATGTCCAAGTTTGGCTTCACACACTTTGACGCTACCATGGTCGTCAGGGAGTGCCCAGTTTTGCCACCGTTGCATTTCAAAGACACCCTCGCCGCAATCTCAATCACAACACACTTTGGTACTCACTTACCAGGGAGTGTCCACATCACAATCTCAACCGCACTCACTATGCCACACTGACCATTACTCTTTTCCAAACTGACCAACATTCACACTCACCATGCATGTACAACTGACTCCACGTGTATGCCATAAAACTTTAAAACATGAGGCAATTCACTGAATTCTATAAACAACGAGCGCACGGGGATTGATAAGTCACAATACAACGTTTTAATCGTTCAAACATAACCAATTAAGATTCTGATTTAATAAATTTCCCAAACAGTACACAAATAGTACATAAATTTTACCCCCAAATAGTCCCTTATCACAAAACAAGCAAAACTAGAAACTGCCAGAAGTCGCGCGCGCGGGCCGCTCGCCCTAGGGGTCGCTTGCGCGGTCCGCTAGCGCGACCTGCCCTTTTTTTCCTTTTTCTTATATAAACTCTTCTATCTGCCAGCATACAGGAAGATCGCTCGCGCAACCTGCCCATTTTTCCTTTTTCTTATATAAATTTTTTTTGTCTGCCTGGGAACACAAACCTCGCGCGCGTGGGTCGCTCGCGCGATCGCGCACGCGAGTTTCAGCAGAGGCTTCATCTTCCTCGTGAAACTGCTCTGTTTCAGTTTTGGGGTCTGTTTTTGACCCAGATCAAATTCGGAAGTAAGTATGTCTTGTAATATATGATTCTCTTTATTTTTCAACAAGGATTAAGAATCTACAATCAATTTTACATGAATCAAACTATAGTTCTCTTTATGAAAAATTAAAAGTTGTCAAAACTTAATTTCTTATATACTTTCCCTTATGAACAAACTAAGCTCTAATATTTTAAATATGGCATGTATATCATGTATTCTTTCATAATCATCTATCAAAACCAATTTTGATTGAGTTTGAAAAATCCATGTCTTTGAGCTTCAAGCTTTAATTTGAAAATTAACAATGGTAAAATCACAATCACACATATATAAGCAGTAAATAAGTATGAAATATATTCATAGTGAGTTAATAATACTCACTGTGATAAGAGTAGAAGGAATTGTTGAGAAAGAATAACAATAAGCAAACCCAAGTCAAGTTTCTAGCTATAGTGATTGAGCTTTCTCTCACTAAAATTCTGTATATAAGAAGCTCTCTCTCTAACTCTCTGGAATTCTCAGTTTTGCTAAGTGCATAATGAGAATGTGTGTGTGTGATAGGGTATATATATAGAGTGTCAATTGGGAAGAACTTGGTGGCCAAGCAATATTGATTTACACTTAACAACTTAATCAACTCAATTTGTTTTAACAAGTTCTCTGATTACACACTAAACATATGTATATACTTATACGTATAAGCATAATTACACTTACATGAGCTCCAGGATTTGCCAAGGGTCAAGTTAGGTTAGTAGGGGGCAAGTTTGAGTTGTTTGGGAAAAACAACTTATGGCATAAGAATACACACACACACAAAGCATCATCCAAACAAGGCCCTAACAAATGATCACTTGCCATAAATGGAAAGTAAAGCAAGTGTCAAATCTTGCTTTACATCACTTTCAAAATCTGTGGAAGTTTAGCACAGTGCGGACAGTTTTGGACACAAACTGGTATTTTCGTGGCGCGGTGTCCGTCACAAAAATACAGAAAATTCATTTTAATGTAGGAAATAATTTTCCGATTTTATAAAAATACAGTTTGAGTCCACAATAAATATTTTTCACCGTTTTTGAAATACAGTTTTGAAATCTAAAACAGGTGTTGTTAAGTTTCATAAAATCGCATTTTGCCCCCAAAAGAATTAAAATGTACAATAAGATAGGCTATAAGGTTACAAAACATGACCATCGAAATAAAATGAACATAGATAATACAAATTAATATGGAAATGCAAATTAAATTTACATGAAATGCAGGTTGTTACAGACAGCATCTCTTCTTTTGACAAAATATGGATCACCTTGTTCTACCTCATTGACAATTCAACAAAACAAAGAATGATTCATTCGAAACCTTCGCCGGAATAGATTGTTAGGAAACACCAAATTTTCTGAGAAATAGTCTTGATATAATCTTTCATGACCTTCAACTCTACCACGATCAATGACAACATGATGGCCTGGAATAGAACCACGACGGCGTGTATTTCGCCTTCGACTTTCTACTAGCTCATCTTCTATCACCACATTTACTAATGACTCAAACTCGTCATCCGAGACATCATGGATGTCTTCCAAAATTTTAGGAAAAGGAAGCATAGTATATGAAAAGAGAGAAATAGAATTGATAATGATGAAAAGTGTAGAATGGATGGATTAAATAAGGTGATAGGACTAATATTTATAGACAGATTTGGGTGAATTTTGAATTTTCAAAATTGGCGGTTAAATTTTTAATTTATATTTGAGCGGCAAAATTTGAATTTTAAAAGATTTGACGGTTAAATTTTTAATTTATATTTGAGCAGCGAAATTTGAGCTTAGCCATTTTACTATTCAACAAGCCAAAATTAAGTTTTGGCTAGCCCTTTTGCTTTTTACCCTTAGAGTTGCCCTTAGCAGCATGAGTCCTAGTGGGTCGTATGTTCGTTGAGTTAAGAGCCTCAAGGGCCCTGGTAATCCTTCCTCTGGGCCCAAGTTCTGGGCTCGAGCTTGATTCGAGCATCGCTGGCTCTTGCGACCCAGCCAAGGGGTTGTGGGATAGTGGGACTGGCTGGACGTGCCAATTTGGTCGTATCAAGTTCCATGTCAAGTTAACCTATACTTACTTAGTTCGTGCAAAAGTCAAATAAAAAGTTAGATTTAGAGTATGTTTGATAAAATTAAAAATTAAGTACTAAAAATTAAAAGTTGAACTTTAAGTACTGAAAATTTTAAGTGATTGAATTTTCAATACTGAAAACAATATTTTAAGTGCTGAAATAGACTGCATTTAGTAATTATTTTCAGTATAAAATTTTCACTTAAAGTTTCCAGTGATCTTTTTGCTGCTTTTTCAATTAAATGGTACATTACAAAACGCACTGAAAAGAAATAATTGCTAAAACTTTTCATTTTCAGTACTTCATTGGGTTATCAAACACACCCTTAGACTGAAACAGATTTTATTTTAGATATTTCCAAACAGCCCTTAGATCATCACTTGAGATGTACTAATACACTTGGATATTGCAATTATATAGATGCACTATTTCTTGAAAATAAGAGGAACAAATATATAACTAGATGAGTTTGATTCATTTGTTATATCATGGCACCAAAAAGTGTTTTTATGATTTAAAAGTTAAAACACATCTACTAGCATTTTTTTCCTGAAATTTTAAGAACCAATTTGGAGTTTCAAATAGAAATACTTTTGTCCAAATAAAAGTACAAGCATACAATAATTAGAAAATACATTAAATAATTAGTAACACAAACGTTTTAGTCATACTATACAAACCTAGCATAGCATTATTCAAATACAAATATACAATAACCATTAATACATTATGGGTGTAAGCAAATTGATTGAACCGAGTGATTCGGTCGATTTTCAAAATTTTCATACAATGTAAAAATCAAACCGAACCAAAATTTTCCACTTAATTAAACTGGACCAAATTGAACCGAAACCGATCAATTTGACCAAAAAGCGAACCCAACCGTTTCGTTTTCACCCCTAATTAACCATAGTCAAGAGCCTATTTATTTTTTCTTTTTTTGTAATCGGGGATGTCTAGGCCACCTTGCGCGCACCTCAACTAATCTTCCGAGACTCGGGAGTCGCCGGTTAAATTCCCCAGTGACCACGTTCCTTATGACTCGAACACTAAATCTCTTGGGTGGTACACCCAAGACCTTACCACTCGGCCACAAGGGATGTGGTTGTCAAGAGCCTTCTTAGAGCCTGTTTGTCTGTGCTTATGCTTATGCGACCTTGATCGTGATTGGTAGAACTGTTTAAAAGTAAAACTGCTTATTATGATTTGGGTGTTTGGTTAATATTCTGTGAATCGATCAATCATAGAGATAATCTTGAAAAGCATCCCCCACCTGCTTATTGCTAAACTGCTTTTTGGACCAAATCTGCTTATACTTTTGCTGAAACAAATAAATCAATAAGCAATTGGGCCACCAAAATTGTTTAAAATCTATATAATAAGATAGAGCGGTGTGGGTCCCTCTTAAAATAGCAACTTTCAATCCGAACCATTGAGGCAAGTTTAGATATTTTTAACCCTTGGATCATTGGTCCACCAAAAATGATTTAATTCCACTAAATATGCCATTGTATCCTATTAAAACTCTCCTCAATTTAGCTTTTTTCGTGTATGTGTGTGTGTGCGCGTGCGTGAGAGAGAGAGAGAGAGAGAGAGAGAGAGAGAGAGAGAGCTCTCAAAAAAGAATAGTTTGGAAAAAATATTGATGGAAATTCAACTGTTATACCATATCTTTTAAAAATGGAAATAGTTGGGAAAAAATATTGATGGAAATTCAACTGTTATAATGGTACGTTTGAAATGCACCGTGAATTCCACTGTTATACCATTCCCATTCGTATAGAGCCAATTTTAATTCAAAAAAAAAAAAATTCCTTTGTCAACTTAAATAGAGAAAATCATGGGTGAGAATGTATGAGAGACGAAATTCCTTAATTGTCAAAATTCCTTAATTCTCACGTCTCTCTCTTTCTCTCACTCCTCTCTCTCTCTCTCACCATTGCCGACCACCACCACTGGCACCATCTCCGACCAACCCCACTGCTACCATCTAGGTATAATCTCTCTCCCTCTCTCTCTCTTTTGTGCGTGCATGTGTGTGTTTATGGGTGTGCATACTGTGATGAATATCTAATGTTCTCTCACCTTCTTCGTCCCTATCAAAATCTAATGGTCTTTTTCTCACTCTCAACATGGAGTTGTATTCTCGGACATTATATTATTATTATTATTAATATTATTATTATTATTATTTTTGGTTTCCTAATCTTTTGAAAAGGTTATAAAAGATCTTTTGAAAGGTAATTATAAAACATGGAGTTGTGAAACAATAATATTCTGAATGACTTTTCAAAGAATAGATACTTTCATTTTTTTTTCTTTCAAGCCTGAAGTCACTATTACATCAATATTCTGAATGACTTTTTGATTTTTTGATTTTATTTTTTGCCTTTCATTTTCTCGAGTAATTGGCAGTAAATGTATTGTGTTCAGTTTGTGGATCACTTCCTTAGTTTGAGTCCATATGGTGTGGTATATGGAGAAGTTCATGAAAAGTTTGTGAACGAGTTCTGAACTTGATTGAAAGGAAGGTTGTAACCAAAATAAAAAATTTCTTATGTACATTTTAATTGTTCAATTTAAATTTCTTATAAACATTTTTTTATGAAAAGAAAATAAAATGAAAAGGTTCTTATTAGGTTATTTACACCGTAACCCATATTGCCCAGCCCCATCCCATACTATTTTTTTGGAAACAAGAAGAAGAAGGAAAAAAAAAAAAACCAGATTTGTTTGCTTTTATCAAGCTTCTTAAATATGTTTTGCTACACAATTGAGGTTTAAGCAACCCTTTTTTGGGTAGTGCTCACCACCAAGTCGCTCTCGCGACCTTAGTAAAGTAAAATTAGACACTTATTTTTATTAAATTAGTCACAAATAATGAAGTAATGGTGAAATTTTTATTTACAAAAGCTTCATTATGGTTTTATTTTCTTCTTGCGCTGTGCCCATGGGCACGGGTCATTACTAGTAAGCAAATAAGCAATGGCAAACAGCCACTTATTACTGTGACCAAACAGCTTATTCAGTGAAAGGGAATTACCGATAGCACCCCCTAATCAACCCCAATTCCCCAGAACTTTCGAGAAACAATTTTGACCCCAATCGCCAGCCAATAAACCTCCCTATATACTCTCTCACTCTCTCTCTACCTCTCTCTGCAATACTCTGAAAACTTTCTTGAGAGAGAGAGAGAGAGAGAAGAGTCCCACCATCCACACTGCAAATCACAGACATGGCCGACGAAGCAAAGGCCAAAGGCAACGCCGCCTTCTCTGCCGGTAACTTCACCGAAGCCATCCGCCACTTCACGGAGGCGATCAACTACTCCCCCACCAACCACGTCCTCTTCTCTAACCGATCCGCCGCCCACGCCTCCCTCCTCCAGTACTCCGACGCCTTGTCCGACGCCGAGAAGACCGTCGAGCTCAAGCCCGACTGGTCCAAGGGCTACTCACGCCTAGGTGCGGCCCACCTAGGTCTTCGCCACTACGACGACGCCATTTCGGCCTACAAAAAGGGCCTCGAAATCGACCCTAACAATGAAGCCCTCAAGTCCAGTCTCGCCGACGCTCAATCCGCCGCCCCACGGCGGCGCGCGGCGCCGTCGTCTTCGTCGTCGTCTCCTTTCGGCGATACCTTTTCTGGGCCGGAGATGTGGCCCAAACTCACTGCCGATCCGACGACTAGGGTTTACCTTCAACAGCCCGATTTTGTCAAAATGATGCAAGAGATTCAGAAAAACCCTAGCAATTTGAATCTGTATTTGAAGGATCCTAGGGTTATGCAAGCGCTCAGTGTGTTGCTTAACGTGAAGATTCAGACTGCGCCGGAGGATATGGAGATTCCTGAATCGGATCCGTCGCCGGAGAGGAAGAGACCGGCGGAGGCTGAGCCGGTTAGGAGGAAGGAGCCGGAACCGGAGCCGGAGCCAATGGATGTGCCTGAGGAGGAGAGAGAAGCTAAGGAGAAGAAGGCACAGGCGGCTAAGGAGAAGGAAGCTGGGAATGCGGCTTACAAAAAGAAGGATTTCGATACCGCAATTCAGCATTACACTAAGGCGATTGAGTTGGATGATGAGGATATTTCTTTCCTCACGAATCGTGCTGCAGTGTATCTGGAGATGGGAAAGGTATTCTATGTTTGCTGATCTTGTTTTTACTTCAAAATTGGTTCTTTTTTTTTTTTTTTTGCTTTACTTATTTTGTGCTTGATGTGACTGGGTATGCTTGCATTATCTGTATGAAGACGTTGAAGTGTATGTGCTTACCATAACCCCCTGCTGTTTAAGAATGTTGGGTTATGTTGCTAACTTCTGATTTAGAAATGGGATGAGAGCATGCTTTTTTGCTTCTCCCCTGAAGCTCAGTCATGGGATGGCCCACTTTGCTAACACTCACTCACCCAACCCCTCTTACCCCATAATAGGAAAAACTCATATTGCATTACCCAACATAGTCTGTAGGGAGAAATCCCAGACAATAGCTTAAGAATTGCCAAACTCTAGGATCACATAGACCAAAGATCCAATTTTTTGTTTCCCTTGAGGTGTTTTGTTTCACCCACTGGGAAATGGAAATACATGGAGAATATGTGGGAAATGTTGTGGTAAAAGGAAAGGGAAATGCCTGGAGCATATGTTGGAAACCTTGTGGTAAAGGGAAACACGTAGAAAACCGGCAAAGGGAAAGTGAAAATTTTGTTAATGTAAATATGCCAAGAATTGAATTAGTTGGTTTTGATTCAAGTCTTTAGTAGAAATAGTTGCCTTTGGTGCCTAATTATCTTTTCACAATAGTAGATGCTTAAGAATATATTCACAATGGAGGGCAATCTAGGTAGCACCGACAAGAAGTTAGATTTGAAATTATGTCCTAATTAAAACGAACTCGACATTATAATGAATGATTCCCTTATTTGACTTCTACTATGTTTCTTAAACAAATCAAAGTTGTCTTCTTGCGTGAATGGGTGGTACTTTTTGTGAGTTTTCGACTTGTTCCGTCAACGAGAAAGCATTTTGACAGTTTGCATGTTTTAACCATGTTTCTCCATATTAAGCAATTTCATTTATATGGAAACATGTGATTCGAAATTTTACCCTTGTTCGCTAGGAAATATTGATGTTTTGGTCATGTCAATAGAGTCAGAAGAAAGTTTTGATCCATGAACTAGAAATGCTAATTAGTTCTCTCGATTTGCTCGAATTGTTGGGTCAAACAATTGATCACCAAGTAAAATCACACAAGTTTTTATCACTCTATATCTGAGAAGGTTGATTAGAACTCTAAAATAAAAATGAACACCTATTGCAAAAGATTAGAGTAGTGCTAGTCTATGAAGCATGAACACGGACACGACACGACAAATCCTAAAAAAAAAAATTGCATGTCGACGCTGCAGAACAATATCCACGAAGTGCCGTGTCCGTGTTTTGGACGCGACACTTTACCTTTTTAGAAGTTTCCGTGCTTCCTAGGTTCTAGTAAGATTTAATGTGATAACCTTGAATCTACTGGTATATGTAATTCTGTATATAATTTAGTTAGGCCAGCTCAGCTGCCTTGAACCTGGCAGATTTTGACTTCTCTTCAATAAGCATATCCTGAGTTAGTACAGAAAAGGATCCCGGCGGGTTCTCTGTCCGTACGGGGTTGCAGCGACAGATGTTTGGAGAACCCTAAATGCTTATTCAGTCTCTGTTCAAAGTGTTTCTTTCTTAAACATCGTAAATTGTTGGATGTTTGTTTAAGAGGAGGGTGTAGTCGGTTAATGCTTCATCTCTCCTTTTGAGTTGTTTTTGTTTAATACAATCTGGCA
Source organism: Hydrangea macrophylla (assembly GCA_033977485.1). NCBI lineage: Eukaryota > Viridiplantae > Streptophyta > Magnoliopsida > Cornales > Hydrangeaceae > Hydrangea > Hydrangea macrophylla. Next base: position 98,538,450 of record CM066995.1, read on the forward strand.
GAGTTAGATATATGAACTCCAGCGCTGGGTCTGTGAGCACTTCTATTGCATAGAATTTGAAGAGGAAAAGAAGAAAATGACAAGTTAAAATAGGAGTCTTAGTAGTGATGGTTTAAGGTATTTTCTGATTGTGATAGAACTACATTTCTGGACATTATTTCTGCTTTTGAAGTTATGGGGAAAAAGGAAAGCAACCATACAAAGCCGGTGGGACAGATAGCCAGGGTATTGCATATCTTCTTGTTTCGTTTAGATCAGTGCTGTTTGGGAGGTCTTCATCTGTTTTTTTTATTTTTTTCCTCAGTTGTTTTTTATGTCATGTGATGATCCGCGTCATGGATTTTGCCAAGGCATATCTATGAGTATTATGATGGATGATTTTTCACAAACTTCTTGGTAGCCGAGTTTCATTTTCATGATTAATCTTTGAATGTTTACGGAGTTCATGTTTTAGTATGACATGAGATATTCCGTTTTGTGTTGAAGAATCAGTTCCCCAGTTCTTGATACGTTTCCTATTCAACCCAGACACCATTTATTTAATCTCTTCATCAATCTTTTCAGTACGAGGAATGCATTAAAGATTGTGATAAAGGTGTTGAAAGGGGGAGAGAGCTAAGGGCAGACTATAAGATGATCGCAAGGGCCTTGACAAGAAAAGGAACTGCATTGGTGAAGTTGGCAAAATGTTCAAAGGACTATGAACCTGCTATTGAGGCTTTCCAGAAAGCTCTTACAGAGCATCGCAATCCGGAGACCCTGAAGAAGCTCAATGATGCTGAGAAAGCGAAGAAAGAGTTGGAGCAGCAGGAGTATTTCGATCCAAAATTAGCTGATGAGGAGCGTGAGAAAGGTATTTTGCTTTTGGGATTTGGGTTGGGCTGGACAAAGTTGTAGGTCTGACTAGCTCCTTATTTCAGTTCAGATAATATTGGGGCCCAATTCTTGTTGATACTAATATATTGAATTTCGAAAATATCCATTCAAATACTGGAGTCAATTTCCATCAGTGAGTATAACATCTATTTGTAGCTATTAAATTTAATTGAAAATTGTACTCCCTGTTTCTCAGATTAAGAGTTCTTTATGGGAATTGCACCTGTTTAAGGATGGCTACTCGATTGTGACTGTAACTTTGAACGTTCCATTACTGCCCCTTTGTGAGTTTAAATTTTTTATGTCACATCAAATGAAAAGTTGGAGACTTAAAAAGACAAAGGGTAAATTGGAAAGTATCTAGTCAAAGTATATTAACTTTTCGAAGAGGACCCTTAAAATGTGATATGACATCCGAAAATGGTATGGACTACCGAGGACTCTTAATTTGGGACAGGAGTATGATTTATCTTGGTTTCAAAATTAAGAAATGAACCTTGTTATCGCTTTTATATTCCTGTTACTTAGTTGTGGTCTCGAGTCTTGATAGTTTCTGGTCCTGTAATTGGGAGCTTGATCAGGTTTAATGAATGTTGTGACAATGACAGAATGCATGTTGTGACGATGACAGGAATAACGGGTCAGCAGACATACTTTGCTAATTCTTAGCTTTTGACCTTTCCATGTTGCTGTCTCCACCAATTTGTTTTAATGACATGCTTACATCTGCATCTATCATTTGCTAATTCTTAGCTTTTGACCTATCCGTGTTGCTATCTCCACCAATTTGTTTTTTTGGCATGCTTACATCTGCATCTATCATGTACAGGTAATGAGTATTTCAAAGAGCAAAAGTACCCAGAGGCTATTAAGCATTATACTGAGTCCTTGAGAAGGAATCCTAAAGACCCAAAGGTAATAATTATCTTGACTCAATTTCTATGTAGTTTCTAGAATAATTCTCTGATTCGCATAAAATTTGGTTCCCAAATGGCTTAACAGATGTACCATATGCGTGGCAGTGATTGCTGGTACTACATGCCACTGTGTGTTGTACAACTGACAAAGCATTTGGGATCCAAATTTGGGAAGCATAGCATTACCCATCGTTTCTATTACCTAGATATGTAAAAGGTTGTTTATTAGATGATTTTTCTGCCACAAACTGTTAAAATGCTTGGTGTTTAACTGTTCTTCCAGGCATACAGTAATAGAGCTGCTTGCTACACAAAATTAGCGGCATTGCCCGAGGGACTGAAAGATGCAGAGAAATGCATTGAGCTTGATCCAACATTTACCAAGGGATATACTAGAAAAGGTGCCATTCAGTTTTTCATGAAAGAGTATGATAAAGCTTTGGAAACATACCAGGAAGGTCTGAAACATGATCCTCGCAACCAGGAGTTGCTAGATGGTGTAAGGAGGTAAGATGACTGGACGTGGTTCTCTTGTTTTAGCTGTATTTGATTGTGTAACAAGAGGGGGGTTCACTCAAAACTTTTGGAACTCTGTATTTGATTGTGTAACAAGAGGGGGGTTCACTCAAAACTTTTGGAACTAATTTCTTTTACTTGCTCAGTTGCGTGCAACAAATTAACAAGGCTAGCCGTGGGGATTTGACGCCCGACGAACTGAAGGAAAGACAGGTATAGTTACACTAACAACTCTTCTTGGGTCTTGTTTGGTTGAAAACAACTCGATACATTAGAGGTTCGGGCTATTTTTCTGCAGGCTAAGGGAATGCAGGACCCGGAAATTCAGAATATCCTCACAGATCCTGTTATGAGACAGGTATTTTTCATTTCATTACGACGCGGCTTCAGGGTTTCAAAAGCATTTACAGTAATTACACCCCTTGTCTTTGGGCCCGTTTGGATTGGCATTGGCTTTGGCGTTTAGGCATGAGCAAAAGCCCTCATCACACGGACACTAATGGAACTAAGAAAAATTCATTGAAACCCAAATTTGTTTCCTATATCACGTTTGGGCTGACCTCTGGACTTGCTTTAACCAAAATGCGTTTTGAGGCTCTAAAGTGCTGCTTAGAATTTTCCAAAAAAGTAATACTTGGACACAACCATTCGCCCAACGTTTTCTACACAACCCAACAAATGTGTCTTATCTCTGTCCTGTGATGTCACTGGACTGTGACACAGGAGAGAGACACATTTGTTGGATTGTGTAGAAAAAGGTGTGTATGGTTATGTCCCAAGTATTACTCTTTCCAAAAAAGCCAATATATGCAGTTTGGGTTCCAAACGAATGTTTTGGTCCAAAACATAGTTTTTGGGCCAAATGCACGTGATAAGTGATTCCAAACACGGTCTTCATCTTCCTTGTACTCTTGTCAATGTTTGGTGACGTAGGTTGTGTTTATTGGCAGGTGTTGGTTGACTTCCAGGAGAATCCCAAGGCTGCACAGGACCACATGAAGAACCCTCTTGTGATGGACAAGATACAGAAGCTGATTAGTGCAGGAATTGTTCAGGTCAAGTGAAAATGGATGGAATCAGCTGTTCATGAACAAAAGCACGTAATGGGTGTTTCAGTGGGGCATTTGACCACCTTTTCTTTTCTTCCTCATAAATTTTAATGTTGGTAGTCTTACGAGTTGGTCTTTTTTTCTTTTTCTTTTTTTGGTAGATTTTGCATTTGCTCCTCTCTTTTTGCCTTGTTTTGATTTGTGGTTGACGGACAAGACCAATCTAATTTGTTGGTTTTTTTTTTGGTCATTTGTATGTTTCAGCATGAGTAAATATATGGACTATGGATATTTTACTCTTTCAATATCTATTTCAGTTGTAGGGTTCGCGTATGACTTCTCAGATTAGATGAATTGCCATAGTTGAGATCCTGTTTAATGGCCACAGGGGGGGACTCTGCTTGCGATGATATACAGATCATAAAGTGTCCCAAATGAGGGACCATTTAGCTAAAGTCTCCCACGTTTTAACAATCCAAACACTAGACCCGTAGACCGTCCAATTAAAACTGACTATCAATTCTGTCCTACTCATTCCTGCACGACAAATGCTATGTGACAGTCTTTCTCCTGTCGGTTGGATTTGCTCGTGGTTTTCACAACAGCTGCAGCTGCAGTATCTGTCAATGAATGTTGAGTTGTGATCTCTGATTATCAATTTACCCAGCAATCATGCCAGCATGTTAATATTCTCGGTCTCCTGTATACAATAACAATAGGAAACCACCCCCTTTAAATCGTGAGTGCGAAAACCCAGACATAATACCGTTAGGTGATGGCAACAAAGAGACTGCATAATGACCTTTTATATGAAATTTACTAGCATTCCATGTATACATCTAGTACAAAAGAATCAGTTCAAGGACATTGGTGTCGAGTCAAACAAAAACTTGGGTGCTACATTGTATTGGGAGCTTGTAGTGACAAGACGAGATTTAAGCAGCAACCGCTTCCTCTTTTGTAGAAAGCTGGTTCTGGATATGTTGAGGTACAACATCAAACTTGGCTAATTGCATAGTATAGGAAGCGCGGCCTTTTGTCATCCCTCGAAGTGTACTGACATATTGAAACATCTCTGCCAGTGGAACCAATGCATCGACCACCTGCATTGACAAACAAATCCATGAAAAGGAAGTCGAGGAACAAATAGACGGAATGACAGTACTGTCGCTACATCATTTTTCCAAAATAAGTCCACAAAATAGGCTTGTGTTTTCACTTGCATAAAGTTCCCGTCACCTAATTTGCAATTCTCAATCGCAGCAGGCAAAAACTGTCCTCCACAGAACTTCATGTATGGTAAACACTCAAGGCCCCATTTGGGAAAGATTCTTCGATTGCAAAACGGTTTGTGAACCGCTGGGAAGACCAATTGGCCCTCCAGTCGTAGTTCCCACAACGGGGCCAAGGTAATTTGGTCCCAAAAGAAAGTTGAAACAGGAAATTACATGACACAAACTTTTCCACAGAGGGGATTGATCCAGTTTTTCTATATTTTCCCAGAGGCATGTAGACAAAAAATTAGTGAGAGTATATATTCAACCTTTTCTGATCAGTACCACTTCTTCTTGATGACATATACTATACGGTACTCGTGAGTTCTTATTTTTACTAAACCACCATTCAAAACAGCCCTATCAAAAGCCCCAGTCTGGGCAGAAAAATAAAAGGTAGAAATGGAAATACGAAAAAAGATTTTTCAGAAATGTAGTAGCTCTTGGGGAGCTGTAAGTACCAGAATTAGGGCCTGTTTGGGAATGCTTAAAATAGGATCGGGTTCAGACTCGGTCTTTATTTTATCCTGTTTTGATAAAAAACAGCATTATGTTGGTTTGATAAAGTACCGGCTCTTGGGGCATATTTAAGTTGGGGCCCAGACTCTTACATAACTCTTTTCGGAACAATACCAGTTCTTGTATTATCCAAGCAGCCTCTTAGGCAAGAAACAATTTCTTGAACATACCTTCAGACCACCAGGTTTGTCGCCAAAGCTGTTGATTTGACCTCTCCTCGAGTTAAGATCACCGATCACATCTCCCAAGTGTTCTTCAGGGGTAACAACTTCAACTTTCATAATGGGTTCCAGCATCTTTGGACCAGCTTTCCTCACACCTTCCCGAAAAGCTCCTCTGGCAGCCAACTGGAATGCCAAGACACTTGAATCAACATCATGGTAAGAACCATCAACTAACACGGCACGGACATCGACAACCGGAAAGCCCGCAAGTACACCATTACTCATGCACTCTTCTAACCCTTTCATCACCCCAGGAATATACTCTTTCGGTACTGAACCACCCTTAATTTCGCTCTTGAACTCATATCCACCACCCGATTCCATTGGCTCGAACCTTACAGTGATATCCGCAAATTGCCCTTGTCCACCTGACTGTTTCTTGTGAACATACTTCACTTCTGAGACCTTAGAAATGCTTTCACGGTAGTTTACTTGTGGTGCACCGACATTAGCTTCTACCTATGCATGGCAAGCAGACCCAATATTATAAATTCAGATAATAACACGTCCAAAGTATTTGCTCTACGAAACTTATCATAAAATGAGAAAAATCAAATTTTAAACAGATTTAAAAATGTGTTATGTCATTTTTCCGAAGTTAGCATCACCAAAAAAATACTGATTTGTATCGATTCGCCAAATTATAAACATTAGCCTCATTTATAGGAGCATATTAGCTTCATGCTTTCATACCTTGCTTTATAGAAAATAAGATAAAAACAATTTGTTTGTGCATATGATTTCACGGAAATGTGTGGGTGGGGTGTGGTGTTGTAAGCATGTGGTGAGGTATTACAAACACCATATAATGAGCAAAACTTAAACAACTACACGATAAACTAAAGAAACAAATGTAATATTAACCTTATATTCCCTCTTCAGCCGATCGACGATAATCTCAAGATGCAATTCGCCCATTCCTTCAATAACTGTTTGGTTGATCTCTTCATCCCGTGAAAAGTGGAATGATGGGTCTTCTTGTGCGAGCTTGATTAGCCCAGTTGCCATCTTATCAACATCAGCTTTAGTCTTGGGTTCAATTGCAACCTTTATTACAGGATCAGGGAAGTCCATCCGTTCAAGCACAATAGGATTCTCTGGGTCACACAATGTTTCTCCTGTAATGGTATCTTTTAGACCCGCAAGAGCAACAATATCACCTGCTAAAGCGACCTTGACATCCTCTCTGCTGTTTGCGTGCATTTCGAGAAGTCGACCAATTCTCTCTTTCTTCCCTTTGTTTGCGTTCATGACATAAGACCCAGCAGAAAGCTTTCCCGCATATATTCTCACAAACGTGAGGGATCCCACAAATGAATCACTCATGATCTTGAAAGCTAGTCCAGCAAATGGTTCATCATCACTCGGAGCTCTTTCAATTTGCACTTCCGAGTTATCAGGGTCTGTCCCTATCATTGGTGGCACATCAAGTGGTGAAGGTAAATAATCAACAACTGCATCAAGCAATGGCTGAACCCCCTTGTTTTTAAAAGCTGAGCCGCATAAAATAGGTACAAAACTGCCTGATATAGTCCCTTTCCTAATCAATTTCTTTATGGTTTCCTCATCGGGTTCAACTCCTTCCAAATAGCTCTCCATAGCTTCATCATCCAACTCAACGATGCTCTCAATCATCTGTGACCGGTAGTCTTGAGCCAACTCTTGAAGATCATCGGGAACATCCTCATACACGAACTTTGCACCCAATTCTTCTCCCGACCAGAGCACAGCTTTCATCTTCACAAGATCAACAAGTCCTCGGAAGGTATCTTCGGAACCAATTGGTATCTGAAGGACAAGTGGTTTGGCACCCAAGTTCGTAACTATCATGTCTCTTGTTCGGAAAAAGTTTGCACCGAGACGGTCCATTTTATTAACGAAGCAAATTCTCGGCACCCCATATCTATCAGCTTGTCTCCACACAGTTTCAGACTGTGGTTCCACACCGGCAACGCTATCAAATAAGCATATCGCACCATCCAAAACCCTGAGGGCCCGCTCAACCTCAAGTGTGAAGTCGACATGACCAGGTGTATCAATAATGTTAATTCGATGATTGTCCCAAAATGTGGTAGTAGCAGCAGAAGTTATAGTAATCCCTCTTTCTTGTTCTTGTTCCATCCAGTCCATGGTAGCTGTTCCCTCATGTACTTCACCAATTTTGTAGTTTCTACCGGTGTAGTACAGAATCCGTTCGGTTGTAGTAGTCTTTCCTGCATCTATGTGAGCCATAATTCCAATATTTCTATAATCTTTCAATGGTACTGTACGCTTTCCATCTGACAAAAATATTCTCAGTTAGCATGTCGTCCGAAATTTGCACATGACCAGAAAACTACACAGCACAGTTTGATCCCTGAATTAAATTTACAATTGGAAACCCAGATTTTTGTTTTGTGGGTATGTTTATTGGAATATTAGTGCTACTTTTTCAGGCGAAAAATTTGTCTCAGCAATTCCAATAGCTTCTTGTTACAACAACTAAATCTTTAAGCTGTGATTTAATTCCAGAATATGGGACTCTGCGAAACTACCAAGCACAACAGAATAAACTATTCTCATGTGCAATGGATGTTCAAAAACAGCTTATCCAACAGACAAAATAATTACTAACAGGTAACAACATGGACACTATAATAGCATGAGAAGATGAAGAACTGATCAAAGTCACACTGCTATAAAAATTGCAAATTGGGTAATAACTATTAAATAAATTACAGACACCAATCAAATAAAAAAAATATAATAAAAATAAGAGTAATAATAAAGAAAACAATTTCAGGAAGAGAATCCAATTCTGTATTTCCATTCTGAAAGAGAGTAAAACAAAGATATAGCAAATTCATACACAAGTATGAAAGACAACTCAGAACTAGTAGTCTAGAACGAAAAATCCTGTTATAAATTGGAATATATATATATATATATATGTATGTACTATAATTCACTCTAAATTACTAAATTTAACAAACAGAAACCTAGATAAAACATCGTATTCGAAAATTAAGCAATTCAACGAATAAGACACAATATATATATATAGAAAGAGAGAGAGAGAGAGAGAGAGAGAGAGAGAGAGAGAGATGGAGAGAGTGGACAAACCATCAGGAGTGGCCATGGCGAAGACAGAGAAGTTTCTCCTTTGCTCCTTGTGCAAAGTTGAGATTTTGGAAGGTTCTAAGCTGAGTCGGACACTTCCGAAGAATTCGGAGAGAGAAGAGGAAGTTAGAGAATGACTACGGCGGCGCCGGAGGGCGTTGAGACCGAGGAAGCGTCGGGGAGAGAGTGGCAGTGGTTTGCGAGGGCCGTTGAAATTGCATAGTGAAGAAGCTGTCGACGGCGATGACATTCTCACCGACTCTGCCGCCATTGTTGCTTACTGCTCTCTCTATCTCCCTCTAGATTTTCTCTCTCTAAAAATGGCTGTCTTCCCCACCCCCTCTCTCTCTCTCTCTCACACACAGAGTCACTCACTTCCGATGTTCTAGTGCTCGCCTAGGGATAACGAAAAAATACTACTGTAGTGTTCCACAAGCTTATCACACATTTACGGATTCACGTGAATTGTTGATCTTGTGAGTCCTATCTTAATCCCATAATGATCGACGGTCAATAATAATCTCTCATATGTGACGAAAATATGGAATAATTTCGGAGTGAGGCTTTTGGTTTTCTATTTCTGGACAGGAGATAAATCTTTTGTGGACTAAAAACATTTAAGAAAATTATTATTATTATTATTTTTTTTTTTTTGCTGAGAGAAAATTATAATTTTGATACATTAACATTTGCCCTAAGGGAAATGCTTGGTACACATACTTTTTGACACACTATGTTTTAAATATATGTACTTTGTGTTATTTGAATTTCTCACACTGTTCTATGTACCACTTACACAACACGTGGTACATGCATTTAAAGTTGTGTGTCAAAAAGTGTGTGTATGTAGCATTACTCATGTACACCCAAATTCCTTTATTTTAATCATTTTTCTTCTAAAATTTCCCACTTTTATAAAGGTGAGCAATGTTCATAGCAAAATTAGCAGTGTACATAACAATTCCCCAGAATATTACCTTTTTTTTTTTTTTTTTTTTTTTGCTAGTCACATAATATTACTTGCTTAAAGTTTTAATTTGAGGAAACTTTTGTCTAAAAAATCAAATGATATATTTTTTTGGTGCAAAGGAAAGAAGAAAACACACTTAACTTTCTCTAGGAAAGCAAGTTTGAAAGGTATCAGCCATAACAAAGCTCGCTAATAGTAGAATCTAACAAAAATAAGGATCGTTGTTGGTTTGCTCTTAAATTTACTAATATTTTGGCACATCTGTTTCCTTCCCTTTTAATATGGGAAATGGAATCATTTCATTTAGATAAAACAGAAATTTAAAATCACCAATGAGGGATTTCAAATGATGATTTTCTTCCGTCTTTTTGAGTAATTGGCATGTGCCCGTAGAGTCAGTTTCAACCATTACTCCATTGAGACCTTCTTGAGGGATTTAAAATGATATTTTAAGTTAGGATAGGATGTTACATTTTTATTTTTATTTTATTACATGGGGTTAGGGAATGTTCGAAAATAGAACCTAAATATACAAGAGAGTATAAAAAGGTTACTCTTAGCCACTTGAACTAAAAAAATATTTAAAAAAAAAAAAATAGAATTACAAATCACCGAGCCTAAACCAATAACTTATTTATGACATGGTTTAGGCTATGTTAGGAGAATCACCAACCCAATGAACATTGTCCTATAATCTTTTTGAAGTCCCAAATTGTCCTTTCCACAACTTGGAGTCAATTCAATGGTTTTTTTTTTTTGGGGCTAGTCTAAACAACGTTTGATTCATAATCCCAAATCAAAATACCCAATGCACATGGTAGAACAGTAAAGTGAAGTGGTACTTCTGTAATTCTTATTTCAAATGGAATTTTCAGCGAAAAAAAATTGATAATTACAGTTGATATTTTGACCTTGAGAGTACGGCTGCAGAAATGCCACGTATACACGAATTCATATACTCCATCACTTTTCAAAAAATAAAAATAAAAAATATATATCCTGAAGAAGTGGAGAGAGGTAAGTGGGGCCTCACATTGGGTTGCTATCCAAAACTAGTTTGGAGGCTGAGGGGCCTTTAAGGCCCACAAGGTCCAGATGGTTTAGCTCGGTGTCGACGTGGCCTAAGCCATGCCTGTGAAGCAAATCCATTAAGCTCCATCCACTTTACACAGATTAGTTCAAACTAAATTTTTAGCCCAACTTTATTACACACCACAGATTGAAAAATCAACAAATACCATGTATTTTTCTAAAAGAAATACCATGTATTTATGTGCATGCAAATGAGAGAAAAAAGAAAAAGAAAGCCACACAATAATTTTTAGTGCTGGGCCTGGAATTGGTATTCCAAGCCCAGAATCAAGATGGGCCAGAGTTATGCCTGTATTTTTGTTGGGCCTGTAATATTCGCTATTGTTAACAGGTTAATTTGTTGGGTAATCATTAAGAGGTGTGAAACGGGCTGAATTGGTCTGGATCAGCTCGCCACTTGGCAGCCTGCAGCCCTTCCCGGCCCTTACACGAGCCTAATTCGCTAACCAACCCAACTGGTATTGGTCCAGGTCGATTCTCCCTCTCTCGGCCCGGCACACCAACTTGTAAACCCGCTGCCCAACAACCCATGAAAAACAATGTAAAACTTTATTTTATGGATTAAATCTAACCAACTCGCGAGCAGCTCTCTGAGCCCCGTAGACCCTCGAGCTAGTGGACTTGGTCAAGCTATGAATATTTACCTTATGAGCCCACTCGACATGTCTTGCTAGGTTGGCGGGCCAGCCGCAACCCGCCTCAACCCGTCGGACACGTTGCCAAAGCAGGTCGGCCTGTTTACACCTTTAGTTATTGGTTATGTCTCTCTCTCGCTCTCCATTGTGTAAGGAGGAACTATTTGAAGGAATACAACAGAACTTATCTCGTGTGACCATCACACCCATGTGTCTTTCACTGTAATCAAAGTATTTGTGAGTTCACGGTAATTCTACAATCATGAAGAGATCATAGTGATCATCACACCGTGCGACGATCACATGTATTAATTTTCGAATAAAAGGAGGGATAATTCTTAGGAGGGAAAGCCCCAATTCAAGCGAAAGATGTTTTTCCACCATAAGGATAAGAACAAGGACCGAGCTTAGCCTAGTTCATGCCTTAAAAAAAGGAGTAAATGTTTTTGCAAATGGAATATTCTTTAGAAAAACATGAAATAGTAATATGATGCGCATCCACTGCAAATCCCACTTGGCATCTTCATCATTTTGAGGCAGTGTTAGTTGAATATCCTCTCAAGTTCCAATTGCATGTGGATAATAGATATAAAGAATTCAATGAGAAATGTTGGTGCAAAAACAATCTTCTTTAAGAAACCCGCAAAGAGATTGATCAATAAGATTTGCTCACAACCCCGACCACCTAGTCTAGATGGAAGCTAGTCTCAGTAGGGGTGTTATACTCTCGTGGTTGAGGGTTCAAAACTCTATATATGCAAAAGTAGTTATGGTCAAAATTCTTGGCCTCGTAAGGAGGCTAGGGATTCAAAATACTCCCAGGGGTCGTGTAAGATAGTTGGAGGGATGGACTTTAAGATGGATTTTAAAAAATGTCTAGCTTGGTGTGAGTTCAGATCCTACCGCTAACTTGCCTCCCTTATTTACCCAGTGCGTGTGTTGTGGGGTCGGTGCACATACCCGAGGTTTGACCCTTGTTCTACTCCGATAAAAACGACAATAGGTATCAATCCCGAAATCGCGGAGGACAAGGGGGGGATTTGTCCTCGTATTTCAAAAAAATTTATTTGCTCATGCTTTCCAAATTTTTGGGTGGAGCTAAATACACCACATTTTTTTTTTGCTAAATATACCACAATGTAGTGTTAAGTTATGAAAAATTTGTGAGTGAATGTGGTGTATTTAGCCCCACTCAAATTTATATCCAAAATATAGTTCTTAACATATGTGACTGTGGGATCACCATTAATAATGGTGGAAGTCCTTCAACATTTTCTAATGAATATCAACTGGATCCACTGCTACAGAACATGGATCCTCGGCACCGGGATTGGTGTTGCCAAACCAGCAACACCAATAAGGTGTTGACAGCATTTATACCCATTCTTTGTCTTTTCAATCTTATTATTGGTGATGTCGGATACAAAAATGAAAAGTCAAAGAATAGATGTGTTGTCAATTTATCGGTGCTACCCAGGGGCGGAGCCATGTAGGGTCCAGGATGGACCCAGGACCCCCCTCAACTTTTAAAATTACATAATAGAATTGTAAAAATTTTAAAATTTAATTTAGGCCCCCCTCAACTTTTAAGTTTAAATGTATTTCTTATTTGGCCCCTCAGTTTCGAATTTGGCCCAAATCAAACTTGGCACAATTGTATAAAATAGACCAAAAATGTTTATTAGATGTAATATTGTGGCTCAATTCTAATCAGTCAATCCCAATTTTGACTTTAGCTCAATTCAAACTTGGCCCAATTATATAAAATAGACCAAAACTATATAATTATTTGAAATATTTTGGCTCAATTCTAATTAGCCCAACCCAAATTTGTCTTGAGAACAACACAAATTTACCTAAATTGTATCAAATAGACCAAAAAAAAATTTTATGCTTGTAATATTTTAACTCAATTCTAATCGGTCTATTCTAACTTTGGACAAATAGTATATATAATTAGACCAAAAGCATAATAAATTTAACCAAATCTCTCAACGTACTCTAAAAATGACAAGAAAATCTACCCAAAAACATGTATAAATAGACCCCAAAAAAATTCGTATCAGGTATGCTGCCCCCAAACCCCCGACTAGGCCCCCCTGATTAAAATTCCTGACTCCACCCCTAATGCTACCGGATTGCCAACACCCAAACTGGCTGTCGAGAATACTTAATCAATGCCACATAATTTGGAATACAATTTTAGGAAGGATAGCATTACTCTTTGCTTAGGGTAAAATTTTGAACTAAGAAGAAGAAAGGGTTGTGGGAATTCAGGTGCATGTGCAGAAAAGCAATTAAATCAAAAAGTAGTTGGCCAAGGCAAAACCTTCTGGGCTCGAGTCTAAGAATAATTATAATTTGATTAAGTGATAATGAAACTTGAGTCTGCATATTTAATTTATTTTTCTCAACAAAATAGAAAGAATAATGCCAAACAATGCCAATGTTTTCACTATTTTAGATCAAGTTTTTGTGTGCATTTGCATTAAGGGCAAACACAGTGCACAAAAGAGATCATAATGTTCAATTAGATCTCTCAATGGATCCATGCTAGAATGAAGGATAAGGATCATAATGTTCAATTTAACCTTCCTAATGACATTATCTTTATTGCAGGATGTTGGCACCTTTGGAAAGACAGAAATAATATTGTCTTTAAAGGAAAAGATACTCATGAGAGGCAGCTTGCTAAATTGACGAAAGATTTGGGATTGGATATCCTAAAAGCTTTCAAAAGAGATAAGAATATGAGGAATTATAACCAAGAGAAACTTATTAGGTGGTTTCCTCCTTTTGCAGGTTCCCTTAAACTCAACACAGATGGGAGATGTAAAGGAAATCCAGGAAGGGGAGGAAACGGAGGACTTTTCAGAGACGAGCAAGGTAGATGGAAAGCAGGATATCTCGGGAGTATCGACCACTGCACAAGCTTGGTCGCAGAAATGGAAAGCATCCGAAAGGGGCTGTCCATAGCACTTCAAAATGGCTGGATGAACATCATAGTGGAAACAGACTCTATGACGGCTTACAATTTGATCAACAACCATGAAGCTAACCACCCCCTTAGTGCTATTATTGATGATTGTAGATTTCTTTTTAATGCCTGTAAGGGTAATATTACCCATATTTTGCGTGAAGGTAATAGGTGTGCGGATACTCTAGCTAATCTGGGGGTGAACCAACCGAATCGGCTTGTTTTGTTAGATGCACCTCCTAGGGATCTTTGTATGCCTCTGTTGGAAGATGCTTGTGGTACTAGCTTCCCCCGTGGAAGCTAATTTTGTTGTTTTTATTCCTATTTACCAAAAAAAACACAGTGCACAAAGCTAGCTTTCTAAGATTTAGACTCCTTGAGATTTTGAATCTGTGATCTCAAGGTTATTGACTCACTGGGATCAAGAATGGTTTCATTTATTGAATTTTAGAAGGTTATATATGTTGAAAAAGTGTATATTTAAAATTGGAGGGAAAGTTTGAAGGAAAACATTTGAAATTTGGTTTTGAGTTTTGTCTTATTCACAAGCTAACCCAAATGATATTTTACTTGTTTCACATAAGAAAATTAGAGGAAGTGGGAAGGACATATATAAGTGGAGGTTGTAGTAAGGGTTGGACCCCTTGGGGGTACCAAGTTTTGTGAAGGGGGAGGACCTAGGCCCAATTGGGTTTACCACAAAACACACACACGCGCGCCGCCGCCGCTCCGCTCCGTTCCGCTCTTTTATACAAAATTTATTTGAAAAATAAATATTTTATAAACTGAAAAGTTTTATTTAGATTAAATCAATTGGAGACCAAGTCTCCCTATAACTTCTCCACGTTTTTTTCTCCAGGTTTTCTCTCCACGTTCTGCAACGTTATATTTTTCAACGTTCAGAATATATTTTATATATACAGAAAACTGCTTTCATAATAATATACAATTGAGAGAGAGCAAAAAGAGTTACAGAAATATTTCTATACACAGTTTCTGAGCAACAATTTCTGAAAGGGTGTGGGTTTTTCGATCTTCCTCCGTGCAAGGATTTTCGAGACAGAGGCGATTTCTGGGCTGCTTTATCCTGGGGACGTTGTGGTCTTCATCCGAACTGCTTGCATAACTTGGGCAGAGCCACGAAGCGTCTTAAAGAGAGCGACTAAGTCTGCGACTCATCCCAAGAAAAACGTCAAGGCCTACTGTTATTGGTAACATTGTTCTATTTTACAGTTTGTGCAACAACAATTTTAAGACGCTTATCATCTGCCATGGAATCTTCAATGCTCTCTGTTACCTCTGACCTCGACAAACCCTTCAAATTTGAGGGCCTTCACTTTAAACGGTGGAGGATGAAATTGATGTTTTTCTTAACTACGAAAAAATTGTAATCTTTTTGTCTTTCTGAAAAACCCACTGTTTATGAAAATCCCACTGTTGCTCAAATCAGAGAGTCTGACATTTGGAATGAAAATGATTTTCTTTGCAAAAATTATATTTTGAATGGACTCTCTGATAGTCTTTATGATTTATTATGCAAACTGTGAGTCTGCAAAAAAAGTTTGGGATGCCCTTCAGAAAAAATATGACACTGAAGAAGCTGGAGCAAAGAAATTTACAGTCAGGCGTTATTTGAAATATCAAATGACGGATGACAAATCTGTTAAAGCTCAATCCCATGAGCTGCAACATATTGCTCATGAGATAATTTTTGAGGGCATGGATTTAAATGATCAGTTTCAAGTTGCTGTCATTATTGACAAGCTTACCCCAAGTTGGAAAGATTTCAAAAATATTTTGAGACACAAAACCAAAGAATTTTCATTGGAAAGTTTGATTACTCGCCTTCGTATTGAGGAGGATGCAAGAAAACAAGATTTAAAAGAACAGATTCTTGTTGTTTCCAACAACAAGAAACCTCAAAATTTTTCTAAAAACAAAACCTCTGTTGTTCTGAAACCACCTGCGAAAACCATGAAGTTTCAAAATCGGAATCAGAACAAGAACCGCAACAACAACAAGAATCAGAATCCGAAACCAAATCAGAATAGGAACATACCCCCTTTAGGAATAAATGAAGCTGGACTGTTTGTTTGCTACAATTGTGGTAAGCCAGGTCATATGGCTCGAAACTGTAGGAATCAAAGACGAGTTGCTCCCTAAGCAAATCTTGCCGAAGAGCAGCTCGTTGCTATGATTTCCGAGGATAATATTGTTGGTGGATCCGAAGGGTGGTGGGTAGACACTGGCGCCTCTCGCCATGTTTGCTATGATCGTGACATGTTCAAATCCTATTCTGAAGCTAAGGACAAGAAAGTGTTGTTGGGTGATTCCCACACCACTACTGTTGCTGGCATTGGGGAGGTTGAATTGAAATTTACTTCTGGTAAGACTGTCGTTTTGAAGGATGTCTTGCACACTCCAGAAATGAGGAAAAATCTTGTTTCGGGCTATCTTCTCAACAAGGCTGGACTGACTCAAACTATTGGGGCTGATCTTTTTACTTTGACTAAGAGTGGAGTGTTTGTTGGAAAGGGTTATGCAACTGAGGGCATGTTTAAGTTAAATGTTGATTTTAATAAAATTTCTTCTTCTGCTTACATGTTGTGTTCTTTTAATGTTTGGCATGCTAGATGATGTCATGTGAATAAAATGCTTGTGAAAAATATGAGTAGTCTAGGATATATTCCACAATTGTCTTTAAATAAATTTGACAAATGTGAATTTTGTAGCCAAGCTAAAATCACTAAAACACCATATAAATCTGTCACTAGGAAATCTGAACCTCTTGAATTAATTCATTAGGATATTTGTGAATATGAAGGAATTTCAACTAGAAATGGAAAAAGGTATTTTATTACTTTTATTGATGATAGTTCAAATTATTCATTTGTTTATCTTCTGAAAAATAAAAGTGAAGTTATTGACATGTTCAAAATTTTCCTAAATGAGATTGAAAATCAATTTAATAGGAAAATTAAAAGATTTCGTAGTGACAGAGGTCATGAATATGATTCTGATGAATTTATTGCTTTATAACAAATTCATGGAATCATTCATGAGAAAATTGTCCCTTATTCCCCTGAAATGAATGGAAAAGCTGAAAGAAAAAATAGGACTTTTACTGAATTAGTAGTTGCTATTTTATTAAATTCAGGAGCAGCTTCTCATTGATGGGGGGAAATATTATTAACTGTTGTCATGTATTAAATAGAGTTCCTAACTCTAAAACTAATATTTCCCCTTATGAAATTTGGAAAAGAAGAAAACCAAATGTGGATTATTTTAGAACATGGGGTTATTTGGCATATGTTAGAAGTCCAGACCCTAAAAGGTCCAAATTAGCTAGTAGAGCTTATGAATGTGCTTTTATTGGCCACGCTATTAATAGTAAGGCTTATAGATTTTATGACTTAAAGAATCATGTTATAATTGAATCTAGTGATGTTGATTTTTTCGAAAATAAATTTCCTTTTAAATTTAAAAATAGTGGGGGTTCAACATCATATGATATTCTTAGATTAGTAGAATCAAATGAATATGAACTTGAATCTAGAAAAAGTAAGAGAGCCCGAATTGCGAAAGATTTTGGGACCGATTTTTATACCTACAACTTAGAGGAGGATCCTAATACCCTCCAAGAAGCTTTGACTTCTATAGATGCTGATTTATGGCAAGAAGCTATAAATGATTAAATGGAATCATTGGAATCAAATAAGACTTGGCACTTAGTAGATCTTCCACCTGGTTATAAGACAATAGGTTGCAAAAGGATTCTTAAAAAGAAATTGAAACCCGATGGCACGATAGACAAATATAAGGCACGTCTTGTAGCTAAGGGTTGTAGACAAAGAAAAAATATTGATTTCTTTTATACTTATTCACCTGTCACAAGAATTACTTCTATTCGTGTACTAATTGCTTTAGCTGCTATTCATGATTTAGTAGTACACCAAATGGATGTTAAAACAGCCTTTTTAAATGGTGAATTAGAATAAGAGATTTATATGGACCAACCTGAAGGTTTTATTATTTTTGGTCAAGAAAATAAAGTTTGCAAATTAGATAAATCTCTTTATGGTTTGAAACAAGCTCCTAAACAATGGCATGATAAATTTGATAGTTTAGTCATCACCAATGGTTTTAAAATAAATGAAAGTGACAAATGTATTTATTACAAATTTGAAAACAACACATGCACTATTATTTGTTTATATGTGGATGACTTATTTATTTTTGGATCAAATAATCATGTCATTAATGAAGTTAAATCTTTCTTATGTGCCAATTTTAATATGAAAGATTTAGGAGAAGCTAGTGTAATTCTTGGAATTAATATTACTAGGTTCGAAAAGGGACTTTCTTTAGATCAATCTCACTACATTGAGAAGATTCTATAGAAATACAATTACTTTAACTGTAAACCAGCATGTACTCCATATGACCCTAGTGTAAAATTGTTCAAGAACACTGGTGACAGTGTTAGACAAATTGAGTATGCGAGCATCATTGGTAGCCTCTGTTATGCTACTGATTGCACTAGGCCAGATATAGCTTATGCTGTTGGAGTACTATGTAGGTTTACTAGTAGACCTAGTATGGAGTATTGGCATGCTATTGAAAGGGTCATGCATTACCTAAAAAGGACGATGAACCTAAAATTACACTATCAAAAGTTTCCCGCTGTCCTTGAAGGATATAGCGATGCTGATTGGAATACCCTATCAGATGACTCCAAGGCCACTAGTGGATACATTTTTTGTATTGCTGGGGGCGCAGTTTCATGGAAGTCTAAGAAACGGACTATTTTGACTCAGTCCACTATGTAGTCAGAGATGATAGCACTAGCTACAGCTAGTGAGGCGGCAGGTTGGCTGAGAAATCTGCTATTAGATACCCCTTTATGGGAGAGACCGATACAAGCTGTCCTAATCCACTGTGATAGTACCGCGGCTATTAAAAAAGTTGAGAACCGTTACTATAACGGCAAGAAGCGACAAATACGTCGCAAGCACAGCACTATTAGAGAGCTTCTCTCTTCTGGAGCTGTAAGAGTGGATTATGTACGGTCTGAGGAGAACTTGGCTGATCCTTTGACGAATGGACTAGCACGAGAGAAGGTTTGTAAAACCTCGAAAGGGATGGGACTAAAGCCCTTATAGTTGAGTCACTTGTGATAGTAACCCAACCTATAGACTGGAGATCCCAAGAAATATGTTCAAAGGGTAATAACAAGTCATGAAGTGATATGAGTTGAATCATGCTTTTATCTATATATGGGGGTAATACTCCAAGTCCATCCCTACGAAGCATGACATCCTGAAGGACAGAAGGTTGAGTTATTTATAACTCTTAATGAGATCTAAATACAGGAGTATCCTTGTTGGACTCACCTAGGCGAATGTGGAAGTGAGGCCGCTTCCTATGAAATTTTGGGCAAATTCTCTAGATCATTCGCTATACTGGGATATGAGCACACGGCCGTAAAGTGCTGGTTTTTGAACTTCACCCTAGCAGGGCTGTGTGTGTGGTGTTGTCTGAGATAGAGTTCAAAACTACGGTTACTCTAGTATAATCGGAAGCTCTATCACTACGTAATGGTTCAAGTTGAAAAACACCTTTACTTATGCACAGTCTTATGATACGTTGCTCGATGATCTTAAATCAATTTTTAAAAATACAAGTGGGGGATTGTTGAAAAAGTGTATATTTAAAATTGGAGGGAAAGTTTGAGGGAAAACTTTTGAAATTTGGTTTTGAATTTTGTCTTATTCACAAACTAACCCAAATGATATTTTACTTGTCCCACATAGGAAAATTAGAGGAAGTGGGAAGGACATATATAAGTGGAGGTTGGAGTAAGGGTTGGGCCCCTTGGGGGTACCAAGTTTTGTGAAGGGGGAGGACCTAGGCCCAATTGGGTTTACCACAAAACACACACCCACGCGCGCGCCGCCGCTGCCCCGCCCCGCCCCGCCCCGCTCTGTTCCGGGTTTGGGTTTGGGTGTGGATGTGGATGTGGTCCTACTCTATATATATATATATATATCTTTTTATACAAAATTTATTTGAAAAATAAATACTTTATAAACTGAAAAGTTTTATTTAGATTAAATCAGTTGGAGACCAAGTCTCCCTATAACTTCTCCACGTTTTTTACTCCAGACTTTTTCTCCAACGTTCCCAGGTTTTCTCTCCACGTTCTGCAACGTTACATTTGCTTTCATAAAAATATACAATTGAGAGAGAGCAAAAAGAGTTACAGAAATATTTCTATACACAGTTTCTGAGCAACAATTTCTGAAAGGATGTGGGTTTTCCGATCTTCCTCCGTGCAAAGATTTTCGAGACAGAGGCGATTTCTGGGCTGCTTTATCCTTGGGACGTCGTGGCCTTCATCCGAACTGCTTACACAACTCGGACAGAGTCGCGAAGCGTCTTAAAGAGAGCGACTAAGTCCGCGACTCATCCCAAGAAAAACGTCAAGGCCTACTATTATTGGTAACATTGTTCTATTTTACAGTTTGTGCAACAACAATATCGTATTATAAAAGAGAAAATATATTCATAAATATGCTTTAACTTTATAGACTCTTCCCTAATTTTAAAAAAAAATTATTTAGCTCGTCCTTAAGCAAAATTCCTGAATTTGCCAAGATTGGAACAACCTCACGACACTATGTATGTATATATATAGAAAGTCTTGCGATTCAAATGGTTTCTTCATTTGTCGTATAGATCTTTTTATAATAAATTCAAGCAATTTGATTGTATCATACATACATTAAAGTCACTATACATTGACATTCGGTGTCGTCCAATGCACAGAATATTACTTTTAAGAGAGTATTTTTGCTCACCTAAAAATTAGTTCACCATGCTCACCCAAGTATCTCATTGGCCAATGTAGTGGGACCCAAGAATTATACATTATTTATTTAATCCTGAATCTCACTGCATTAACCAATAAAATACTTAGATGAGCATTAATAAACCAATTTTTAGATAAACAAAAGTATTTTCTACTTTCGAATAGCACCTAAAAAGTTACTAAGTACACTTTGTTGAGCACGGATAGAGATGGCAACGGGGCAGGTATGGGACGGGATCCCCGTACCCCGACCCGGTTGAGTGAACCCTTCCCCCGATCCCGCCCCGCCCTGCCCTGAGGAGACATGGGTCCCGCCCCAGCCCCCGTCTCGTAAACGGAAACCCGCACCCCACCCCACCCCACCCCACCCCGGTAAGGAAAAAAATTCCCAAGAAGGAAGTGAAGAAACTAAAATAAAACAAGAACACACATGAACTAATAGGAGTAATAGTTTATCTAATATACTTATATACCCCCAGATTTTTAGGTAATTCAAGTATTATAAGGGTCTTTTTTGTAAAATACATATATAATCGGGGCGGGTTCGGAAAATTTCACCCTTCCCCCGACCCCGACCCGAACCGAACCGAACTCGGCCCGGGCTGAAGAAATTCACCCCATACCCACCCCTACCCCGATTAAGCCACCCCATACCCTACCTATTAGAGACGGGGCGAAAAACCCAAAAAACATGCCCCATTGCCATCCCTAAGCACGGACCTCACTCTGCACTCAAGTTGTGAAAATTATTTGTATTTGTTTGCGTTTGAAGCATTATTGCAAAAAAAAATATATCGCAACTAGTAATGTATCGACATGAAGGCCATCACTCCGGTACAGATGACTCAGCACTTCTGCAAATTAGCACTGAAATGACCACCCCTGCTAGTTGTGAGCGTGGGACCATGGGGTGCCACAAAAATCAAAAGATTACAGTGTTTCCGTGTGCCCTCCCATCTACGCCCTCACTGTCTACTCCATTAACTTTTTTATGGGCAGTTGGGATGCACATGGTAACACAGGTCACTTTGTGGGGCCTATGAAGACCTTTATCTGATTTCCTTTTTTAGCTCAAAGATTCCCCCACCCAATGCTCATCACTTCCGCATGAGAAATTTTTTAGTACCGCAGTGGATAGTATAAACTTAATTAAAACTTAGCTTAAGTTTATATTAGTACTCCATATGATAATAGCAATTGTAATAGTATATTGATTAAACGACACTCTCAAAATCATTTGAGTATAAATTTAATTAAAACTTAGCTTAAGTTTATATTAGTATATGATAATAGCAATTGTAATAGTATATTGATTAAACCACACTCTCAAAATCATTTGAAACGAAATAATACCGTTTGAAAGCTTTACACTAAAATAATTAAAAAAACATAAAAATAAAACAAGAAAAAACAAAAGGCCCAAACAGTACCGTTTGGGAGTGGCACGACATAGTGTACCGTTTGGACATATGCCTGTTTGTGTGTCATCTAGCTTCTTACGGCACACTGTGCAATATGACTTGTATAATAGTGAAACTTAAACGTATATCCAAGTTTGATTCCACTAAGTTTGTTGTATAACATACACCATTGTTAAAATCTAAATGCTAAATTCACTAAGTTTGTTGTATTTGTTGGCCATTCTAGATGTTATAATCTCACAACTTAGATATACAAATACAAATATAAGGAATTTGTCCATTAGCCTAAAAAAAGGATGAGGGGGGGTGCGGATATGTGTACAAGTATAAGTAATGGATAAAGAAACTTAGGTCCAATTTCAAAATATTCAAAATAGGATATGGTTCAGTTCAGGTTGATTTTGTATCTGATTCTTTTGAGAATTAAGTGTAGATTAGTTTGACAGAGAAGTTGTTTTAATAAACTTATTAGACCGAATATAAACTCTTATGTAAAAAAAATAAATACTCATCAAATTAAATTCTCACAAAAATTAAATAAAAATTAAACTTAGACTAAACCATGACTTAGTTTAAACTTGTCCATCCTGCCCCTTGGTCCATTCAGACAAAAATCCACCATTTGTTAGCTTTGGTCTGTTGCTTGTTTGTTTGTGGCTTTGTGCTAAGCTATGGAAATGACAATTTATTCCGAAAGGGCAATGCTATTGTGAGAAGCTTCTCACATGAGAAGGCGGGTTTTAACCGTAGGATGAGCATCTAGCCTTAAGATTCCCAGGAATCTGGAGAGAATCTTAAGACTAGATGCTCATCTAACGGTTAAAACCCGCCTTCTCACATGAGAAACTGCTCATAATAGCATTTCCCATTCCGAAAACATAAATAAATTTTTTTTTAAGATTACTTTTACATGTCAGGTTTGTCATTTGTCTGTAAAAAGAAGTCAAAGTTCCCATTGAAAATGACAACTTCATCAGATTTTCGAATATAATCCCCGCGGATCACGGTTGGACTGTCATGTAATAATTCATTAGTTTCAACCAATCACCTCTCAAGCATTTTTATCTACTCCAATATTGTAAGAGGCCATTTCTGTCCCAATAATGATTAAATCTTTAACTACGGCCACTTACCCTAGAGTAAGCGAGTTTCAATCAGGGGTGTTGAGGGTTTAAAATTTCACAATAGTATAGTAAATGTGATCAGAATTTATTGGCCTCTCAAAGTGAGCTCTCGAAGCACCCAAGATCGTGTGAGTGGAGTGGAAAAGTAGTTAGACTATCCGTATCTAAAACTTTGGCATAAGTTTGAATCTTACTGCTCACTCACTTGTCTGATTTATCTGGTACGTGTGTTGTAGAATCGATACACGTGCCCGAAATTTACCTCCTATTCTACTCTTGTAAAAACAATAATAAATACTAATCTCGAAAAGAGGCCGAGGGATTTGTTATCGTCATTCTAAAAAAAATTTATTAAATATTTAATTGATAATTAAATTTTGACAGTTTTTGATAGAGGTTACTATTTGGTTGAAATTATAGAGATTTTATTCCAAAGTTCTCTAAAAGACTCTTTTAGCTTTACGTCAATTCTTTTTCTTTATATCTTTTTTTTTTAAATTTTAATTTTAGTAAAAAAAAAAAAGCTCTTAAATATATAGATTTGATTTGATTAGATTAGGAGTAATGATTCGAGCAAATATACACGTAAAGTGTACACATAAAGATCCCACCAAAATTAAAATCGAGTAATATTTAGGGCACTAACAACTTTCACCAACACTTACTAACACACTCTATCTCTCTCCTAGTGGTACTGTGGAGTCCGCAGTGGGTCCTGCAGTACCACTAGGAGAGAGATAGAGTGTGTTAATAAGTGTTAGTGAAAGTTGTTAGTGCCCCTAGCATTGCCCATTAAAATATGCTCATTCATTTTGGTGAGTCTTACATGTGCAGAAATGGACCCACTAAAATAAATGACTCAAATCTTTATGTGCACATAGCATTACCCTTGGATTAGACTAGTTTCACTAAAATTAAAAAGTAATTCTTTAAACTCAAATAATTTAATATGAAAAACTTTTTACCAAATTCTAAAAATTTAATGACAGGAAACCCACTGAATCATCTATATGAATTACTTACTAGTGCACTCATGGCCAATCTGTGCAACAGTCATCACTATTTCCCACTAGATAGGAAAAATTAGATCTTTTGATCCCCCACTATAATCAAATTAAGTAGTTACTGAAAGTTGAAACTTCATCTTGCAGTATGTGTGTGTGTGTGTGTGTGTGTGAGAGAGAGAGAGAGAGAGACCAATATCATCAAGCTTAATACCTGGTATTATACAAGAGAAACAAAAACATAGTACAAATTAAGAACACACACGTACCTTTGCTTTGAGACCCCACTCAAAATTTACACAAGAAACAGCAAGCTGAGACAGACTCAATACTAAATTTTAAAACACACTCTGGAGGCTTTTAACTACTGCAAAATTGATAGCAAGCACAACACTATGTTCTATACATGAAAAAGAAAATTGGGTTACACCATTCATACTTCACCTATATATATATATAGATAGATAGATCTAATAAACACTTTACAATACCAGTAAGCTGAGAGCCTCGTGAAGCCTCTTTAAGGCTCGTTGGTGGTCACATGGGTTCGGTGTCTAGTCGCAAACCGGTTAACCAGAGCCAGTGCATTGCTAGTGACTTGTGCAACATAAATGACTCTATTCCTAATACCAGCTTTCACATTACCATTCATGACAGAGCCAGAGAACCCATCAAGACAAGTGTTCTCATCAGTGAGAGCAGAGCTAACCCAAGTCTGCACATTACTCATGTGCCACATGAAGTCCTGTCCACCAACCAGCTGGCCCATGCGGCCGAGCTCGTGGACCGACCGCGTCAGCTGGTCCACAGAGTCACCCATGTTGTCAATACAGTCTATCACAGCTTGGTGTTCTCTGGGCTTGAGGCCCGAGACTTGGGTTAGCCGGGAAACGAACACGGATGTGGATCGAGCCCTGGCTATGCTCACGGACAAGGCGGCTTGAGCCAGTTGTCGCTGACTTTGTTGGACTCTGGTGGAGTAGCTTGATAAGCTCACAACACAGAGATCTGGATAGCGAGTGGCTTTGCATGAGGATTTTATGAAGTTTGAGGCTCTGGGATGTGTGGCTATGCCTGCCTTTGCCTTCACACTACTCATGTAATGGAGACAGAAGAGTAATAGCAAGCAAAAGCTAAGTCTTGCCATGTCTTGGAATGTTACTACTATAATAAAACTGTATTTTGTATGATGAAAGAGAGCTAGGAAGCTTTATATAGGGTCATTGAGAGAGAGAGACAGAGAGAGATGTCATTCTTAATTAGGTTACTCCCCCAAGTCCCAAATGGTTAATTTGGTGAAGCCCTTTTGTCGATATTATTAGGCCACTAATTAGGTGTCTACTTGGTCTATATAAAGCATGAATATGACACGGCACGACACGACACTGACACACTAGAATTCTATAAAAAATTGCATGTCAACACCATAAGAAAAGTGTTATTGAAATCTTGTGTTCTGGCTACTTACTCTACTAGTGAGATCAAGCTATGGATACAGTCCTCGGATTTGTAGTCCGTTTAGGCCCCTCCTGTAATTGGTTTCTATTTGGGTAAATATCACCTACACCCTTTGAGTATTGCTCTAATCATACTTAACTCTCTCACGTTTCAGTAATATCACCTACACCTTGTGAGGTTTGAAACGCGTATCACCTAAACCTCCTCTGTCAATTCAGAGTTAAAAAGTGACGGACTAGCATAAATAAATGCAAAACATACCCCTAAAAGTTTGGTCCGTGTGTCATTTTAGTCCTTGTAGTTTAAATTGAGTCAATTTGGTCCCTATAATTTTAAATTGAAGCAATTTCTTACAAATGCCCCGTTCTGTGAGAAAAATTGACAGAATTTACCCACTGTTATGCACAATTACGCTAATAAGCAGGTTGAGAGATTATACCCCTAAAAGTTTGGTCCTTGTGTCATTTTAGTCCTTGTAGTTTAAATTGAGTCAATTTGGTCCCTACAATTTTAAATTGAAGCAATTTCTTACAAATGCCCCGTTTTGTGAGAAAAATTGACAGAATTTACTCACTGTTATGCATAATTATGCTAATAAGCAGGTTGAGAGATTATACCCCTAAAAGTTTGGTCCTTGTGTCATTTTAGTCCTTATAGTTTAAATTGAGTCAATTTGGTCCCTACAATTTTAAATTGAAGCAATTTCTTACAAATGTCCCGTTCTGTGAGAAAAATTGACAGAATTTATCCACTGTTATGCACAATTACGCTAATAACCAGGTTGAGAGATTGGTGGTGTTCCATTTTTGCTCTTAAAAAATGTGACAATGCAAAGTATGTGAGTAAATTCTGTCAATTTTTATCACAGAATTGAACATTTGGATCAAATTACTTCAATTTAAAACTCCAGTGCCTAAATTGACCAAATTGAATCTACAGGAACTAAAATGACACAAGGACTAAACTTTCAGGAGTATTTTTTATATTTATTTATGTCAGTCCATCATTTTTTTTAAGTGTAAATTAACAAAGAGAGTCTAAGTGATACACCCTTCAAAGCTCAAGGGGTATAACTAATATTACTAAAATGTGAGAGAATTAAATATAATTAGAGCAAACTTCAAAGAGTTCAAATGATATTTACCCTTTGTACTTTGGTCACATCCCAAATTACTACTTTGGTCACATCCCAAATTAGAAAAACACTTGATGGTTATCCTCCCTTACCCTTTTGCTCAGGAAAATAAAGAAAAAGGAAAAGAAAAAGAGAGGAGAAGCAATTCTCTCTTTTAACAGCTCAGTAACAAATCGTACAGTCAAAATCTATTATGCGAACAACTATCTCACTTAGATGAGATGATCAGGATCCCTTTCTCTAAGTGAGTGGTAATGGGTTCAAATCTTTAAGGCCGTATTAGGGAGTATTTTCTTTAATGAGGGCTTTGGCTCCTCTGTGCTTGCGCACCCCATCGTGTGTGTGTTACTATTTACTAACCCTATTAACCCCCGATCACAGAGACTCTATAACTCCAACAAAAATAAATAAATAAAATAAAAATAAAAAATAAAAAATCAATTATGCGTACACACACTCATTGAAACATTCAAAGAATAGCTTATCACATCTTTTTCTTTAGCATTTCCTTTTTCTTTACATGCTCTCTCTTTTGTCTCAAAATATCTACTTTCCATGCTCCATGCACCTTGTTGCGATATTCAAGGGATTGTGAGATTCCCAATCTTCCAACTTTTACTAAAAAAAAATGTTATCAACAACTAGATAGAGATGAATACAGTTTACTTGATAGCAAAATTAACAAGCGTATAAGCTTAACTTATCTTCTCCATCGTGTCAATTACAAGGATTTAAACGGGAATAGGATTTTAATTGGATTAGGCACGAACGCATTAAGGAAGTAGCTAGGCCATTCAACCGTTTTTTTTTTTAACCTTTTTTAATGCTAGTCAATGTCTCGAGTACATATATTGAACATAAAAAATATTTCAAATCCTTAAAATTTGTAGCTTAAACGACTCATAAGTCATAACCCGACATATGAAATGGTCTTCTGTCCAATAATTAATCAATACAGCTTACATGTAAATGACAAGTTGGTCAATTTGAAGCGAAGCATATATGATTCTTCACTATTACTGTACTATAGTTGATAGATGGTTCTATAGATGATAGATGTTCTAGATAATTCTTGAACTGAATACACACACGCGCGTACTCGAGCACACACGCAAGAGGAGATATTGTAATGCTACTATGCTAGTCTCTGCCTTGTTGGGTTGCTCAAAAACCTAAACTTACAGGTTAGAAATAAAAAAGACATCCTTGAAAGCAGCAACTTCAAGTCACCTGACAAACACTATTATAAGTTGGGGTTTTGTTAACATGTGCCCCTATGGTAGATGTTAAGGTTCCAAAAGTGAAAATAAATAAGGGAGATGAATACTGAAACCCACACCGGACACTGAAACACACACTATACCCTTTGTTTATTTCTACTTTTAGAAACTTAACATATGCCCTAAGCGCACATGTTAACAAAATCCTTTTAAGTTATTCTTTCTAGTTTCTAGACACAACTTCCTGAGGCATGTAATATGGTATAGAAATGTTTTAGAGTAAAGATTAATAATATGCCATAGGTGTTGCTATGATTTACCCTATGGTTCAAGGTACTTCCCAAATCCATAGTTCATTTAGCAAGAGTGAAAGTTCATTTAGGCCCCATACCCGTACCAGTACCCGTACCCGCACCAGACACAACACGTGTTGGACACGCATGGGTACTTCATTTATAACAATCTTGTTATGTTTATGGACCTTATGAATGATTTTGTAATGAAAAAACAAGCTTGCTATGGAACTTGAAAAAACAAGCTTGCTATGAAAAACAAGCTTGTTATGAATGATTTTATAACAAGCTTGCTAGGGCAGGGTAGATGTGGATGGTGGTAGCCGGGCAACGGAGGTGACCGGGCTGAGGCGGCGCGATTACGAACTTGAGGCAACTACAAGAACGATTTCTGATATAGAGGATCCACTATTGTGGCAACCACAGAGCATACTTTCCTTTTGAGAGGCCACCGGGAGGAAGAAGAGGCCACCAGGAGTTTATAGCTTTGATACCATGATAGAATATATAAGAGAGAGGGAGAGAGTAAGACAATACCACGAATTGTGTATTGAATGGTGTGATTAAACCTTACAATGAGTAACCTTTATATAGGCCAAGAGAGAATCCTAAAAGGGAAAGAAAAGTACATAGGCTAGTAGTACAACTGGTGTACAACTGATAGTGCAATGTATCTAGACAGTAAGTATAGTAAGATACTTAGGTACAAGAATGTAGACAAATATTCTAACAGTAATGTTGATCAATCTTTAACGGAAAATTAATTAACAATCTTCTTATAATACTTATGGTCCTTATTATGTCACTATCTGCCCTAATTTTATTATTAGTATTATATAATTAACTAAAAAATAATATTTTATTCCCCGTACCCGTACGCGTACCTTACAGTTTTAGGATTTGTTGTACCCTTGTACCCATATCGTGTCGTACCCATGCTGCATATATAGATGAATGAAAGCCAAAATGAAGAAAGATAAACCCTTTTAGCTCTTGATTTCATATTAATTGAAAAAATTTGAACTCGTCTAGATTGAAAAAACACCAAATCTTCTTCAATAGTATAAGTTTATAAAATAAGAGAGACAAATGTGTGCTTAAATGCATTATGGAAATTGAAGCACTCCATAATATTTCATGTTCCGATTTCAGGAAGCCAAATTTGGCGTCTTGCAGATCTGAAGAACAAGGTCAAGACAGACATAGCATTCCCGAATTGAATACAAAAAATCATTTAGAATTCTCAAAAGTCACCGATAGGTATAAAATTTCTTATGCAAAATACAAATATATATATGGTAATGACTAAAACAGAATTTATCAAGACTTTTCCATATAAATAAGGAAAGAGTTCTTGGTATTTGCCTCACCACTAAACTGTCATGTACTTGAGCATAGCCCCACGAAGCTTTTCCATGAATTCTGCTGCTTGTTTCTGCATATGGGAAATAGACTTTAACTTGAGTTCACGATTTCAGTTAATTTAGATGTTACAAGTGAATGATACACTAGAAAAACTTGAAAGTTTGATCGAAAGTAGATTATATCCGTTTCATTTTTCTAAGTAGTCTATTTAGCGAGGTTGATTTCCACTGTGTGCGTGCTTTGAAGGAGCCATTTCCTGCCTGTGTGCTCCACATCAGAAGAATTGTTGGGATTTTCATAAATGAGATACAATCATACAAAGCCTCTAGCATATATTTTTCACACACCTGCTCTTAAGCATGAACTATTATATATCATGCAGGTCAAAACATTAGAGAGGAAAATGTTTCTTAAGTACCTTTTCAACATGTTTACTCAGAATTCAAAAACACTTAATAATCAGTAATTTTCCTACAATTAGGAGTTTGTGTATATATATATATATATATATATCAAACGTGCATTCAATAGGATTTTCCTATTATGCGGTGTGCCCTTGATGAAATTTGAATGGAGATTTTTCAGATTTTCATCCATTTCTGGTGAGTACACACATACACATGCTCCCTTTGCTGGAAAGGGGAAGTAAGAGATAAAATGGTCAAAACTTAAAACATTATTGAAGCTTCAATTCTAATGACTCAGTGGACCAAACACTGTCCTGTGTCCATAGAAAATATTGGAGAAGTTACTGAAATTGTTTTTTTTTTCCCCCGGGTAACTGGAAAAGTTACTGAAATCACTATTGCATACAAAAGAAGTAAGATTATGCAATTCCTTGATAACAAGCTAGGAAGACTGAGCTAAGTGAAGTAAAATTCTGGAATAAGGAGTTAAAAAGACCTAAATTATGAAGTTCTTTTCTGTCCAGTCTTTACTTGATGAAATAAAGAGCATTGTCTTTATATTTATTGTATACAATAAAATAAAATTCTGGTATACAGAGATAAGAAGATGGACTTTTCACAGTTTGTAAAATGAGTGCATCGGATTTTACTTGTACTAGTACAACTAGAAGTTTTTAAAGGTACTACTAAATTTGTACCTGGTTACCCATTTGCGCATTTGCAATGTTTTCATCAAGAAGTGTCAATAAAGATCTATTGATCTCATTCCGCTCAACCATCTCCAATAACTGCATAATGAGTTACAATGAACTCAGTTGATCAACATCTACGGTGAACAAAATATTCAAAA
Source organism: Hydrangea macrophylla (assembly GCA_033977485.1). NCBI lineage: Eukaryota > Viridiplantae > Streptophyta > Magnoliopsida > Cornales > Hydrangeaceae > Hydrangea > Hydrangea macrophylla. The sequence goes on from CM066995.1 coordinate 98,569,746, forward strand.
GAGGCTATGAGGGTACAAGGAGTAAAAGCATATATACCGTTGCTTTAACATCCTTTGATGTTAAGATATTGGTTAGGCTCTCCCTTGCCTTTATGAGCTCGGTTTGCATTTTATCATAGGCTTCTGTACAGAACAAGGAGCAGAGACATAGATTATAAATAAATGAAAATATAAGTCCTTCGGATGCAATATTGCTGTTGTGTGAACCTGTTCCTTCCTGAAGAGCCTTTTGCAGTGCTTCGAGCTCAATCAATCTGTCTTCCATATCCTACAGACACCATAGCATTTGTATACTGTGGTTCTGTTCATTTATCAAGGAAAGATTTAATCAAATGTTTTAACTTAAAGACCAACCTGAGTTTTTGACACAGCAAATCGAAGTTGTCCTAGTTCAACTTGTAGGTGTGAGAAAAGTTCCTGATTCAATCTGCAAATATTTTGTATTACAATCTTTCTCGGTACAAAATATAGGTCTGGATACTTAAAACTTCCTCTATTTATCAGAAAGCATCACAGCAAAATTATTACCAATAGCTCTCTTGTTGAAAAAAATTGTTGGAATGTGTTTCGGCGCATCAGAAGCGGACGGAGCAATGGTTCTGCATATAAGTGTGGGTCTTTCTCAATTCATTGGGGCGCCTTTTGGGTTTGAGCCCAAAAGGACAACATCACATGAGTTCGCTATTGGGCTGAGTCTTTGGGCTCTCCAAACAGGCTAGCAGCTATGTGGATAATACCTTAAATGGAATCGGGGCTAGGCTGACCCACTTTCTAACCAAAAAAAAAATGATCCCGAATTTCTTAGCAATGTAGCCTCCTAGCCAAAATTTCATATAATATGATACTATCCTTTGTTAAATATCAAAAGAATTCTTCTGAGAATGTCAATATTCAACATGAAAATATGAAAATGTACGGACTCTTGGCTACTAAAACGTAGAGTAAGCTCTGTATTGAAGCAAAAATCAGAAAATCGCAAGCTAAGAAAAGCCTGAAACTACCAGAACAAGAAAGCCATCAGCCAAGTTTAGTTGTAAGGCTAGCTTTTGACTTATACGGCACTTGGGCTTTTAGCTCATTAAACAAGTGCACCAAAAGTAGGGGGTGTGGTATTGTATTATCTTATAATATGAGCACGCCTTCTTTTAGCTTGTAGTTTCACTCTTGCTTTTGCCTTACCATACCTTATATATGTAAAGTACGTGTTCTCATCTTTTGAAAGAAAGATATACAATGGTGTTCTTCTCGTCATTCCTCAGGGCTAAGCTAGGCACTTGCTAGAGGGCAATCGACCGAGACTCTTTCTTAGTGTTGAACGTTTGAATCCACATTATCAATAATGTTAGGACGTGCATTGTTGGTTCAATTTAGTGAACAATCAAAATTAGTATCATGGACTTCTGACCTTGGTTATAGTTTGTCAATGTCACACCTCACACTCACATCAAATGCATACTCTGAATTAAGAATGTGTCCCGTGATCACGAGCAGGCAAAACCAGCTAATTAAGGGGTCAAAATTACATTTCTTGACTGTAATTAAACAAACTAAGCTAATGTTTTAAAGCACATCACAACTTGAAAGAAGCAATATGTCATACATGTAATAAGCAAACTTGATAATTGCTTCCTCTGAATATCAGTGGTCAAAGAACTAACCGAGGTCTCAACCTCGCGATCTCAAATTCAATATCCTGGGCCTCGGTGTCAAGAAAGTACTCAATTAACGCCGCTGGAGCATCTGGAGCAACCCGTGACTACCAAAAGAAACATATAACAGTCACAAAACACTTTATATATATGTACATAGATATACGTGTATAAGCAATAACATCCAGAACCCATATGCCATAATTACATTTTACACACACACACTATAAGTCTATAAGCAATAACATCCCATATGCCCGAATTACATTTTACACACACACACACACACACACACACACACACACACACACACACACACACACACACACACACACTATAAATCTATAAGCAATAACAACCAGAACCCATATGCCCTAATTACATTTTACACACACAAACACACAACAGAAGACCCAACTCAATAGAATTAAGAATTCATGTATCAAATTACTTGTCTAAGAGCTTGGCGACGCTCTTTTTCTTCTCGGACTTGGCGTTCGAAGGCTTCTCTGGCATCAGCATCTCTCTCGAGCCGCCTCTGAAACTCGCGTCTAGCGAGGTGTCCTGTTTTCGGAGGACCCAATATGCCTTCTGGGTCCTTCATTCACACAACAAGATTGAATGAACAACTTTTAAAATTCAAATGACCAATTCATGACTAATTAAGAAGAGACATAGAGACATACCCATCCTATACAGCTAATTTTGGTCCTCGAGGGGCCTAGTTGTCTCAAATTGGAGGTACGAGCGATTGAAATGGCGGTGGTGGTGGTAATGGCAATGGTGAGAGAGGCGGCCATCTATCGCCCTTTTTTAGCTCTCTTTTGAGTCTTTGACGTCTGGTAGTTATTGGTTCTATATATGAATTCTTATCCGTTTAATTAATTTTTCCCGGCAGAAGTTAAAAATTTCAATAATAATAGACATACTTTTCTACACCACACAATCCTGATCACTCATTCCATTTCAGTGAATTCTTTGTGCTTTCGTGCGAGACTCATTTGAAATTTAAATAGAATTAACTGAAATCAATGACTAAGATTGAGTGGTGTTGAAAACTGTATCATTACTTTAAAAACTTTGGATACGTTTAATAAAATTGCAAATTAAGCACTAAAAATTAAGTTCTACATTTTAAGTACTTAAAATTTTATGCAATTAAATTTACAGTTAATTCTATGTAAATTTCAATGAGTGATGAATTCTTATCCGTTTATTATTTTTTTTTATTTTTTATTTTTGGCTTGGAGGCCCATTTTAGTTAATTTATAAGTTTTTATTATATTTCAGATCCAACAAGAAATTATGGCCCAAAATGACTAGGCCACTACTCACTCAGTCATTTGGTTCTTGGTGATCCACAATCTCACAATCTGGGTGATTGGATGAGCTTAGACTTTGTTTGGAGAAAAAAAAATAAAAATTTCGTACCCTTGCATTTGACTGTAATGTCATTTTGCCCTTGCAGTTTTAATTTTGTCAATTTTGTTCTTACAGTTTCAGTTTAGGTTCAATCACTTTAATGTAGTTCATTCATCAATTTTTCTTACAATTTTTGACAATTTTATGTTCAATAAACATCTGTAAAGTGTAATTTTTCTTAGTAAATTGTCACTATGCCCCTAATGATGCATCACTTGTGCATCACATGACCTATTTTTGTCAATAATTGTATGAAATTTTTGTTAATGGACTACATTGAACCTCAACTGAAACTATAAGGAACAAATTGACAAAATTAAAATTGTAGGGACTAAAATGACATTACATCCAAACTTCAAGGATGCAGAGATAAGGGGAAACATCTTACTTTGTTTGGTTCATAAGGAAAACTGTGAGGAAAATAGGAATAGAAAGAAAACGGAGTGAAAATAAAGTGAAATTGAAAATTTTTAGGCTATGTTTGGTTCATAGATTTAGTGAGGGGAAAGAAAAGTGAAGGAAAAAACAAGAAGGAAAACGATTTCCCTCGTGTTTTCTTTCATACTTAAATAGCATCCACTATTCAAATTTTCTAAAATATAATTTGTCATGACCCATCCCACTACGGAGGAAATAGGACACGTGGCATGCCACCGAGGCTAATCCAATTCGAATTAAATAACATAGTAGTAGAATAATATAAATAGATGCAGTGAGTAATCAACTCCTAGAGATTCAATGGAATCATAAAATTCAGAGTTATAAAAAGTTTTCCCATTTAAAAGACTTGTGAACGCAATCTATTTTGAAAAACAGAATCCAGTCGACTGTTCAGGATCCCAGTCGACTGCTTTGGAATTTGTAGAGAGCATGAAATCTCATAAATCCAATCAAGTCGACTGACCCATGTCCGGTCGACTATATTTTCAGATGGTGGTGTCAAAACCCAGTCGATTGGTACTCATCCAGTCGACTGTACTTGAACTTCCAGAAACTCCAATTTTGAACACGCATCCAATCGACTGTAAAGGCAACTCCAGTCGACTGGTTTGAGAAGAAACAGAAACCCAATTTCATGTACCGATATCGAGGTGAACAAGAACGCGACATTCAACGAAGGACCGGTGCGTATTCTAGACCGAGGAGTGAAGAAGCTCGAAAACAAAGAGATTCCGCTAGTGAAGATTCAGTGGAAGCACCACGACGAGGGAGAAGCTTCATGGGAGCTGGAGTCAGAGATGCGAGAGAAGTTTCCGTTTTTGTTTTGAACTCTGCTTACTTCGGATTTCGGGGACGAAATCTTTAATAAGTGGTGAATGGTGTAATACCCTGTATTTTTGTAATATAATATATGAATAAGACCTTGTATGCTTCTTTTAATACTTGTATGAGCTTTCCCTTACCCTTGGTATAATTTGAATACCAATCGATTGGTATGAATACCAATGGATTGACACTTTTACCTATCGATTGGAGCATTAATACCTAATACCAATCGATTGACATTAATACCAATAGATTGGAAGCAGCTGGGCAGATTCTCTTGTCTTGGCTGGGGTTTATCCACGTGAACACTCAATCTCTATATATATTAGCCCATTTTGGGCATATTTCTGTTTCCAGAAATCAGAGAGAGTGAGAGGGAGTGTTTGTGTGTGTATTTCATATATATATATATATACACTCATATATATACACACATATATATATATATATTCATACACTCACACACACACACACACACACACCCAGATAGAAGAAGAAGAAGAAGAAGAAGAAGAGAAGAAGATTAGAAAGAAGAAAAAGAGAGAAGGATAAAGAAAAGAGAAGACAGAGACTGATATATATATATATAGAGAGAGAGAGAGAGAGAAGAGGCCATTGAAGCTCCAAAACACACAACCAAACACACCCTCTAATCCTAAGGTGAGTTCTAAACTCACTTGGTAACTCATTATTGACGTTATAGCACGTTTGAATGAAGAAATGGAGTATACATTCATTTATTTCCCGTTTGATGATGCTGGGCAGTCTTCACTGTGAAGAAAATGAAGTCCCAATCGATTGGACTTGTTCCAATCGATTGATATCCCAATCGATTGACATTTATGGAAATCGATTGACATATGATCCAATCGATTGAACTTTTTACCAATCGATTGATACTATTTTTATACCAATCGATTGGACCCTTGTCCCAATCGATTGGAAGTTGCAGAATGTTGATTATCTTGTTTAGTTTATATTATAACTATTTAGTTGTTTATTTACTGTTCAGTATCTCCAGCATGTTTTATTGTTGTAATACAGACGTATAATGAGATAATGCGACGTAGAATCATAGTAACAACGAGGTTAATGGATAATGGTTGTGACATTAGATGGTGTAATAATTGTGAATCCTTTGGAGTTAACGTTCATTTCATTTAGAGTAGTCAGGCCACATTGGGATTGTCATATATCAATATTAGAGTTGAACTTAAGTAGGTTTGCTAAGATTCGGGAATCTTGCGTGGGCGGGCTTTGGTCGATCATATGTTCTTAAAAGCGGTAGACAGACGAAGGTGTCTACGACTGCGGTGGACCGGACCATTTGCCCTAAGATAGCCAGATGATCTAATCATATATTCTTAAATGCGGTAGACAGATGAAGGTGTCTACGACTGCGGTGGACCGTGATCACTGGCAGACGTCGCTAAGTCGTGGCTATAGAAGGATGTACTGTTGCTTAAAGCGTCACATCCCTGTAGTGCGGTGAACTATGCATATGTCTTAAAAGCTGGGGATGGACTGACATGGTATCCATGACTGCGGTGGACTGTGCATATGTTCTTAAAAGCGGTGGACAGAGCAATGGTGTATCCTTAAGAAGTAAACTACTGTCGAATCTGTTCTTCTATCATAAGGTATCGTCGGTCTTAAAATGAGTAAGAAGTTAGTAATCGAATCATTAGAATGATTAAGTAGTTACCCTCACTGAATCTTAATGGTTATCATTTATAACTTGTTATAACTTCAATAGTTGATACCATGTTAGTATCTAATTCACTCAACTTTCATTAAGCTGACGGCGTTTATGCCGCTGGACATTTCCATGTTCCAGCGCACCCTGGTTATGACTATACAGGTGAAGGATCTGCAGGCGAGAACTACTATACCAGTTACGATGTCCCGACGGAGGACTACCCCGAAGGAGGTCAGGCAGAGGAAGACTACTACGCCGAGGACTACCCCTACGCCAATTGAAGATTAGGCTAGACTGTAGTTTAAATATCTTTACTATTTTCCAGACCTTTTGTAATCAGGCATATGTTGCCTTAACAATTGTACTTCCGCTGTATTTTGTTTTGATTCGAGACTCTGATGTGTAATAGTTAATAACCTCCTTTTGACATTAAGTTATGTGTTAACCAGAACTTAGATTTCATTCTTGTTATCTCATTTACTTATTGTCGCTTACACTCCGTTTGGTATGATTGTAAAATAGAATAGAATAGAATTGAAAAGAAAAGAATAGAATTGATTTGCAATTCTAATTCTCTTGTTTGGTTTAAAACAGTAAGGAAGAGAATAGAATTGAAAAGAATTATTGCTATTTCCTAAAATACCCTCAGGCCTTAAATAAACTGACCCAAACAGACCCTAAACTAACAGACCCAAACAGCCCCTAAACTAACAGACCCAAACAACCCTAAAATTACAGATTAGGGGAAGAAGAAGACCTAAGAAGAAGACGCAGAAACCAGGCGAAGACGAAGAAGAAGAAAGAAGAAGAAGAAGCAGACGAAGAAGACGACGAAGAAGAAGAAGCAGACGAAGAAGAAGAAGAAGAAGAAGAAGCAGACGAAGAAGAAGAAGCAGACGAAGACGACACAGACGAAGAAGAGGAAGAACACGTAGACGAAGAAGAACAAGAACACGCAGACGAAGGGTATTTTGGGAAGAATACAATTTCAAACTCAATTCTCACCAAATCCGACCAATTTTGGTCGGATTTCAGTTTAGCCTACACCTTCAATTCTAAAGAATTGGCAAGAATTGGAAATCATTTCATTTATACTTTTTGTGTCAAACCAAACACGTGATTTGCCACAAACAAGAATTGTAAATCAATTCTTTTCTTGTTTGTGGCATATCAAACGGACTGTTAGTATTGCGTGGTGTGGACAATCGTGCGACTTCACCAGTCGCTGCCTTTGGACCCAAAAAGGAAATTTATTTTTCTCTATTTTTGTCGTTCTTTGGCGTGACATTTTAAAACATTAACATAACTTATCCAAATACGAATTTATAATCAAAACATATTGTAGACACCCCATTCTGTCGGCTATCAGATTTAGGAGACCCATAGCTTGGTGGTTCACAATGATCGTAAAAGACTCAAGAGGACTCCTGGAAGTCAGCTATATCTCTCAGAATGCTCAGAATGACCAAAATGCCCCTGAAAGCCCGAAAACTCCCAGATTTGGTCCCAAAGTTCTGAAAACATGCTATGTCGTAAAGGAAGCAATAAAATGAGTTTTTAAGAGAAATCAGATGAAATCGTCAGCTCCAGAGACCCCCGGAAGTCCCGAAAGTTCCCGAAAAGTCCCCGTTGACCGGTTTGACCAAAGTTTGACTAGGTTTGACCAGGTTTGACCAAGTTTGACCAAGTTTGACCGAAATCGTCCGAATTCACCAGAATCATTTTAAATCATGGGAAAAGTGTTAAAACAAGTTCCAAAAGAAAATCGAGCGAAAACATCAGCTCCCGGGAACTCCCAGAGGTTTCCAGAACTTCCCGGGAATCCCAGGTTTGACCAGTTTGACCAGAATTTGACTTTGGAATCGGGGCACCAAAACAATTTTCAAATATTTTTCATGGATACTAGAGGTCAATAGCTTCCCAACGGTATATCGCACATAATTTCTGGATTTAAAACGAATTTATTATGAATTTTCGAAGGTGAAAAAGGCGATCAAATCGGCTTTTATCGCGAATACCGCAAAACTTTTCAAAGTGACCTATCCCCGAACTATTTTTTATGTAAAGTAGACTCCATTACCTTTCCAACAGTATATCACAACCTCAATTTGGAGTTCGTATGCATTTTCTGTGAATTTCGGACGAAATAGGGCCTTTTCGCGAATACCGGAACCTCTGGGGGCCTAAACGTAATTTTCTGGGCGTCTGAGGAGCAGTGCTGCCGCGCCACTGGCCCACTGCCGCCGCGACACTGGCCCAGTGCCGCCGCGGCACTCAACCCTCGCAGAGTCCATTTTTGTAATTTTTTTGGGGGTCCAATTTGATTAATTGAAAGTCAAAACGACATAGTTTTGTGTTCACAGTTGTTTGGGACCAATGGGAGTACTTCTACAACCCCAAAACCACCCCAAATTGGCCTATATAAACCCCCCATTGCTCTTCATTTTGGGGGGGCCAAGTGCAAAGCTTGAAAAGTTGTAGAGAAGAAGAGAGATAGAGATAGGTTTAGAAGAGAGAAAGGGAGCTTCTCCCATTGATTTTCCATAAGAAAGTGAGTTTTATTATTGTTTTCTTCCATTATCCTTCTATATACTTCACATCCCAAACACCCCCAATCACCATTCTTGAGCATTCTTGAGTTAAGAAGCTACTTCCATGTCCAAATGTCAAAATCTATGAGTGAAACACCAAGCTACAAGTCCAAAATCACATTGATTATCATCTATTGATTGCTATTTACTTGCTTTGATTATATATATGTTCATCTCTTCTTATCTCATTTCTTTTTTATTTTCTTTATTTACTTACTAGTTCATCATCATCTAAGTGATGACATGAAGTTTGGGGTGAGTGAATCCTTATGGATAGTAGCTCTTGACCTCAAAAACATGTTTGATAGATGATGATCATAACCTCAATACTTCCAAGATGCTCTTGAAATGTATTGAAGTTATGTCCAAAATAAAAATGAATCTCTCCAATAATATTGGGAGTTCTTTGATGATTCAAGATTGGATGAGGTTCTAAGTGGTCACATGGTCATCTCAAGAGTTTAAGTTCATGCTTTGAACATCTATTTCAAAACCCCCAATCAAGAACTCAAACTCTATTTCAAACCCAAATCCATTTTCTTCAAGAATGATCCAAAACAGTGAGCTGTTCAGATTCAAAGATTTGTTTTGAATTAAATACTTGAGTTATGATGATGAAACCACTTGGAAAATCTTCCTAAGACATCATAGTTTGTTCCCAATTTTTCCCATCAATTATAGAAATGTGAAAGTATTTGTTTCGGATGTGAGAAGTTCATATTCATAATCTGCCTCTGTTCTCACAGAATGTTCACCCAACTTCTTACACTTATTCTGGATATTTTCATCACTGTACATATATCTTTTCTATTTTTTTTATAAAACTTGGGTGTCCTAGGAAACTTTTGGTATATAATGGGTCATCATAAACCTTTTCTTTGATTTATGAAAAATCATACAAAATCAGTCAACAGTGCAGCTTTTGTTTCTGAGTCATGTGTACATTCTGATTTATTTCTTTTAATCTGTGATAGCTATTGATGTTTGGCTTTTTGGGTTATTTTCTAGACACAATAAGGATGATCTCAGATTTTTCTCACATTTTTCTAGGCACGGTTGACCTCCCATTATAATGTTGCAAAGTAATACAAGCAGTCTGTCCACTATTCACAGCAAGCACATTTCAACTTTTATTCTTTGATTTGATGCTCATATGCATTCCAAATTAGCTCATATCTTAGGAAGTAGTTCATACTACATTTGTATATATCCCATGTTGATTTAATCCATTCATTCATGCACATTTTAGACTTCTAAGTCATTTTAGAAATTCATGTACACAAAACACACTATAACCTTTGCACATTTTTAGGCTCATACAATACATTCATGCAAGATTTGGGGGTTTTTGTAACTCTCAATCTAAGAAGATTATAAGGAATGAACTTGATCACACGTTCATGCTTCCCCTCGATCTAATCATCCTTTCTCATCCGTCCCGGGGATTGAGGGATCTTCTTTTTCTCAAAGAATAACATGCATCATACTAGCTTGCTAAGCATACTTTGATTCTTTGATTATTTGTTTCAATAACCATTCATGTCCCCTTTAGATTATGAAGTCTTGATTATTTGATATATGATTAGACGATTTTTCCTAGGTTTATTTGTGTGATCTTTCACCTTACATTGCATGATATTTGATTTAGATCTTATGAATGATATTTTATCTTTAGATCTTCCATTTTCAAGTTTCTTATGTAATGTAATATACTATCATAGTATTAATTGTTGAACCATACATAGTATAAGATGATTATTTGGATGCTAATTGAGGCCCGTCGAAAGACGGGGCGAGTTGAGGGTGTTTTAGTCGCGAGAAAGGCTCCTTCCTCTCTCGTACCAAAACCCCGAACCAAGTTCTTTGGTTATGAAGGGCCGGTGCCCTTATCCGCTTGGGTGAGTCAAAATTAGGTTTCTTGGTTCCTTAAAGACCAAGTGGCGACTCTGTATCCGTTTTCAACAGACCTTTTCTTTTCTTTGATCCAAGTCAAATTCCTTTTCAAAACAATCTCAAACAAGAGAGAGAAGTGGTCCGATTCCGGTATCCACACATATCAATTCCTCATGTGATTCATAAGTTTACCCCCAAAATTCATGATTCTCTCAAACACCCACACAACTATTCAACATAGAGAAAATCAAGTTAAATTTACAACCAAAATCACTTAGGTTCATCCTAGTTACTCCCAAACTCATGACTTGTAACTAGCAACCATGACTCATGGTTTGCTACACAACCAAACTCCATGCCCCAACTTAACATATTACAAGCTTTCTCAAAACATGAGTTATTCACATATCTATTACAAAGATTACCTTTGAAACTAAAACCAACTAGTCATATGCATATATCCACATATACACAACTTACGGACTATAAGAGAAGTTCCACAAGTTATATCACAACCCATCATGGTAAGACTTGACATATTACAAGAAGTTTCTACACATGAGTTAACTACATCTCTATTAACCAAAAGTTACAACCACAAATTTAACATCTAAATATATGGACATTTTTACATATACACAACTCCCGTGCCACCCCGCAGTGCGGATCATTTCCTCTTGTCTTCTCGTGCCGTACCTGCGATGGTTATTCAATAACCACAACAGAAAACATATTTTCGTTTAAGCTTTCGCTTAGTGAGGGGACTAACCATGCCATTGGAATGCAAAGTATGTGAATGCAACAATCATCAAAAACAATAACATAACGATCTCCGGAAAGTCAAGTCATTCAAGTCACCACCCCCGGGTCCTTCTTACCCTGGATCTTTCTCACTTTTGGCGCATATAGCGCATCACACACTCTCTTGTGACCCCGAAGGCGTCACCGGCATTTCATTGTGGTCGTCACCACGCCCCACTCATTGAGGGCTTACTATCCTTACATATGGGACCTATAAATGGTGACCACTACTTGACTTTCCTTTGATCCATATAAGCACATAAGCAACTTTAACACATAAACATAGCAAGTTCATAATTTTGACATGCTTTATCCAAATTCATCAACACATACATACATGAACATGAGTTATGCAACTATGAACAATAATTATCACACTAACATATCTAAACACCCAATTGAAGGATTAGAACACTCACCTCCTCAAATTGTTAGCAAATTAAGACTAGAAACCCCAATTCCTTCCAAGTTTTAGCTCAATTCTTAACTGGTGATAATCCTACATAAGTTTGGTATCAAAAACGTCGTCTATCAAGAACGGTCACCGGAAAAATATTGCCGAAAATGAAAATAAATTATATGCATGTGATCCTTTTACTTTCACGAGTCCAAAAATGGTCTCGGATCGAAAATTCGACGCCGAATGGCGAAGGAACGACAAGAAACGTCGTCGGAGAAACCGTCGCCGACTCGGAGCTCTCGTTCTCTTCTTAATTCTAATTCCCATCTGTGTTTTGATTCCAAGAAGACACATATTCTATACATGCATATGTGTTGTCATGCATTTTCTATAATTCTATTTACCTCCCCCAACTTTCTTTAAGTTTTATTATGAAACCCCCATATTAATTACGTTAACTACCCATCTTTTCTAAAAGGATTTAATCTAAGTCTCGCGTGGGTCCCAAACGTGGTCCCACATAAATTATGAGGTTGCTATAAAACCTACCAGTTATCAATTTTATTCAAATACGCCCTCACATGGGTACCCAAATTGGTCCCCTTACCTATCATAAGATATAATAATATTTTTAAGCATTAAAACAAATATGCATATCAACATATAATAACATCAAAATGTAAATTATTTTAACTAGACCCTCGTTGGGCCCCACATTTAAACTAGTTCTGCCTTTTACAGAACTTCCATCTGTGTCCGTATTTGAATACTTTTTTTACATGTGGGTTCATAACCCCACATTAAATCATCTTATGCATTAATTATCTTTAATTAACACATATTAATACCACATTAATCTTCTTTTCTGGGTACATGTGTTACACCCTTTGTGTGAGAAAATCAAAAACTGTTTTAAGGGTAGTTGTATAGGTATTTTAGGAGTCTACCTTTAAATTTTCAGATCTTAAAAAGGTCAGAGTAAAGAGAAATCTAGTTTTTAGTATTCTAGAGCAAACTGTACTATGATCATGAGTTTTTCTAAACCTAATTCAATCAATCAATTAACAACTTCAAAACTCATAAAATAGAAATAAAACAATATAGAAAATAATGAAACAATATAGAAAACAATAGCTATGATTTACTCACCAAACCAAGAGAAAGAAAATAGAATTTTTGGAGTTTGAAAGTCCCAATCTTCATTCTCCTTCTTCTTCCCTTCTCCACCTTCTTCTTCTTCTTGACATTCTTCTTCTTCTTATTCTTGGATGTAGATTATGTGTGTGTGGAATGTAAGTAGGGAGAAAGAGAGGTGGCTAGGGATAGATTAGGTTTAAGAAACTAAAAACACCAAAATAAATACTAATTTCCGTTTTTTAGTTTTAGGCCTCACAAAAAGACTTCATATGGGCCCGAAACACATTCTCAAGTGCTTAAAACATTAGCCCAATGGATATACATGACCCGGGTACTTAATTTCAATGTTAATTATATCTTTAAATACATATAGGGCCTATAAACACTATCCAAAAATATAAACTGATAACTTATTATATTTTAAAATATAATATTTTGTATTAGAAAAATAAGGGGTATTACATAATATATATATATATATAAATATTAAGTGAAATGTTACTTGACATACATAAATATATTAAGTGAAATTTCACCCAATTTGGGTTCATGGCGGTTAGCTAGCTTAGGGTATTATGAGACCCTTATGTCATGCTCTGGTAGTAGTACTTGCGGTGAAATGAACAGCAAAGAGAAGACATTAGCAGGAATTTCACCTCAGTTGGTTAGGATGTCCAATGGGTACATTGGGGCATTGGTGTAGTAATGGACCCAGTTTGAGAAGGCACTTTATGGATTGCAGGATTTAACTTTACTCCACAAAATTCTTACTTGATGAACTAACTACCAACTTATCTTACTCAAGTCGATCTTATGTTTCTTTCTTGTGATCATAACATCTGATGGTCCAGTTCAAGTTTACCACATAAATATTAAGTGAAATTTCACTTAATATTTCAACCTCCATAAATATTAAGTGATCATAGCATCTGATAGTCGAGTTCAAGTTTACTACATAAATATTAAGTGCATGACCAGTTCAACCTCCATAAATATTAAGTGAAATTTCACTTAATATTTCATGTACTCAGTGAAATTTCACTTATTATTCATATATTTTACATATATGAATAATTCACTTAATAAGTAAAATTTCACTTATTATTCATATATGTAAAAATTGAAATTTCACTTATTATTCATAAATGCAAAAATTTCACTTAATAAGTGAAATTTCACTTATTATTCATATATGTAAAAATTGAACTTAGGGCTTTTTGGGAGGAGCTTTTAAAACTCTAGAATGGAGCTTTTAAAAGCTCAAGGTTGCTTTTTGGCTTCATGATTTTTTTTTTAAAGTAATGTGTTAATTGTACAAAATTATCAAAACAACTTAATAATAAATTTCATTAGTTACTTTTAAAAACCGCATGGGGGCCAAACTAAGTCCTAATCTATACTTAAAGCATTTGCGACCCCACTCAATTTATCCCTTTTTAAACTAAGAAATCTTACAATAGAGAAAATTTCAACCTCCATAAATATTAAGTGAAATTTCACTTAATATTTCATGTACTTAGTGAAATTTCACTTATTATTCTAATATGTAAAATTTTGAATTTTTTTTTTACTCAAAACATATCAACAATAGTACTAGTTTTGTAGATCTCGTTGACACGATTTCAGTGATATAAAATTTGCGGAAAATGGAGTTGTAGATAAAAAATTATGGAGATTTAAAGTTTAAAAATATTTTTTGAAATTAGAAATTATACGGTACAATACTCACACCATGTGAGTGGCTTGGGAGACAATTCGGCGCGTGTTGGCGCGGTTGGGAAAATTTTGCGTGCGTTGGGCGCGCTTAAGAGACGTTTGACTTGGTTATTTTACATTTTCTTTAAGAGTAGTTTGGTCTGATGGAAAGAGTAAAATGGACTGAAAAATGATGTTTTAGTATTGTGGATGTAGGTTAAAAATGGGCTTGGACTTTTGTCCTTGGTGAGTTTGCTGTTAATGGGTTGTCTTTTAATCTAAATATGCCCAACTTTAAGAACCTTAAGCCAACCCTCCCCAAAAAATATGACAAAAAATGTGTGTGTCAAACATTGTCCTTGGGAAAATTATTTTATGTGCTCTGATTTTTCACGGTTGTGCAAAAGAAATGAACTCAAATAATGTTCTTAAGTACTGGATGATAATTGGGTTTGGTCATATGAGAAACGTGTGAATATTTAATTGGTTCCAACATCCAACGACTGGAATAATGACAGAAGGGTAAGAAATTACGTTGGCAGCTCCTTTCAGATTATTCCCTTCCATTTATGTACCCACTTATTAAACAACGTACATCATTGTATAATGGGTTAATTGTATTTTAGGTTATTGTGGTTAGATTTATTTTTATTTATCTTACATAGTTTAATCCTATAAACACAGTTTAGTAATAACAAAACCTCTGTCTTGTATCTCTCAATTTGAACTCATGACCTATTTAGCCACAACCACTGGGGGCAGTGTGCAAAAGAAATGAACTCAAATAATGTTCTTAAGTGTAATACGTAGGTCATACTGGATGATAATTCTGTTTGGTCATATGAGTAACGTGTGAATATTTAATTGGTTCCAACTTCCAACCGATTGGGGTTATCAAAAAAATCTTCTAACGACTGGAATAAAGACAGAAGGGTAAGAAATGACGTCGGCTATTCCTTTCTGATTATTTCATTTACAATCATGATAGAATACACATTAAACGACACATCAAATGATATATTGTGCTTTAAATGCATATAACATGTGCTGTTTGAATTTTTTACACTTTTCTGTGCAACACTTACATAGCACAAGGTACATGCATTTAAAGCTGGTGTGTCATTTAGTGTATCATTTGGTGTGTATCTCTATCATTTTTGTTCCATTTATGTGCCACTTATTAAACTAGGTACATCATTGTATAATGGGTTAATTACATTTTACGTACGTCATTGTGATTTGATTTATTTTTATTTTATTCCGTGTAGTTTAAAAGATTATAATTTTGGATTAAAGTGAAATTGTTAAAAATTTTCACAAAATTGATGAAAAGTTTAAAATTGACCAAATATTAACACTTGACCCCTTGTGAGGTCAACTTTGGGATTAATATCCTATGTGGAGATAATATTGTCATTTAACTTACCTATGTGGGTCTAATTTTTTACTAACACTTAACCCCTTTGAGAGGCTAATTTGGGGTTAACTGTCTATATAGAGTTAATTTTGACATTTAAATTGTTCTATGTAGGAATAATTTTAACACTTAATTTTTATGTGGGATTATTTTGAGAGAAATATTAATAACTTTGCTTTATTCCAAAATCACAAGAGAGTAACTGTCCACTTTTGAACTACAAGGGATAAAGTAAAAATGAATCTAACCACATGAGATATTTATTTAACCCTTGTATAATTTCAACAAAAATTTAAAAATAAAATACAAATTGAGACACCGTGCAGAAGTGTCAAAAACTTGATTTGTAAAGAAAGAACAAGACTTTTATAAAGAATTGTATTGAAGTCAATTCTATGAAAAAAAATTGCTTAAATTACAACCTTAAAAAAGAGAGAGCGAGACATCACTTCTTAAAATTGTTAGAACATTTAAATAAAATATAATTAATATTATCGAATCTGTAGTCTCTTAACAGATCTTAAGTTGTGTCGATCATAAAAGCATCTATAAATCATTCTTAAGATTGTTGAAAATAATAGAAGATTAAAACTATAAATTATGATCAAGGCAAGTCGTTATTTTTGCAATGGTACTCTAAATTTTGGGGATATTGTCCAAAGTAGTGTTGGCTTTTGCCACAACTATATGAAGCTTTTGAATTATTCTACTCTAATTTTTTTTTTTTTTAAATGTGCAAATGTGTGAAGACTAGAGGTGTCAAACGGGGCGGCCCGCCCCGCCCCGCCCCGCTACCTTGACGAGTTGGGCGAATTTTGGTGAGCCACGGGGCGGGTCGGCAAATTGACTCGGTAAGGGATATAGGATGACTCGCCCCAACCCACTAATTCGTGGGTCAATGGGGCGAGGCGAGGCTGGACGGCTAACTCGCGAGTTGGTTGGCGAATCAGTCCACGAGTTAGCTCGCGGGTTACTTGCAAAAACTTATTTTTATTTTTAATAAAAAAAATTTCTAAAAAATAGTTTATAAAATACTTTATTTAAAAATAGTTTGTTGAAAAAAGTATTTGAAAACTATTTTTTTTTTTTATATAATTATTTTCTACTTAAAAGTTTAATAAAATTGTTTATTAATAAATAGTTTATTTAAAAATAATTAAATAAAAATATTTTATTCACGAGTTGGTGAGGCGGGGCGGGGTGGGTCCGCGAGGCGAGGGGAGTTGGTGGCGAGTCGGTGGGTTAGACGAGCTGGGTCACGGGGCGAGTTGTGAGTTACAAAATTGGAAGTCGACCCAGACCCATACCCAATGAAGTGTCTCACGAGCTGGGTTCGTCCATGGGACGGGACGAGTTGCGACTCACCAAATAATGAATTGGGCCGGGCCAGGGCGGGCCAATTTACCCCGTTTGACACCCTAGTGAAAGACAAAATTTGGACAGCATTAAAGGTACCTTTACAAGAATATTACATAAATGCCTGGTCAAATGCATTAACTCAGTGTGGTCAATTGTGGTGTGTGAACCTGATCACATTCTTCAAAGCACTTTGTCAACATCCAACAACAAACAGATTGGAAAGCCCCGGAAAGCCCATTAGTCACAATTAATATAAAAACCAACAAATTAAATACTAACTGGATAGTCTTGGTCCTATACTTTCATGTTTGGAACATCTCACACTCTTCTACGTGATTGCTATTCTGTAACTTTATGGGTTATTTAAGTTACCATCATTCATCAAGTTAGACTCTCTGGTCTATAAAATCTTTCAAGTCTTTTACTTGGCCTTTGAAACTAGTTTGAATAATATATACTGTACGTCCTAAATTTGATTTGTAAATATTTTAATTGACGTATCAAATGTCATTAGCTTTCACATACCGATACAACTGAAATGTATTTGAAAATTAGTGCACTATTTAAGTAGTAGGTACAAGTTGCCCGGACTCCCCTCCTGTCTTGTTTAAAAAAAAATTAGTGAGCACAAGGTTAATATATATATATATATATATCAAAACCTTATATATATATATATATACACACACAGTCAGGCTCTAAAGAGAGCGTCATCTCTTTATTAAAGAGAGAGCATCTGTTTTGACCGTCGGATCGTGTTTAAAAACTGTGAAATGACAAAACTGCCATTAATACAAACACAATCTGACGGTCAAAACAGAGGCCCTCTCTTTAATAAAGAGAGGGCGTCCTCTTTAGAGAATCTTTGTGTATATATATATATATATATAAGACTCTAGCAGCTCAAATGAGTCAAACCTGAGTTAGTTAAATATCATATTGTCCTTCTGCATCTTCTTAATACCATAATACCCCCTTCATTATACCTTAGTTACATACATCGTGATACTTGTATAATGATATATTGATATGTTTGAGGGTAATTATGCCATTTTAGATTATTACTACATTCAGGTCAACTTTTGAAATTTTATTTAATATAATAATGAGGTTTCAATTAACATTCTTGTGCCTAAATACATTTGGGTCAACAAATTTTGGAATATTATCATTCACTTCATAAAAAAAAAGTGGCATTTTCAATGGCTATTTACGAATTGGTTACTAATATTTACATTCTGATAAACTTCTTCCCTCAAATTTAGGATTTATATATTGTAATATGTATATTTACATTTACGTCAATATTCTGTTGCATCTTTATGATTCACTTCTTTTGTGAGGTTTTTTTTTTTTTTTTTTTTATACATATTGTGGCTTTTCCCCTTTCCCGAACTTTGAATATATGGAGATTAAATTAACTCATACAAATATGCATACATTTTCGCTTAGTAATCTTAAAGTCAATCCCCACCAAACTTACTTTAACTGAAATCTCACACCAAATTGAAATAATACTATTCAAATCTTATACTCAAATGCATAAAAATAATGAACTTATTTCAAGAAATATATATACATTTTTGCTTAGTAGTCCTAGAACCAAATCCCCACCAAATTCACTTTTATTCAAATCTCATACCAAATTGAAACAATACTATTAAAATCGTATTCTCAAATGCATAGAAATAATGAACTTATCTCCTTCAAATTAAACACCAAATGAAGCTTTTAGTTATTTTAACACATAGATATAAATTTATTTCACACACACAAACTTCTAAATTTAATTTTATTATACACACATATCATCTACTATTTCAGAAATATTGTTTATTAAGGAACATTGAATATATGGAGACGAAATAAGTCAAAAAAATATTGCAATGTTTTCTTCAAAGGAAAACAAAAAATGGTTGAAAACACAAAGATAGACACATAAAATAAGACCACGCAAGGTATTGTGTAAGCATATTTCGGAGGTATGACTTACTCATATTTCATTTCCTTGGTCATGTATTATTAGTTGCAACACTTGAATGCCATAAGATAATGTTTTTCATGTATTTATTAAATATTGCATAATTGGTAACAAGATTATAAATTGTCAATAAAAAAAGGACAACAAAGCTATAACACAACTCAAATGAGAAAAAAATACAAATAATCTGAAAGTACTCACATTTTAAAAGTCACTGAAGATAATTCGAGAGAATATAATATTTTTAATTAGTTTATTAAATTTTTACACCATTGATACCAAGATTAAAAATGAGAAAAAAAAAAACAAAGAAGTTAATAAGAGGAGAATGACACATGCATCCCACATGCTATATATATATATATATATATACACACAAATATGTAATCACAAGGTTGATGTGGCGCTTAGGTTGTACGTATAACGACAATTGTTTTGGTTTGATGGCATTGCATTCAAATAATTAACATAGATTTAAAAAAGGGACACTTAGACATATATTCATTGCTAACAAAAAATTTAGTAAAAAGTATCTTTAATATCTGCATTTAATTAAAAGTCTCTTATGTTTCACAAAAGGACAAAAGTGACATGCACCAAAACATTTTTCAAATTTACCACACTCGCCTAGCTTTCCGCGGGCATGCTATTTGCAACTACTCGTACGGTGTGAGTATTGTACCGTATGATATTCTATATTCCAAATTCCAAAAAAAAATTTGTAATTTTAAATCTCCAAATTTTTTGACCTACAACTCAATTTTTCTCAAATTTTATATGGTTGGAATTGAGTCGATGAGAGCTACAAAACTAGCACCATTATTGATATGTTTTGAGGAAAAAAATCAAAATTTTACATGCCAAGTGTGAAAATTTCACAAAAATAATTTTCAAAAATTTTGACAGTTATTTTGTGAAATTTTCAAATTTAAAAAAAAAAAAAAAAAAAAAAAAACATAACTTCTTCAAATTTCACAAAACTTTTTTTGTGACATTTACAAACTACTTTTGTGAAATTTTATAAAATAATTTTCAAAAATTTTGACACGGTTATTTTGTGAAATTGTTAAATTTCAAAAAAAAAAAAATTTAATTTTTAATTTTTCAAATTTTTCTTCAAATTTTACAAAACTTTTTTTTGTGAAATTTCACAAAATCACTTTAATGAAATTTCACAAAATAATTTTCAAAAATTTTGACAAAGTCATTTTGTGAAATTATCAAATTTCAACAATATTTTTTATTTTTATGCTCAAAACATATCAACAATGGTACTAGTTTTTAGCTTTCGTCGACATGGTTCCAACGGTATAAAATTTGTAATAAATGGAGTTGTAGATCAAAAGTTATGAGAGTTTAAAATTTTAAATTATTTTTCAAAATGAGGAATTCTACGGTATAGCCACTCACACTGTGTGAGTGGCTAGGAAGTTTGTGGCAAGCATGCGCCCGTGGGACTTGGCACCGAATTGCTGACAAAGTGTTTGGAATAATGACCAAAAAATATGACCACTTTATACTTTTTGGCACTTCAATTAAGAATTGAAGTCTAATTTTCCTTTAGAATAGATTCATTAACTTTTTATACATATAAAATAAAAAATTAAAGGGTTAATTTTATAGGTATACCCCCAATAGCCCCTTTTTTTTTCCTTTTCACTTTGTCCCTTATACTTTTAATTGTGTCACTAATATCCCCTATACTTTGCACTAAAGTGAAACCATTAGTAAGGGTGTGTTTAATAACCCAATTAAGTGGTGAAAATGAAAACTTTCAGCACTTAATTTAGGGAATTGCTACGTGCACCCGTATATTTGCTATGTACACTCAAATTCCTTTATTCTACTCATTTTCCTTCTAAAAATCCCCACTTTTATAAAGTTGAGCGGTGTACATAGCAAAAGTAGCGGTGTACATAGCAATTCCCTTAATTTATTTCAATGCGTTTGATAATGTAACACTTAATTGAAAAAGCAGTAAAAAATTTACTGAAACTTTTAGTGAAAAATTTCTGCTGAGATATTCACTAAATGCAGTCTATTTTAGCATTTGAAACACTGTTTTTAGTATTGTAAGACCAATTGCTTAAAATTATTTCTCCCTCCGTCCCATATTAAGAGTCTCTTTTGGAAATTCCAACTTATTAATGGGACAACCTTGATTTTGATGAGATTTTTAACTTTCCAATGTTACCCTTTTTTAAATTCAAAATTATAGTGTCACATCAAAAGAGAGAGAGAGAGAGAGAGAGAGAGAGAGAGAGAGAAGAGTTGGATATAATAAAGGGCAAATTTGAAAAGTATGCATTAAAGTACTTTGACTTTTCAAAGAGGACTCTTAAAATGGGACATCAAAAAATGACATCAAAGACTCTTAATATGGGACAGAGGGAGTAATACATAAAAATCAGTAGTTAATTTTCAGTTTTATCAAACGGGCCCTAAATCTATTATATTTAACGGACATACTCACCACAACTATTTTATGTTTGGGTAATGCTATGTGTACATAAATATTTGGGTCATTTATTTTCATGGAGCCCGTGTCAGCATATATAGGACCCATCAAAATTAATGACCTAAATCTTTATGTGCACTAATCATTACTTTTTATGAATTAAATGAGGAATAATGTACTCGCACAATGCGTAAACATCCAACTTCAACTTTTCGTCAAAATTAAAAAGAGGGAAAAAAAAAAAAAAAAAAACTCACAAAGCCACACAAGAATATGCTATATTTACTTGTGATCAATTAATAGATAGGAACAAGCCCAACCAAATCAAAAGCTTTCTCAAAATGCATGTCTTTCCCATTTAGCTTCCACAAACTCAAAGACAAAATCAGTGTTGTAAAAGTCAAGTGAGAATTAGAGACATGCATGTGGCATTGACAATATATGTGATCCAACCGCGTAACTTCTAGAAATCATTAATTCATTTGAGCTGAACCACCCTTTCAAATACGAAAAGTATGAATTAAGTTCACACCAACTCCAAAACAAAAAATTGAAATGGCAATGCAAATGCTCCTTATTTTTTTTCGTCATCCAACTTGAAATGTTGTACATGCTGAAAGTGATGTCTGAATGGCATTTGAATTCTGGGATCATGGTGTCTCTCCACCTGTATATATACAAATATATGCACAGACACAATACACACGGATATGGGTTTTTTTTCCTTGACAAGTCTCATAATTCATAAAGGCCAAGAAAAGGGCACCTTTGGTCAAATTTTATCTGCATTATTCAAACCAAACATTAATTCCAAAATACCTCATTAATTAATTAAGAAAGACTCTGCTGTCTGTTACAGTGAAACGACCTTGAATATGAAAGGGTTAATCAACTTTTTTTTTGGGTGGTGGGGGCGGCGGGTAGGGTGGTAAAACGATGACCTTGAATATGGGTTAATCCATCCAAGACTATCATTTGATCATGTGTTTGAGTTGGGTGGTTGTCCCTTTCATTGACCTGTTCATAGACGCAATCAATGGAAACCGCGTTAGAATTGTATTGCCAACACAACTCAGGCCACAATTGTAATAGAAAATAGGGTTAATAACACGGATCTCGCCCCTATATTTTAAAATTACACAGACCTCTTTTTTAGCATGAATTTACTATTTTACTCTTATTTGATTTATCATTTTACTAAATTATACACACCTTTCTGTTTACAGTGTGTGTATAGATATATATATATATATATATCAAGGAGTCTCTAAAGAGGGCGAGAGAGAGCCTCCGTTGTGACCGTCAGATCGTAAGGAGTGCGCCCTCTTTAGAGACTCCCTATATATATGTATATATATGTATGTATATACATATATGTATATATATATATATATAAATATGAATATGCAATTGTTCAAAAATATAAAAAATTTAAACCCAAAATCAATTTGCTCCAAAAATTCAAAATACCAAACTCATCTCAAAGATGTATACAAGTATTTATGTATATATGCATTCTGTTAGAATATATAAGAGACAGGGAGAGAGACTGAGACAATGCTATGAATTATGTATTGAATGGTGTGATGAAACCTTACAATGAGTAGCCTTAATTTATATAGGCCAAGAGAGAATTCTAAAAGGGAAAGAAAAATACATAGGCTAGTGGTGCAACTGGTTGTACAATGTATCTAGACAGTAAGTATAATAAGATACAATAGGTACAAGAATATAGATAAATATTTTAATAACATTCTAACAATTTAATTCCCTCAAACTCAAGGTGATAGAATGGAAACCAACTTGAGTTTGGAAACTAAATCCTGAAAAGGTCCCGGTGGATGAGCTTTGGTGTATACGTCAGTAGTCTGATCGATGGAGGAGACTGAGTTAAGTCGAATAGTTACACAAGAAAGATGATGACGAACAAAATGACAGTCTATCTCAATGTGTTTTGTACGTTCATGGGATACATCATTATGAGCAATTTGAATGGCACTTTGGTTGTCACAACTAATGGTTCTAGCAGTTAGAAAAGTTCCTGACTGGAATTAGCAAGGACATGATATTCAGCTTCTGTAGTAGATCGAGAAACAACAGTTTGCTTTTTGCTAAGCCAGGAGATGAGAGAGTCAACCAAGAAGAAGCAATCTAGTGGTGGAACGACGATCAGTAGGATTTCCTGCCCAATCTGCATCTGAGTAGGCACGTAGCTTAAGAAAAGAGTGAGTAGAGAAGTGGAGGCCATGAAATAAGGTCCCTTTGATGTACCTGAGAATGTGGAGAACTACTACATAATGAGGAGAACAAGGAGCAGATTAGGGGTGCTCAACTTGGCCCGTTAACCCGACTCACCCGACCGACCCGACCCACCCGAAGGCTATTGGGTGGTTTTGGTGGATGGTCGGTTGAGTCACGGGTTGAATGCTTACAAACCCGACGAATCTGAGTCGGTTCTCGGTTCTATGCCCCCAAACTCGATGATACCCGACCCGACCCGCGAATAGTATACAAGATTATTAGATTATATATATAGTATATATATACACGCCCCTTATCAGTCTCTGACTTGACCTCTTCTCAGCAAAAAACAAAAAGTCTTTGACCTCTCTCATTCTCTCACACGCTCAGCACCCCCTTCTCTCATCTCATCGGTGATCATGAGAGGGCCGCCGCCGTCGATCATCATGAGAGAGGGTAACCGCTGCCAAAGGGAGGGCCACCGCCACCGATCATCAGAGAGGGCAACCGCCGCAGATCAAGGTAAAGGGCCTGACTTCGGCGAGGTACTTCTCAAGAATCAAGATTTGATCATCTTTTCTTGTTTTATCTTGAGTTACTCATCAAGACTTGTAGTTGTATACAAGAATAAATGCATGTAGTCTACTAGTCTAGAACTTGCTAGATCTGAATTTTCTTGTGTTCCTGTAGATCGATTTTTGGTTTTTCTTCTTAATTTATTGACCAAGATCAATACCTAATGGAGAGAGGACTATAGATCTTCATTCTTGAGACACTCCAGATCTGATATTTTTTTCCTTGCTCATTTTTTGTGGGCTTCACCCGAGCCCGACCCGACTCCACCCGAGCCCGACGAGTCGGTTCCACCCGACATGGCGGATGGATGATGGGTGGTAGGCTCTGAACCCGATGGGATACGGGTGGATGAACGGGTTGGGGTTATACCCGACTCACCCGACCCATGAGCACCCCTAGAGCAGATAGAAATTGGCTTACACTATGGACAGCATAGGAGATATCAGGTCTAGTAACTATCAGATAAACGATACTCCCAACAAGCTGACAATATAGAGTAGGATCTGTTAGGGATATATACTAAAAGACATGCTTTATGTAGTTGATTTATTATTCATTTAATAAAATCAGTTAATCCATTTTTTATGAGAATCTGTGTGGGCAATATTTGTAATATATTGTTTATTTAATATTATACATGTGTGTCTTTCACTCTACATAGTAGGTGGTTTGGTGTGTAGAGTTTGGCTTGCACAGGGAAGATCAGACCATCGGATCTTGAAGAATGTAAGATTTTGGTTTACAGTCTTAGATGGATTGGACACACCATCGGTAGGACTGCAGCATGGTGTCGTAGTAGGTTTGTCTTGCCTACGGAAAACGGTATAGTTTCAACTCACTATGCTGGTACACTTTGTGTATTAAACGGGACTGACTTGGGGTAATTATCTTTATACTGACTTATAAGATAATTAATATCTCATGGCTATTATGAGTGCTTATACTCTAAATCCTAAGTTAATTTGTAGACACGTACATTTGATATTTACACTTTGATCCCTAAAAGGGTGAGATCCTTAAATGGGTCAATATCTCATTGGATTGGGTGTCAATATTAATTGTGTGGTGGATATTAATTAATGATGGAATCTATGTCTCAATTTTGGGATTGATGATATCCCCTTGAGAAAGCTTATAAGTTTTGATTATGTCAAACCCTGCAGGTGGATTTTGTATCCGACATATCAGATAAGTTAAGCAGAGGATCTCAAGGAATTTTAAGAGATTAATTAAATATGATTGTCAGTAATTATATTTAATTAATGGATATCTATAATCTTAACATGGGGAGATAATAAGCATTTAATAACATGGAGCTCGAAATATATTTTTGAGATAAGGGTAGGAGTGCAATTACAATTCTTTAGTGGTATGAATTATAATTTATGGAAATATGAATTTGATTCAATTCGAATTAGGGTTTCCTAATTCCATAAGGAAGCCTTTTCCTTATTGACTTCTTATGGTCCCTATCGTAGCCTATATATATGCTGCTTTGGCTCTCTCCCCAGTTTGCGTTTTTCCATCAAGAGTATTATAACTCGGAATAGAAAAGAGAGCGTAAAAAGAGAGAGCAGAAACATAAAGGATTTTGAAGGAGCCCACACTCAGTTCGATATTCTGGCAGCAAAGGAATACGGTAGAAGATCGTGAGCTGTTATCGAGCCCGTGTTCTCGATTCGTCTACTACAGCAATCCGTTTTAGCAGTTTAAGGTAACCCTAGTTCCGCCCTTGTAGGGTTATTGTAGTTTTCACGTAATTTTTTTTGCAGTACCAACTTATACGCGCTGTCAATGGATTCTGAGAACGCAGTTTCCTAAGAGGATCATCCAACGTACACCATCCATTGGAGTGAGCCTACAGTTAGGCTCGAGAGGAGTGGTAGTAGTCTTGTTATCTGTCAGTCCCCGCCCGTGTAAGCAAGTCTGAGGCATACTTGGATTCAGAGAGATAATATCCGTCGTAATTGGAAGTGATCTCAAGGCCCATAAAATAGTTAAGTTTGATGAGATCTTTCATTTCAACAATAGGTTTTGAGATCCAAGATTACAGATGTATCATCTCCTGTGATAATTATGTCATTCATATAGAGGAGAAGCATAATAATACCCCGGTCAGTTCTGCGGATGAAAAGAGCTGAATCATATGAGTTGTCTGTGAACCCAAAGCACTCAACACTAGTGCTGAACTTTACAAACAAAGCCCAAGGAGCTTTCTTGAGACCATATAAAGCTTGGTAAAGCTTGCAAACTTGATGAGGATGATGATGATAACCAGGAGGAGGACGCATATAAACTTCTTCAGTGAGGTCACCATTGAGGAAGGCATTTTTGACATCCATTTGGAATAAGTCCCAATGGCGAACTACAGCAACTGTAATGAGGCTGCGAACAGAGGTGAGACGGGCAACAGGGGAAAATATTTCCTCATAATCAATCCATACTCCTAGGTAAAACCTTGGCTACTAGGCAGACTTTGTAGCGATCAATGGTTCCATCTGAATGAGTTTTGATCTTGTAAATCCACTTGCATCCCATAGCATTCTTGCTACTTGGCAAGTCCACCAAATCTCATGTGTGATTTTGTTTGAGTGTCCGCAATTCATCATCCATTGCTTTTTGTCAAAGAGGATTAGAATTGGCCTCATGGTGAGAGAGAATTGCAGAAAACAATGGTAATCCCGAAGATGAAATGGATGAGTTTTTACTCGGTCGCTACGTCTAGGAAGAGGGTCAGGGTCTGGTTCAGACCCATCAGATGGAATAGACAGTTCAGTAGAGATTGTGGTGGACAAATCAGATGAAGAGTCTGTAGATATGGATGTGGGTAGAGGGGCAGACAAATATGCTAATTCAGAGTGAGAACTTGTATAAGGGGTGTCAGGAAATAGATCTACTGAGGGGTCAGAGAAGTAGAAATAATTACTGGCAGGGGATAGATGAAATTGGGACATGGATGAGAACATTTTGTGTTCCCAAAAGACAATATGACGGGACACACGAAGACGCTTGGAGTAAAGGTCCCAACATCGATTGCCTTTGTGTTCAATACCATACCCCAAGAAATAACATAAGCGAGCCCGAGCTTCTAATTGTGTGCTCATGTGGCTGTAGTAAGACAAATTAAGCAGAACCAAAGACTTTAAGGGTAGTATAGTCAGGAGGGTGATTATACAGACGCTCATAGGTGACTGATTTTCAGTAGTGGGAGAAGGGACACTGTTCATGGTGTAAATGGCAGTGAGGACAGCCTCTCCCCAAAATTGTTCAGGACATGAAGCAAATGTGAGAAAAGCTCGAGCAATATTAAGAATATGTCTGTGTTTGCGCTCGGCTCTCCCATTTTGTAGGGAGGTTCCGCCACAGGAACGATGAGGAAGAGTGCCATGCCGGCAAATAAAATTTTGAACACCTTTTTCTTTGTATTCTTGAGCATTATCAGCTCGAAACACTTTGATATTGCAAGAAAATTGAGTTTTGAGTATGTTAGCAAAATTAAAGTAAATCTGGGGTAATTCAGATCGATTTTTCATTAGATATAGCTAAGTATATCATGAAAAATCATCAACAAAGATTACATAATATATGGATCCTCCCATTATGACAGTTGGAGAGGGACCCCAAATATCAGAGTGAATTAGATCAAAAGGTGCAGAGAAAACAGAGTCACTGTTATTAAATGGTAAACCTGGTTGTTTGGCAAGTTGACAAGGTAAACAATCAACATTTTCGACTTTAATTGAACCTAGCTGACCACTCGACGCTAAGGATTTTAACCGACTTAGCGAAACATAACCTAAACGAGAGTGCTAGAGGTGAAAAGGTGAGGTGGACTACTAAAGTTGCAATTTGAATAGGTGAAATGAAGTGAGATGGAATATGGAGATTGTTAAGTTGAAATAATTGCCCTCTTTTACCACCTGTCCCAAGAGTCTATCCTGTTTTTGAATTTTGTACTAGATATCCAGAATTAGAAAAAGAGACAGTAAGTCCGAGTTCACACAATTGATCAATAGATATGAGATTTAAAGTGAGTTTATGAATGAGATAAATGTCAGGGAGAGATGTGTGAGTGGTGGAGACTTGCCCTATGTGACTGACGTTCATACGGGAACCATCAACTATGTGTATAGATGGTTCATTGAGAGTAGAATGTTTGGTAGAGAATGTAGTAGGAACAGAGGTCATATGGTTACAGCAACCAGAGTCAAAGAACCAAGAAGATGTACATGGGGCAACAGATAGAGGAGTAGGAGACGTGTTACCAGAATGATCAAGAACTCGTTCGATGATGTCCGCAAGGAGCGAAACAGAGATGGATGAAGGGGTAGACGACTTATAAGATGATGACCTCTTGGTAGAAATCGCAGTGGATGATGATGAACAACCTCGAGACCGATTATCTTGTGAATATCTGCTAGGATTCTCCTTGCAATCATCAAGATAGTGCCCTGGTCCACGCGTGTGATAGAAAGTACACACTCTGATAGGACAATGCAACAGAATATGTCCTAGTTTGTGACAGTATTTGCAGGAGGGATCTGTGAGAGACTCCATGATGGATAACATAAGTCTGAGAGTGGTAGAACTGATCTGGGTAGCGGTGGGCGGGTGGTGATCTGACGGAGGAAGCCTGGATGAGGAAGTGGCAATCGAGCAATGGAGGCAGCCGGGTGGTGGTGACCGGGCGATAGAGGTGGTGACCGAGCGACAAAGGCGGTGACAGCGGCAGAGCCCCAGTTAAGGTGACGAGGTGACTTGAAGAAGGCCGTCGGGCAGGGTAGATATGGATGGTAGTAGCGGGGTAGTGGAGGTGACCGAGTTGAGGCGACACAATTACGAACTTGAGGCAACTACAAGAGGGATTTCTGATGTAGAGGATCCACTATTGTGGCAACCACAGAGCATACTTTCCTTTTAAGAGGTCACTTGGAGGAGGAAGAGGACACCAGGAACTTATAGCTCTGATACCATGTTAGAATATATAAGAGAGAGAGAGGGAGAGAGAGTGAGACAATGTTATGAATTATGTATTGAATGGCATGATGAAACCTTACAATGAGTAGCCTTTATATAGGTCAAGAAAGAATTCTAAAAGGAAAAAAGAAAAGTATCTAGGCTAGTAGTACAATGTATCTAGACAGTAAGTATAGTAAGATACAATAGGTACAAGAATGTAGACAAATATTCTAACATTATTCTAACATATTCAATGGCTATATGTATACAAATATATATATAGTCAGGCTCTAAAGGTGGCGCCCTTTTTTTTTATTAAAGAGAGGACCTTTTTTTGGCCGTATAAAAAGTGAGAATTTCTTACATATCTCACAAAAAAGTGAGAATTTCTCACATAATTTAAGATGCGAGAAATTCTCACTTTTTTACACGGCAAAAAAAAAAAGGTCATTTCTTTAATAATAAAAAAAAAAGGGCGCCCTCTTTAGAGAATCTCTGTATCTATCTATATATATATATATGTGTATTTATGGTGTGTATATATAGTCCGTATATATAGTGTGTATGTATGTATGTATGTATGTATGTATGCATGTATATATGTATATACATGAGAGAGAGGATAGTGTTTTATTTATTTATTTATTATTTTATAATTATGGTTATTTTCGGCATTAGCAAATTAAAAGGGGAGATCTCTGTAAGTTTTGCAATCTAGATGGGAGGTGTGTGATGCAAATCCAAACCTCAATGGATGTCTGTGTAATTTTGCAATATAGATGGGAGGTCCGTGTAATTTCACCAAAGCTCAGGGGAGGTCTGTGTAATTAACCCTAGAAAATAAATAAATGCTCACTTTGAATTATATTTGAAAGTATTGAAGTTCTTTAAAGGCTTAAATACAAACCATATCCTTTAAGTTTGGTCCCTGTTTTATTTTAGTCATTTGTAGTTTTAATTGTATCGATTTAGTTCCTAAAGTTTTTTAAATAGAAGCAATGTGATCCAAATGTCCAATTCAGAGAGAAAAATTGATGGAATTTACTCACATGTTATGCATTGTCACGTTTATTAGGGGCAAAAATGGAACATCACCAATCTCCTCACCCGCTTATCAACGTAATTGTGCTTAGTAATGAGTGAATTCTGTCAAATTTTTTGATGAAATTGGACATTTGGTTTACATAGCTTCTATTTAGAAAGTTTCAAGGACCAAATTAACACAATTGAAACTATAGAAATTAAAATGAGATAAGGGCCAGTCTTCAAGGGAGTGTTTTGTAATTAACCCTTCTTTAAATCTATTGTATAGGCACACAACAAATGATTATTCCGGGCCTATACCGTAGTATTGACAGTGATTCTTAAATTTATTGCAGAATATATGTGATAATAGATTGCAAATTTGCAGTACAACAAACAAGAGCAATTTTGCTCATCCGAATATTGCGCATTCAACTTTTTCATTGGCCAATGTAGTAGGATTCAGATTATTAATAATTCTTATTTAATTCTAAATCCTACTGTATTTGCCAATGAAAGAATTTGGTGAGCATTAAGTAAGCAATTTTTTGGTGAGAAAAATACATTCCAAACAAATATACGAGACGGGAAAGCTACTGGTTAACGGTCAGGTGCACCATTTTATTCTGAATTCAAAATCAAATTATTTTGAGTACAATTCTCTTTTTTTTTTTGTGTGTGTGTTAGAGCGGAAGTATAATTCAAACCTATGACCAGTTAGTTAAAAATCATGTCTCTTAAAAATTAAAAGCTAAACAGTAATACTTGTGCTATCGAAAATTCACTAAATAAATATTACTTGATTAAATTTCAAAATTTTATATAACTAAATATGTGAAATTTTGTAACAGGATAATTTGATTTGATTTGATCAAATTTTAATAATCAGTGAAGTTCACTAAAATTAAATTTGATTGTCATTTCAACTCAAATAATACAGCATGAGTAAGATGGTTAAATTGATTATTTGCGTGACACAGTTTATATTTCCCAAAATAAATAAATCTTCCCAGGTCAGCTTAACTTCCATGGACGGAAAATGTGTTTTTTTACTACATCGCCCTTTACATACTTTTATGATTTAATCATTAACCATCTGTCATCATGGCCAAAAAAGGATAAAATAGATTTTGTGGTGTGATTAGACTTATTTTCACTTTATTCTATGGTTTGAAAGTTGACATAATACACATCTGGTTTTGTGATTAAAGTGCAAATCCTAACATTATTAACCTTCAACATGAAATAACAAATACTATACCACTTATTTCAAATCACAACCAGGGGCGGACCGACAGTGGGGGTGAGCGGGGGCAGTTGCCCCCACTGAACTTTCGGGAAAAAATTGGTTATATATGATAGTTTTAAAAAAAATTGGATTTTGATTAAGATTTTCAGTTAATTCGGGGGCTTTTTGTAAAGAGTAATGATATACTTCCCAAATTTCTATCCCAAAAGTGTTTCCCAAATGATGTGGCAGTGGGGTCAGGTCAAATACAGTGAGACCAATTGAATTATGATTTGAAGTTAATTGTTTACCTCGCCCCACTGTTAGGTCATTTAGCAAGCACTACTGAAATAGAAATTTTTGAAGCTTACTTTTTTTGTAAATTTTAGAACTTTGAAGAACTTTGCCAAGGTTTTAATTGGCAACTCGTTCCCACTCTTAAGTTTACAGTATTATATATTATGTGTATATATGTATATATTATATAATAAAAGACCAAGAAGCAAAATAAAGACCACCTAGAGTCCCCTAGTGTACCACAAAGCATTTCTAAAAAAATGAAAATAAAAAAATGTTCCGACGCAGATGAAGTTTGAAGTTTCGTAGAAACCCTCGAAAGACTCAAAGACCACATATCCACCATTAACCTCCTCTTGCTCCTATTTAGCGAAAAAAAAAAAAAACCCCTCCTCATGGTCCTTTTCCGTGAGATAGACAAAAAAAATATACAGAATTTCCAACTCTCTATATAAACACGAAACTTATGCAAAAACCTCACATAAAATTATATTATTTCTACAAAAAAATATTTAAAAAATAAAAAAAAAATCGGTCGGGGGCGCTGCCCCCGAACCCCCGTAAAAACTTCGCCCCCACTGAATTAAAGTTCTGGGTCCGCCACTGATCACAACTAACGGGTAACAATATTAACTTTTGACATGAAATTATAAATATTCCCTTCATATCAGTCACATCTAAAAGGGGTAAGAGCATCCACAATGGTGGAGTGAAATTTAGCTTAAACTTAAACTAAGTTGTGGTATGAGAACTTAGCAACTCGTTCGTAGTGGTGGAGTTGAGGAGATAGTGCATACAAATCCGTTTGGGTCCAAACAGTATAGTCAAAGCCAAAAAAAAAAAAAAACAATTTGAAAAAAAAAAGGTAGAATGACCAAACGGTTTTGAGAAAATCAAACAGATTTCAAAGAACCATTTGACCATGCAACGGTGGATTGTGCACCGTTTGGCACTGTAACATATTTTTAGAACACTATTTCGTGGTATAATATAGAAATTTAGCGGTACCATAAACTTATGTTTTACTAATCTACCAAACTGAAACTTTTATCCTAAGATGTGGGACAAAAGACTAAATATACCCTAAGTTGTGGTACGCCAGTCTACCATTGTGGATGCTCTACGGCATCGTTTGGTAGGTAAGATAAGAGCTCGGGATAGAATAACTTTTATTGCGCAATCCGAAGGATAAAATAATCTCAAAGTTACTTTTTATCCCATTGAGTGTAGGATGACTCCATCCCCGGGAGGGGTTGAGGAAGTTATACGGGAGCAACCTTCAAAAAAAAATTTGGTTTATTTATACATATTTAATAATGAGATATGGTGTCAAATTGAATTTATTTAAGAACAATATTTATCTTTTGGTGTAATATTTATACATTTGGGGTCGATTTATTAGGGTTCAAGAAAATCGAAAAACCAAAAACCGTCCGAAACCAAACCAACCAAACACCGATTGGTCGGTTTTCAAAGTAGTGCACAAGCTAAAACCGACCTACCGAAACTGAATGATCGGTTTTAAAATCACTAAAAAAATCGAAAAAAAATCGACCGCGAATACCCCTACTATTTATCAACCAGGTATGGTATCAAATTGAATTTGAAACACTTAATTGGGGTGGACTAAACTACATTTGGGCTAAAATTTCACATGTATTAAAAGAATTCTCAAATTTTGGGGTGAGCTAGACTAAATTTGGGCTAAAATTTCACATGTACTAAATATATAAATATATATATATATATATATGTATGTATATTTATTTTTTTTTTTTTTCAAATTTGAAGGACTAAACTACAATTAGACTAAAATAGCACATGCATATCGGGGGGAGGCGGGAGCTGCAGCTCGTCCTAGCCTACTAGTACCTCTGCCCCTGATTAGGGGGATTATAAGCATGTAATAACTTCTTGCTAGGGTGTTTTTGTGTGTGTGTGTTAAAAATCAATAGTTTTATTATTATCCGGAACTTATATTCGGGCACGACCAATTATTCTGACAATTTTATCAAATATGTTACAAATACAGGACAACATAACAGCTTTTTTCCATGTGTTTGATAATATACCATTTAATTGAAAAAGTAGCCAAAATTCGCCGAAGATATTAAGTGAAAAAGTTCTACTGAAAATAATCACTGAATGCAATTTATTTTAGTACTTGCAATACTATTTTAAGTATTGCAATTCAATCAATTAAAATTTTAAGTTCTTAAAATTCAGCGCTTTTATCAAACGGACTCTTAGTCACGACTACAAGGGGTTAAGTGACAATAGGAGTAAATTAAAAAGGAGTCTAACCACAAGGTGTACAATATATTTAAAACCTCCACGACCCCCCTACAAAAAAAAAAAAAAAAAGAGTAAGGGTGCGTTTGATAAAAATGAAAATTAAGTACTGAATTTAAGTACTGAAATTTTTCAGTGATTTGTATTTACAATATTGAAAATAGTGTTTCAATAACTAAAATAGACTGCATTCAGTGATTATTTTCAATAGAAAATTTTTCTCTTAACGTTTTCAATGGATTTTTGACCGCTTTTGCAATTAAGTGATACATTATCAAATACACTGAAAACTTGGGACACCCTCAAACTCACAGCTTTTGGAACACAACTCAATTAATGTGTCTATATCTCTTATATGTCACTGTCGGATCTGGTATATCCCAACTATTACTCAAAAAAAAAAAAAAAAAAAATTAGCACCCGTGGCTTTAACGCTTACCGACTCGCGTGACTACCCAGCGTAAAACCCATGTGGCATGTATAAATAAAAGACAGAGGGTCAAGAAAAAGAAAAGAAAGAGGCAGAGGTTAGTGGACAACATTGGCCTTGCTAGTGAGAGAAAATTAGAGAGAGAGAGATGTGTAATTCTAAGATGTCCGCCGTGATGGCAGTGGTTGCGGTGGTGCTGATGGTGGCGACAGGAGTGGCGGAGGGTCAACAGGAGTGTGTGAATAAGCTGATCCCCTGTGCAGATTACATAAACTCGACGAGTCCACCCGCTACTTGCTGTAACTCACTCAGAGAGGCGGTGGAAAAAGAATTGACATGTATATGTAATCTCTATACTACCCCTGGATTGTTGGAACAGTTTCGTATTAACGTCACTGAAGCCCTTCTTCTTCCCGGCCGCTGCGGTATTCCCGGCGATCTCAGCGCCTGCTTCAACGGTATGAATATAGAGTTCTCCTTGGCATCCCTTAATTTTTTTATTTTTTATACTGACTTTTAATTGTGCCGTCGGAGTTTATTT
The DNA here is from genome assembly GCA_033977485.1 of Hydrangea macrophylla. Taxonomy (NCBI): domain Eukaryota; kingdom Viridiplantae; phylum Streptophyta; class Magnoliopsida; order Cornales; family Hydrangeaceae; genus Hydrangea; species Hydrangea macrophylla. The sequence continues at coordinate 98,605,101 of CM066995.1, forward strand.
AATCCTTACAGTAAAAGTGAAATTTACTGTGCAGTCTGTGCCGCAATTGATATCCGACGGCCAAGATTATATATATACATATATATATATATATATATGAGGATGCAATTCTGGTTGTTGGGCTAAAGTTAGAATGATTGTTTGCAAAATTTTAGAAACAAATTGTCTGATTCTCCAATTATTATTTAGGGTTTGGATTGGCTTACAATGGTAGCAGGAATTCTAATTAGAAGGGCTACTGAATTTAGAAAACTTTAATTAAAACTCAAATCTGCTGAAGCCTCATATGCACACTGCTGAAATTTAAAAAAATTTAATTGGAACTCAAATCTACTACTGATTCATTTAAATATGCATTTGAGTCCTCAAAATACATTTCTGATTCGAAACGTACTCTTGATAAGTGATTCCAGACAAAGCTTAAAAACAACTTGCTATTAATATTGTTATTATTATTTTTTTTTTCAAGAATGTGCTAATTTTCCAAATGTGGATCCATAATAACGAATTATTTGTTACTTTCTTCTACAGCAACGGGTCCAACATCGTCAGTGCCACCACCCCCAGCAGGTAACTAATTATTTGTTTTGCGTTGTGATTATTTCGCCGAGTAATGATTCGTGTACATAAAATGTGCACATAAAGATATAGGTCATTGATTTTGATGAGTCTCATGTGTGCAAGTATAGACCCCATCAAAATGAATGACCCAGATCTTTACGTGCACACTTATTTATTGAGAGATTTTTTTAGTGTTCTTTAGTGTACTGCGAGGTATGTTTACGGGATCCCTTACAAGTGTTTCTTTTGGGGGGTGGAGGGAATGGACTCGAATGATAGTGGAACTATGAATTCTAACTAAAAGAACCCACTTTTATTGATGGTAGGGTACAATATTTCTCAAAAAAACAAGAATAATGATTGGGGCACAAAAGGATACAAAAAACTTACACAAAATGAGTGGAAAGTCTATGTGGCACAGTGGGATCCGCCAATAATTAATGGAAACAATGCTTAATTACTGGCGGGTCCCAGTGTGCCACATAGACTTTCCACTCATTTTGTGGAAGTTTTTTGTATCTTTTGGTGCCCCTAGCATTGTTGAAAAAACAATTAGGAGGGCGAGTCTATGTACTTAACATATTTACGTGAATACGAGTAGTATTAATAGAGGTTTTATTTTTAGAGGGGGCTGGAAGTTAATAGACAGGCGTACAGTGACATAAATAAATATATATATATATATATATATGGGGTTCGGGCGGGGGTTGATCATTTATTGTCATTTGTAAAACTTGACTAATGATAAAATAATTTGGTTGAACTAAATTGAGAAATGATTAAAAAAAAAAAAGAGGGGTTCAACTAGTATTAAGTCTCCCGTTAGAAAAAGTAATTAGTTAAAAGACAATAATATTTTTTTAGTAAAAAATCCCCCAATATAACCTTGGCAAAAAAATCTCAACAAGTTTGAGAAATTTCACAAATGGGGGCAAATATTTAAGATTATTTGAATTAGAATTGAGTCAATATATTACACATAATTTATTTTTTCCAAATTTGGGAGCGACTAATTACATATATTAGTATATTACCTATAAATTTTCCTTTTTTTTATTTTATTTATTTATTCCCCCAAACCAACCCCCACATGGCCATTTCTCCGCTCTTGCATCCTCAGCTTTGTTAGTAACTTGGTGCACTGGTGATTGGGCCACCCCTTATTTAATTCCACGTGCCAATTTTAGGAAGCTAATGGAAAATAAGAGTTGATTAATTAAATTGATGCTAGCTGTTCCATATGCTTTCGGCAGCCCCCATCATTGACATTCTTCTCACATCACATAATTATTATTATTATTGTTATTGTTATTGTTATTATTATTATTGTTATTATTATTTTTTGTGTGTGTGTTGGGGTTGGGGGTGGTGTTTGGAGCACCTAACAACGGTAACATGTTACCATTTGGTCTATGGTGGGTTTTTATGGGAGTAATCTTCGTTTGAGTAATGCTACAGCTACAATTCATTTTTATGATTCATTGACAATCATCTCTCTCTCTCATAAGTGGCATTGTGGGGTCTATTTAAAATTTAATGGACCCTAGTGCCACTTAGGAGAGAGATAGAGATTGTTGTAAACGAGTTGTAAAAATGCGTTGTACCCCTAGCATTATTCTATTCCTAATGGTGTTAAGAAAACATTGTATTATAGATATTTATATATATATATATATATATATAGAGAGAGAGAGAGGCTGTCTCTAAAGCAGGAGTAAATATTCAATGCAACGGGGATACCACGTCAGTAAAATAACATACTCACAGAGTTGAGATTTGTGCTTATGTGGATGAGATTTTCCTTGAAATAGGGGGTGTAGATGGATGAATAAAGGGTTCAGATTTGATTGTTATACCACGTCAGCAAAATAACCGTTGCAATGAATATTTTCTCCTAAAGCAGGCGTCTATTTACGGACTCGCTTTTAACGCTAAAGGTATATAAAACCGTTACTAAAAGGGGCGGATCTAGGAATCTCGGCTAGGGGGGACTGTGCATAAGAGCTTAGAGTCACACGGAAGTTTGGGGGCAGCGCCCCGAAGCAAATTTTTTTTTTTTTTTGGTCTCTTTGTAATTAGGCCAATAAATGTACATATAATAAGTTTTTTTTTTTTTTTTTTTTTTTTTTTTTTCAAATTTTGGGAGAATGAAATATAATTCGGCCAACATATTACATATAAAATCTTTTTTTTTTAACCTAACTAATATTTTTCGGAGGGCTATATAATAAGTTTACTACTTTTGTTGAAAAGGTTAGGTGAAAATTTTGTTGTCTACTTTTAGCAAAAAAAAATTTTCTCTCTTTGTAATTAGGCCAATAAATGTACATATAATATGTTTGTTTTTTTTTCCAAATTTTGGAAGAATGAAGTATAATTCGGCCAACGTATTACATATAAAATCTTTTTTTTTTAGCCTAACTAATATTTTTCGGGGGCTATATAATAAGTTTACTTATTTTGGGGGGCAAAGTTTAATAAAATTTGAAAATTTCCTAAAATACATATATAAAATGTAATTTCCCTCTTATCCGCCACTGGTCACTAAGGGCAAAAATCACCTTTAGGGACGGTGTTGTCTACTTTTAGTGAGGAAAATTTTGTTGCTAATATATATATATATATATATATAGATAGATATAATTACTAGGTGAGAAAAGGCAAATGCCAGTTAAAATATATGTCTTTAAATATCGGAAAATATGACACATGCTAACAAACTTTAAAAGCTTGTACATATTGGAATGTTTTGGGAAAATTTGCAAGTACAACCTTTTCAAAGCTTTCAAAGCCTTAGGGCATATGTTCAGGCCTTAAATATATAACTTAAGAGAGGAAATAGCTGGACATATTTGAATTTGCAAGCTAAAATCAAGTAATACATCCAATTATCTGTCAACTGAAAATATTTTAAGAATGAAAAAGGGAAAAGTAAACAAGTTTGTGTTTTGTTTTCTTTATTGCTTATGCAGTTTTGCTCACCTTAAAATTGTTCACATTTTGCTCATCATTCTCTCTCATTGGCTAATGTAGTGGGGTCTAGTATTTTACACTATTAATTAATTCTCATTTAATATTAGACCCCATTACATTAGCCAATGAGAGAAGAGAATGAGCAAAGAGTGAGCAAATTTTGAGTGAGCAAAAATATTTTCTAGACTATATTAAAGATAAAAAATGTATCAACTACAGTATGAAATCAAGAAAATATAAAGAAAGTTAATTTATTATCCAAAAATTTCAATTTATTTTGCATTCTTTTCCTTTGCAGTTTCTCGATCAACATTGGTCTATTATTATTATTATTTATTTATTTATTTATTTTCCCCCAATGAATCCTTGCGAGCACAAATGCTCACTCTAGATGCACATTCTTTTCCTTTTTTTGATAACAAGACTGTCAAGACATCTAACTCTTAACTTCTAATATTGAGAAAAGCCTAAGATTTCAAAATGTGCATTATAATAATATAAATATTAAAATTACCAATAAGCTATGTCAATCATTCTTTTGATAATCAATTGTGTGATTTTTTTTCACCGCAGTTCCTGGAAACGATGGCAATAGCTTGCGTGGGCTTGCATGGGCCGGATTGCCAACCTTATTCCTAATTTGGGCATCATCTATGGTGCTTTAGTTAGCTGAACAGATGGAATCTTATATGTCATGGGGAGTTTATTGATTGTGTTTGGTAGATTGATTTGAGTGGTAGTGTTGTAATCAATCTTTTACTTGGTGGAGTGCCATTTTTTATTATAAAAAAAAAAAAAATACTTTATTATGTAATATTGATCAGGTGACTATTCACGTGGAACTTTGTTTTTTTACTCCATAAATAAATAAATAAAAATTTCTCTTAGGGTGCGTTTGATTGCAAGGTAGAAAATATGTTAAAAATGAATTTTTTACATGAAATTATTTCTTAGAAATCTTTTTCATGGAAAAAAAATTTGCAATTGTTTGATTATAATTATTTTTAGTTTGAAAAATCTAACATTTTTTCATGGAAAATCTAGTTTTGTTGTTTGATTGTCACTATTTTCTAGTGCAAAATGGTTATTTAAAAATAACTTTTTGCTATTTGCTTGCAATAATTTTCTATGGAAAATTTACATTTTCCATTGAAAACTTTCTTTTTTTCAAGCAATTAACCTATTAACCACAAGCAAATAGTTTTAAAATGATATTAATTCAAACAATTGTGACTGCTCATATCAATAGTTAATGTCACAAACGGATGTTTTAATCTCTTAAAAATTAAAGTCTCGTCATAGTAAAATTAGAAGTACTCCTCAACGTTCTAAAAAAAAACGGTACTTATTAAAGTAAAAAGTCTCCATGATTGTTTTATGGTATTAAAAACCAAGGCTAGTGCTAAAATCAAAGCAGAAAGTATCACTAAAAACTTTAGCGACATTTAGATAAGTATTGTTAAAGTTTTTAACGACACTTTCTGTTTTGGCACTAGCACTTTGTGCTTTGGCATTAATATCACCCAAAAAGAAAATTAATTTACCAGATCTTTTCCAAGCTTACGATAGACTGATTTAACATCTATTTAGTATGTAGTATGCACAAGTTAAGGAACGCCACTAATACAGACTGCTTTAACAGGTATTTAGAATCTTCTCACACAGCATACCACACAATACAATAACATTTCTAATCAGCTCATTTAACTTGAAACTAAATTTCGGTTACCGCTAGGTTCACTCCCAAAGCAGAAGAGCTTGGAGAATACTTTTTAATAAGCTATATCACCAAGTAATTGCAATTACCAGTGCATACAATCAATCAATCAAAAAAAAAAGAAGCATATAAAATTCAACAAGCAAATGATAAGTAAAGAACGATGGAAGTACAACATGAAAATTAGGGATTTATTTATTTATTATATTTTTTTGGATTTGAATTGGATACACACCCCACACACACGCATACTCTAGCCTCAACCCAACACCAAAGTCCCACACTGGCCTACAGAAAAGCCCAACAAGTGCCACTCATTCCGACTGAAGAATAATTGGGGGGGCAAGCAACTGGAATCCCCTATGGGATTCGAACCCTCTCTCTCCCCACTGTAAAGAGAGAGATAATGCCAATTGAGCTACAGAACGCTCAGTTGAAAATCTATTATCTATTATATCTATATAAAGGCTGAAGCAAACCCTTCCTCTACAGCCTCCCACATCAGCATCTCAAAAATCCAACGTGGCAAGCTTCTGCCTTAACCCTCTCACCTAATCTGAACGTCTCTTCCCCTCTCTGCATTAAATCGCCTCTCTCTCTCTCTCTCTTCAAAACCCCTCATCTGCCTCCTCTCTGTATATCTCTCATACAAAACAACAGTTCTCCCATACTCTCTGGTTATCTCGACCGACTGCCAATAGAAAATTTTCCCTGAATTTCAGATCTCTTCCTTTTTAATTTCATTTTGTATATATGTGTATGCCTCCAAAGTTGCTTGGCCCAACAGCTACCAAACAGACTGAAGAAATTAATTCTTCGCCGGCCCGTCCAGGTAAATCTCCCCTTTCGATTCCTCCTTCAATTTCTGGACCACAGAATGCATGTTTCCAAATCAGTGATTAAGATATTGCCCTCATTTTCTTGGACAAAAAACTGTTCTCCTGATTGCTTTTCATAAATGGGTTTCCATTATCAAACATTGTTCTAATCAAACTTGGACCATCTCAGTTCGTGTCCCTTTATCAACTTTTTCCGATCGCCACTCATATGGTAAGATTGTGCTTCTTTTTTCTTCCTTATCATCCTTATCAAATAGACACAGATAGGTTTAAAACTCACTTATTTAGGCTTTTAACTATGTAGTCTCTCTGATTAGATAGATTTACCCGGTATTTGTTTCTCGCAGATCAGGATTTCAACTCCGATTTAGGGTTTTAATCAGAGCTTCTTCCAGGTATTCTTCCAACTTTCACTGTTTATTTTTATTTGCGAATCAAATTTTTTTTTTTTTTTTTTATTTTAATAATAAACTTCATTCATAGTAAGAGGATGGAAGTAAAACTCTGCCGGCTATGTGTGTACTCGGATGTGGCGGCATCGAAAAAGAGGTAAGCAATTGTAATTTTGTTCGATTATGGATTGAAAATGAGAGATATGTGAAATAAAACATTGATATTCAATCTCTTTGAAATATTCACTCTTCGAAAAACCAAAAGAATAGAACTTTGTTCTCTAGGAAAATACTGTTTATAAAGTCAAGTTAAATGTTAATGTATGTAATTGACCAGTTGTTGTCTTTTACCTTGTGAACCATAGGAGGATAGGCAAGATTTAGGTGATTCTCTTTTATTTGAGATTTTCCATGTTGATATGCAGGTTCTGGTGTTCTTGGCTCGTGAAGGATCTAATGTAATATTACCGTCTTGGACTTCTTTTAATAAAATTACTACTTGCTGTTCAAAAAAAAGAAAAAAAAAAAAAAAAAAAAGAAGAAGAGTTTTCCTAAGATAACTGACTTACAAATTAATAAATCATTAGTTGCTTATTATCCCACACTATTGCTTTGCTGTAACATTTTTTTTTTTATTCTAGAAAACCATTTACAAAAAATAAAGCCACTACTAAAAATTAAAAGCCTTGATATGTTGATTGATGAGACTAGAAAGTTTCGTTCTGGACTTTGCATCCTATCTATCCATTGCATCATTTTGAACTTCCTCTATTTTGTTTTTGGTTATGTCACATGTCCATATGTTGTCCACAAATAAAAAAAACAAACCTCCATGTTGAAAGGTTGGCATTTTTTATTATTATTATTATTATTTTTTTTTTTTCCATTTACTTCAATGGATTTCTTTTTATTTGCCTATATGATTCTAAAACTCCACAACCCAACCCCACCCCCCCTAACCAGATCTTACATTCTTACTGAGTTGGTTTTTTTTTTTTTTTTTGGCCATTTACTTCAATGGACTTTTTGGCTTTGCATGCTATCTGCCCATTACATATTCCTCTTTGTAAGCAAGATAATATTTCTTTTTATTTGCCTATATGTTTCTAAAACTCCCGGATCTTACATTCTTACTGGGTTGGGTTTTATTGCTGTATGTTGGTATTGCTTCGCTATTTCTAGGTTTCTTCTTCCTGTTTTTGCTTTTTAATTGTGAAGGTTTCGATTCTGTTATGCCAGCTAATTGCTTTTGAAAAAGTAATTTTAAATGGTTAGCTTTTCTATTCGTATATTTCATAACTGTTGCTATCTGAACAGTTTTACACAATTTGTCAAATGCCCGCACAACCCGTGGGAGGAGCCTACATGACTTCTCTACTTATAGTGTTAAATCTAGGTGGATGTCTGTGCTTTTTTGTCCCCTCAATATTGTGCCACATGTCACTTCTTCCCTTTCTATTCTTTTAATTTATTTCATTTCTTCATATTTTATGATGCACATATATAGCATCCACTATTCTTTTAATGTTAATTTGTTTCTTGAAACATTTGTAGAGATGGACAACGTAGTCTTAGTTGAGATACAAAAGACTACCAATAGATCTGAATTTTGTTGGGTGTTGATTGTTCATTCTTTTCTCTGCGATTTTGGTAATTTGCTCTGCGAATTGTCATTTTCTTAGTGTAATTTCTATTCCTATATAGTTTTCTCTTCATAATTGGACACTTGACATAATTTTTTCTATCTCTATGTAATTTGTTGATGCCTTCGTCTTCTCATTCGCAGTTCGATGTTCAGGAAAACTTGTGGACCGAGACGTTTGCTTCATTAGGTATAGCTTTTGATTTGATTGCTTATTCCTTTTTCTCTAATTTTCCCTACTTTTATCCAACCTCTTTGTCAAGAATAGGGAGTTTTAATGGAGTACGGGTTGGAAATAGGTCAAAATTGGTGGATGGTAGTTCCTCACCATAGTGTCTTATAAGTGTTGGTAAATTTCCTCTAACAGAATAATGTTTATACCGTTCTTCATTGCACTCTAATTCTTACTGTTTAGTACTACAAATGCTCTACATCAACTGATTTTAATTCATGATAGATGGCTGATTTTCAGTTTATTGATAATAAGTTCATTAGTTTAAAACAAAGTTGTCAAACATAAACCTTAATTATTACATGTGGGGTTCTTGAACTAATGACTTTTTTTTCCTACCCTTTTATTAGTGTAAAGACTTCAACTTATTCTTTAAATACTGAACTTTTAAAAACAATAAGCAAAAAGAATAATCATTGGTTTTAAGTTACATCGAGTGAGAAAGAGTAGGGAAAAATCTGAGAGTCATATGGATAAAGTGTTTTAGCGCTTTCAATTGTTTCAGATATAGTGTGCATTTTGGGATTTTGATTTAAGGGAATTGATGAAAGGTTTTAATTTCCTTCTTTTTGGCATATCTTTATTTGGGTGAGAAACTTCCTGGAAACTTCGTTCCTATCATTTTTCTTCCAATTTGGGAATTATTTGAGTTGCAATGTGAGTTTTGCTACTGGGGTCTGGGGGTTGCTTAATGTTTACATTCATGAACCCCACTGTGAATGTGTACTGCTTACTTTTTTCCGCATGTTTTAGTAAAAATGATTGCTTCTATTTCTTCAGCAAAAAAAAAAAAGATTGCTTCTATTTAGTTAAATATGTGGTGGAGTTTAGGATTGTTGTTTCCTAGGCTGTTCGAGCTCCACAGTTAGTGTTGGGCATGCCAAACAGCCCTGATTAATTTTTATTTTTGTTTTTTAATTTCCATTATGGGTTTTGAATTTTAGGGAAATCTCTCTGTGATTTGGTTTTAAAATTCCATTTTAGTTTTCGGACCAAAAATGCAGTGGGTTTTCCTCAACATTTCCATCTCATTTCCTTTGCTGAGTCTACAAATCAATTCTTGACATTAGCTTATGTGAACTCAATTTTTCCAAAATTTCAGAATGTTGAAAGTCTTTCATAGAGAGCGAAAAATGCAATTTTTTCTTTCCAAAGATAGGAGCTTGAATTCACATGGTGATGCTGATGGTTTATTTTTTAATAAGAGCCATATTGAATCATTGATATCTGAGACACAAAGAAACCATTTTCATTTATCTTATGAGTTACAAAGTCTTTCACATATAATTTCCCCACCTCTCTTTGAAACGGCCAGTGGTTTTTATTTACTGCACATATTTGGACTTTAATGACATTTGTATATCCCAAGAAAATCTCACCAACGTGGACTTTGAATTCATAACTAATAATCTTGCCAAGATAGAGGCAAGGTGTCATATTATTCCTTTTTTAATATCTTTATGCAGATTTTGAAGTAGTATCAAATTGTTCTGCATTTCTTCTGTACCCACTAGGTTGATGCTAACTGCTAAATATTATCTCACTTCTATTACGTGACATATGCTTGATGTGGATTTTGATGTGATTTGGGACAGGGGTTTCCAGAATATTAAATTTGGGTCTCTTGATCAAGTGCTCATTTGCCATAAACATATGGACTGAATGTCTCGCTTAGTCTTTAGGTCTCTCATGAAGCATTTCAATCTAAATCAATTTCTATTTGCTCTATTTTAGGACTATGTACTGTGGCCAGGATAGAAGTGAAGGGAAAATGAATAATGTTCCATGTTTTAGTTTGTTTGAATTAGTTGTTTCTTTACAAGGGTCATGGTATATGGTTCTGGTTGTATGCATTGTATTTTAGTTGTTTGTTAAATGTCCTAAGTAGGACTGTTTGGTTTGTTTTGTTTTGGCCAGGGGTGTATTTGGGACTGTTTTGTTTGTTCGTTGTTGTTGGCTTTGTTCCACTTTTCAGTTATTTTGATTCATCAGTAATGAAAATTTCCGTTGTTCGAAATACAATAATCTTTATCATTATGATCTTCGCTATTAATGTTGTTCCAGAAAAGGAAAAAAAAACTATCAATATATTCTTCAAGCAAGTCGTTTTAGATGTGTTTCATGTTTCTAGCTTGAAATAACTATGTGAATATGGCTTGTGAGAGGGTTGTTTAGGGGCTGGGTGGGGACTTATAAGGGGCTGCCTGGGCCTATTTAGGGGCTGATTTGGGGCCTGTTTAAAGGGCTGTTGGGAGGCTACGTTCTCAAGGTGTAATTCATTAATAAAAACTCACCCAAAGACTTCATTTCTAATTAGGTGGAAAAGTATTGAAAAATCGCAAGGGTGTTGCTAAATTGAGATTATGCATATGTATTATATATGTTCTGTGGTAATGTATAGTTGATCAAAAGAACCGTTTTAAGTTTGAAAACAGCACGTGCATCGCACGGGGTGTCGACTAGTTAGGGATTAATCTATAACACATCCCCTAAAAAGGGGTGTATATCAACCTCAAATATGTGGCCTAGAATCTGCCACATCAGCAAAAAGAATTAAAAACTATTATAATTTGACCAATTCTTCCGGGAAACCACATTAAAATGTAACATAGTCACATTTATCATAATTGGATCATAACCATAGCAACCTTACTCATAACTAGGTCATAACATAACTATATTTCTCATAACAAAGCCACATTTTTCATAACCAACTGAAATTATTGCATGATAATGGACCACCACGTAGCCATAGACCATGCGAATCATATTTCGCCAAGTGGCTCCGCTTCTACATGGCAACTTAGTCTCCACATCACATTATTTGGGATCCAAAAAGAGATGAGGTTTTTTTTTTTCTTTCCCCATAACCAGCAAGGTTATAACATTTAAAAAAAAAAAAAAAAAACTAGATCATAACTACAACAAGATTACTCATAACTTCATCATAACATAATCACATTTCTCATAATACAGCCACATTTATCATAACCACCATTTTTTTATGCGTAAGATTACCAATTTACCGCTTATCTCCTAACACACACACACACACACACACACACACACACACACACACACATATTTACCGCTTATCTCCTAACACACACACACACATCCAGAAAGCTCCGTCCAAAGGTGCCTTACTAAGAGGAGGCCGGTCACCGGTGGCCTACGTTCCTTGATCACTTATGAAGAAAGACAGAACTCTGGTTCCAAATCAACAGGGGAGAATAAGTGCTTTTATAATCTTATTTTTTTCTTTCTTGCTCGTCCCCTTATTTCGGACAGGAAGGACTCCGAGTAATAGGCTGAGAGAGGAGAGACTTTATTTGGTCTCGATCTAACTCCCAATCTTCTTGCCAACCTGATATCGAAAGCTCTGACGGTCAATGAGAGAGATCCTGCTTATATCCAGTACCCACTCACACAAAAAGATATGTGTGTGTGTGTGTGCACGCGCGCGCATTAGATAAAATTATGTATCCATTAGTAAATTTTACAGATTCAGAATTATAGTATTTAACACTAATTTTATAAAAGTGAAAATTTACTAATTTATAATATTTTACAGATTTAGTTTTTTAATGTTAAGCCATTAACTTTTTAGTCCAAGTAGTAGGTGAAAGACATTAGAACATTTATTTACAGTAAATGCTATACTTCCCAAATTTTCGTCCCAAATGATATTGAAGTAGGGCCACTGAGAAGCATAGCATTAACCTTTTTTTTTTTTTTGTTTACAAAGTTTTTTTTTTGTCAAAGTTTTTTTTTTCCGAACTGCCATAGTTTTTTTTATTTTTTATTTTTATTTTTCCGAACTGTCACAGTTTTTTTTTTTTTTGTCACAATTCTCTTTTTTTTTGTCACAGTTCTTTTTTTTGGGTCCAAGTAACCGGTTCAATGGGTTGTAGGTTTTCTTTATTTAAAAATTTAATGGGTGAGATGGAAAGTTGGAGATCTAATAACTATTATGAAGGGAGTTGATATCCACCCCTTTTGGGTGGGAATGTATTGTAGCAATCCCCAAAAATTAGAAGAACTGTTTTCCTCCAAGGTCCATTGAAACTTCAATATTGCTCAATGGAAAAAATCAACCCCCATCAAAGTAAAATTAGAAGTGTTCATCAAAGTTAAAAAAAAAAAAAGGCTTGATCACGGTGAAGTTGACGATAATTAATGGAGTATGATATTCTTGACATGAGCTTGTTTCACTAGCTCTGGTGGCAAGTTCCCAGCCTTCATTATCTCTCTCCCTGTCCAAATAATAGCATCGGCCTCATCAAATTTAAGCAACAAAATATACGATCTAGTACTAAAAAACCAAACCAAATATTAATGACCCGTAGCAAAATAGTTTCCTTTCTCATTTTCTTTTCCTTTTCCTGTTGTAAATCCACAAGCTAAACATAGCCTAAGAAAGTACTTAAAGAATCAACCACCAAAACCAAAAGCCAAGTACTAAAAGAACCAATTGCAAATCTCAAATTCACCATTTCTAGAATGATCACATGACTATCCTTTAGTTCAAACTTTGTCACAGTTTTGATCATAAATCGATCATCTTGAGTTGGGTAAAATAAGCTTCTACTCTAAAATACTATCTAAACAATAAATAAAGCGATATAGTTGGGTTTCAAGTCAAATCAGAACTAGGACCTGAATGCCATGGGACAATAATCTACCTGATACCCAATAGGAGATTAAGCATCAATTCATAGTTCGTAGGGTAAATATCACCTACCTTCGTTAAAGTTTGGTCCATTCGCACTCACCACCCCTCATATTTCAGAAATACCACTAACCTTCCTAACTAGTAATTGTCGGGCCACGAAGTCAACAGAAAATACATGATTACACTGATATGTGCAAGTCACTTAGGAAGACTAAGTCCAAGATAGTTGTAGGTCCATTATCTATTTTATAGTTTCCATGTTTTTTGTGTTTAGTTAGTTAGGCATGTTCCCTTATTCCTTGTTGCATCTGCCATTAATTCTTAAGATTAAGCACCCACGTTTCATTCATGCATGCATGGGTTGGTTGTAATGCTTTTAAATAGCTAAGTCTGAGAATGAATGAGGCATGACAATTATTATCCAAAAACTAGTATCAGTCCCACTCTCTAAGCTTCGCCACCCCCCTCCCCCTCTTCTCTCTCTCTCTCTCTCTCTTTCTCTCTCTAAGCTATGGCTTCTCTCACTTAATTCTTCCAAACAGTATTTCTTCATATCAGTGGTATCAGAGCCGTAAGATCTCATGGGCACCCGTGAAAAATCTGACACTTTCTTTAATGAAGTTATCGAAATTTTGGCTCATCACGAGTCGAGTGTTGACCAAATTAACAACACCCTTCAATTGGTCCTTACCAAATTACACGCTCTATGCGTCACTCGTACCCAAAACCATGTCCCCGATATGGTCAATGTTAACCCATTTGTCCCTGGCGAACTTTCTGCCACGATCACCCACAAGTCAATACTGCCCTTCAATCGGTCCTCACCGAATTGTAGGCCCTACGAGTCACTCTCGTACCCAACACCCCATCCTCGATATAGCCGATATTACCCCATTCACCACTAACGAGTCATTCTGCAACACTCGCCCCAACGAGGGACATTGCCCCCTCACCAACCACCGGCACCTCCCTTTCGACCTTAAATTGTCTTTTCCCAAGTTCACTGGTGATGAATCTACCGATTGGATACATCGGGCTGAACAACACTTTGAGTTCCACAATGTTGCTCTCAATCAGAGCGCCAATACCTGGCAAGCCATACGAGAAAAGGCATGGTTGGTTGGTGTAACAACCTGCATTTCATGTATATTTAATTTACATTTCCATATTTAATGTGTATAATCTGTGTTCATTTTATTTCAATGATCATGTTTTATAACCTAGTGGCCTATTTTGTTGCACATTGTAATTCTTTTGGGGTCAAATTGTAATTTTACAAAATTGGTAATACCTGTGTTGGATTTCAAATATGTATTCCAAAACGGTGAAAATAATTTCTGTTGACTCAAACTGTATTTTTATAAAACCAGAAAATCGATTCCTACGTTAAAATGAATTTTCTGTATTTTTGTGGTGAACACCGCGCCCCGAAAATACCAGTTTATGTTCAAAACTGTTCACGCAGTGTTGAACTTCCACAGATTTTGGAAGTAACTGATTGGACAATTGCTTTATTTCCAATTATGGAAAGTAATCATTTGATAGAGTCTTGTTTGGGAATCCACTTGGTGTGTATGTTAATTTAATGCCATAAGCAAATTTCCCAAACAACCCAACTTGGCCCCTATGTACCTAGACTTGACTCTTGAGGCATCTGTGGGGATTATACACATATCAGTGTATATATATACGTATGATTTTATGCTGCTAATTGTGAGGAGTTAGAGAATTAGTTAAACTAATTCAATTTGTTGAGTAATCAACATTTTGCTTGGCCTCCAAGTTCATCAAATACATCCTCTATATATGCTACACTCTCATCCATACCCTCACACATTCTGCACATATAGAAACACAGAGAGTTAAGAGAGAGCTTGAGAGTCAATTACAGAAATTATATAGAGAGAGAAAGCTCAATCCTCCATAACCAAGCTTGAGTTGGGATTGCTTATCTCTTATTTCTTTCTCAACAACTTCTTCAATCTATATAACTGTGAGTATTATTAACTCACTCCCAATGTAATTCATGTCTTGATTATGTTTATATAGCTTAATTTGAAAAATCACCATGGTTAATTTTACGTAGATATTACATAGCTTGAAATCATAAAATTCCAAACTAAATCAAAATCTGTTTTCATAGATAATAATGAAAGATTATGGTTTATATAGACTATGTCTAAAGTATTGGGACTTAATTTGAGCACATGAGGAAGTATATAAGAAAATAAGTTTTGACACGTTTTAGTTTTTCATAAAATTGGAGAGTTAAAGTTTGAATCATGTTAAATTGATTGTAGATTCTTAATCCTTATTGGAAAACAAAGAAATCCATATATTACATGCCCAAATTGCTTCCAGATTTGAAATGGGTCAAAATAGACCCTGTTTTACTGAAACAGAGCAGTTTCTGCGGAGAAGATGAAGTCTCTGCTTCATTTCGCGCCACGATCGCGCGCGCGAGGATCGCGCTAGCGGACCGCGCGAGCGACTCGTCGCGCGAGCGATCCGCGCGCGCGATCCTCGATTTCTCAGGCAGACAGAAGAGTTTATATTATAAAATGAAAATTTGGCAGATCGCGCGAGCGACCTTTCGCGCGAGCGGCCCGCGCGAGCGACCCGTCGCGTGAGCGGCCCGCGCGCGCGACTTCTGGCAGTTTTTTATTTTTGCTTGTTTTGTGATAAGGGACTGTTTGGCATGAAAATTTATATACTGTGTGAGTACTGATTGGGAAAATTATTAAAATAGGATCTTAATTGATTAGGTTTGAACGAGTAGAACGTTGTATTATGACTTATCGATCCCCGTACGCGCGTTGTTCCTTTAATTCAGCGATTTGCCTTATGTTTAAGTTCATGTCATTCATGTGTGGTCAGTAGTACATGCATGTGGGTGTCAGTCAGTGTGGAAAAGAGTAATGGTCAGTGTGGAAAGAGTATGAGTTTGAGATTGAGATTGCGGTGGTGGTTGTGGTGGTGGTTGTGGTTGTGGTTGTGGTTGAGGTTGATATTGCGGCGAGGGTATCTTTGAAATGCGACGGTGGCAAATATGGACACTCCCTGACGCCCATGGAAGCGTTAAAGTGTGTGACGCCGAACTTGGACATTCCCTGGCACCCATGGTAGTGCTAAAGTGTGGCCTACGGACACTCCCTGATACCCGAGTCTGGATACTGCGTGAGGTTGCTCCGGTATTTGCATGACGGTTTAGGTATTCAAAGTGTGAGGCAATGGACACTCCCTGGTACCCCGGACCAAAGTGTGAGGCAAACTGGACACTCCCTGGCGCCCCGTTGCTAAAGTGTGGCTATCTTAGTGTTTCAAAGATACCAGGAGTAAGATAGTGGGTTGTGGTGTCTGTTGAGAGAAAAGAGTCGGCAAGTTGAGTGTGGTGCATTGTCTCATACACGAGTATCTGTTTTATGAATGAACGACTTTTAATATATTCCTCGTCGTTTTACGAATTGAATTCTTTTTACGGTTTAACTATCGAATTACAAATTGAAAAATGGAAAAAGGTAAATGGGTATGTATTACATTCAAAGTTATATTTTTAATACTCACCAGCTTCTTGAAGCTGACGACGTTGATGCGT
The DNA here is from genome assembly GCA_033977485.1 of Hydrangea macrophylla. Taxonomy (NCBI): domain Eukaryota; kingdom Viridiplantae; phylum Streptophyta; class Magnoliopsida; order Cornales; family Hydrangeaceae; genus Hydrangea; species Hydrangea macrophylla. Next base: position 98,621,727 of record CM066995.1, read on the forward strand.
CCTGGACATTCGTGTTCAGGCTTTTCAGGTTTTGATCAGGAGGAATCTTATGACTATGCTAACTAAGAACGGCTGCTTTTGGAATGAGGAAACTGTTTATTTATTATATGCTTTAAGTTTACATGTTTTAAGTTATGGACCGTTTTGTAATAAGGATGACTGTAATAGACCTTAAGTTATTGTTTTGTTTCAAGGCGGTCTGTGCCTTTAGATGACCTGTGCTGTAATAATGTTTAAGTTAAAAAAATATTTGTAAGCCTTGTTTGCTCTGCTCTGATGATTATGTTTTGTTGTTCGACGTTTGGGACGGAATCGATCCTTCAAACTATCGCGACCTACGGGTCCATAAAGGAAATTAAACGCTTTCCTTATTTATGCTACGTCGGGGCGTGACAGTTGGTGAGTACAAGGTCTTGGTGTGGTTGGACTCAAGCAGTACACACTCCTGCGAACAAATTGCAAACAAATTCGAACTTTGTTGCCATTGTGATGGGAAATATGGCTATAACACCCGTATTTGTATTATTGCATTTCATTGCATTGTCATGCATGATAATGTAATGTGTTGTGCATTTTTGGCACATGTTTGAGTGAGTTTTGTGTCACGAGTCGATTTGGGTGTCTGTGTTAGAGGATCCCCTGAGTTGATATGAATGAGTGTTTTGTGGTTGTGACGTCTCTCCGAGTATGAGACGGTCACTGTGGAATATCTTAAATGTATATCTGGAAATAAATGTTTACATGTGTATTTCACTATCTGTATTATTTCTGGTTTATAATATAATTCTGTTGTTAAATTTAGTATCCCGGTGAGGACGAATTAACACGCTATTAATTTGGTAGGTTAATTAGCAACTTCGGAAAAGTCATATAAGAATTTGTGTTTTAGCAACCAAACGGAACTTAGTCAGAATGTCACGCCCCGGAGCAGCAGAAATTTGCAGGAAATAAAATTTTCCTTTCTGGGTCCGTAAGCCATGATTAGTTACATTAACTGATTGTTCACAAATACACTAGATAAATAAAAGAGTAACTTAATGGAATTGCAAACTGAATATATACATCAACATATTTCAAGCTATTACATCAGAGTTTGTAGTTATCAAAAGATAAAGAACAAAAGAGCTTAAGGCGTTAGACGTCGTTTACAACTTAGCACGAAAAGGACAAAAGTCTATAAAGAACAACTAAGTCTTCTTTCTTAAATCCGCACCTCTAATTGGTGTAGCCGTGACCTTCAGCATAGTAGGCTTCCCCATCGAAGGCTCCATCCTGATAGTCCTCCTCTAGACAATCATATCCTGTATAGTCTAGACATGGGAAATGTCCAGGGCGTAGTATGCCGTTAGCTTTAATAAAAGCTAAGTGAGCATTCTAACCGAACACTCCTAATATAAAATATGTATTCGAGAGTACGCAGCGACTAGTTATGTCAATTGAGCGAATTATAATGAGACCGTGCGTTAACTATGCATCATCGATATATTCGACTTTGTTGGCCCAAATGTGGAAACCTTAGAAGGGGGGTGAATAAGGTTTTAGCGGAAATTAACCTATTAAAAACTTAATTTCAAACTAAACACAATCACAACTAATAAAGTAAAGAGATAAGGGAAGAGACACTTGCAAACTGAGTTTTCAAGTGGTTCGGCAATCGCACCCCGTGGCCTACGTCCACCCCTCAAGAACACCTCTTGAGGATTCCTTTAATCCGATCTACTTCACGGGTGTAGACCAAACCGTTACAAGAGCCTTCAATCTCTCCCAAAGAAGAAAACCTCTTCTTTGCAATCAAGGGTTACTAACCCTCACTCTTTACAAATGATTTGGGTACAAATGATAACTCTCTCTCTAGAGTGGATAATACAATTAAAGATCACACAATAACTCCTTGGTGAGTAGATGATACAAATAAAAGCTCACTACAATTTACTCTCAAGGAAATACAAATCAAGAACTAGAGCAAATTGATAAACTCACACAACTAGGGCTCAAATATGAATGATTAGAAATCAACAAGTTGTGTGATTTAAATAGATGTTTTCCAATGGATTGATCAACATAAAATGGTGTGGGAAAACATGTATTTATAGGCCAAGAAAGATTATAGCCGTTGGTGGCAAGTTTGGTAATTAAAAACCCCTTTAAAAACTAGCCGTTATTGCCTTTCAGCGCAGTCCAGTCGACTGGATCGAAGGTTCAGTCGACTGGGAAGTTTATAGCAGTGAAGAGGCAATTTCAGAGCTGTCCAGTCGACTGAAAAGTTCATTCAGTCGACTGATCCTACAATCTAGTCGACTGGACCCTTAAAAAATCAGTCGACTGGTTTTAAGCAGTTTTTGGCAGATTGACACATCTTTATTAAAACGGCCATAACTCCCTCTACAAAACTCGTATTTGTGATCCGTTTGAAGATTCGGAAACTAGATTCAAATACCTTTCCAACCATATAAAACTCAAGATCTAATTCCTTACCAATTAGATCAGGTTTGCATTTAAAGTTGACCTATCTGCGCAAATGTACTTTCTTTTGACTTAGCCACTTGAAAGCTTTTGTGAAATGAATTTAATTGAGTGGTCTTAGTATGTTTAGGTCCTTGAAAGTATTTTAAAGTGTGAGTGCAAGGATCCTAAAGTCCAATTAAAGTTACTTGAGCCCCTATGAGTGATTGATCAAAATGCTTACACGTAAATCCTAGTCTTCAACAAAGGATGAAAAATCTTCAAGTCTTCAAGCTTGATCCTTGTTGAGCTCCATCACTCTTGGGCTTCACCATATGCTATCTCATGAACTCAACCAAAGTTAGAACATTTAAAATCTCTATCAAGAGATTAGTACAATGAAAATGACTTGATAATAGCTTAGAATAGAACGATTACAAAACATGCTATTATCAATAGATTTGTCATCATCAAAACAAATATAAATATTGCCTTAAAGAAATTCAAGGCTAACAGACTTCACTTGACTTAATATCCGACTTACTTGACTTTGTTACATTACCAGTGTAACACCGTTGGCTTAGAGTGACTCGCTCAGTGGGTCGAGCTATGGTTAATTTACTATCGTTGTCTGCCTCTCCGTGGCCATAGTACTAATCTCGCTTTACAAGCTAACCATGTACTCTAGGTCCTCGGGACATTGCCTTATGAATATCGTCGCCGATTTGCGAAACGTCCTTATTCTCGACCATTGATTTCCTCGTAGCCGATTGCAATGCTTACCATGGCTTTGAAGGTCAGGCCTTGATTATTGAGAGTCATGCGTTGAAGTAGTAGCGATAGGCCTTGGTGGTACTATCGGTTTTTCTTCTTTGGGGTATCAATCATGTGGCGATCAAAGCGAGACAATCGTTCGAACTGTACTGTGTATTTCCTCACAGTCCGATTTCCTTGTGTTAGATCAATGAACTCCTTCTCTTTCTTGTTCCTCTCTGTCTGTGAAAAGTAATTTTCCAGGAATAACTCTTTAAATGTAGCCCAGGGCATTCTTCTTATTGCCTCTTCTCCTACCGTTGTTTTCTCCAATTCCCACCAATCGGCTGTCGCGTATGTTAGTTAGAATGTCGCCAGTCGACGCTTCTCAATCTCCTTACAACCAAGTATGTCGAAGAGCGACTCCATTTCCTAGAGCCATTGTTCTGCACACCATGGCTCGGCATCTCCGTCGAACTTCTCAGGACGAAAATGAGAGAAACGCTCTACCACTCTATCCTCTACAGGTCTCGGAGGTGGTACGGGGTTGTTCCTATTATTCACGTTATTGTTGTCATTGTTGTTGATGCGTTCTAGTCTCCGCTCAAAGGCCTTAAATAGACCAGTAGGATCAGCAGCTAGAGGTGCCTGGGGTGCAGCCTCAATCTGCTCAACGGGATTGTTACGGGTATTTCTACTTCTCCCTGCCATAGTGATCCGTGTGCTGGTGTACATACATAGACATCTATTGGTTACTACTAGAATATATGCACATACCTACAAGCTAGTTATCACCGAAACATATACGTCGAGATATGAAATTTAACAAGGTAACAACAAAAGTAAAAAAATAAAACATCAAGATTATTGGGCCACAATATATACCAAAAGATGATACTCGTAAATATATAATGTATCGTGAAGTACACACACGTCAAACTGTGTACCACGTGGGACATAAGCCAATACAGCGCTCGAGTCAACTATTTATAATGCCACTAAAAGTGGCTGCTAACTATACAAAAGAGCTATGGTCAAATAGCTATCCCTGCAATCCTCAAAATAAAGTGGACAACATGTCCTGTCATATATAACTAGAAAATCTAAGCCCCCAAAAGTCCTGACTCAGTAGTCATCCACGTCTGATCCATATATGGGAGCTTCATCCACGAAGGAAAAATCCCACTCCTCGACCATCACCTCCTCATCGTCCTCCTCGTCGTCTTCCTCGTCATCTTCATCTATAGCGTCTACTGCTGGCTTAGCAGCATCAACAACTGCAGCGGCAAATCCCTCGGCTATAGCAATAGCCACTATTAGCTCGACCTCTCCTATGATATATCCCTCTGGCTGTGCAGCTATCCCTACTACCAAATCTGCTGCCCTATTGACAATAGTTGCCATCTGAAATATAGGCCCTGCTAGTAACTCAAGTATAACTACCTCCTCAGGTTCCTCATCCTCAGCATCGTCATCTACCTCGAGTACAATGTCCCCTCGAGCTATAACATCCATATCCGCGGGCTCTGGGTCCTCAGGATCCTCCTCTGGGTCATCCTCCGGCTCATTATCGTCGTTTATGGCCTCCTCCTCTCCGTCCCCGTCCACATCCTCATCACTAGGCTCTATGTCCTCAACAGGATCCTCGTCGTCCCCTATCCGCTCGGGCTCCGCTGGCTCTGGCACTAGTGGTATTGGTACCGGTGTTGGTGGTACTAGTACTTGTGGTACTGGTGCTGGTGCTGGTGGTACTACCTGAGCTGGTGCAGCCATAGGTACAGGTAAGGGATCAGGCATCACTAAGATAGCTCCTAACTCGATAACGTCCATCTCTGGCTTGCTCTGGACCAAACGAGCTATCTCGTGATAAATAGCCTCCCGAGTCCTCGCGTAATGGTATGCGTCCATACGAATCTCAGTAGGGTGAGTCCATCCAGTAACATACAGGGCTCTCCATACATCCTCCTCAAGGTACTGGCTGGCCGTACGGCATATGCGCTCGTAGTAAAACTCTGGATCAACCGGCTCCACAGTGATTGACACAGGAGAGAGATAGACACATCTTTTGGATTGTGTCCCAAAAGTAGTGTGAATGGGTGTATCCCAACATTTACTCAGTTCTAAAACATGTAATATATTACATATAAATCAAGAATTTTCAAAAGTCCAGAGGGGCATATATCTAAAATGTATAAAATATTGTATATAAATGTAGAATTTTTAAAAGTCTAGGAGGGGCATGTGTGAATTTTAAGAGGGCCTATTTATAAAATTTGTAAAATGTTATATGTAATTCTATAATTTCCAAAAGTTCAGAGGGGGCCTGTGCCACTCCTAAGTTACACGTAGATATGCCATTGGTTATAAAGTTGATTTTTATTGGAGAATTGACGTAGTGCAAAATTAAGATTGCTCCATTCTGAATTGTATATCACGAATTGAAAAGACGTAAGCAAAGTCTTTGCATGTATGAGTAGGGCTTATGTACATCTGGCTCTCCTCAAACCCTCAACGGGGAGAGATTGATACATCTTTTGGATTGTATCCTAAAAGTTGTGTGAATTGGTGTGTCTCAAGTATTACCCTTTAGAAATAGGCCCACTAAAATTACATGATTTACCCCCAAACTAGGGGTGTTAAATCAATTTTACAATTTTACACATAATTGTGTATAAGTAAACCTAAAAAAATTCGTCTCGGGGGTGCTGCCGCCGAACCCTCGTATAATTTAGGTTCCTCTAACCAAAAATCTTGGGTCCGCCCTGTTTATAACACCTAGTTGCACACTTGCACTCCAAATTGATCAAGAAATATATAGTTGACGCGCAAAATCATTCCATTAAATTGATTAGCTATGATCCTTAGAAGTATTGAACTCACCATTGCGTTGAGACCTGCAATGCAAGTTTTTTGTCTCCTTGTTTTCTAAAAGATTGAAAAGGAAAAAAAAAAAAACAGAAAAGAAAAAAAAAAGGCAAGAAAGATTGCACTTTAGGGCCTGCTAGGGATTATTTAAAGTAGGATCTAGAAGTTCACTTTTTAATCCGGTTCTAGTGAGAAGCAAATGTAGATTAGTTTGACAGAAAAACTATTTTAAAAAATTTATAAAAATTAGACTTAGATTGAATCTGCATCTATTTTAGACTTTTCCAAATAAACCCTTAGCTTATTGTATTGGCCAATGCCAAAATATCACTGTCATCACATGAGGGTAGTCAAGTTCTCTTTGGGCTTTTGGTGTTTGGGCTCCTTATTTTGCCTTTAAAGTAGTACACTACTATATGTTAAGAAATCCCAAGTTTTTTAATCACAAAATTGTGTTAGTTGGGTATTTACTATTTACCAAGTGGAAAAGTATTTTTATTGACTAGAAGGCAAATTAGTCAAAAAGGAAAATAATCATATTTTAATTTTGAAAGCATTTTTGTTTATTTATTTTTGATTTTGGGTTCACCGTTACTCAAATTTTATTAGATGACATATGTCCCATTTATCTCATCCAATAAAAATTTGAGTGAAGAATAATAGACCAAAAATGAATGAGTACAAATGCTTTCTTTAAATTTTCACCATAAGAGTAGGGGCGAACAAAAAAAATCGAAAAATTGAAAACCGATTCAAATCGATCAGCCAAAAAATTGATTGGTCGATTTATAAAATATATGTACAAGGTAAAACCGACTGAAAAACTGACCAAAACCGCAAAACCGACCAAAATCGAACCTAATGATCAGTTTTAAAATACACAAAAAATCGATCAAAACCGACCACGTACACCCTAACTAAGAAAAAATCAACATTGCCTAAAATCTAAGATTATCCTTTTAGCAAAAAAGGAGTTGTTGTTTTCCGCAGAGTAATGTACAACTACAAAAGCACTTCGTACAACTGTTTGGAATAACCATTTGCTTTTAGCTGTTGCTTAACACTGGCGCCACCCAAAGGAGTAGTAAAAAAAAAAAAAAAATGTTTGATGCCTATCCGTTTAGAAGCTACTAGAAGAGCCTCCTAGTCAGCACAAAGTCTCTCCAAAGGTAAAACCACAGTAGTTTTCATTCACAGTCACAACCCAGCGGCCTCAAACCCTCGAAAATCGCTAATCTCCGATCTTCGAACATCCAACAATGGACGCTGCGAAGCTGAACCAGTTGAAGCAATTCGTAGACCAGTGCAAATCCAATCCCTCCCTTCTCGCCGATCCTTCACTTTCCTTCTTCAGAGACTACCTCGAAAGGTTATACATACACTCATACATTATACTGTACTATATATATGTATGTTTGAATCGATACGGTTTCTTTTGTGTGTATATATATATATATATATATATATATTCTCAATTTGGATTTGGTTAATTTCAGCCTCGGCGCTAATATTCCTTCATCTGCTTACAAACCTGGCGAATCTCCTAGGACCAAATCGGTACTTTTATCAACATTGTTTTTTGCTGTTGTATTTTGATCTGTTTGGTTGCTAAGAAAATGAATATCTGAGTCACGCGATCTATTAAACCTAATATAATTATCTGGCTTGAAATTGAAGCAACAAGGATCGTGAAACTCAAATTCCTTTCCGATTGGACACATTTTAACCAGCAACCAAACAAAGGAGTTGGGTTTAGGGTTTAGGGTTTATGTGTAATTGTGATGTCTTTGGAAGTACAGAAACCTTATGTGGTGGATGAGAGTGATGAGGACATCGACGATGTGGACGAAGAGCCTCAACCTCAAGTGGTTGTAGAGGAAGAAGAAGAAGAGGATGAGATTGTTGAATCTGATATCGAGCTTGAAGGAGAAACTGTGGAGCCTGATAATGAGCCTCCACAAAAGGTCTAATTTACACACATTTTTTTTTTTCCTTGATGTTGCTTTTCTCTTTTGATATTTTCTGTGGAAATATATATATATATATATATATCTCACTATTTAATTTTGTAGATGGGGGACCCTTCTGTTGAGGTTACTGAAGAAAGCCGTGATGCTTCTCAAGAGGCAAAGGGAAAAGCCATGGAAGCAATTTCTGAAGGTATTGTGGGTGTTCATTTTTGAAAGAAAACATACATAGAATGATCATGTTTATGCTTTTGATGCTTTATAATTTTTGTTTAGAGACCAATTCACCGAATTGGAGGGCTTTGTGTTTATCAGGTAATCTAGAGGACGCAATTGAGCATCTCACACAGGCGATTTTACTAAACCCAACTTCAGCAATTATGTATGCTACCAGAGGTAAAGCTTGTTTGGACATTTTACTTTGTTGTTATTCATTGATTTTTGTTATTCCTAGTCAATTTAGGATTTGTGGGTAAATGTGTTTACATTTAAGGCTAATTTATGTTTGCTTGATTTTACTTTTCAGCTACTGTTTACAACAAATTGAAGAAACCTAATGCTGCTATTCGAGATGCCAATGCAGCTTTAGAGGTCATTCTTCTTCCCCTTAGTTTGCTAGCAAGTTGGCAGTATCTCCCTCACTAGTGAATCTGTTTTGTTAATGTTAATATGTATATATATATATATATACCTTAAGCATTGAGTTCTACTTATGCTTTTTCATAAGTGGACCCTGCAGATGGAAACATTGTGTGTGCAATACATGCAGTTTACTTCGTTCCATTTAGGCCTCTTGTATGTATTAGCACAGAAACATGTATACTGATTGCACATGTATCCAAAAACACTTATTTTACAGAACTGTACATTCTCAGCATCTGTATCATGATTTAGCTTTCACATACATTCCTTTGCTTTGTTTGTTTCCAATTGGAGAGACATTGAATTGTACCATGGGGACTGTATGTCCTACCCGTCCAAGCTTATCTGCCGCTATGAAATTTCTGTTATCTCAGTTATATGTCTTATGAAGACGGTGACAATATCTTACAGATTAATCCAGATTCTGCTAAAGGGTACAAATCCCGTGGCATGGCACAGGCAATGCTTGGCCAATGGAAAGAAGCCGCGAAGGATCTTCATGTGGCATCAAAGCTGGACTATGATGAGGAAATAAGTTCTGTACTGAAGAAGGTTTGCCTTCTCTGGTTTAATTGCATTGTCTGAACCAGAAAGAAGTTGCTAAATATTATTTTTGGTGGTCATTTAGGTCCATGTTCAAAGCATTCTATTCTTATGTTCTACGATATTAAGTATAGTGATCCAGAATAAGTTTTGTTTACAAATCTTTTTAGATTTTCCTTCACAAGAAGAAACAAAGTAAATACTAATTCAAGGCAAAAAGATTTAGGCCAGGGTCCTTCCACATTCAGAAATGGTTTTGCTTGTATGTGATGGACTTAAAAATATTTTGCTTGATTACTTACCATGGAACAATTTTTTTTGAATAAAACAGACAACAATTGCATTCTGATTACGCAATAGTGCTTTGATAGTTTACTCCGCTTGGTCGGGTTTTTAGGCTGACATCGAAAGAAATAGTGCAGTTATATGCTAAATAAATAGCGCAACACATTCTATTGATAGTTACAGTCTTACAGATTTGCTTTGGTGGGCATATTTTTTTTTTCCTCTGCATGATTCTTAACAACAATATTCATATATGTACATTGGATATATTTAATAGGAGAATCGTTTTGTAACATTTACACTAATGGAAGAGTGAAGACAATCTGCTTTCAAAATTTTATATCTACCCTAGGGTCAAATGACTTCACCAACTAGGAAAGATTATAGAGTTAAAACTGAGGGTAATGGTTGACATGAGTAATGACTGTAATTAAAGATACGACAGTATGTAATTTGCGTTAGACTATGGCTAACAAAATAGAGAAAGAAGATTAATGTAATCAAGCCCAAATAGGAGGGACACAACTTATTGAGTTGAGTGGTATATGTGCTTGTGTAGGGTCTTTCATTTTCGTAGGTCGAGATTCTACTCATTTTTTGCGAACTAGGCTAACTTGGCATGGTAATCAGTTCACCTTAAGAATAGAGCGTAGTTTGTAATGTAAGCACCACCGTCTGGCTCTACTGACATTGCATCAAACCTCACACAGCCGTTGAAAGTAGCATTTGAACGCGGTCTATCTCACACACTCAATCTTCTGTACTTGGGCAATTCTATATCATACTTCTCACTCTCTCCACATTCGGTCAAGTTTCTTTAGATTAACAAAGTAAATCAAACAAAAACCAAGGAGTGTTCCGCTCTGTACTAACCATCTGGATCACAATATGAGCATTTGATAGTTTCATGGTTCAAGGTCGTGGTATCGGTCGCGGTCGCTGAGGTCGTGGAGACGACTCGGTCGCGGCACCGCGGACTGGTATCGGGTGATACGCAAAGATATGCTAGATTAAAGGTTCAAAAAAATCTGAAAAAATAATGAAAAATTCTAAAATAATTTGAATAACAAATTTGGCCTAATAGATTGTCACAATACACAATGTACCAATTACAATATCACATAATATCCAATACACACGCTGCGGATTGAGTATCTGATAACACAACATACATAAGTCATTTGTTTATTAACAATTAAGTCATTTGTTTATTAAAAATTAAGTCTTTTGTTCATTAATAATTATACAACGTGGTATATAATTTTTTTTGCTAACTTAATGTGAGAAGATAATATTATACTTCAACCACATTTTACTATTTGCGGTTGGGATATAGTCATATAGCATATTATATTACATTGTGTTAAAGTCTAATAAGTGTATTATAGTGTTTGTTAAGTCTAATATTTTATCAAAAAAAAAAGAAGTGTCAAGTCTAATATAACTTAAACCTACTATATTATAGTCTAATAGTGTTAAGTGTATTAAGTGTTTAAGTGTATTAGGTGTTGAGTCCTCTTAAATATAAATCAAACCCAAAACAAATGAAAAAAAAAAAACCAAACAAAACCTAACCTCTCTCTTCCTTCCTCAGACGTGCGACACAGAGGAGAGAGAAATGGAGAGAGCAGACCTCCACAGTACACACGCAGCTCGAGCGAGAGAAAGGAGAAAGAAGATCGAACACAGAGAGAGAGAGAGAGAGAGAGAGAGAGAGAGAGAGAGAGAGAGAGAGAGAGAGAGACGAACTGAGAGAATACAAGCAGATCTGCTCGACGCAGATCTATGCGAGAGAGAGAGAGAATCGAACACCTTCGGCACAGATTCTGGTTCGATCAGTTCTCATGGAGTTAGACGAAGGTGCTATTCGAACCATTGCCCAATTTTTTTTTGCTTCAAATCAGTCCTTTTTGAGATTCGTCTCGCCGTCTCGGCCGAGATCTCGACTCATCTCGTGCGAGACGACACCATCTCGTCCGATACATGCCACTACGGTCGATACAAAGCACGGTACATCTTTTTCTGTAATCTTCTTGACTCGGCACCATATCTCGTCTCTGACCCCTGTGAAACCGAGTTGACTCGGCCTAGTTAACTCGGTTTCGACCGATACCTTGAACCATGGATAGTTTTGACCAGGCAGAACAACCTGGAGTGGGACTGTAATTGACTTATATCGTTCTCTTTTCTACTATAACTGTGTGTTCTGCTCTGTTCTGGCTGGCATGGGACACAGCTACATTTCTGACTGCATAATCTGTAGAAGTTTGCGTCTAGCTGTCTATCATATCATGTTGTAGAGCACAAGCTGTACTATACAAATTGTAGTCTAGCTAATAGTGGTTTGTACTGTACATCATGCCGATTTGTTCCTGAGTCCTAACATGAAAAGTCGTGTAATACAATTCATTGGCTCGTACAGTTAGACATCATTAAGAATTTCGCTTACATAAATTTAGACATCATTAACCATGTCACTTGCATAAATTTAGACATCATTTAAGAATGTCGCTTACTGTCCCTTTTTTACACAGGTTGAACCCAATGCACACAAAATTGAGGAACATTGTAGGAAGTATGACAGGTTGCGAAAAGAGCGAGAGGACAGAAAGATTGAACGTGAGCGACGTCGTCGCCGCGCTGAAGCGCAGGTAAACTGAAATTTGCTCATCTGCAGGGAAGGTCACCATATTGTATGTTCTTCATGTTACTCTTATTTTGCATTCTGTTCCAGGCTGCATATGAGAAGGCTAAGAAGCAAGAGGAGTCATCAAGTAGGAGACCTGGAGGCATGCCAGGTGGCTTTCCTGGGGGCATGCCTGGAGGCTTTCCTGGGGGTATGCCGGGTGGCTTTCCTGGTGCCGGGGGTATGCCTGGAGGCTTTCCTGGGGCTGGGGGTATGCCTGGTGGCTTTCCAGGTGGCATGCCAGGAGGGATGCCTGGGAACATTGACTACAGCAAAATATTGAATGTAAGCAGTACACTTTTTTGTTTGAATCTGCTGTTAATTTGTCTGTGAAGCGGCTGTTAATTGTAAATAGAATTGACTATTGAGACTATGCGTCTAGATATTTGTCCTGTGATCCAGGAAACTGGTTGTGGTTATTCAACCCAGAAAGCTGTATGCCAGTGATGTACCTATAGCTGATGATTTAATCTGGTTTTTGCTATTATTATTTGGAGCAGGACCCTGAGTTGATGGCAGCATTCAAAGATCCGGAAGTTATGGCTGCTCTTCAAGATGGTACTCTTTCCTTTTTGATGTTTTTCTATCTCCTTGAATTGCATTGTTTTTACTTAATTCTTTTTTCCTTAACGTTATTGTTCATCATGTGATGCTTTTATTGGTAGACTTATGCTTAACTATATGTTATCTTATTTTGATTGTGTTGGGAACCCGATAGGCTGAGAATGAAATTCCTAACCATGCCATTATTGGGAACTGTTTGTCCTAATCTCAGAGTAAGGGGAGATATATGGTGTTTTTCCTGTGTTGCAGTGGTTTGAATAGTGTATGTAGTGCTAATTCTCCTCGTTGCTTGAAGTTGTTTTATTATGCTATCCAATGTTCTAAAAATCGTTATGCGCTACTCGGCCGGCTGAGGGGGCCTAGGGGTCTAGGCGGATTTTTTTTCTTCAATAAAATTAATTATATAATAGATATATATACCCTATGTTATCCAGACTTGAGTATGGGTGTTGGGTGCAGGTGTGTAGCTAGGTGTCGGATCTCCTCTAAATCCAAATCTTAGAATTCGGGGACGTGTTTAAAAGCTGGATATGAGTATGCGGATACCTTTTGAACGTAAAAACATACTCCCTCCGTCCCATTTTATGTGTGCCCCTTTCTATTTTGGTTTGTCCCAAAATTGTTGTCTACTTTCTTAAATTAGTATGCAATTTTTACTTAGTTTCCCAAACTACCCTGCCTTGCAATTAACACCAAAACAAAACAAAAAAAGAAAGTGCAATGATTATGGGCAATTGTGAAAAGTAGGTGTAGATTCTTTTTGTCCCCTTAAATAGTTGGATTCCCAAAAAGGGACACATAACATAGGACGGAGGGAGTACTATATTTTTAACATTAATAGTTAGAAGCCTCTTTGCGCATAATTTTGAGTTTCTTCTTACTTTTTCAACATTACTTGTGGAGGTTCCGAGTGTTCGAATTGGGTACGGGGGTCGGACATGGGGATTGGGTACTTGGGTGTAGTAGAAGAGTCCAGGTAACATAGTATATACCATGACGTTATTTAAGAATAATTACAGATTTGGGGTCCAAATAATAGATCTATATAAAGGTTTTGTGGTGTTTTTTTGGAAATAAGTAAACATTATATTTTAATATTTAAAAAACTATTAGAGATCTATTAATAATTAACTTAAACATTAAGTGTATATACATATGCTAATGTTAGCCGTAACCGTGAGAGTAATTTTTTCCCTTTATATTTTAACAAAGTTACAATTTCACACCAGCCCGCCTAGTCCCGCCTAGCCCCACCTAAACCCGCCTAATCTAGCCTAGACCTCTGCCTAATATGTTGGGCGATTTTCTAAATGCCTAGGAGAAAATCCAGGCGGCGGGGAACCTCCCTTAGAAGCAGGAGTGGTGCATATGGCCAAAGAATCTCATCAAAATCCGCGCTTCTGTGGTTCATAGTGAGATTCACAATAGACTCGCGATTCTCACACAATTGACTCGCAATTCTCACACAACAGATTCGCGGAAGATGAAAAATCGATGAAGAAAGATGAAGAAGAAAGATAGAGGAAGAAGAAGAAGAAGATGAAGAATTAGAGAGAGAGAGAAGAAGAAAGATGAATAATTACTTGGTCGATGCACGACTCGCTCAAGCACAGAAGCCCTCGTCGTCGAGCCAACCCCCCTCGTGGTCGATGCATCTTCCTCTTCCTTCTCTCTCTCCACTGCTTCTCCCTATCGCCGCGGAGTAAGAGAAATGAAACCCTAATAATATGTAGCTGTGCGTATATATATTATTTATACATAGATTGATATATATATATATATATATTTATTAAATCACTTAACTCTTATGTTTATTATAAATAAACCCATTAAGTTTTTGCAAATATTAAACCCCCCTTGCAAAACCCTAATTACATTCTTATATTACTTCTTTACAAATAACACCACATAACTAATACATGTTTATTGTTTTAATCCCAAATCTAAGATTAATTCTAAAAAAGCCACAAAGAAGTCATAAATATAAATTTATTTAAAAGTCTTTAACTTTTATATAAATGAAGGATTTATTTTTCTTGTATAGTTTTCAAGGTTAATAAATTTATAATATTTAATTAACATAGACGCTTCCTAGACGCCGCGAACTTCAGACTCTTCTATGTATCTCCGCTTCCCCGCTCCCGCCTCGCCCACGCCCCCGCTTCGTGCTTCTAAAGCACCGCCTAGTGTCTAGGCGCATTTTTAGAACACTGTTGCTACCCCAGCTTGCCATGTTGAGGATTGTTCTTCCTGCTTTCTCTCTCTCTTCATCTGTGCTACTATTTTGCTCTGTTGGTAGATATGGTTTTCACTCAATAAGCTAAGACCAAGGCTAAGATGCTAGGAAAGAGTGCCACGACCAATTGAAGTAAATAGGTTCTTTGGTATATTCATTTAGATGAGATTGATATTGTTATGACTATGATGCTGGCAAGCTTCCAATTCCGACAAGAGTTGAACTTCTTAATTGCGTTGACATTTAGCGCTTTTTACTATCAGGTTTAAATATATCTTTTTTGGTTCATATCTATGCCTTTTTATTATTGACTTACTTTCTTGTACCCTGTCGTGTTGCATTAATCCGTTTGTAAGGAAAACACCATTGGGTCATAATTTGTGGGTGACCTTTAAAAAATATTATTATTATTTTTTTAATTTTCACGTAGCAACCAACCATCTTATCGGTATTGCAATTCAAAGCTCCTAACGGCAAAGGATTTAACAGCATGTTTCTTGTTTTAGCATGCTATCTTTGAAACCCGGTCCCCAATTTAAAAAAGAAAAAAGGGAAAAAAAGGACCTATTTGATGTTAATTATTTATCATGTTTTTCTAACCTGGCAATTGTTTTGCAGTCATGAAGAACCCAGCTAATCTCGAAAAGCATAAAGGGAACCCCAAAGTTGCCCCCATATTAGCGAAAATGATGAGCAATTTTGCAGGACCAAAGTGAGTGATTTTCAAGGTTGAAGCTTCCGTGGTTCAGGCCATACTGGCTTGACTTACATTATGTCATACCCGAGAAATCAAACGTAGACCACCTCCAACTTTTTCTTCTACAAGTCTTTTGGGTAAGAATTTTCGTCGTGTCAAAAGGGTTGTTATTATGGCTTTGACTTTATCTTAGTGTATCAGAAAATATTTGTGGTTGCTGATTCTCTTTACTCATGTGTCCACCAATATTAATCAGTTCATAGACCTGTCTGGATCAAAGTGATTCATTCAACTATCTGGCTGTCTTTGTGCTCTGTCTGGTTGATGATTATGCTTTATAGTCGGCATATATTATGAGTGCTTTATCTAGCTGTCCCGAGTTTTTTGCTGCTATATATGAGAAATTATTTCATGTGATTGTCAAACCAGTGTGATGGCATTGTGGTCTCTTCATTACCGTAGAAATTATTTCATGTGATTGTCAAACCAGTGTGATGGCATTGTGGTCTCTTCATTACCGTAGGATCCTTCAGAGGCTTTGTGACTATTTGTATTTGTGACTATTTGTCTAATAAATAGACGAAGTGGTTCTTGGGAGAACATTTTTTCATGGCCACCAGCTCCAAATGTGATTAGAAACTGAACTCCAAATGTAAATTCCAAATTTCCATTATTGGAGCTATGCTTAATATTGACGAACTTTCTACTGGTCCATAAGAGCTGCATCTGTTTCGGCCTTTGGGCATTACTCATGTCATCTGACTGTTACACCGGTGTGATTTTCACTATGATTTGAGTATTCAAGGATGGCTCGTTTGATTCACTTATTATTTTAGTTAGATTATGATTATGAGGAATCATTTTACTAGTAATTACTTTACCAGGAATGTGAATCCTTGTAAAGTTTGATTCTTATTAACCCATGGAATCTTAGTTGGATTTATAATCTAGTGTTTGGTTGGGGTAAGAAAAATATTGTTGAATATCTAGGATACCCTTGGTTGCTAAAATAAATGATGAGCTAAAATTCAATTCTCACATTTGTAACGGAGGGTGATAAAGAAATTAATGGCTTAAAGTCTAAAACTTGGTTAGACATTATCAAGAAAGAATTTAAAATAACATAAGAGACATAATAAAAGTGACTCAACAGTTTTATATGCATATAAATATTTTTGAATAAAAAACAATAATAAAAAAAAATGAAAAAAATTTGAATCCCAACACAAGTTTAATTATCTTTCTAAATGTAAAACGTGTATTGACCTCTAATTTACATCGAATAAATATCAATTACTTATTCACTCAAAAAGTAGTAAAGTTAGGGTAATTTTTGGTAACAATTTTCATACAACCTCCTGTGTCTATCTCTCTCCTGTGGGGTTCAGTGATATCATAGGAGAGAGAGACACTTTTTAGGAGGTTGTATGAAAGTTGTCATCATATAATTACTCGTAAAATTAAGGCTGTATTAAAAGTTCAATTTTTTCCCATTTTATTACTTATTCACTCAAAAAATAGTAAAATTATGGCTGTATCAAAAGTTTAATTTTTTTTCTTTTGCAGGACAACTACTAAGTTCTTCTCTACTTAAAATTGTGAGTTCTCGATTTTAAGCCTCTTTTATATTATTAATATTATTATTATTATTATTATTGTTATTATATATATACATATATATATATATATATATATTTATATTGTCTATTATTAAATCCATGAGATTTGCAAGAAGTGATTAATGTCAATAACCAATAAACCCTAATTGAGGACAGTAACCAAACAAAGCACACAAGATAGACACCCAAAAATATTTTCTAACCTAGCATATACGCTTCATAACTATTAAGGTTAGTTTAGATACTATAAAAAAAAAATAAAATAAAAAACACATCCTCTCTCTTATCTTTAAAAGTCTTCTATTGACAGTTTCTCCGGGGGTTCTCCCACCATGGGAGAGCCAAGTAGAAGAGCCCTTGGCTCTTCTCTTTTTAGTTGTTTCTCTATTTTTGAGAGTGTTCTCTTCTTGCATGTGATGGTTTATTTTTTGTTTTGTTTTTGGTTTGTTTGGGTGTGCTCTTTTCGCAATCATGGTGCTTTTGAGTGTTTTATGTTTTGGGGCTATTGACAGCTCCTCCCTCAGTCGACTTAGTGTTGAGCTATGCTACAGTTCGAGATATCACAGATTTGAGAGATTTGTGGTGCGAGAAGGTTGTTGAGCTTATTTTCTTCTTTATGCTTGTATTGATTCATTTTGGAATCTGTCCCCCCATGATTTTCTAAAATTACACCAGGCCGGGGGCCACGATCCCCCCAAAATTTTCTAAAATTACACTTTAGTATAAATCGGTTTTGAAATTTTTATTTAGATTGCCACTCCCCCCCTCCCCCCCCCCCCCCCCCCAAAAAAAAAAAAAAAAAAAAAAATTGATTTGATTATTACTTAACCCCCAAAAAACATTGGCTTGGCTCAAAATAAGAATTTTGTATCTAGTATCTATTGGCCTAATTGTAATCGAATTACCCAAAAATTGAAATAAAATATAGAACATGTAGTATTGACTTAATTGTAATGTAACACATTCTAAATATTTAGACCAATAATCTTTCTCTACACTTACTATTTGAACACAACCCAAGTTGTCTTCCTTCTCACGTACCATTGAACCCAATCGGAAACGTTTTATTATCATCGCAAATTTTACAAATTAGCGTTTTAACATAAAAAAAATAGTGATACCATTGAACCCAACTCAAATTGTTTTATCATCATCGCAAATTTTACAAATTAGCACTTAACATAAAAAATAGTGATAATCTACAAGCATCGCGGAATTACAAATAGACCCTAAATTTTTTGCCTCGGGGGCGCTGCTCCCGAACTCTCGTGCGATTCTATCCCTCTATACATGCCCCCCAAGTTGCAAATCCTGGCTCCGCCTTTGAGCCTTATTATTTAGCAAGGACGCACACGGAAGCACAGAGAGGCAAGAATTCGTGCGTATCATTGTCGGACTCATAACAACGCCGAAAAAACGATCTGCTAGGTTATTAATATTCCGCTAGGTATGTCCTATGTATACCCGACCCATATGCATGTGTGTATGCATGCTTTAGAGGCACAAACCACCATGTTTGAGTGTCTATATATCCACATAAAAAGGAACAAAATGTAAACTACATATTCAAACCACCAACAAATTCCAACTTCAGAAGCTCCTTTCATTAGATTACTGATTACAGAGTTGATTATTAGAAGAACCTTTCAAGATCGAAGCATCATTAGTCTGATTTCTTATTGGACATCCAATTTACTTTAGATCCTTAAGTGTTGGCCGACAAGCCTAGTTTCATGTCACATAAAAGGTCTATATATTATATACTAATATAGCAAGAGTTTATCTCAAGATGTACTGAAAGCCAGAAAGATATAGCAATGAAACAGTGAAATTGCCGCCCTCATGACGACTGCATTACTCATTAACTATGTCATTAGGTTCTCATATATGCATTACATATTACATGTATTTATGTGTATATTTTTGTGTACGTATAAAGCAATTTTGGTCCACTCTTAAACAATGTGATTCATGTTTTTCATGGAAAATTGTTCTTTTTTATTACTAAAAAAATTCGATTTGTTAGCTTACAAGTCGCTTTAAGTCATGCTTAAGGGTGTTTTAGCCATAATGATGCCAATGTTAACTTTGGATACTTTTCACTACACAAGTGGGAAAATTTTGATGCGACGTTCCATTTTCTAGGATTAAGAAATAATGACAGTATTTAAAAATGTTATTACCTAATAATACAACATCTAAACCAACTTCTTCTTCTTTTTATTTTATTTTATTTTTTATTTTCTCTTTCTTTTCTTTAAGGCAAAGGAGGCTTGTATCATTTTTGAATCTAATGTAACAGCGAGTGGTAGTGTGTTACTCATGAAGATGTAGTAAGAATACCAAATTACTCGAGTCCAAGCAAAGTCTCCGTTTAAATTTCCCATAAAAATAAAAAATAAATTTCTCTGTTTAACTTATGTCCTCAAATACATATCGTCTAGCTCAAAAGGGGTAAATTACACTTTGTACCCCTATAGTTCTGGTGCAATGTCATTTTTAGTCTTTGTAATTTTAATTTTGACAATCTAGTCTCTATATTTTTAATTTAGGTTCAATGTAGTCCATTTGTGAACATTTTCTTGCAATAAATTTTATGGAAATAGGTCACATTAAGGGCCTAAGGATAAATGAACTTAGAGAGATTTTATTCTTTACACCCGCACATGAAGCAAAAGTCCATTAAAAATTGTACTCCTAAGTGATTTTGAAAAAATGGACTACATTGAATCAAAATTGAGACTGCAAGGATCAAAGTGTCAAATCAAAATTAGAGTGGCTAAAGTGACATCATTCCCAAACTATAAATGTGCAAAGTGCAATTTATCCAGTATGTAAGAGTGTAAGCAAACCGATCGAACCGTTCGGTCCGGTTCGGTCAATTTTCAGAAAAATCCACACAGCTTAAAAATCGACCGAACCAACAAAGAACCGATTCGGTCAGTTTTGAAATTTGAAAAATTCGAAAAAAATCGATCGAATTATACCCCTAGCAGTATGTAATATATGATACGGTCAATTACACTTTGCATTCTGGTAGTTACACTCGATGTAAGTATGTCCCACATATTTTAAATAGTATCCACCAACATGCAATCCAATGTCGGTTATGAGTTTTGGGGGCCCCTAAGCGAACTCTAAAACATGGGCTCTAAGACTATACAGGGGTTCAGTGGCAGTGCCCCGAGATGAATTTTTTTTGGGTTTACTTATACATAATTATATGAAAAATTGATTTTTTTTTTCGCATCCCAATTAAAATTGGGGACTATAAACGGTTGCTTACTTTGTTTCACCCCAGGACCGGCCCTGATATTACAATCTCACAGAGAGAATTGACATGAAACTGAAATATTATTCATTCAATTAAATGTGATTTGCTAGAATACTTACGTCCCAAAATTTGTAATAGTCAAAACAAAATCTTAATCTAACATGTAATTAAGGGAAAAGCAACTATATAAGAAAAAATACCAAAAAATATTCAGTTAGGGTCAAGTTTTGAAACTAGCAAATTATAAGAAAACACCAATGCCACGAATTGAAATCCTCACAGTGACAGGGCAAAATTGCCTTTTTTGAGGCCTAAACTAAGAAATTTGTCCGAAAAGTTCCGTACCTCACTGCAAAAGCAGCGGGAGTTTATAGTTACACCATTTCAATTAATTGGGAAATTTTTGGGTACCCTGAGGTATCATGTGGCATGCCATTTGGTACTTTGTACTCAATAGAAGCGCGTCATATGAAAAATATGTTGAAAAAAATAATATTGATAAAAACAGATTCTGGATTACAGGTAGAAGAAGTACAAAATATAATCTGTAACACAAAAGACTGAAACTGCCTATGTATGAAATAAAATTATAGCTAGTAAACAAAATTATAAACATAAAATTTAATCAAATCGAGGCCTGTGATATTTCACAGTTTCCTTAAAACAGATTCGCTGCCTCACTAGATGTGCTTTGAGGAAATCGTCGGCGTCTGTCTCCCAGGATACAGCGGTTTCTAACAGCAGTACTAACACAACGTACTACTGTTCTGGCGAACTCTGTGCTTCGTGCTCTCTCAGGAAACCAAAGAAGGAAGGAAGAAGAAGATCTTGTATTTCTGTGTGTATCTCCAACTGAAGAAGAGCTTCAATATATAGATAGAGGAGAGAGTGGAATAAATTTGTGGATTAATTCCAAATCAGTTCAGAAACTCCAAAGGTTGTAACAACAACCTTTTGGAGTTCTATAACTCTTTGGACTTTTCACTTTTCGTCACATGTTAAGTGTGAAGAAATTTCAAAGGTCTTTTGCAATTTTGGAAAATTCTGGGGTCCAAAAAGAAATATTTTGAGCGGGCCGCATCCATGACCACGACTCGGCTCAGCACGGACAGCGGCGTGCGCGCGTGTGGAGTAAACCCAAAGGGCCTTAGGTCTCCCCCCCCCCTCCTTTCCACAAAACTGGGTATCCCTTGGAGCCCAAACCCAAAACATGAAGTAGCCTTATAAATACACCACTTCTATTTTTCCTATGTAGGACAAGCAAGTTGTGAATCTTTTTCATTTCATCTACTACTTGTAAGGGGCAACCTTTGAGCATTAATTTCTTATTCACCCATCAATAACTTTGGACATGTGAATTTCCAAACTTCATCTCTTCATGGAGGAGAACACAAATCTACAAGGACCCTACTTAAAATTTAAGTGAGTCCCACTTTTATTAGCCCTTAAACATGACTAAAACACATATTTATCCAACAATATAGAATCCACTACAAAAAATTTGAACGGCCCAATAATCCTGTATGACACTACCTCATTAAATATGAGATACCACATAAATATTACCTTGAAAGTACACAAAACTTATCGTTGGTCTTGGCCCCAAAAATTGTATAAATATTGGTTCCCCAAAAATCTATATATAATGCTTGAAATAATAGTAGGTGGGACCCAAGATAATGGTTTGTATGGCCATTATTTGTACAGAACCAGTGACATCCTTGTATTTTGATCCATGAATAATGATTGGGGCACAAAAGAATACAAAAAACTTTCACAAAATGAGTGGAAAGTCTATGTGGCACAGTGGGACCCGTCAGCAATTAATGAAAACAATGCTTAATTGCTGGCGGGTCCCAGTGCGCCACATAGACTTTTCACTCATTTTGTGGAAGTTCTTTGTATCTTTTGGTGCCCCTAGCATTGTTGTTGATCCATAGCAATGGCTTCTCCCACTTGTACTCTAACCCTTAAAAGCTTCAATTACAAGATGTACAATGGTCAATTTTAGTCTAACTACTATTTTCCAAAACATATTTTGACATGAGAATTCCCAAAATACTTAAAATATTACTCTTTACAAGAAAGTGTTTTGAAAATTATTTAAGAAAGTTTTGAGTGAAAAAACAAGTTTCTATTAATTTGAGCCACGAAAACATTATCTTAAAAAACAATATCCTAAACTAGTTCAGTAAAAAATTAGTCTTAATTCAACTAAGTTTGGTAAAAAATTGCTATAAAAGCTTATTTCAAAAAAATAAAAAACTATAAATTGTGCTATTTTTATTAAAGTGCCAAATTTCAAAACTTTGCATATAGAGTACTTACATTGGAGGTGGTGTTTTAAGGGCAGTTATATACTTAGTTAATTAGTGATCAGAGAAAGGGAGCATTTCAGACCATTCTCCACTAAAATAGTCATAACTTTTGCTACAGGTGTCAGAATCGCTATTATCATACCAACCTAGAAGCAACTTTAGAGCTCGACCAATGGCTAAATACTGGAATACGTAGTTTGGGTCCAGTTTTAGGCCCAAAAAACGCTATTTGAATAAGTTTCAGACCACTTTTATGATTTTTTTGGCCCTTTTGGATTTTTTTTTGTCTTTTTGATTTTGTAACACCCGTACCCGGAAAAAGGGTTGATTACTATACTAATATGCATTACTCCAATTTAGATAATTAGGTAGTTAATGGAATGTTTAAGGGATTTCATAATAAGAACTTAGAAAATCCGGGGGTGCAAATGAAATGATGGAAAAATGAGAGCTTGACACCTCAATGCATGTGCATGAGTGTGTGTCAAGAGATTGAGAGAGTTCTCAATTCATAGAAATTAAAGAGAAAAGAAAGACACCGAGGGAGAAAGACGAGTACGTCGTCGACGCCCATTTCATGCTGTTCTGTTATCGTTCGTCGTCCGATTCGCGAACCGAAACCGTATCCGGACTCGTGGAGGTGAGGCGGTAGTTTCTATACCTTTTATTTACGTTTTAATTGTCGGATTTTGGTAACTCACTCTAATCGGTGACACGCGGTTGCCGAAAACTTGTAGGAGTTACTCCGGAGTAGGATTTGGGCAAGAATTGTTAAGGAATTCTGCATTTTCTAGCTTATTTGGGTAGAAATCATATAAGGTGAGTTTTCTAACTAAAAAGTGATTGTGGTTTATTGTGTTAAATGTTTCCATAATGTATTGAATTGTTGAATTCATGCTTAGAAGCTATGAATATGCTAGATTTGTGAATAGCATGTCAATATGTGAATTTGGAACGTGTTTTATATGTTTATAATCTGAGCTTAGTCTTGTACTCCTTCCGTCTCATTTTATGTGTCCCCCTTTCTTTTTTGGGATGTTCCAAAATTGTTGTCCACTTTCCTAAATTAGTATGCAAATTTTACTTAGTTTCCCAAACTACCCTTCCTTGCAATCAACACACATAAAAAAAAGAAAAGAAACAAAAAAAGAAAAGAAAAGAAAGTGCAATGATTATGTGCAATTGTGAAAAGTAGGTGTAGATTCTTTTTGTCCCCTTAAATAGTTGGATTCCCCAAAAGGAACACATAAAATAGGACAGAGGGACCATCTTGTTGTTTGAGAATTATGGAACTCATGTTGTTATATGAGTAGTTTGTAATTTCGAAGTTTCACTTAGTGAATTTGATGTGAGTTCATGGGATAACTATGGGTTTATATATGTGTGGATGGGTTTGGAACACTCCGGTGAGTTCGGATTGGGGTCGCAAACATTTTGGGTTAGTTCGATTCCAACCATATTGATATTGATGATTTCAAACTCTTAATCGAATAAGTTTCATGTCAATATTTGTTTTGGCAAAGACTTGTGTTCGGTTTTGTTTGACCTCAAGAGGGTTTGTATACATGAGTTATATGTAGTAATGTTTTAGTACGTTTGGAAATGGTTTTGAGATGATTTCCTAAAGTTTTATGAAGTTTGATTAGGTTATGGTATGATTTGGACATGTAAAAACAGAGTTTTCAGCAGTAGAAATGTATTCTGTAGAACCCGGATCGATTCGGGGTTAAGGGTGGATCGATTCGGGCTTTTTGAGGGACATTTTGTTGAAACACAGCAAATCGGATCGATCCGACCCTAAAGGGCGGATTGACCCGCCTATGTTTTTCATTGTACGTCGACTTTTACAGAAACATATATAACTCTTTCTAGAAAACTCGGATTCACGCGCCATTTTTTGCGTTGGTACCGGACTCAAAGATCTATCTTTTGGTATGAAATTTAATAATATTTTATTTATGACCATTTTTCCCTTGGGACTATTTTGTCACAGTAAGCCCTTTTATAGTTGTTCAAATCTTGTTTTTTCTTAGTAATTAACATGGACGTTTCTTGCTTATTAGTGTATTTTGGGTGCGTATAGCATTGTTACACGTGTCTTAATCCGCCTGGGGTGAGTTTGGGGTGAATAATTTCTCTTTGTAATTTACTGTACTAGGTGTCGATCGAGTAAAATTTATTTATTTTTACTTATATAAGTGCGGATGCACCTGAGGGCAAAAAGGGCTCAAGCCCCACCTAATGTTTTAGAAATTCGGAATATACTCCAGAAAATAAATAAAATATACACTTAAGCCCCCGCTAATTGTAAAAAGCCCCCTATTTTATGAGTTTATGTGCTAGTTTTCATTTACCTTATGTATTGGACAAAACTGTAATAATCCCAAGCCCACACTACTCTGAAAAAAATGTATATTGGTTTAGATTGCAGCATACATATTAAGCAATAGTTGTAATCCAATCCATCCTATACCATGAGTGAAGACATAGATTTCACATAAAGAGCAACTGAATGAATATTGACGCAATTGGAATTCAACCTATCCTAAGTATTGGGTCCAAAAAAATAAAATTTTCCCTATTAATTTAACTTAACCCAAATTGATTTCGTATTATTTCAAGCTTACAGAAAAATATACTCGAAAAGTTTGTATAAATAGACAAAAAAAAAAAAGAACTCGAAGGCGCTACTCTCAAACCCCCCTTGTGAACCTCAGTGGTGCAACTCTACGCTTTTCTTCATATCAAGTCACCCAACTTCATTTTCCTGTATCACTGCAAAGGGGTGTAGTATTTGGTACTACTAATGTTATTACGTAAAGAGTAAAGATTGGGACACACCTAAATGCACAACTTTTGAGACACAACCCAAAAGATGTGTTTATATCTCGAGAAGTTTTTGTGTACCCTCAAGGTAGTGCCTATGTGGTGCCCCACACCCAATGAGGTAGCGCCACACAGAATTGTTAGACTATTTAAATTTTTTGTGATGAATTTCATTGTTCGTGTGGCACGCTATTATTGGGTATGTGGTACCAAGTGGCATGCCACGTGGTACCTTGGGGGTATCCAAAAATTTCTTCTATATCTCTCCTGTGATATCACTGGACCCCACAATAACACAGGAGAGAGATAGACACATCTCTTAAATTGTGTCCCAAAAATTGTGTTTGGGTGTGTCACAAGTAATACCCTTACGTAAACTCCAACAATATTCATACGAAATACATATTCTTGTATGGTACATTGATGTGGCACTTTTGGGATTCTTGAAATCCAACGTGGCTGGTCTTGAATTCATTTGATCATTGGGAGATCACAATAAACTCCTACGTGGTTGGTCACGAATTGATTCAAATTGTTGGGAGATTAGGAGCGCGTAGCATGTGTATATGATAGAGACTTGATATTATATATTAAGCACAAAAACAAGTGAAATTTCCCATCACTTCTCTTTCCTTAAGAAGAAAGTATGTACAAATTTTTTTTTTTGGGCTAAGAAAAGAAAGTATGTACATTGATGTATATGTATACATACCAAAGAAATTAATTGCAGTTTATTCAAGTGGAGTGTCTTGCAAGAAATTTGAAGTTTTCAATTCTTCTTCAACATCTGTCGTCGTGAAAAAACAACACTAGCTTTGGAGCATTTCTATCAACTCGATTAGCTGAGTTGGGTAGAGCCTTTAATTGGTTTTCCTATCGGAGTTCATAGGTTTGAAACCCGAACGACTGAAGTAAGATAATTGGAAGGGATGAACCTTAATATTAGTGGAGTGAGAAAAAAAATTATTAATTTAAATATTTAGGATGTGTAAGATTATAATTTGGCCAATATATATAACATATAACATACTTTATTTCACTTTTTGGGTAGTTCGATTACAATTAGGCCAACATACTAAATCTAAATTCATAGTTTGAGCCTTACCAATATATTTTGGGGGTTATGTAATAATCATATATACTATTTTTGGGGGCGCCAATTATCTAAATAAAATTTGAAAATTTCCAAAACAATATATACAAAAAATGTAATTTTAAAAAATCTTATCTTGGGAGGGGGGCGTGGCCCCTGCTTCCCCCCGCTTAAGGTAAACAAAAATTTTCCATGTTGGGATGGGGTTAACTCCGATATGCCTAGCTTTGCCTCCCTGACTTAATCAGTGCGTGCTGTGGGATCGGTGCACGCATCCGAAAATTGTGCATGCATGGGTTTGGATATTCCTATGCAGCTAGTTTTGCTTTTCCAATTTACCTGCGCGTGTTGTGAAGTCGGCACACGTACTTAAGGATACAGGAGGATATGTCCTCGATCGTACGTACGTACGATCGTACATAGCTGAAAAAAAAACCACTTGCGCATTTAGCCATCTGGCTTGTTTACAACCTCAAATTAAGACCTAAAACTGTGAACTGTATAACTTGAAATGATGAACATATTTTGATCATTAGATTGTCAATGCATGTCATCAATTTCTTTTAGGTAATCTGAGATTATATATACTATAATTAATGACGTTGGTAAAACTAAGGTCAAGTATTTGGAGACACCTATTGAAGTTTAACTGAATGGGGCAGTTGAATAAACACACCTAAGCCCAAGACCTAAAAGTCAAAGACCAAGAATTTGGATTTTCACCTACCACCCATGGCCATCTAGCTGTGCTGGATTATATAATGTAATTAAAAATGATTTCCATATATATGAAATACCAAATCTTATTTCACATGAAGAATTAAGTTTGACACAATGGTTCTCATCAGGTGAGACGTGTGTTGCAGTGTGCCACGTTGATCTCGATCTAGTTGAACAAAATCAACAGCAGTTTGACTTAATTAACTTGTACCATTGTCGGGTAATCTCAACCGTCCGATCATGGATTAGGAAAATATTAGTAATATTCACACATATATAGTCTAGTTAGCTCTAACTCATAATATGTGTATATATATATATATATATATGATTGCCAATTAATATTGAAACAATCTATATAGCTAGCTAGAACCGATTACAAGTGTGGGTTCTAATTTTATGGTACGTACATCTTAGAATGAACAAGGAAAAAATGTGCATATATGGTCCGTGTCAAAGATAATAAAACCATGAAAATTAATCTGTTTTCGATCTCTAAGATATGCACGCATGCTTGTGAGGATGTGAGGGGTTGAAGTGTTGGGTTAACATTATTGTAGTGACAAACCTCTGTGTCATTAGATAAATTAAGACCCCACAAAAGAACTCCATATATGAATCTATACATTGTTTGTGTGGATGAGTTTGGTCATCTCTTAAATCTTAAAAATTGTACTATAAGCTTCAAAAATACACTTGTTTTCCAGATAGTGTCAAGAAGAAGAATTTGCGCATGGTATAGGAGATAATATTAAATGTTGCATTTTGTACCTACCAACAAAAACAAAGGGGCAAACCATTACATCCATTTCCCTACATATATATATATATATATATATGTGTGTGTGTGTGTGTGTATGTATGTATGTATGTATATTGGCACGTACCCTGGCTTTTGGAAAGTGCCATAAATGAAATATTATAGGGATGCTTAGGCATTTCACAATAGATTTTTATAGATTGATATCTGAAAGGCTCTACAAGGGGTATTATTTGCTATGGATTTACCAGGATCATGAGATACAAAAATTACAAAAGCACCGAATTTTATATAGTTAATCTCAAACTTAGGGCTATGTCCATGGAAGTGTTAAGATTTTCACTACGTTCAAATTAAGACAGAAGAAGAAGATTATATATAAATACATATATAACTGTCATTTGTAACATAAAATCAGGATTACATAAAACTGGTTTGAATATTACCAAAATATCTTTAAAAATACCTAAGATTACTTTTGGAGACAGTATGAGCAATGAAGAAGGGAACTTGGAACGATACATTGATGGTTTACACAGAGGACACAAACATGCATGTGTTCGTGACGTCACATTAGATTTTATAAGGAAACCATTTCAGCACAGTTCTTTAGGTGAACAGTGAAAACTGTTTAGTCAAAATTAAAATTTTATACTTTTTTTTTTTTTACTGTTTATGTGAGTAAAACAACACAAATAGTATTGATCTAAAGTATTGTACATAAGTCTTTTCTTTTTTATAAAGGATTTTGTTAACATGTGCCCAAATTCTAAAAGTAAAAATAAACCAGGGGTACAGTGTGGTTTCAATGTCCGGTGTAGGGTTCAGTATTTGTCTCTTTTGTTTATTTTCACTTTTAGAAACTTAACATCTGCGCTAAAGGCACATGTTAATAAAACCCTTTTATAAGTATGGTTCTTCTCTGAGTGTTAGCTAGCTGGATGATAATGATGACTGATGAGAACTATGTTTCCCAAGCTGTTACTTTTGTTAATAAGTCCTGCCCTTTGATAGGGAAGCTCAAGCACCCCATGTTTTTCGTATACTTCACATTGAATTAAATATTAATTTAGTCATCGGAGAGAAAAATATGATCATAATCTCAAATTTGAAAGAAACATCTCAACATTTGAGTTACCATTAAATTAATAGTTGTTTTTGCATCTATGGTTGCTCTATATCAAAATAAGATACAAAAGGAAATACATTTTCTTAGTTTTTTCATACTGTTATGAAGTGCCCCAAAATCACTCTGATTTTGTCTCTAAATTTTTTGATATTATACATATATATTGGCCCCTGCTTATGAAATTAATTTATATATTTAACCCTCTAAATTTTTAATTTTTACGAAATGTTCTATGTAAATGTACATATATATAGCACCACTAATTCTACTCCAACCCACCCTAAACTATCAACTTAGTTATGAATTTCAACAAGGAATATCAAGATTCACTACATGCAATGAAAATTAAAAGCATCAAATGTCCAAACTCTTAAAACGGCTAAAAACTTCACAGAACAAATATGTAACGTACTGTTATGGCTCATAAACCCTACCTGAAAATATTCCCAACAAACCCAAGCCTAGTAAACTCGGCATATCCAACTGTGCATCCCTGGCTCTGTTCTTGTGAAGTGTAATTAGTCTATGTATACAAGTGTAGATGTATATGTCACACATCTTGCACACGTGGATCTTAGAACATGATGAAAAATACGTAAAGAAAAGTATGAAATGCATGAGACAAATTAGTATGTTAAACAATACTATTCAAATACCAAAATACTATTTTTGGCTACTCAAACTTGGCTACAACCATATATCCGAGATACTCTAAGACATAATTATATATGATGGTTGAATTCACTAAATAAAAATTGCCCCTCTATGGATCGTTATATTTTTTTTCCCTTGTGAAGCATTTTGTTCATTAGTGCATAAGACGTCGAAGCAATTATCACGTTGTATAAAGTCCCATATATAGCAACAGAGAACTTAAAACCTATACGTTTTCACCACTAATGATACCATAAGTTTCATTTTCTGCCACAATTTTGTACCAAATCATGAAAATTAAATAGTTATTAAAGTGGGTTTTTTTTTATAAAAAAAAAGAAAAAGAAAAAGAAAAAGGGCAATTCATACACCATCATAGAGGTCAGATTTTATCAGGTACAAAATTTTGAATTATTATAGGGGTCACAAATCACATAACACAAAGTCACTCACCTTTTGATTATAAAACCATCATGCACACAAGGAATATAAATGCCTAACAAAGTCCAAAATTTCATAATAATAAAGATGAAACTTTAGTAGTCGACATTGCTTGACAGATCAAAATTTGGTCAAATTGATCAGCCCATCAAAGAAATTTGGTAGTCAGATCAAACGGTTGTGGTGGTCCAAGCCATCAAGGCCACATGATTAATGAGCATCACAAGATCACACACTACCACAACAAGGACACGTAAACGTGGTGATGACGAAATGAGTGATGGAATGGTGGAGTAAGAGTGCAATCAGGGAGTGGTGTGATTGTGTAGGAAAATGGGAAGAAAACAATTTATATATATATATATATATATGCTTACTTAGATGTAGCTTTGTCTTTGGGTCACCCCTATATCTATATGGTTCACCATCACCACTTTGTGGAGTTGATAACTGGAACAGGATTGTAGTTCATAAGTACCTGTCACAACCCAATGGTGGACCCTGCAGGAATCCCCACTCTCTCTCTCTCTCTCTCTCTCACTATATCTATAAATATATTGTAAAGGGAGAAGGGAAGGTGAGAACTTTATATAAAGGTTGGTGGGATATGTAAAAAGGTGGGTGCATTTCTTTTGGGTCATTACAATTAAGTTGTCTTTGTTGTTGTTGTTGTGGTATAGGAGAGAGAGAGAGAGAGAGAGAGAGAGAGAGAGAGAGAGAGAGAGAGAGAGAGAGTGGTGGTGGTAGTGGTGGGGATGGGAAGACAACCTTGTTGCGACAAACTAGGGGTGAAGAAAGGGCCGTGGACGGCGGAGGAGGACAAGAAGCTTATAAACTTTATATTAACAAATGGGCAATGTTGCTGGCGGGCCGTACCTAAGCTTGCTGGGCTTCGGCGGTGTGGAAAGAGCTGTAGGCTTCGTTGGACTAACTATCTTAGGCCCGACTTGAAGAGGGGCCTCCTTACTGAGGCTGAGGAACAATTGGTTATTGACCTCCATGCTCGTCTTGGCAATAGGTCTCTCTTTCTCTCTAGTTATTATTGTTTGATATACATTGTTGGACCCATTTTAATCACTAGGCCCATTTTCTAATGGTTATTTTTTGGATAAACATATGAGTCAACATGCATATGGTATGGACGTCTTGAGTTCAAATGTCCATCCTTGTCTAGCTCACCACGAACGAGAGAGGTCACACATGAGCGAGGACACTAAAGCTGGTTTAGGATCATCGGGCACTTAAATTTTTAGAGTAACTAGTAACTCCACACTGTCGTGACAGACCAAGTGCTCTTATCCATTAAACTTTTATTCTTGGTTTTCTCATTCATCATTTCATTTGACATGCATGGTTCGTGCCCAAAGCCAACATGTTGAAAATTGTTGGTAGTTTATGATTTATGAAGTTTACATTCGTATTGGATGAGTATGATGGAAGCTTGTAAATATAAGCATTTAAATAATGCGCACTAAAAGACCATTTTAGTCTGGTGGTCCATATGATGGCCATGTTTAAATATTTTCACACTAGTTTATTGCACAAATGAATCAACCGGATTTACATTTAAGTTGTTATAGCTTAATGTGCATTAATTAGTTGTACCCATTCCCATTCTCTACCAGTGTAAGTTTTTTGAGCAACTGACATGCATAGTATTATAACTAGACTTTTAGGAGATCTGGGTTCAAATCTCTTACCCCGTTTTATCATGCATTATAGGCTACATGCACTCACTTTCTCGCGCACTGTCAGTGTGCCAGTTCAACTATCTACTTGCAAGACTTGCACGCTAGGAAATGTGTTAAAGCTTGATATACATTATTGTACTATTCTCTACTAGATTAATATTTGGAGTAATCCAGTAATGGGTCGCATATATAAAGGCTTGTGATTCAAGTGTGAAAAGGCTTTTCTTTTGGAACAACCATAATATATATATATATATATATACACATATATATGAAGTGTATATATTTTTCTTGTGAAGATGGGTTTTCATTTTTGTCTTAAATGTTTGACTAAACTAATGATTATCTACCCTTTGATCTTAATCAGATGGTCCAAAATTGCCGCAAGATTACCGGGTAGGACTGATAATGAGATTAAAAATCACTGGAATACCCATATCAAGAAAAAGCTTCTAAAGATGGGGATTGATCCAGTAACCCATGAACCACTTCAAAAAGAAGAGAAGACGATAGAGACACCATCCAATGCAGATCATTTACCAGAATCAGACGGCCATAACTTGCAATTGCAGGAAACAAATGGCACCTCGAGCTCAGAGAATTCTTGCTCCCCAACTGAAATTTGTTCGGGTGGTGAGTCCCACTTAGTTGATAGCATATACCACAATGATCCACTAATTAGCATCTTGTGGGACGATGAAACTCCAGTTGATCCAACGTGGGACTTTCCGAATCCCAACAATTCTTGGGATGAAAATTGTTCTTGGCTCTTGGATTGTCAAGATTTTGGAGTTCATGACTTTGGTTTTGATTGTTTCAATGACATGGATATGAACACTTTAGTGATGGACAACAAGAAATGCTAAAATGTACCGTGGTGGATTAAAGGAAGCCATGAAAAAGAAAATTAAGAGAAGAAATTAAGTACTTTAGAGCTTTGAATATGGTGCGCATGTTACAAAGTATCATGCCTGGCTCATTTCAGTTGTTAAGTTCCAGAATATTCTTGGAGGGTCATATGAGATATTGCATCTTAAGAGGTTTCTGACCAACCAAATCTTTAGTTGTTAATACAAAATCCTAAAGAAGTTATGTACTGATCTATAGCCTTGACCTTGTGTATATTTGTGATTATATGCTGAAAGGTAATAAAAGAGAGGTTATTTTGTTGTGGTCCTATAATTATTAATTAAAAGAGCAATGTTATTGTAAAAAACTTCTCATATAAGAAAATACTTTATAATCATTGAATGAGAAATTAGTCATAAATACATCTCAGATTCTCAAAATTAATTATGTGCCTGTTTTCTTATCCAAGGACTATAAAGTGTTTTATCATATCAGAATTTTTACAATAGTATCATCATACCCTCTCTCTCTCTCACTGGGTACCCGCGTGTTACCTACCCTGCAAAGGGTTTTAAAATAGGATGCTTCATAATATGCAGAGAGTTCTACTTTTGAGTGTGACTCCCATTCAAAAAAATTCACTTAATTTGATTTACTGCAAAGCACCACGTACATAGACATATACCCAAAAAGAGAAGAAAGAGAAAAGAGAGAGAAAGTAAATGATTGGTCTGTGGATTAATCAAGAATAAATTAGTGAGCCTGTTGAAGCTAGTTATTACTATTACTCGTACTTGTATATGCGTAAGATGAGTGGCCCTAAAAGGGAAAAGGGATAATTAACATCAGATGATGTTCAACGGGTTGGTTGCAGGGTGTGTATTATAAACTACGAACTTATATATATATATATATATATGTATATATATATATATATATATATGCTTTGTTCAAATATAGAGAGCATAGTTGTTGCTAATTTCCGTCACACTTGCGTATAGATGTTTTAGATCATGAATTAACCAATATATATTAAAATTCACTGGGAAACAATATATATAGGGACTCAATATATTATTTTGTTTAGGCTACCTTTTCCATGTAATTAATATATATATATATATATATATATATTTTTTTTTCCCTGATGTCAAAAGGAAAGTCACAATTCAAGCATTTGCGCACTTGTATAACTTTGTTTCAACTAACACCTTGTTATCTGCTGGGTTTGTGAAAGCTGATTCACTCTGATAGTGAGGTTATTGGGCAGACCCTCCAAGTTGGGATTTAGTAATTTCAGCCCAAGAATTTTTTGTAAATAATTTTTAGTGTAATTCTATTGGAATTTATATTCACCTCTTAGTGTAGCCGCTGAGATCAGAACTGAGATTAAGAGAAAAATTATATGATTGTTCTTTAATCATAGTGAACTGGTTTGAGAGGCTGTGGACGTAGGCAATTTGACCGAACCACAGGGTATACTTGTATCGTATTGTCTTTGTTTATTGTTTCTGTGCGATTGCATTGTGTGTTAGAGGGTCATATCCGCAACACACCCGTCAATGACATGGTAACAAAGTGCAAAATTAGCAACATATATAGGGGCAAAATGCTCTCATATATATATATATATATATATACTAGGGTCCCGGCACGTGTGATGCACGTGCCAATCCCCTCTTATTAAATGTTTTGTCTTTTTTTTTTTTTTTTTTTTTTTTTCATCTTTGGGTATTTTAAAGGATATGAGTTTATTATTTGTATGCATTTGAGTATAAGATATGAATTTGGTATGAGATTTGTGTACAAG
Source organism: Hydrangea macrophylla (assembly GCA_033977485.1). Classification (NCBI taxonomy): domain Eukaryota; kingdom Viridiplantae; phylum Streptophyta; class Magnoliopsida; order Cornales; family Hydrangeaceae; genus Hydrangea; species Hydrangea macrophylla. Next base: position 98,656,591 of record CM066995.1, read on the forward strand.
TGAATTTTGGTATATTAATGACCAATTCCTAAATATATAAATTTTAAAGAAGAAGTTGATCAAAATGTAAATATTAGTGATCAATTCGTAAATAGCCATTAAAATAGCCACTTTTTTTTTTGAAGTGAATAATAAATATCCCAAAACTTGCTCACCCAAATGCAATTACACATATTACAATATATGAATCCTAAATTTGAGAGAAGAAGTTGAATAAATTGTAAATATTAGTGACCAATTCCTAAATAGTCCCAAATTAAATAGCTGCAATTTTTGACTTTTTTTTAAGTGAATAATAAATATCTCAAAAATTACTGACCCAAATGTAATTAGACACAAGATTGTTGATTGAAACCTCATTATTATATTAAATAAAAGTTCAAAAGTTGACTTGAATGTAATAATAATTTGGAATGACATAAACACCCTCACACAAATCAATGTATCATTATGATGAGTACCACGATATACATGTAATTAAGGTATAGTGAAGGGGTATTATGATTTTGAGAAGATGCAGAAGGGCAGTATGGTAATTGACTAAGTCAGGTTTCAGCTGCTAGATTCTTATAGATATAAGATTTGGTCTTCAGAAGATGTAGAAGGGCAGTATGGTTATTGACTAAGTCATGTTTCATCTGCTAGATTCTTATATATATAAGTTTTGGTCTTGAGAAGATGCAAAAGGGTAATATACTAATTGACTAAGTCAGATTTCAGCTACTAGATTCTTATATATATATATATATATATTGCATCATATACAAAAGTACATAAAGCCTTATAGATTTAAATGTACAACCAGGGTCAGTTTTTATTTATTTATTTAGTATTATTTATTTTTTACGGAGAAAATTCTAAACTAGCTAATTATCATTAATAAAATAACAAAAATGAGATCATACTAGCACCTTAAAAGGCCAAAAAGAACAAACCTAGGAACATAAAATACATGCCCCAGTCCAGAAGGCAGTTCATGAAGAACTATATATGCAGAACTACCAAAAAAACAAAAAAAGGGGGTCGGAGGTGAACCGCGGTTTGACCCCCTTCCGAATGGGAGGTTTCAAAAAGAAGCCACCTCAAAGAACCAATAACACATCACCCATACACGAACTCAAAAAAGTTTTGTTTTTTTTTTTGTTTTTTTTCAACTTATGTATCAATCATCTTATACTTCAACCACAAGGGAGTTTTCTTAAGGATTATCTTTAACATCTACATGATTGTTAATAATTGTCACTAAACAAATACATAAAGTAACAAAAGTTATAGCAAATTATCAGTTTAACTACAGGTGTACTCAACCAGTACTGGAACCATTAGATATATAAGCTTTATTGGAACTTTATGGCCTTGTGTGAAGACAAAATTAATTAAGCATTCATATATATATATATATATATAATGGCTAGCTTATAAGATAATATTCTGAGCATCATATAGCATTATACAAAAACAAAGGGGTTGTTGATAGAGATAAAATTAAGTGTGTGTGTATATATATATATATATATATATTCACACACACACTAAAAGTCAAATCGCTTCCACGAGGCCGCCACTGTTAGCTGGTTACTTGTAGTTTAGGCAGATGATATATATAGTTTTTCGGTGTAGATTTAAAGTGGACCCAAACGAATGGAGAGGGGATGGACTCGTTTTTAGCAACGAAATTTGCGTCGCTAAAAATTATTATTTTAGCGATGAAAAATTTTGTAGTTAAAAGTGACTTTTTTGATGCTAAAAGCGACTCCGTCCCAAACTCATTATTTGGGATCTGCTTAAGATTTGGACTGTATAATTCCTAGCAAAAGAAGAAGAAGATGATGTATATAGTATTGGATTGAGCACACACACTCCATTGAGATCTATTAAGAACTAGTCACACCTTATCATCAATATTAATCAGATCTTCAGGAAGATATACTCAAAACTCTGGTTTCAAGCACTAATATAATTCCAGTTTAACTACTAATCCTGATCTTGATATCTCTCAACCTGATATGCCATTACCATTACTTCTTAGTGGTACTAATTATAAGATTCCAACTTCCACGAGCACTATAGTCTTTCAATCTTAAAAACCCAATTACACCAACTGATAGACTGATTGTGCGTAAAATTTGGGGTAATTACATTTTTATTTCTTGTCAATTTATTGTTGTAAATCTGTTTCATTTTGGAATAGGCCGAAATGAACACGTCACACATCCAAATAGACTTTTTGAAGAAAAAAGGTTAATAAACATCATAGTAAAAATTTTCTCATGGGCACACTAGTTTGATTTATACTGTAATTTTTGAATCCACATAGCTCCTACAATAATAAAAGGTTCACAATCACCTTCATATGTATATTTTCTCCTAAAATAGGGTAGGTTACCAAACTACATGTAAGCATGAAAGAAGTTGGTCCATCTCCCAAGACTTTGAAAGGATTATTTAGAAAGTGTGCAAAAAGGAGACCTACACATAGATTCTCATCATCTCAATGCTGTTGGTGGACATGCCCTTAAAAAACTATAAAAAAAAATAATAAATAAAAAATAAACATGACTGTATTTCTGAGTGGATTGTTGAATCATTTGATACTTGTGGTTTTGAGTTCAATTGGGCCATGTTTGATAAAGGACATTCTTGTTGCTTCAGCTATGAAGATCATTCTTGAAAACCTCCAAAATACATTTATAATTAAAGGGATAATTACATTCTAGTCATTTTTATGTGTCAAAATTAGAAGTTATAGTCTACTACTTTTTCAAAATTGAAAAAAATATCAATTTTTTTTTTGTAAAATAAAAAGGTCATCAAATTTTGCATGATACTTTGGAGCAACTTTTTATACGGGTCGGAGTAACTCTTCGAAACGTTGGGAGCTACTATTCTAAACACAGAGAGCAACCTGTTTAAAAGTCAGATGTAATTTTTCACAACGTTGGAAGTCTTCAAACGTTTTGGTGTAAGCCCAGAACATTGATTTATCAGAACGTTGAAAACAAAAAGTCGACTAAAATACAAAATAACTATTAAAAATATGATTATTTAAAATTTTTTTTGATGACTTTTTAATTTTTTTTAATTGCTGTTGATTTTTTTTAATTTTAAAAAAGTAATAAATTGCCTTTTAAATTTTGTACAAAAAAATTGACTGAAATGTAATTATCCGAATTATTTAAATGTAAATCAGAGAAAAGGTGCGCATTTTTTTTTCCTTCTCGGTGGGCATGCCATACATAAATGATGCTGAACTCTTGGGCTCCACAGTATGTAAGAAAAAAGATGGTATCATTTTAGTATAAAATAAAGATTACTCATTTGGTCCGTTGAGGAAAGATTCTACCAACATCTACCAAACAAAATAATGAAATTTGAAAAGGAAAAATAATGGTGCAAGCACAAAGTGGACAAAAGTACTAGATAGGAAAAAAAATATTAAAGCACAAGAAAATGAAAAAAGAAGTGAAAAAAGGAACTAAAAAATTAAAAAAGAAAAGGTAAAAAAAAAAAAAAAAAGGTGAAAATGTTGAATCATTTCTCCATTTATTCTATTTGATGTTAATATTTGATACGCCCAAATTTATGGGCAGTTTCCTACTCAAACTAGAAGACTAATGGAAAGTGTATCTATTTCCTAATCCAATTGGGAAACTCCCACAATTAATGTCAATCAATCATAATACAATTAGGAAACTTACTTGATTGGTGTCAATCACACCCTAATAGGATTATATTTCCTTATCCATGTATGAGTAGGTCTCTTGCATCTATAAAAGAGACCACTCACCCCCCATTGAGGGGGCGGCCAACTCTTTAGTCTACACAGCACCTCTATAATTCACCATTATACGCATACACCCGGCCGGTATTACTGGTAGTGCCGCCCCTCTTTGTTGGCTCACCAGGCCCGCCGGTGATCTGCTAGTGAACGTGCTCAGACACACCCGTGGACGTAGGTACCTTCATTAACAGGGCCGAACCACATACAAAAAATAGTCTTTCACTCTCTCTCTCTCCTTAAATTGCTCTACTTTACTCTTACCAATTTTTGGCATCATCAGCTTGGCGCCGTCTGTGGGAAACGACAATTCTTCTCATCAACAAATTCTTGACTGATCAATATGCCACCAAAGAAGGCTGCGCAGCAGTCCGACCGGGATGTTCCTTCGGCCCCGGCGTCGACTGCAGCAGTCCCAACATATGAGCAAATCACCGCAACCCTCACACAACTCTTGGAGGGCCAGCGTCAAATCCAGCAGCAGATCGGAGCATTGCTAGCCCAGCAAAGCAATCCTCCAGTGGCCGGGAAACGACCCGGGAACATTGCGTATGGTCGAGAACCGATCTTGACCAGACAACGGACCCGAGCCAACCTGTCCCATGTTGAGGATGCCAGAGACATCAACAGTGGGCGTGCTGCCCGAGAGGAAAGGCAGGAGCGTATGGCCCGGGAATCAGTCCAGGGTCACTCGGTCAAGAGCCAAGTCGTCCCTAGGCGAACAGTTACCCGGAGTCATAGCCGAGCCCGATCCCAGAGGACAACACCCTGCCATGAAGAAGCCTCTTCCACCAACCCGACCAGCTCCTCAGATACCGGTCGGGAAGGAGTGGAAGCCCGAATCAAGGACTTGAAGAAACAGATCGACGGAGTGGCCAAAAAGCTTGGTCAAAACTGTGTTCCGAATCAAGCCAATACCGAGACAGAGTCACCATTCTCCAGCCAGATCACGAGGTTCTCTATCCCGCGCAAATTCAAGCAGCCTCGGCTAGATTCATACAACGGCTCGGGAAGCCCGATTGACCACGTCCGAACCTATAAGGCTCAGATGGCCCTAGCCACCAACTCCGATGAGCTACACTGTCTAGCCTTCCCCAGCACTTTGAAAGGCCCGGTCATGCAGTGGTTCTACTCCTTGGAGCCCCGATCGGTCCGCAGTTTCAAACAACTCAGCAAGCAGTTCATCAACCAGTTCTCCGGTATGCATGAGCGGCCAAAGCCAGACAAGCAACTACTAACAGTCAGACAACGGAATAATGAGTCCCTCAAGGAGTTCACCGACCGGTTCAACCAACAGAAGCTTCAAATCCGCAATTTGAACGAGACAATCGCCATCATAGCCTTCTGCTCGGGAGTTCAACACACCAAGTACGCCACGTCGTTCCACAGAAACCGACCGGAAACTTTGGTCGAGCTCTCTGAGAGGGTTGGAAAATACATTGACACTGAAGAGTTTCTGAAGACCAAATACACCGGGCAAGAAAGCAACGAGTCTTCCAGAAGTAAGCGAAAGCGAGATCAGCCCGGGAGTTCTTACAGTTCTTCCAGTTCACAGAGGTCTGAGTCCGGCAATCCCGACCCGACCATCGGTTCACAGCAGTCCGGGTCAGGCAGCCCCGACCGGATCTCCAGCTCACAACAGGCATGGTTCGGCAGTCCCGACCCGACCTCCAGTTCACATCGGTCAGGATCAAGCAGTTCCGGCTTTGCCTTCAGCACATAAAAATTAGGAGCCCGACGATCCTGATCCGACCCCCTGTCTCCATCATTCTAGATGAGCCCAACTACAACGATACTTGCCTGATCACTACGTGAGGCTCCACCGATTGTCAGAGAGCTCATCCAAAGACCTCGGGCCTAACCCCGAGGCATATAAAAAGACCTCGGGCCTAACCCCGAGGCATCCAAAGACCACGGGCCTAACCCCGAGGCATATAAAAAGACCTCGGGCCTAACCCCGAGGCATCCAAAGACCTCGGGCCTAACCCCGAGGCACTAAAAAGACCTCGAGCTCCGAACTCAGGCGCTAAAAGACCTCGGGCTCCGAACCCAGGCACCAAAGACCTCGGGGTCACGCCCGAGGCACCGGCTTCGCTTAGGTCCAGCCGACGATGGAGGCAAACCTCCTAGGTGGCTGATGATGGCAAGCTTCAAAAGACCCTGCAACCACCATGTTCCAGGTCGGTTACCTACAGATCATAGCCTCTGTAAGACCCTCGTCTTAGCGAAAGCTTGGGGGGCAAGATGGCGCAGTATACTAAACAGGTAATCACACCGGGTATTTACAGGCCTCGCGGATAACCAAGTCAAAATCTTGGACAACCCGAGCACCTACAGTACTCAGAGACATTAACTCCACTTAGGTCCAGACCGACGATAGAGGTGACTAAAATCTCTTAGGTTGGCCGACGATAGAGGAGCAAAAGGACCCTAAAGCAACGTGATTTAGGTCGGCTCCACCAACATGGTCAAGTTCTTCTCCCAACAGTCTTGACGAAGGCTGGCCGGGCAGAAGACAACCATCCTGGGGAGTTAACAGTAAAAAGGACCCTAGAGCAATACACTTTAGGTCGGCTTGTCCAACATGGTAAAATCCTTCTACCCACAGCCTTGACGAAGGTTTACGGGCAGAAGATAACCATCCTCGGAGCTAACTCAAGCAAAAAAGACTCCGAAGTAGGCCGAGTCTCAACTCTCGGTCACTTCCCGAGCACTCAAAGACTCCGAATTAGGCCGGGTCTCAACTCCCGGTCAGTTCCCGAGCAACTAAAAGTCCCGAGCTAGGCTGGGTCTCAACTCCCAATCAGTTCCCGAGGACTCACCAGGCTCAGAAGCCCCGAGGCAGCTTTCACAAGAACTCAAACAGCGGCGAGTAACATCAAACTGATTTCCAAACTTGCCCCGATATAGCATCTGGCCAATCTTGGAAATGGGGGGCAGCTGATACGCCCAAAATTATGGGCAGTTTCCTACTCAAGCTAGAAGACTAATGGAAAGTGCATCTATTTCCTAATCCAATTGGGAAACTCCCACAATTAATGTCAATCAATCCTAATACAATTAGGAAACTTACTTGATTGGTGTCAATCACACCCTAATATGATTATATTTCCTTATCCATGTATGAGTAGGTCTCTTGCATCTATAAAAGAGACCACTCACCCCCCATTGAGGGGACGTCCAACTCTTTAGTCTACACAGCACCTCTATAATTCACCATTATACGCATACACCCGGCCGGTATTACTGGTAGTGCCGCCCCTCTTTGTTGGCTCACCAGGCCCGCCGGTGATCTGCTAGTGAACGTGCTCAGACACACCCGTGGACGTAGGTACCTTCATTAACAGGGCCGAACCACATACAAAAAATAGTCTTTCACACTCTCTCTCTCCTTAAATTGCTCTACTTTACTCTTACCAATTTTTGGCATCATCAATATTCTTAATCAAATACCACTCTAGGAGTCTACCATATATATCTTTCTAACTAGATTAACTCATACCAGTTCTAGTATTCCTCTTCTCCTGATATTAGTTTCAATTTGAACTCAAAGTGAATGAAAAAACTAGGATTCTTAATTTGATATTCAAATTTAGAATGGAGATCTTGCTATAATGAGTTGTCTGTCCAAAATTCTCCAGTTTGTCCACGGCATTGAGCTAAATCCTAAATATGTGCACTTAATGAAATCAAAAACTCAAATGATCTATAAGGAACGATTATCTTCTTTTATCGAGAGGTTTCTAGACACTGAATACGAACTAGAAAGGTACTATCTGCAATTCTAAAAAACTTAAGGGTGTCAAGTATAATTACTAAAAATTTCTGCCAAGACACAATTAAGAAGTTCGGTCCGTTAATTTGATTAAAATTGAAAAATTAAGTACTGAGTGTTGAATTTTAAGTACTGAAAAATTTAAGTGGTTGAATTTGCAATAGTACTGAAAATAATGTTTCAATTACTGAAATAGACTTCATTCAATGGTTATTTTTAGTTGAATTTTTTTGCTAAAATTTTTCAGTGGATTTTTGATTATTTTTTTTATGTTAAGTACTAATACATTATCAAATACACTGAGGAAAAAAAGAAAAAGAAAAAAGAAGTGAATAAGAGCTGAAATTTTTTATTTTTCACCTCTAATTTAATCCAATCACCCCTAAAATTAAATTTATTTATGCTTCCACCCCTATCTTTCTTCATTCATATTTTTTTTTTTCAGGAAATACTGCAATATCTAAAACGCAAAATTGCAAAACCCTTTCCAATTCTTCACATTCGGAGGCGGTGACCAGTTAATTAGTATTCTCATTGTTTCAAATTCAGTATTCATACTTGAGATATTTTCGCTCTTCATACTCTGTTTGGCTGCCGAGAAAGTTGTAAGAAACGAAAGCAAACATAAATAAGCTATATCTGAACTTGCTGTCGTAATCTTGAAAGTTTTGGGGGTAATTGGGAGTTTGGGATGAATCATATAGTTTTGGGGGTATCGGTAGTAGTTTAATTGATTGATGTTTCACATTTTTGATTTTATTTTAACTTCCTCAATACTGAGCTCCTATTGATTTGCTGAACTTTGCCTTTAATTTGTATTCTCTATTAGGTGTGACTTAAAATATGTAAGAATTGGATGAAATGCTTGTGTGCCCCCATAGCTTCTGTATCTTCTTTTGTGATACCTGACACTTTATGTCAATTTCAAACTTATATTCAGTTGAGACCTAGGAAGCAGTACCAGTGCACGTGTAGGGGGATAAGTATGCGTGGATGCGGTGGAGTAGTCAATTTCCAAAAAAAATCAAAGGTTGCAGTGCGGGGGGTACTTTTGTAAATTAGTAAGAGCATACACTTACGACAAATAACAAGCATAAATAAGCAATACTAACCTTTTGACGTGTGATCCAACTCTTAACATGCTTAAATTGACTCCAAAGGCTTCGAGGCAGGCCCCTTAGTTGGACGAAGCCCTAGTGGTATATATACACGGTTTTTCCCTGGTATAGCCATGTAGAGTGAACAATTGTAGCCCTAGTTTCGATCATAGTGAAGCTGATGTGAGAAAGCTGTGGATGTAGGCATTTTGACCGAACCTCATGGTAAATCGATCTTTGTGTCATTTATTTGTTTCTTGCGTTTGTGATTGTTTGATTTCTTTGTGTGTTAGCGTGCATATTTCTGGTCATTATTCTCAACAACAGTCCCATTTAAAGAACAAAAAGAAAAAAAAAAGAAAAAACAGAATAGGAAAAACACCATGTTGCAACCAAGCGGGGTGCGTGCACATCAGGTGCGGGTTTCTTGAACTTTTAGAAAATTCCGTGCTTCCTTGCTTTGGGCTACCGACACTTATTTTTAAATTGTACTTCATGTTATAGTTCCTGTCATCTTCATTGTCATTAAAACGGCCTTTATATGATGAAGTGGCATTCATTATTCCCAAAGACTAGTTCATCTGACAGTTATTCATCATGGCAATAGCCACTAACTTGTCATGTATATTTCTGCAGTATGGATTTTGCACTTTTATACCTCAAAGTTGTATCAATAATTGGTATGGCTGTTCTACAAAGAATGTTATGTATCTGGGGATATAGCATGTTTATTGTTAAAACTGTGGTTGATTACCCCCCTTGGACAATCTCATCTCCTTAATTCATCCGCATATCCACTAGATCAGTTGATTATTTCATTTTGTTCGGGTTGAGCCCATTGTTGTGTTTGTGAAGCTTGTTCGGTTCTGGGCCCGTGTAGAGTGAACATTGTGACCCTATTTTTCGATTATAGTGGAATTGGCGTGAGAAAGCTGTGAACTTGGCAATTTGGTCGAACCACAGGGTAAATCTGTTTGTCGTGTTCTTGTGATTGTTTACTTTGCATTTGTTTGTATTGAGCTTGACAGTACTTCGAGTAGTTGCCAATTAGGAGACCTTGTTATTTGTTGGCTTAACTTCATACATCACATAAACCCTTCGCTAAGCTCTCAATTGACTTGCCACTTTACATTTTTCCTATTTTCCTCCAAATTAAGTGATCAAAGACACACCACACCGTACGTGGTTGGGCAAACATAGCATGGCTAGCTGCCGCTTTTCTTTTCGGTCACTTAGTTTAATTTGTACGCCAAATAATTAACCATTTTGCATCACAAATGGTCGGTGCACCTAATAGTTGGTAGATGTGTTACAGTGTCAATAGACATATGTAATTTAGCCATTAGGCTTATTAGGAGATTCATTGATATCGAACAAACTTGTGTGCATATTCTATATATTAATATGGTATATATTAACAGAAAGAGTGATAGCAACACCTGGACATGTTCTACTTACATCACCTTAAATATTGTCTGGTCCCCTCAAGAGAAATCAAAAGACCCTCCAATTTTCTGATGACCAAGAGGAAAAGGAGATGAACCAATCACCAACCCACCAAAGCCAACACGCTAGCTTAGAAAGTGAAAGTGACCATGTAACAGCAATAGTCTCCAAAAAACACAGAAATTTAGTATATGACGCACCAACTCTCAAACTAAGAAAGCCTAAATGCAGAGAGGTGCAGTATGTGATCAAAGTATGGATCTCCTTTCCCCCTGTTTAATTGTTGTAACAATTTCAGCGAGAAGATTTGGACACTCGCGACCAAAATGCCTTTGTTCCCCCACAGTTATAGCAACCACTGTCGCGTTGGAATAAATATTAATCTGTTTTGATTATTTTAGGAATTTTAGTGGATTTTTATGAGTGAAATTTGAGACCTTTATTATTATATTTTCAGGTGCAATAATGTTAGGCACACTCCAAAATTCACACTGAAATCTACACAAAACAATTGTGACCGTTGATTTCAGTGGGGCTCTTGTGGGTTCCACATGGGTCTCACGCGGATTCCACTGAAATCAACGGCCACGATTGTCCTACGATTGTCCTGTGTGGATTTCAGTGTGGATTTTGGAGTGTCCGTAGCACTACTCTTTGGGGTTTCATGTGTTTTTGTTTTCTTCATTCGTCTTATAGGAAGCCTATAAAAATATTCTTTCTTGTTCATATTAACAAAACATTATTCCCCTTTTTCTTCGCTCTTCCGGAACCGGTACAGAAAATATGGTTGCTTTTTCTACATTGTTTACATTACGGATTTCCCCCTTTCGAGTGTGGGATGCTCGTTTAATCTCTGTATTTATCTATGGTTGTAAAAGGTGATAGATCCTTTTGAGTGTGTGAATTTTAGATCTAAGGTGAAGAACAAAAAGAGTACTTATTTTCCATTGTATCTTCTGTTTCTAAATTTCTTCTCTCTCTTTTTCATCTTTTGCTAGCAATCCTTATAAGTTCTTTCTCTAAGGGGACTCGCGGCACTTCGTATATGTATGATTGAATGCCGACAACATTACGTTCAGAGTCGCGAATAGGAATCAGATCAATGTATACAACCTATGTTTATTGTAGGTAATTTATCCGGAAGTTTCTATATATAGATATATAGCGGGTGATTCTTTTTCCGATCCAGATCATCAGCTGCAACATAGTCTTATCAACTTGCACATGACTAAGAGAAGTTTGAACAAAATAAACAAAAAATGGCAATGGTACAACGGGACCCACAGCCGTCGCAAACTAAGGTACATAAGAGCCGAGTATCTCCACGATAATTAATGAGTGCCAGCATACGTGCATGCCAGAAACCTATGGTTTGCTTGGCTGAGAAAGATTATTGCTTGGAATGCAACCAATGAATATGCCAATTAATTAGGACCCCCTAAAATGTGATTCTTTTGGTGTCAGCTGAGTAGGCTTATACTATCACTTTTGGTGTTTGCAGTTGTAATAAACCAAACTCTATTGGCTTCCCAATGGTTCGGATTGTGTGGTAGCTATATTTACACTTTTGTGGTTTGGTTGTTGCACTATATATCTTTTGTGCAAGAAATAGGCATTTTTTTTTTGTTTTTTTTGAACGGCAAATTTCATTTATATAATTAATTACAAAGCAAAAAGCATCACAATTTACATTTTCCTCCAGAAGAAGGAGACCAATACACCAGCCGCAGAGACCAAACTTATTTATAATAATTTCAAATTAACATAAGGATATGTTTGGTAAACAAGAATGAACTTCATAATGGAACAGCCAGATAGATATTTTGGAATGGTATTATTATTCCCATTTAACATAGGGAACAATGACCAAATAACTTTTATTTCTGTTCATCCAATATGAAACCCTTTTGTGTGGAGACATGTTTGTGAAGTCAGGCTAACTATACACATCTCATATAGTGCATGTGGAGACATTGTCCACTGAAACTTCACACCTTAATCTTTCACCATCCTTAACTTTGAAATTTGAAAGAGAAAATTGTTGAAGCTTGATATACATTGTTGGGCCCATTCTCTAACAGCTTAAGCTTTTGGAGTAGTTGGTAACTTAACATGGTATCAGAGCCTTGTTTGTGGGAGGTCCTGGGTTCGACTCTCCATCCCCGCTTTGTTGTGCATATTTGCACTTTGTTATTTGTCTCCAATATGATGGAGTTTGGTTTGTTTGCTCTCCACGTGCAAGTCGGGGTTGCACGTGAGGGAGGGTGTTGAAGCTTGATATACATTGTTGGGCCCATTCTCTAACAGCTTAAGCTTTTGGAGTAGTTGGTAACTTAACAAAAATGTCTTCCAATTGATCACAATAATGAGGTCGCAAATCTTTGTTCCGTAAAAGATGAAAGTGAGTCATGCTACTTAATTATGAGCTGGTAGATAATGAAGCCTTTTGAAAGAAAATGGGTGTAACTTCCATTTATAACCTACAACTAATTAATGTTCAAAGAACTTATAGAGCAGCATATATACTAGTGGCAAATGATATGCTTTATATATATGTTTGGATGTGAAAGGGCACTGTCCAACTTTTTTCCCAAAAAAAAAAAAAAAATTGCCAAGTAGTTTGGAGTTAGTGGATGTATGAGACCGATCAGTGGTGATCTTGGGACTTTGGGTAAAAAGCATTTTAACACTCGAAGTTTATTTTGGCAATTGGGTTTTTAAGGACAAGTATATTAACGGCATCCAAAGAAATGATCAAATGAACCATGTGGAGGGCACGTGTCTAAGAAATTTATAAGGCTTAAAAATATTTTAATACCCAGTCTGCAATTACACTAAATTGTTATTATTGGCACTCTATATGGTCCATTCTATCGATCAATTTTTTTTTAATGTCGCTAAAAGTTGTCCTTAAACGACACACGTTTGTTAATTGAAGATTTTAAGTATTTCAATTAATAATGCATGGGTGCTCAAAACGAAACTTTACTAGTTTAAATGCACTTGTAAAAAGAAATGGTCCACATAGGTGATCAATCTGCATCAATCTTCTAACATAGAGTATCTTATTATCATAATTAATTATAGGGTTAATTACAGAAACACCTCCTATGGTTAGGCTTTTTATCAAATATTCCCCTGTACTTTAAATTTTATCACTAATACCCCCTATGGTTTGGACTAAAGTGAAACAGTCACTTTTTCCGTTAAAGTTAACGAAAAATTAATAAAAGTACAAAATTACCCCTATTACATGCTAATAATAACACCCATATGCTTAAATGTATATTTAGGCATAAATGGTACATTATTGATTATTATATTATTTTGATATTACATTTGTTGTTAAAAACCATTATGTGGTCACGTAGGGGTACCTTTGTGAGAGCGAATTTGACACACACACACACACACACAAAATTTTGGGGATAATTTTTTTTTTAGATCTTAGTACATCACTACACTGGATTTCACTGTGTGTGTGGTCAAGAGTAGATTAAAAAAAAAAAAAACTAACATATCACCAAGATTGTGTGTGTGTAAGAGTAGATAAATAATAATAATAATAATATATCGCCAAGACTGTGTGTGGTGTGTGTGTGTGTGTGTGTGTGTGTGTCCAAGGGTAGATCAAAAATAAAATAAAAAATTAAATAAATTTGCTCTCATGAATGTACCTCAAAGTGACTACAAAATGGTCTCTAACAACAAATATAATATCAAAATAATATAATAGTATACCACATATGCCTAAATAAACATTTAAGCATATAAGAGTGTTCTTATTAGCATGTAATAGAGGTAATTTCGTATTTTTACCCATTTTCCGTTAACTTTAACGGAAAAAGTCACTATTTTACTTTAATCCAGACCACAAGGTATATTAGTTATAAAATTTAAAATATAAGGGGGTAATTGATAAAAGGCCTAACCACATAGGGTGTTTCTGTAATTAACCCTTAATTATACTTTTATAGATGTGACTACCTAATCGAGTTAAGTGACCAAAGGCTCGAGCATTGAGTTTGGAAGTTATTGAAGCACACCAGCCTTGGCAAGTTGTACATTAATGGATGTGACTTTGTTCACTTCAACACCTTCATAAAAGAAGTCTCACAACTGAGCTCAATAACTAATCATTGTCTAGAATATTTCACATTTTGAAAAAAAAATAAAAAAAATCACATGCATGGTTATTGGAAACTATTTCCGATGACATGTACATTGCACAACGTAGGACAGAATTAAAATTTTTGAAATTTGAATTGAACAAAATGGATTGGTTTTTTTTTTTCCCTCCTAAATCTCAATCTAAGCGCACAATTGTATTTTGCCCAATCCAATATGAATAATGCTACTTTTTCTTTTATCTTTGAAGTAAGGGAATCTTATTCCTTTAATAGAAATATAAGAATTAGTCTCTGCTCAGTTGTTTTATTAGAAGTTAATCCATCTTAAGGTCTAGAGTAGAAATAAATCCTTAATTAGTATATTAATTCGAAATAGGTCATTTTTTTCCAATTTAATAACTTTTTAATGTCTAAACTACCATTACTCACATGGTTAGTGACATATTTATATTCGTGTATCTATATATGAACATGTAGATATAGATTTGAAGTTAATATCATTAATTGATAATGGGATTATGTTCCCTTAATTCAAGGGATCTCCTTAATCTGCTCACCTTGATCTTTTGGTTGAAATTCAAGTTAATTCATACGCTTTGCAGACTTAATTGATAAATTTTGGTTGTCATTAAAATGTGAATATATTAAATAATCAAGAAAACAACAAAGGGAAAGAGAAAAGAGAGCTAGAGTTTTTCATAACACAAAACCTGAATGAATGAATACAATGGAAAAGAAGAGACAATAATAATAGAATATCTAGGTATACAGTATTACCCTAATATAAAAGAAAAGACTAAACTACCCTAAAGTTAATAAAACTAATTCTAACAACCCTCCTCAAACTCACGATGCTGCAGCTAAAAGCATAGAGAGTTTGCCAACTAAAAAACGAAAACGCTGAATCGGATGTGACTTTGTAAACAAATCAGCAATCTGTGCGGAAGAAGAAACAAAAGGCAAAGTGATAGCTCCATGCTTAAGGTGATGACGAGTAATGTGACAATCAATCTCTATATGCTTGGTCCTCTCATGGAAAACAGAATTGTGAGCAATCTGAATAGAGTAATATTTGGAACACAACCTTCATACAACTTTCATACAACCTCCCCAAAAGATGTGTCTATCTCTCTCCTGTGATGTCACTGGACCCCACAGTGACACAGGAAAGAGATAGACACATATTTTGGAGAGGTTGTATGAAAGTTGTATGAAGGTTGTGTCCCAAGTATTACCCATCTGAATAGCACTCTTATTATCACAATACATAGGTGAAGGGCGAGGAAGGGAGACACCCATATCTGTAAGTAGTCGGCGTAACCAAATAAGCTCACGGGTAGTCGAAGCCATAGCACGATACTCAGCTTCTGTGGAAGACACAACAACAACATCTTGCTTCTTGCTCTTCCAAGAAATGAGAGAATCACCCAAAAATATGCAAAACCAGTAACAGACTTGCGATCTGTAGGATTACCGGCCCAATCAGCATCAGAGTACGCACGCAGCTCCAAGGAAGATGATGAAGAAAGTAAAAGACTTTGAAATCTAGTGCCCCTCAAGTACCTCAAAATACGATGAACAGCAGCCCAATGAACTGTAGTAGGGGAAGTAACAAACTGACTAACAACATGAACAACATGAGCAATATCCGAACGAGTAATAGTAAGATAAACCAAGCTACCAACAATAGTGCGATATAAGGTAGGATCAGGCAAAGGAACGCCATCAGAAGGGGAAAGACGAACATTAAGCTCCAAAGGGGTATCAACAATCTTATTATCAGTGAGGCGAGCACGCTCAAGAATGTCACCTGTATACTTAGACTGAGAAAGAAGATAACCTTTTGGAGAATAGGCTACTTTAATCCCCAAAAAATAACGTAGTGGACCTAAGTCCTTCATTTCAAAACAACGAGCTAATTCAGACTTCAACACTGCAATCCCATCAACATCATCACCAGTAATAATCATATCATCAACATACAAAGAAAGCATAATACGACCAGCAGTGGTACACCTAATAAAGAGAGCTGAATCATACTCACTCGAGGAAAACCCAAATGAGGTAATCACTGTGGAAAACTTCTCAAACCAAGCTCGAGGAGCTTGTTTAAGACCATATAAGGCTTTTTTAAGCCTGCAAACTTCACCAGGACCATGAGGAACACCCGGAGGAGGAACCATATAAACCTTCTCTTGGAGGTCTCCATTCAAGAAAGCATTTTTAACATTTATCTGAGTTATATGCCACTGACGAATAGAAGCAACTGCAATAAGAGTACGAACAGTAGTCATTTTAGCAACAAGAGCAAAAGTCTCCTCGTAATCTATACCATACTGCTGGGAAAAACCCTTGGCAACCAATCTTGCTTTGTACCGCTCAACAGACCCATCTGACTTGGTTTTGATTTTATAAACCCAACGAGAACCAATAGCGCTCTTACCAGAAGGTAAGGGAACCAAACTCCAAGTGTCTGTCTTATACAATGCTGAGAGTTCCTCTGCCATAGCCTGTTGCCAAAGAGGATCAAGAGCTGCCTCTTTATAGGACAGAGGCTCAGAGAGATCATGAACTGAAGCTAAAAATGAAGCAAAAGAATCCGAATAACAAGAATAAACAAAATCAGGAGATTGAGTAGACTTACGAGTGCGAGCAGGATATCGAGGAGGTTCCACAGTCTCAGTAGGTGCTTGGGTGGCCTCTGGAAGGGAGGTAGCATCAAGCGGCAAGGTACTAGTATCAGCAGAAGTAGAACCATGACGTGAGACAATATCAGTGGTGCATGGGGCTTGAGAGGGCACACTATCGGTATCATCAGAGAATGTGTCAAGATGGATGAGATCAGATTTAGTCAACTCATGATAATTATCAGGAATAGAAAAGAAGGGTATGTGATCGAGAAACACAACATGACGAGAGACATATAGTTTTTTAGTACGTGGGTCAAAGCAACGATATCCCTTCTGACCCTCACCATAACCTAGAAAAACACAAATAGCAGACTTAGGTGACAATTTGGTACGCTCTACATGAGGTCGAAGGACAAAACAAGTACAACCAAACACCTTTAAGGAAGAATAATCAGGAGCATGCCCATACAATTTTTCAAAAGGTGACAGACCTGAGCAGTGAGAGGATGGAATTTTATTAATTAGATTGACAGCAGTAAGGACAGCCTCTCCCCAAAAATCACTAGGGACATATGCAGATAATAAAAGAGAGCGAGCAGTTTCAACAATATGCCGATGTTTCCTTTCAGCAACACCATTTTGCTCAGGAGTGTCTGTACAAGAGGACTGGTGAATAGTTCCATCTAAAGCAAGCAACTCACAAAATTTATGATAGGTATACTCTCCACCTAAATCACATCTAAAACATTTGATGGCAGCAGAATGTTGAGTTTTAACAAAAGCACGAAAGGTATTGTAAATATCAAAGAAGTCTGAACGACGTTTCATAAGATAAACCCAACAGTAACGGGTGCAATCATCAATAAATGATACATAATATCGAGACCCCCCTCTTGTAGTAACAGGAGAGGGTCCCCACACATCAGAATGAACTAAATCAAATGGTGCAAGAGAATAAGAAATACTTCTATTAAATGGTAAAGCGGAAAATTTTTCCAGTTTACAACCACTACAATCAGAAATGTCATGAGTTTGTAAATCTCCTAATTTTCCTGTAGAAGCTAAATATTTTAAACGAGAGGCTGAAACATGACCAAGGCGAGAATGCCATAAATAAAAACTAGACGAAGATGAACTCAAACGAAAGGATGACAAGTCAACACTAGAAGCTGCAACCACTGGTACATTGAGCTTGTCCAAGATGTATAATCTCCCTTGCCTACGGCCTATCCCAATCAGCGTCTGAGACTGCGGATCCTGCACATGACAAAAAGTAGAAGAAAAAGAGACTAAATAACCTGCATCACAAAACTGACCAACAGAAACAAGATTCATAGTAAGTTTAGAAATGTGGTAAACACTAGGGAGAGATACATGAGGTGTGACAACAGACCCAACACCTGCTAATGGCATGGGAGTACCATCAACAGTTATAACAGGCAAAGAGGAAGCAAGACATAAGGAAGCAAAAGATGACAATTCATGCGACATATGATTAGAAGCTCCAGAGTCTAAAACCCAAATACCTGAGGACATACCTGAAGACATACCTGAAGACATACCTAGTGAAGAGGTGGCCATAGCATGTGGCTGTGTGGCAAGGAACTTCTGAAATTGCTCAGCAAGGGAGGTCATAGACGGAGTGGATGGGGAAGGGGAACCGGGTCCAAATGAGTGTGATGGTGGTAAAACTGCTGCAGTGTTAGGCTGTGGAGGCCTATATGAACGCTACTGAGATTGGTTGTCAGATTTCCAATGAGAAGATTGAGGTTGCTGTTGTTGTGGTGGTCGACCATGTGAGGGCTGGTTGCTGCTATTGGGCTAGTTTGCACGACTCAACCTAGGACACTGAGCCTTCCAATGACCCTTCTCCTTACAGTAGCTGCATACATCACTACCAACTCTCGAGTAAGGCGTATTCTGATTGTTGGATGGTGGTCGAAAAGGGGCTGCTAAAACAGACGGAGTAGAGTCGGGGAGAATTCCCTTTCCAGACTGTGTCTTGAGACGTATTTCCTCGGGTACTAACTCATGGACAACAGAATCAACGGACGGAAGTGGGCTACGATGGAGAATGGACCCACGAAGGCCCTCAAAATCTTCACGTAGAGCCATCAAAAACTGAACCAGACGTTGTTCCTCCCTACTAGCGATATATGGTGCAAAGGCCCACAATTCGGGTGACTCCATGAGAGCTAACTGATCCCAAAGATCTGTCATTGTAGAATAGAACTCCTGAATACTCAAATTTTTTTGTTCAAGGGCAAGAATATCACACTCTAATTGGTACCTTTTCGCAAAATTGGACTGTGTAAATAATTTAGCCAAATGATCCCACACCTCCTTTGCATATTCAAACTTTGCCAACTGCATACCTATTGATGGAGCAACGGAGTTGTTGATCCAAGTAATGATTTTTGAATTATTTGTGTCCCAAACATCTAGCAATTCTGCAAATTTATCAGCATTTTCATTTGTAGGTTTACTAAAATCCCCATTGATATAACCCCACATCTTCTTCCCCTTCAGAAAATTTTTCATCACATAATTCCAATATGCAAAATTCTTGCCATCGAGTTTAACACTAATCGCTTGAAGCGAATCATCACGTTCAGTAGTCATTACGAAAACGAAGCAATTAAATAACACAAAACAAGCGAACCCAAAATCAAAGACAGATCCAAAAGCACAAAACAAACGAACCAGAATCAGTGACAGACAGATCCAAAAACGAGCGCAAAGCAGTGCGAGTTCTAAATACGAATCTGAATCCGAATCAGCGAGAAATCCAACAACGAACCAGAATCATCCGAATTTTTTTTTTTCGGGGCTCCGCCCTGAACTCCGGCAGGGGCGCGCTGCCCCCTGCAACCCCCAGCCAACTCACCTCAGAGTTGGATCTGCAAAAATCGTGGATGAGATTCGAACCTGCTTTGATACCATGTGAATATATTAAATAATCAAGAAAACAACAAAGGGAAAGAGAAAAGAGAGCTAGAGTTTTTCATAACACAAAAAAAATGAATGAATGAATACAATGGAAAAAGAAGAGGCAATAATAATAGAATATCTAGGTATACAAATCGAAATCATCTTTGCATCTGTGTGTATTCGTGAATGTATTGTTGGAGCTTTTGTATAAAAATTTGTTCTTCTTTGAAAATATGATGATTAAACGTTTAATGAGAAATTCTCATAATAAACTAATAATTTCTCACTGAATGTCATAACACTCCATACAATACAGCGGCATTTAGGGAGAAATTTATCAGTATTTGACCTACAAAAAACTATAATCATTTTTTTGCATGAAGAATTTCTACTATTTTGTTAGAATTCTCAGTGTTTGTCATAAAACTCTACACAACATCGCAGCATTTATTATTTGTTAAATTTCTCAATGTTTGGCATAAAACTCCAAATAATATGGGAGCATTTAGTGAGAAATTTCTCAGTACTTGACCTACAAAAAATAATAATCATTTTTTTGCATGAAGAATTTCTATTATTTTGTTAAATTTCTCAGTAATTGTAGACTGAATTGATGGATTTTGGTTGTCATTAAAATATAGATATAGATCATCTCTGTGGCTGTATGTCTTCGTGATTGTCATTAAAATACAAATTTCTACTATTTATTAAATTTCTCAGTGTTTGGCATAAAATTCCACACAATACGGGAGCATTTAGTGAGAAATTTATCAGTATTTGACCTACAAAAAACCATAATCATTTTTTGCATGAAGAATTTCTACTAGTTTGTTAAATTTCTCAGTATTTGCAGACTGAATTGATGGATTTTGGTTGTCATTAAATTATAGATACAGATCATCTCTGCGGCTGTGTGTCCTCGTGATTGTCATTTAAATACAAATTTTTACTATTTGTTAAATTTCTCAGTGTTTGGCATAAATTCCATACAATACGGGAGTATTTAGTAAGAAATTTCTCAATACTTGACTTACAAAAAACCATAATCATTTTGTTGAGTGAAGAATTTATACTATTTTGTTAAATTTCTCAGTATTTGTCATAAAATTCCACAAAATACGAGAGCAATTAGTGAGAAATTTCTCAGTATTTGACCTATAAAAAACCATAATCATTTTTAGTTTGCATGAAAAATTTCTACTATTTGTTAAATTTCTCAGTGTTTGTCATAAAACTCCGCACAATACGGAGGCATTTAGTGAGAAATCTACAAAAAATCATAATCATTTTTTTGCATGAAAAAATTCTACTATTTGTTAAATTTCTCAGTGTTTGTCATAAAACTCCATATAATACGGGAGTATTTAGTGAGAAATCGTCACGCCTCGGAGCAGCAAAAATAGAGAAAAGTAAATTTCCTTTTTGGGTCCATAGGGAATGACAAGTGAAAGTCACTAATTATCCACACCACACAGTAATAGTCCACAAGAACAGTAACATAAACAACTGAAATATAATAACAGTATAACGATTACAAACATCAGAGTGTGGTTTACATGATTACAATACGTCTGGAGACAACATATGCCCAAGTACCCATTAACTAACAACGTTCAATAGTAATATAAAGCTTAAACATAAACTAGATAAACTATGTTCATATCTGCAGCTGGCGTAAGGATAGTTGTCAGCATAATAGCCTTCCCTGGCATAACCGACATCAGTGGGGCCATCCTCTGCGTATTCCCCGTAGTAGTCATCGTCATAAGCTCAATTATCTGCATTAAAAGGGACATGGTAATCTAGACGGGTAATGTCCAGGCAATAACAGCCGTCAGCTTACTGAGAGCTGAGTCAATAGAAACTCACAGGGTATCAATGATATAACGTATAACAAGTTATTGAAGTGTCTAAGATATAGTTCTACTAAATAATATCTCCTCTGTATTCCAACGTCGTAACTTATCCCTTATCGTCTTGTTATCCTGAGACCGATAATCAACATACTTTTTCTAGAAAGAGCATACTCAATCGTTTCACATATATAGACATATCATCATTCTGTCCATTGCTCGTTAAGGATATAAACCATCCACCACATTCATGGACACCACGTCAGTCCATCCCCCGCTCGTTAAAGATATAAACCATCCACCGCATGTCAGGGATACAACGATTTGAACGATAACACATCAAATCTATTGCCACGACTCCTTGTGTTATGCTAGTGATCCCCTTCCACCGCTCGTTAAGGATATAAACCATCCACCGCTCGTTAAGGATATAAACCATCCACCGCTCATTAAGGATATAACATTGATCATCTGGCTATGTTAGGACTACATGGTCCTGCTCACTGCTCGTTAAGGATATAAACCATCCACTGTATGTGATATCATGACCAGGCGTCCGCCTACGTACTATTCCCGAAACTTATCAAACCTACTTAAACTCAGTGCTAGTATTGATACGTGACAATTCCCATGTGGCCTGGCTACGCTGATTGAAATAAACGGATATCGAACTCATACATGAACCGCATAGTATCTAACGTCATTACATTAATCCATTATTCTTAAGCATACTTATCTGTGTTGTCACAACATCCCTGCTCCACCCAAAATCGCATAATAGAAGTCCGAATCGAGAATCGAACATTTGAACCTCATATATAATAAACCAAAGAACTAAACCATGTTCTGCATGCCCGATCGATTGAGGGAAAATAATGTTCGAGCGATCGAAGTCTCTTCAATCGATTGAACCTTCAATCGATTGAACCTAGTTCAATTGCTCGAGAGCTGTCTTCTACAGCAGATTATAAAAATAACATATATAACGTCGTAAGGACGTGTTAAATACGGCTAATCATACCAAAACTTATAAAACATGATAGTAACGAGACCAAGTGAGTAAAAACTCACTGAAAGTTGCTAAGGGTGCGTTTGGCAAAGCTTGAACTTCGAGTTTTAATGGCGGCTCTTCCTCTCTCTCTATTTGCTCCTCTGTCTCTCTCTCTCTCTCTCTCTCTCTCTGTCTCCTCTTTCTCTCTATCTCCTTCTCTTCTTCTTCTCCTCTGTTTCTCTGTCTCTCACAGAATATATATTGATAGATGGATGTGTGTGTATAATATATGTATGTGTGTATATATATCAAACACAAGCACACACTCTCTCAAACTCACCAAGATTGAGCAAACCTCACACATACACACACACACGAGCATAAGGTTTATATAGAGAGGATGAGGGTGCAAGTGGCTATTTTTGCGTGAAACCTGGAAATTATGATAATTACATGTTCGATCGAATGAAGGTAGTTCGATCAATCGAGAGCAGATTGGTCAGGTTTGATAGATTGAAAAAAATTTGATTGATTGAAGTGGGAACCACGCCATAAATTTATGTCAGCAGGGTTTCGATCGCTTGAACTATGCTCGATCGCTTGAACTTAGAAATGTTCGATCGTTTGAAAGAGGTTCAATCGAAGATAAAATCTCAAGTATAAACAAACGAGGTATACGAAATCTCTGGTATAAATATTTATTGAAAACACAGGGTATTACATAAATTTCTCAGTGTTTGATCTATAAAAAATCATAATCATGTTTTTTTCATTTGAAATTTATATTATTTATGAAATTTCTTAGTGTTTGTCACAAAACTCCTCACAATAAGGTAGCAATTATTGAGAAATTTCTCACTATTAGGTAATGAAATCCCCATTTCTTCCCTAGTTTTTCATTTTAAAAAATGTGAGTAACATAACTAAAATTGTAGAATAAGTGAGAAAATCTGTTAGTTACACTACTCACATTCATGAGAATTTCTCTGTTTTTGTTGAGATTTTCTCATTTAAAAATGTTAATAACAAAAGTAACATTGTGAAACAAGTGAGAAAATCTGTTAGGTGTGAAACTAACAGAGAAAATCTGGTTTTTGAATCTGAAGACTGAGAATATATTCTAGATCTGTCAGAAAATGGTCGTATAAGTTCTTTCCGACTTATTGAACTAATAAATTGTTGGGAATTAGAAAAAGATGAGTGGTTAGATGAGTTTTGAAGTTCGTGGTCTTATCTGTACGAGCCAATTTGAAAGAGAAAACACAAGATTGAAAATTTTAATGAGAAGTTTATAGCAGGAAGTTACGATTTTTTGTTCGATCATCTTGAAAAGGTACTTTTTTGAGATTCAGAGGTTGATCGGGGTTGGTTTCTCGTCGAAAACATGTCGTCGCCACCAAATCGTCCCCTGGACTGCTTCGTTTGAAGAAGAATATGTCAGGACGGTTTGGGATTCGAAAATGGCAGTTGAATGATTTTAAGGTGTTGAATGATCATTTTTGAAAAACGCTATAATATATGTAGGGATGTGTACCGTAGGCGTGCCAAAAAATAAATAGGGGGTATTTATATCTTTAGCAATACAAAATGACTAAATTTTAGATTCAGAGATAGGAATGACCTATTTATAGAAAAAGCTAGATTAGATACTAAATCCTACTTTACCCTTTAAATCTCCCTCCCTTTTTTTTGGGCAATGTATAGCACTATAGCTAGTTTGGATGCGTTTGATAAAACTGAAAATTAAGTACTGAAAATTAAGTGCTGAATTTAAGTATTGAAAATTTTAAGTGATTTGTATTAGTAAAACTAAAAATAGTGTTTCAAAAACTAAAATAGACTGCATTCAGTGATTGTTTTCAGCAGAAAATTTTCACCCAACATTTTTAGTGGATTTTGGCTGTTTTTTCAATTAAGTGGTATATTATCAAACGCACTGAAAAAAATTTAGTGCTGAAAGTTTTCATTTTTACCACTTAATTGGGTTTTTAAACACTAAGTGACAAAAATGAAAATTTTCACCACTTATTTTTTTTCACTGCGTTTGATACTGTACCACTTAATTGAAAAAGCAGCTAAAACACCACTGAAAACCTTAAGTGAAAATTCTCTGCTAAAAATAATCACGGAATGTAGTATATTTCAGTACTTGAAAAGTTATTTTCAGTATTGCAAATTCAATCACTTAAAATTTTCAGCACTTAAATTCAGTACTTAATTTTCAATACTTAATTTTCAATTTTGTGGAACGGACCTTTAGTCTTCAAAAATCAAAAGAGAGGAATAATTGTTCTCCCCCCTCCAAAAAAAAAAAAAGAGAAAAGAAAAGAATTAAAATGATAGAGGTATTTTTTATTTTGTCAAAAAAAGATATAGAGATGAAAAAAGAGAGTGGAAAAGAACAAGAGCGAAGGCACGCACGGAGCACGTGAAGGGGAAACGATTCCACGCTAAACTCCTCGTCCTCAGAAATCGGCTTTGGGCGAGGACAGCTAATTTATCGCCGTGGTTTTTCATTTCCTCGTATCTTCATCGCCGATCATTCTCCGATCACCGGCGGCTTTCGACAAGCACGACCAGACCCACCCATTAAAAACAAACTTTCTTCCATTGTCTCCGATCGATCTCTGACCACCGCAGGTATCCACCCCCCCCCCCCCCCCCCCCCCCTCTCTCTCTCTCTCTCTCTCTCAAACATATGAAGATATGCCTTTGCCTTTCTCATTTCTGCTGCTACATGATGTTCAATTTCTAACTAGGGTTTGTAGGAGCTTGAACTGCTGTCAAAATACTATGGCTTCTAAATTTCTTTCCTCTTATCAAACGAATGTAAATTATGTAATTGATTGCTTTCAATTTTAGCTCAAATTTCAGTTTCTGATCTTCAATAGAAACACCCACTCTAATTATGATGAACCCACCAATTGACCATTCAAATCATTCTTTGAGTGGACTTGGTTTATGGAAGTACTTGTCAATTGAATAACAACTCTGTATTCTCAAGTATTGTTATGCTAAGAACTATTAAAGACT
Organism: Hydrangea macrophylla; assembly: GCA_033977485.1. Taxonomy (NCBI): domain Eukaryota; kingdom Viridiplantae; phylum Streptophyta; class Magnoliopsida; order Cornales; family Hydrangeaceae; genus Hydrangea; species Hydrangea macrophylla. The sequence continues at coordinate 98,682,255 of CM066995.1, forward strand.
TCCAACAAAAAAAAAAAATTTAAAAAAAGAAAAAAAGAAAAAGAAAAGACAAAAAAAGGAGAGAAGAAAAGACGCCGATTTTGACATGAATTTTACTATGAAAATGAACTTCAAGTTCAGTGATTTGTTTTCATATACTTCGAATTGATTATTTGTGTCAATTTTATCATTTATGAGAAGCATTCTGGAACTTTCTCTGCATAGCTAGAGTAAATAAACTTATATGTACACTCTTATGTATCTATAGATTCTACACACACACGCACACACATGAATGTATTTGGATATAAGATGGGGAAACAGTCAATCCGTACTTACTACCATCAAGGACCAGGTCTCCCCAGTCCCCACAGGAAGAAAGCGGGGAGCATTCTCTATCAAACTTTTATTTTCTACCATGAGATAGAACATGTTGGCGAGTCCAGATAGGCTCATGATGAAGGGAAGGGCTGATCATGGATTAGAAGCTTAACAACTTTCCTAAAATGATATTATACATCAAAGAAACAATCAATCTCACAAAATCTCATTCTGTCAAGTTAAGATATTTCCCTTTATGGCTCCGATCTAGAGAAGCCGAGGAGGAATACTCGAGTGTGATGAGCTTGACCAAGTGATGCAGAGAGGAAGTAGAGAAATTTTCTCTATCCTCTTGGACCTCTGTACCTTTTTTTTTCCTGAAGTTATGTGTTTCTAAATCCTCTTTCTAGTTGGACCTACCGTTCTTTTAGAAGCCATGAAACTCTTCACTGTTATGCTACAAAAGCTTTGACATCATGTACTTTAACTTGCTTACACGTGAGGCATTGAGATACGTGTTCGGCAACGTCTCGCTTCATCCCTTCCCACCAGAAATTCCTCTTCAAGTCCTTGTACATCTCCAGGGTGAACTGTCATCCGCGATTTGTGTGCTTCATCTAGTATTTCATTCCGTAGATTATCCACATCGGGCACACAAAGTTGGTCTCTGCATCTAAGAGCTCCATCTGATCCTATATTCCAATTCTCGGGCTCTTTCACTGCAGTGCTTGCGAACCACTGCTGAAGTCCTTAATTCCTCTTATGTGCCTCTAGAATGCGACTGACACCACGAGACATCCAAAGTGCCTTCCTTTTCCGATCTTATACCGGATGAAAATTGAATTCCACTAGTGTTTTGTCTTGACATGTTGCTAAAAAAGGGCAAACTTCCTTTTAACTCCAAAAAATATTGGTCACCTACTTGTTCTTTGACATGAACTTTACTCCATGGTTGTATAGTCTTGTTCTTTTTGTGAGCGACATATTACTATGGTGACACAAAGCATAGGCATGTACCTTTTTTGAATTCAAAGTCAAATGGACGCAATTGTTATTCTCCATTGTTTTTGTACTTTTATCATATCAACACCAATTTTTTTTAGCAAGAGGATAGATAAGGATTGTGATAGGAGATAATGGATTAATTCATGTAAGCCTCTTTTGGGGTTCAAAATTTCTCTTTTAGATCATAGGACTTTTGTTGTCTCAAAGGGAACGGGCAAGGGCAAGGGCAAGAGCAAGAGCAAGAATAGATCATGAACTCAGTGTGTAGGGGATACTCTTAGCTCCATGCCTTTACAATTTACGTGATCGTTTCCGCTGTAATGAACTTCTTTAAGTGAATAAACAACTTCTGAATTTTAATTGCCTCATTAAGAACTGCCTCGTCATTGTGCTGTGGGTACAAGTGTGGCATATCATATTCCCGTTCCACTTCTGTGTAAAAAAAAAAAACGTATATTATGTTCTAGCTCTTGGCATAGTTCTTCTGAGTATCATGTCAATTTTAACGGCCTTCACATCAATGTGCTGATTATAATGTGCTCTGAAGTGTTGTGGGATGGGATTATAAAGTCGATAGCATATTAATTCAAAGTTGCTACTTTATTTTTCTGGTGTTGCTCATTTTTGGTCTAGGTGGTACTCTTGGTAATTTACTGTTTTTCTTTTCCCAACAGAATGGTCCGTGGAAGAGATGCCTGTTGGGAACACTGTGTCCTTGTTGATGCGACAAGGCAGAAGGTTAGGTGTAATTATTGTCAACGTGAATTCAGCGGAGGGGTTTACAGAATGAAGTTTCATTTAGCTCAAATAAAAAATAAAGACATAGTTCCATGTACTGAAGTCCCAGATGACGTGCGGGACCAAATACAAAGTATATTAAGCACCCCTAAAAAACAAAAAACTCCTAAGAAACAAAAAGTGAATCGGGCAGCCAATGGTCAACAAAACAGCTCTTCTGCAAGTGGTGGAGTCCATCCCAATCTTGGATCGAGTGGAAGGCACGGTAGCACAAGCCCATCGATGTTACTCCCACGGCCTTCTCCAAGTGTGCAGCCACCAGTGGATGATGCTCAAAAGAAAAAGCAGGATGATGCTGATAAAATGATCGCTATATTTTTCTTTCACAATTCTATTCCTTTTAGTGCTGCTAAATCCTTGTATTATCAAGAAATGGTGGACGCTGTAGTAGAGTGCGGGGTAGGCTATAGAGCACCAAGTTATGAAAAGTTGACATCTACCCTCTTGGAGAAAGTGAAACTTGACATAGATGACAGATACAAGAGATTAAAAGATGAATGGAAAGAAGCGGGTTGCACGATATTGTGTGATGGTTGGTCCGATGGTAGGACCAAATCTATTCTAGTATTTTCAGTAAAATGCCCGAAAGGGACATTATTTCTTAAGTCCATTGATGTGTCTGGTCATGCAGATGAGGCTCATTACTTGTTTGAGTTGCTCGAGTCGGTTGTTTTGGAGGTGGGTGTGGAAAACGTTGTTCAAGTAATTACAGACAGTACAGCTAGTTATGTTTATGCGGGAAGGCTTCTCATGTCCAAGTACAATACAATTTTCTGGTCTCCGTGTGCTTCACATTGCATTAATAAGATGCTGGAAGACTTCGGTAAACAAGATCGGATGAGTACAGCCCTGGAAGAAGCAAATACAATTACAAGATATATATACAGCCATCCATCGATTCTTAATATGATGAGAAAGTTCACGGGCGGGAGGGAATTGATTCGGCCCAGAATCACTAGATTTGTGACTAATTTCCTCTCTTTGAGGTCCATTGTGATTCAGGAGGACAATTTGAAACATATGTTTTCACACACAGAGTGGTTATCATCGAGTTATAGCAGGCACCCTGATGCCCAAGCTATTAAGTCCTTGTTATATATGGAGAGATTTTGGAAGTTTGCTCATGAAGCTGTGAATGTGTCTGAACCACTAGTTAAAATCCTTAGGGTAGTAGATGGGGACATGCCTGATATGGGCTATATATATGAGGCTATGGAGAGAGCAAAAATCGCAATCAAAGCATATTATGAGGGAATTGAAGAAAAGTACATACCTATCTGGGATATAATTGATAGGAGATGGAATATGCAGCTCCACTCCCCATTACATGCAGCGGCAGCAGTCCTTAATCCTTCCATTTTCTACAGCCTAAACTTTAAGGTCGATTCGAGGATGAGAAATGGGTTGCAAGAAGCCATGATGAAAATGGCTACAGAGGATAAAGATAAGATTGAAATAACTAAAGAATATCCCGTGTATATAAATGCTCATGGTGCTCTTGGGACTGACTTTGCTATCATGGGTAGAACTCTGAACGCCCCAGGTACGTGTTGAGTTGCCGTTATTCCACAATTCTACTTCAATTTGGTCGTGATTTATTCCACAATTGCAGTCTATGACAAGATTACCATATAATATTGTTATTAAAGTCCAAAAGTACTCGTTTATTCGTGATATAAGCTATATATACTCATCCATTCAATATCTTCCTTATTCTTATCATAAGATTCTAAAAAATTTCATGATTTAAAAAGGACGATGTTCTCTCGCTTATTATGTAATGGGTCATGGTCTCGTCTCGGTGAGCAATGATACCGAGATGTCTGGGTCATGGATGATACTTTGAACCATGGTCCAATGAGTCATATTTACACTAAACAACTGGCTGTAGGTTCATTTGGATATCTGCGGCATACTGCGGAGAAAGTTTCTTCCCACAATTAATGTCTAGAGAGCACCACCAAAAAAATAAATAAATGAAACTTTAGAGATTTTCCTTGTTAAAAATGAACTTTCTCGAGAAAGACCATACTTAACGTTTTTTCCATCATGGATTCTTAGGTGATTGGTGGGCTGGGTATGGTTATGAAATCCCGACACTGCAGAGAGCTGCGATACGGATTCTGAGTCAACCTTGTAGTTCTCATTGGTGTAGATGGAACTGGACCACATTCGAGAGCATACATACCAAGAAACGAAACAGAATTGAGATGGAGAAATTCAGTGATCTTGTTTTCGTGCACTGTAATCTTTGGTTACAAGCAATTGTTAAAAGTAGAGATGGGAAATCTTATCCCATCATTTACGATGAAACAGATGTTAGTTCTGAATGGCCCACTGAATCAGAATCTCCTTCCCCTCTCTTGGATGATTCATGGTTAGAAAATCTCCCCCTTGAATGCATAGGTAGTCCTTGAAAAGTTAAAAAGAATAGAAAAAATGCCATTCCGGATTGCTTAATTCTGTATAACACATTTCTTTTGGGCTGACAGTTATTTAAAAAAAAAAAAAAAAATCATATTTCAGAAATTGATTGCTAGCCTGTTTTCTGCTTTTATTCTCCCATAAATGCTAACTTGACGAGGCATTTCTTTTCTTTTTTTTTTTTTCTTTTTTCTTTTTTTTTTTTGGGAATTGATAAACCATGCATCAAAGGATGTGATATCATTGGAGAACTGCAAAAAGGAAACCAGTTGTTTTTCCTTGGAAAATTGAATTCCAGTGAGGGGAAAACAACAAACAGAATGCATGTTAATTTCTAATACATTGTGATATAGCTTTTGTTCTCCCATCCTAAGTTTTCTTCTGAAAAGTGCTGAGTAGTGATATGAGAGTTTTGATATCGATCCAAGTGTTCCAGTCTTTGACTCAACAACAAATCGTTGATCAGTGAAACCAACATTTCAGATTTTTTCACCAGTAAGTTATAGGTGTGGCAGTCATCATGCTTTACTCGAGTAATTGAATCCTTGTCAAAGAGCAGTGATGAAGCCAGGAGGAGGTGAGAGATCTGGTACTAAAATTTTGGATTTTCCGCAATTTCTACTGCAGTCAATTGGTCATTTGAGTCCCCGAGACTCCCTTCACTATGATGCATATGAAGGCTTCAATCTTGGTAATTTCTATGCTTTTGTTTTGTTTTTGCACTTTTTTTTCCCCTAATTTTCTATTGAATTTTTCATCATCATGATCAGTAGATCGGGGTGCTATTCTTTTGACTTTATATGTGTTCATCTAAATCATGAGTGCATGTGATTGAATGAAATCCTTGATTGTGACTGTTATAGATCACAAAACCAAGCTATGAGCATTGATCCTACATATTAAGTTTCTAAGGCTTCTGAACTGATCTTCTTTAGTTTTCTCACGGATCTGATAAGCTTATATGCATTCCTTCCATCTTATTTATTATTTTATTTTTATTATTATTTTTTTTATTATATATTAGTCCCTCTATCCCATTTTAAGAATCCTTCATTCTATTTTGGGAGGTCCCAAATTAAGAGTCTCTCTAAAAAGTCAACGTAATTAATTTAACTACACACTCGATCTCCAAATTTTACCATTTATTGTATAGAACTCTCTGACCTTTTATTATTTGATGTGACCTTGGGATTTTAATTACTAGAAAGTTGGAGTACAAATTTTTACAACAAAGTAAACTTAAAAAATGCTCTCTTAATTTGGGACGGAGGGAGTATTTTTTTGAGCCGAATCTTGTTTCTATATTGATATGGCCCATGAAATCACAGCAGTATTATTTACTTTTTGTTATTCATTTTTTCGGCAAATGCAGTGGAATCAATTATTAACTACTAATTTCATCTATTCATCTTTAGATGTCTCATGAAATCAGAATCATCTTATTCTCAGTCTTTCCATCTTTTCTTTTCCTATGTATATATATATATATATATTCCCTCCGTCTTTTGGATATCCCACAATAAGTGTCCACTTTCCTAAATTGTCATATAGCTTTTACTTACTTTCCAAAACAACCCATATAATAAAGACAAAGTAATATTTATTTGTGGTCCCAAAACAAGCAAAAAGTCAAACACCCATCACATCTAAGGGTAAAATTGGAAAGTGGCCCTTTATGAACAAAAAAAAATAAAATATATATATATATAATATAACTTTCTTAAACAAGGTACAAAATGAAAGTGGACACTTATTATGGGACGGAGGGAGTATGAATTTTTTGAGTTGGATCTTTGCAACTAGTGGTATGGCCTATGGCGTCGGTGCCATCCCAATGGTTCATTTATTAATTCATCGATACTTTTTTCTGCCAAGGAATCTTTTTGGTGAATGGATAGAGTTTTAAAACTGCAGGTCATATATGGACTAGAAACTTATATTTGGATGAAGTTTATTGCGGTTGGCAGGTTGTATCATAGCTTCAGGCAGGAATTGAAAATAATAAGACCACTTTCCAGTTTAAATGCACAGAAACCACAACTGATCACTGGAATCAAAATTTTAGAGATCCTTTTACTTCTGTACAAAAAACACTTTAATTTTTGCTTAATCCAACCTCAACAATAATTTAAGGTGGTCTATAAACTGAAAGCTAGGTCTGATCAATAGTGTGCCAAAATGATAAAAAAAAGAATCAACCACTGAAAAGATGCCAGTCCACCTCCCATCCTTAGTTAAAGCATGCATGCATACGTAAGAGAAATATATATATATATATATATAAATACACACAAATACATTTATATTTCTACTTATAACATGCATACCTAAAAGAAATGAGGCAAATGTGAAGAGGCGGAAAATACTCTTTGGCACATTCTAGCAGCAATGAAATAGGTCCACTATTCGAACCATTGTACTAAACTCTTTCTTTCTTAACCTCCTTCACTAGGACCAACATGATTCAAGAATTAAGCACCTTTATATCTGAAGCTTGGTCATGGTGGTGGCAAAGCAACAATGGCCACGACGAGCTTGCACGTACTCTTCTCACCCTTGCACTTGTCATCCTCGCCATTTGTTGGTATTCATTGATGTTCATAAAAAAATCAAGAAAGGGACACCCACCATTGCCACCAGGTCCGAGAGGTCTCCCCCTCGTCGGGAACCTTCCGTTTCTTGATCCTGAGCTCCACACCTACTTTACGAGCTTGGCTCGAACCTATGGTCCGATCCTTACCCTCAGGCTCGGTACAAAGGTTGGTATCGTGGTCACCTCGCCGGAAATGGCCCGTGAGGTGCTCAAAGACCAAGACATCACCTTTGCCAACCGCGACGTCCCAGTTGCCGGCAAGGAGGTCACGTATGGTGCCTCTGACATAGTGTGGACTCCATATGGGCCCGAGTGGCGGATGTTGAGGAAGGTTTGTGTCCGAGAAATGCTCAGCAATACCACCCTCGACACTGTCTATGCCCTCCGCCGCCTGGAAATCCGCCAGACAGTCGGGTATTTCTACAGTCATATCGGGTCTCCAGTCAACGTAGGTGAGCAACTATTCCTTACCGTCCTCAACGTGATTACTAACATGTTATGGGGTGGTACAGTCAAGGGGGAGGAAAGAGCCAGCATTGGGGCGGAGTTCCGGCAGGTGGTGGCGGAGATTACAGAGCTGTTAGGGAAGCCTAACGTGTCAGATTTTTACCCTAGTTTGGCCCGGTTTGACTTTCAAGGAATCCGAAAGCAGATGAAGGGATTGGCACGAAGGTTCGATCGGATTTTTGATATGATGATCGATCAACGGCTAAAAATGGTCGGTAGTAAAGAGAGTAAGGATTTTTTACAGTTTCTGTTGCTGCTAAAAGATGATGGAAATGAAAAAATACCTCTAACAATGACCCAGCTCAAAGCTCTTCTAATGGTATGCTTCACCTTTTTTTTTTCCTCCTTTCATACTGGTAGCTTTTATTGTGAAAAAATTGTTTTCTATGTGTACTTCTGCTCATCATAAATTAATATGTTAACAACTAGCTTTAATTCATGTCAAAGTGTGGTAACTTTTTTTATTTATAATAAAAATGGTGTTGAGTAACCATTTTTAGTTCTTTTTATTACTAGCTAGATAGATAGTAGGGCCTAGGGGCTTTTACCATGTAGATATATTTTTTTTCCGTCTATGTAGGGAGCAGACAGTATTTATGTGCACACAACAATATTATATTAATATCATAATGTCAAAATAAATCGCAACAAACGGACTTGCCCAACTGATTCTGGCTCCTTGCTCTAGAAAAGTTCCAACGATTCTTGTAGTTTGGGTTGCATTAACCTACCTCGGAGTATAGTGAAAGTGTCAATTGAAGAGGAGACAAATAATTTGTTCTCTCCACATAGCCTTTGTTGAGGTAATTTGTCATTATCCTGTACTAGGAATAACTTGCACATTAAAATGGTGAAAGCACCAAGTAGGGATAGATTTAAATAATATACTTTTTGGCTGTTTGTAACCTATATTTTATAACTGATGAGAGGCAATAAGACATTTTAAATTATAGTACCAAAGACAACGACGGTCTAATTGAAAAAGAAACCTGGTTGGTCTGGAGTTCTTACGTTGTTCAAAAACAGTTTATTCTTACTTTAGCCATATCATTGTGCTTCCAAATAAGATCGGTATCTGTTTGTATGGGTAAAACATCATAATGTTGTCAACAAGAGATGTACCTTGATTTAGGATTTTTGTTAAGGTAAAGAAATATTGATATGTGCATTTGATTAATTGGTGCCCCAAGAAAAGCTGATTTTTCCTGTAGCATATGAATTTTTTGTACTGTTGTGTTAGGAAACCATGGAATTGAGGCATTTTGACTTTGAACTACTAAGTTTACCGTTTTTGAGTGAAAAGAGAAATAATGGATACAATGTATTGTATTGTATTGAAGGGTAAGAGATGATTTACAATGAGCTAACAAGAGTCCTATTTATAGCTAACCAAGCTAGCATATACAGAGAATATTCCTAATCTAAATTAGGAATGTAATCATACAGAATATAATATATATGATTTACATAATATATACTAACAGCCCCTCTCAAACTCAAGGTGGTAAAATGGATACTAGCTTGAGTTTGGAAACCAAATCTTGAAGACGTCCTGGAGGATGACTTTTGGTGAAGATATCAGCAGTCTGATCAGCGGAAGAAATAGAGACAAGCTGAATGGTACCACTAGTTAGATGATGACGCACAAAATGACAATCAATCTCAATGTGTTTTGTGCGTTCGTGGAAAACGTCATTGTGAGCAATCTGAATAGCGCTCTGATTGTCACAATGAATAGTAGTGGCAGTAGAGTGAACAACTCCTAAGTCCTCAAGTAACCAACGGAGCCAGATTAGTTCTTGAGTAGCGTCAGCCAAGGCACGATACTCTGCTTCTGTACTAGAGCGAGCAACAACAGTTTGCTTTTTACTTCGCCATGAGATAAGAGAATCGCCAAGAAAGAAGCAATATCCCGTAGTAGATCGTCGATCAGTAGGATCACCTGCCCAGTCCGCATCAGAATAAGCACGAAGCTCAAGGGAAGAATGAGCAGAAAAGTGTAGGCCATGAAACATAGTTCCCTTGATATATCGGAGAATTCGAAGAACAGCGGCATAATGAGTTGATCGAGGAGCAGAGAGAAACTGACTGACAAGGTGAACTGCATAGGCAATATCAGGACGAGTAACTGTCAGATAGACCAGACTCCCCACTAACTGGCGATATAAAGTAGGATCATCAAGAAGAGTGCCATCCATAGGAGTGAGCTTAGAGTTAAGCTCAAGAGGAGTAGAACATGTCTTGTTATCTGTGAATCCAGCACGAGTAAGAAGATCCGAGGAATACTTGGCTTGGGAAAGATAGTAGCCGTCTGTGCTAGAAGTGATTTCAAGTCCCAAAAAGTAACTGAGTTTCCCAAGATCCTTCATCTCAACATGCTGACTGAGATAGGTTTTGAGAGCCGAAATCCCTGTCAAATCATCTCCAGTGATAATCATATCATCCACATAAAGAAGAAGTAAAATTGTACCATTATCTGACTTGCGGATGAAGAGGGCAGAGTCATGGGAACTAGACGTGAACCCAAAATTTCCAATAATAGTGCTGAACTTGGCGAACCAAGCCCGAGGGGCTTGTTTAAGACCATAGAGAGCCCGACGAAGTTTGCATGCTTGATTAGGGGAGTGATGATAACCAGGGGGAGGGCGCATGTAGACCTCTTCAGTGAGATCACCATGAAGAAATGCATTTTTCACATCCATTTGGAATAATTCCCAATGGCGAACTGCAGCAACGGCAATGAGGCTGCGAACTGAAGTAAGGCGGGCAACCGGGGCAAAGGTCTCTGAAGGCTTAAAAACACTTTAGTATTTTGTATTTATACCTAAATTCACTTTGGGCCCTCTACTTCTGATTGCAATACTTTGGACCCTATGGTTTCAGTATTGTTTCAATTAAGGACAACTTATAACTCCGAGGAAAAAAAAAATATGGAAAAGCTCATTTTGGATTCAAAACATGTGAGTCTTTTAAATTTCAGCCCATCGCCCACAATCACTGCAGCACTTCCCTTTGCCAGTCGATTGAGTGGAGTTGTTAGATGTTGCCATCACTTGACTTTGCCATGTTTTTGGGTCTTGGTCTCTCTGTTTCTCTATTTTCTCTCTTGGTCGTATATCTATATCGTATGTATATAACTACATATACACATATTATGTTAAATGGAGGGAAACTTAAAAGACCCGCATGTTTTGGCGCTAAAATGAACTTTTCCGTCCTTTTTTTTCTAACGGTGTTACAAGTTGTCCTTAATTGAAACAATACTGAAACTATAGGGCTCTAAGTGTTACAAATTGGAAGTAGAGGGCCCAAAGTGAAATTTGGGTATAAGTACAGGGTACTAAAGTATTTTTAAGCCTTTTTGAGAATATGAAAAAGCCAGGGGGTCTCAATTTCATGCTGCCAAACTGCTGATTCTGATTCATTGTTGTACATAATATAATTAAATCATGAACTAACTCGTGTGTTTGTATATATATTTTGACAGGATATGGTGGTGGGCGGGACAGACACAACCTCAAACACAATGGAGTTTGCCATGGCTGAGATTATGAACAAACCAGAAGTGATGAGAAAACTCCAGCAAGAATTGGATGCAGTAGTTGGAAAAGACAGCATAGTGGAAGAGGGTCACCTTCCGCAACTACCATACTTACACGCCGTAATGAAAGAGGCTTTGCGGTTGCACCCAGCGGTCCCACTCTTCGTGCCTCACTGCCCCTCAAAGACCTCTATAATCGGAGGCTACACAATTCCAAAGGGCGCTCGTGTTTTCTTTAATGTGTGGGCTATACACAGAGACCCGTCTGTTTGGAAAAACCCGTTGGAGTTTGATCCCGAGAGGTTTATGAATGGTAAATGGGATTTTAGTGGAAATGACTTCAGTTTTTTCCCGTTTGGGTCCGGCAGAAGAATTTGTGCGGGGACTCCATTGGCCGAGAGGATGTTCTTGTTTTCACTTGCTTCACTTTTACATTCTTTCGAGTGGAAATTGCCCATAGGAGAGAAATTAGATCTGTCGGAGAAGTTTGGGATTGTGTTAAAGAAGAAGATACCTCTTGTCGCTATCCCGACACCAAGGTTATCCAATCCAGCCCTATATGAGTGATTTGGATGGAATAAGTTGGACATTTGGGTTAAATAATTAAGTGGAAAGAAGATAATAATATGCATTTACTTGCATGTTTAATCTTTATGTTCAACTTGTATTCTCATTGAACTATTATATGTATGTTTTAAGCCTTGTTGGTATGTTCAACTTGTATTCTCATTGAACTATGCACTCCTGTTTCAATCCCTTTTGTGTATAAATATATATATATATATATATATATTTGAAATTTCCCCCATAGGTGCGAGAAAAGCAAGTACTTAGCAGAGCATTCTTCGTACTTAAAATGGGTCTTAAACTAAACATCACGGCAGATTTATAAAATTTGGCATTTATGACGTCATAAAAAATGACTTAGACTGTTAGACAGATGCAACATTTTAACAAGAGATTTACCATTTAAGTACACACATAAAGGATTTAGTGCTAATCTTCTACTTTATAATGAATAATGACCCAATCTTTCATTTTTATTTATTTATTTTTCTGGGATACATTTTTGATAGCTTCTTTGGGAATGAATGTTTATAATGCATGAGATCAATATCGGTCTTACTTTTAAAACTAGTATTGGTGGGATACATTTTTTAGAAATAAGCCTTGTATTGAGAGGGATAAAAGATGGTGTATTTAGTCCCACTTAAATATATATATATATATATATACAGTCCGGATCTTAAGCGGGTGTGAAAAGACGGATCACTTTTAGCGACGAAAATGTCACTTTTAGCGACGAAATTTTTCGTCGCTAAAAATAGCGACATTTTCGTCGCTAAAAGTGGTCCGCCCCAAAGTCCGCCCCTTAACACCCGCACTTGATCCTCATTATATATATATATATATCTTTTACGGAGCAGGTGGTACCTCGGGCAAATAGAAGACTAAAAAAAATTATCAAGATCCTTGTGGTCTAGTGGCATCACTCACCCTCCCCCAAGTGAGAGGTTGAGGGTTCCATTCGTCCTAGGGGGAGTGATTTGAGGGATTTTCCCCGCCCATGGGCTCAAGTGTGTAGTATGGGTATGCTTTGGTAGGTCCTAGACTAGGTGGGTTTACATGTGTGTGTCCTTGCATAAGTCAAAAAAAAAAAAGACTAAAAAAAATTGAGAGACGGAAATATACAGTCATTATCAAGAAAAAAGGGTAAATTATATAGACACTCCTCATGTATTGCATTTTTTCACTAATACCCATTAAAATAAAATTCGACAAATTGACCCCCTCAACTATGATTTTTCTGCTTAAATTGACCCCTCAAATAGTTGAAGGGTCAATTTGTTGAGGGTTTTTTTTTTTAAAAATTTAGGGGGTACTAATGAAAAATGACAATACATAAGGGGTATCTATGTATTTTACAGAGTCACACACACAAAAAAAAATACCAAACTAGAGAGACCATCTGGATAGATTGATTGTTCATAACCTTATTTCTACGAGTCAGACATACATACATACTAGGAGGGTGGCCCGTGCAACGCACAGGCGTCAGATTTGCTCGAAAAATATATATATATATATATTTTTAATGTATACACGAAAGAGAAATAAGTTCTATTAATTCTTAAGATGGTGTTACAAAAAAGAGTAAGGTTATGCTTCTCAAATAATGTGGCAGTTGGGCTAGTTAAATAACTTCTAATCAAAATTCAACTGGTCCCACTGTATTAAACCTGACCTCACTGCCACATCATTTGAGAAACACTTTGGGGATAAAAATTTGGGAAGCATAACATTACTCTACAAAATATATGCTTGGACAACAACTATATTAATTGACGTTAAACCTACAATTTCTTGTTGAATAAAATAGTACTAATAAAAAAATTCTCAATAATTTAAAGTGAAGAATTTTATAGACTGATATTTACTTGTTATTTCTTTGACCAGTTAGAAATTGTGTTTAGAATTTGTAGGAAAAAAAATCTTGAGTTAAAGTTGTCACGCCCCGGAGTAGTGAAAATTATAGGAAAATAAAATTTTCCTTTCTGAATCCGTGAGCCATGACTAGTTACATAAGACTGATATGTCCTTACAAGTATTCTAACATGGTTATATTATAAGTAGGAAATGCAAAACGTCTAATAGTATTTATGGGAGAGCTTAAGTGTTCGATACTAAGCTATTACAACAGTTCCAAATGAAAATCACAAAAGATAAGTTTGGACGATCGACGCCACTTAAAATATTATAACAGACAAAAAATAGTTTTAAGCATAAAGGAAATCTTAATATGATAAAAAGCTAGATTCTTTCATTCAACTGGCATGCATATTCATGCCCTTCATCGACGTACTCCTCTAGGTAGTCCCCCTCGGGGTAAACTTCCTGAAAGTCTCCCTCTTGAGGATCAAGGTACTCCTCCTGGTAGTTGCCTGGATAGGCTTTTTCATTATAACTTGGACGTAATATGTTGAGGGCAAATAGAGCTGTTAGCTTTTGAAGCTAAGTGAGCTGGTCTAACTAGCGCTCCTAATATAAACAATAATATACGAACATGACGATAATATGGAATAACATTTTATACGCATATCTTAACAAGTATAATTGATGCATGGTTGTTATGAGTGAGATAGTAACAACAAAATGCACAATCGATATATTCAACTTTACTCAATCACTTTGGGATTTTCAGACACAACACTTGACTCGTATGACTTGTTACATTTCCAGTGTAACGCCATTAGCTTAGAGTATAATGATCACTTGCTATCGTTGCCTATCAGGGCCCAATTGCAGTTTTGGTTTAAAAGATTACGATCACTTTACTCGTAGGTACTCATGACCTTGCCTGGAGAATAGAATAGTTACTTCGCTATCGTCTCCTTTCAGAGCCCAATAGCATTAGAAATGGTAACCATTTTATTCAAGACTTAAATGGATATTTTGCTATCATCGCCTATTAAATCCAATAGCTTGTATATATTTTGCTATTGTCGCCTATCAGTGCTTAATAGCTTGTAAACATTTTTGCTATCATCGCTTAACATGGCCCAATAGCTTGTAAATGTTTTTGCAATCGTCGCCTAACAGGGTCCAATAGCATTTAGAAGTATAACCATTGATTCGACTGTACTACTCAGACCACTACGATATACTTAAACATGTGTGTCACGACCCATCTTGTTAACGTGCGAAAACAGGACACGTGGCAAGCCATCAAGGCTTATTTAGTTCATTAAAGTAAAATCGCTGCGGAAAACATAAGTAAAAACCTTTAAAATCAGAGTTAGAAAGAAAAGTTTTACCCAATTGGAAACACTTCCAAAAGAATACATTTTGAAGAACAGAGGTCCAGTCGACTGATCGGGGACCCAGTCGACTGACCATCAAAAGCAGTAAGTTTAAAAGATCAATAACCCGGTCCAGTCGACTGTGTTGGGGACCCAATCAACTGGTGCTTAAATTTATCAGTCGACTGAAGTTGTCCGGTCAACTGATACTTAATTAAAGCAGAATCACTTGCCCTGGGGCATCATCCAGTCGACTGTTTTCTCAACTCAGTCGACTGATTCCCAAACATACAAGGCAGTGTTCAGTTCAAAACAGTAATCCAGTCGACTGAATAAGAAACCAGTGGACTGATCTGCATCAGCATACCAAGCATTCTGCAGAAATGCAACTTTAGGCCTTCCGATTTAAAACCAACGCAAGCACAGGATATACCAACAATTCAAAACATAACTACAAGAGTTTACTAGCGATTACAATACTACAATCTCTCCTAAGATTCCAAACTAAACATGTTAAGAACTCCCAAATCCTAATACAAGTTTAAGGAAAAGAGAACAAAAGATTTGAATAAGGTGATTCCCCGACGTTCCTCAATGGCCTCACTCCTCACGTTTTTTCTTATCTTTCTTCTTACCTACAATGAAGTAAATCTCCACTGCTCAGCTATATGCTGAGTGCACAAGTTATAATATATGCAATATATGACAAAACATGCTTTAATCTCATAAATCATATCATTAGTCTCTAGGGAGAAAAATATGCCTTTATCCGGTAGAGGCAAGTCCAAGCCTTAAACTGCAATGTCAATGGCTAGTCCAAGCCTACAACCATTACATCCCCCAAGTGCCCTGGTAAGTCCAAGCCTTAAACCATGCACAGTAGCCTTCACTACTATAATTCTCAAACATCGAGAAGCTTACTCTGGCATGAATTTGTATAGGTCCCCCCTTTGACTCACATAGACAACTCAATGTGCTCGCATAATTTAGACATGCTTTTCACATTTAAGCGTGTGCATAATTAACGGGCCTAAGATTAACACATGAATTTTGCCCGGATCACAATTTCGTCGTCGCAATATAAAGCATGTATTTCTCTATATTTCACAAGTTAGAACTTCATACCTCGTGCGATTTCCTCCAAACTTTGAAAGATCGACTAGAGGGCCAATTAAACGTCGGATCTCAGATTTGAGGTGATTCTTACAAGTTTTGCTAGGTTTTCCCCAAAAGTCTAGAAATTAGATTCTTACAGAAGTTTGCCAAACATGGCCTAAGTGGTATCAAAATGAAGATCTTACCTCCATGAGTTCAAATCTCGAATTTGGGAAAAATCTGACGGACGAAAGGTCGCCGATCGTCATCGCAAAGCCCGTAGGATCAAATCTCCTTCTTCTCTCCTCTCTCAAGATATTACATGAAGTTTGTAAGAAATGACAATTTCATCCACTACTATTTATAGACAAACTCTTCGAGAATTGCGTTTACTTTCCCGCGAGTTTCTTAAACACCTAATTAACTCCTGAAAACTTCGCACACGTCAATTTTATAACTTTACGAGTGAAAACTACCAATTACAAGAGTTTTCAATTAAGTCTTGTTTGGATCCAAAATATATGTCCAAAAATAAAATTCTGTGAAATCTCTACACAACCTACCTCTAATATAACATGACACTCACGTTCTCACCATAGTTCTACAAATGATATACAACGATGACAGAATTACCAGAAATTATACTACATAGGTATAATTTACTATTCATAAAATCAGGTAAAATCAAATAACATTTAAAATCACATAAATGTCATTTACTCATGTAATGCAATCTCGATTACCAATTACCCGTGTCCTTACTGACACCTTACCGTTAACTCATAGTCAACCTCAAACCAATTATCAAATTACATTGATAAACTTACAATTTCAATTATGCATGATAAAACTTATGAAATTTTGATACAGGTGTGACAACTCTCTCCTCCTAAAAAGGAAGTTTGTCCCCAAACTTTACCTCATACGTCAAACAGGTACGGGTACTCATTCTTCATCTCTTTCTCACTTTCCCATGTAGCCTCTTCAATCGTGTGGCTACGCAATATCACTTTTACCATTGGAATGGTCTTCGTTCTTAGTACTTGTTATTTCAGATCTAAGATTTCTACTGGATATTCTATATAGGTTAAGTCCTCTTGAATCTGTAATGGTTCTGGTACCATAATCTTACTAGTATCTGTCATACATCGTCTCAACATCGACACATGAAATACATTGTGCACATGTTCCAACTCTGATGATAACGTCAAACGGTAAGCCACTGGACCTACCCTTTCTAGGATCTCAAAAGGTCCTACGAATCTCGGATTGAGTTTCCCCCTCTTTCCGAATCGAACAATGTCTTTTGAAGGCGCTACTCGTAAGTATACAAAGTCTCCAATTTCAAATACTAGCGGTTGTCGCTTAGGGTCCGTATAGCTCTTATATCGGCTCTGAGCTATCTTGAATCGCTCCTGGATTAACTTCAGCTTCTCAGTAGTCACCTGTATTAGTTCAGGTCCTAACATTAATTTTCTTTCTCCAACCTTGGTCCAACAAATTGGTTATTGACACTTACGGCCATACAACGCTTTGTATGGTGCCATTTCAATACTCGACTGAAACCCGTTGTTGTAAGCAAATTCAATTAACGGTAAGTGCTTTTCCCAATCACTACCAAAGTCTAGGACACAAAGTCTCAACATGTCTTCCAAGGTCTGAATCGTCCGTTCTGACTGTCCATCGGTCTGGGGATGAAATGCAGTACTAAAGCTCAACTTGGTACCTATAGCCTTCTGTAGGCTTCCCCAAAACCTCGATGTAAAGCTACTATCGCGATCTAATACAATCACTGCTGGAACTCCATGTAGTCTTACAATCTCTTTCATATACAACTCGGCTAACTTAGACGGTTTAGTCGTCTTGATCGGTAGAAAATGCGCTGATTTTGTCAAGCAGCTAACTATAACCTAAATCTTGTCATTCTTGTTAGAAGATCGCGGAAATCCAGAAACGAAGTCCATTGCAATCTCATCCCATTTCCACTTTGACACAGGTAATGGTTGAAACAGCCCCGTAGGTACTTGTCTTTCTGCCTTGACTTGCTGACATGCTAAACACTCTAAAACATACTTAGCAACTTTCTGCTTCATACTTTTCCACCAAAAGTTCTCTCATAAATTTTGGTACATTTTGTTACTTCCCGGATGCACTGAGTACCTAGTACTATGAGCCTCTTCTAAAAGTCGTTCTTTCAAGTCCCTTACATTTGGCATACACAATCAGTTCCCAAGCATCAACACTCCTTGTTGCAATGCAAATCCAGGTCATTTTCCCAAAGGCATTTCATCTCTCATTTTGCACAGGTAAACATCGTGAAACTGTTCCTTCTTGATCTCATTAATAATATTTGAGTATGCTATAATCGCCATCATTAAGCCACCACTAGTTTATGGAATCACATCCAACTCTAAACGTTCCATGTCTCTGATCAATTCTTTTTGACTAGTTAGCTCATTGGCTAAGTTTCTCGGCGTCTTCCGGCATAAGGCATCGGCTACTACATTAGCCTTTCCCGGATGATACTCTATCGAAAGATCGTAATCTTTCATCAACTCTAACCATCTCCTCTGTCTCATGTTCAAGTCTCGTTGTGTGAACAAGTATTTCAAGCTCTTGTGGTCCGTGAAAATCTCGCACTTTTCTCCATACAAATAGTGTCGCCAAATCTTCAAAGCACAGATTACTGCGGCCAATTCAAGGTCATGAGTCGGATAATTAACCTCGTGTGTCTTCAATTGTCTAGAAGCATAGGCAATTACTTTACCACCTTGCATCAGTACACACCCCAACCCTTGATGAGACGCATCACTGTAGATTACAAATCCTTCAATTCCCGATGGTATTGTTAGGATAGGTGCTCTCGTTAACCGTGACTTCAACTCTTGGAAACTATCTTCACACTCTTGGCTCTATTCAAACGTAATGCCCTTTCTCATTAACTTTGTCATAGGTAGCAAAATTCTCGAGAAGTACTCAATGAAACGGCGGTAGTATCCCGCTAATCCTAAGAAACTTCAAATTTTGGATACGGACGTCGGCCTCTGCCAATTAGATATAGCTTCTACCTTGTGAGGATCAACTGAAACCCCATTTTTGTCAAGCATATGACCAAGAAAAGTAATGCTAGGTAGCCAGAATTCACATTTCTTAAATTTCCCGATTAGTTGCTTCTCTCACAATCTCTAAAGTATCAACCTTAAATGGTTTTCGTGTTCCGTCTCACTCGGCGAATAAATCAGAATGTCATCAATGAACACTATCACGAAATCATCCAAGTAGTCCTTAAAAACTCGGTTCATAAGATCCATAAATGCGGCTAGTGCATTTGTAACTCCAAATGGCATGACTAAGAACTCATAATGTTCGTAGTGTGTCCTAAAAGCTATTTTTTCTACATCCTCGGCCTTTACTTTCAACTGATGATAGCCTGATCTCAAGTCGATCTTTGAAAACACTTGCACCCCACGAAGTTGGTCAAATAGGTCATCATTTCTCGGTAATGGGTACTTATTTTTGATTGTCAACTTGTTTAACTCTCGGTAATCCACACACATATGCATTGAACCGTCTTTCTTCTTCACAAATAACACTGATGCTGGGTTGAATGAACCCTTTGTCAAGTAGTTCTTGTAGTTGAACTTTCAATTCCTTCAATTCTATAGGTACCATTCTATATGGTGCTTTGGATACAGGTCTCGCTTCTGGCATAACCTCTATGGTAAACTCTTTCTCTTTCTCTCTCTCAATCAGAATGTCTGGAAAGTCATCCGAAAATACATTTGAATATTCTCGCACTATTGAAATATCTTCTACTCTTGGTTCAGTCGCTGAGACATCAGTCACTGAACATAGGAATCCTCGACATCCCTTTCTTAACAACTTACCCCTCGGATAGCCGAAATTAAATATGGTGGTGGTGTAACCCCACTCCCTTGGAAACAAAAGCTTCCATGCACCGGTGATCAAAAATTAACTTCTTTTCGCTCACAGCCTATGGTAGCTTGGTTAAAAGCTAACCAATCCATTCCTAGTATCACATCAAAGTGGTTCACAACAATTGGTATAAGGTCTACAGTCATTAACTTCTCACCTAGTTGAATCTCACAATTCTTGTACACCGTAGGTCACTATTGATTTACTAAGGGGTACGACAACAAATAATTCATATCCTAAAGATGCCGAATTAACATTCAAATGTTCAACAAAGGCATGCGATACAAATGAATGCGTAAATCCTGAGTCAACAAGTATGCGTGCTAAGTGTGAACATATAAGCACCATACCTGAGACTACTGTCTCTGAAACAGCCATGTCTCCTGGGTTCATCTAGTATGCTCTCCCCTGACGTTGCTCTGTCCTTTGTCTCCCATCGTTAGACTATCTAGGCTTCGACCCACTAGAAGCCATAGAACTAGCTCCTTGCTGGGAATGCCTCCTTGGACAATCCTTGGCTTGGTGTCCAAACACTCCATAATCATAACACTTACCCCTTATGTCAGGAGTTGAATTTGTACTACCCCCTCCTTGGTTCCTATTCTGGGTTTTGGTCATGAAACATTGGCCTGAGTGTGGTCGATTGAAAAGTGAACACAATGGTATGTTACTTGGTGTCCTATTGAAATCACTTAAACTAGAACCATAGCCTCTTTGAAACGGCCTCTTGCAAGATCCGCCTTGGTTCCTATCACCACTCTCATTTCCCCGTTTACCGTACTGATTCTGCCTCGATCTTTCCACATTCCACTCTCAGCCACAAGCGTTGTTTGTTGCACTGCTGCCACAGTCGAATGCTCATACGTTTCTACCCTTAAACAAATATTTTCCCTTAAACCCTATTCGAATTTCCTTGCCCTATCTTCCTCCTCAGGCACTGAACCCTTTCCAAATCTCAACAAAGCGTTATACTTGGAAGTATACTCAGTTACAGTTATGTCCCCTTGCTTGAGGTTATCAAACTCTCGCTTTTTCGCATTATAGGCGGCTCGCGGAAAGAACCGGTGATTGAATTCCGCCTTGAACCCCTCCCAAGTAATCGGTGCCCCTTGATCTAGAACACTTACCCACCAATTCTGGGCTTCACCCTTCAATACATCACTTATATTTTCTATTTTCTCCCTATCGGTCATTGGGATAGATCGGAAGATTCGTTCCACGTCCATTATCCAATGTTCAGCGAGCGTTGGGTCGGGTGTCCCATGGAATTCCATTGGTTTCTTTCGAGCAAATTGTTCAGATACTGATCTCATACCTCTATTCTCAGGTGCATGCACTACAACTATTGGTTCTACTTTAATTAGAGGCGTTGGAGGTAATCGTTCTACTATGTTTCGGATCATATCTCCCATATTCCCCATCATTTCTGCCATTTCATTCATACGTCAGGTATGCGGTGATAATTCTCGATCACCCATGATTGTTCAACCTGTTAATCTCGATACATAAACACTATGCATGTATGATAAGAATAATATCATGTATGTAAAACAACATACATATGCATCAAACATCTCTACTATGTATGGATGCACTCTAGAACATGTAACAATTCACTCAATACTCCACTCGTCATTGAACGTTCCCAAAGGTTTGTTACCTATAGCTCTGATACCAATAAATGTCACTACCCATCCCGATTACGTGCAGAAATAGGACACATGGCACATCATCAAGGCTTATCCAGTTCATTAAAGTAAAACTGCTGTGGAAAACATAAGTAAAAACCTTGAAAATCAGAGTTAGAAAGAAAAGTTTTACCCAATTAGAAACACTTCCAAAAGAATACATTTTGAAGAACAGAGGTCCAGTCGACTGATCGGGGACCCAATCGACTAACCGTCAAAAGCAGTAAGTTTAAAAGATCAACAGCCAGGTCCAGTTGACTGTGTCGGGGACCCAGTCTACGGGTGCTTAAATTTATCAGTCGACTAAAGTTGTCCGGTCGACTGATACTTAATTCAAGTAGAATCACCTGCCCTGGGGCATCATCCAGTCAACTGTTTTCTCAACTCAGTCGACTGATCCCCAAACATACAAGGCAGTGTTCAGTTCAAAATAGTGATCCAGTCGACTGAATAAGAAACCAATTGACTGATCTACATCAGCATACCAAGCATTCTGCAGAAATGCAAGTTTAGGCCTTCCGATTTAAAACCAACGCAAGCACAGGATATACCAACAATTCAAAACATAACTACAAGAGTTTACTAACCATTACAATACTACAATCTCTCCCAATATTCCAAACTAAACATGTTACGAACTCCCAAATCCTAATACAAGTTTAAGGAAAATAGAACAAAAGATATGAACAAGGTGAGTCCCTGGCGTTCCTCAACGGCCTCACTCCTCACGTTTTTTCTTATCTTTCTTCTTACCTGCAATGGAGTAAATCTCCACTGCTCAGCTATATGCTGAGTGCACAAGTTCTAACATATGGAATATATGACAAAACATGCTTTAATCTCATAAATCATATCATTAGTCTCTAGGGAGAAAATACGCATTCATCTAGTAGGGGCAAGTCCAAGCCTTAAACCGCGATGTCAATGGCTAGTCCAAGCCTACAACCATTACATCCCCTCAGTGCCCTGGTAAGTCCAAGCCTTAAACCATGCACAGTAGTCGTCGCTACTATAATTCTCAAACATCGAGAAACTTACTCCTGTATGAATTTGTATAAGTCCCCCCTTTGACTCACATAGACAACTCAATGTGCTCGCATAATTTAGACATGCTTTTCACATTTAAGCGCGTGCATAATTAATGGGCCTAAGATTAATACATGAATTTTTCCTGGATCACAATTTCGTCGTCGAAATATAAATCATGTATTTCTCTATATTTCACAAGTTAGAACTTCATACCTTGTGTGATTTCCTCCAAACTTTGAAGGATCGACTAGAGGGCCAATTGAACGTCGGATCTTAGATTTGAGGTGATTCCTACAAGTTTTACTGGGTTTTTCCCAAAATTCTAGAAATTAGATTTTTACAAAAGTTTGTCAAATATGGCCTAAGTGGTATCAAAATGAAGATCTTACCTCCACGAATTCAAATCTCGAATTTGGGAAAAATCTGACGGACGAAAGGTCGCCGATCATCGTCACAAAGCCCGTAGGATCAAATCTCATTTCTCTCTCTTCTCCCAAGATATTACATGAAGTTTGTAATCCAGTACTATTTATAGATAAACTCGTCGGGAATCGCGTTTACTTTCCTGTGAGTTTCTCAAACACCTAATTAACTCCTGAAACTTCGCACATGTCCATTTTATAACTTTACGAGTGAAAGCTACCAATTACAAGAGTTTTAGATTAAGTTTTGTTTGGATCCAAAATATACGTCCGAAAATTAAAATCTCTACACAACCTACCTCTTATATAACGTGACACTCACGTTCTTACCATAGTTCTCCAAATTATATACAACGATGACAGAATTACCAGAAATTATACTACACATGTATAATTTACTATTCATAAAATCAGGTAAAGTCAAATAACATTTAAAATCACATAAATGTCATATACTCATATAATGCAATCTCGATTACCAATTACCCGTGTCCTTACTGATACCTTACCATTGACTCACACTCAACCTCAAACCAATTATCAAATAACATTAATAAACTCACAATTTTCAATTATGCATGATAAAACTTATGAAATTTTGATACGGGTGTGACAATGTGTAACAATATATCCTGATTGGTCTCCTCGACTAACAATTCGTACGTCAACTTTGACATCAAGACTCAACTAGGTTCATATAAGTATTCATGCGAGTGAGTGACATATGATATAACAAGTATGAAGCATAATAGTTGAGCTAACATGAAGTGTATAGTTATCTAAACATATGATCTCATATAACATGCTGAGTTTCCTATACAAGTGTGGGCCCTATCAGTAAGTTTATTTATGACCGAGTCAGAAAGTCACTAAACTTAAAGGGACAGGTCTACACATTATTCTAAGTGTCACACCCCGACGTAGCATAAATAAGGAAAGCGTTTAATTTCCTTTATGGACCCGTAGGTCGTGACAGTTTGAAGGATCGATTCTGTCCCAAACGTCAACAACAAAAAACATAATAATCAGAGCAGAGCAATCAAGGCTTACAAATATTTTTCTAACTTATTACATATTACAATACGGAGTCAACTAAGGCACAAGCCGCCTTAAAACAAAACAATATCTATCATCTATTATAGTCGTCCTTATTACAAAACTAACTTAAAACATAGGATATTGATAACAGTTCTATCTTCCAAAACAGCCGTTCTCAGTTTGCATAATCATAGGGCCCAGCATAGTCATAACCTGAAAAGCCTAGACACAAATGTCCAGGACGCATCAACGCCGTCAGCCTCAAGAAGCTGGTGAGTATTAAAAACATAACTTTGAATGTAACACATACTCATTTACCATTTCCCAATTCCCATTTAATTTAACAAGTTTACATTAAAGTAAGGAGTTCATTTTTAGAAAACAACCACAATATCATTTGAAAGCTTTAATTCACATATATGTGACCGTGTATGAAAAATAATGCACCATCTCATCTTACCGACTCTTTTCTCTCAACAAACACAACAACCCACTATCTCACACCAGTATCCGTGTAATACTTCGATAGCCACATTTTAGCACAGGGGTGCCAAGGAATGTCCAGTTTGCCTCACACTTTGGTCCGGAGTACCAGGGAGTGTTCAATGCCTCACACTTTAGTACCTGATCCGCCTCGCAAATACCGGAGGTAACCTCACGCAGTATCCAGACTCGGGTACCAGGGAGTGTCCGTAGGCCACACTTTAGCACTACCATGGGTGCCAGGGAATGTCCAAGTTCGGCGTCATACACTTTAATGCTACCATGGGCGTCAGGGAGTGTCCAGTTTTGCCACCGTCGCACTACAAAGATACTCTCACCGCAATCTCAACACGTCACACTTTGGTACACAATTACCAGGGAGTGTCCACAACACAATCTCAACCACACACTCTTTTCCACTCTGACTACCACACACCATGCATGTACAACTGACTCCATATGTATGTCATGAAACCTTAAACAAAAGTAAAATGCCGAATTATAGGAACAACGTACATGCGGGGATTGTTAAGTCGTAATATTCATAATACATCACCCAAACAGTTCCTTAACATAAAATAAGAAAAATCTAGAAACTGTCAGAAGTCGCACGCGCGGGCCGCTCGCGCGAGGATCGCTCGTGCAAAATGCCCATTTTTCGTTTTCTTTTATAAAACTTTCCAAACTGCCAGAACACAGGAAGATCGCGCGCGCGGGTCGCTCGAGCGATCTGCCTATTTTTCAATTTTATTTATAAACTTTTCTCACTGTCAAAATACACAAACCTCGCGCGCGCGGGTCGCTCGCGCGATCGTGCGCGCGAGGTTGTGCAGTAACTTCGTCTTCTTCGTCAGGACTGCCCTGTTTCAGAATTTCAGGGCCTATTTGACCCATTTTGCAAATTGTAACTACATATATCATACAATATATGAATCTCTTCATTTTTCGTCGAGGATTAAGAATCCACACCCAATTTAACATGATTCAATCCGTAGTTCCCGGATTTTACGAAAAATCAAATGATGTCAAAACTTAATTTCTAATATACTTTCTCCTATGAACAAATTAAGCTTTTAAACTTCAAACATAGCAACTATAATGTATAATCTTTCATAATTATCTTTAAAGATAGATTTTGATTGAATTTGGAAAATCATGATTTTTCAAGCCATGGAACTTCAACATAAATTCATAAATGATGACCACAAATTAAGCTACACAAAACAGTAAATACCATATAAATTACATTCTAGGTGAGTTTAGAATACTCACTGTGATTGTGATAGAAGTAAATTGTTGAGAAAGAGAAACAATATAGGAAATTCAAACTCAAGCTTTGGCTTTGGAGATTGATGTTTTCTTGCTACAATTTCAGAGCCTTATGAACTTTCTAAACACTCTTTGTGATATGTCACTACAACAAATCTGACCTTTAGTGACAACTTTTACCCGCGAAATTATTTTAGTCACTAATAGTACACTATTAGTGACGAAATCAACGTTCGTCCGCAAAAGTGTTTACCTTTCTCGACAAAACCAATTTTCGCGGCTAGAAGTCAAACAATTACCGACGAAAATTCATTTCGTCACTAAAGTTCGTCGCTAATAGTTGGCGGGAAATTTTCCCCGCCAAAAATTTGGTGGGAAAATTTTAGGCGACGAAGCACTATCAATTGGTGACGAAAGTTTTTCGTCGGTAATTGTTTTACTTTTAGTGACGAAATATTTTCGTCGGGAATTGTTAACCCTTTCGTGACAAAATATTTTTGTCAAGAATTGTAACTATTGGCAATGAAATACTTTCGTCGATAATTGTTTTACTTTTAGTGACGAAATATTTCGTCAGGAATTGTTTACCCTTTCATGACGAAATGTTTTCATCAGGGATTGTAACCATTGGCGACGAAATACTTTCGTCGGTAATTGTTTTACTTTTAGTGATGAAATATTTCGTCAGAAATTATTTAACCTTTTGTAACGAAAAACTTTCATCGGAAATTGTTACAATTGGTGACGAAATTGTTTCTTCGGTAATTGCTTTACTATTAGTGACGAATATTTCGTCGGGAATTGTTCAAACTTTCGTGACGAAGTAATTTCGTCAGGAATTGTAACCATTGGTGACAAAATTATTTCGTCGGTAATTGTTTTACTATTAGTGATGAAATATTTCGTGGGGAATAGTTGACCCTTTCATGACGCAACATTTTGTCGGAAATTGTTTACTTTTGCCGACGAAATTTTTTTGTCAAGAATTGTTTTACTTTTGGTGACGAAATCTTACTTTTAGCGACGAAAGATTTCGTCGCTAATACCCATTTTTTGTATTAGTGAATATGAATTGTCCTTAGCTCTAAAAAAAAATATCATAATGTGTTTTTCACTAATTGTCCCAAAGAAATTCATGTTAATCACATAATTTTAAAGATTGTGATAGTAATGAGTGGTGCCATATATGAAATTACTCAATTCCCAAATGCATTGTCATCGTTTGTACGTATCACATACTGTATAACCTCTGTGAACTAAGTTTTTGGGGTTTGGTGGTCAAAATGCATACCGTCGATCTAATAGCCACAAATCTTAACTCGCACCTTCCACACTTATAAAGAACGTTGCAGGAAGAAACAGAAAGGGAGTCGGACTCCCAGTTATCAAGATACACTAACAAACAACTTTTTTCACCTCGTAGACTATAAAAAACCTAAGTTTTGGGGGTTTGGGGGGTCAAAATACAAACCGTCGATCCGATAACCACAAAACATAACTCGCACCTCCCACACGACTAAAGAAAGTTTTAGGAAGAAATGGATCGGGAATCGGACTACTGGTAATCGTCTTCTTCTTTTTATTCCTTTCGTTCCCCTTTTCTTTTTGAATGCACACACCCATGTGTTATTATATGAATTCGTGTGGGTATATGAGTGTATTCATGTGCACACGCACAGATAATATATGTATGTATGTACATATGTATGTGTGCCTGTGTGTTCAGCATTAAACATTTGTATGATAGTTCATTAACACTTGTTATTAAAATAGTGGGTATAGGGATAGTACATTCTAATTGGGATAGAATATGGTAAATAGGATATTGATCTTGCTTTTGTTTCTAAAACTTACATACTGATCTGCAGTTCTGTGTTCTCTTGGTGGATTGCATTTACTTATTGGAAAGCTCAATGTTTTCCAGATGAATGAGACTCCCCTACAAGTGAACCCATGATATTCATCTTCATAATCAATAGCAATTAACTCAAAGTTGGAACATATGGTTGTTTATTGTTGAAAATTTTGTACCTTCCTGTTTAGTTCTTTTATTGCATACGTTAGAATTTGCTCCTGCAAAAAACAGTAACAGAACTTAGGATCTTGTAAACACTTATACACGGGAGTCGTATACTTTATAAAATGTAAAAAAGTTTGAGCTAAGAATATTTTACCTTTTTCACTTGGACTCCTTTCAAACTCATTTCCAGTTGACTCTCCAGACTTTGTAGATCGTTGACACTCAACCCAGAAAGTCTTCACCCGACAGTTGCCTGCAATGCTTATAGTGTAAGTCTAGGGTGTGTCATGGCCTTTATATTTGTATCCTCATAAACAAGTTGTTGAGATCTGGTTCTTTTTCACTCCACTATCGGAGCAATTTTTATTCTGGCAAAAGGAGTGTCTATGAAATCTTTTCATAACATTTTATACAATCTCGTTATGTATAATATCTTTACACTAGTTTAAGAGGGACTGTCGTTTTGCTTCTATTTATTTTTTTATTTGGTTGATCATGAATCTAAATATTATTGAAGGTGGTCTCACTACGACATGTCTTTGGAAACCATTTGGGATACAAAATTTGGAAAGCATAACGTTACTCTTAATTAAATTGCATTTTTTTTAAAAGACTTGCGTCCTCTACCACCATTTCGGATACACCAACATATCATGTTTTGTCTTTAGACTTTACCAAACTGGATTGCTCTCCTTTCCTTATTCTCGTTGAAGCAAATATTGATTTTGTCCATACAATTTATTTCTTCTGTCCGGATATTTAGGACGACTAATGTGTTACTTCTTATGCACTCATTAGTGATGTACTACTTTGTAACTTTGTGCAGTTTTGCCTCGATCTTTTGTCTTTTTCAACTAAAAAAAATAGTGTATTGGTATTAAGACAAGAGACTGCTCAAAGTTTCTTTCTATGGTTTCTTGGCCAGCCCCAAAAAATCTACTAGTTGACAGATAATTATTTTGTACAAATGTTTTCTAGGTGTCTTACCTAATCATTTTGTTTCAGTTTGAACATTGAAATGAGGGAGCAACGGCTAAGGTTTGCAGATGGCAGCCCATCAAGTTCTTGTTCTCACAAGTCACAAGAAGGTTTGGTCTCCCATATATTACGTGTTAATAAATTGTTGAATCTGCCCATCATTTTTTTTCCATTTTGCTTGATTGCTTCTTATATTAATTTTTTGGGTTAAATACATTTTACCCCCTATGATTAGGCCCATTTTCACTTTACCCCATGTGGTTTAAAAGTGCACACTTAACCCCCATGTGGATGTGGGTTAAGGCAAAATTGTTAAGATTTCTCTCAAAATCAGTAAAAATTCTAAAATTAGCCAAAATTATTAACACTTGACCCCCATTGTGAGGTTAATTTTGGGCTAATCTTCTATGTGGAGATAATTCTAGCATTTAATTTTGGGGCTAATCCCTCGTACTTTAGGATTGAATTTTTGGATTCAAATGTTTTGAAGTGGATGAGATTGTCAGAATTTCACAATTTGAATGTTGCTTCTACCATTTGGAGTTTTTTCCACAGATATATTACTTACTGAAAAGAGGAAATCGTTCAGTGTATTCAGTCAGTACATGGTTTTGTCCTGGAAGATAGGTACTTAAGGTATGGGCTTTTCTGTTTTTCCTAATATTTCTTTATTTCGTTTATGGAATTATTTTTTTTTGTTTATTTATTTCTTTGCATGTGAAGCTAGGAGGGCTAACAAAGTGTGCACGCACAAGCTACATGGTGGAGGTACTAAAATATTTTTTAGCCTAAACTAATAACCCAATGCATGTTGTTTTAAATATGTATTATTTATTCTTAATTTATTTATCGAACTAATTTATGACGCAAAAATGCATTTTGTAGCCTTGACCCTTTCATTAAAGAGTTGTTTTTTTTTTTTTTTTGATTTTATTTAAATTGATGTATATATTTTTGTATTGCAGATTTACAGGCATTTGGAGTGCATGAGTGAAAACTACGCATAGTTTTGATATCATTTTCCGGAACAATTTACAATGATGTTTTGAGATACTATATTATTTTTGGAATTTGTATTTTCTATATGGATTTTGGATATTTGGAGATATAATATTTTTGTTTTGTTGGATTGAGTAGGTGATTTATTAATGAATGAAACTTTTATTTGGTTAATATGTATGTTAATGTTGTGGATGTTTTGGATTGTTCATTAGCAGGTGGACCCAAAAAATATTTTTTTGTGTGAATATAATATATATTAAAGAAAAATACTATTAGTGACGAAATAGTTCGCCACTAATAGTCAAACTGTATTTTTTAGTTTTACCTTAAGCGACGAAACTTTCGTCACTATTAAACCTTTTTACTGACGAAACTTACTTCGTCACTAATGATTACTTTTTAGTGACGAAATGTTTCGTTGGGAATAGAGATCCTTTGTCGAGGAAACTTACTTCGTCGCTAATACTAGGACTCTTTCGTGACACAATTTGGTTCGTTGGGAAAAATACACTTTTCTTGACGAAATTTTTGTCACTAAAGGGTAATTTTAGCGACGAAATTTCGTCGCTAATAGTAGGACTCTTTCGTGATGAAATTTGGTTCGTTAGGAAAAATGCATTTTTTCCAACGAAATATTTTGTCACTAAAGGGTACTTTTAGTGACGAAATTTCATCGCTAATAGTAGAACTCATTCGTGACGAAATTGGGTTCGTTGGAAAAAATGCACTTTTTCCGACCAAAATATTCGTCACTAAAGGGTATTTTTAGTGACGAAATTTCGTCGCTAATAGTAGGACTCTTTCTTGACAAAATTTGGTTCGTTGGAAAAAATACACTTTTCGCGACGAAAAATATCGTCGCTAAATGTTACTCTTTGGTGACGAAATTTGTTTTCGTCGCGAAAGACCTTTCCCGACGAGGAATTAGCGACGAAATTTTTTTCGTCACTGAAGTCCTTTAGTGACGAAAATCTGACTTTTAGCAACGAAAATTTTCGTCACTAAAAGTCAATTTTCTTGTAGTGTTGTGTGTGCTGAATGTGAGAGTGTATGAATGAGAGTGAGTGTGTGAATATATAAAAACTTACAATCTTGGGCTCCAAGAACTTTGAGCAATACTCAACAAAATAAATTGATTTCTAATTAACAATTTACATAACTTATATACAGATATACATACACACATACACAGATATGTAACTCACAGTTTACCCAAAAGCCAAGTATAGGTATGTAGGGGTCTAATTAGAGGTGTTTGGGAAACTTAGCTTTAGGCACAAATCAATACACAACAAAAAGGCATTGCCAAACAAGGCACTCCTAATGATTACTTGCCATAAATAGCAATAAAGCAAATGTCATGTCTTTTCTTTACGAAGATTCCAGAATTTGTTGAATCCCAACGCGGCGCAGACAGTTTTGAAAGTAAACTGGTATTTTCGTGGCGCGGTGTTCACCACAAAATATAGAAAATTCATTTTAACGTAAGAAATGGTTTTCTAGTTTTATAAAAATACAGTTTGAGTTTAAAAGAACTTATTCCACCGTTTTGAAATACTGATTTGAAATCTAACACAGGTGTTGCTAAATTTTATAAAATCGCAGTTTGACCTCAATAATGATTTTAATGAAATAAAACCCATAACAAGATTTATGTATGAAAATTTAAATTAAAAGTAGACAATACAATTTAAATCTAAATGCAATTACAAATATTTTAATTAGAAATGCAGGTTGTTACACTAAGATTCTGGGAACTGACATCGTATTTTTCTGAGCTATGATTTATTTATCATGAATTAAAGAAGTCCTACTTATATAATTATAGTTTAAGAAGTCCAATAATTATAACATACAAATTTAGCCTCACAAATGATCCTTGAAATATTTTTATTAAATACTAGACATTAAAATAAGCTAGTGGTATTTTCTCATATTTTTTTCTGGACTTTTTTGATATTTAAAATAATTAAAGGACAAACAAGTGGATCCTTATAAATAAATAAAATACTAGAGTTGGGTTTTATAAATAAAAAATTTATAAAACAATGGTATTTGGCCTTGAAAATAATAATATAATTAATTGAATACCCGTGCATACGCACGAGAATTTTTCAATAAATAGATATGCATATATGACAAATTTAATAGTATAAATTCTATCCAACAATTTTAATTTTTTTAATTTTAATCATATTATATAAATTATTACTGTAACACCCGTACCCGAAAAAAATAAAATAAAATATTAATGCGATATCAATGTGTGTTAATTAAAGATAATTAATGCATGAGATGAATTAAGGTGGGGTTATGAACCCACATATGAAAAGGTGTTCAAATGCGGACACAGATGAAAGTGCTGTGAAAGGACAGGACTGGTATAAATGTGGGGCCCAACGAGGGTCTAATTAAAATAATTTGCATTTTGATGTCATTATGTGCTTATATGATTACTTGTTTAAATATTTATTGATATTATAATGTCTTATGATAGGTAAGGGGACCAATTTGGGTACCCATGTGAGGACGTATTTGAATAAAATTAATAATTGGTAGGTTTAATAGCAACCTCATGAATTATGTGGGACCACTATTGGGACCCACGCGGAACTTAGATTAAAACCTTTTTGAAAAGATGGGTAGTTAACGTAATTAACTTGGGGGTTTCATAATAAAGCTTAAAGAAAGTTGGGGGAGGTAAGTAGGAATAAGGGAAAAATGGGACAACACATATGCATGTCTTGCATATGTGTCTCATAAGTGTTAATGAGCTGGAAATCTCCAGCAATTCAAGAGAACGAAGAGCTCGAGTCGGCAACGGAAATTTCCGACGACGTTTCTTGCCGTTTCTTTGCCGTCCGGCGTCGGATTCACGAACCGAGACCGGATTTGGACTCGTGGAGGTAAGAGGATCACATGCACGTCTTTTATTTTCAGTTTCGGCAACGTTTTTACGGCAGCCGTTCTTAATAGATGATGTTCTTGATACCAAACTTGTGTAGGATTATCACCAACTAGTAATTGAGCTAAACTTGGGAAGGAATTGGAGAAATCTAAGCTTAGTTGTGTATAAATCAAAGAGGTGAGTGCTCTAATCCCAAAATTGGGTGTTTAGATATGTTGGTGTGATAATTGTTGGCTTAGAATGCTTAATCCATGTTTATATTTATATGTGTTGTTGAAATTGAGTAAAAAGCATGTCAAAGTTATGAAATTGATATGTTTATATGCTTATATGCTAAGTTGCTTAAATGTTTATGTGGATCAAAGGGAAGTCAAGTAGTGAGCACCATTTATAGGTCCCATATGTAAGGGATAGGAAGTCCTCAATGAGTAGGACGTGGTGACGACCACAATGAAATGCCGGTGACGCCTTCGGGGTCACAAGAGAGTGTGTGTTGTGCTATATGCGCCAAAAGAGTGAGAAATTCCGAGGTGAGAAGGACCCGGGGGTGGTGGCTTGTGTTACTTGACTTTCCGGAGATCAATTGGTTGATGTTCATAGTGATTGTTGCATTTGCATATTAAACATTCCAATAGCATGATTAGTTCTCTCACTAAGCGAAAGCTTAAACGAAAATATATTTTCTGTTGTGGTTATTGAATAACCATCGCAGGTACGGCACGGGAAGAGGAGAGGAAATGATTCGCACGACGGGTTGGGCGTGGGGTTGTGAGATGTGTTTCATGTTCATATGTATAGATGTTTTGGCTTGGTTGTAATCCTTACACTTCAAGTGTTGTAAACAACTTATGCTTTGGATGTTCTTGTAATATGTTAATTCAAGTTGAGTAGTAAGAGTCTTTTGGTATAAATTGCATTTGCAAGTCACAAATTATGTATATGGGAAAGGCAACTTGGAGTAGCAAGTAACTTTGGTTGTAAATTGAGCTTAGTTTTTCTTTAGTTGAGGAATTATGCAAGCATTGGGTTAAAATATGGATTTTGATGGATTTTGATGTTGAGTTATGATTCATAGGAAGAATTTGGGTGTTTTGATTGTCATTTCATATATGGAAATCTTATGTCAATGTTTAGAAACACTTAGAATTGAATTTGGAGGGTTCTTGGATGTTTACACAAAGTTTGATTATGTTAGGAAAGGTTTTGGATATGAAAAATTGATGTTTTTAGCAGCAGGGAGGTGTTCTGCCAAGGCCGGATCGATCCGGCCTTTCCGCGGATCGATCCGCCCATTTCCGGGGACGTTCTGCCTCAAAATATAGAAAATGGATCGGTCCGCCCTTTTCGCGGATCGATCCGCCCCTATGAAAGCTGACTGTCAGCTTTTACGGAAACAAGCATAACTCTCTTTACAAAACTCGGATTCGCGCACCGTTTTTTGCGTTGGAACCGGGACTCAAAGAGCTATCTTTCCATATAAAATTTGCTATACTTTATTAATGACCATTTTGCCCTTGGGTCTGTTTTGTGTCAATGGAGCTGTTTTATGAGGTATAATTCATGTGTTTCTTTATGAATTAAGGGTGTTTTGCACGTGTGGGCTTGTTACACGTGTCCCAACTCGCCCGAGGCGGGTTGGGGTGTGACAATTACAAATAACAGTAAAAATATATAACACCCGTGTGCGTGTTTATCGTATTTCATTACATTTGTCATATATGATAATGTGATGTGATGTGCATTTGTGGCACATGTGTGAGTGAATTGTAGCTCACGAGTCGATTTGGGTGTCTGTGTAACAGAATCCTTTGAGAAAGTATAGAATGGATGTATTGTTGTTGTGAAGTCTTTCCAAGATTGAGACGTTCATTGTGTAATATCTTAAATATTTATCTGAAATAAAATGTTCACTTATGTGTTTCACTATCTGTATTATTATCTGGTTTAGAATATGTTCATGTCGTTAATTTTAATATACTTGTGATGACGAATTAACACGCTACATAATTGATAGGCTAATTAGTAATTTCGTAAAATCATGTGAAACTGTGTTTTAGCAACCAAACGGAACTTAGACGAAAACTTTTATAATTTATAGTTTTCACTCGTGAAACAATGAATTAGACGTGTAAGCGTTTCGGAAAATAATTAGAAGTTTTGAGAATTTGTGGGGAGGTAAACACAATTTTCGAGAGCCGTGGCTATATATAGAAAGAGGTGAGATATTTTCATAATTTATAACCTAAATTAGAATTTAAGAGAGGAGAGAGAGGGAATTTCTTGGCTTAGAGATTCAAGACACAAATCGACGAACTTCTGTTCGTTTGTTTTTCTCCAGATTTCATATTCGAACTCCTCGAAGTAAGGAATTCGTTTTGATATCCACTAGGTCTTGTTTGGATAAGTTTTCTAAGAATTCTTTTTTGGGAATTTTCATAGAAAGTTGTTAATCGAACTTTTGATCGATAGGAATTGTATTAGACGGACTTCTACACGTTCCTTGTGCTCGAGTTTTCCTTGGAACGAGATTGAGGAGCGTTAATCGAAGGTGAGTAATTCAACTATGTGTTTTAGAATGATTTCTTGACATGCATTCATATTTTGTATGAAAAGCATGTTTTAGTTTATAGATACATATATTTTTTAGTTCATATTGAGCGACTATACTGATAAGTAGGCCTAATTGCACGGTGAAACATTTGACTTACGTTGAAAGCATAGTAAAATGTGATTTAAGCATGTGTAGTTGCTATTTGGGTCAAAGGAGCACAATTGTACCAAGCCATTTTGTGAAGCCGTTTTAGGCATGAGATCGCACGTTTGAAGAAAAGAAACATGGGTCTTACCTTGTTGCGTAGATTTATCGGTGATGAGTCACAGACTAGGAGTGTGGACCGTTCATAGAAAAATGATAGAACCATGAGTCTTACCTTGTCGCTTGTAAATGCTTCATTTGCTTCGATCTTTATATACATATAATAGATTTTTTGGATTTTTAATATAATCATTAGGTATTTAACAGAGCATTCTTCGTACTTAAAATGGGTCTTAAACATCGTTGCAGTTTTGTAAAATTTGGCATTTATGACATCATAAAAAATTACTTAGACTGTTAGACAGATGCGACTTTTTACTAAAAGATTTACCATTTAAGCACACATAAGGGATTTAGTGCTAATCGTCTACTTTATAAAGACCCAATCTTTGACTTTTATTTATTTAATTTTCTGGGATAGATATTTAGAGCATCTTTGGGAATATTTAAAGGACAATGTTAGGGGCACAAACAAATTTCACTAGTAGGAGAGAGATAGAGTGTGTTAGTAGGTGTTAGTGAGATTTGTTTGTTCCCCAAATATGCGGATCACGTAGTGCTACTAGAAGAGAGATAGAGTATATTATAGTAAGTCTTAGTGAGATTTGTTTGTACTCCAAATATTATCCATATTTAAAATGCATGAGATCAAAACTGGTCTTACTTTAAAACTAGTATTGGTGGGATACATTTTTGAGAAACGAGCCTCGTAACTTCTTTTATTAAGAGGGATAAAAGGTGGTGTATTTAGTCTCACCTAGGGTACTACGTGTGTACACGAGTTAAGCTTCTCAACATGGGTTCACGGCTCAGCTTGACTTGTATAATAAACGAGTCAAGCTCGAGCTTGAATACGAAGTTCGTTTAATAAACAAGCAAAGCTTGAGCACACATGGGCTCGGTTCGATAAGGCTCGTGAACAGTTCGATTTAGGCTCGTGAAAAATCTCTTTAATAAGTTTAATAATGGCTTGTTTAATTATATATATATATATATGTATACAGTCCGGATCTTAAGCGGACCTTAAAAAATGGTGTGTAAAAAGTGAGAATTTCTCATATTTTTGTGAGAAAATTCAGAAGTGAGAAATTTCAAAACGTGAGAAATTCTCACTTTTTACACAATCCGTCTTTTAGGTCTGTTTTTTAAGGCCAGCTTAAGATTCGGACTGTATATATATATGATAAATATAAAAAATATAATATATGTATAATCCAAAGTATATAACGTGCATAGTCCTAAATTCACGTGCCAATCAATTGTTTTAGGTAGTATATATATATATACCAACTGTCAAGCATTGAGCTTGGTCCGTGAGTTTTGTTGGTAACATTAACTTGCTACTAGGGTGTACACGAGTTGAGCCGCTCAACAAGGACTCGCTGCTCGGTCCGATAACAAACTAGGCTTTGGCTCGATAATAAACAAGCCAAGCTCAAACTTGAGCAAGATGCCAACTCTTAAAACTCGACTTGAGTACAACCCTAGTGCCACCCTTTAAAAAAAAAAAAAAAAAGACTCTTTTACGGAGCAGGTGGTACCTCGGGCGAATAGAAGATTAAAAAAAATTGAGAGACAAAGTAATATAAAGTCATAGACACCTTTCATGTATTGTATTTTTTTTTACTAATACCCCTTAAACTAAAATTTAACAAATTGACCCCTCAACTATCATTTTTCTGCTCAAATTGACCCCTCAAATACCCCCCTCTCACTTAATTGAGGAGTCAATTTGTTGAGGGTTTTTTTTTTTTTTTTTTTAATTATTTATTTTTTTAATATAGGGGTGCTAATGAAAAATGGTAATACATGAGGGGGTATCTATGTAATTTACACAAAAAAATTTACAAAACTAGGGAGACCATCTGGATAGGTTTTGATTGTTCATAAGAATCATAACCGTATTTCGATACAACCAAAAATCAAACTATGCAAGTACGTAATTTTTCGAAACCAATTCTTTTCCAAACAACCAAAGTGTTTAAAACCAGTTTTTATTTTTATTTTTTCCAAACAACATAACAATTCTGGTACTACCCTTTCTCCTTCCACGGTTGCTACTGCCAAATCCGAACACTACTATTCGGTATCTAAGAATTTTGTCTTTTATGGGTGATAAGAACAAGATTATTTAATTTAGATGGTCTCCACTGGTTATGGCTTCCATTCAACAATAAAAAATGAGGTCACCATCTATACTTGAAATGCACATACCTACCAAAACAAAATAAATAATAATAATAATAATGAGGATGTTGAAATGAACAAAGCCACAATGGATGTAAAGATATCAAGATCCTTGACAATTGCGTACAAAAATGATCTACACTCTCACATTTCCCCTGTTTTCACCAACTCACAAAACAATTTCAAAAAAGCATCAAAATTTAAATTGAAATCATAAAGATCCTATTCCAAATTTTTTGGCACATTCTAGTTAATTTATAACTACTTCAAGGATTGCCCCATAACCAAAAAATCACTCACTCACATAGTCACATCCAGATTTGCTATCCAAACCATGAAACTAATCCCAGATTTTCTTCAGAACTTGAGCTCCAATGTCAACGATGAACCAACCTACTTGTTTCTTAGTCTTGCACTCATCTTCGCTATATTTTGGTATATGTATATGTATATGAATGTAAAGAAGAGACACCCACCACTGCCGCCGGGCCCACGAGGGCTGCCGGTGGTCGGAAACCTCCCCTTCCTCGGACCAGAACTACACAGCCACTTTGCAACCCTGGCTCGGACCTACGGTCCGATCCTAACCCTCTGGCTCGGTAGGAAGGTGGTTGTTGTGGTCTCCTCGCCGGCAGTGGCCTGCGAGGTGCTGAAAGACTTCGACACCACTTTCGCCAATAGGGACATTCCGGCCGTCGTCACTGCAATGGAAAATGGCGGCTCCGACATCGTGTGGACCCCATACGGCCCCGAGTGGCGGATGTTGAGGAAGGTCTGCGTTCGAGAAATGCTCGGAAGCGCCACCCTTGATGCAGTATACTCTCTCCGGCGACAGGTATTGAATATTCTTATGATTTTCTATGTAAGATATTAAAAGTTATAGAAGTAGAGATTAAATATTATACTTTATGTAAATCATAAAATGAACAAGCACATAGGTAATATGTTCCACACTTGTTTAGAGATGACGAAAATCCTCGATCCGCCCGCCCGCCCACCCGCCCCTCCCCTAATGGAACGGGTTTGGAGGAGGTATTGTAGGAGTAGGATCGAGTTTGGTAAGTGAAAATGGGAATTCTATAGAAGTTGGGGTGGAGGTGGTAATTGAAAATACCCTCGATTAACCCCGCCCCATCCCGATTAAATTGTTAAATGTAATAATATACCCATAACACTTACCTTTATTTGCTAAAATATCATGATATATAGATATACCTTATACCATGACATATAAAAGAGAAAAAAAAAATACTACATAAATCCAAATTGAAAAGTTTGACTTCTGAAATAAGAAAAACCCACCCCAGTTACTTGTCAATTAAACACTTAATCCATTAATTTACTAAAATATAAGTTTTGTTAATTTTATTTAAGTCACCCTATGGTAAACCCATCACCGACCAAATTCGACCCCACTACTAATAAGGTTGGGGTAGGTTTGGTAAACAACTTTTTAATAGGAGTAAGAGTTGGGAAGAGGCTATTTCATACCTGTCGCAGCCCGGTCCCACAATAGAGGAACCGAAGCCCGTGGCACGCCACCGAGGCTCACCCAATTCAATTCATTAATGTTCCCAAAAGAACTAGTTTGAGAACACGCAATGGAAAAAAAACAATCCATTTTAAAAAGCAGCAATCCAGTCGACTGATTAGAGGTTCGGTCAACTGAAAATGCAAGATACAGTGAGCTCAAAATCTCAGCAGCCGATCATGTCGACTGCTATCACGAACCAGTCGACCGCTTTGAGTCCCAGAGAGTCCCAGCCCCTCAGCTACTTAATCCAGTCGACTGCCTCACCATGTCCAGTCCACTGAGGGGTCAAAATTCCAGTCGACCGGAAACTCAGTCAAAGTAGAAGATCTGATTCTGAAACACAAACCAGTCAACTGTGTCGGGAGGCCCAGTCGATCACTTTTACAAAATTGAGGCAATAACTCACTTAACAATAGAATCCAGTCGACTGACACTTGGTCCGGTCGACTGGTTTACCCTGCAGCAGAACATTCTACAGAATTTCCAAGTTAATGGTTTCCTGGGTTTATCCAGAGACTAATTACACACTCCAAACTCATTCCAAAGTGATCCTAACTGAATTATAACATCACCAAAATATGATTACAAAAGATTACTATCTATTACAATATCACGAATTCGTTTTAAGAGTCCAAGTTAAACATAGTTTAAAAGTCATGAAATCCTTATTACAACATTTCTATTTCCAAAACTACGGGGTAACCATGCCGAGTTGCCTTCCAAATGAACTCCCAATACCCAGGGATCATTTCTCCTATTCCTTGCCGACATGCACACTTGCAATGGTTATTTGAATAACCACACATATTTCGATTCGTTTAAGCTAACGCTTAGTAAATAAAACAACGATGCACATGAATGATAAACATACACGTATTCACATCTCTACATTTCATACTAGTTTCCGGAGTCTTATGTGTACAGTCCACACTCCTAGTCCGCGACTCCTCGCCAATAAGTCTACGCGACCAGGTAAGATCCATGTTTCTTTTCTTCAAACGTGCGACCTTATGCCTATAACGGCTCCACGACAATGGCTTGGTACCACGTGCTCCTTTGACCCAAATAGCAACTAAACATGCTCAACCACATTTCACCATGCTTTCGACAAAATCAAAACATTTCACCTTGCAATTGGGCCTACTTATCAATGTAGTTGCCCAATATGATCTAAACAATATATATATATATCTATGGACTAACACATGCTTTTCATAAAAAAACATGAATGCATGTCAAGAAATCATTACAAACCATATAGTTGAATCACTCACCTCCGATTAACGCTCCTAGAATTCGTTCCAAAGAAAAACTGAGCATAAAGATCGTGCAGAAGTCTGTCTAGTACGATTCCTATGGATCAAAAGTTCGATTAACAACTTTTAATGGAAATTCCTACAAATGAGTTTTCGAAAAACTTATCCAAGCAAGACCCAATGGATATCAAAACGACGGTCTTACCTCGAGGAGTTCAAATATTCAATAAAATATTTTGATCAACGGACAAATCACCGAAAATGAGCGTCTCAAGCTTGAAGATTGAAATCTCTCTCTCTCTCTCTCTCTCTCTCTCTCTCTCTCTCTCTCTCTCTCTCTCTCTCTCCTCCTTTTAGAAGTCAATTTGGGTTTTGCTACCAAAAATATCTCATATTTTGTATTTATAGCCATAACTTTTCCAAATACCATTTAGCTTCCCTCAATTTCTTAAACATTTGATTTAGCACCCCTAGTAGGAAATATCTAACTTTACCAGTTTTCACTAAGTTCCGTTTGGTTGCTAAAATGCAGTTACTCATGATTTTACGAAATTACTAATTAGCCTACCAATTACGTAGCGTGTTAATTCGTCCTCACAAGGATATCAAAATTAACATCAGAAATAAATTCTAAACCAGATAATAATACAGATAGTGAAATACACAGGTAAACATTTATTTTCAGATAAAAATTTAGGGTATTTCACAATGAACGTCTCAATCTCGGAGAGATTTCACAACATCAAAACATCTATTTCACATAGTCTCAAAGGATTCTCTTACACAGACACTCAATTCAACTCGTGAATCACAACTCACTCACACATGTGCCACAAACGCACATCACATCACATCACATCACATTATCATGCATGATAAATGTAATGAAATGCGACAAACTGGTACACGGGTGTAATAGTGCCAAACCCGTCCCGTTGTCATCTCTACACTTATTTATTGTGTATCTTCCACTATAAATATAAAATAATGCTCTAGTCTCCAAATTGTGCATCCAAAATGCTTTACAAATTAATGTGGTTGTGGCTTCCTGATTTTGACTGAATAATGTTGAAGTGATCCTATTATAATGGAAGGTGGTTCCATTCTCAAAGAGAACCAGTGAGCCCATCATGCCACGGTAGCATGATGACGTGGTGTGACCTCTTAATCTCAACCACACATATACTCCCTACTTCTAGGGGATCATGCCATGTAGTTATCAAATTTTTTTTAAATAAAAAAACTACCTCGACATGTCATAATATCCTAGTGTTAGTGGACACATGGTTACTTTTTATTGGAGAAGTCATACCAAGTCATCATGCTGACGTGGCATGTTGGGTTCACTGAATAACTTTTCTCATTTTCACATGTATTTGGAAAACATTTGAGTTACAAAATTTGAGAAGCATAACATTAGTCATAAATATAGATGACCAATGTAAAGAATATGTGCGAAAAATGAATGAAAGATGATGTTACCAAAATCTATCTTCTTTGGATAAAATTGATCTGAATGATTGTGTGATGGAACACTTCGAACTCACGAACAAAGAGACCTGCAAAGAAGACATTAGCGCTGCCACCGAAGTTCCTTCGTTAAGTGAGAAATCTGAGGGAGACAGCAAGGGAGAATAAATAAAGTATGTAAAATTTGGGATACCCTTTACATACCTGGTTGCCCTGTATATATAGGGTAGTTACTTCTCTTAATAGGCACCTTAGATGTAGGGTTGTGATTTGAGCAATAAGTTGTTGATTAGGAATGGTTTCCTTGTTAATAAGGTGCGTGCTGCGCAAGTCACTGATGACTTGTGATTATTTCCATGCTAATAGAGATTTGGACCTTGATTTTAGGGTGGCGTAATGCTTAACTGCCAGTGTTCAGGGCCGCTATGGGCATAGGCGACGTATGCGATCGCTTAGGGCTCTTAATTTTTGGTGTTTAATTAGGGTCTCAATTTGACTAAAGAAAATTATAAAGTCTCAATTTTAGAAAAAAAAAAATTATGTGTAATATGTTGGTCCAAAAGACGAACCCCACAATTTAGAAAAAAATAATTACATATAAAATATTGGCCCAACTGTAATCCAACATACCCTAAACATTTGTCTCAACTCATTTTCATCTCATCTCTTAGTTTAGCCCACCACCATCATACCAAACTTTACAAATTTTAATCAACAATTAACCCTTATTACCATTAGGCTTTATTTGGTTCATGTATTTAGTGAGGGAGAGAAAAGAAAAAAGGAAATTGAAAAAGAAAATTAATTCTCTGGTATTTCCCCTTGTGTTTCATCCATGATTAATAATATCGAAAGCTTATAATATTTAAATTATGAGTAATATTACTATACTTATCAAATTTTGTATCCTAAATGGTTCTCAAACTCGTGGTAGTAGGCCCACCTGATTTTGATTAGAGGATGTTGAAGTTCTCCCACCATTATTGAAGGTGGTCTTGCCGCCACATGTATTTGGGAACCATTTGAGACACAAAATTTGGGAAGCATAGTATTACTCTTTCCTTCCTATTTTTTGTAAGTTTCCTTATTAAATAAC
This sequence comes from Hydrangea macrophylla, assembly GCA_033977485.1. Lineage (NCBI taxonomy): Eukaryota > Viridiplantae > Streptophyta > Magnoliopsida > Cornales > Hydrangeaceae > Hydrangea > Hydrangea macrophylla. The sequence continues at coordinate 98,725,449 of CM066995.1, forward strand.
AAAAAATGTTTTTCTTACCAACACCAAATCTCACAACTTTTAAAACAATTGTAAAGCATCACAAAAAAAACTGTAATATTTTTAATACAGAAAATCTTACCTCATAAAATAGGTAAATAATTAAATTATAAAAAAAAAAAAAAAAAAAAAACCTCGAGGTCACTACTGTGAACTCCGTATTGGTCCGTTAAAAAGGGGCCTCGTTGAAGAGCTCGCCTAGGGCCCCTAAATAGTCAGGGCCGGCCCTGCCAGTGTTTATAGCTTATTCCTGACCAATAATATTAGGCACACTCCAAATTCACACTAAAATCCACATAGGACAATCGTGGGCATTGATTTCGGTGGGGCTTTTGTGGGTTCCACATGAGTCCCACGTGAATCTCACAGAAATCAACGGCTATGATTGTTGCTGTGTGGATTTCAGCGTGAATTTTGGACTGTGCGTACTACTTATTCTTGACGGCTCTTAGCCAACTCAGGTGGATGTCGGGGCTGAGGGTTGTGCCCTGTCATGTTCTGGTCGAGAATGAATAATGAGAGAATTCTGGGCATATCAAAAGAGATGTAGCTTTTTGGACTCTTGGTGTTGTGGATGTAGCTGAACCTGCATGTTATATTCCCGTGTCTTTGTTCTTTCATTCCTCTCATCATTTCTCAATATATCTCTTTTGTTTCTTCTAACATTCATTAACAGGAGATCCACAAGACAATTGTTTATTTCCACCGCCAATCAAGGTCTCCGGTCAATATTGGGGAGCAAATGTTCTTGACTATGCTCAATGTGATTACCAGTATGTTGTGGGGTGGGACTGTTCATGGCGAAGAGAGGGCCAGTCTTGGGGCGGAGTTCCGACGAGTGGTGGCGGAGATAACAGAGCAACTGAGTAAGCCCAATGTATCAGACTTTTTTCCGGGTTTGGCTCCGTTTGATTTGCAGGGTGTTAGCAAGAAAATGAATGGAGTGGCTACGAAGTTGAGTCGGTTGTTTGATACTGTAATTGATCAGAGGTTGAAGATGGATAGAGATGGTGGGCCCGGAAGTGGGGAGGGTGATAAGGGGGGAAAGGATTTTCTGCAGGTATTGTTGAAGATAAAAGATGAAGGAGATGCCAAAGTGCCTCTCACCATGATTCATCTCAAAGCCTTGCTTATGGTCTGTTTTCTTGTTTATTTTGTTATTTCAAGTTCTTCAATTCTTTTTTTATTTTGTTATGGTCTCTCTCACAGAAGTAGGATTCAGAATTTTATAAATATTTTTTAAAAACTTTCCTTAATCCCTTATGTGAGAGAGAACAACATAAACAGGACCAAAGGAAAAGGACACATGTGCAGTCCAAATCGAAATTTAGTTCATTAAGGCTTAGTTTGACCCTCACGTGGTGCTTCTCCTTTTTTAAAGCTCAATCTCATGTTAATTCATTTGGTAACTAGTTTATGAGCTTTGTAAAAATTGAACTTAGGGCTTTTTTGGAGGGAGTTTTTAAAAGCTCTAGAATGGAGCTTTTAAGGCTTAGGCTTAGTTTGGCCCCCACGTGGTGCTTCTCCTTTTTTAAAGCACAATTTCATGGTAATTCATTTGATAATTAGTTTATGAGCTTTGCAAAAATTGAACTTGGGCTTTTTTGGAGGGAGCTTTTAAAAGCTATAGAATGGAGCTTTTAAAAGCTCAAAGATGTTTTTTGATTTCATGATGTCTTTTTGAAGAGTAGTGTGTCACTTGTATAAAATTATCAAAAAATTTAGTAATAAATTTCATAAGTTCCTTTTAAAAAGCCACGTGGGGGCCAAACTACTTAGGCTTAGTTTGGCCCCCATGTGGCTTTTTAAAAGGAGTTTATGAAATTTATTACTAAGTTCTTTGATAATTTTATACAAATGACACACTACTCTTCAAAAAGACATCATGAAATCAAAAAGTAACCTTGAGCTTTTAAAAGCTCCATTTTAGAGCTTTTAAAAGCTCCCTCCAAAAAAGCCCTAAGTTCAATTTTTGCAAAGCTCATAAACTAGTTACCAAATGAATTAACATGAAATTGAGCTTTAAAAAAGGAGAAGCACCCCGTGGGGGCCAAACTAAGCCTTAGTTTGGCCCCCATGTGGTTTTTTAAAAGGAGCTTATGAAATTTACTACTAAGTTGTTTGATAATTTTGTACTAGTGACACACTACTCTTCAAAAATATATCATGAAACCAAAAAGCCACATTGAGCTTTTAAAAGCTCCATTCTAGAGCTTTTAAAAGCTCCTCAAAAAAAGCCCTAAGTTCAATTTTTACAAAGCGCATAAACTAGTTACCAAATGAATTAACATTAAATTGTGCTTTAAAAAAGGAGAAGCACCAAAAGGGGGGCCAAACTAAGCCTAATAAAAGCTCAAGGTTGCTTTTTGGTTTCATGATGTCTTTTTAAAGAGTAGTATATCACTTGTATAAAATTATCAAAGAACTTAGTAATAAATTTCATAAGCTCCTTTTAAAAAATCACGTGGGGGCCAAACTAAGACTTAATGACTTAGAGGGTTTGTTACTGCGATTCAATGACTTAAAATAACTTTTGACCAATTGTAATTTGGCAGTTGACTCACATTTTTTTGTGATGGAAATGCAGAATCTGGTTTGACAAACAATTTTAATTTTTGGAGTTTTATAATCATCAGTGAAGTTTAAAAGTCATTGACAAACACCCTCTTAGGTTCCAATTATGTAATTGGGGTTCTAAAGTCTGTTCTTAGATAGTTTAATAATCATTAATGAAGTACAAAAGTCATTCTCAGATGGTTTGGCAGCAGTTGCTTTGGCGATTTAGTTGCAAATTTTTGCGATTGCATGTATTGTAGATATAGGAGCAGATTCAACTTTACTCGTAGGTTGTGTTTCGTTTGTGGATTTGGAGAAGAAAAAGAAATCATGAAACAAAAAACAAGATGTAAACTGGTTTCCTAGGTGTTTTACCCTTTAAAACATATATAATAGGATCTCACGTGGATGAAAGTGAATCACAAACTTCAAAATCTTACAATTTCTCTTTATTAGGAATCGAAATTCATGAATCATACAAAGCCTAGCTGTGAGAATGTTTTAATCAAGAATCAAGGGCGGAGATAAACATAAATATCCAAAAAAAAAAACCACTTCATGTTGACCAAGTAGCTAGGAGAAATTGTTTTACTTTCATTTTGCTTTATCATTAAACCCACAGCTGAAACATAGCCTTGGACTCCACTAGGAGTATATGCATGAGGAGAAGATAACCTAATAGTAATTGTATTGTGCATTAGGTAGGGAACAACATCATGTTGTCGTTATATACTTCATATTTAGACTAAAGAAATGTTTTGGACATGAAAAGAGAGGAAAATTTATGACCTCACCCAGAAAAAGTCTGGGAAAGGCATACCTTGGAGAGAGAGGTGTTTGAAAAATATTTGGTACAAAATTTTGGCCAATTTTGGCATTTCAGTACTATGACATAATAATGACAAGTACAGATACCAAATTGCTATATTTAAACACATGGTCAAACCAATGAGGTCACTTGGGCATTTTACTAATTCACTAGGTGGAGATATATATTATAGGATAACTCTTTTGGTCCACAGATATTGTGGGATCCACAATATTTATAGGATCCACAGAGGAGAGAGATAGACACATAAAATTTATATATCTTATTTTTATGAGATTTTTATATGCCACAAGAGTTATCCTATATTATATGATTTGAAGTGGTTAAATATCATGAAGTGCTCCACATGCCATGTAGAATGTCAGTGAGCACTCAGCTTTGACTATCTGGTGTGAGCTATGTAATTATGTTTGTGTTTTGTTATTGAAAACTTGCTTGTTTAATTCACAAACATTTTCAGTTATAAAATGTATAATACTCTGTTTCAAAATGAATTTATATAAAAAAAAAAAAGGGGTGTAAGTTGGGTGGACCAGACATGGGTTCAAGTCTGTCCTAAACTCAGCCCGAGTTTTAGCAACCTGTCTAAACTCGCTCGAGTCTCTAATGTATAGCCAGACTAATTCAATTCATCCCAAGTCCGGCTGGATCTAATATAAATGATCATACACATGTTTATATATGTATAGTTAAAAATGTATGGAATGTGATTTGTGGACAGGACATGGTGGTGGGTGGGACCGACACGACATCCAACACGATCGAGTTTGCCATGGCAGAGATGATGAACAAACCAGAGGTCATGAGAAAAGCCCAGCAAGAATTGGAAACAATTGTAGGCAAAAACAGCCTAGTAGAAGAGTCTCACATTAACAAACTACCATATTTACATGCTATACTAAAAGAGGTCCTAAGATTGCACCCAGCCCTACCACTCATGGTGCCTCATTGCCCGAGTGAGTCCTGTGTTATCGGAGGCTACACAATCCCGAAAGGCGCTCGTGTTTTTGTTAATGTTTGGGCAATTCACAGAGACCCTTCGATTTGGGAGAACCCGTTGGAGTTCGATCCAGAGAGGTTCTTGAATGGAAAAGGAGATTATAGTGGGAATGACTTCAATTTTTTCCCATTTGGGTCGGGTCGGAGGATTTGTGCAGGGATAGCAATGGCTGAGAGAATGGTAATGTTTTCAATTGCTTCACTTTTACATTCGTTCAACTGGGAATTGCCTCAAGGAGAGAAATTAGACCTTTCTGAGAAGTTTGGGATTGTGTTGAAGAAAAAGATACCTCTTATGGCAATTCCAACACCAAGGTTTTCTGATCCAACACTTTATGAGTAGGCCAGAAAATTGTGATGAGATGTGCATAATAATAGTGTGGATGAGAATGTTTGTTTAGCTACTTTCTATTTAGGCTTTGTTTTGGTTTGTGAATTTATTGAAGGAAAGGGAAAGGAAAGCACGAAGGATAATTATTTCTCTCGTGTTTTTTCTTATATTTTCCTTCATGCTTAAATAATATTAAAAATTAAGAATTTCCAAATATTATTTTAAAGTAAGAAAAACGACTCACAAAACTCAAGTTTAATTATTTATTTATTTCTCAAACTTATTTTCTTTTCCTTCATATTTTCCTTTTTAACCAAACAAAGGAAAATATTTTCCTTTATATATGTTTTGTTAGAACAATAAATAGAAGTGGAATAAATAGAAGTGGAATAAAGCAAAGAGTTCCCAAAACCATAACTCAAATAGAGACTCCTCGATAGAAGCAGTACTTCTAACGCCGTTAGAAACTGACGGCGTTTCCATTGCTCTAAACTCTTCCAATGATGGTCAGTGATTTTTTTTTTTGGGTGAGAAATTTTCTTATCAAATCCATATTTCTCTCTCCTTTATTTGGTGAGAATTTCTCACCATAACATATACTATAATTTCTCATTTATGATTAGTGAGAAATGGTATTTTATTTTTGGTGAGAAATATCAACAGTGTGAGAAATTTCTCACGACATGTGGATTTTTATTTTTTAGTTTTGAATGTGAGAAATTTGTTTTAATTGGGTTAGAAAAAAGGGTGAGAAATTTCTCACTGTAATAGAAAAATATGGTGAGAAATTTGTTTTATTTGGTAAGAAATTTCTTTGTTAATTATCTCTCTCTCTCTCTCTCTCTCTCTCTCTATATATATATATATATATATATAACAAATCAGTTTTTTGAATTTAAAAACTATGATTAATGGGAGTTTGGTGTAATTATTAAATTCTCTTTTAAATCACTCTATTTCTATATATATATATATATAAAATATGGATTTTGAATTTCAAAACTTGATTTATGGTGGTAGGGGTATTTTGGTCCTCAAAATAGGTGAGGGACTAATTTTTAAATTGACTTATAGAATGGATCAATTTTTAGATACTGATACAATAAAGGACTGAAATCTAAGGGACCCTATATATATATACACACTTACATCCCAATAGTTTAAAAATAATTGATATTTAAGTACCACAATAACATACCCTAAGTCATTATATTAGTAGCAGCAAATTAGAATATGTATACAGTAATAAAAGCTAATAATTTGTATTTTAAGATATCATTAAAACAAATTTTTATAAAAAGTTTTTCCTCTTTTTTTTTTTTTTTTCAATTACAAATTCACAGCTCCAACAATCCCCCATTTGTAATTGGAAAAAGATTTTATGTTCATCAAACAACAGATCATAAGATTGTGCATAAGTAAAAGTATTTTTCAACTTGAACCTTTCTATAGTGATAGTGCTTCCGATTGTACTAAAGTAACCGTAGTTTTGAACTCTATCTCAGACAACACCACGCACACAATCCTACTAGGGTGTGGTACAAGGCCAGCACTTTTACGGCTATGTGCTTATATCCTAGTATAGCGAAAGCTCTAGAGAATTTGCCCAAATTCCATAAGAAGCGGTCACACTTCCACAATCACATAGGTGAGTCTAATAAGGATACTCATGTAGCTAAGTATTCCAATCAGCATCGCTATATCCTTTAAGGATAGCAGAAAACCCAATCTAATAAGAAGTTCATGGTCCTTTTCAAGTAACACAATATCCTTTAAGGATAGCGGAAAACCCAATGTAATAAGAAGTTCATGGTCCTTTTCAAGTAACACATGACTTTGTCAACAATTCTCCAATTCTAATCATATAGCCCTAGAGCCTTCCATTATGAGATAGCAATTGACATCACTGTAACCTTCAAGTAGAATGGGAAACTTTTTATAGAAAATACCTAAATTATTAAATTTCTTTAAAACGTCATAATTTTTCCAATTGCATTCCTAACTTCAAAATTGCATACTTATTTACCCAAAAACCAATTTGGTTAAAAACCAGACTTGAAAAACCAAAAATTAAATTCTTTCAGATTTTGAACTATGTAATACATTTAAAAAAAATAATTTATTCTTATCTCCGAGATATATAATACATTTTTCAAATTTTAATTTCTTCCGGAGGTGAAATTCAATTTCACTTTGCCAGTTTTAAAACCTTAGTATTGTGTAAATCACCAAGTAAAACGTTTTTATTCTCCATTGGAGAGTATCTCTTGTAACAATTGTGATTGTTACACATATGCCTAGAGGCACTCATATCAAAATTAAGTGACAATAAAAATATTAGTTTCTACTACAATCTCTAAAGTAGAACCAAAACATTAATGAAACCATTTCTATGTAAACATACCATAACACATACTTTACCATTGTGTTAATGACAAATAAGTACATTTGCCATTTTCAATAAATTTGAAACCATTTGAAAAATAGTTTGATCAAATATTTCATGTCACTAATTAGGTGCCGATTTGGAACCATATAAAGAGTCTATAAGAATACACACTTTTTTCTTATCTATAAACCCTCCAGTTTATCTGTTTGCGCTCAAAATATGTATTTTGTTACATGACCGGTGGTTTGGGAGATTTGGTCAAAAGTGTTAGACATGGCCGAGTGAAAGTGAGCATTCAGACTAAAATGACACTTGCCCTCTAGACCAAATGTTAAATACCCAAACATATGAGTATTTAAAATGCATCACCAAGCCATCACCCATGCCAAGCGACCGGCTTTGATCATTGTCATTGCCATCAGGCTCATTGTTTGGTACATGCAATGTATCACATGATGGTGGGATCCATTTTGTTTAACATTATTGTTGCTTTTATAAGTGAGTCAAAATGGTCAATTTAATGGGCAGTAGCAAGTTACACCAAAAGCCTTGGCTGCCAACCCATTGGGCTGACAAAACCCATCGTCCATCAAAGCTGCACATCAAATTGAGGATTTACTTCATATAGCTTGAGTCATGAACATGTGGTGGGACTCATGACCTATTTTAGTAAGGGGTGATAATTCGGGTTTTCGTGTCATAATCGTGTCATTAATCGGATTTTGTGTTTTGGGTTTGATTTTTAGTTTCGAGTGCTATTCATCTATAGTAAAAACTATTTTAAATTAATCGTGTCATGTCATGTCATATTTAGATTGTCTCAATAAAACGAATTGTCGTGTCAAAAATTGTCACCCCTAATTTTAGTTTTTGCTTCCAAAATTAATATCCAATGGTCACATGGCCTCAACTAGTTTAATCAAAATGTGAGGCATATGACATGGTTTCAAGCTTGTGGCCTCGTGTTGTTCGATCTGCCAAAAGTGATGATGGTGGGCCATGTTGTCTTTTATGCCCACTTGACTAAATTTTTTCCATCGTCCATTGTTCATCGGCATAACAAGCCAGACCGATGGGCTGATACATGCATCTCTTGGCATGTAGTGAAATCTAGGAATGATTACAAGAGACATGGGAAATGACAAAGAGTGAGGTTCGTAAAGATTTAGCTTGGAAGCAAAGCACATCTATTAGACCAACATTTCATCACTTCTCTATAAAAACACAGTAAGCTCCCAGCACAAAGTCCACTCCAACTCATCAGCAGCCCTCCAAACAGCCCAATCAACACACAAACACTCCCAAAAAAGCATTCAAAAACATTCATTTTGTTCTTCTTTTAAGCATCCAGTAGCTTTTCTATAGCTTCCTTAATTTCTTTTAGAGTTCTTACAGTATTGTTTTTTTACTTTCTTAAATAATTTTATTGCTTGTAATTTCTTTAATGCGATATACTTTTCACTTTTAGAGCCTTGCTTTATTTCTATTTTCACCACTTCTTAACTTGTGTGCTTCAATACTATCAAAGAACCTACTAGGGTACTTTCCTACTAGTTTTTAACAATCCCTATACGATAGAAGTCAGATTGTGCATCATTCGCACAAAGGATTAGGAAAAATCATGTTTGCCAACACACACACACACACACACACACACAATCGAGCTTGCAACAGCTCTGGCACGCCCGACGCAAAATAAAAAAGAGACAAACATTTTCTAAACAAAATCCTCCTCTAAATCTCCATTTAAAAAAATTTTAAACATCCATTTAATACATAAATCATAAATATCAACAACAACTAATAAAATTATATAGATGAAAAATAGGAGAATAGGTATTCAAATCAATATTTTCTTTTAACTTAATTAAAATCCTTAGCTACTATGGTAGCTTCACATATTTTTCAATAAAACTCTCAGGTTTAAAAATCTTTAAAAGGTTCCATTGACTTTCTATCATTTCATATCTAGGTACGTAGCAACTCCACAAATCCTGTTGGACATAATAAAATCCATCTCAACTAGAATGACTTCTTTTCAAGAATAAGCCTTGAAGATGTAAGAGCACCCTTCAAATAAGTAAGATTTTTTTCTAGAGAAAATATAAAAAAGCACTCCCCAAGTCTTTTTAGCACTTAGCTTACTTACTCTTTCATGGTCCAAATTTTGTGCAAAGATCTCTATTATGCACTCTAAACTCAATATAATAGATTGGACAAAAACAGGAGGTCGAAAGCCCCCACTATTCCTCAATTTTAAAAAGTAACACATGCTAATAAAAATTGGCATCAGTAGACTCAAAAGCCATCATATCAATTTTTATATCTAAAATTCTATTAATAGACTTAACTGTCGAATAGATTTTTATGTCCAAAAAATATACTAACTGTACAGTAAAATACATCTCCCTAAAAGGTATGGTCTACGCCTTTACTAGTAAATTCCTTAGGATTAAAAGTCATATCATAAACCAAATAACACAATATGAAAAAATAATAACATTAGGTTTTTTTTTTAATTTTTTAAAAAAATTTATTTAGAGCGGGGCACTCTATTAAAACAAAACATACACTATTTAAAAAAAGCTGGTCCTCAAAATATTTGAATATCTCAATTTGACCTCGAATGAGTTAAATATCACAAAACAGTGCTATTGGGTCAAAATGAGTATACAAATTCACGCAAAATTTGTCACACCCAATAAATCTCTTAAATATTTGCTTTCTCATCCCACCACAAGATGCTGCCTTGTGCTTATAATATAATGATATATCATATGATATACACACACGCATACATGAGTCTAAAACTCTATATGTAGAAGATAAAGTCTCCAAAGTTGTCATAAGATTCAAAGACTTTAACATAACTTATTATATGAAATATTAATACAATGTGGGGGTGGCTCAGCACTAATTCATGCATGTATAATATATCAAATCAGTATCGGGGAAAGTGGTGACTATAATTTTTGAATTCTCCAAACATAGACTACTAAAATTTTGCGTACAACTTAGAAAGTATTGCACCAACACAAGGCATTAGCACCCCCATAAAAGTGTGGGTGTGCATCACTCAAATAATTTCCTCACAAGAACTCCAACATCTGAGCACTCTAGTACTGCCGACATACAACTCAATTCTCTCTCTCTCTCTCTTATTCTCTCTCACTACCTGCGAGAATTTACTCTCTCCATGGCTTCTCTCTGTATTCCTCCAATATGAAGGACTAAATGAACAATCTAAAAATATTCATAACTGTGAAGGAGGTAGCTTGCGACGAGAGGAGACTTATACAGGGGTGGTCTCGGAATGGCAAAGGAGTTCATGAGACTTGTTGGAATTTACTCACAACCACTTATGTAATAATCCACTTAACACCATGGCTAGCACTACTATTGTGCTTTCTCCACATCTTATGGGTAAGTATTATATTTCGCATTTACCATAACATATATTGATGATGCCAAAATTTGGTTAGAGATAAATTAGAGCAGCTTAAGGGAGAGAGATGGATACGATGAATTTTGTATGTGGTTCGGCTCAGTTAATGAGGTGACTTACATCCACGGGTGCATCGGTGCGCTTTCACTAACAGATCACCGGTAGCTATTGGTGAGCCAACACATTGGGCGGCACTACCAACCAAACCAACCAGGTATATGCGTATTAGTGAATATAATATGCTAGTATGTAGGTTTAGAATTGCCCCCCTTCAATGGGGGTGAGTGGCCTCTTTTATAGGTGCAAGAGATCACCCGTACAAGGTAAGTCTGTAGATTAGGAAGCCTAATCTGATTACAACCGATTTACACGAATTTAGGAGAGTTTCCTCAGCGGTTTAGGAAACCACTTGCTCCTTCCATTTAGACTTCTAGCTAGGATAGAAAACTGTCTGGTTGCTAGCAACCACGCCTTTTGGAGGTGCGCCCATGTGGGGCCAGCCCAGGAGCAGATGTCCGGGCTTTGGACCGAATCGGGCGGTTCTGTGTAACGCCTTGGGATGGTTAGGTAGTCAGCCCAGATTCAAGGCGACTTGGATTCTCTTAACTGAGGTGGCGAGGCATGACTTTGACCTGATATTTTTGTACATATCAACTGCCCCTCATTTTTGAAACTGATGTGATGCTCTATCAGATGAGGTTTGAAAATTAAGAGTGCTTCCGAAAAATCGTCCAGAATAGAGGCTGGTTCTAACCCGGGGTGTGACAGGTCGTGCTGGTCAACCGTGGTCTAGACCGAACGGTGACCATGTGGGCCTGGGACTGACTCCCACCACGTTTCAACTGGCCATTGGTCTGATCATGACTTAACGAGGTTGGTTTAGGAGTAACTGAACAATCGCGTGGAAATCGGGCCGTCACATCCTGCATTTAACGCGTGCGCCTTTTGAGGTGATGCTTCACGTGCCCAAGATGACAGTTGTCAGACGGTCCTGGTGGGAAAGCTTCTTGGCCATTACATTTGATTTGATCTGAACCGTCCGCGCAATGTATATAAGGAACACTTATTCATTTCTTCCATTCTTGCTGCCAAGAAGTAGATTTACCGAGCGGTTTGAGAGCAAAATGTTCCCTGTAACGCTTTCCGAGCCCTTTACATGCGTTGATTTGTATAAGTCCCTCATTTCTGAATTTTAATTCACTACTCTTCTCTTTATCCTCTTTTCCTTTTCCTTTCCGAGTGAAGCTGGAGAGGACGGATCCGTTAGGTTTCAAACGAGAGTGGGATTTTTTCTTCTTAAGGTTCTGTTATTTCTTTAGATCAGGCGGCACGTTAGGTAGGTTGAACCGAGCGGGCTGTCCCGGGGTAGTTTTAACTGAGTGTAACCTTAATTTAAGGACCTTGTACTCTTTACCCTTTAGATTGATAACCTTACCCCCTTTGTACCTTAGACTCTGAGTTCCTGACCCATACCTAGGTCATCATTTGCTTCCTTGCCCAGTCACCGAGACCCTAAGGATGTGTCACTCCGGTTTCGACTCGTCTTCCTGATCGGAGGATGAGCGGTCCGGGTCAGGGATGCCGGACACAAGTCTAAGTCCACCCTCTGCGACCCCCTCTGATCACCATAGTGAGGGTAGAATTCCAATCCGTCTATCTGACGATGAGCCGGACCAGGAGACCCCCATTGCCTCCATTTCCCGGGGTTCAGGTAATGAGACACCAGGGGAACCCAACCCCGAGGTAGCCTTCATCAGTGAGTTCATCCCATCCATCCTACGTGCTCAAGATCTCAGCTGCATTAGGGATATGTATAGCCTTCCCGACTACTGCTCCCTGGCCGTGAATGCCAGCGGAGCCCATATTTACCAGCGGGGTTTCACCACCCTATATGAGGACACCCTCATGGCTGGATTTCGCACTCCCTTTCATCCGATCGCTCGAGACGTCCATATATATTTGGGGATTGCCCCGGGGCAAATGGCTCCAAACGGTTGGAGGTTTCTCATGAGGTCCATCTCCCTTTGGCCCCAAGTTTTTGGGTATGAGCTTTCCCTTTAGGAGTTTTTCTGGATGCATCGACCGTTTCCTGTACATGGGAAGGTCAGGTTCTTCTCTCTCGGTGCTCGATAGGGGAAAAAATCATAGTTAATTACCCGAGCAACAACAAGGGTTGGAAGAATAGATTCTTCCAAGTATACACCCTTGGGCTTAGTGAGTGGGCCCTGGGGATCCAGATGAGGACTTCTTGGGCAGGAGAACTAAGGGGTAAGTTATTCCAGTATCTTTCGTCTACTTTCTTTTCTTTGATCCTGGGACTAATTGCATTGTATTTTGCCTTACAACGGGGTCAGCTAGCCCACCTAGTATTCCCGAGGAGTGCCAGGCCAGGATCAGTGGCTTGGCAGATTTGCCAACAAACATTTGGAACGTGCTGACCCGGACGGGCAATTTCAAAGCATCCTATGACCCGACCGAGCCCGTCGAAGCTCCTGTCTTCCCACCCATACTTCCTGGTAAGTGTCCGAGCACATTTAGTCTCATCTATACTCCCATTGTATTCTTTGCTGGTTACTGACCGCTTATCTTTTCTTTCTGCAGAAATGGCTCCCAAGAGAGATCTTGAACAGTTGAGGGCCAGGCAGGCTGCTGCCACTGCTCGGGAGGTAATAAGAGGAGAAAAGTAGCCAGTTGCGGAGGCCTCTGGTAGCGAACGCCCGCTAAGGCGAATCTGGCACGGGACCAAGAATCGTCCGGAGCTCGTAGGGACCTTAGCTCCCCTCGTGGTGGTGGTAGAAACTTCTCCTTGAGAGGGAGACGTATGCAAACATGTCTTCCGAGGCATTCCAGGGATGGCTATATAGCCTCTCTCATATGGTAAGCACTGACGCCTCTGCCCATTCATTGCCACGACTTATTTTGTGTTTGCCCTATTGACTGATTGGTTTGGATTTCTTGCAGGTCGGGTGCATGGCCGCTGGGGCCGAGTCCGTCCTGCCTTCCCTGGCCAAGAGGGCCACTACTGCTGAAACCGCTCTGTCAGAGGAGTAGGTGACCGACCTTGGAGGTCAGGCAAAACACCCTAGCTCTGGATAAAGACAAGGTAAAGGGCTTGGCCCTGAGCCTTAGTGCGGCCCAGGCAGAGTTGGCGACTGCCCTGGTAGAACTGGAGGTATCCCGGGCCATTGCGGCGGCTGTAGAGGCTCGAGCGAAGGCTGAGGCTGAGGCTGAGGCTGAGGCAATGGTGGCGAGGGCCACGGAGAAGGCTTTTGATGACGGCTTCTTCCAAGGTTATGAAGACCTGAAGCGAAGGCTAGCCCGGGATCACCCCGAATTGGACATCTCATCCTATGAGGGGATTGATTCAGATTACTGGGACCTCGGTCCTCCCACTGCTAAGGATTCTATTGCCTTGGATGGAGCTGCTGATGACTCTGCCGCCATGGCTGGAGCTGCTGATGGTTCTGGTGCCCCGGGTGGTAGCTCGATCCGGGGAGAAGGAACCTCTCTGGGTGGAGAGACCGAAGATGTGGTCGAGATTGACGACGCTTAGTCCCGACCTGTAAATTTATTTTTGTGAGGCAACTACAACTGCCTCCCAGGCAATGTACAATTTTTTCTTTTTAATTAATGAAAAGGTCCTTTGAGGCCATCTTTTTCATCAAGCATTTTTAGTACTTGTACGTGTGTGCCTGTTTATAATTGCCAATACTCGACTAATTGTTAGCTGATCTAAATCTCTGTCTTAGCAAAATGTTTAGGACTGTAACCGGTAGATAACACTTGGTCTTGTAGGGGCCTGTTTTAATGGTCCCGCCAGGTATAGTGTAGTATTTTGGTCCTATTTATTATCCGGGCAGTTTCTCTGGGTATTGTAGGTACCTGGGAATGTTAGGAATGTTTTTAGAATTCTAAGTCTTGTTAGTACCCGGTGTGATTTCCTATTTTTTTTTTGGTATTTGGTATTTCCCTGCCCCCTGAGCTTTTGCTAAGGAGGGCGTATAGAGGGAGTGACCATAAGAAACCGACCTGGAACGTGTGTGGTTGTAGGGTCTTTTGAGGCTTGCCATCATTTGCCACCTGGGGGGATTTACCCCCATCATCGGTTGGACCTAAGCGAAGCTGGTGCCCCGGGGGTTGATCCCAAGGTCTTTTGTGCCTTGGATTTTAGCCAGGGTCTTTTGAGACTTGTCACCATCAAGGGGAGTTGCCCCCATCGTCGATTGGACCTAGGCGAAGCCGGTGCCTCGGGGGATGATCCCGAGGTCTTTTGCCTTGGGTGTTTGACTAAGGTCTTTGAACAGAACACTTGTAGGAGTCACACCTTGTAGTAAGAATAGAAAATCTTTATTTCTTTTTTTTGAAAGCCATAAATAATGCCCAAATTGAGCTACAAATTTCCTAACAAATGCTAAATCGCCCTTATCCAAGCGTCATTGGAAATACTTGTGTAGGTGTTGCACGTTCCATGGGTGAGATAGATCGTGCCCGTCGAGAGTCTGTAACCAATAGGTGCCCGACCTGTTTAATCTGGTGACTAGGTATGGGCCTTCCCAGTTTGGCCCCACCTTTCCATGGCTTGGGACTATGGTAGACTGGTTTGCCGCCTTCAGAAAGAGATCTCCCACCTGAAAACTACGGTGCTTTACCTTACTGTTGAAATACCGGAAGACCCTCTGTTTATAGGCTGCCACTTTCAGATATGTCTGATCCCTTCTCTTTTCTGCTAGATCGAGTTCTCCTCTGAGGGATTTTTCATTATCCTGCTCGCTAAAATTTGCCACCCGATCTGTGGAGACCACCGCTTCTAAGCCATAGGTTAGTGAGAATGGTGTCTCATCTATTGCCGCTCGGGGGGTGGTACGGTAGGTGCACAAGAGGGTTGGTAATTCCTCCGCCTATAGGCCTTTGGCGTTTTTGAGCCTTGTTTTGACCGATTGTAGAATAGTCCGATTCATCACCTCGGCTTAGCCATTGGCTTGTAGGTGCTCGGGAAAGGAGTAGTGCTTTGATATCCCGTAGCCCGAGCAGAACTGCCTGAATACTGGGGTGTCAAACTGTCTGCCGTTATCGTTGACCAGAACCCGGGGAATGCTGAACCTGCACAGGATGTTTTTCTCAATGAAACTTTTCATATTTTTCTCAGTGATTATTGCCAAGGGTTCGGCCTCCGCCCACTTGGTGAAGTAGTCCACGGCGATAATAGCGAACTTAACTTGGTCTTTTCCCGTTGGGAAGGGACCGACAATATCGATTCCCCACTGAGCGAATGGCCAGGGGCTGAGGATTGGTAGCTAGATCTCTCCCTGTCGGTTGATCATGGGGGAATGTCTTTGGCATTTGTCACATTTTTTGACATACTCTTGGGAATCCCAAGCCATTGTCGGCTAATAATAACCCTAAAGCATGGCCTTACGTGAGAGTGCCCAGCCCGCAAACGGTGCCAAGCTGCTGATGCCAAAATTTAGTAAGAAATAAATTAGAGCAGCTTAAGGGGCGAGAGATGAATACGATGAATTTTGTATATGGTTCGGCCCCATTAATGAGGTGACCTACGTCCATGGGTGCGTCGGTGCGCTTTCACTAACAGATCACCGATAGCTATTGGTGAGCCAACAGATTGGGCGGCAATACCAACCGAACCGACCAGGTATATGCGTATAAGTGAATATAATATGCTATTCTATAGGTTCAGAATGCCCCCCCCCCCTTCAATGGGGGTGAGTGGCCTCTTGTATAGGTGCAAGAGACCACCCGTACAAGGTAAGTCTGCAGATTAGGAAGCCTAATCTGATTACAACCGATTTACATGAATTTAGGAGAGTTTCCTAAGCGGTTTAGGAAACCACTTGCTCCTTCCATTTAGACTTCTAGCTGGGATAGGAAACTATCTGGTTGCTTGCTGGGCAAGCAACCACGCCGTTTGGAGGCCCGCCCATGTGGGCCCAGGAGCGGACGCCCGTGCTTTGGACCGAACCGGCAGTTCTGTGTAACGCCCCAGAATGGTTGGGTAGTCAGACCAGATTCAAGGTGACTTGGCTTCTCTTTGTTGAGGTGGCGAGGCTTGACTTTGACCTGATATTTTTGTACATATCATATATATACATACAAACCCATGAATATATGAAAAAATGTAGATAAAGAAAACAGAATGTAAATCATGAGTATACAAACATTAAATTTAATCAAGAAATTTGGGATTAGAAAACCCATGAGAAAACCCATTTCTTTTTAATCAAGAAAAAATAATATTTTCTGTCTCTAACACTTAAATTGAAGATTCTCAAATTAAAATGGCATATTGAGATCGGGGGACTAAGAGGTTGCTCCAAAAATTTTTAGCAGAATGAAACGACTTAAAATTAGGGAATTGTTATTGCCACTCCATCGTTGAACTAAGGCACTCCATGGTACCATTCTTAGAGCATGTGGTACCATGTATGCAATGCATGACATACATGGTACCACATGCTCTAAGAGGGGTACCATGGAGTGCCTTAGTTCAATGATGGAGTGGAAATAGCATCACCCTAAAATTATTGGAACAGTAAGTAGAAGTGGAACAGAAATACCGGATCGATAGCCTCTTTCAAAAACATCTTCGCGGATCTCGCTCTCTTTAAGACATTTTGTGGCTCTGTCCAAAGTTTGCAAGCAGTACGTACACGCCATGCCATTCCCAGGATAAAACAGCCTAAAACCTCCTCTGTTTCAGTTTCTCTTTGCACTAAGAAAAACTGGAATACTAAACACCCTTCAGATTTAGTTGCTCAGTAACTACAAGCTGGAAATATATATAGATTTTTTATTTTTGAAAGCAGAAACTCAAATATTTTACTCTCTTTGAGAAACTTGAAGGTCATTTAGATTAGAAATTCATTTCTTGTAATGAGAATTTTTTTGGTAGGAGAAAAGATCAGCTCGAGAAGAAAATTGATCTCATCTAAATTATGACTCATAGCTAAGCCAATAAAAAAACAGCGAGAAAAAGGCCATTGTTGACCCTCTTCAGATCAAGGTTAACGGTCATAATTAGTCGTCTTCAAGAATCAGTACGTCATTGCAAAGGAAACGTTAATATTCTAACAGTTATTCCAAGAGTTATATTCTTAACTTATATAACACGTTATATATATATATATATATATTAGACACTTACATCCCAACAGTTTAAAAATAATTGATATTTAAGTATCACAATAACATACCCTAAGCCATTATATTAGTAGCAGCAAATTACAATATGTACATAGTAATTAAAGCTAATAATTTGTATTTTAAGATATCATTCAAACAAATTTTTATAAAAAGATTTTCCTCCCGATCCTTTTTTTTTTTTTCAATTACACATTCATAGCTACAACATGTTTTCTTTTCTTTTTCCTCACTAAATTCATGAACCAAACTATAACAACCTGTATTTTCTATTAATTTCTAATAGCTTTTCCATATTTATTTTAATTTGTATTACTTGCTTTTATATTACTAACAATTCTTTAATTGGTCAAACGGTAATTTTTATTAATTAAGCTATACCTATTATGGTTTCTAACCACAATTTAAGAATACTTGTGTTATGATTTCACAACTGAATTTCATGAGGATAGAATACCAGAAATGAATTTCAAATCTTTATTTTCAAAGCGGTGAAAATAGTTGCTTTGGACTCAAACTGTATTTTTTTTATTAAACCAAAAAATTATTTCCTACGATAATGTAGTTTTTCTATATTTTGTGGTGGTCACCACGCTACGAAACTACCAGTTAATGTACGAAAACTGTCCGCGCTGCGTTGATCTCCCACAGTTTGGGAATCTCCACCAATCAGATTTGACACTTGCTATAATCTCATTAATGCAACTAATGATTAGATAGGCTTGTTTGGGAATGCTATATGTGTGTGTGCAAGTTTAGTGCCATAAGTTGTTTTCCCAAACACTTGAGTGATTTCAAGGCAACTTGTGTGTGTTAATGTTGGGCCTTAAGCTAATTTCCCAAACAACTACACTTGACCCCTATACACTTAATTTGACCCCGACTAGCTGATCATATATAACTGTATGTATGTATATATCAGCATATATGTGTAATTAAGATTTGAAAACAAATTCTTTTGTTGAGTATAGAAGATGGTTCTTCGACTCCAAGTTCCCAATTGATCTTCCTATATATATACACTACATACACTCTCACAATCTACACACTTTGATAGCACTAAATACAGAGAGAAAGTTTAAAAGAGAGGAAGAGATACACAGAGAGTCAATTTACATAATTATTTTTAGAGAGAGAACTTAACCTCTATAGTTTGAAGCTCTAGTGGGTTTGCTTATTTTATTACTTTCTCAACAATTACTTCAATCACAATCACTGTGAGTATCATTAACTCACTCCTAATGTAATTCATGCTTATTTTACTGCTCATATGTGTGTGATTGTAAACTACCATTGTTGAATTCATCAATGGAGTTTCAAAGCTTGAAATCATGATTTTTCAACCTTAACCAAAATCTATTTTTAGAGATGATTATGAAAGATTATAGTACATCGAAGTTGTGGTTAAAGTATTAGAGCCTAATGTATTCGTATCGCGACGTATATTAAAAATAAAATTTCGTCACCTCTCATATTTTCATAAAATCTGAGAGCTACGTCTCGATTCATGTAAATCTGATCGTATATTCATAATCCTTGCAAAAAAGCGAAGGGATTCATATACTATATGTCATGGTTGCTTTCGAAATTGAATTGGGTCAAAATCAAACCCAATACTGAAACAGGGGAGAAAAATGATGAAGATGAAGTTTCTGCAACAACTCGCGCGCATGACCCACGCGAGCAAACCTTGCGTGAGCGACTCGTCGTGCGAGGGGTCCGCACGAGCGACCTATGCATTTTGTGACAGTTAGTAATTTTTAAAAGAAAATTAAAAAAAGGGGCATCGCGCGAGCGGCCCGCGCGAGCGATTTGATATTATCTGGTTTTTGTCTATTTTTTTGCTAAGAAACTATTTGGAAGAAGTTTTGTGAATTTTTAAAGTACTATTTGGGAATTACACTCAAACAGAATCCCGGTTGTTATGTTTTGATTATAAAGGGATTGATTAAGGACTTGATTGTTCTCGCCTATACGTTGTTCTTGTTTCCAGTTGTTTACTTTCTACATATATTGTCATGTGACATGCACGTGGGGTCCAGTTTACATACATGTTGAGTGATGGTCATTGTGAAAATAGTATGTAGGTGAGATTGTGTATTGGATACTCCTTGGTACTGGTGTACTATAGTGATGTTATGAGATTGCGGTTTAGAGTATCTTTGAAATGCAATGGTGACAAACTTGGACACTCCCTGGCGCCCATGGTAGCGTTAAAGTGTGTGACATCGACTTGGACACTCCCAAGCACCCGTGGTAGTGCTAAAGTGTGGCCTACTGGACACTCCCTGGCATCTGTGGTTTTGGCTAAAGTGTGAGGCAATTGGACACTCCCTGGTACCCCGTACTAAAGTGTGAGGCAAATTGGACACTCCTTGATACCCCTGTACTAAAATGTCACCTTAGTATTTCAAGATATTGGAGTGAGAGAATTGGTTGATGTGTTATCAAGAGAAAAGAGTTGGTGAGATGAGAATGGTCGCATTGTTTCATGCACGGTTACATGTTTTATTATCTTGAAGATTATGATGTTATCTATACTGTTTTGTAATTTGAATTCATTACTATATTTCTAACCTGTTTGTAAATGAAACTTGTAAGAAAATGATTGGTAGGTGAGTATGTTTTACATTACGAGTACATGTTATTAATACTTACCAGCTTCATGAAGATGACGGCATTGATGCGCTCTGGACATTTTTGTCTAGGCTTTTTAGGTTATGACCAGGTGGGACATTATGACTATGCAAATTGAGAACATCTACTTATTAAGAGAAACTATTTTAAATACTGCCTTAATTGATGAACTGAATTTGTAATAAAGATAACTGTAATAGATATTATTTTGTTTCAAGGCGGGTTGTGCCTTTAGATGACTACGTGCTGTAATAATTATTAAGTTGGAAAATTTTTGTAAGCCTTGATGACTCATACTCTGACTTAAATTATTATATTGTTCGACATTTGGAACGAAATCGATCCTTCAAACTGTCGCGACCTACAGATCCATAAAGAAAACTAAATGCTTTCCCTATTTATGCTACATCGGGGTGTGACACAAACTATCATATCCCAATTTTTGAACAACCAAATATTCAATCCAGAGCATGTATTTGGACTAATATTCAATTGCCAAAATCCCGAGGAGGTTTTATATGTATAATACACATATATATATTATAGAACACTCACACAAATACTAAATCGCGTTTTTTGACTTAGGGTCTCACAAAAAGACATCTGATGGGCCCAAAATGCATTCTAAAGTACTTAAAATACTAGCCCAATGGGTATACGTATCATGTGTACTTAATTTGAATGTTACAAACACAATTTAACATACTTATTGTCCTCTAAACACTATCTGGAAATTTTAGTACATGACACTAAGATACATGCACGTTTTCAATATCCAATACTTGAAAATTATACTAATTAATTACTAAAAGTACTTAGAAAATTTAGGTTATTACATTTTACCCTTCTTAAAGAAGTTTCGTCCCGAAATTTGATGCAAAGGTTAATGCAGGTATTAGGCGACGATTAAAGTACAAATGTAAAGAACACAATCTAATACCAATAAGCTGTTATCGTTTAACTCCCAACTATAACGAGACTTAGTACATCGAGCGAATAATCTAAATAAGGAAACCCTCATATATATATATATATACCTATAGTCTTTTATAATCGATAGTTAAATTCTAACAGACACTCATACATAACATAATAAAGTTACCAACGATGATGTCAAGAACAAAACACGTAAAACCAGTTATGGTTTTGCCCGTTATACTCAGATCACACCGTATATATCACATAGACAAATACAAATATGAATAAACACATAGTTTCACATAAAATACTTAGATATCAAATAATTAGAATACTCAGTGCTGCAATTCATACAACTAGAACTATATGCATGTTCATGTCCACCTCTTACCGTGTCCCGCACTACACTTCCGTATAATACCCAATACTTACTGTTTACACAGATATCTTCAAAATTGCAGAATACTGTTAGACTGAAGGAATAATATTTCTTGTCAAAAATAAATCAACGCCCGTCCAAGTCCATAATATGTAGGATGGATCTAGAAATACCGTCGGCTCGATCTTATTCCATCAAACATAAAGAATAAAATTTTCCCGCATATATCTATATATGAGATATATGTAGCACAGAATACCAGTCGATAATAATCTAATAAGAAGAAGAAGTTCAGAATATCCAATAATAATTAGAAATCCGCTGGGGTGCCCACTTAGCAACATCCGTGCTGAGTGCAGAAGATCCTCAACCCTAGAAATATTACTTGGTCATGAACATAACCTTTCGCAGGTGAGGTCATAGCCCAGTGTAAGGGTGTTGATATTTAAGCCCTTCCAGGCACTAGCGTGAGGGTTCGAATCCCCCTCTATCAACAATGATAGGGATACACACCAAATGACACACTGTGCCTTAAATGCATGTTCCTTGTGCTGTTTGAATTTTCCACAGTTTTATGTGCATCACTTACACAACACAGGGTACATGCATTTAAAGTTGGTGTGTCATTTGGTGTGTATCCCTATCATTTTTGCCCTGCTATTTCCAATCCCCACTAATCACTAACACCTAGCTCCAATCTACTGATGTATTATATGATGATATGTACAAAAATATTAGGTCAAAGTCAAGCCTCGCCACCTCAGCAAAGAGAAGTCAAGTCACCTTGAATCTGGGCAGACTACCCAACCATCCTGGGGAATTACACAGAATCTCCCGGTTCGGTCCAAAGCCCAGGAGTCCATTCCTGGGCTGGCCCCAGATGGGCGCACCTCCAGAAGGCGTGGTTGTTTGCCCAGCAAGCAAATAGTTTCCTATCCCAGCTAGAAGTCTAAATAGAAGGAGCAAGTGGTTTCCTACACCACTTAGGAAACTCTCCTAAATTCATGTAAATCAGTTGTAATCAGATTAGGCTTCCTAATCTGCAGACTTACCTTGTACGGGTGGTCTCTTACACCTATAAAAGAGGCCACTCACCCCCATTGAAGGGGGGTGGGGGGGGAAGGGTGTTCTGAACCTACAAAATTACATATTATATTCACTCATACGCATATACCCGGTCGGTTTGGTTGGTAGTGCCGCCCAATCTGTTGGCTCACCAATAGCTACTGGTGATCTGTTAGTGAAAGCGCACCGACGCACCCGTGGATGTAGGTCACCTCATTAACGGGGTCGAACCACATACAAAATTCATCGTATCCATCTCTCTCACCTTAAGCTGCTCTAATTTATCTCTAACCAAATTTTGGCAACATCAGCTTGGCGCCGTCTGTGGGAAACGACTGTTTTATCCGAAAAACAAATCTTTGATTGATCGACATGCCTCCAAAGAAAGGTAAGAACACCGCTGCTCCAACGGGACCGGCGAACTCCCAAGCCAGACGACCGGCTACTTCTATGACCTCCGAGCAGGTCACCGTGGCTCTTGTACAACTCCTAGAGGGCTAGCGGCGAACCCATCAGTAAATTGAAGCGCTGCTGGCTCGGCAAGATGAGCTCTCCCAAATCGAGGAGCAGCCCGGGAAAGGCGCGCCCAACCGAAAGCCTCCACGGGCCAGATAACACACCCACACCGCCCTTGCATCCCCGCTGGGTTGGAGATAGCATGGGGATGACGAACATAGCCAGGCCCCCAGGAGAACCTGACAATATGACCAGGCTAACCTGCGCTGGGCGGGAGATGCCAGGGACATCATCAATAGTAGGCATACTGCTGTAGGGAGGGGCCAGGACATATGGCCTAGGAATCGGCCGAGGACGCTCGGCTAGGAGCCGGGAGACCTTCGGCACACGATCACCCGGAGCTGGAGCCGGGTCCTATCCCCAAGGACAACACACTTGGAAGAAGAGGCCTCGCCATCTGATCTGACCTACCACTCAGACATAGAAATGAAGATCGAGCAAGAAGGCGTAAAGGCTCAAATCCAGGACCTGCAGAAATAGATCGAGCAATTGAGCCACAAGCCGCGCCATGATCATACAAACACAGAGACTGAATCACCCTACACCATTCAGATCACCGAATTCCCCATCCTGCGGAAGTTTAAGCCACCGCATCTCAACTCCTACGATGGGACAAAGAGCCTAGTGGATCACGTTCGTACCTACAAGGCCCAGATGGCATTAGTCACCACCGTCGACAAGTTATTGTGCCTGGCCTTCCATAGCACCCATAAGGGGCCAGCCACGCAGTGGTTCCACGCTCTTAAACTCCGAACGGATGATGACTTCAAGACACTGAGCAAGCTTTCATTAGCCAATTTATAGGGATGCTTGACCGGTCATAAATGGACACCCAACTATTGAATGTCAAGCAACGTAAAAAGGGAATTCCTAAAGGACTACGTG
Source organism: Hydrangea macrophylla (assembly GCA_033977485.1). Taxonomy (NCBI): domain Eukaryota; kingdom Viridiplantae; phylum Streptophyta; class Magnoliopsida; order Cornales; family Hydrangeaceae; genus Hydrangea; species Hydrangea macrophylla. Next base: position 98,749,571 of record CM066995.1, read on the forward strand.
AACCGTTTCAATCAATAGAGGCTTCAAATTTGCCACTTGAACGAAATGGCCGCTATCATGGCCTTCTGCTCGGGAGTTTAACACACCAAAGTTGCTACATCGTTTCATCGAGACCGATCGGCAACCCTGGTGGAACTCTTAGAAAGGTTCAGAAAGTACATCGACATAGATGAGTTTTTAAAGTCTAAGCGCGCCAGCTTCACGGGAGACGAGTCCCCAAAAGCTAAACAGAAACGTGAGGGTTCTGAGAAGGGTCCGGGAAAGAAGCCCAGGCAAGATCAGCAAAGAGGCGGTCGGGATCACACACCAATTACCTTCACGTCACTTTTCTGGCCTATCCATGAGATCATAGCCCCGCTGAAACCCAGAATCTACTCCAGCAGCCAGCGAAGCTGAAAAGCTCGCCCGGTAAGAGAAATTGGGATAAGCTTTGTCACTTCCACAAAGACCATAGACATGACACAGAGGATTGCTTTAAGCTCAAGATTACCATTGAGAAGCTGATTGAGCAGGGCCATCTAGCCAAGTTTGTGGCGGTAGACAGACGACCTCGGCAAGACACCCGGGCTCTCGAGCAGCCGCGACCCCTCGGGCTGATCCATGTAATCTCCGGAGGAACTTCAGGCAGAGGGGATTCACAGTCGGCTAGGAAGAGGCATGCTCGGTCATCTCGATTGAATGTCTGGCATGTCTAATCCACCACCTCCCCTCCCGATCAACGTGTTAATGTTCTCATCCGAGGATATGCTAGGCCTGTACTTCCCTCATGATGATCCGCTGGTAGTAACGCTCTCTGTGGCAAACTATGTGGTTAAAAGGGTGTTGGTGGACACGGCCAGCTCCTTTGATATCATATTTGTCTCAGCATTCGATCATCTCAGGATATCCAGGGATTGGCTCCGACCAGTGGCCACTACCCTGGTAGGTTTCAATGGGTCCAACACACAACCGCTCGGTACCGTCGAGCTCCCGGTCCTTATGGGGACTTATCCCCAACAAACATCTATACTGGTAAACTTCGTAGTTGTAGAAAAGCTCCGTCCGCGTACAACGTCATCCTCGGGAGACCAACTCTCAACAAAGCCAAGGCAGTTGTGTCGACTTATAGCCTGGTGGTCAAGTTTCCAACCCCCCAGGGACCTGGAAGCTTGTAGGGAGACCAAGCGACCGCTCGGAGCTGCTACATCAGCTCTTTACGCAGAAAGTCCATCACTAAAACATTGGACATTTAGGAAATGGACCCGAGGGACCAAAGCAATGGATTAGGTCCGGTGGAAGAACTGGAGCAAGTGGTGTTGGACCCGAAGTTTCCCGACCGGTGCGTTAGCATAGGCACCCTCTTGGAGCTAGGCCTCAAGGAGAAGTTGATCCAATTCCTGCAACAGAGCCAGGATGTCTTCTCCTGGAGCCATGAAGACATGCCTGGGATAGATCCCCGGGTCATGTCTCACCGCCTCAACATCAACCCAGACTCCCGGTCGATCAAGCAAAAGAGATGGGATATGGCACCCGAAAGACAAGCGATAATATGTGAAGAAGTCGAAAAGCTCATGAAAGCAAATTCTATCCGAGAGGTCCACTATCCCGACTGGTTAGTAAACGTCATTCCGGTCAAGAATTGCAACGGGAAATGGAGAATGTGTGTGGATTTTACTGACCTGAATAAGACCTGCCCCAAGGATTACTATCCATTGCCCAAGATTGACCACCTTGTGTATTCCATGGCCGGACAAGCATTCCTCTCGTTCATGGACGCTTACTCGGGGTACAATCAGATCAGCATATAGCCCGGGGACGTAGAGAAGACCTCCTTCATCACGGACCAAGGATTGTACTGCTACAAGGTAATGCCTTTCGGCCTAAAAAACGTTGGGGCAACCTATCAACGCCTAGTCAATCATATGTTTAAGGATCTGATCGGGAAATCTATGGAAGTCTACATTGATGATCTCTTGGTCAAAAGCTGAGACGAGTCTGACCATCTTGAACATCTCGGGATATCCAGGGATCGGTATTCGATCAGCTTTGACCATCAACATTTGATCAGCTCGGGATATCCAGGGATCGGTTCCGACCAATGGCCACTCCCCTGGTAGGTTTTAATGGGTCCAGCACAGAACCGCTCGATACCGTCGATCTCCCGGTCCTTATGGGGACTTATCCCCAGCAGACATCTATACTGGAAAACTTCATAGTTGTAGAAGCTCTGTCCGCGTACAACGTCATCCTCGGGAGACCAACTCTCAACAAAGCCAAGGAGATTGTGTCGACTTACAGCCTGGTGGTCAAGTTTCCAACCCCGCAGGGACCTGGAAGCTTGCAGGGAGACCAAGCGGCCACTCAGAGCTGCTACATCAGTTCCCTACGCAGAAAGGCCGTCACTGAAATATTGAACATTCAGGAAATGGACCCGAGGGACCAAAGCGATGGAGTAGGTTCGGTGGAAGAACTGGAGCAAGTGGTGTTGGACCCGAAGTTTCCTGACCGATGTGTTAGCATAGGCACCCTCTTGGAGCCAGGCCTCAAGGAGAAGTTGATCCGATTCCTACAGCAGAGCCAGGATGTCTTCGCCTGGAGCCATGAAGACATGCCTGGGATAGATCCCCGGGTCATGTCTCACCGCTTAAACATCAACCCAGACTCCCGGCCGGTCAAGCAAAAGAGACAGGGTATGGCACCCGAAAGACAGGCGACAATATGTGAAGAAGTCCAGAAGCTCCTAAAGCAGATTCTATCCAAGAGATCTACTATCCCAAATGGTTAGCAAACGTCGTTCTGGTCAAGAAAAGCAACGGGAAATGGAGAATGTGTGTGGATTTCACTGACCTAAATAAGGCCTGCCCCAAGGATTGCTATCCATTGCCCAGGATTGACCTCCTTATGGATTCCACGGCCGGACATGCATTCCCTCGTTCATGGACGCTTACTCAGGGTACAATCAATCAGCATGTACCCGGGGGCGAAGAGAAGACCTCCTTCATCACAGAACAAGGACGTACCGCTACAAGGTAATGCCCTTTGGCCTAAAAAATGCCAGGGCAACCTATCAACGCCTAGTTAATCATATGTTTAAGGATCTGATCGGGAAATCTATGGAAGTCTACATTGATGATCTCTTGGTCAAAAGCCGAGATGAGTCTGACCATCTTGAACATCTAGTCGGGGCCTTTAGCATTTTGAGGAAGTTCGGAATGAGGTTGGACCCGACCAAGTGCACATTTGGCATCTCGTCTGGGTAGTTTCTGGGACACCTAGTCAGCAGACGAGGTGTCGAAACAAACCCCGAGAAAATCCAGGCCATCATAAACATGCGGTCGCCCAGGTCAACCAAAAAAGTTTAGAGTTTGGCCGGGCGGGTCGCTGCACTGAACAGATTTATCTCCCGAGCTACCGACCAGTGTCTGCCATTTTTTAAAATCCTTCGCAAGACCTTTCAGTGGTCGAAAGAGTGCGAGGAGGCGTTTCAAGAACTCAAGAAATACTTGGCATCACCCCCTTTACTCTCAACACCCATGCAAAATGAGGAATTGTTCTTATAATTGGCAGTGTCACCCTCCGCGGTCAACTTGGCTCTCATCCGAGAAGAACACGGGATATAATTCCCGGTCTACTACATCAGTCGGTCACTTTAAGGCGCGAAAAGTAGATATTCCCGCATAGAAAAGCTCATTTTTGCCCTCGTCACTTCTGCCCGGAGACTTCGCCCGTATTTCCAGGCCCACGCAATCGTGGTCCTCACAGATCAGCCTTGAGCAGGCCAAAAACGTCCGGAAGGCTTGTCAAGTGGGCCTTGGAGCTAAAGGAATTCGAAGTAACCTACAGACCCCATACGACAATCAAGGGATAGGCCGTAGCAGATTTTCTTGTAGAGTTCACATACCCAAAAGACCCGGTTGAAGAGTTTGACCCACCCTACCTACCGCCTGGACTACAAAAAGACATCCCAACCTGGATACTTTACGTAGACGGGTCTTCCAACAAGCAAGGCAACGGGGCGGGGATCATCCTGACTGGTTTCAATGGAATCCAGCTTGAGTATGCACTGAGGTTCGTGTTTCGTGCCTCCAACAACGAGGCCGAGTATGAAGCCCTGTTGTTTGGGCTACAGTTGGCTACTTCAATGTGTGCACAGCAGGTTCAAGGGTACAGTGATTCCCAGCTTATGGTCAACCAAGTTAACCAGGAGTATGAAGCTCGGGAAGACAATATGGTAGCTTACCTAGCCCTCATCCGAACGGTCTCAAGTAAGCTTAAGGGTTTCTCAATCACACAAATCCCAAGGGAAGAGAACACTAGGGCCGATCGGTTAGCCTGCCTAGCCTCATCCTCTGAGTCATACTTGCCCAGGATAAGGATAGAATACTTACTCGAGCCAAGTGTGATCAACTCGGAAGGCATAGAGGTTGAGCCGATAGGCCTAGGCCCTAGCTGGATGGATCCGATTATGAAATTCTTCACTATTGGTGCTACTGGACGAAAAGGAAGAAGCCCGCTGGGTCAAGTACTGAGCGGCCAGATAACACCTTGTTGATGGCATCCTCTACAAAAGGGGGTTCTCTATCCCCTATCTCCGCTGTGTCCACCCTGCCCAGGTACATCCAATACTGCATGAAATCCACGAAGTTGTGTGCGGCAGTCATGTGGAGGGCCGGGCACTCTCACGTAAGGCCCTGCTGCAGGGTTATTATTGGCCGACAATGGCCTGGGATTCCCAAGAGTATGTCAAAAAATGTGACAAATGCCAAAGACATTCCCTTATGATCAACCGATCGGGAGATCTCCAGATACCAATCCTCAACCCCTGGTCATTTGCTTAGTGGGGAATCGATATTGTCGGTCCCCTCCCGACGGGAAAAGGCCAAGTTAAGTTCGTTGTTATCGCCGTGGACTACTTCACCAAGTGGGGGGAGGCCGAGCCCTTGGCAATAATCACCGAGAAAAAGATGGAAAGTTTCATTGAAAAAAACATCTTGTACAGGTTCGGCATTCCCCAGGTTCTGGTCAGCGATAACGGCAGACAGTTTGATACCCCGGTATTTAGGCAATTCTGCTCGGGCTACGGGATATCAAATCACTACTCTTCTCCTGAGCACCCACAAGCCAATGGCCAAGCCGCGGTGACGAACTGGACTATTCCGCAGTCGATCAAAACAAGGCTCGAAGACGCCAAAGGCCTGTGGGCGGAGGAATTACCGACCCTCTTGTGGGCCTACCGTACCACCCCCCGAGTAGCAACAGGTGTGGACATGCAAAATTCCACCTCTTTGTTTTGATTTGAGATTATTTTGAAAATGAAAGGAAAATGTCTGTTGAAACAGATACAGAGTCGCCACTTGGTCTTTAGGGAACCAAGAAACCCAATTTGACTCACCCAAACGGATAAAGGGAACTGACCTTTCATAACCAAAGAACTTGGCTCGGGGTTTTGGTACGAGAGAGGAAGGAGCCTTTGTCACGACTAAAACACCCTCAACTCATCCCGTCTCTCGACAGGCCTCAATTAGCATCCAAATAATCATCTTATACTATGTTTGGTTCTACAAATAATACTATGATAGGTATATTACATAACATAAGAATTTTGAAATGGAAGATCAAAAGATAAGATATCATTCATAAGATCTAAGCCAAATATCACACAATGTAAAGTGAAAGATCACACAAACAAACCTAGGAAAAATCGTCTAATCACATATCAAGTAATTAAGTTTTCCTAATCTAAAGGGGACATAAAAATAATCAAAGAAATTAAAATATGCTTAGCAAACTAGAATGATGCATGTTAATCTTTGAGAAAAGAAAAAACCTCTCAATCCCCGGGATGAATGAGAAAGGAAGATTAGATCTAGGGGAAGCATGAACGTATGATCCAACACATTCCTTACAATCTTCTTAGATTAGGAGTCACAATAAACCCCAAACAACTAGAATGATGCATGTTAATCTTTGAGAAAAGAAAAGACCTCTCAATCCCCGGGATGAATGAGAAAGGAAGATTAGATCTAGGGGAAGCATGAACGTATGATCCAACACATTCCTTACAATCTTCTTAGATTAGGAGTCACAATAAACCCCAAACCTTGCATGGATGCAATGTATGGTCCTAGAATGTGCAAAGGTTGTAGTGTGTTTGTATACATAGACTTTCTAAAGTGACTTAGAAGACTAAAATATGCATGGATGCATGAAGAAAATCATCATAGGATATGTACAAATATAGTATGGACTACTTCCTAAGAGATGAACTAATTTGGAGTGCATGTGAGCATCAAATCAAAGAATGAAAGTAAAAGTATACTTGCTGTGAATAGTGGACAGAACAGTGAGTTGATCTTATAGAAATTGAAAAGTGGGGTTAGAAATGTTTTTAGTTCATAATTTTTTATGGAGATCATCCTTATTATGTCTAGAACACATATCAAAAAGTCAATCTTCAATAGCTATTACATATTGAGCGAAATCATATAAACAATAGAGGTTACTCAGAAACAGAGTCTGTATTATCGACTGAAATGTTGAAAAATCTTAGAAAATGAAATCAAAAGATATAGAGGCCCATATTATAAAAAACGTTCCATAAGACATTGAAGTTCAAGGAAAAAATGAGTTGGGACCACTCTCTTTGGAAAGGTTGTCTAGAAAACAAGTTGAAAGTGGACCTAGCTGCTGTGACAGCAAAAACAGAATGTCTGGATGGAATGTTTGGGTCAAAATGGAACCGTTCCAAGTGTTTTCAAGCTAAGCCAAAAATCATGGATGTTGTGTAATGAGTTAAGAAGACTTTCCAAGTAGTCTCATGATCATATCTTGATTATTGAGTTCTAGAAAAATCTTTGAACTCAGATCATTTACTGTTTTGAAGATTTTTGGTAAAACAAAGCTTATTTCTTGGAATCCAAATATTGGGGGTTTTAAAGTGGTTTTGAAAGCACATTTCCAGCACAAAAAGGGGATTAAGACCACTTGGAACATCATCATTAAACTCATATCAAGAACTCCCAATATTACTTTCACAAACATAGTTTTGTTTGAGAATATGACTTCAAGAATATATATGAATGTATTGAAGTTAGAATCATCATCCATTAAACATGTCTTTGAGGTCAAGAGCTACTATCCATAAGGATTCACTCTCCTCAAACAACATGTCATCTAGATGATGATAAGCATGTAAGTAATCAAAGAAAAATAAAAAAGAAATGAGGTAAGAAGAGATGAACATTAATGTAAATAAGCAAGTAATCGTAATCAATAGATTACAGTCAATGTGATTTTGGACTTGTAGCTTGGTGTTTCACTCATAGATATTAATATTTGGACATGGAAGTAGCTTCCTAACTCAAGATTGCTCAAAAATAGTGGTTGGGAAAGACTTGAATGTGAAATATAAGAGGGATAATGGAAGAAAACAAGATTGATACTCACTTTATTATAGAAAATCAGTGGAAGAAGCTCCCTTTCCTTCTTCTAAACCTATCTCTATCTCTCTTTCTCTCTACAACTTCTATAAACTTTGCACTTGGCCCCCCTAAAATGAAGAGCAAATGGGGGTTTATATAGGTAAATTTGGGGTAGTTTTGGGATTTAGAAATTGCTCCCATTGGTCCCAAACATCTGTGAACATAAAACTACATCGTTTTGGTCTTCAATTTTTCAATTTGGACCCCCAAAATAAATTACAAAAATGGACTCTGCGGGGGTTGAGTGCCGCCGCGGCTCTGGCCATGTGCCATCTCGGCAGTGGCCCAGTGCCGCAGTGGCACTGCTCCTTAGAAGCCCAAAAATTTACGTTTAGGCCCCCAGAGGTTTCGGTATTCGCGAAAAGGCCCTATTTCGTCCGAAATTCACAGAAAATGCGTACGAACTCCAAATTGATCTTATGATATACCGTTGAAAAGGTAATGGAGTCTAATTTCCATAAAATATAGTTCAGAGATGGGGTCACTTTGAAAAGTTTTGCGGTATTTGCAATAAAAGTCGATTTGATAGCCTTTTTCACCTTCGGAAATTCATAATAAATTCGTTTTAAATCCAGAAATTATGTGCGATATACCATTGGAAAGCTATTAACCTCTAGTATCCATAAAAAAATGTTTGAAAAATGATACGGCCCTCTGGTTTTAAAGTCAACTTTTAGGTCAAATCAGTCAAACCTAGGATTTCCTAGAAGTTTTGGGAACCTCTCGGAGATCCCCGGAGCTGACGTTTTCGCTCGATTTTCTTTTAAAACTCGTTTTAGTACTTTTCACATAGTCTAGAATGATCTTAGAACTTTTTGGAAAATTTGGATGAATTCGATCAAACCCTGGTCAAACCTGGTCAAACTTACGTCAAATCGGTCAACGAGGACTTTCGGGGAATTTTTGGGACTTTCGGGGGTCTCTGGGAGCTGACGATTTCATCTAATTTTGCTTCAAAACTCATTTTACCACTTTTTTTTATGACGTAGCATGTTTCCAGAAATTTCGGTACAAATCTGGGAGTTTTTGGACTTTCAGGGGTATTTTGGTCATTCTGAGCATTTTGAGAGATATAACTAACTTCCAAGTGTCCTTTTTGAGTCTTTTTCGATCATTGTGAACCAACAAGCTATGGGTCTCCTAAATCTGATAGCCGACAAAATGTGGTGTCTATAAAGGCGAGACATCATTCTCACTAACCTATGGCTTGGAAGCGGTGGTCCTCACGGAGCTCACATTGCCTATGTAACGGGTGGCAAATTTCAGCGAACAGGACAATGAAGAAGTCCTCAGAGGAGAACTCGATCTAGCAGAAGAGAGAAGGGATCGGGCATATTTGAAAGTGGCAGCCTATAAACAGAGGGTCTCCCGGTACTTCAACAGTAAGGTAAAGCACCGTAGCTTTTAGGTGGGAGACCTCATTCCGAAGGCGGTGAACCAGTTTACCAGAGTCCCAAGCCATGGAAAGTTGGGGCCAAATTGGAAAGGCCCATACCTAGTCACTGGGGTAAACAAGCCGGGCACCTATTAGTTACAGACTCTGGACGGGCACGATCTATCTCACCCATGGAACGTACAACACCTACATAAGTATTTCCAATGATGCTTGGATAAGGGCGATCTAGCATTAGTTAGAAAATTTGTAGCTCAATTTGGGCATTATTTATGGCTTTAAACAAAAAAGAAATAAAGATTCTCTGTTCTTACTACAAGGTGCGACCCCTACAAGTGTTCTGTTCAAAGACCTCGGTCTAACACCCGAGGCAAAAGACCTCGGGATCAACCCCCGAGGCTCTGACTTCGCCTAGGTCCAACTGACGATGGGGGCAACTCCCCCTAGGTGACTGATGATGACAAGTCTCAAAAGACCTTGGCTAAAACCCAAGGCACAAAAGACCTCGGGATCAACCCCGGGGCACCGACTTCGCTTAGGTCCAACCAATGATGGGGGCAAATCCCCCTAGGTGGCTGATGATGACAAGCCTCAAAAGACCCTGCAACCACCCATATTCCAGGTCAATTTCCTACGGTCTCTCCCTCTATACGCCCTCCTTAGCAAAAGCTCGGGGGGCAGGAAAATACCAAATACCAAACAAAAACAGGAAATCATACCAGGTACTAACAGAACTTGGAATCCTAAAAACATTCCTAACATTCCCAAGTACCTACAGTACCCAGAGAAACCGCCCGGATAATAAATAGGACAAAAATCCTACACTATACCGGGCGGGACCATTAAAACAGGCCCCTACAAGACCAAGTGTTATCTATCAGTTACAGTCCTAAACCTTTTGCTCAGGCAGGGATTTAGATCGGCTAACAACCGGTCGGGTATTGGCAATCATAAACAGGTATACACGTACAAGTAGTAAAAACGTTTGATAAAAAAGATGGCCTTAAAGGACCTTTTCATTAATTAAAAAGAAAAAACTGTACATTGCCTGGGAGGCAGTTATAATAGCCTCACAAAAAAAAATTACAGGTCGGGACTAAGCGTCGTCAATCTTGACCACATCTTCGGTCTCTCCCCTCGGGGGGGGGGGGGGGGGGGGGGGGGGGGGGGGTTCCTTCTCCCGGGACTGAGCAGCCGCCCGGGGCACAAGAACCATCAGCACCTCCAGCCATGGCGACAGAGTCATCAGCGCCTCCAGCCAAGGCAACAGAATCCTCAGCAGCGGGAGGACCGAGGTCCTAGTAGTTCGAATCAATCCCCTCATAGGACGAGATGTCCCATTCGGGGTGATCCCGAGCTAGCCTTCGCTTCAGTTCTTCGTAACCTTGGAAGAAGCCGTTATCAAAAGCCTCCTCCGTGGCCCCCGCCGCCCTTGCCTCAGTCGCAGCCTTCGCTCGAGCCTTTGCAGTTGCCGCAATGGCCCGGGATGCCTCCAAATTTGCCAGTGCAGTCGCCAACTCTGCCTGGGCCGCACCGAGGCTTAGGGTCAAGCCCTTCACATTGTCTTTCTCTAGAGCCAGGGCATTTTTCCTGGCCTCCAAGGTCACCTGCTCCTCTGACAGAGCGGTTTTAGCAGTAGTGGCCCTCCTGGCCAGGAAAGGCAGGAAGGACTCGGCCCTAGCGGCCATGCACCCGACCTGCAAGAAATCCAAACCGATTAGTCAATAGGGCAAATACAGAAAAAGTCATAGCAATGAATGGGCTGAGGCGCCAGTGCTTACCGTATGAGAGAGGATGTATAGCCATCCCTGGAATGTCTCAGGAGCTAAGGTCCCTCTCCCTGACCACTGTTGATTCTTCAACCGGCACCCCGGATGGTATTCCCTCTCAGGGAGAAGTTTCCACCACCTCCACGGGGGGAGCTAAGGTCCCCATGAGCTCCGGACGGTTCGTGGTCCCATGCCGGATTCACCTTAGCGGGCGTTCACTGCCTGAGGCCTCCGCAACTGGCCTCTTTCCTCCTCTTATTGCCTCCCGGGTGGTGTTAGCGGCCTGCCTGGCCCTCAACTGTTCAAGATCTCTCTTGGGAGCCATTTCCGCAAAAAGAAAAGATAAACGGTCAGTAACCAGCAAAGACAGCGACGAATACGACGGGAGTATAGATGAGACCAAATGTGCTTGGACACTTACCAAGAAGTATGGGTGGGAAGACAGGAGCTTCGGCGGGCTTGGCCTGGTCGTAGGATGCTTTGAAATCGCCCGTCCAGGTCAGCACGTTCCAAATGTTTGTTGCCAAATCTGCCATGGCACTCTCGGGAATACTAGGTGGGCTGGCTGACCCCGCTGTAAGGCAAAATACAATGCAATTAGTCCCAGGATCGAAATAAAGAAATTAAACGGAAGATATTGGACTAAATTTTCCCTCAGTTCTCCTGCCCAGGAAGTCCTCATCTGGATCCTCGGGGCCCGCTCATAAAGCCCAAGGGTGGATACTTGGAAGAATCTATTCTTCCAACCCTTGTTGTTACTCGGGCAATTAATTATGATTTTTCTCCCCTGCCGAGCTCCGAGAGAGAAGAACCCGACCTCCCCATTTACGGAAAATGGTCAATGCGTTCAGAAAAACACTTGAACGAAAAGCTCATACCCAAAAATTTGGGGCCAAAGGAAGATGGACCCCATGAGAAACCTCCAACCGTTCGGGGCCAGTCGCCCCGGGGCGATCCCCAAATATATCAGGACATCTCGAACGAACGGATGAAGGGGAATGCGAAATCCATCCATGAGGGTGTCCTCATATAGGGTGGTAAAACCCCGCTGGTAGATATGGGCGGGCTCCGCTGGCATTCACGGCCAGGGAACAGTAGTCGGGAAGGCTATATCTATCCCTAATGCGACTGAGATCTGGAGCACGCAGGGTGGACGGGATGAACTCACTGGCGAAGGCTACCTCGGGGTCGGGTTCCCCTGGTGTCTCATCACTTGAACCCCAGGAAAAGGAGGCAATGGGGGAGATTGTCAGGGATATATACTAAAAGTCATGCTTCATGTAGTTGATTTATTATTCATTTAATAAAATCAGTTAATCCACTTTTTATGAGAATCTATGTGGGTAATATTTGTATTATATTGTTTATTTAATATTATGCATGTGCGTCTTTCATTCTACATAGTAGGTGGTTTGGTGTGTAGAGTTCGGCTTACACACGGAAGATCAGACCATCGGATCTTATAGAATGTAAGATTTTGGTTTACAGTCTTAGATGGATTGGACACACCATCGATAGGACTGCAACATGATATTGTAGTAGGTTTGTCTTGACTGCGGGAAACGGTATAGTTTCAACTCACCATGCTGGTACACTTTGTGTATTAAACGGGACCGACTTTGGGTAATTATCTTTATACTGACTTATAAGATAATTAATACCTCATGACTATTATAAGTGCTTATGCTCTAAATCCTAAGTTAATTTATAGACATGTACATTTGATATTTACACTTTGATCCCTAAAAGGGTGAGATCCTTAAATGGGTCAATATCTCATTGGATTGGGTGACAATATTAATTGTGTGGTGGATATTAAATAATGATGGAATCCATGTCTCAATTTTGGGATTGATGATATCCCCTTGAGAAAGCTTATAAGTTTTGATTATGTCAAACCCTGCAGGTGGATTTTGTATCTGACATATCAAATAAGTTAAGTAGAGGATCTCAAGGAATTTTAAGAGATTAATTAAATATGATTGTCAGTAATTATATTTAATTAATGGATATCTGTAATCTTAACATTGGGATATAATAAGCATTTAATAACATGGAGCTCGAAATATATTTTTGAGATAAGGGTAGGAGTGCAATTATAATTCTTTAGTGGTATGAATTATAATTTATGAAAATAGGAATCTGATTCAGTTCGAATTAGGGTTTCCTAATTCCATAAGGAAGCCTATTCCTTATTGACTTCTTATGGTCCCTATCGTAGCCTATATATATGCTGCTTTGGCTCTCTCCTCAGTTAACGTTTTTTCATCAAGAGCATTATAACTCGGAATAGAAAAGAGAGCGTAAAAAGAGAGAGCATAAACATAAAGGATTTTGAAGGAGCCCACACTCAGTTCGATATTCTGGCAGCAAAGGAATACGGTAGAAGATCATGAGCTGTTATCAAGCCCGTGTTCTCGATTCGTCTACTACAGCAATTCGTTTTAGCAGTTTAAGGTAACCTTAGTTCCACCCTTGTAAGGTTATTGTAGTTTTCACGTAATTTTTTGCAGTACCAACTTATATACACTATCAATGGATTCTGGGAACTCAGATTCCTAACAGTCTCCTGGTCCGACTCATTGTCAGATAGACGGATTGGGATTCTACCCTCACTATGGAGATCAGAGGGGGTCACAGAGGGTGGACTTAGACTTGTGTCCGGCATCCCTGACACGGACCGCTCATCCTCCGACTGGGAAGACCAGTCAAAATCGGAGTGATACATCCTTAGGGTCTCGGTGACTGGGCAAGGAAGCAAATGACGACCTAGGTATGGGTCAGGAACTCTGAGTCTGAGGCAGGGGCGGATCTAGAAAATCAATTCAGAGGGGGCTTGATATACGGGGGGTTCCCCGAAATTTTTTTTTGGACATGTTTATACAAATTTTTGACTTTTTTACACATATTTTAGACATATTTATACATTTTTTGTGTATATTTTGGACCTTTCTATACATATTTTATAATTAGTACAAAAACTTAAAGAGAAAGGGGACTTAGTATGATAATTTTATAATGTCGGGAGGGCTTAGTAGGTAATTTTCATAACTAGGGGGGGGCTTGAATGGAATTTCAGGGGGGGCTTGAATGTAAAATATTTTTGTTCATAAGGTAGTATTTGTAATTTTTGAAAATCTAGGGGGGGCTTGAGCCCCCCCTTGCCCTTTACTGCGTCTGCCCCTGGTCTGAGGTACAAAGGGGGTAAGGTTATTAATCTAAAGGGTAAAGAGTACAAGGTCCTTAAAGTAAGGTAACACTCAGTTAAAACTACCCTGGACAGCCCGCTCGGTTCAACCTACCTAACGTGCCGCCTGATCTAAAGAAATAACAGAACCTTAAGAAGAAAAAATCCCACTCTCGTTCGAAACCTAATGGATCCGTCCTCTCCAGCGTCACTAGGAAAAAAAAAGGAAAAGAGGATAAAGGGAAGAGCAGTGAATTAAAATTCAGAAATGAGGGACTTACACAAATCAACGCATGAAAAGGGCTCGGAAAGCATTACCGGGAACTTTTTGCTCTCAAACCGCTCGGTAAATCTACTTCTTGGCAGCAAGAATGGAAGAAATGAACAAGTGTTCCTTATATACATAGCGCGGACGGTCCAGATCAAATCAGATCCAACGGCCAAGAAGCTTTTCTGCCAGGACCGTCTGACAATTGTCACCTCGGGCATGTGAAGCGTCGACTCAAAAGGCGCGCACATTAAATGCAGGATGTGACGGCCCAGTTTCCATGCGATTGTTCAGTTACTCCTGAACCAACCTAGTTAAGTTATGACCAGACCAGTGGCCAATTGACACGTGGTGGGAGTCGGTCCCGAGCCCACATGGCCATCGTTCGGTCCAGACCCCGGTTAACCAGCACGACCAGTCACACACCGGGTTAGACCCGACCTGTACTCCGGATGGTTTTTTGGAAGCAGTCTTAATTTTCAAACCTTATCTGATAGAGCATCACACCAGTTTCGAAAATGGGGGGCAGCTGATATGTAAAAAAATATCAGGTCAAATCAAGCCTCGCCACCTCAGCAAAGAAAAACTAAGTCACCTTGAATCTGGGCTAACTACCCAACCATCCCGGGGCATTACACAGAACCGAACGGTTCGGTCCAAAGCTCGGGCGTCTGCTCCTGGGCTGGCCCCACATGGGCGCACCTCCAGAAGGCGTAGTTGCTTGACCAGCAAGCAACCAGACACTTTTCTATCTCAGCTATAAGTCTAAATAGAAGGAGCAAGTGGTTTCCTAAACCACTTAGGAAACTCTCATAAATTCGTGTAAATCGGTTGTAATCAGATTAGGCTTCCTAATCTACAGACTTACCTTGTACGGGTGGTCTCTTGCACCTATAAAAGAGGCCACTCACCCCCATTGAAGGAGGGGCATTCTGAACCTACAGAATAGCATATTATATTCACTCATACGCATATACCCGGTCGGTTTGGTTAGTAGTGCCGCCCAATCTGTTGGCTCACCAATAGCTGCCGGTGACCTGTTAGGGAAAGCGTACCGACGCACCCGTGGACGTAAGTCACCTCATTAACGGGGCCGAACCACATACAAAATTCATCGTATCCATCTCTCTCCCCTTAAGCTGCTCTAATTTATCTCTAACCAAATTTTGGCATCATCATATGATGTAACCTTTTAACCATCATAATACCAACAAAGTATGTCCTGTGATTATTGCATCAAAATATAGAGAAATAAATTTTCACCTTCTGAACAAAATTTGCCCGAATGTACTGTTTTGCACTGTACATTCATTGAATTTGTTATTCCAATAAAATATTATTTTTCATAAAATCAAATAAAAATAAGATTTGAATTTGAACTTGACCATGTTTTAAGTATTTCCAAACGGTTCCTTAAATTCGCATACCGTTTGGAAATCTCTCCATTCCAACTAGAATCATAGTAAGAATCCCAATTAATAAAGAGTAAGTGGTACAATCTGCAACCACCTACAATGAAATTTGAAGTACTGCCCCAACTGTATATAGGCATACAAATTTTGCATAAAACTCTGAGATTCATGGCCTCTCTCTTTCAAATTAACAAGTACTATTATTTGGTTCAATCCTACCATTAGACTGAACTGAATGGTAGCATGTAGCCTACAAAATTAGACTACTAAAAATGAGTACATGCGACCATCAATGTCATGGATAAGTACATGGCAAATTAGGCACCCATTACTTAACGCAATTTACCTCTCTAGAAGATATAAATAAATTAACTAAATATTATAAATTTTTCATTAGAAGACTTTTCAAAAATTTTGTAAGGTCAAACTCTCAAGGAGTGGAGGTATACACGTAGGAATTTATCCCCTTTCGCATGTTTAAAATTTTTACTTATTTGGAAGCCGTTTTGACTGAGTTAGAGAAAGATTCCCCTAAAAATAGAAGGGCCAAATGTATCCATAAAGAGTTTTTATTGAATTGAGATACCACATCACAATATATAATCGTTGCATTTAAATTTTCTTCCAAAGATTGGTAGTGTGAAGATTGATTATATCACTAACCTTGACTCTGATTAGTCCATATGTTTGAAATTCCCAATCTACTAACCTTTCAGCCTGACCTCTCGGATGTGGACCCATTTGACTCTTCTTTTTTTTTTTTTGTTTTCTTCAAGATGATGAAGTGGTTCTGTCATAATAGATTTAAAATACATGCCTATGTGTATAGTAGTATGCAACAAATAAGAGTGTTACTGACCCTTTTTAAAATTTTTTTTTTTATTTGAAGATGATGAAGTGGTTCCGCCATACTAGATATACGATACATGCCTGTGTATATAGTAGCATGCGGCAAATAAGAGTGTTAGTGACCTCAAGAGTCATCCACGACCACTGATCATATATTCGGGAGTAAAACTTTGGGCACAAACAAACCCACAACCTAACCATCCACAACCTTATGTGGCAACCGTGGGTCCCACACTTAACCCAACCAACTAACTCTTCTCCTAACCCATCTATAACCCACTAACCTAACTCGGTCAAACCCACTAACCTAACCCAATACACCCTCCTCTCTCACCTTCTGCGAAATCAGTCTTCCCTCTCTCTTCTCAAGATCATTTCCCTCCCTCTCTCTCTCTCTCTCTCTCTCTTCCCAAAATCTGCCCCTCTCAAGATCATTTCCCTCTAGATCATTTATCTTCTCAATATCATTTCCCTCTCTTTCTCTCTCTCTCTTCTCAATTTCTTCACAAAACCCCCATTGGCCCCCATTGGCCCTCAAGGATCTTGTCCCTTACAACACTCCCTCAAGGATCTATAACTATGTTTCGCATCGACCACGACAGCGGCGACTGGGAAGACGACAACGACGGCGACTGGGAAGATGACGGCGGTGGCAACCGGGAAGACGATGGCGGTAGCCACCCGGAAGACGACGATATCCTCCACTCAGGTATTTCCATTTGCCCCGGATTGGTCCTACTATTAGCAAAAATAAAAAATAAAAACAAGACAAGTATGGTTCTTAGTTGTTTAGAGTAGTTAGCTTTATTTGTGTATCCAAAGAAAAAAGATAGATACTAAGCCCTTTGTGCCTCCTAAGCCAAAAAAAAAAAAAAGAAAGAAAAAAAGAAAAAAGAAACAACGGGACAAGTATGGTTCTTAGTTGTTTAGAGTAGTTAGCTTTATTTGTGTATCCAAAGAAAAAAGATAGATACTAAGCCCTTTGTGCCTCCTAAACCAAAAAAAAAAAGAAAAAAAAATGAAAAAAAAAAAAGAAAAAACGAGACAAGTATGGTTCTTAGTTGTTTAGAGTACTTAGCTTTATTTGTGTATCCAAAGAAAAAAGATAGATACTAAGCCTTATTTGTGCTTCCTAAGCCAAAAAAATTAAAAATTAAAAAAAGATAGATAAATATGGTTCTTAATTAAGCTATATTTGTGGATCCTAAGGGGAAAAAAATAATGGTTCTTAATTCTTTAGTATCTTAAACTTTATTTGTGCTTCCTAAGCCAAAAAAAAAAAAAATATATGGTTCTTAATTAAGCTATATTTGTGGATCCTAAGGGGAAAAAAAATTATGGTTCTTAATTAAGCTATATTTGTGAATCCTAAGGGGGAAAAAAATATTGTTCATAATTCTTTAGTATTCTTAACTTTATTTGTGCATTCTAAGCCAAAAAAAAAAAGTATGGTTCTTAATTCATCAATGTCCTATGCTTTATTTGTGCATCCTAAGAAAAAAAAAGTATGGTTCTTACTTGATTTTAAAAAGAAACATTGCAATAATACTTGATTTTATTTGTGCATATTTTGATGCTTGCACTTGTAGGAATGATAGAGGAAACTTGTAGTACTAATTCAAGTATAAAAATCAATGATATGACAATTGGTCAACTATGCGAGAATGAAGACATGGTTATGGTTGGGGAGAATGTAGACGAGAAGGTTGAGGAGCCTAAGGCAAAAATGAGTTTTGGTAGTGTGGATGAAGTAATTGAGTACTATAGAAGTTATGGCAACCAAATGGGCTTTGCTGTATCCAGAAGGACTTCAAAGAAGGACTTTGATGGGGTGCAGAGAAATATTACGATTGCATGCTCTCGGTGGGGCACTTCAAAGAGCACATCAAAGAATGTTTTAAAGCCATATCCAATATCAAAAACAAATTGTGAAGCTAGTATCAGTGCAGTGCTAGGCTCGGATGGAAAGTGGTTGATTAATAAAGTTTTGCTTAACCATAACCACGTGTTAAGTCCAGGAAAATTAAGGTACCATCAGAGCAATAGGGTAATCAGTAAGGAGGTGAAGAAAAGACTTGAGCTTAACGATAGATCAGGGATAAGAATAAACAAGAGTTTTCAATCATTAGCAGTTGAGGCTGGGGGATATGACCAACTGGCTTTTTCGGAGAAAGATTGTCGGAACTTTGTTGAGAAAGTACGGCGGTTGAAGTTTGGGGAGGGTGATGCTAGTGCACTTCAGAGCTACTTCATGCATGTACAAGCTAGGGATTCTAATTTTTTTTATTTGTTGGATTTAGATGAAGATAATCGACTTAAGACTTTATTTTGGACTAATGGGAGACAAAGGGCTGCATATGAGGAGTTTGGTGATGTTGTAACATTTGACACAACGTACTTGACCAATAAGTATGACATGCCTTTTGCTCCTTTTGTAGGAGTCAATCACCATGGCCAATCTACATTGTTTGGTTGTGGATTGCTATCAAATGAAGACACCGAGACTTTTACGTGGATGTTTAAGGCATGGCTTGCTTGTATGTATGGTCGGGCTCCACCAGCTATAATTGTTAGGGATATATACTAAAAGCCATGCTTTATGTAGTTAATTTATTATTTTAATAAAATCAGTTATTCCATTTTGATGAGAATCTATGTGGGCAATATTTGTATATTATTTATTTAATATTATGCATGTGTGTCTCTCATTCTACATAGTAGGTGGTTTGGTGTGTAGAGTTCGGCTTACACACGGAAGATCAGACCACTAGATATTGTAGAATGTAAGATTTTGGTTTACAGTCTTAGATGGGATTGGACACACCATCGGTAGGACTGCAGCATGGTGTTGTAGTAGGTTTGTCTTGACTGCAGGAAACGGTACAGTTTCAACTCATTATGCTGGTACACTTTGTGTATTAAATAGGACCAACTTGGGGTAATTATCTTTATACTGACTTATAAGATAATTAATACCTCATGGCTATTATGAGTGCTTATGCTCTAAATCCTAAGTTAGTTTATAGACACGTACATTTGATATTTACACTTTGATCCCCAAAAGGGTGAGATCCTTAAATGGGTCAATATCTCATTGGATTGGGTGGCAATATTAATTGTGTGGTGGATATTAATTAATGATGGAATCCATGTCTCAATTTTGGGATTGATGATATCCCCTTGAGAAAGCTTATAAGTTTTGATTATGTCAAACCCTGCAGGTGGATTTTGTATCCGACATATCAGATAAGTTAAGCAGAGGATCTCAAGGAATTTTAAGAGATTAATTAAATATGATTGTCAGTAATTATATTTAATTAATGGATATCTGTAATCTTAACATGGGGAGATAACAAGCATTTAATAACATGGAGGTCGAAATATATTTTTGAGATAAGGGTAGGAGTGCAATTATAATTCTTTAGTGGTATGAATTATAATTTATAAAAATAGGAATCTGATTCAGTTCGAATTAGGGTTTCCTAATTCCATAAGGAAGCCTATTCCTTATTGAATTCTTATGGTCCCTATCGTAGCCTATATATATGCTGCCTTGGCTCTTCTCTCAGGTTGCATGATTTCACATTCTAAGCTTCCCTTGACCTCCTAGCTTTCTTCTAGAAGGGTTTACACCAAACCCTAGTCTCTATAAGCATTCAAGAGACATAGGAGTGAAGATCGCTAGCGTCGGACAATGCTCACTTAAAGAACTTCAGACTGCTCGATACTGATCGAAAGTTGCTGAATTTTTTACACGACGTTCCTGACGTCGAGACGGAGGTGCTGTAAAAAATTAAAGTGAATCGGAGATCGTTTAGTCCTCCTGACGAACACATCTTTGTCGGATTAATGTGATCGGGATTGAATCGTCACAGCAATCAAAGAGAGTGTTATAACTGGGAATACAAAATAGAACGTAAAGAGGGAAGAGCAGAAAACATAAAGGATTTCGAAAGAGCCCACACTCAGTTCGATATTCTGGCAGCAAAGGAATACGGTAGAAGATCGTGAGCTGTTATCGAGCCCGTGTTCTCGATTCGTCTACTACAGCAATCCGTTTTTGCAGTTCAAGGTAACCCTAGTTCCGCCCTTGTAGAGTTATTGTAGCGCTCACGTAAATTTTTTGCAGTACCAACTTATACGCACTGTCAACGGATTCTGGGAACGCAGTTTCCTAACAATAATCACTGATCAAGACCGAGCCATGCGAAATGCTATACAAATAGTTTTTCCAAATGCTCGCCATCGGTGGTGTTTGTGGCATATAATGAAAAAGATACCAGAAAAATTAAGTTGTTACAAGCACTATGAGCAAATTAAGTTTATATTAGCAAAAGTTGTGTACGACTCTTTAACTGTTGATGAGTTTGAAATGGGTTGGAATGGTTTAATTGAAAGGTATGAACTTCAGAAAAATGATTGGTTGAATGGTTTGTACATTGAAAGGCATCGATGGGTGCCCTGTTTTGTGAAAGATTGTTTTTGGGCAGGAATGTCCACCACTCAACGTAGTGAGAGCATGAATGCCTTTTTTGACAAGTATGTCAACTCAAAGACTACTTTGAAGCAGTTCATGGATCAATACGAGAATGCACTTGCTGATAAGGTTAAAAAGGAAAATGATGCGAATGTTGCTTGTTTCAATTCATGGATCCCCACTGTGAGTCGATATCCCATGGAAAAACAACTCCAAGCCGCTTATACAACCGCAAAATTTAAGGAGTTTCAGGCGGAGTTAACTGGGATGATGTATTGTCACGTTGTGAACTTAAGCAATCATGGGGCACTTTCAGAATATGAGGTCTCAGAAGATCTCCTAATTGGATATACTTTGAGGAAGGTAAAATTCAAGAATGAGTTGTTTGTAGCCTCCTCATATTTGGGAAAACTATACCAGTCCTAGAATCTTGCCTGCATAAATAAAAATTAATTATGCAATACCTGCAAATGAAGTATGACATTGTTTCATACTTGGATAAAAACAACACAATTATGTTGTGAAAGTGGCCAAGGGAACATAAAAACTTAGGACGAAAGATATAAGCCACAAAAAAATCCTTAATGAGAAATAACATCATATACAAAAAGTAGGTTTATGTGGAAGAAAAATATGAGCCACAATAAGGCTAAGACATAACTAAAAAAAAAAAATAACACGAAGCTATGCTACACTTGCATGGATTAAAGATCACATCAAATAATGCCCAATGGGGTGAAGCGGCAAAGTTCTAGAGTAGGAGGTTTGATAGGAGTAACTCACATAATATGCACTAGACCCTAATTAAGATTCAAAACATGTTAATTCAAACATCATGAAAAGATTCAAAGTGAAATCTATGCTTTGAAAATATGTACCAAAAGGGACTGTTTGGATAGAATTTGGAAATAAAACAAAGCCTCAATGCAACAAAATACAGAACTCAAAGATGAATTGAGCCATGAAGAATTGAATTAAATCAATGACCAAGTATAATTGCATAAGTTAGAACTTTTCAATCAATTCCAATTCTAAAATTGAATGACCAAGCATTAGCACAAATGCAAAACGCATTCAAAAATTACAAAATTCATATCTTCATAATCTAAACGCTAATTGGTGTTATTGTAAATTGCGACAAATATAAATCACAACCTTTTGAAACCATAAAAACTTAATCAGAAAGAAAAAAAGAAAAGGAAACAAAACACAAAAATCCAACTAAAGAATTGACACATAACGTAATCATCGTGGAACAAAGTGACCAGTTTATGGACTTCCAGTAGCAATACTGAGCAACCAGTTTTTTCCCAATGAGTCAAACAACATAGAACAAAGTGCAAGAGAGAGAGAGAGAGAGAGAGAGAGAGAGAGAGAGATAGAGAGAGAGAGAGAGAGCAATCAACATAGAATAAATTGATTGTGTTTGATTTCAATATATATTTTTTAATATAGAACAAAGCTATTTACAAAGACAAACTCAACAGAAAGCACATCAAACTTCACATCTCACACAATTCTTAAAGAGATCAAGCTAGTTCATTCACAATATATGTGAATTTTTCTAAATATGAAAGTCAGCCGAAAAGTCAATGTGTAATTAACAAAAAACTCCTAATTTTCTTTTTTCCAAACCACAATGTGTGAGTAATGTGTTTGAGTCTCACCTGAAAGCTAAGAACCATTTCCTTTTGGAGAATATCGAGGTGAAATCAGAACTTCATTCCTAGAGAAAAAAAGAAATTACCAAAAAAAAAAAAGAAAATTAGCTTCATTCCGTAAATCCACTTTTTGTCATCATGCAAATCTCTTGATATGGAATTCATGGGAATAATGCATTGAAATAAAGAGAAAAAAAGCAAAGAATTGAACTGTGAATAGTTACCAAGTAGCATACAAATAACATAAAGGGATGAGGGGAAGTTCATACGGAAATGTCACAGCCCGGTCCCACAATAGCGGAACCGGAGTCCGTGGCACGCCACCGAGACTAAACCAATTCATTAACGTTCCCAAAATTAGGTTTGAAGAACACACGCAGCGGAAAAAACAAAACACATTTTAAAAACCAGAGGTTCAGTCGACTGCTCCGTCGACTGCTAAGTCGACTGCTCAGTCGACGGAGGCGGGCAGGGATTTTAATATCAAATTTCAGTCGACTGAAATTGGAGGTCCAGTCGACTGCTGAGGGGTCCAGTCGACTGCCGAGGGGTCCAGTCGACTGCTTTTGCTAAAAAAGAAGCAGTAGCTAACAGGCTCAGGGGTTCAGTCGACTGCTCAGTCGACTGCTCCCCTGGCAGCAGCCCAAACTGCAGAAAACAAGTTTAAAAAGCTTCCTAACATCCATCCAATGATCAACCACTCAAACCAAACTCAGTCCAAAGTAATCTTAACTGTATTAAAGCATTACCAAACATAATTACAACATGTTATAGTCTAGTACAACGTTCTAGATCCATTCTATCATACCAAAATTAAATATGGGTTAAAACAACCAAATTCCTATTACAACATTTCTAGGATCCCAAAACTACAAGATTTACATTCAAGTTGCCTTCCAAGTGAACTCCCAACCCACGTACTCACTTCTGCGATTCCTCGCCAGCATTAACACCTGAAATGGTTATTTGAATAACCACACATATTTCGATTTGTTTAAGCTAAAGCTTAGTGAATAAAACAACATATGCACATGAATGATAAACATGTCCGCATTCACATCTCTACATTTCATACTAGTCGCCGGAGACTCACGTGCCCGTCCATACTCCCAATCCGCGACTCCTCGCCAATAAGTCCACGCGAAAGGGTAAGACCCACGATTCTACAAACAATCGTGCGACCTTAATGCCTATATCGGCTCCACAAAATGGCACGGTGACCACGTGCTCCTTCTGACCCAAATAAGCAACTTAACATGCTCAAATACATATCACCATACTCGCGGTAATCAAAACATATCACCGTGCTATTGAGCCTACTTATCAATAAAAATGCCCAATATGAACTACACAATATATCTCTAAGAATTAATACATGCTATTCAAACATAACATGAATACATGTCAAGAAATCATTCCAAAACATAGTTGAATCACTCACCTCCAAATAACGCTCCTATAATTCAATCTGAAGAAAACCCGTGCACAAAGAACGTGCAGAAGTCCGTCTAGTACAATTCCTATGGATCAGAATTCCATTTATCAACTTTTATGAAAAATTCTAGAAAATAACTTTTCGGAAAACTTAGCCAAACAGGCCCTAACATATATCAAAATGAAGCTCTTACCTCAAGGAGCTCGAATATGAAATCTGGGAGAAAACAGACTGACGGAAGGTCGTCGTTTGGCGTCGCAAAGCTCTAAGCAACTAAATCTCCCTCTAGCCTCCTCTTGGCCTCCTTCTTGAGTTTTTTAGGTTAAGACTTATAAAAATCTAAGTTCATCTCTATCTATATATAGGCAACACTCTTGGGAAATTACGTTTACCTCCCCGCGAGTTTTCCAAACTCCTAATCAGTCTCTGAAACTTCCTATACAGCTTATTCATAGCTTTACGAGTGAAACCTCAAAATTATAAAAGTTTTCGACTAAGTTTCGTTTGGTCGCTGAAACGCGAATTTCTATATGACGTTTCTGAAGTTGCTAATTAGCCTACCAAATTAATAGCGTGTTAATTCGTCCTCACCAGGATACTAAATCTAACATCAGAAATATATTCTAAGCCAGAAAATAATACAGATATTGAAATACACAGGTAAACATTTATTTTCAGATAAACATTTAAAGTGTTCCACAGTGACCGTCTCACACTCGGAGAGATGTCACAGCAACAAAATTCTAAATCACCACAGTCTCAGAGGGTTCTCTAATACAGACACCCAAATCAACTCGTGAGTCAAAACTCACTCAAACAGGTGTCATAAGACACGCCACATCACATTATCATGCATGACAATGTAATGCAAATGACATAACACAAATGTGGGTGTTATAGGAAATTACCAAGTCAAGATGTGAAAATAGCCAATATACTTCCAAGTAGTGTTTCTCGTTTTATCATCCATAACAATCCATCAAATCTACGATAAAATCTCCATGGCTTCCTAATATGCAAATACCCAATTGTCCATGGCTTCCTAATCTTGATTATACCCAATTGTCACAATAATTTATAGATGGAATCACAGTGATATTTCTTCCTAGACTGAAAATTTAGAATTATATACATGTGTTTTTTTTTTTTGCTAAGCAATTGAATTTTATTAATCAATTGGCACAAAGCTATAGCAGTACACCAAAACAACACTCCCTAAAATGATAGCAAGACTAACCAAATAGCAATGATGTGGACTCAACCAACCCCTACTATGAGACCAATTTCTACAGAAAGCATCCCAAAGAATCAAAAGAAAAACTAATCAACATCCTAACTATTATATACATGTGTATCCCTATCATTACAAGCCCTAACTGCAAACCCTCATTGAAGCATACCTGAGGGTGGATGAGAGATCTTGAGGGGGAGGATGAGAGACCGCCGCCGCCGCTTCCTACCCGGTCGCCGTCTTCCCAGTCGCCTCCGCCGTCATCGTCTCACCTTTGCTCAACCGGACAGATTTTGAGAAGAGAGAGAGAAAGAGAGGGAAATGATATTGAGAAGATAAATGATCTAGAGGGAAATGATCTTGAGAGTGGCAGATTTTGGGATGAGTGAGAGAGAGAGAGAGAGAGAGAGGGAAATGATCTTGAGAAGAGAGAGGGAAGACAGATTTCGCAGGAGGTGAGAGAGGAGGGTGTATTGGGTTAGGTTAGTGGGTTTGACCGGGTTAGGTTAGTGGGTTATAGATGGGTTAGGAGAAGAGTTAGTTGGTTGGGTTAAGTGTGGGACCCACGGTTGCCACACAAGGTTATGGATGGTTAGGTTGTGGGTTTGTTTGTGCCCAAAGTTTTACTCTATATTCGGATAACTTCATTCTGTTAGCTTTTGTAGAAACATAAACCAAATGAAAAGTATAACGATACGATTCCCATATGTGAATTCCAAATGCTCTAATAATTGTATCACATGTTGTGACAATGATTAGTGCTACAACATACCATTTCGTGTAGTACAACCGACAAAGCATTTGAATCTCAAATTCGATACTCTCCTTGTTTTCCCTTAATTCACAAACCTTTACCACTCATTAAAATTGAAATATTAAGAGAGTAATGCTATAGTTTCTAAATTTTCATCACTGATTTAGCTTTTAACACAAGTGACCTTGAGATCACTATAAACTACTCCGAATGATAATCAAGAGATCCTACTACAAATGAATGTGCTCCGATTACCACGTGTTGGGAACTAATTTCGAAATGTAAATTTGATAGCCATATAATATTATTCATCTTAAGAACCCCCACAAAAAATAAATATACAAGATTGTATAGCATCTCTAAAAACCAAACATAGTCTCCAATAACCCAAAAGGCCAGCTTACCCAATATTTGGGCCGATTCACATGATTTATTTATTTATTTTTGAATAAGTACAAATGCCTCAGCTTGTCTTCTGTGACTTCGGATTCTTGCCAACAATGGCGGATTTAAAGAAGGACTGAGCCTCCTTCAAATTTTGAAAATTATTTGAGACAAATGCCTTAAAAAAAATAAAAATAAAATAAAAAAACTACACTACACCCCCCTAAAATTTCAAAAAATTTATGAAGATTTGAGTTTTTTTATTTAATTTTTACGGAGATTGTAATTCCAAACCTACCCCCACTATGAAAATATGTGTCTTAGATTAGTTTACAATATACATATTGTAAGACTAATTGCAATCCATCACATTCAAAACTATGAGTTAATTCATAGATTCCAAATAAGTAGCAACTGATCAATATTAGCGCGATTATAATCCAAACTTATCCTAAATATTTTGTCGTACACATTTTATTGTCATTACTTAACTTAACCTAGCCCAAATTGATTTAATATTGTTTTAAGCTTTAAAGAAAATTTTACACTAAAAATGAGTATAAATAGAATAAAAAGATGGCATCGGGGGAGAAGTTTTTATGTACCATCAAGGTAGCGCTTATGTGGTGTCCTACATCTAATAAGGTAGCGCCACACAGGATTATTAGGCCATTTAAATTTTTTGTGGTGGGTTTCATTGTTCGTGTGACACACTTCTATTGGGTACGGAGTACCAAGTGGCATGCCACATGGTACCTTGGGGGTATCCAAAAATTTCTCACCTCGAGAGTGCTGTACCCAAATCCCTATAAACTTTATCTTCCAAGCGTCACTTTCAAATTTTGCCCCAACCAAGTCTCCTCAACTTTAAATTTCTGCATTTACTCTACCTACCATT
The DNA here is from genome assembly GCA_033977485.1 of Hydrangea macrophylla. NCBI lineage: Eukaryota > Viridiplantae > Streptophyta > Magnoliopsida > Cornales > Hydrangeaceae > Hydrangea > Hydrangea macrophylla. Next base: position 98,776,749 of record CM066995.1, read on the forward strand.
AATTTAAACGGTATTAACTATTATTGTTTTATCGAGAGTCACAACAAATTGGCAATATTGAGGTATGTCATTCCAACTATCGATCCTGGAGGTAAAGTCCTTAAGGGAAGCCGTGGTCCACATGATTTATATTCACCTAATACTGATCTTGGGGTATGTCATTCCATCTCTCTCTCTCTCTCTCTCATTATAAATAGACACCAACACACCATAAGCAATGCACACACTAAAGGCATTTATATAATTTCAAGAACACTTCGCCCATTTTCTAAAATGTCACCAAAAAGTGTCATATCCTTAGCCACATAATTGTCAGTGCTATTATTACTCCTAAAATGTTCAGAAGCCAAATTAGGCAAAATTAAAGAAACCAACTGGGTTTAAAACATGCACGACATTGAAGGCGGCGCCAACGTGATCGCCTTTCCAGTGGCCTGTGGCCGGAAACCCCGGCAAGCGGTGGTCGTTTGTCGATTTTGGGACCCTAATACGTGGCCGACAATCTATTGACGGAGGAGTTGGATCAGAACTCGACCAGGGCCGGCCCTGACCATTTCGGGGCTCTAGGCTAGCTCTTCAAGCGAAGCCCCTGTGTAACAGACCAATACTCACCAAGGCCGGCCCTGAGATGCTAAAATTTGGCCAAGGCCCCAAGCGAACTTTCAAAGGAGCCTAAAAAATGAGGTCTCTATACTAAATTTTTTAGAAATTAGGAACAAATTAGAAGAAAATAGGCCTAAAAATGATAAGTTTCATAAAAATTAGAAGAAAGTAAGCCTAAAAATGATAAGTTTCGTAGAAATTAGGAAGAAATTAGAAGAAAATAGGCCTAAAAACGATACGTTTAATAAAATTAGGAAGAAATTAGAAGGAAATAAGCCTAAAGATGATAAGTTTTATAGAAATTAGGAAGAAATTAAAAAAAAAATTTGCCCAAAAATAAAGCCTAAATATGAGGCCCCATGCGGCGGCTTTGCCGCTTTGACCCAAGGCCGGCCCTGATACTCACGGCAATGACTCCGATGGTTTTTTTTTTTGAACCCTTAACCTATTTTTTGAGCTAAAATTTTCTGCATTAAAAATATTACAGTTTTTTTTTGGTGATATTAAAGTTGTGAGGTTTGGTGTTGGTAAGAAAAGCACTTTATGCTATTTAATAAAGAAATTTACAAAAAACAGAAAGAAAAGAGTAATGCTATACTTCCCAAATTTTGTATCTCAAATGGTTCCCAAATATATGTGGCGGTACGTAGGACCACCTTCAATAGTGGTGGGAGAGCTTCAACATCCTCCAATCAAAATCAGATGAGTATACTACCACGAGTTTGAAAACCACTTAGGCCATCTCCAAGGGAGGAGCCATCACCCTAGCCAAAACCTTCAACTACCAAAATGCCTAGCCAAAACCTCAAATTTGGTCTCCAATGCAAAGAGCCATCACATGAGCCAAAATGGCTCTTTCCCAATTGGAGAGCCAAAATGCCTAGGATGATGGAGGTGAGCTAAAAAAATGGCGCCAATGATCATGGTGGTTGGCCTATGTGCTTCAATTTGATTGGGTTTGGGATGTGGGCCAAGTCATTGATTAAATAAAAAAATGGCAAAACAAATAAATGGCTAGTCATTTGGCTATTGTGGTTGGAGTGGCTTCCATATATTGGCTAGGCATTTTCCTATTCAACTAGCCAAATTGATATTTTTGCCTAGCCCATTTGCCTAATCCCATTGGAGTTGCTCTTAGGATACAAAATTTGATGAGCATAGCATTACTCATATTTTAAATATTATTAGTTTTCGATATTATTAACCATTGATGCAACACAAGGGAAAATACCACAGAATTAATTTTCTTTTTCGATTTTCTTTCTTCTTTTCTCTCTCTCTTTCACTAAATTAATGAACCATATAAAGCCTAATAGTAATAAGAGTTGATTGTGGATTGAAATTTGTAAAGTTTGGTACGATAGTAAAACAATTTGGGTGGGCTAAACTAAGAGATGAGATGAAAATGAGTTGGGACAATTGTTTAGGGTGTGTTAAATTACAGTTGGGCCAATATTTTATATGTAATTATTTTTTTTGAATTGTGGGGTTGGTCTTTCGGACCAACATATTACACATTTTTTTTCACAATTGAGACCTTATAATTTTCTTTAATCAAATTGGATCCTAATTAAACACCAAAATTTGAGAGCCTAGGTGACCGCCTACGTCGCCTATGTGCAGAACCGACCCTGAACTCGACCAAACTCGACCCAAGTCGGTAGGGGCCACGGAATCTACGTGAACTCAGCAATTGACGGCTCTCAGTTTCTTACCTGTTGATGTCAATTGTGTTCACTAATTACAAGGGCTTGAATGGTAGCACTCAATTCAGGGTGCTAGCACTCAATTCAGGGTGCTGATAGATTTCTCCTAAAATCTACGGAGGTTTCTGTGGTTTCTGGAACTGGAAAGTTTAGGCTTGCAAAGGGTTATGCATTTTTGGAGACTGTTTTTGATGACCAAGTCAATTCTATTGCAATCATTCGATGGAACTTAACAGTCTATCATTATTGAGAGCGTTTTATTTATTTTCTTTAAAAAATTGTTGGAAAATCCTTACAAATAAATCTCATAAGTTTTAACTCCAATTGTTTTGACCATTTTTTAAAAATGACAAAATGAATCTAAGTCAGTGCTCACACGGTATAAGTGCACGTACCATAGATGATCTCACATGCCCCAGCCCTCACGCGTGTCATACTTGGTTTCAGCCACTCACACCGTGTGAGTGGCTGTACCATATAATATCTATTTCGAAAATGTATTTTTAAACTTTAAACATCCATAACTTTTGATCTACAATTATGTTTCTTACAAATTTTATACCGTTGGAACCGTGTCGACGAGAGCTACAAAACTAGTATATTGTTGTTACCTTTTGAGTTAAAGAAAAAAATTCTTATTTTTACATGCTATGCTCCAGACGAACCTAATAAAATTTTCACATAATATTTGTGTATGAGTTATTGAAGTTTCATGTAATATTCACGTATGCCAAGTTGATATGATGTGAGGAAAAAAAACCGAATGTTCACTTTGTTCTTAAAGAGAGTTTTAGTGAATTTTTACAAGAATTTTGCATTTGTTTGGATTGAAAAACTATGTTTTATAATTGATTTGTGAAATTTGATTTTTTTTAAACGAAATATGCATTGTTTAATATGAAAGAGAAAAAAAAAAATAGTAAAATTTCACTTGGCATATATGAATATTAAGTGAAATTTCATTGAACTTGTATATGAATATTAAGTGAAATTTTACTTAAATTGACACTTGAGGGACTTTTTAACAAAGTAAGTATCAAATTAGACCTTAAACTCTAGAGAGTTACTTCTAGCGACCTTTGAGATAGTTAGTGAATTTTCACTTAACCTACTAAGTGAAATCTCACTAAACGAGTATACGAATGTTAAGTTTAACTTCAAGTTCTTCAGGAAGAAAGCATGTACGGGTTCAGTGAATTTTCACTTAATATTTATGTATGCCAAATTTATATGTTTTGAGAAAAAAAATTAAAAAAAAAAAGACGAATAGCAATAAAGTCATTGCTACATCATTAAGGCTTAGCTTGGCCCCATTTTGGTGCTTCTCCTTTTTTAAAGCACAATTTCATGTTAATTCATTTGGTAACTAGTTTATGAGCTTTGCAAAAATGGAACTTAGGGATTTTGGGGAGAGTTTTTAAAAGCTCTAGAATTGAGTGAAATTTCACTTAATATTTTATGTATCAAGTGAAATTTCACTTAATATTTATGTATGTAAAAACATGAAAATCTTTTTTCTCAAAACATATCAACAATAAATTTTAAAAAAAGACGAATTTTAACAAGAATTCCTACATTTGTTTTGGTGGAAAAATTGTGTTTTATAATTGATTATGAAATTTGCTTATTTTAACAAAATATGCATTGTTTAAAAAAAAAAAAACAAATCACCATGCCTACATAAATATTTAGTGAAATTTCACTTAACTCGTACATGAACATTAAGGCTTAGTTTGGCCCCCATTTTGGTGCTTCTTCTTTTTTAAAGCACAATTTCATGTTAATTCATTTGGTAACTAGTTTATGAGCTTTGCCAAAAATGGAACTTAGGGCTTTTTTGGGAGAGCTTTAAAAGCTCTAGAATTGAGTGAAATTTCACTTAATATTTTATGTATATTAAGTAAAATTTCACTTATCATTCATGTGTATAAAAACATGATTTTTTTTTCACAAAACATATCAACAATGGTACTAGTTTTGTAGCTCTCGTCGACACAATTCCAACAGTATAAAATTTGCGAAAAATGGAGTTATAGGTCAAAAGTTATGGATGTTTAAAGTTTAAAAACATTTTTCAAAATTAAAAATACTACGGTATACTGCTCGCACGGTGCGAGCAGCCTTTGGAGAAGATGCGCACATGGGCGCGCGAGTGGGGGCGCGTGGGGTGACTTTGGTTGTTCATTGGAGATTCTATGGTGCGCGCACTTATACCGTGTGAGCACCAGCTGTTAACTTTTTGTCCTTTTTGTTAAGTCACTTTTTAATTTGTACTTTAGCTAATAAATGGTGTACTGAGGTCCTTTTTGGTAAATGCCACTATTTTCTTTATGTTTAATTTTTTTTTTCAATTATGTAGTACTTCGCAAGTTTAATAATTATCAAAATTTGGATCAATAGTAAGGGTCCGTTTGATAAAATCGAAATATTAAGTACCAAAAATTAAGTGCTGAATTTCAAATACTGAAAGTTTTAAGCAATTGAATTTGCAATACTGAAAACAAGTACTGAGATGGTAATGCATTCAATGATTATTTTTAGTAGAAAATTCACTTAAAGTTTTTAACATGTTTTGGTTAGTTTTTCAATTAAGTGCTATGTTATCAAACGTACTAAAAATAAATAAGTGCTGAGAATTTTCATTTTTACCACTTAATTGAGTTATCAAACACGCCCTAAATATTTTGTCACAAAATAGCAAGCATTTTTCGTCGCATTAGACCACTATTTTTGACGAAAGTGTGTAATTGTACCAAATTTGCATACTTAAGGGATTAAATTACGGAAATTCTAAATCTGCCTCAAAGTTGGTATCACACGTCTAAATTAGGCTCAAAGTTTGTGTCACGTGTCTGTATTCGTGCTATAAAGTAAACGTGTGAATAAGGCTCGTGATAAAGTTTTTGAATAGACTTGATAAAGGGCTTGTACATTAACTTGAATGTATGCATCTATTACAAAACTATGTAGTTAGAGGATACATGAGTTTGACTGATTTATATATATCAAGTTCAAGGCTAAATAAAATGTCATTGAACTGACTACATGCGAGTCAAGATCCAGTTTGAATTTCACGCTCATTTGATAAATAAGCCAAGTTAAAGTATACATGACCTCGGCCAGGGGTTTTGCTCGTTTAATAAACTGCCCAGGCTCAAACATACATGAGCTCGGCTCGGATAGTACTATAATCCCTAATTGCATGTAGCAAAGGAAATAAGGTGTTCTTGAATTTGGGCTATACACCCCAAAATTGGGACAGCCCTATAGTCAGGCCTTGGAAATTCTTAAGCAATGGTAATAAGTTGGTATTACTCAAGGAACAGTTTTCAGTATCCACCATTTGGGTGTGAGAGGAGGATATGTGCTGGGGTTCCCTTTAGCTGGGATGGGAGGATGCTAATTTATGTATTGGCTTCATTTTTGCTTTCTTTTGATTGGAAATTGCCAATTAATGGTACTGAGCTGGATGTCCCAAAGAGATTTGGAATGGTCATGGACAGATTCAGGAATCTAGTCTAGGGGGAAGAAAACATACGGGGGTCGATTTTTTTTTTTTTTGGCGTTTACTTATATATTTTTGATAATGAGATAACTATATAAGGAGATAAAAATACAAACTATTTGAATCAATAAGGTATGGAGTAATTTGTAAATTAAATTCAAAATTTACATTTATAAATACACCAAACTTTTTCAAAAATTGCATATACACATAAGTTTTTTAAACAAAATCTAAAGAGAAGCGAGCTTAATAATTTAGAAAAAAAATTTAGAGGGGCACGAGAATACGTATTTACAAATAATACTAATATAATTAATGGTTTCAAAACCCGCCCCCTGGATCCAGGAATGGTCAAGAAGAGATCAAGAATTCCAAATACCACTTCCAATGAAATTTGAAGTACTGCCCCAACTGCATATAGGCTACTTACAAATTTAGGATAAAACTTTGTGATTGATCATGGCCTCTCTCTTTCAAATGAACAAGTATTTAATCGGTTCAATCCTGATTGTTCATTAATTGTTTAAAGTTTCTAAGTCCCATTATTACCATTAGACTGAACTGAATGGTAGCAGGTAGCCTACAAAACTAGGCCACGAAAAATGAGTACATGTAACATCAAATCAATGTCATGAATAAGAACATGGGCGGGAAATTAAGCATATATCCACTTATATATGTCACCGAAAATGACACCAAAGTCCACATTAGGGGTGAAAGCAAAACCGAACAAATCGAACTATCGAATTGAACTGATCGGTTCGGTCGGTTTTTATGAGATAGGTGTAGTGTAAAATCGAAAATCGAACTGAAGATTAAGTTTAAAATCGAAAAAACCGACCGAAACCGAACCGATCGGTCGGTGGAAAAAACCCCCCAAAACCGATCGAACCGAACAGATTTCACCCCTAGTCCACATACTTTTAACTCTGCAGAGTGCAGATACTATAGTGACTTGACTGGTTTTGTTATTTTCTTCACTTGTTTCATTTCAGCCCACTTGCTCAACATTTCAATTATTTGATCCTCTTCTCTACTTGTTCAATCTCAATCTGTACTCCACTTTGATTTTTACTGGAACCCCATACTTTGTACACATGGTTTCTGAGCTTTTACATAGGATTGCCCGTGCAAGTCACCATGAAAAAGGTGAGCTTGCTCCAATAATTCTCAACGTTTTATTGGCTTTTCTAGCAGTTGTCTGGTTTGTTTGGACATTTTTCAAGTCAAGGATGTCGTCGGGCATGAACCGATTGCCACCGGGGCCCCGTGGCTTACCAGTAATCGGATACATGCCATTTCTAGGCACCAACCTGCACCGAACATTCACAGACTTAGCCCACCAATATGGCCCAATCTACAAGCTCTGGCTTGGGAACAAACTGTGTGTTGTATTGAACTCACCGTCTTTCGCTAAAGAGGTGGTTCGTGACCAAGATGAGCACTTTGCTAACCGCGACCCGCCCATTGCAGCCCTGGCTTAGACATACGGTGGACTTGACATCGCGTGGTCCCCTTACGGGTCCTACTGGCGCAACATGCGAAAAGTGTTTGTGCGCGAAATGCTTAGCAACAACAGCTTAGAGGCTTGTTATAATCTCCGAAAAAACGAGGTTAGAAAAAGTGTTAGAGATGTGCATAACAATGTTGGAAAAGCTGTGGATATTGGAAAATTAACTTTTCTCACGGGACTTAATGTTGTTATGAGTATGGTGTGGGGTGGGACACTTGAAGGAGAGAAAAGAAATAGCATTGGGGCCGAGTTTCGAGAAGTGGCATCAAAAATCACTCAACTTTTGGGAAAGCCTAACATTTCTGATTTCTTACCAATTCTTGCAAGGTTTGATATACAGGGAGTGGAGAGAGAAGCGAAGAAGCTATTGCAATGGACAGAACAAGTTCTCGATTCTGTCATGAACGAACGTATGAAAATGGGTACTAAAGCAATAAAGAATGGGAAAAAGAAGGATTTTCTACAGATCCTCTTAGAGCTCAAAGATCAAGAAGATACTACAACACCAATTACCATTATACAAATAAAAGCCTTATTGATGGTAAAAATTTCGCCCCTTTTTTCACTACTTGTCGCTTGTCGGTGCTTTCTAGCTAGTACATAATTTTTTTCCCATAGGTACTATGTAGTAGTACTTGAAATGACTATGCATTAGTTCCAAAAAATACCATAGTAAGTTGTAAAAGGTTTTTTTTTTATTTTTTTAAAAAGAGGAAGTTTCGTTTGAAACTTTGTTTATTCTAGGACTTGACATTACCATAGAAGATTGAATTCAAGATCCAAAACAAATTTCAGTCAATTCAAAATCAGAATCAACTTTTGTAGTATTAACTAATGGAAATATATAGCTACTTGTAATTGTTAAAGCTTAATACACATTAATTGTTGAGACCATTATTTACCAACTTAATCTTTTGGACCAATTGACAACTTATCATGTTATAATAACTCTGTGTCTATCAAGTACAATGAGGCAGTCCTACATGTTATCCCAGATCCAATCAGACTGGGTATAGCTAGGGTGTTCACGGGTCGGTTTTTGTCAAGTTTGATGGAATCGGTCAACCGAACTGACCATGTTCGGGTTGAAGAATTCTCACCCACCAACTGAACTGAATCGTATAGTTAGATGGGACCCTACCACCACCACCACCACCACCACCACCTCGACCCATAAATAGTATAACCTCTCCTGCATGTAGGTGCGTCCCACCACCCGTGATACCCACCCTGATTGTATATAAGATTTTCCAGGAGACACACTCCAAGTACCTTAAAATTTCTTATGTTTCTAGTAGGTCTTAATTTCAAGTTTACTCCACATTCTACATTCTATTGTTATCTATATTATGTTGGAGTTCGGGCTGCTTCTCTTTTCCATTGAAGTCTGGTACCTCTCCACGTGAGACAGTACCGTAAATCTTGATATACATTATAGAGCCTAGTCTCTAAGCTTTTGAACAACTGAATACTTAATGGAAACTATATTTGCAAATGTTCACAATAGGACATTGTGGTGGGTGGCACCGACTCAACATCTTCAATAACAGAATGGGTCATGGTAGAGCTTATGCACAACCCACAAATAATGAAAAGATCACAAGAAGAATTATCAGCTGTAGTAGGATTAAACAACATAGTTGAAGAGTCCCATCTGCCCAAATTACGCTATTTGGACGCAATCGTGAAGGAAACATTCCGATTACACCCTCCGCTCCCTCTCTTAGTTCCCCGACGTCCAAGCCAATCTTGCACAGTGGGTGGATACACAATTCCAAAAGATTCATGTGTATTTGTGAATGTTTGGGCAATGCAGAGAGATCCTGAGATTTGGGATGATCCACTTGCGTTCAAGCCTGAGAGGTTTTTGGGAGAGGGTAATTCATTGGACTATTCTGGAAACAAATTTCAGTACCTTCCATTTGGATCTGGAAGAAGGATATGTGCAGGGATACACTTAGCTGAGAGAATGGTTATGTATGTATTGGCTTCACTATTGCATTCATTTGAGTGGGAGTTGCCAAAGGATGAAGAGCTTGATCTTTCTGAGGAGTTTGGAATTGTTATGAAGAAAAAGAAACCTCTCAAAGCTATTCCCACCCAAAGGTTGTCAAGCTTGGGGCTCTATATATGATACTATCATACTAAGTGTTGTGAGTGGGCGGTATAATATTGGTGTGTCACTTCACTTGTATAAGCTTATTATTCTTGAAACCTTTACATAGGTTGCTCCAAGATACCCAAGTTCGATTCCTCCTGATGGGTGTCATGTAGGAGTATTACATAAAACTGATGATTTGTGGGCATGCAGTACTTGTCATGTTATGGGGTTTTGGAGGTGTTCCTGTTAGTGATATACTTTAGGCAATAATTTGTGATTGGTGTATATATGGACAGATTATATTTAGGACCTCAATTATACATTATATATATATATGTATATGGGGATATGGTGTATCATAGGAATCATATCTAAAGTTTTAACGTGTTCTTTCTATTAGCATTTTCATTTCAGACATTAAAGACATTCTCTTGTTTGGTTTGTGGATTCGTTGAAGGAAATGAAAAGGGGAAAAAAAAAAAAAAGAAAGAAAACTAGTCCCCCAATATTTTCTTCTATAATAAAAACATTTGAATTTGTAAGTTTGCAAAATACTATTCGAACTTAAGAAAAAATGCAGGAAAATGAGTCACAAAATTCACAATTTTTAATTAATTAATAAATTTATTTATTTAATTTTTTGTGCTATGTTTTCTTTTTCTTTCTATTTTTCTCACTATTTTCCTTGGTGACCAAAATAAAAGAAATTTTTTCTTTAGTGCGATCCTATTTTTTGGCTCACTTAATCCATCAACCTAACATAACCTTAATCGCTTCATGCAGAGGAGTTGGATTTTACCATCTAGATGTTGATGGGCCCTGAGATCTTATCTCCCAGCAGTCTTTGCCCCTTGTTGATTAATACAACTAAGGCTGGTTGTATGAAGTGCTTAGTAGTTCTGGGATTGGATTTCAGAATTATACATAGTAGTGTGCAGGCCTATATTGCTCTGTACCCTACTTCACACTTCTCTGTAATGAGATTTTAGAGAATGTTATATAATAGACTCAAATTATTTGTTAATTTTGTATGTTATAAAATCCACTTTGTTTGGGTTGTACGAAATGTAATGTTTGTCTGATTTTTTTTTTTATCGGGTGGGCTTTTCAACTTAGCGGGCTCCTGGAGTAGCCGCTGGATCTCTGCGGCAACAATACTTCATGGATTGGCCGGGAAAGTGGGGTGAAGGTAATCCGGGCCTGATCCCGAATGCCTCTCTGCTGAACTGGCCTGGGCTTCTTTCCCGGACCCTTCTCGGAGTCTTCCCGTTTCCGTTTAGCTTTCGGGGACTATTCTCCCGTAAAGGTGGCGCGCTTGGATTTCAAAAATTCCTCCGTGTCGATATATTTTCCGACCTTCTCTGAAAGTTCTACAAGGGTTGCCGGTCGGTCACGATGGAACGACGCAGCAACTTTGGTGTGCTGAACCCCTGAGCAGAAAGCCATGATTGCGGTCGTTTCGTTCAGGTTGCGGATCTGAAGCCTCTGTTGATTGAAACGGTCTACGTATTCCCTTAGGGACTCCCCCTTTCGCTGCTTGACGGTAAGCAGCTGGGTGTCTGGTTGTGACCGGTCGAGCATCCCCACAAACTGGCTGATGAAGAGCTTGCTCAATGTCTTAAAGTCATCAACTGTTCAAGATTTCAGAGCGTGGAGCCACTGCCCGGCTGGGCCTTTAAGGGTGTTAGGGAAGGCCAGGCACAGTAATTTGTCAACCGTGGTGACCAGCGCCATCTGAGCCTTGTAAGTGCGAACATGATCTACTGGGCTCCCTGAACCGTCATAAGAGCTGAGATGTGGCGGTTTGAATTTTTGCGGGATGGGGAACGCGGTGATCCGAGCGGTGTAGGGCGACTCGGTCTCTGTATTGGTATGATCGTGGAGCTACTTACGACTCAGTTTTTCAATTTGCTGTTGTAAGTCCTCGATCTGGGCCTTTACATCTCGCCCGGTTCTCCTTTTTATATCCGAGCGGTACGTCGTGTCTGATGATGATGCTTCCTTCTCGAAGTGCGTCGTCCTTGGGGATAGAACCCAGCTCCGGCTCCAGGTAATCGTATGCCTAAGATCTCTCCGGCTCCTGACCGGAGGGTCTTTCGCTGATTCCTGGGTCTTTGATCCTGATTCCTTCCACCTGGTGGCGCGTCGTTTATTGATGATATCTCTAGCATCTTCCACCCAGTGAGGATTGGTCCGAGCTTGCCGTCTGGTGCGCCTGGGCGCTTTGCTACGGTCACCATCCCGAACGTGTTCCCAATCCGACGGGGATACCGGTGCAGAGTGGGTACGGTTCCGGACTCGTGCGGGCTCCCGGTCGGGGGCACTCTTCCCGTTTGGTTCTCGGATTGGTGACACTTCTCCTACAAGGCCGACAACGCTTCGATCTGCTATTGGGTTTGCCGCTGGCCTTCCAGAAGTTGCGCGAGCGCCGCCGTCATTTGCTTGAAGGTCATGGAGGCGGCCTGCTGCTCGAGCTGCAAGTTCAGCTGACCGGCCGGGGCAGTATTTTTCTTACCCGTCTTCGGTGGCATGTTGATCAGTCAAGAAATTTGATGGTGAAAAACTTATCGGTTCCCACAGACGGCACCAAACTGATGATGCTGAAAATTGGTAAGAGAAATTCAGAGAGAGATACGGGGACACAAGAGTTTGTATGTGGTTCGGACCCGTTAACGATGTGACCTACATCCACGGGTGCGTTGGAGCATTTCACTAGCAGATCACCGGCAGGCCTGGTGAGCCAACAATTGGGTGGCACTCCCAGTAAAACCGACTGGGTGTATGCGTATGAGTGAGAATAATATGTTATCCTTTTTGTTAGAATGCGACCCCCTTCAATGGGGGCGGGTGGCCTCTTTTATAGGTGAAAGAGACCGCCGGCCCGTACAACAAGGTAAGTTTATAGATTAGGAAGGCTAATCTATTTACAGCTTAATTTACATGAATTTAGGGATATTTCTTAAGTGGTTTAGGAAACTGCTTGCTCCTTCCATTTAGTCTTCTAACTGGGATAGGAAATTGCCTGGAGGCTTGCTGACCAAGCAATCACACCTAATGGGGGCGCGCCCATGTGGGGCCCATCTGGAAAGAACGACCAGACTTATGACCAAACCGGGCGGTTTGGCGCAACAGCCTGGGATGGCTGTCTAGTAATTCCAAATTCAAGATGACTTGGCTTCTCTTTTCTGAGGTGGTGAGGCCTGATTTTGACCTGATATTTTTGTGCATATCACCTCCTAACTGACTTTACCCCTTCTAGCACCCCTTAGGTTTTAAAAAAATTTTGTAGTTACCCTTAAAAAAACAAAATTTTAGGCTTGCGGCACCACACACACACACACACAACTCCCCCCCCCCCCCCCCCCCCCCCCCCCCCAAATATAAATAAAAAAAAAAAAAATTTCAAAGAACACCTTGTTTTATAAGTATTGAGTTTTGAAAAATTCTAGAATACAATCAAATACTTTTGGTTGCATGATACATCCAGTTTTGGTCTCAATTTGTAGTAACAATATGTCATTTTGTCACTTTTGGTGCCAATTAGTCGTAACTTTTCTTATGTATCATTGGGTAGTAATTTTTTAGGTGTTATTATTATTAACAAGTTTGTATGGGTACGTACTAACTAGGTCCAAAGTACTGTAATTTTGATGCAAATATCATACAACATATGGGAGATGATTTCTCAAAATTTTGTGCTAACATTTATGGCATTAGCTTATACCATCAATTCGAAAATATGAAGGGGTGAACTTGGGCTGGCCAACCTGTGCCAAGCCCGGGCCCGGGCCGAAAATTACCGGGCTTGGGCTTGCGGTTCTTTCACAATGGGCAGGCTTGGGCAGAAAAACATAAGCCTGAATTCAATTCGGGTCGGGCATGGTCATAATTTTGTTAACCTGTGGAACTTGAGCCCGAGCTCGAATTCTATTTATGCATTTTTTTTTTACATTAGATTATCGTGTTTTTTAGTGACAAGAATATACTATTAGATATTATTCAAATACTAAATTAATAGATGAATGCTTTTTCCCAAATCTAAACAAAAAAAAAATAAAAAAAATTTGATACACTACATATTGTTATTTTCATACTTAAAATCAGTTTGCAGAAAAGAAAAATAATATTGCAATTCGGGCTCAATTCGGGCTCGGATTTTAATACTAAATTACAAATTGGGCTCAGATTAAAAAGTTTGAGTTTATATCGAACTCGGACTCAGACTTAGACAAACTAGTTAAATTCGGACTCGAGCCTAAACAGAGCTAAAATCTTTTGAATCCCACCGAGTTGCACACTTGCACCCCTAATAGTATGTATAGTAAAAAAAAATAAAAAAATAAAAAAATTTGGGAAACGCTACCCTGGAATCCCCAAAAAGTCAACTAGCTCCATATGCAACTTCTAAATTTCACCCATCAGCCCCCCCCCCCCCCCCCCCACCCCTTGTGATCTCACAATTAGTACCAGAAGTCTGAAAGAAAATTGCTTCAGAACAGCCAACCTTTTCGTTGGTCTTAATGGAAGAGAAAAGACAAAAGCAATCAAGTGGAAACGGAAGGTGGTTTTTCAATAGAGATGTATACGGTATTGATGCTATATTCTATCATCAAATTGGTTTGATATTCAAGCTGTTAAAAATTGATAAAGAACTGTATGTAACTTGTATTTGTTTTTAGTGACTTTATGTAACTTTCATTTGTTTTTAGGGGAATTAAAATATGGATAATGTTATGTACACATAAAATGCATAGAAAGATTTAGGTTATTCATTTTGGTGGAGTCTGTGCATGCATACATTGGAATCCATCGAAATGAATGATCTAAATCTTTAAGTGCACCAATCATTACTCTTAAAATATTAGTCTACTTTCACAAAAAAAAAAATAAATAAATAAACAAATAAACAAAAACCATCACTATTTCTCTATAGCACCTCAACCACATTTTAAGAGATATACTACTTTTATTAAAATACTCCAACACAAAATAGCAAGCATTTTTCATCGCATTAGACTGCTATTTTCGACGAAAGTGTGTAATTGTACCAAATTACAAAACACTTTGCAAATTTGAGGGATCAAATTATGGAAATTATAAATTAGCCTCAAAGTTGGTATCAAACGTCTAAATCAGGCTCAAAGTTTGTGTCACCTACCCGTATCCATGCTACATATAGCACACGTCTCAATAAGGCTCGTGAAAAAGCTTTTGAATAGGCTTGATAAAAGGCTTGTACATTGATTTATAAAACTATGTATTTAAAGAATACATGAGCTTTACTGATTTATATAAATCAAGTTCAAGGCTACATAAAATGTTATTGAACCGACTATAAGCAAGTTAGATCCAACTTGAGTTTTGCGCTCATTTGATATACAAGCCAAGTTAAAGTATACATGAGCTTAGCTCAGGGCTCTGCTCTTTTAATAAACTCCCGAGGCTCAAATATACATTCGTTCGGCTCGGATAGTATAACCCTAATTGTACCAAAAGAAATAAGGTGACGTTCTTGAACATATGGGTTATACACACCCCAAAATTTGGGACAGCCCTATAGAATTCAGGCCTTGAAAATTCTTAATCAATGGTACTAATTAAGCTGGATTACTCAAGAAACAGTTTTCAGTATCTGCCATTTGGGTCAGGGAGGAGGACATGTGCTGGGGTTCCCTTAAGCTGGGAGGATGTTAATGTAATTATGTGTTGGCATCATTTTTGCTTTCTTTTGATTGGAAATTGCCAATTAATATATGGTACTGAGCTGGATGTCCCAGAGAGATTTGGAATGGTCATGAAGAGATCATGGCCCACTTGTTGCTAACCCAACACCAAGATTGTCCTATTTAGAGGCCTATGAATAGGATATATCAAAAATTGATACTGCAAGAACTAATGAAACCAAAGGCACATTGTGTGTATTTGCGCATTATGTTGTCATTTCTCGTTATCTTTTTACTCCAATTATGTATCAAGAATGATCCTCAATATGGTCCTCACTTATGTTACGAACCGAAAATGACACCAAAGTCTGATATTCTTTTATGGCGATTTCTCTGTCGATACAGACTGGCTTTGTTATTTTCTTCAGTACTAGTTTCATTTCAGCCACTTGCTCAACATGCGGATGCTATTTTAAGTTCAATTATTTGATCCTCTTCTCTCCATAGCTATAATATATATGTATATATATGTAGTGCTCTACTTATTCAATCTCAGTACTCTACTTTGATTCGAGCTGAACCCATACTTTGTACACATGGTTTCTGAGATTTTACATAGGATTGCCCGTGCAATTCTGCACGAAAAAGTTGAGCTTGCTCCGACAATTCTCACCATTTTAATGGCTTTTCTAGCAGTTGTTTGGTTTGTTTGGACATTTTTCAAGTCAAGGACGGGCATGAATCGATTGCCACCAGGGCCCCGTGGCTTACCAGTGATCGGATACATGCCATTTTTAGGCACTAACCTGCACCGAACATTCACAGACTTATCTCACCAATACGGCCAAATCTACAAGCTCTGGCTTGGCAACAAACTGTGTGTTGTATTGAACTCACCGTCTTTGGCTAAAGAGATTGTTCGTGACCAAGATGAGCACTTTGCTAATCGCAACCCACACATTGCAGCCCTGGCTGTGACATACGGTGGACTTGACATCGCGTGGTCCCCTTACGGGTCCTACTGGCGCAACATGCGAAAAGTGTTTGTGCGCGAATTGCTTAGCAACAACAGCCTAGAGGCTTGTTATAATCTCCGAAAAAACGAGGTTAGAAAAAGTATTAGAGATGTGCATAGCAATGTTGGAAAAGCTTTGGATATTGGAAAATTATCTTTTATCACTGGACTTAATGTTGTTATGAGTATGATGTGGGGTGGCACAATTGAAGGAGATAAAAGAAATAGTGTTGGGGCCGAGTTTCAAGAAGTGGCATCAAAAATCACTCAACTTTTGGGAAAGCCTAACATTTATGATTTCTTACCAATTCTTGCAAGGTTTGATATACAGGGAGTGGAGAGAGAAGCGAAGAAGCTATTGCAATGGATAGATCAAGTTCTCGATTCTGTCATGAACGAACGTATGAAAATGGGTACTAAAGCAATGAAGAATGGAAAAAGAAGGGTTTTCTACAGATCCTCTTGGAGCTCAAAGATCAAGAAGTTACTACAACACCAATTACCATTATACAAATCAAAGCCTTGTTGATGGTAAAAAAATTCGCCCCTTTTTTCACTACTTGTTGGTGCTTTCTAGTAGAAATTTGCTTTCCCAGTAGGTACTTATGTAGTAGTATTTGAAATGACAATACAGTAGTTCCAAAAAAAAAAAAAAAAATTACCGTAGTAATTTGCAAAAAGGTTTTGAAGAAAACGGAAGTTTCATTTGAAGCTTTGTCCATTCTAGGACTTCAAATTTACCATAGAAGGTTGAAATCAAGATCCAAAACTAATGTTAGTCAATTTAAAATCAGAATCAGCTTTTGTATTAATTTATGGAAATATATAGCTACTTGTAGCTGTTAAAGTTTGATACACATTGTTAGGATCATTATTAATATTTTACCAACCTAACCTTTTGTAGCAATTGACAACTTAACATGATATCATAGCTTTGTGTATATCAGGTACTTGGAGAATACAATAAGGCAGTCCTGCATGTAACCCTAGATTTAATTAGAGTGGGTATAGTTAGGGTGTTCACGGGTCGGTTTTCGTCAAGTTTGATGGAACCCGTCACCCGAACTGACCATGTTCAGGTTGAAGAAGTTGTGTGAGTTCTTTTGTGATGTGTGTAAGAGATGCGGATAGGTATAACACGTAAGCATGTTAGTACAAGTGGAACAACAAATAAAATATTATAAATAATGCAAAAAGTGTGGAATAATAAATATGTAAATATATAGCAGAGTAATGAGATTCGGAGAGACTCGGATCGGATGAGAACCGAAGTATCCCCAAGTGAGAGAGAGAGAAAGCAGTAAGTGTCTGGGAGTTATGTATGCTGGAGTACGTTCAAAGGGCGGTAAACAAGTATTAAAATGGGGTGAAGTGTAGGGTGAAACGATGGGTCTGGGAAACCGAGGGTGTTGTTGGAGATGAAGGGTCAAGGTAAGGCGAAGGGCCAAGTAAGGCGAGGGGCCTTCGACCCGAAGGGTCTGATTATGCTCGGGACAATAGGAATATTTTGTAAATGGGTCGGAGGAGTAGTCACTGTTGATCCTTTGCGGTAGTAAAGGATTCTGTGTGGTTGTCTTGGTTCCGTTGGATGTAGTAAATGAGACTACTATTTATACCAAAAGTCATATGAGGCTGCTAAGTTTTGATGTGGTGGAGAGAAGTTGAGTTGGCATTCTCTGAGTGGATCGTTTGTTTTAGGTAGATGGACAGTATGGATGGTTTAAATGCTCATGTTTAAGGTAGGTGGAGGTATTGAATGAGATGTTGATCTGTCATGGGCTTCGGGAGAAACAAGTCAAATAGAGAAGGTATTGTCTCTCGGTGGCAGACGAAGGTTGTGGGGTTAGTCAAGGGGGAAATATATGCTATTGGTGCAGAGGTTTAAGCGAGTGAAGATACCGAGGCTCATGTCATTGGTGTAGAGGGTTAAGCGAGGGCGAGTGTCGAGGCTACAGAGGGTTAAGCGAGGGCGGGAACCAAGGTTCTCTTTTATTGGTGCAGCGCAAGCTTGAAGTGACTGAGCACTGTTGGTCAAGGGTTTAAGCAAGTTTTACGCTAATGGGCTTCGCCCATTGGTTGTGAGACTGGTCGAGGTCAGGCACGTGAAAGTCACGTGTCTCTCTCTCTCTCTTTGGGACCAATCCTAACCTTGCCCATGGGGCGCAGGCTGGGGAGATGCCTTCGGTTCTATCCACCTAGCCATGAGCTTCCGAAATCCCAGCGGACTTGAACCACCCTTAGGTACTGCTTCCGGACCAAGGGTGGGTGTCCGAGAGGTGAGTGTGTGTATATTTGAAGTGTGCTTCCTTTGTGGGCTACTTGAGATGGGCTTTGTTTGAATAAAGCTTCGGAGTGGAGTCATCCGTAGTGGTGCTTCGGAGTGGGCTACTTTGGGCCTTCGGAGAATAAGGCTTCGGTGTGGACTCGTAGGCTTCGGATTCCGAAGTGAAGCTTCGGAGTTGTGAGGCTTCGGAATAGGCTTATTCGAAGTAAGGCTTTGGAGTGGGCTCATTGAGGTAGGCCTCGGGGCGAGTTTCTCAGTCATGGAGCTTCACAGTGGGCTCCGTAGGGTGGGTCTAGTTTGTAGCAATTGTTGTTGGTGGAGCCCATACTGGTACACGTGGAGTCATTGGTGACGTGTACTGGTCAAGCTGTATGAGCGGTCAACTACTATCTACAGAAGTCTCACCCGCCAACTGAACTGAATCATATACTAGTTCAATGGGACCCTGTCCCATGACCCATAAATAGTAGAAGTTCTCTCGCATGTAGGTAGGTCCCTCCACCCACAATACCTACCCTGATTGTACCATATAGGATTGCCAGGAGGCATACTCCAAGTACCTAAAAATTTGTCCTGGTTCTAGTAGGTCTTAATTTCAAGTTTACTCACCCATTCTATCACACATTATCCTACATTCTAATGTTATCTACATTATAATATTATGTTGGAGTTCGGGCTGCTTCTCCATTCTATTGAAGTTTGTTACCATAAATCTTGATATACATTATTGAGCCTATTCTCTAAGCTTTTGAATAACTAATAACTTAACGGAAACTATATTTGCAATGGTCACAACAGGACATTGTGGTGGGTGGCACAGACACGTCATCTACAATAACAGAATGGGTCATGGCAGAGCTTATGCACAACCCACAAATAATGAAGTGAACACAAGAAGAATTATCAGCTATAGTAGGAGTAAACAACATAGTTGAAGAGTCCCATCTGCCCAAATTATGCTATTTGGAAGCAGTCGTGAAGGAAACATTCCGATTACACCCTCCGGTCCCTCTCTTACTTCCCCGATGTCCAAGCCAATCTTGCATAGTGGGTGGATACACAATTCCAGAAGATTCATGTGTATTTGTGAATGTTTGGGCAATGCAGAGAAATCCTATGATATGGGATGAGCCACTTATGTTCAAGCCTGAGAGGTTTTTAGGAGAGGATAATTCATTGGACTATTCTGGAAACAAATTTCAGTACCTTCCATTTGGATCAGGAAGAAGGATATGTGCAGGCATACCCTTAGCTGAGAAAATGGTTATGTATGTATTGGCTTCACTTTTGCATTCATTTGAGTGGGAGCTGCCAAAAAATAAAGAGCTGGATCTTTCAGAGGAGTTTGGAATTATTATGAAGAAAAAGAAACCTCTAAAAGCTATTCCCACCCAAAGGTTGTCAAGCTTGGAGCTCTATATGTGATACTAAGTGTTGTGAGTAGGCAGTATAATATTTGTGTGCTACTTGTAACCTTTAAATAAGGTGCTCCCAGATATCCCGAGTTCCTCCTGATGGGTGTCATGTATTACATTAAACTGATGATTTGGGTCATGCAGTACTTGTCATATGGAGTTTTGGAGGTGTTCCCACATAAATTATATATATATATATAGGTTCAGGCTCTCTAGTATGCTGGACTTTTAAGCCTTTACAGGTCAGCGGGCAGCCCGCGTGTTTTTTAGGCTTAAAAGCCCAGTGTACTCGCCCAGAGTGCACTAGAGAACCTTTCCCTATATATATACATATAGAGAGGGGAGTTAAAGTGCATGGATAGAGTGCACTGACTCAGTGTACTCTAAAAAAACCCTTGGGCTGTTGTGGATATCGCATTTTTTATTACCCACAGGTTTTACAAAATCCTTTTCAATTTTAAAATACAAAACGCGAGTCGCCACGTAATTTTTTAAAGGAAAATTAATAAATCATTTGAAAGCAAACTGATCTTTTTTGGAAACCAGAGATTTCAAGGTCCAGGGATTATGGAATGAGAGGGGAAGGAGCCCACCAGACTAAAACACCCCCTCTCATCATATCTCACGATAGGCCTCTACTCAACATCCTTTTAATCGAATAATTAATCTATGCATGCCCTCAACTATACATATATAAATATACATTACAAAAACATGTCGAAAGGGTGTAAGATTGCTGATGATAAAAAATAGCATTCAAAACCACATAATTCAATTAGCAAGCAATATGATATGCAATAGAGAATAAGAGAACTTACCCGGGATCCAGCGGCGAATATGAAAATGTGTAATGCATGCAAGTAAATAAATACCTAAGGGAGTCTCTAATTCATATATACACATAAGGCAAGCCAAATTCTAAGGTGTCGCACATGGAGTCGAAAAATCAATAAAATCAAGAAATTAAAAAAACTAAAGAGGGGTTTGAGAAATCATACCTTAATAGCACTACAAAACAAAGGGTTAGTCCACATGCGTTAGATAATATATAATACTAAATATCATCCTTAAAATTCTAACTTAAATCTATTGAAAGAATTGACTTAACTATGAATTCCTTCTAATTAGTTAGAAATGCATCACTTTTATAGATATACAAGTCTCAACTAAGAGCCAATGTAATGTCCATATAGAGATGGTGTAGTCCCACCATGGTTATAAGGAACTCACAATTAGCTTCAATTAAGTGCAATTCAATCCCAATGCAAAGCAAATCCTAATTGCAAATATTAACCTACATGGATGAATGCATGTATGAATACAAGAACAAAAGTAAGTTATGAAATATTCATCGGTTTGGATCACTTAACCTTTGGGTTTAAGTTTAACTAATCATTATCAAAACGTGGTTTAAACCCTAGGTCATAGAAAAGTCATTTGAACCTTTATTTACAAAGTTTATCAAATTGGTCACAAATTCTGAAAATTACAGAGAGCAGACCAGAACTTCAAAAATAGAAAAAGTATGCTTCTCATGGTTTGATGTCAATGAATTTTGGACACAAGATGCCTCTGTGAGTCTAGTTCCCAACCCAAAAAGAAAAATCAAAGATCAACGGTTCAATCTCTAGGAATTGGACAAACACTAGACATCACTCAGAAATTTACAACTCTCTATCCAGAGTTTTTGTATGATTTTCTAAAAATAGTAAATAAATCCGAGTGACTCTAATCTTTTTAGGAGATCCCATTAAACTTCATAGAGAAAAAATATTTAAGGTCAAGAATGCTTGATTAAGGCTCTGATTTACTTATTTCAAGAAGGTGTTACTGTTCTAAAATTCTGGACAGATTATGGTTGCTTCACAAAACTTAGGACCAAACCACTTTAAACATGAAATCTCATTAAAAAAAATTCACAGTGGTAAAACTTCGTGTTATTGACACTCTCCAATTGGTTTTATTCAATTCCAACAGTCCTTTATTTAACTAAAAATCTTTGATCAAAAGTGATTTGTGAACTCACTGTACCATTGTTAAATTCATCTTTTATTTGTTAACTCTAACTACCAAGCTATGAAGTTTGGCTTAACCAAAACTACTTCTCCTCCCACTTGATGGTCAATGGAGACTAAGGACACTTATACATATAGATTTCAATGGAGTACGGAGAAACTTCATGAAATCCCAAAAGAATGAAACTAAACCATGAAGTTAGGTTTAGACTCATTAACCAAACATACTAATATCAACCTTAATCTCCTTGTAAATCATGAGCTTACAAGGAAACTAAAGGATTCCAAGTCAAAAGATTCAAGTAAGACATTGAAGGTCTTGTGAATCCCAAAAGATGAACATAATCAAAAGAAAAAGAAAATCAAGGTTCAAGTAATATCTAAGTTAACTTCATGATTTATTTAACCTTAAACCTTAGGTTACTTTGATCCAAACCAATAAAAATGAAAGTTCAATCACAATATTAGTGATGTATGATGAAATGAGGTGGGAAAGGAGCTTTTGAAAATGTATGAAAGGTCCTAAATAACTCTATATATTGTGATTGAAC
This sequence comes from Hydrangea macrophylla, assembly GCA_033977485.1. Classification (NCBI taxonomy): domain Eukaryota; kingdom Viridiplantae; phylum Streptophyta; class Magnoliopsida; order Cornales; family Hydrangeaceae; genus Hydrangea; species Hydrangea macrophylla. The sequence continues at coordinate 98,799,120 of CM066995.1, forward strand.
TTGAATTAAAGACTAATTAACTAGAGGTTACCTCCAAGTATCCTCAACTTTAAAGTTTTTAGAAGTCTTCCAAAATTGATTCAAGTTCTTCTTCCTCTAACTTATAAAACTTCTTAATTTTTTCTTAAACTTTCCTAAGATTCTCTTCTAATTGTATCAAAGAATTTGAAAAGATTCAAAGAACAAAGAGATTCAAGATAAGGTTTTAAACTTCAAGTTGAGATCCAAGAAAAAAACCAAGATCCCTTATAATGGGATATTCATCCCCTATATATAGGCAAATTTTGGAGTGTTATTTTAGTAAATTTGTAGTGAAAACCCTAATTTCGGACGTCCTTTTTGAAGGTACAAAACGTACTATATTAAATAAGACTTCTGAAAATCACGGCACTCAACGGAGATGGAAAAGGCACTTAATGAATGCCGGAACGACATTCACTGATTGCCGGCTCGGCATTCACTGAATGCCAATGCAGCACTTAACGAATGTCACGGATGACACGAAGATTTTTCTGTGTGCGCTTGTGCGCTATACCCAAGTGTAGGTAATCGTGCAAGTAGTAGTCTGGTTAAGTCCAGGTCGATCCCACAGGGAAAGTGTTAAACTAATTACTTAGATTATTTTCAAACAAGAAAATAAAATTCAATATCTTTTAAAGGATATAGAACACAAAGTTCCACAGTTTAACAACTACTAAAAATGAAGCAATTAAACTAGATTAACTAATTACTAACTAATTAACTAAAGCGATGATTTAAAATGTGTTTTTCTTAATTAAAAATGAATGTTGGGATTACACGAATCCACCGCACCCTAGCCATCTACCATGCAGTTACATTGAAGCTCAATGGAGTACATCCACTACATTATTCCGTATTTTCCTTAGGATAAAGAATCTATAGTCCTTTCATGACCGGGACTATATCATCACAATTAAGTTTGAAATACACAAAAGTGGTTTAAAACAATAGTTAAGACTCTCACCTACAATGGTGTTAGCATTAAGAGTGGTTTGTAAAAGTTATTGAAGAAAAATGCTCAAGGCTTAAAGTTCACAGACTGTTTTGACAAATTGAGCGTTTGGGGACAATTTGATAACAATCCAGTAAAGCAGAAAGTCTAGGAATACTGCATAGAATGTCCTCAAGAATCAGAATGTTCGATCGATCGAATATCTTCATCTCTCGATCGATCGAACTAACTTCAATCGCTCGACAATGTCTCTGGTCCGATCTATCGAACTACATTTGATCGATCAAACACAGAAATTAATCTGCTTCATGGCAAAGGCCTGAGATCACGGTTTCATCGTGATCTCCCAACCCGGGAACTACTAAGACATAGTCTGGAGTGTCACATATTTATTCTTAATGTAAGTACTCATTAAAGTTGCGTTTGGTTGAGATTTAAACATGCAATCAATGATAAACTATGATTTAAACGCTACCAATAAGCAAAACTACGATCTACTCAGATTTAAACTATGTAAGCTACTGAAAGAATGCAAACAAAACTGATATAACAAAACCTGGAACGAAGAAGCTATTAATAAACTTTAAACTCCAACCGAATTCAATATCCAATCAACAAACCTACAAAAATCAAAGTAGAACACTCCCTCTCTATGTAAAACTGATAAAACTAAAGTGGGCGTCCTTATGGACGTATACAATACCAGTATATATAGTAAAACCTAATGCTTAGGGTTAAAACATCTCTTCTGCTGCGTGCGCTTATATTCTGATAAAAACCATGTTCGATCGATCGAACAGTCTTCGATCGATTGAACTTTTGAATCCTCGAGCGCTTGAACTCTCTCGATCGATCAAACCGTCGAGCGATCGAGCAATCTTCAATCGATTGAACTCTGCATTTCTGCTTCCAATTGTCTTCATTAGAATTCAACACTTCCTTTTATCATTATCTTTAAATTCTTCACACAGCAACTGTAATCTGCACAAATTACAGCTAAAACAAACAACTTATCATAGTTTAATCAATATGTGCATAAACTAGCATTGTAATTCAAATTGCAGATAAATGGAGGAATTGTAAACTATATCAATACATTTTCTTCTTTTAGCGCGGTTGTATTTTACAAATACCCCCGCTTGTCACAACCCCCAACTAGCGATTTGCTAGTCCCTAGCAATAGAGCGAAAATAAAAACAAGTGACACTAATACTACAATGACTAAAATAAACTAAATTAAACTAATTCAATTAAAGTAATTACCTAACTCACTTTCGCAGGAATCGCGGTTGCACTTAGCTAATGCAACAAGCCGTTAAACCCCTAGGTTCCTCCTAGCGGACGAGTGTTGTCTCGTGAGGGTTTGCAATGAATATACCCACAAAATTCTCTGATTGTAAAGCTAAAAAAGATAAAGAATAACTTTTAAACATTCCCTTCTATTCAATGATCAATTTAGCTCTACAAGACACATCATCCTCATTCAAACCATGAAAGAAATGCACATGTTCCTCATGTCACCAAGATAAAAATAACATATGCGACACATCCATGTATCCGTGTGTGTGAAATTAACAGCTATACATCAACTTTATTTAGAGCTGTTTAAACTATCATACTCTCAGAACTTGTAGTTTCAACTCAATTCTCACATAGTTAGTTCACTCAGAAATGAACATCTCACAGAAACTTGGTGAGTAATAATCGCACATGGTATGAAAGCTTTGATAGAAGTGATTTTTTCGTATACTAATGCTTTCATACTTGACTCTATAAAAGACGAACATTTTAGAGTGTATAGTCTCATGAAAGGAATACTACTTACTAGAGGAGCGAAATACAGTGGATAACTCAACTTACACTTTCATGTTTAAATTAAGTTATTGAGAATCATTAAGACTTTGATTTGACGGTTTTTATTTAGTAGGGTAGAAATTAGAGGGGTAAGAAATTGCACATCTTCAGCATGTGGCTGTATTCAGTAATTTCTTCACGTTATTCCAACCATCCTCTTCATACATATCATCCTTCATTTCATTTTTTTCTTCTTCTTTTTTTTTTTTTTTTTTTTAAACTACTTCTCCTTTTCTCACTTTTTTTTTAACTTTAACAAAACCTGTATATGCAGTCATTCTCACCACTATTCCCTCCTTATACTGCAACAACTCAATCACATTGGGTGTGCAATGGGGTATATTTAAGTCAAGGTATAAAGTCAGGAATTTCGAATTTCATAATGGATTTGACAGTATTTACTAGGTGTGGGGGTTAAGAACAACACATATTCAGAGATGTCGATATAGGTAAATGGAAAAGGTAGGGAGCAAAAATGATGGCTTAAATCATTTTCTCAACTTCTTAATTTTTACACTTAAATGTTCATCGAGTTTAATTGGTAAATCCTGAACGTTCTCCTCTAATAAGCAGCCAACATGAAGAAATAGAGACTAGTCAATGAATTTAATCGGCATATCAATAAGAACAACTCGAATTTAATGTGATAATTCCCTCAAAAGTAAAGATTGGATTCAATGGCTCACTGAGGGTAACTAGTTTACACTACTCATTCTTTAAAGCACAAAAGTCGTATTAACTCTTATTTTAAGTTTTCTGCATAGCTATTAATAAGCGCAACTGATTTGGATACAAGAATGATCAACATATACTTTCATCCTAGAGAAACTAGAAAAACGCGTGAACTTAATTCATAAAAAAATGAGAATAACATGATTGTGTACTTGCTTGATAACAGCTAAATATATGTGAGTATTCAAAATTATTCTACCAATTTAATAATAATGTGATTAATAGTTTGAAATTTAATGGAGATTGTATGAAATTTTCAATAGATAGAGTGATTCAGGTTGCTAAGGAATAAAACACGCACAGGTGATTATCTATCTATATCCCACCCCCAACTGAAAATTGCAATGTCCTCAGCAGGTGATTTTCAAAAATAGATAGAGAGATATCACCTGATAGTTCATTGTAAGAATCGCAAATGCAACAACCTGTACAGAGAGCATACAAACTCCAAGCAGCAAAGATCAAGAAGATGTAAAATATAAAGCATCAGATCCAAACATACAATAGAACTAATCACTGGAAATATAAGAAAATGAACAAACAGAACAGTGATAAAATACATCATACAAACTAAAATCCAAAATATCCAACCAACCACAATAGTCCAACAGTATCCAAACATAACCAACACCCAACCAAAAATAACCAAATACAACCATATGGTCCAAAATATCTAAATAACCACAGAACCAAAGACAACCAACAACACGGATCCAGGAGAAGCTAAACATCATCGGCAACATCGGATAATATCTCAATGAACCCCTCAGAAGCATCCCCACTGCCACCCTCAGTAACAGTCGGTGCTGCTGGGTCACTCGTAATCGTGGCAGCTGGAATATATAAAGGTGTATCGGCCACGACAAGAGGAGGTGGTAGTGGAATCTCCGTAATAGGCAGTGAAGCCAATGATGTAGAAGCTGCAGGATCAGTCTGGAAAGATGGATCGACAGATGATGGACCGGTGGTGGCAGGTGGAACAGCAGATGTAGTAGGCGGGACCGAGACGGTGGAAGTGTCTGGAGCAGCTACAGGTGGATCACTGGGTATGGCATGAGCAGCTGTATAAGCTGCCTGATCAACTCCGATCTGTATCAAGATCGCCTCCAGCAGAGTAGTCATCACATCCACCTTACCCTCAAGTCTAAGCCTGGCCTCTCTCTCCTCCAATAACAACTCATGAATAGTCGGGAGAGGCGCAGAAGAAGACTCTCCTTGGGTACGAGCCTGAGACCTCTGTCTCAACTCAAATCTCGCCACCTCCTCAACAGGATCTATCTCCTCTTCAGAATCATGCTCCTTAGCCTCAGTGGGCGTCCCAGAAGCAGCACCCTCAGTATCGGTGCCTCCTGCTCTCCTTCTCTTTTCTCCAACTTTCGCCTTGCCTTTGCCCCGCCTCTTTCTCTTCTGTGCCTCTGATCGGCGGGAAGCAGTCTCGCCAAAACGGCTGCGAGACTGAGCAGTAATATCAGCCGCCAAAGGAAGTAACCCCGCCTGCTCAATAACCCTGTGAATCGCCCAAGCACCCTTCAGGTGCTTTTTAGCCTGAATGTAGCGGGTGGGGTGCTGCATGAAATCAATGTAGAGGCGAGGCAAACTGTCACGACCCCAAAATTCGACTTCAAAATTCTGGGCTCGAGACCGGCCTCTAGGCCTCTTCGTAATTAAATAGGGCTCTAGCGGAAGCAATCATAGCTTAATTCTGTTTATATATTGAAGTCTACATAAATCTTGAAAATATTATTACAACTGAAGGCAAAACTCTCCTAAATATTCTACATATCTAACGATCATCTACTCCTCATTTGCATCAAGAAGATAATCTTTATCTTCTATCGAATGTTCTGTTCTTCTAAGGGTTTTGTAATAGCCTATCATCGTCACTTCGTCACCTGAAAAGGGTTTTAAAAATATTTGGAGAGTGTGAGCTGAAGGCTCAGTGAATGAACATAACCTTTGAAATACTCATTTAAAAGGTTTGCCTTTTTAGAATAGATAAGATAATAACATTAAAATTTCATGCAATAAAATGAAAATATACTGACATGTTCTATTTGCATAGAAAATAGCATCTTTACATACATGTCAAATTACCATCCACCCACTCACGCACACGTTCCTTTCATTACATCGCACAGTGATCAAAGGCAACCCTGCAGTCGGGCTCATTTCATCGGTCCAAAGGACCAGCCACTTGGGCTTCATTACATCGCATACATAGGCTATACTTTATAATTTGTTGTGGTGGTAATTGACACTTTAAATAAATGAAGAATTTAAATGATGGCATTTCAGAAGATACATGACATTGAAATAAATTGGCACTTTTGAGAATAATAAGTTTTGAATGCTAAAACCCTTCCAGGAACCAAGAAAAATGTTCCTAAAATAACTTTAGTAATTTTGATACTTTATGTAGTATAGTAAAATTTACTCATTATATATTGAGTTAATATAGAGTTTGAGAAAAGGTAATAAACACTCACATATAGAGTTGAATTAAATACAGGATACGAACACTCACCTTGGTGACTTAGGAATTGACGATGAAGTGGTTCCTACATTAATACAGGTAAAGGAAACTAGACATTTAATCATAGGTTGTAAGCATAAGGGTATAACTGCAATTAAGGCTTTTCTAGGGTATTTCTGTAAATATGCTAAAACTATGTCAAACCTTCACTATAATGTTCCTTACACTATGCTAAGTTCAACCTCACTAACTGGACTCAATTTGGAGTCCGTAGCAGGTCCTATTTCAAAACTACATAAACGTGGATTTTACAAATAAGCTGTATTTTAGACAATGTTGGATTATCTCCAAACTTTTAAATATGATACTAGACATTATTTTAAGACTAAAGGAATTGACAGCATATTTTTCTGAGTTATAGATTATTTACTACGAATTTGGAAGTTAAAATACTATTTTTAAATAGTTACTATTGAGCCGTAAAGCACATATATAATCTCCATAAGGGTGAGAATTTATTTGTTAAACTATTCTTTATAAAATCATAATATTAATAGCGTATTACTTTTCTTTTACCAATTTTATTACCAAAGGATATAAAGGAATTAATAATTATTCGCACTTAGTACCCCAATATTTCTAATTGTAATATCTATTTGTTATATTCTAATGATACAAAATAATGCTGAAATATAAGGGATTTCATTCATTTAATTTATAATCTAACAAGGCCTAACTTATTTACTAACACTATTTTTAAAATAGTTGTAACTGAATCGTAATTCCATTTTTATACCCAAATACAATAATTTATGTGTGGAACTATTTTAATGGTCATAAAATGCTACAAGAATATTTTGTATTTTTCCCATAGTTTAAGAAATATAATAGTTATAATAAAATAATCAAACCTCTATTTAAATCAATTGATAAGTAGTAAAATAATATTATTCTATAGTTTTATAATTATTAAAATTATAAAACAGTATATATTATGATAATATCATTATAGAATATATAAATGATTTATAATGAGTTTACAAAATCCCAGAATGACTAAAAATACCCTTTTTAAAAGTTTAGGGGTCATTCTGTAAATACACCAAAATACAGGGATCATGTAAAATATTCAAAAATTGTAAATTTACTATATCAGATTGTAATTAACATAATTATAAGTTCTACGCTTGAAACCGTGATCAAATCCGATGTCGGTAGACCTTTATATGTTCGTTTAAAGTTTTCAGGGGTGTAAATGTAATTTTCGAAAATAAACTGGGCAGAATGCCCTGTTTGGCAGATTGTTATTCCAAACTTCTAATGGTCATAACTCACTTATTTCTTAACATTTTTAAGTGAAATCAGTGTCTATCTTGAGTGAAATTTCGTGGAGAATCCAAATCTAAGGTTGGTTTTAGCAAACTCGAATCACAGAATGTGAAATGACTAATTTACCCTTTTAAAATAAGCTTAAATAAAACTCAAACGGTACATCCAAATGAAAAACTGTTTTAAGAGGTATTTCCTGGGCATTAAAAGAGTCTACCTCTAAAATTTCAGAATTTAATGTGGTCGGAGTAAAGAGATATAAAAATTTTACCATTTTGATCAAATCTAGCTATGTTCTTAATTCTAGATTAATAATTAATTTAACCCTTCCTAAATTAAGCTAATAGGATCTAATTATTACTGAAAATAATGTAAATGTGAGTATTTATAAACTATATAAATATAGAGAAGAGAAGAAAAGAACTTACCTTGATTTGATGATAGGAAAATACAAGAATTCTCACTCTTTTACTTCCTAGCTCTCTCTCCAAACATAATCTTATGAAGTGGTGAGGAATTTGTGGTGTGAAAATAACTCATGGATGTGTGTTTATATAGCAAGAAAAAAGATGTAGTGCTTCATTAATTTAATTAGGTAAGGTTTTAATTTATTACATTGATACTCCTATTTTATTTTCTTTTTCTTTTAAAATCTTATTTATTTTTCTTTTAAATTAAGTGGAGTTTTAGTTTATTAAAAAGATATGATTTATCATGTTCCACTTTCTTTTCTTTTTTTCTTTTAAAATCTTATTTGTTTTTCTTTTAAATTAAGTGGAGTTTAGTTTATTAAAAAGATATGATTTATTATGTTCCACTTTCTTTTCTTTTTCTTTTAAAATCTTATTTGTTTTTCTTTTAAATTAAGTGGAGTTTTAGTTTATTAAAAAGATATGATTTATCATGTTCCACTTTCCTTTCTTTTTCTTTTAAAATCTTATTTGTTTTTCTTTTAAATTAAGTAGAGTTTTAGTTTATTAAAAAGATATGATTTATCATGTTCCACTTTCTTTTCTTTTCTTTTTTTTTTTTTTTGAAAGTGGTAGATGGATGAATTGAAAACCATGTGAATGAAAATGATATGGCCAAATGTTTGTTTCCTACAAGGATTTTGACATGTGTCAATTTCAGGTATTTTTACACTGCAAAACATAAAATCAGGTAAAGTTAAGCTGTGAGGTGTGGTCAGAAATTCACATAAATTTCGTAGTGTATAATAAACGTAATTTAGGCATATATATATATATATTTAAAAGATATTTCCTATAATTTTCTAAATTTTATTTTCATTTATTCGGATCCAGGATAGATTGACGAGCTTAGGCTGGGAGAAGAGTGTGTACCACTGTGGCATGGCACGTATCCGTGCAAGATACCAAGGCATAGCCAGCCATGCCGTCTCGAGGGGTTGCTCAAGCATGACCTTGCGCGACTAGAAATATCTAGAGAACCATACCCGATCTTCGTCGTTTCTGAACCCGTGCTCGGGTATAGGGTCGGGTATGGCTAGGTCAAATGGCTTGGCTTTGTGATACCCAGTGATAGGGTTCATTGTTTAGCCCTGAAACAGAAGAGAGAAAACAAAGAAACATTAAAAAAAAAAGGGAAACCAGAAAAAGAAATAAAACTGTCACACTTCGATCGATCGAAGCCTATTCGATCGATTGAGAATATTGCAGGTTCGATTGATTGAGAATGTTTGATCGATCGAACGGATGATGGGTTCGATCGCTCGAAACCAGTTCGATCGATCGAACACAGCGAAGTGCAGTATCAACGATTGAGAACAGGAATAGCCCGAAAACAACAAATACAATAAGAAACTTAAGAAAAAGCTTTAACCAACCCATGGGGGCATCCCCATACAAATATGAACTGAAAAGAAAAACGAGGGGTTGCTCGGGGCCTCACCTTGAGAGAAGCGCCGAGAGGGGGATGACAGTGATGAGGATGATGATCAGGGAGAACGGTTGCTCCGCAATTGGTGTGGTTGGAAGTGGAGTCCAAAAAATCCGCGTGAGTCGCCCTCTGTGCTCAATCGCTCGAGGAAATGGGGAAGAGGGAGAAACTGATGAAGTGTCTCGGCGACGCCTCGTTTAAATACAGGGTTCGATCACTCGAGTTGTTTCGATCGATCGAACATTCGATCGATTGAGCCCTCCTCAAGCGCTCGAGATTCCGATATTCTTGATCGATCGAAATACGTTCGATCGATCGAGAATAGAAATTCTACTATATCCCTGATTTGAGAAATTAAATACCCCCAACTAACCAACACTGGTCTGGACATACAGAATAGTGAGAAAATAGTGTATTGACAGAACATTTAAGCCAAAAACATCATCTTCATAGTAGAAAATTTACAATTTTATATAAATAAATCTTTATAATAGCATCCACTTGCAATATTATTACCCCCACATGGTATTTAAAACCTTATTGAAAAAGAAAAACTAAAATAAAACTGAAGATAACAAAACTTTGTCTAAGAATACACTCCAATTGATGAAAGAAAAATGAAATGACATAAAACAATTGGAGTGAAACACTATTCTTCAAGCAGAAAGATTCCGTCTTCCACAACCTCCTTCGCTGTCGGAGCTTCAAATGTAGAGTCTGAACTTGATGATTCCCTTTCCCAGAACAAGCGGAAAGCAGCGAGGATATCATCGAGCAAGTCCGAACTCGCTAAGGAATTGATTCCACCGACAACAGGGGATCCGGAAGGAGACAAGGATAATGGAGTGCAATTGCGCATCGGATGTTCCTCTTGCGGCGGAGTTCCCGGGGACCTTATGTATGGTCCAACTCCATGGAAGAGTTGATGTGGGAGGTATAACGGTGGGAATGGTAGATTCATAGTAATATTCCTGACAAAGGGAAAACAAAAGGAAATGAAGCAAATAAATTAACTAGATTGACAGAAAAACAAACAGGAAGAGATAAATAAAGCAAAACGAAAAGAAAACGAAAGGAATGTGACCCAAATTTAACCTCACTATTAGCCAGATATCCCCAGGTGCACTAGCTGGTAGAGGGCACTGAAGCCTGAACAACAAATAGCTCAAATGGACATAAATATAAGGAACCACTTAGATGACCAGGAAATCATCAACAAATATGAAAACAGCATTGTGGCGTTCGGGCACCACATCTTGTAAGTCCTCTTCTTCCCATGGCTCCCACATTGAGTCATTTTCCCATTGTTCCATCAGGGCATCATCGACCTCCCACACAGCATATCCTTCTAGCCCTCCCTCCTCTTCAGGGAGTTTCATGTGCGCAAATGGGTTGATCTGAAGGAGCGCAGGATCATACGGGATGTATCCGTGAGTTAAGTCAACGATGTCATCGGCTCCTGGCCCTTGGTATAGAGATAAGCAAAATGCTATTTCTTCAGCAGTCCACTGTGGGTTCTGATACTCTGAATCAGCCAATGACCCTATCGAGTGAATATCGTCATCTCTCATGGTGGACAGCCTGCACGAGATAAAATTGGAATAGCAGATTATGATCAAGATCACATCCAAAAAGAAATAGATAAAAAAAAGAACAAAACAAAACGAGAAACAACAAAAGAAAAAGTACAACAACATTGTTAAAAATGCACTTGAGCGTTCTAGGTTAAAGCATAGTCGGGCTCATCCAATTGGATGTGCTCGACCTCGGGTTGGAAATCTTCTAAGAACGGTTTCAACCTTTGGCCGTTGACCTTGAAACTTTCATTGTTCTTAGGATTAAATAATTCCACGGCCCCATGTGGAAAGACAGATTTGATTATGAAGGGTCCTGTCCACCGGGATCGGAGTTTTCCTGGGAAGAGATGAAGGCGCGAATCATATAATAAAACTTTCTGTCCAGGCTCGAAAGATTTTCGAAAAATCGTTCTGTCATGGCGAGCCTTCAATCTTTCCTTGTGGAGTTTGGCATTGTCATATGCATCTCGTCGAATTTCTTCCAGTTCTGCCAATTGCAGTTTTCGGAGATGTCCTCCCTCTTTAATGTCGAAGTTTAATGAGCGTGTCGCCCAATATGCTTTATGTTATATTTCGACAGGAAGGTGACATGCCTTACCATACACTAGCCTATATGGAGACATTCCCAGATTTGTCTTAAAGGCCGTGCGGTATGCCCATAAAGCATCAGTCAGTTTGTATGCCCAGTCTTTTCTGTTGAAGTTAACCGTCTTTTCTAGTATATGCTTGATTTCACGGGTAGCCAATTCTGCCTGCCCATTCGTTTGTGGGTGGTAGGCTAGAGCGATCTTGTGGTGTACCCCATATTTCTTAAGTAGTGCTTCCAAAGGCCTATTGCAGAAATGCTTGCCTTGGTCACTTATTAATGCTTTTGGGGTTCCGAAACGCGACAAGATATTTTCCTTAAGAAAGGACATGACAGTTTTGTGGCCATTGCGTCTCGTTGGTATCGCTTCCACCCATTTTGATACGTACTCCACAGTAAGGAGTATGTATTCACAGTTATTAGATTTAGGAAATGGGCCCATGAAGTCTATGCCCCAACAATCGAATATTTCAATTGTGATGATGGGAGTTAAGGGCATAGCATTTCTTTTTGAAATGGTACCTAGCTTTTGACAGCGTTGGCACGATTTACAGAAATAATGAGCGTCCTTAAATATGGTGGGCCAATAAAATTCGCTGTGTAGGACTTTTTGTGCGATCTTTTGGGAAGAAAAATGGCCACCACAAGCTTCAGAGTGGCATGAGGCTAGAATTACGGTTATATCCTCATTAGGGACGCAGCGCCTGATGACCTGATCAGCACAATACTTGAATAAATAAGGGTCATCGAAAAAGAAATGGCGTGCGAACGAGAGGAACCGCTTCCTGTCTTGATTGGACCAATGTCTAGGAGTCTCTCCCGCAGCCAAGTAATTCACTATATCTGCATATCTGGGTAATCCCAAGACTACCATAATTTGCTCATCTGGGAATTCATCTTTGATTGGTATGGGCTTAGTATTGTCCGTGAATGTCAACCGAGATAAGTGGTCAACAACCACATTATCTACTCCCTTTTTATCCTTGATAGTGATATCAAATTCCTGGAGTAGTAGTATCCAACGGATAAGCCTCTGTTTTGCGTCTTTCTTAGATAACAGGTACTTGAGGGTCGAGTGGTCTGTAAAACAGACTATTGGGGACCCTATCAGATAAGACCTGAATTTGTCTAGAGCAAAGACTATTGCCAGTAGCTCTTTTTCAGTAGTTGTATAGTTCATTTGAGCTTCGTTGAGTGTTCGACTGGCATAATATATAACATAAGGCTTGTCATCCTTCCTCTGTCCTAGGACTGCACCAATGGCGTAGTCACTAGCATCACACATTAACTCAAATGGCAAACCCCAGTCGGGTGCCTGTATTATTGGTGCGGAGGTAAGGTGATCTTTTAGTGCATCGAAAGCTATTTGATATTTTTCCGACCATTCAAAAGGTGCATCTTTGACTAGGAGTTGGCACAGTGGTCGAGAGATTGCACTAAAATTTTGGATAAAGTGTCGATAGAATCCTGCGTGTCCCAGAAAAGATCGGATGTCTTTAACTGTACGGGGGGCCGGTAGGTTGGAGATAATATCGATTTTCGCTTTATCGACTTGGATACCTTTGTCAGAAATGACGTGGCCAAGGACAAATCCCTTGGTCAACATGAAGTGACATTTCTCCCAGTTTAGTACTAGGTGTTTGTCCTCGCATCTTGCTAACATTTTTTCAAGGTTTTCTAGGCAGTTATTGAAACTATGGCCAAACACCGAGAAGTCGTCCATAAAGACCTCGAGTGTCTGTTCAACCATATCACTGAATATACTTAACATGCATCGCTGAAAAGTGGCAGGTGCATTGCATAAGCCAAAAGGCATACGACGGTAGGCGAATGTACCGAATGGACAAGTGAAAGTTGTCTTCTCCTGATCTTCAGGAGCTATTTAGATTTGGTTATACCCACTATATCTGTCCAAGAAACAATAGTATTTGTGACCCGCCACTCGTTCTAACATTTGATCCATAAATGGCAGTGAAAAATGGTCTTTCCAAGTCACATTATTCAACTTTCGGTAATCAATACACATCCGCCATCCAGTGGGGACGCGTGTTGGTACTAGTTCACCGTCTTTGTTTGGGATAACCATTATACCAGCCTTTTTGGGCACCACCTGGGTTGGACTAACCCAAGAGCTGTCGGAGATAGGGTATATTATCCCAATGTCTAGAAGTTTTAAGACTTCTTTTTTCACAACTTCTTGCATATTTGGATTCAGACGCCTCTGCATTTGTCGCGAGGGTTTAGCATCTTCCTCCAGATAGATCTTATGGGTGGAAATAGATGGGCTTATGCCTTTGAGGTCAGCAATAGTCCATCCCAATGCTCCCTTGTGCAGTTTGAGCATTTGAATTAATTTATCTTCTTGTTCAGAATTCAACGTGGCTGAGATTATAACAGGATAAGTCTTTTTAGTCCCCAAAAAAGCGTATTTGAGCTCTTTTGGAAGCTCCTTTAATTCTAACTCGGGAAACTGAAAGTTCGAAGGCATAGTTAACTTCGTTTTTGGAGGTAAGGGTTCATATGGTGTAACCCACATGCATTCACCTCTATCTTCCTCTTTGGTTTCCATCATGAGGCAGGCATGATTTAGGGCAGCATCCAATGGGGTAGAATCATTAGGTTGATAAGTAGCGTCGAATTGTGACACAACTACCTCCAAAGGATCTTTGTAATCTACAAAATCAGCCTCCTCTTCGATGACCGTTTCAATGAAGTTAACCTCTTCTTCATCTTCGTATTCTTTAGGTCGGGGATTTGAAAAAATCTTGACATTTAAGGTCATGTTCCCGAATATGATGGTCATAATACCACTTCTTGTTTTGATTGTGGCATCTATGGTGTTGAGGAATGGACGTCCAAAAATCACCGGGATTTGTGAACATGGGTTATACACAGGTTCTGTGTCTAGAATCACAAAATCGACCGGGAAGACAAAAGTGTTTATCTGTACCAGAACGTCTTCCAGTATTCCTCTAGGATATTTGACTGACCTGTCTGTCAATTACAATACAACTCTGGTGGGTTTGAGTTCACCCAACCCTAGTTGTTTATAGACTGAGTATGGCAGCAACGCTAGCTCCTAAATCAAGGAGTGCGTTGTCTATCCTTTGATTCCCAATTCTGCACGAGACAGTCGGGGTGCCAGGGTCTTTAAGCTTTGGAGGCAACTCATTTTGAATTATTGCGCTTGTTTGGCAAGCGACATAGGCATGTTTCTTTACGCTTTGCCTCTTTTTGACCATGCACAAGTCTTTCAAATACTTAGCGTAGGCTGGCACTTGTTTGATTGCATCAAGGAGTGGGAGATTGATTTTAACTTGTTTGAACAACTCCAAAAACTCTTGATTCTTTGCCTCATTTTAGGGTTTCTTGAGCCTTTGAGGGTAAGGCGCAGGAAAAGGGCATTTAGGTAATTCGTCAATGACGGGTTCCTTTCTAGACCTTCTCTCAACTTCTTCTACTTCTTTAGGGGTGTCCTCGTTTGGTTCTAATGGTTTGTCATTAGTGGACGACTCCTCTACTTGAGTAAATGGTTTGCTCTTGGTTACCACTTCTTCCTCTTCATACTCCTCGGGAATAGAATGAGGCCTGTTTTGCCCTATGACTTTGCCGCTTCTTAGTGTAGTCACGACTTTTGCTTGTTCATGATTAGGGGGACCATTGTTGTACCCTTTTGGGTTTGGAAGTGGTTGAGCGGAAAATGTGCCACTCGAACCCTCTTGTCGTGCATCCATCCTCTCTAATGTCGCGGACATTTTGCTCATCATTTGAATTAACTGTTGTGTTAAATTCGCGTTAGAGAGTGGATCTTCCTCTTGCACCTTCTTGTGAGGTGGTACATAGACATTTGCTTGTTGATTATGTGATGGTTGAGCGGTGTTGTAGTTATGTGCTCTATTTCGCTGGAATGGCTGGGACTGCCTGTTGTATTGCCCTTGATATTGATTATTGTTGTTATAGGGTTGTTATTGAAATTGGTTTTGGGTCCCAGCATTGTTTTTCCAATCGAACCCGGGGTGATTCCATCTATTGTTATTATTTTGTGAATTGTAGTTATTGTAGGAATTCCCCGCCCCCCTATACCCTTGCATGGCATTCATTTCCACGAGGGGTTGTTCTTGAAAATACGACACATTGGGACAATATTGATCAGTGTGTCCCAACATGTTGCAGGTGCCGCATGGTTCTTCAGGCAAAAACTGCCTAAAACTCTCTCCTTTCATCCCTAGCTCTTCCACTTTCTTCACTAGTTCTTCATACTTGTTCATCAAATGATCCTCACTTTTTAATTGATATAGACTTTTCTCATCCACATAGGATATCTGTGAGCGTGGGACATCGTCTGAATTTGACCACTCATGGGCATGTTCAGCTAACCACTCAAAATGAGCTTCAGCTTCTTCCGTGTTTTTACGAAGAAATGGCCCTGAACTCATGGTTTCGACCAACTTTTTCGTTTCACCATTTAGCCCTTCATAAAAGTAGCTGATGGTTCGCCATTTCTCATACCCATGATGTGGGCATGAGAGTAGCAAATCCTTGAAACGTTCCCAAGTTTGGGTGAATGTTTCATTGCTCTTTTGTTTGTAAGAGTTTATTTGTCGTTTAAGCTCAGTGGTCATGCGAGGTAGAAAGAATTTCTTTAAGAAAGCGGTGTTCATTGCATGCCAAGTGTAGATGGAGTTTGGCTTCAAAGTGAGTAACCACGCTTTTGCTTTATCCTTCAGAGTGAAAGGAAATAGCATTAAACGTGTTACGTCTACAGGACAATTTTGTGAGAAAGTTTTACAAACATCCTCAAAGTCCTTGACATGTAGATACGCCTTCTCGCTCTCCATTCCATGAAAGGTAGGAAGGAGTTGAATCATTCCATTGCGAAATTGGAATTCGCCTGCATGGGGGTGGAATGAGAATACAAGAAGGTGTAGGCGCGTGTTCCGGTGTCATGAGATCACACAAAGGACGAAGTGAATCGTCGATTGGTACAACCACATTATCAACATTTTCACTTTGATTGTCGGCCATTGAGTCGATCGGTGTAACGATTGGGTTAATCGAACTAGATGAATTGGATGAATAGAGTGGGTTTTCGAAAATTCCTTCGATGGAATTATCGAACATAAAGGGAAAGATCCTAAGAAATTTTTAATCCAAAGAACAAAAGAAAAAGAAAAACAGAAAAAGATAAGGAAAGATTGAGGTAATCGAAGCGTTAGCTTGTCGCCTTCCCCGGCAACGGCGCCAAAAACTTGACACAAAGATTTTTCTGTGTGCGCTTGTGTGCTATACCCAAGTGTAGGTAATCGTGCAAGTAGTAGTCTGGTTAAGTCCAGGTCGATCCCACAGGGAAGGTGTTAAACTAATTACTTAGATTATTCTCAAACAAGAAAATAAAATTCAATATCTTTTAAAGGAATGTAGAACACAAAGTTCCACAATTTAACAACTACTAAAAATGAAGCAATTAAACTAGATTAACTAATTACTAACTAATTAACTAAAGCGATGATTTAAAATGTGTTTTTCTTAATTAAAAAGGAATGTTAGGATTACACGAATCCACCGCAACCTAGCCATCTACCATGCAGTTACATTGAAGCTCAATGGAGTACATCCTCTACAGTATTCCGTATTTTTCTTAGGATAAAGAATCTATAGTCCTTTCATGACCGGGACAATATCATCACAATTAAGTTTGAAATACATAAAAGCGGTTTAAAACAATAGTTAAGACTCTCACCTACAATGGTGTTAGCATTGAGAGTGATTTGCAAAAGTTATTGAAGAAAAATGCTCAAGGCTTAAAGTTCACAGACTGTTTTGACAAACTGAGCATTTGGGGACAATTTGATAACAATCCAGTAAAGCAGAAAGTCTAGGAATACTACATAGAATGTCCTCAAGAATCAGAATGTTCGATCGATCGAATATCTTCATCTCTCGATCGATCGAACTAACTTCGATCGCTCGACAATGTCTCTAGTCCGATCGATCGAACTACCTTCGATCGATCGAACACAGAAATTAATCTGCTGCATGGCAGAGGCCTGAGATCACGGTTTCATCGTGATCTCCCAACCCGGGAACTACTCAGACATAGTCTGGAGTGTCACAGATTTATTCTTAATGTAAGTACTCATTAAAGTTGCGTTTGGTTGAGATTTAAACATGCAATCAATGAGAAACTATGGTTTAAATGCTACCAACAAGCAAAACTACGATCTACTCAGATTTAAACTATGTAAGCTACTAAAAGAATGCAAACAAAACTGATATAACAAAACCTGGAACGAAGAAGCTATTAATAAACTTTAAACTCCAACCGAATTCAATATCCAATCAACAAACCTACAAAAATCAAAGTAGAACACTCCCTCTCTATGTAAAACTGATAAAAACTAAAGTGGACGTCCTTATGGGCGTATACAATACCAGTATATATAGTAAAACCTAATGCTTAGGGTTAAAACATCTCTTCTGCTGCGTGCGCGTATATTCTGATAAAAGCCATGTTCGATCGATCGAACAGTCTTCGATCGATTGAACTTTTGAATCCTCGAGCGCTTGAACTCTCTCGATCGATCGAATCATCGAGCGATCGAGCAATCTTCAATCGATTGAACTCTGCATTTCTGCTTCCAATTGTCTTCACTAGAATTCAGCACTTCCTTTTATCATTATCTTTAAATTCTTCACATAGCAACTGTAGTCTACACAAATTACAGCTAAAACAAACAACTTATTATAGTTTAATCAATAAGTGCATAAACTAGCATTGTAATTCAAATTGCAGATAAATGGAGGAATTGTAAACTATATCAATACATTTTATTCTTTTAGCGCGGTTGTATTTTACAAATACCCCCGCTTGTCAACGGACAACTCCGTGGACAGCCGTCTTTTTATTTTCACAGTATTTAGAGATTTTTACGCATTCAGTGGTTTCCATTGTAGTTCTCACTGACTGCCGGTGCGGCAGTCTGTGAGTGCCGCAACGGCATCGCGTGACTGCCGTGGGCCTATTTGCATGTCGTTTCTTTATCCTTTCCATGTTCTTCTTTTTCCTCTATTTTCTTTCATTTTCTTTGAAATCGAAGAGCCTTTTGAAGAGCTTGAATCACCTTGGAAGTCTTAGGTTCGTTTAGACATTGTCATCATCGGACTTGGAGGTAATACTCCCCTTAATTCGACATTTGGTCAAAATCGGGGTGTTTACAGCTACCCCGTTGACCCATGCCCCATCCTGCCACCCCGCTGACCCACGATAAGGTGTATCATAGGAATCATGTCTATTATCATTTGTTCTTTCCATTAGCATTTTCATTTTAGACATTAAAGACATACCCTTGTTTGGTTTATGGATTCGTTGAAGGAAAAGAAAAGGGAAAAGAAAACAAGAAAGAAAACTAGTCCCCTAATATTTTCCTCTATAATAAAAACATTCAAATTTATAAGTTTGCAAAATACTATTCGAACATAAGAAAAAAATGGACGAAAATGAGTCGCAAAATTCACAAATTTTTAAAAAATATTGTGCTATGCTTTCTTTTCTTTTCTATTTTCCTTGGTGACCAAAAAAAAGAAACTTTTTCTTTTGTGCTATCCTAATTTTTTTCCCTCACTTGATCAATAAACCTAACATAACCTTGATCTCTTCATGTAGAGGAATTGGATTTTACCATCTAGATGTTCATGGGTCCTTTCCCTACTGTCTTTGCCCCTTATTGATTAACACAACTAAGGTTGGCTGGATGATCCCCCATTCTATCACACATTATGCTACATTCTATTTTTATCAATATTATAATATTATGTTGGAGTTCGGGCTGCTTCTCCATTTTGTTGAAGTCTCTTATCATAAATCTTGATATACATTATTGACCGTATTCTCTAAGCTTTTGAACAACCGATAACTTAACGGAAAGTATATTTGCAAATGTTCACAACAGGGACATTGTGGTGGGTGGCACAGACACGTTGTCTACAATAACAGAATGGGTCATGGCAGAGCTAATGCACAACCCACAAATAATGAAGAGATCACAAGAAGAATTATCAACTGTCGTAGGATTAAACAACATAGTTGAAGAGTCCCATCTGCCCAAATTACGGTATTTGGACGTAGTCGTGAAGGAAACATTCCGATTACACCCTCCGAACCCTCTCTTAGTTCCCCTATGTCCAAGCCAATCTTGCACAGTGGGTGGATACACAATTCCAAAAGATTCATGTGTATTTGTAAATGTTTGGGCAATGCAGAGAGATCCTGAGGTTTTGGGATGATCCACTTGTGTTCAAGCCCGAGAGGTTTATAGGAGAGGGTAATACATTGGATTATTCTGGAAACAAATTTCAGTACCTTCCAATTGGATTATTCTGGAAGAAGGATATGTGCAGGCATACCCTTAGCTGAGAGAATGGTTATGTATGTGTTGGCTTCACTATTGCATTCATTTGAGCGGGAGTTCCCAAAGGATGAAGAGCTTGATCTTTCTGGGGAGTTTGGAATTGTTATGAAGAAAAGATACCTCTCAAAGCTATTCCCACCCAAAGGTTGTCACGCTTGGAGCTCTATATATGATACTAAGTGTTGTGAGTGGACAGTTTAATATTGGTCTGTCACTTCACTTGTATAAGCTTAATGTTCTTGAAACCTTTAAATAAGGTGCTCCCAGATATCCCGAGTTCGGTTCCTCCTGATGGGTATCATGTAGGAGTATTACATAGAACTAGTGATTTGTCAGCATGCAGTACTTGTCATATGGGGTTTTGGAGGTGTTCCCACATAAATTATATATATATATGGGGATAAGGTGTATCATGATAGGAATCATATCTAAAGTTATAATTTGTTCTTTCATTAATTAGTATTTTCATTTCAGACAATAAAGACAGCCTTGTTTAGTTCGTGGATTCGTTGAAGGAAAAAAAAGAAGGAAAAAAAAAACAAGAAAGAAAACTAGTACCCTAATATTTTTCTCTACAATAAAAACATTTGAATTTATGAGTTTGCAAAACTTAAGAAAAAATGCAGGAAAATGAGTCACGAAATTCAAAATTTAAAAAAAAAAAAATTTGTGCTATGTTTTCTTTTCCTTTTGTATTTTCCTCGCTATTTTCCTTCGTGACCAAAATCAAAGAATTTTTGTCTTTAGTGCTATCATATTTTTTCACTCACTTAATCTATCAACTAACATTACCTTAATCTCTTCATGCAGAGGAGTTGGATTTTACCATCTAGATGTTCATGGGCCCTAAGATCGATCTTATCTCCCAACTGTCTTTGCCCCTTATTGATTAATACAACTAAGGCTGGCAGTATGAAGTGCTTAGTAGTTCTGGGATTGGATTTCAGAATTATATATAGTAGTTAGCAAGCCTATATTGCTCTGTACCCCACTACACACAAGTTCTCTGGAAAGAGATTTCAGAGAATGTTAAATAATACACTCAAATTATTTGCTAATTTTTTATGTTATAAAATCCTCTTTGTTGATACAAATACTGGGTTATGTTATGAATATGCTTTAATAGTGGATGATTGGATGTCCATCAAATTGATAGTGGAGTTGATGTCATTGATGATGTTTTGATAATTGATTTCCCTATAAATTGAACTCATCGGAAGAAGAAATATAAGGAGAAGACTTAGAGATCCATAGAGTGAGAAAGAAAGAAAAGAAAAGAAGAAGGAAAGAAAGAGAGAAAATAGAGTTACAAATATCACTTGTGTATTTGAGAAATTAGTGCTTGGGTTGTAAAGGTTCAATCAATAATCAAAGGTGATCCCCCTCCGCAGTGGACGTAGGCAAATTGCCGAACCACCTGAAAATATTGGTGTCATTAATTGCTTATTTGCATGCATGTTTATTATTAATTTATTACTTGTTTTATAACACGTTATCAGCACGAGCCTATACCAACTGAGTTGATCATATCAAAGGGTAAGGATATTAATTTTGATATTGATAATATATGTACACTATATTTACTTTACATTTCTACGTACATATGTATGAACACTCGAAGAGGTTATAATCCTCCCAAAGAGGATTTTATTGCAAACTTCTGAAGAAGTTATTATGGATAGTCCTCTAAAGGAAGTCATAAAAAAAAATAATAAATGGACTCCTTGAAAAGTCAGTCTCCTGGGGAGATAATAAATGGACTCCTTGAAAAGTCAGTCTCCTGGGGAGATAATAAATGGACTCCTTGAAAAGTTAGTCTCCTGGGGAGACAATAAAATGACTTCTTAAAGAAGAAGTAAGAAAATTTATCACAGATAAATTAGAGACAACTCCTAAAGGAGTTAATGAAAAAAAAAAAGAGAAAAACAATCACGGGCAGCCAGATTCGAACCAGAGACCGTAGGAATTAAAGATTTTAAGGTCCTTAGTTCCCACCTCTCGGCTATTGCGTGATTGTCTAACTATTATTGAATGAAAATATATATATATACATATATGCATGTGCATATTATACCCAGATTCTATTAGATTCATACTTATAAATATAGACAGGTACGAACCTCTCAAAAGGTAAAATATATAACAGATTTGGATATCCATATATATATAATAAATTTCACTCTCCTTATCTCTAACAATAATGCTTAAATATATATATATATTTTTATTTATCTAATCCTAAGTGATAATTTATCTTTCTTATATCCTCAGAATTCTGAAATATGGCAAACCTCCAAGCTCTTAAATTTGTTGCCCTTGATATTTCTGGCAATAATTATTTATTTTGGGCCAAAGACATGAAGACTTATCTAATTTCTGAAAATCTTGGAAAAACAATCGATGAGGAAAATGATGCATCCCCACGGGAACAGGCTCAAGCCATGGTCATCATTCGACACCATTTACATGAAGAGCTGAAATATGAGTATCTTATAGTAGATGACCCTTCAGTGCTCTGGAAAAATTTGAAAGAAAGGTATGACCACCAAAAGGATGTAATTCTCCCAAAAGCAAGATATGACTGGATAAACCTGAGGATTCAAGATTTCAAAACAGTTTCTGAATACAACTCCGCACTATTTAAAATTACTTCTGTCCTTGAATTGTGTGGAGAAAAGATTACTGATGAAGAAAAATTAGAAAAAACTTATTCTACATTCCACGCCTCGAATATGCTTCTGCAGCAGCAATATCAAGAGCGCAGATTTAAAAAGTATTCAGAACTGATATCTTGTCTCCTTGTGGCTGAACAAAACAATGATTTGCTGATGAAAAATCATCAGTTACGTCCAACCGGTTCCAATCCATTGCCTGAAGCCAATGGAACTACATTCCCTGAAGTGAATGTAAATGTACCTCATAGGCAGAGAGGTGGACGTGGAGGTAGATATAGAAACAGCCAAGGACGAGGTCATGGAAGAAATTACAAATGGAACCGTGGTGGTCATAACCATAAAAATGCAACACCGTACCACCAAAAGTGGAACAGGAATAAAAGGGGAAAAGGTATTCAAAGACCTCCCAAGAGAGATGATGAACTCTGTTACCGGTGTGGCAAGACAGGGCACTGGGCTCGTCGCTGTGATACGCCAAAACATTTGGTTGATCTCTACCAAGCCACCATAAAGGGAAAGGGTAAAGAGGTAGAGACCCATTTTGCTGACTATGATGGTCCAGTGGATATAACCCATTTGGATATGGCAGATTTCTTCACAGATCCTGATGGAAAAATTGATCACTTGATTGGTGATGGAAGTGTCCAAAAATGAATAATGTTGTGTGTTTCTACTATAATTTTATGTTGTATTTTGTATGCTAGTATTATGTTGTATTGTGGAATATGATCTTCTTGTGATGAATAAAATAATCTCTTAATACTTATGAACCTTATTATTTGATAGATTTCAAAGATGAACAGTGAAGATATATGCCTAGTGGATAGTGCAACTACACATACAATTCTTCGTGACAAGAAATATTTCTTGAACTTAAAACTAGCTGAAGCAAATGTGAACACAATATCAGGCACAACAAATATTATTGAAGGATCTGGAAGGGCTAGCATTAGTTTGTCAAAGGGAACAATAATTCATTCCAATAATGCTTTGTACTCTAGCAAATCCAAAAGAAATTTGCTTAGTGTCAGAGATATCCGCTTAAATGGATATCACATTGAGACCATTACTGAGAATAGTGTAGAATATCTTTGTATTACCTCTCTTGTTTCAAATAAGAAACAGGTCTTGGAGAAACTCCCTGCTCAAGCTTCTGGGTTATATCAAATGACGATTAGAGCAATTGAATCAAATGCTGTGGTAGACCAGAAAAAATCAGATCCAAAAACTTTTGGACTTTGACATGACCGACTTGGTCACCCTGGAACAATAATGATGCGAAGAATCATTGAAGGCTCACATGGACATCCTTTAAAAAATCAGAAGATTCTTCTGCCAAGTGACAATCCATGTACTGCTTGTTCACAAGGTAAATTAATTATCAGACCATCTCCTTCAAAGATCACTGTGAAATCTCCTACATTTCTAGAACGTGTTCAAGGAGATATATGTGGACCAATTCACCCACCATCTGGGCCATTTTATTACTTCATGGTTCTTATTGATGCATCTACTAGATGGTCACACGTGTGTCTACTCTCATCACGCAACACTGCATTTGTGAGACTTCTGGCTCAGATAATTCGATTACGAGCACAATTTTCTGATTTTCCTATCAAAACTATACGTCTTGATAATGCTGGGGAATTCACATCCAAGGCATTTGATGACTATTGCATGTCAATAGGAATTCATGTTGAACATCCCGTTGCTCACGTGCATACACAGAATGGTTTAGCTGAGTCGTTTATCAAACGTCTCAAGTTGGTTGCTAGACCCTTACTTTTGAGAACAAAGCTGCCTGCATCTGCTTGGGGTCATGCCATATTACATGCTGCATCATTAATTCGGATTAGACCAACTTCTTATCATGAATACTCCCCTTTACAACTTGTATTTGGACAACCACCTAATGTTTCCCATCTACGAGTTTTTGGTTGTGCTGTGCAAGTTCCTATTGCACCCCCACAACGCACAAAAATGGGTCCTCAGAGACGCCTTGGAGTTTACGTTGGTTTTGATTCACCATCTATAATAAGATATCTTGAACCCCTAACTGGTGATCTTTTTACTGCACGGTTTGCAGACTGTCATTTTGATGAGACCGTATTCCCACCATTAGGGGGAGAAAAGCTGAAACCTGAAGCTCAGCATGAAATTTCTTGGAATACATTGGCAATGTCTCATCTTGATCCTCGCACCAATCAATGTGAACTTGAAGTTCAAAGGATCATTCATTTGCAAAAGGTTGCAAATCAATTGCCTGATGCATTCACTGATGCAAAGAAAGTGATAAAATCACATATACCGGCTGTAAACACTCCAGCAAGAATTGAAGTCCCAAGAGGACAATCTGGTAGTGCAGCGGTAGATGAGTCTACGGCACGATTGAAACGTGGTAGACCTAGTGGTGCAAAGGATAAGGTTCCTCGGAAGAGGAAAATAAAAGGACATATTAACAAAGTGGAAACTCATACAGAGATCTCAAAGAGCGCTATAGAAATACTTGATAAATCCAACGTTGGTCAACAGGGTTCCCCTGGAGAGGAACAAGTAGCCCATGAAGAGGCACAAGTATTTGAGAATAAAGAGATCTCGATATACTATATGTCCACTGGAAATATGTGGGATCGTAATGGCACGGTCATTGATCACATATTTGCCTTTACGGTAGCACTAGACATCACCCAAAGTGATGAGGATCCTGAACCACAAAATGTGGAAGAATGTCGACATAGAATTGATTGGCCAAAGTGGGAAGAGGCCATACAAACTGAGTTAAACTCATTAGAAAAACGGGAAGTGTTTGGGCCTGTAGTCCCTACACCTGAAGATGTAAGTCCCGTTGGGTACAAATGGGTATTTGTACGGAAACGTAATGAGCAAAATGAGATTGTGCGATACAAGGCCCGACTTGTAGCACAAGGTTTCTCACAGAGACCTGACATCGATTACGATGAAACATATTCCCCGGTAATGGATGCAATTACGTTTCGATTTTTGATAAGCCTATCAATGTCTGAAGGACTTGATATGCGCTTAATGGATGTGGTTACAGCATATTTATATGGATCACTAGATAGTGACATACATATGAAGATCCCTAAAGGATTCAACATGCCCGAAGCATGTAAGTCAAAACCACGAGATATGTACTCTATTAAATTGCAAAGATCTCTATATGGATTAAAGCAATCCGGACGCATGTGGTACAATCGCTTGAGCGAATATCTATTGAAAGAAGGATATATAAATAATGCTATATGTCCATGCGTTTTCATTAAGAGATCAGACTCCGATTTTGCAATCATTGCAGTATATGTTGATGATCTTAATCTTGTTGGCACTCCCAAAGAGCTCACAAAAACTGCTGATTATTTGAAAAGGGAATTTGAGATGAAAGATCTCGGAAAGACAAAATTTTGTCTTGGGTTGCAACTCGAGCATTTCCCTGAAGGAATTCTCTTACATCAATCCTCATATACGGAGAAAGTTTTGAAACGTTTCTACATGGATAAGGCTCATCCATTGAGTACTCCAATGGTAGTCCGATCCCTTGATGTAAAGAAGGATCCCTATCGTCCTTGTGATGAAGATGAGGAACTTCTCAGTCCTGAAGTACCATATTTGAGCGCAATTGGTGCTCTTATGTATCTTGCAAACTGTACAAGGCCAGATATTGCATTTGCTGTCAACCTACTAGCAAGGTTTAGCTCAGCCCCAACTCAAAGGCATTGGAATGGTATTAAGCACATATTTCGCTATCTCTCTGGTACAATTGACCTTGGGTTATTTTATCCTAAAAGATTCAAGTCACCATTAATTGGATATGCTGATGCTGGATACCTTTCTGATCCGCACAAAGGTCGATCTCAAACTGGTTATGTATTTACTTGTGGTGAAACTGCAATCTCATGGAGATCTGTAAAGCAAACATTGACTGCCACTTCTTCAAATCATTCTGAAATTCTTGCACTACATGAAACCAGTCGTGAATGCATTTGGTTGAGATCAATGATCCAGCATATTCAGGAATCTTGTGCCTTATCTTCGATCAAAGATAAACCGACAACGTTATATGAAGATAATGCTGCATGCATTGCACAAATCAGAGGGGGATTCATCAAAGGAGACGGAACCAAGCACATCTCACCAAAATTCTTCTATACACATGAACTCCAAAAGAAAGGTGAAATCAATGTTCAACAAATACGTTCTATTGATAATCTCGCAGATTTATTCACAAAAGCACTACCAACTGCAACATTCAAGAAGCTAGTACACAACATTGGAATGCGCAAACTTAAAGAAGTTTCATGTAGCAATTACTCATGTGACAATGAGGGGGAGAAAGCGACTACTTCATATTATCAGTGAATGGACATCCAAGGGGGAGTGTTATGAATATGCTTTAATAGTGGATGATTGGATGTCCATCAAATTGATAGTGGAGTTGATGTCATTGATGATGTTTTGATAATTGATTTCCCTATAAATTGAACTCATCGGAAGAAGAAATATAAGGAGAAGACTTAGAGATCCATAGAGTGAGAAAGAAAGAAAAGAAAAGAAGAAGGAAAGAAAGAGAGAAAATAGAGTTACAAATATCACTTGTGTATTTGAGAAATTAGTGCTTGGGTTGTAAAGGTTCAATCAATAATCAAAGGTGATCCCCCTCCGCAGTGGACGTAGGCAAATTGCCGAACCACCTGAAAATATTGGTGTCATTAATTGCTTATTTGCATGCATGTTTATTATTAATTTATTACTTGTTTTATAACAGGTTATACGTAATGTACTACTTGTATGATTCTTTATCATTATTATTTTTTTCATGACATCATCAGACAAGCACTTAGTTGACTCTCCAGGTGAAGTCTGTTCCTTCTGGATATTCACCTTTACAAAGGAGTTACTCGAGCCGTCCATCTCAAGATGAAAAGTAATGTAGTGATCGTCAGTGGCGGATTTGTTAAAGGGCTAGGAAGGGCTCAAGCACCCCCAAAGTTTTAGAAAATTTTTGTAGTTACCCTTAAAACAACCAAAATTTTTAAAGAACACCATGTTTTTAAGTAATAGAGTTTTCAAAATTTCTATAATATAATCAAATACTTTTGGTTATATGATACATCCAATTTTTGTCTCAATTTGTAGTAACAATGTGTCATTTTGTCACCTTAATTTGTTGCTAGTCAGTCGTAACTTTTCTTGTGTGTCATTGGGTAGTTATTTTTTGGTGTTATTGTTATTAGCAAGTTTATATCGGTAGTAACTTGGTCCAAAGTATTGCTGCTTTGACGCAAATATCGTACAGACTATGGGAGATGTTTCTCAAATTTTTGTGCTAATTTTTATGTCATTAGCTTTTATACCTACACGAAAATATGTATAGTACATAGGGATAATTAGTCTTATATCCCTCTACTATAGGTTTTTTTTGGCAATAGGACCCTCGGTTAAGGGAGTTTTGGATCAAGTCCATTTCATTTTTTCAGTCCCAAAGTACCCCTAGGACCATTCTCGCATTTTACAAATGGAAAAGTCCCAAATTTCTTTACAAATGGAATGTTCATAAATCTATATGATAAATTCACCATTGAGATAGTCATTTAAAAACAACGACCACACAAACCAAGGATTTGCTCTGAAAAATTCCGGTGACTAGTTCAGGGTTTCTTCAAGAATCCAGTTGGCTCAAGAACTGTGGGGGAGCTTTGAAGTTGGGGAACCAGTCACAAAGTCATTGGAAGGATATCAAAATACAGAAAATGGGGAAGAAAGGTAGGTTATGGCTGTTATTTGGGACAATCTGCAAACATCAAACAACCCCCCTACACCAACATGGTGTCATGTAATTCAAGAACCTCTAATTGAATTTCCATTGTTTGGTTAGATTTTTTGAGAAATTAACAAAATTTCAAATTTGTGTTATTGGAATTTCATCATTCACAATATCGATTCCATAATATATATAGAAATATACAATTTAGTCCTTCAGTATTGGGTCAACATGTATTTAGTCACTTTGACTTTCCTAAGATATAAATTGATCCTTAATTCGTGTTTTAACTTAAAAATTGGTCCTTTCCCCAATTTGGTGAATTTATTTATGACAAATTTACCATTGACAGAATATATACAAAAATATATATATATATAGCAACCAATTTGCATTAATTAGGGGAGACATTATTTCCTAAAATATGTGCCTCTATATATTAGATAGTCAAATGCAATAGTGGATAGTCAAATTTGGAAAGAGAGGAGAGAGGATATTGGAAAGAGAAGAGAGAGGATAATTACGAATAATGTCTCAGTGGAGACATTAACGTCATCAATGTGATGTTTTAATGCATATTATTTTAATGCATTTCCAAATAAATACAAACCGTTTCTCTATCTCTCATTCTTACTGTGCCTCTATCACGACTCTCTCTCTCTCTCTCTCTCTCTAGATTGAGCCACTTACAATACTCAATCAATGGTGTTTTCATCTCTGCAAGGTCTAGTGCTTCTCTCTCTTCTTCTCATCATTCTTAGCGACAGAGACTTCCAGCTTTCCGTCCTCACTGTTTGTGTTGGCCTTTCATAAAACTTTCTCTGTATATCTGTTTCGTTGTATATATATATATATCTATAAAACTTTTTCTATATATATGTATATGTGTATATGGTTCTTAATTTGATCCGTACTGGAATTGACTTAGTTACACATAACATTGGGGCTTGAATTAGGCCTTTTGTCCTTAGCGACTTGGATAAGGTGAGAAATTTTTGCTTTGTTTTGTTTGTTTTTTTTTTTTGTTTGTTTGTTTGTTTGTTTTTTTTTTTTTTTTGTGAGAAATTTGTATTATTAACTTCTATTAACATTCTAGAACTGAGAATTTTTCAATCAAATCCATGTGTGGTGTTGTTGCATTTTAGTATTTTGACAGTTTGTGTATGAATTTTCAACAGTGTGAGTAATTTCTCACAAAGTGAGGGAGTTTTACTTTTGAGTTTTAAAGGTGAGAAATTTGTTTTTATTAGGTGAGAAAAAATGTGAGAAATTTCTCGCCGTAATAGATTAAATTTCTCACATGTGATTGGTATTTTGACAGTTTGTTTTTATTTGGTGAGAAATTTCACCAAATACGTTAAAAATGTGAGAAATTTCTCACAGATAAAATTTCTTTGTTAACTCTCTCTCTCTCTCTCTCTCTCTCTCTATATATATATATATATATGTATATGACAAATCAAGGTTTTGAATTTAAAAACCCTGATTTATGGGAATTGGGGTATTTATTAAATTTTGTGTTTTAACTCTTTCTCTTTCTCTCTCTCTCTCTCTATATATATATATATAACAAATATGTGTTTTGAACTTTAAAACCCTGATTTTTTAGAGTAGGGGTATTTTGGTCCTCAAAATAGGCGAGGGGCTAATTTCTAAGTTGACTTATAGAATGGATCAATTTTTAAAAAAGGCTACAATAAAGGACTGAAATCTAATGAACCCTAATTTGTATATGGGATATGGATGAGTTTAGAATATGTTGAGTTATTTAAATTTCAAAATAGTAAATTTTATGGATGAGAGAGAGAGAGAGAGAGAGAGAGAGAGAGAGAGAGAGAGAGAGAGAGAGAGAGAGAGAGAGAGCAATTAAATGTGATTTAAAATTGGCTTAGTATTAATTCTGAATTTTACCAAATCAATAATGAGTGTGAGATAATCTTATGAATTAGGTTTAACACAATTTTTTGAAATAAATTATCCAACGGATTAAAATATTCATTTCTATCTCAACGATTGAGATTAAAAATTAAATTAAAAAAAAATGACCTACGCAGCTACAGTCCTAACTTATTATATAGATATATCTAATGGACCTAACCTTGACTCAGTCACTTGTTAGAAACTCCCATTAATCTACTATATAATGGTAGTTTGTGACTGATGCATTCTCAGCACTAACGTCACCTTCGGCCTCACTTCTTTCGATATGCCAAAATGTCCAAACTAACATTCAACACGTACAGGTTATTTTTATTTTGGCGAACAATCAAAAAAGAGGTAGGCAAGTCATAACGAACCTAAATATACATATCTATATGAATCAGCCAATATAACGAAGTTTGGTATTTTAGTGTGTTGATGTCTATGGAATTTTTAATTTTTGTTTTTGTTTTTTTTGCTATGGGCAATTACACACTTTCTCACACACTTACAACAATACACAAAAACTATTCACACATGATAGATAGACGTGCTATAGGCTCATAATTACGTTAACTTTCATGTATGTTTTCCTCATATGAAGAGTTGATCCCTCCACCTCTCCAAAGAGAGGTCAAGGTCAAACCACTAGACCACAAAGAATTTTAATGTATTCTCCCTTTATTTCTCAAATTTGAGATACAGTATCTCTCATGCTGCAATATCTCACTCCTTAATTTATTGTGCTACAGTAAATTAGAAATCTACATATTTCGTGTAAAAAAAAAATCCTTCCCACTTTACGTCTTCTTTACCTTTTCACACTCACGTTTGGTAGGCATGAATGGAATAGGGCATGAATAAAATGGATTCGGGAATGGAATGAATGAATTAGCAATAGTAATTCTATTCCTATATTTGGCTAAGTTCTTAGAAATGAAATGCCTATCACATTCCACTTTTCGTTTTAACTGTTGATGATGCCGAAATTTGGTTAAGAGAGAATAAGAAGAAGGAGACAAGTATTTACATGTGGTTCAGTCCTGTTAACGAAGGAACCTATGTTCACGTGGTGTGTCAGAGCACTTGCACTATGACAATTAGATGTCGGTCTTCGGTGAACCAACAATGGGGATGAAGTTACCAGAGACCAGCCAGGAAAATATGTATACGTGAGACAAGTGTGTCGTCCCCTTCAACAGGGGCGAGGGGTCCCTTTTATAGAATAAGAGACCTCCCCTTACATGACAAGGTAATTGACTAGGTAATACATCTAATTGGGATTGATCAGCGTAAATCGTGGGAGTTTTCTAATATGATTAGGAAACAATCTTCTCCTTCCATTAGTCTTCTAGTTGGTATGGGAAACTGCCTAGATTATACTAGAACTCGCCATGTGGCGTGTCTGGGCTGTGCCTACGATGGGACTAGCCCACGCAGTATTCCCGAACTATTAGTTGTGGCCGGTCTATACCGAGCGGTTACGAATATACTGCTCGGGATGGCCCTACAGTGGGCGCAGCTACTGGGTGACTTGGCCTTCCTTGCTCAGCTTGCTGAGATTGACTCCTACTTGATATTTTTGTACATATCAGCTGCCTCCATTTCCAAGGCCAATGTACTGCTTCATCAGATGAGGGTTGGAAATTAGTACCACTCGATAATCGGGACATCATCCATCTTGGTCAATCGGGGGCAGACTAACCGGTTGCCTCGGAAGTTTGAGGTTGGTGCCTGCCAGGTGTCAGAAATGATTGGTCTGGTCAAGATCCAACAAGAATGGTGCAGGCCCAACCAGGCAGTCACATCCCAATCGAACCGTCACATCGTGCCATTAATGCACACGCCTTTTGAGGTGCTGCTTGGACTACCCGAGGCGCCAACTGGCGGGTGTTTATGTAGGAGTTGTGCAGGACCGTTGGATTTCTGATGATTTGGACCGTCCGTGTGTAGACACCCCATTTTGTCGGCTATCAAATTTAGGAGACTCATAACTTGGTGGTTCACAATGATTGAAAAAGACTCAAAAAGGACTCCTGGAAGTTAGTTCTATCTCTCAAAATGCTTAGAATGACCAAAATGCCCCTAAAATCCCAAACGCTCCCAGATTTGGACCGAAAGTTCTGAAAACATGCTACGTCATAAAAAAGTACTAAAAATGAATTTTGAAGCAAAATTAGATGAAATCGTCAGCTCCTAGAGACCCCCGGAAGTTTTGGAAGTTCTCGAAAAGTTCTCGAAAAGTTCCCGTTGACCGGTTTGACCAAGGATTGACCATGTTTAACCAAGGTTTGACCGAAATCGTCCAAATTCTTCAAAAAAACTCCGAGGTCATTCTAAATCATGTGTAAAGTACTAAAAACAAGTTTTAAAAGAAAATCAGACAAAAACGGGAGATCCCAGAGGTTCCCAGAACTTCTTGGAGGTCCCTGGTTTGACCGGTTTGACCAAAAGCTGACTTTAAAACCAAAGCACCGTATTATTTTTCAAACATTTTTTTATGGATACTAGAGGTCAATAGCGTTCCAATGGTATATCGCACATCATTTTCTGGATTTAAAACAAATTTATTATGAATTTTCGAAGGTGAAAAAGGCGATCAAATCGGCTTTTATCGCGAATACCGCAAAACTTTTCAAAGTGACCTATCTCTGAACTATTTTTTTTTATGTAAATTAGACTCCATTACCTTTCCAAAGGTATATCACAACCTTAGTTTGGAGTTCATACGCATTTTCTGTGAATTTTGGACAAAATAGGGCCTTTTCGCGAATACCGGAACCTCTGGGGGCCTAAATACAAATTTCTGGACGTCTGAGGAGCAGTGCCGTGGTGGCACTGGGCCACTGCCATGGCGGCACATGGCAAGTGCCGCGGCGGCACTCAACCCCCGCAGAATCCATTTTTGTAATTTATTTTAGGGGTCCAAATTGAATAATTGAAGATCAAAACGATGTAGTTTTATATTCACAGATGTTTAGGACCAATGGGAGCACTTTCTAAATCCCAAAATCATCCCAAATTAGCCTATATAAACCCCCATTTTCTCTTCATTTTAGGGGGGCCAAGTGCAAAGTTTGATAAAATTGTAGAGAGAAAGGGAGCTTCTCCTACTGATTTTTTTATAAGAAAGTGAGTTCTAATATTATTTTCTTCCATTATCTCTCATATACCTCACATTCAAATACCCCCCCCCCCCAATCACCATTCTTGAGCATTTTTGAGTTAGGAAGCTACTTCCCTGTCCAAATGTCAATATCTATGAGTGAAACACCAAGTTACAAGTCCAATATCTCAATGATCATCATCTATTGATTGCTTATTTGATTGTTTACATATAATGTTCATCTCTCCTTACCTCATTTCTTTTTTATTTTTCGTTATTTACTTACTAGTTCATCATCATCTAGATGATGACATGGTGTTTGAGGTGAGTGAATCCTTATGGGTAGTAGCTCTTAACCTCAAAAACATGTTTGATAGATGATGATTCCAACTTCAATACTTCCAAAGTATTCTTGAAGTCATGCTCAAATGAAAACAAATCTCTCCAACAATCTTGGAAATTCTTTACTTGAGTTTGATGCTGGTTTTCCAAGTGGTTTTAATCCCCTTTTAGTGCTAGAAATGTGCTTTCAAAACCCCTCTAAAACCCCCAATATTTGTATTCTAAGAAATAAACCTTATTTTCTCAAGAAATCTTCAAAATAGTGAATGATCTGAGTTCAAAGATTTTTCTAGAATTCAATACTCAATGTATGGATGCAAAACCACTTGAAAAGTCTTCCTAACTCATTAGAGAACACCCATGATTTTTGGTTTGTCTTGGAAACACTCGAAAGGGGTCCATTTGGACCCAAACATTCCTTTCAAACATTCTGCTATTGCTGTCACAGCAGCAAGGTCAACTTTCAACTTGTTTTTCAGAAAACTTTTCCAAAAGGAGTGGTCCCAACCCATTTTTCCCTTGAACTTAATTGTCTTAGGGAACTTTATCTATAACATGGGCCTCCAAATATTTTGTTTTCATTTTCTAACATTTTTCATCATTTCAGTCGACAATACGGACTCTGTTTCTGAGTAACCTCTATTGTTTATATGATTTCTCTCAATTTGTAATAGTTATTGAAGATTGGCTTTTTGATATATCTTCTAGACACAATAAGCATGATCTCCATAAAAAAATCATGAACTAAAAACATTTCTAACCCCACTTTTCATTTTTCACAAGATTAAGTCATTGTTCTGTCCACTATTCTCAGCAAGTGTACTTTTACTTTCATTCTTGGGTTTGATGCTTACATACAATCTAAATTAGTTCATATCCTAGGAAGTGGTCCATACCATATTTGTACATTTCCCATGATTATTTCCCCCATGTATTCATTCATCTTCTAGACTTCTAAGTCACTTCAGAAAACTCATGTACACAAACACACTACAACCTTGGCACATTCTAAGGCCATGCATTGCATCCATGAAAGATTTGGGGTTTTTGTGACTCCTAATCCAAGAAGATTACAAGGAATGAATTCGATCGCACGTTCATGCTTCCCTCGATCTAATCTTTCTTTCTCATCCGTTCCGGGGATTGAGAGGTCTTCTTTACTCAAAGTTTAACATGCATCATTCTAGCTTCCTAAGCATATTTTTGATCTTTTTGTTTATTTGTTTCAAGAACAATTCATGTCCCCTTAGATTAGGAAAACTTTATTACTTGATACTTGATTAGATGATTTTTCCTAGGGTTGTTCATGTGATCTTTCACTTTGCATTGTGTGATATTTGGCTTAGATCTTATGAATGATATCTTATCTTTTGATTTTCCATTTCAAGGTTCTTATGTGATGTAATGTACTATCATAGTATTAATTGTGAACCAAACATAGTATAAGATGATTATTTGGATGCTAATTGAGGCCCATCGAGAGACGGGGCAAGTTGAGGGTGTTTTAGTCGTGACAAAGACTCCTTCCTCTCTCGTACCAAAACCCCAAGCCAAGTTCTTTAGTTATGAAAGGTCGGTGCCCTTTATCCATTTAGGTGAGTCAAATTGGGTTTCTTGATTCCCAAAAGACCAAGTGGCGACTCTGTATCTGTTTTCAAAAGACCTTTTCTTTTTCTCTGTCAAACAATCTCAAACCAAAATGAAAGAGTGGACGACCGATTCCGCGTGTCCACACCGTGTCACCTATATAAAGGACACTTGTGCATTTTTGCTACTCCTACTGTCTATAGAGAGAGAGACTACTGAGCGGTTAAAGAGAAAAAGGTGTCCGGTCAGGCTGCCCCAAGCTCTTCCTTTGCAATCTAATCTTGTAAGTCTTCTTCTCTCCAACCTTGTAATTCACTGTATTCTTCTCTTCTTCTTATTCCCGAGTGAAGCTGGAGAATAAGAATCCATTAGAGCTCGTGAGGGAGAGGGATTTTTTCCTCCTGAGGTTCTGCTTCCTCTTTAGATCAGGTAGTGTGATAGAATAGTTTAACCAGTCAGGGTGTCCTGGGGTGGTTCTATCCGAGTCTTACTTCACACTGAAGACCTTGTACCTCTTGACTTTTAGACTTTTAGTACTGTCCCCCTTGTATCTTAGACTTGGAGTTCCCGACTTGTACTTAGGTCGTCAGTTACTCCCTCGCCCAGCTGTAGGAGTCTTAGAGATGTGCCATTCAGGCTTTAATTCATCTTTCCGGTCAGAAGATGAACAATCACGGTCAAGAACCCCGGACGAGTTTGGATCCTCCTTCTGAAACCCCGTCTGACCAATACAACGAGGGCAGTATTCCCATTCGTGTGTCCGATGATGAGGCGGGTCAGAAGCTCCAAGTAGTCTCTATGTCACGGGGCTCAAGCGATACGACATCAATTCTTAGTAGCCTCGAGGTAGTGTTTTCCAGCGAGTGGATTTCCACCAGTTTGCTCACCAACCTGGAGCGATTCAGGGGCAAGTATGACATTCCTGACCATTGCTCCTTGACCACACTCGCTAGAGGGGCTCAAATATACCTGTCGGGATTCATAACCATTTACGAGGATGCCTTCATGGCTAGTCTCCATATTCCCCTTCATCCGGTCGCTCGAGACGTTCTGATCTATCTCAAGATCGCTACCGGGCAGCTTGTCCCGAATGGTTGGAGGTTCCTGATGGGGTCTATCTCTCTCTAGCCCCAAGTTTTTGGATATGAACTCACCCTTCAAGAGTTTCTGTGGACCCAC
Source organism: Hydrangea macrophylla (assembly GCA_033977485.1). Taxonomy (NCBI): domain Eukaryota; kingdom Viridiplantae; phylum Streptophyta; class Magnoliopsida; order Cornales; family Hydrangeaceae; genus Hydrangea; species Hydrangea macrophylla. Next base: position 98,835,539 of record CM066995.1, read on the forward strand.
CGACCATTCCCAGTACATGGGGAGGTCGAATTCTTTTCTCAAGGAGCTCGGTTGGGGAAGAAGATCATCATTAACTGTCCGAGCAACAACAAGGGGTGGAAGAAGAAATTCTTCCAAGTATCCACCCTTGGGCTCTGTGAGAAGGCCCCGGGAATTCAACTGAGGACTTCCTGGGCGGGGAAGTTGAGGAATAAGCCCCTGTTTTGTGTCCGTTTTTTCCTTTTTTTGCTTTCGTTATGGTTATTGAGCTAACTGTCTTGTTTTATAATCGGATCATCCGATTCACCGAGCCTTCCTGACGAGTGCCAGGACAGGATTAGGGCCTTGGTTGAGGAACCTATAAATGTCGGTAACTTGCTGATCCGGTCAGGAGATCGAAAAGTTACCTACAATCCAGGCCAACTTAATGAAGCACCCGTATTTCCCCCGATAATTCCCGGTGAGCTCTTGTTGCTCAGGTTATCTTTTCTGCCTCGGTTATTATTTTTATTGCTTTCCTGTTTACTTATCGCATGCTTTCTCATTCTGTAGAAATGGGTCCAAGGAGAGATCCCGAAGCGTTGAAGGCGAGGGAAGCCACTGTTGCTGCTCGGGCGGTTGAGAAGATGTAGAGGCCGGCTAATAAGCCTACTACTGGCATTCAGTTGCTAAGGCGGCTAAGGCATGGACCAATGATTCGGCCAGAATCGGTCGGTACATCGACTCCGCGGGTGATTGTGCAAGACGCCGCTCCCAGAGTGAACGTACCAACTAGGATGCCGCTGGGAGAGTCTTCAAAGATCTAGGAGAGGATCAGGCCTGGTCTTCTCCCGACCCAGGTGGAGATGTGTGCCGGGATATCTGTACAGGCGTTCCAGGGATGGCTTTACATCCTCTCTCATTTTGTAAGTAACCCGCCCTATTTTCTTCATTTTTGTTAACCACTTACTGAGTGTAACCGATCAGTTTCTACCTTGTTCTTTGTAGGTCGGTTACAAGGCTGCTGGGGTTGAATCCTTCTTGCCCGCCTTAGCTGAGAGGGCAGCCGCTGCTGAGGCCGCTCTTTCAAACTAGAGGGTAGCCTTGGAGGCTAAGGAAATTGACTTAGCCCTGGAGAAGGATAAAGTGAAAGGGGCTGGCTCTTAAGCTTGGGGAGGCCTAGGAGGAGTTGGAGATCTCTCTAACAGAGTTGGGGGACGCTCGGAAGGGTGCAGAGAAGTGTTGGGTTTGTGCCCTCAAACCATTACTTAATGTATGAGACATTGACATTTTAATATATGGATATCAGCTTTACATTTCATTGTGTATGTTTCTTTCATGAGATGATTGTTAATCCTTAAGTATCACAATAAGTATTTCGTGTATGTATGAGATACATACAAGTGAGATGCGAATTACTATTCTTTGATACTTTAGAACTTGTCACAATGGAGGATGAGACTAGATATCTCATCAGGTATACACTGTAGCATGATTAACTCCCATTGGATGGAGTGATTATTCTCAATCACTAGAGTGTAACTCTTAGTTAATATGCTAGTGCTTAGGGTGCATTGACGGACCTGAGCTTTCCTATTGACACTCAAGACTGTCAACAGTCGATAGGAACTCATAACTTGTATAAGGTACGTGTTCTCATCTTGAGACGATTATGAACACAGACTGTGGATATGGCTGCTTTGACTTACCAATCAGTGAGGTTTATAGAAGATCAACACCTGGGTATCTTGGGTATGTCATGTTCATAGGGGTTGTGAACATATATTGTCAAGATAGAATCTACCCTCTAATAAAGAGTAAGAATTCCCTTGAGAATGTCACCAAGTTGATTACTGAGAACTACAGTCTTGTTGATAAGTAGTTATCAATATGTTTGGTAATCATGAGAGGTGAATTCACTCAAGGAATACAAGAAGTAATCATAATTCAGGTTGACAGTAACAGTAATCTGACTACCTGAATATGATTATGAATGTTCACGGTAGAGGGACATCAGTACACCATACAAGTCTAGTTATCGCTTCGGATATGTTCTTTTGCGTTGGAGTTCAGTTATCATTTTATAGTGGATTAAATGATAACTGACCTGTTGGTTAGTTTACTGATCAAAGAGTTTGATCATGGTAATTAACTACTGGTCTGAGCCAACAATAAAGAGTCTAGGAGGTCCCACTCTTAGATCTACTAAGATACTTGGAAAGGAACATGAGGATCTTGTCAAGGCAGGTTCGATCGATCGATCAAAGTTGGTTCGATCGATCGAAGTCATGACAGGCTCGATCATATGAACGTGGTTCGATCGATCGAAGTCATCATAGGTTCGATCGCTTGAACGTGGTTCGATCGATCGAAGGTTCGATCGATCGATAACACTTCGATCGATTGAACATTAGGTCGGTTCTGGGAATCTATAAATAGGGCAGCTGCATTCTGGAAAAGAAGTTCGTCGTTTTTATTAACCAGAAGCTGTAGATACTGTTTTAGAGTACCAAACCTTCTCATTCCTCTCTATTAGAGATCCCACCATCTCTAGTCTCTCCGGGAAGCATCCGTAGGAGACATAAGGGTGAAGACAACATAGTAGAGGCTGTTGCATCACCAAGGAAGAAGAAAATTAGAATTGGGTTTAAGACCTGAGGTATATTTCTTGTCCCCACTGGTTAATACGCATCTATAGAATTAACAATTAGTAGATCCTGGGCTACCAATTTTATTTTTGTAACTAAATACTGTGACGCCCCGCAAAAATAAGCGTATTTCCATTGAAAAATTAAATAAATCACACTTGATTCTTTAAAATAAAAATACAAAATTTCTTTAAAACTCCCAGCAGGTCCATATTCTCCACGGATCTCCTATATCATCCTTAACCTTATCTCCCTTCTAGGCTTCGGTTACCGGCACTGCCTGCATCTAAAAACCATACCGGGAAGTATACAATATGACATGAATAATAAAGGCTCAAAAGGATAATGACAATCAAATACATAGAATGACATCAAATCAATTGACCAGTCTCACAACCCAACTGCTCACACTACCCAAACGCTCATACCAATAGCATTATACCAGGTTCCTCTTGATCACATAGCAAGAGACACCTCACCTCACCTCACCCGTCTCCAGTACGTCGGTCCCTGAGGCCTGTTGGACTGTTGGTAGGTGCTCCTTGCTCATGACCCTTTAGTCCCATAGCACTTAGCAACAAACACATACTCATTGATTCCAAATGAAAACACAACATAACTGCAAAAAGAGTACAAGTAGAGATAACAAAGAAATACTCCGGAGAATTTAGAAAGCATATTGTACACAACCCGGTACCTATAAATGATGTTGAGCAACTCCCAAACACTTCTCTTCTTCTTCTTCTTCTTCTTCTTCTAACTCGAGGTGTATGTATATCTATAATTGTGTATATATATATATATAAATCTCTCTATGTGTGACTCTTTCAAGCTCTCTATGCTAGAAGTGTAGAATGTGTGTGTTTGAGAGAGTATGTGAGTGTATAAATAGCCAAGCTTCCACTTGGAGACAATGGCCTAACAATCCACTTATTAACCACTAACTTCTAATTAATGGGTAGTTTATAAGGAATATGCAAGATGATGTAAACATACACTAATGCACATATAACTCCACTAATATTAGTGTATAAATAACCAAACATAATGGCCTAACAATCCACTAACTTCTAATTAATTGGTAGTTTATAAGGAATATGCAAGATGATGTAAACATACACTAATGCACATATAACTCCACTAATATTAATGTATAAATAACCAAACATAATGGCCTAACAATCTAATTATTAACCACTAACTTCTAATTAATTGGTAGTTTATAAGGAATATGCAAGATGATGTAAACATACACTAATGCACCTATAACTCCACTTAGAGACATTGGCCTAACAATCCACTAACTTCTAATTAATTGGTAGTTTATAAGGAATATGCAAGATGATGTAAACATACACTAATGCACATATAACTCCACTAATATTAATGTATAAATAACCAAACATAATGGCCTAACAATCTAATTATTAAAAGAGAAAATATTAGATTTAATTTCTAATATACTTTTTCTGCTACTGTAATCCTCGTTTTTTGCCCAAACGGTGCAGAATCTGAGAAAATTGCATTAGACGAAAAGTGTGCAGAATCGAGTTTTGCTTGGGACAGCGCGGGTAGAATCTTAAATTTCCTTCGTTTTACTAACAAAAATCTGAAAACAAAATTCTGCTACTGTTAAAATTAAAAGAGAAAATATTAGATTTAATTTTAAATATGACTCGAAAAATCTTAACTTCCAATACGAATACCAAATCATTTAATCTCACGCAACTTTTCCCAAAAAAATATATTTTTAGTTCATGACTTATAAAATTGAAAAAATGACCAAAATACCCCTGTGACCAATTTTCGCTAAAATCGCACACGAAGTCTAAATCGTCAATTTAAACATGAAAACACGGGTTACTACAAATACTTTCGCTGTGGGTTTGAATTTAATTTTAAACTTGTTTATCCTTCAAGAAGGCTCTAGCTAAGGCTGAAACTGCCCAGGAGGAGGCGCCAAGATCTGACGACGACTTTGGCGACGATTTCTTTCAGGGGTACGTGGACCTGAAAAGAAGGCTGGCTCTAGACCATCCGGAACTGGACTTTCCTGGCTACACAGGGTCGAACTCTGACTACGGGGAGATAGGACCCGATGCTGCTGAAGGAGACGCCATTGAAGACACGCCTGAAGGAAAATTAGGTTTAAAATTAATTTTAAACGCGCAGCGGAAAGATTAAGTTTCAAAAAACTAATTGGTAGCCTAGATCTACTACTCATCAATTCTATAGATGCGTACAAAGGGGAACAAGAATTATACCTTTGTGTCTTGAACCCAATTCTAAAACCTTCGACCTTCTTGATGGTGCAGCAGCCTCCACTAGGTTGCCTTTACCCTTATAACTCCTGCAGATGCTTCCTAGAGAAGCTAGAGATGGTGGGATCTCTAATGAAGAGGATAAGAAGGTTTGGGAATGCTAAAATAGTTTTTGTAGCTCCTGGTATAATAAAATGGCGAACTTTTTTCTGGACGCAGCTGCCCTATTTATAGATTCCCAGAACCGACCTAACGTTCAAGTGATCAAAGTGATTTCGATCGATCGAATCTTCGATCGATTGAGCCATCTTCGATCGATCGAACCTATCTAGACTTCAATCGATCGAAACTCCTTTGATCGATCGAACCTGCCTTAACAAGATCCTCAAGTGCCTTTCCAAGCGTCCTAGCGGAGCTAAGAGTGGGACCTCCTAGGCTCTTTATTGTTGGCTCAGACCATTTGGCAATTCCCATGATCAAACTCTTTGATCAGCAAACTAACCAACTGGTCAGTTATCGTTTACTCCACTATAAAATGATAACTGAACTCCAACACAAAAGAACAAATCCGAAGCAATAACTAGACTTGTATGGTGTACTAATGTCCCTCTACCGTCAGCATTCATAATCATATTCAGGTAGTCGGATAACTGTTATTGTCATCTCGAATCATGATTACTTCTTATATTCCTTGAGTCTCATTCACCTCTCATGATTACCAAACATGTTGTTAACTACTTATCAACAAGACTGCAGTTCTCAGTAATCAACTTAATGACATTCTCAAGGGAATGCTTACTCTATATTAGAGGGTAGACTCTATCTTGACAATATATGTTCACAACCCTATGAACATGACATACCCAAGATACCCAGGTGTTGATCTTCTATAGACCGCACTAATTGGTAAGTCAAAGCAGCCATATCCACAGTCTGTGTTCATAATTGTCTCAAGATTAAGAACACGTACCTTATACAAGTTATGAGTTCCTATCGACTGTTGACAGCCTTGAGTGTCAATAGGAAAGCTCAGGTCCGTCAATGCACTCTAAGCACTAGCATATTAACTAAGAGTTACACTCTAGTGATAGAGATTCATCACTCCATCCAATGGTAGTTAATCATACTACAGTGTAAACCTGATGAGATATCCAGTCTCATCATCCACTGTGACAAATTTTAAGTATCAAAGAATAGTAATTCGTATCTCACTTGTATGTATCTCATAAACACACGAATTACTTACTATGATACTTAAAGATTAACAATCATCTCATAAAAGAAATATACATAATGAAATGTAAAACTGATATACATATATTAAAATGTCAATGTCTCATACATAAAATAATGGTTTGAGGACACAAACCCAACAAACTCCCACTTGCACTCATAACCATTCAGAACTACTTCTAAGACCTAGACTATCTAGATGGCGATCAAAGACTTATGTGACAAGGCCTTTGTAAACGGATCCGCAAGATTGTCAGTGGTGGCAATCTTAGTGACAGTGACATCTCCACGTTGAACAATATCTCGAATTAGATGATATTTTTGCTCTACGTGCTTTTCCTTTCCGTGATTCCTTGGCTCCTTGGACTGAGCCACTACCTCACTATTATCGCAGAACAGTGTAACAAGTGACAACGACGTTGGTACCACCTAGAGCTCCATAAGGAACTTCTTGTGCCAAACAGCTTCCTTTGCGGCTTTGCAAGTAGCTGCATACTCAGCTTCTGTAGTTGAGTCTGTAATGCATTTCTACTTAATGCTCCTCCAACTAATAGTACCACCTCCCAAGATAAAGAGATGTTCGGATGTCGACTTCCTCGAATCTTTATCTGACATAAAGTCTGAGTTAGTATATCCTATTGGAATTAACTCACTACCATCGTATATAAGCATGTAATCTTTAGTTCTTCTCAAGTACTTAAGAATGTGTTGAACGACTGTCCAGTGCTCTGGACCTAGATTCGATTGATACGTGCTAACCATCCCAACGGCAAAGTAGATATCTGGTCTAGTGCATAACATCGCATACATGAGACTTCCTACTGCTGAGGCGTAGGGGACTCCTGCCATGCGATTCATCTCCTCATGTGTCTTAGGACACTGGTCCTTGGAGAACGCTAAACCATGATTGAAAGGTAATAAACCTTTCTTCGAATTATCCATTGAAAACCTAGTTAGCACCTTATCAATATAACCAGCTTGAGATAATCCTATTATCTTTCGCTTATGATCTCGAAAGAGCTTTATCCGAAGGATATAGCTCGCCTCTCCTAGATCCTTCATATCGAAAGTACTAGCTAGCCAAACCTTAATCGTTCACAACGCCGCTACATCATTCCCAATGAGTAGAATGTCGTCAACGTAGAGAATAAGAAAAGCCACCATTTTTCCTTCACTCTTCTTATGTACACAAGGCTCATCCAGATTCTGTATGAAACCAAATAACTTGACCGCTTGGTCAAAACGTATGTTCCAACTTCTGGATGCCTGCTTAAGCCCATAAATGAACCTTTGCAACTTGCATACCAAGTTACCTTTCCGACCAGTTATGAACCCTTCTGGTTGCTGCATATAGATGTCTTCCTCAAGATTACCATTTAAGAATGTAGTCTTGACGTCTATCTTCCAGATCTCATAATCTAGGTATGCAGCAATGGATAAGAGTATTCTGATGGACTTGATCATGGCTACCGGCGAGAAGATTTCATCATAGTCAATGCCCTCTTTTTGAGTATAACCTTTCGCTACAAGCCTTGCCTTAAAGGTCTCAACCTTTCCATCAAATCCTCTTTTCCTCTTGTAGACCCACTTACAACCAATGGATTTAATATTGGCTGGAAGTTCTACAAGATCCCAAACCTGATTAGAATCCATAGATTCCAATTCAGCCTTTATAGTTTTAACCCAATGAGTTGAATCAACATCAACCATTGCCTCTTCATACGTGGCAAGATCAGATTCAGATTCCATGGAGGCACCCTCAAAAACTTCTCCTAAGAACATGTATCTATTAGGCTGATTGATAATTCTCCCACTACGACAAGGTACATACGTGGAAATGGGTGAAGAAGTGACATTTTCTTATCTTAATTCGTCATTAACTACGGGTGGGACTGAGGGCTCCCCTTCTATCTCTCTAAGATCTATCCTTCCTTTAGGTTTATGGTTCATGATATAATCATCCTCCAAGAAAATAGCATTTATACTAACAAACATTTTCTGTTCTCTTGGATCATAAAAATATCATCCATAAGTACCCTTTGGATACCCTACAAAATAACATACTTCCGATCTAGAATCCAACTTGTTCATCTTTCCTTTCAGCACATGTGTCAGACACCCCCATATGCGAAGATGTTGCAAAGAAGGCTTGCACCCAATCCACATCTCTCGTGGTGTCCTGGGAATAGATTTGCTTGGTACTAGATTTAGTATGTATGCAGTGGTTTCCAAAGCATAACCCCAAAGAGATAATGGCAACTCGAAATAATTCATCATCGACCTAGACATGTCTAAAAGAGTCCGAGTCCTTCTCTTCGCTACACCGTTCTGCTGAGGCATACCAGGTGCAGTAAACTGTGACAGAATCCCATTCTATACGAGGTGATCAATAAACTCATTGGAGAAGTACTCGTCACCTCGATCAGATCGAATGGCCTTTAATGTATGTTCCTAATTGATTCTCTACTTCAGCCATAAACTCGTTGAACTTTTCAAAGGCTTCAGACTTGTGCTGCATTAGGTACACATATCCATACCTAGAGTGGTCATCAATAAATGTTATAAAAATACTCATAACCAGTACCCCTTGCTTTAATATTTATTGGTCCACACACATCAGTATGTAATAATTCCAACAATGTATTGGTCTTATTTTCCTTCGTTCTAAAGGGCCTTTTGGTCATCTTACCCTCTAAACAAGACTCGCAGACTTTCATTGGTTCGAGAACCAAATCGCCTAAGACCCCTTTTTTGACTAGTCTGACAATCCTATTTAGATTGATATGGCCAACCCTCATGTGCCAAAGCCTTGTTGGATTAGTGAAAGGTTCTTTTCTTTTAGGTGGTACACTTACCACTGAGTTATTAAGTTCCATACAAGAGTCTTTAGAAATATTGGGAGTAATCACATACAAGCCATTAGTTTTAACATCAGAACATATAAAAGAACCATTTCTTTTAATGACAACTTCTGTTCCAAAATGAAAAGAATATTTTTCATTCGATAGATCTGAAATAGAAATTAAATTATGTCTCATCAAAGGGATGTAAAGAACATCTGATAAAGCTAAAGTTTTATTGTCTTCAAATTCTAAAACTACCACTCCTATAGCAACCGCAAATACGGTTACGCTAGAACCTAGAGTAAATACGATCTCTCCATCACTGCATCTCCTGGTTGATCTGAACCCCTGCAATGAATTACAGATATGGTTAGTCGCACCAGAATCAATGCACCAAGTGTTTGATGTATCCATAATAAAACTTACTTCAATCACATGTAATTCAATTATACCTGAACTCTTGTAGCTAAGAATTCTGGATAGTTCCTCTTCTAGTGGACCTTCTCACTGCATTGGAAACACTTTCCTTTGCCTTAGCCACCCACCTTCCCTTTGCCCTTACCTTTGCCCTTAGATTTTGTAATCTTAGGGACCGGTCCAACACTTGGACCACCAGTGTTAGCCTTCTTCTTCCCTTTCTTTCCTTTCATCGTAGATCGGGAAGAGCAAGAGCTTTTTTCAACGTTCAAAACGTTGACCCCAGGCTTGATCACCCCTTCTACTGCCAAAAGAGAACTCATCAATTTGCTCATTGAAAAATTCATTTGATTCATGTTATAGTTAAGTTTAAATTGAGTGAATGAAAGCGACAGCAAGTTGAGAATCATATCAACTTAGGTCTGTGCATCGATGTTGGCTCCCAAGGTCTTCAGTTCATTTAAATAACCAATCATTTTTAAAACATGCTCTTTGACTAGAGTCCCTTCTGACATCTTTACACTCATTATCTTCTACATGGCTACCTATCGGGCAGGCTTGCCATGCTCTCCAAACATCTTTTTCAGGGATGTGATAATGTCACTGGCAGAATCGTTCGATTGGAATTAGTGTTGCAACACACCAGTCATTAAGGCCAGAATATAGCAACAGGCCATCCCATTCGACTTCTTTCATTTATCGAACTCGCGTCTGGTAGCTACCGAAGCATTTGCCGAGGGTTCTTCGAGACATGGGGTGGTGAGGGCATATATGTGATCCTCTGCAGTTAATACGATGTCAAGGTTTTGTTTCCATTTTATGTAGTTATTTCCAATTAACTTGTTCTGAGTGAGTATGGTGGCAAGTGGACTAAATGTAGATCCCGACATTATAATTACTGAAAAAATCAAATAGACAAAATAATATGGATATCAGATTTTGACAGCTTGAAATAAAAGAATCCTTAAAACTCTTATTTTAAAATAAAGTCGCCGGAATATCGAAACAAAAAATAATGCCTCTATGTGGTGGTCAATATTCGATCTTTCGATTAATCATGACTTGTCCGCTATATAACTCTTGCAAAGCAAGTTATGACTCCCGAACCTATTTGATCTCTAAGTTTTTGAATAATGCCCCGTATGGGAACCCTTATCCATAGCTTAGCTAGTGTGTACCATTAACTAGGATCCAATCATAACCGTCTCAAGTAGCATCTCCGTGTGGTGGTCACCCTCTGACACGTCTGATTGATCCTATCCACAGGAAGTTCACATCTTGTAACCAATGAGTAGTGTACCCTTCGTATGCAATGATCACCCCTAGTGAGGTGACGCAGAATGCACTACTCATCTTACAGTGAACCATTAATGGAAGATCGTGGGTATTATTAATAAGACCCTCTCCCATTAGATTTGGTAAATAAGGATTTTTGCTTTTTAAGGAAAAAATTTGCTTTTACACATTACCCATAAACACCCAATGCTTACTAATGCGTTGAAAAGATTTTTGAATTTTATTTTAGAAAACTTGTTTTACGTGCATGCAAGTAGTAACAATATAATTAAATGCCAATCACAACCAAGCACATAAAACAAAAACTAAAATAAAAATAAAAACATCCAAACGATGCCTCCATCTCCCATGGCTCTATCTTCATAGAACCTCTCTCTTGGTTTGATCGCCTCCAGCTCCATCTTCATGGACAATGGCTTGCTCCTCCATTTTCATGGATTTTCTAATTCTATTACATTGGTCATATGCTTTTTTAGAAGCTTACAATTCATCTAGAAATAGAAAACAACAACAATAAAATAAAAGGCTAGGGAAACCGGTGCGACTTTCCTTTTCGTAGGATTGAAGTCGCAGCGCCCTTTACATATGCCTTAAAACCAAACCAATAATTAAATTTACCATACACCAATCACAAATATTAAATACAAAATTTAAAATAATCTTGGTGTCATGGGAGATAGTAGACTAATCTTGCTGCAAAAAAGGGTTAGTCTTACGCACATCCATGCATATATTACAAATATATGTAACTATTGGAATCCCTAATTGATTCACACAGTACATAAACTTTTTTACGTACTGAATTAGAACTTGAAACAGCATCTCAGTTCTTTGTCACACATCGATCAATCGACAAAGGTTCGATTGATCGAACCATCGATCGATTGAACATTTCACAGAAGGATTTGAAAATTTTACAGAATAATTTAAAATTAAAGCATATAATTTTTTTAAAAAAAAACTTTAAAACTGTGAACATAAACACTTGGACAGAGAATCTCTCTCGGTCGATCGAACCTAGTTCGAACGCTTGAGAACAGAAATCTTCGATTAATCGAAACAACTTCGATCGATTGAAATTGCCATGCATCCAATGCAATCACAGATTTGTATTCTACTATGAAAACACTGCAGAAATAGATCTGTGACGCTGCAATTTCAAAAATAATCCTAAAATCAATATGCAAATCGAAAGTAGTGTTCCAAAATGCATCTATAGATCAAAACAAGCGAGGCTCTTATACCAATTGAAGGAAAATCAGCTTTAAAATTAATTTTAAATGCGCAGCGGAAAGCTTAAGTTTCAAAAAACTAATTGGTAGCCTGGATCTACTACTCATCAATTCTATAGATGCATACAAAGGTGAACAAGAATTATACCTTTGTGTCTTGAACCCAATTCTGAAAACTTCAACCTTCTTTATGGTGCAGTAGCCTTCACTAGTTTGTCTTCACCCTTATGACTCCTGCGGATGCTTCTCGGAGAAGTTAAAGATGGTGGGATCTCTAATGGAGAGGATAAAAAGGTTTGGGAATGCTAAAACAGTTTCTGCAGCTTCTGGTATAATAAAATGATGAACTCTTTTTTCTAGACGCAGCAGCCCTATTCATAGATTCCCAGAACCGACTTAACGTTCAAGCGATTAAAGTGATTTCGATCGATCAAATCTTCGATCAATTAAGCCACCTTCGATCGATCGAACCTGCATAGACTTCAATCGATCAAAACTCCTTCGATCAATCGAACCTGTCTTGACAAGATCCTCAAGTGCCTTTCCAAGCATCCTAGCAGAGCTAAGAGTGGGACCTCCTAGGCTCTTTATTGTTGGCTCAGACCATTTGGCAATTCCCATGATCAAACTCTTTGATTAGCAAACTACCCAACTGGTCAGTTATCGTTTACTCCACTAAAAAATGATAACTGAATTCCAATGCAAAAGAACAAATCCGAAGCAATAACTAGACTTGTATGGTGTACTAATGTCCCTCTACCGTCAACATTCATAATCATATTCAGGTAGTCGGATAACTGTTATTGTCATCCCGAATCATGATTATTTCTTATATTCCTTGAGTCTCATTCACCTCTCATGATTACCAAACATGTTGATAACTACTTATCAACAAGACTGCAGTTCTTAGTAATCAACTTGGTGACATTCTCAAGGGAATGCTTACTCTATATCAGAGGGTAGATTCAATCTTGACAATATATGTTCATAACCCTATGAACCTGACATATCCAAGATACCCAGGTGTTGATCTTTAAGACCTCCCTGATTGGTAAGTCAAAGCAGCCATATCCACAGTCTGTGTTCATAATCATCTCAAGATTGAGAACACATACCTTATACACATTATGAGTTCCTATCGACTGTTGACAATCTTAAGTGTCAATAGGGAACCTTGGGTCTATCAATTCACTATAAGCACTAGCATATTAACTAAGAGATGTATTCCAGTGATAGAGATTCATCACTCCATCCAATAGTAGGTAATCATGTTATAGTATAAACCTGATGAGATATCCAATCTCATCATCCACTGTGACAAATTCTAAGTATCAAAGAGTAGTAATTCGTATCTCACTTGTATGTATCTCTGACACACACAAATTACTTACTATGATACTTAAGGATTAACAATCATCTCATGAAAGAAACATACATAATGAAATATAAAACTGATATCTATGTATTAAAATGTCAATATCTCATACATAAAGTAATGGTTTGTGGGCACAAACCCAACAACGCCAGCCGAGGACACTACTACTGGCAATGTGGTCGGGGAGACCAGGGATGAAATGGTAGTGGTGGATGACTCTTAGTCCCCGGCATGTACCTGTATTTATTTTCTTTTTTTAGAGAGACTACTGCAATTGCCACCCAGTAATGTACTGACAATATTTAGTAATGAAAAAGGCCCATCGAGGTTGCTTTTTAACATATCACTTATACTTGTGCACTTTTGCTTATTTTTGTTTGCGATTGCATGTGTCCGACCATTTGCTAGTCTTTAAAAAGTCTGCCTTAGCAAGAGGTTTAGGACTTTAACTGGTAGGGAACACTTGGTCTTAAACAGATCCACAGGGCCCTTAAATTTTTTGAGCCATTAATGATTAAGGAACTTTAGGTCTGTAGGTCCCGCTCGGTAAACTCTGAGCTCTGTAGGCACTTAGGAATGTTTAGGGGTTAATTTCGAGTCCTGTTAGTTCTCGGTGTGATTTCCTATTTTATTTCAATATTTCCCCCTGCCCTCTAAGCTTTTGCTAAGGCAGGAATCTGTAGAGGAAGTGACTATAGGGAATCGACCTAGAACCTTGGTAGTTCTAGGGTCTTTTCAAGTTTTCTATCATCAGCCACCTAGGGGGATTTACCCTCGTCGTAGCTTATGGACCTAAGCAAAACCGATGCCTCGGGCGTGATCCCGAGGTCTTTTTGTGCCTCGGGTGTGGTCTCGAGGTCTTATTTATGCCTAAGGAGCAACCCCGATGTCTTTTTGTGCCTCGAGTATGATACCAAGGTCTTTTTTTGGCGGTGGAACATTGGTAAGGAATGTTGTTTGCATTAAAGGATTTCATTCAACCTGAAAAATATTATGATTGCTCGAGAAGAGCTACAACTTTGTGTAAACATTAGTCCCTAAACAGTTCTAGCCCCCAGTTTACTGAAAATAATTTCGTAAATGCTCCACGTTCCACGGGTGTGACAGGTCCTATACATCTAGCGTTTGCAACTAGTAGGTTCCAGGTCGGTTGACTTGGGTAAATTTATATGGGCCTTCCCAGTTTGGTCCTAGTTTCCTGTGACTTGGAATTTTGGTGGACTGATTGACTGCCTTGAGAACGAGGTCCCCCACCCGGAAAGTGCGGCGATTCACCTTGCTGTTGAACTATCGCAAGACCCTCTGCTTGTATGATACCACCTTTAAATATGCTCGATCTCTTTTTTCTTCGATTAGGTTGAGTTCCCCTCTAAAGGCTTCCTCGTTGCCTTACTTGCTGAAATTCGCCACCCGGTACTTGGTAATCCGAGCTCTATGGGTACCACTACCTTAAAGCCATAGGTAAGTGATAACAGTGTTTCTCCTATTGCCGGTCGGGGAGTAGTACAGTAGGTCCATAGAAGGGTCGGTACTTCATCAGCCCAAAGTTCCTTGGCTTGTTCAAGCCTGGTTTTAATAGACTGTAGAATTGTTCAATTTGTTACCTCGGCTTGGCCATTGGCTTGATGATGCTTAGGAGAAGAGTAATGATTTGACATACAATAGCCTGAGCAGAATTTCCTAAATACTACGGTATCGAATTATCTTCCGTTATCATTAACCAATACCTGGGGCACGCCGAACCTGCTTAGGATGTTCTTTTTGATAAAACTCTCTATCTTCTTCTCGATTATAGTTGCCAAGGGCTCGGCCTCTACCCACTTGGAAAAGTAGTCTACTGCGATGACTACAAACTTGACCTAGCCTTTTGCCATGGGAAGCAAACCAACGATGTCGATGCCCCCCTGAGCGAACGGCCAGGGGCTAAGGATTGGAGTTTGCATTTCTCCCAGGCGGTTGATCATGCTTGCATATCTTTGACACTTGTCACACCGCCTGACATAATTTTAGAAGTCTCAGACCATTATAGGCCAGTAGTAACCTTGTAACAAGGCCCTGCGGGATAGCGCCCGGCCTCCAATGTGGCTTCCACAAACTCCTTCATGGATCTCGTACAAGATTGCTTGGACCTGGGCAGGGTGGATGCATTGGAGGTAGGGGATAGAAAATCCCCTTTTATACAGCACACCATCAACTAAGTGGTATCTGACTGCTCGGTATTTAACACATCGGGCTTCATCCTTCCTGGCCGGTATACTGCCGGTGCTGAGAAAAGTTACAATGGGATCCATCCAGCTGGGTCCTAAATTAACCGAGTTGACTTTTATGCCTTTCAAGTTGGGCACAATGGGTTCGGGTAAGTACTCTATTCTTATCCTGGGGAGATCCTACTCTGAAGATGACGTAAACCGTGCTAACTGATCGGCCCATGTATTTTTTCCCCCAGGATCTATGTGATGGAGAACCCTATGAGCTTCTTTGTAATTGTTCGGACGAGGGCCATGTAGGCCACCATATTATCTTCCTGGGCTTCGTACTCCTAGCGGACTTGGCTGACAACTAGCTGGGAGTCGCTGTACCCTTGAATTTGTTGTGCGCCCATTGAGGTAGCCAATTGTAGCCCGACCAACAAGGCCTCATACTTGTTTTGTTGTTGGAAGCCTGAAATCCAAACCTTAGGGCATATTCAAGTTAGATTCTATTTGGGTGTGGTCAGGATGATCCCTGCCCCGCTGCCCTGCTTTTTGGAGGACCCATCCACATAAAGTGTCCAGGTCAGGATGTCGTGTTGTACCTCGGGTGGGCAGGATTCTTCAACTGGATCCTCTAGGTAGGAGAATTCTATAAGGAAGTCTACCACTGCCTACCCCTTGATGGCTGTCCGGGGTCTGTAGACTACCTCGAACTCTTCCAATTCTAATGCCCACTTCATGAGTCTCCTGGAAGTTTCTAGCCTGGAAAAAATCTTGCGTAAAGGTTGATCTGTGAGGACTACTATGACATGATCTTGAAAATACGGGCAGAGCCGCCGAGCCGAAGTGATGAGCGTGAAGGCAAGCTTTTCTATACGGGAATAGAGGCTTTTTGTGCCCTAGAGGGCCCGGCTTGTGTAATATATCGAGTACTGTATCCCGTGCTCTTCTTTGATCAATGCCGAGCTTACCGCCGAAGGTGATACCACCAGGTAAAGAAATAACTCCTCCTTTGGCACAGGCGTTGAGTGCAGGGGAAATGATGCCAGGTACTGTTTGAGTCCCTGGAATGCCTCTTCATACTCTTCTAACCACTCAAAGGCTTTATAGAGGATCTTGAAAAATGACAGACACCAGTCGATTGTACGGGATACAAATCTGTTCAAAACTGCCACCTGACCTGCCAAACTCTGAACTTTTTTCGTCGATCGGGGTGATCGCATGTTGATAATGGGTTGAATCTTCTTAGGATTGGCCTCAATGCTACGTCTCCTAACTAGGTGTCCCAAGAACTTCCTTGACGAGACTCTAAATGCACACTTAGCCGGGTTCAACCTCATCCTGTATTTTCTTAAGATGCTGAAGGCCTCAGCCAAGTGCTCGAGATGGTCAGACTCGTCCCAGTTCTTGACCAGAAGGTCGTCAACATACACCTCCATGGTCTTCCCAATCAAGTCTCTGAACATATGGTTCACCAATCGTTGATAAGTAGCCCTGGCATTTTTTAAGACGAAGGGCATTACCTTGTAGTAGTATGTCCCTTTGTCAGTGATGAAGGGCATTTTTTCTTCGTCACTGGGGTACATGCGGATCTGGTTGTACCCAGAGTGTGTATCCATGAAGGAGAGTAGTGACTAATCGGCCGTGGAGTCCACAAAGAGGTCTATCCGGGGTAATGGATAACAATCCTTGGGGTAGGCCTTGTTCATGTCGGTAAAGTCCACACATATCCTCCAGTTTCTGTTGCTCTTCTTTACTAGCACCACATTGGCCAACCAGTCGGGGTAATGTACTTCTTGGATTGATTTCGCTTTGAGGAGCTTTTCGACCTCCTACCATGTTGTTTCTTATCTCTCGGGTGCTATTTCCCTCCTCTTTTGTTTAACCGAGCAGTTTCTTGGGTCAATGTTGAGTCGGTGAGACGTGACCCAGGGATCAATTTCGGGCATATCCTTGTGGCTCTAGGCGCATCCTGGTTCTGTCTCAAGAATTGGACTAGCTTTTCCCTGAGATCTGCCTCTAGGAGAGTACCGATGCTGACAGACCGGTCAGGAAACTGGGGATCCAGCACCACTTGGCTAAGTTCCACAAATGGGCTGACTCCGTCCTTGGTGTCTCTCGGGTCCATCTCTTGAATATTTAGCACTTCTGAAATAACCCCTTTGCATAATAAACTGACATAGCAGCTCCAGGCGGTAGCCTAATCTCCTTTCAGACTTCCTGGACCCTGCAGGATCGAGAATTTAACGACCTTTATGTAAGTTGACACGACCGCCCTGGTCTTATTGAGCGTTGGCCTCCCCAGGATGACATTGTAGGCAGATAGGGTTTCCACTATAACAAATTTTGCGAGCATAGAGCCTTGTTGTGGTTAGGTCCCCATGAGAACTGGCAGTTCGATCATCCTGGGTGGTTGCTTACTTGATCCATTAAACCCTACCAAGGGAGTGGCCACTAGTCGGATCCGGTCCCTTGATATCCCGAACTGATCGAAAGCTGAGGCGAACAATATATCCGAGGAGCTACTCGTGTCCACTAGTACCCTCTTCACCATGTAATTGGCTATAGAGAGCGTCATCACAAGCGGATCGTCGTGGGGGTAGTGCAGGTCTCGGACATCGTTAGATGAGAAGGTGAGGATATCGGTCAGTGGAGTGATAGATGGTTGGACTTGCAGGACATCCGCTCGGGAAGCCCTAGCATGCCTCTTCCTTGTCGACTGTGAGTCCCCACCGCTTGATGTTCCCCCAGAGACCACATTGATGTGGCCGAGGGGTTGCTGCTGCTCGGGAGCCCGGGTATCCTGCTGCGGTCGTTATCTGTGGTGACGAACTCGGCTACGTGACCCTGCTCGATCAGCTTCTCAATGACAATCTTGAGCTTAAAATAGTCCTTCGTATCATGGCCATGATCTTTGTGATACCAGCAGTACTTGTCCCCGCTCCTCTTCCCAGGCGGACTCTTCAGCTTTGTTGGCTACTTGAGTAGTCTCCGGGCTTCGACAGTGACCATAACTTCTTGGATAGGCCGAAAAAGTGGTGTGAAGACAATCGGGGCATGGTCCCGACCACCTCGTTGCTGATCCTACTTTGGCTTCTTTCCCGAGCCCTGGCCTTATTGATGCCAACTAATCGCATTGTGGAGGGCCGTATCTATCGCTTATGAAGCTGGGTTTACGAATTTCATTATAGAGTCAGACTGCTTTTCCCTCGTTAGTGTGCTAAAGGAGGACGGTGATTGCTTTGCCCCCTATTGTCATATTATTAATGCCACCAAGTGGCTGTTACATACCTTAGACTGCGTTGAGATCTTGCATGTTTGTCGTGAGGGCAACTATTTTTCCCATAGGTTTAGCTAGCCAAGTATGCTAAAGGTGTTAAGGACTGTCATGTTTGATTTGAGGAAGTTCCTCTTCCAATGATTCCTGTTGTTTTGGCTGACCATTATTTGGCTTGTGCTTAATTTTATTGTCTGGTTTATAAATAAAAAAAAAGAGCAGTAACTAGGGTCAGACTCAGTCAGACTGTAGTCCGCTCCAAAATTTGAAAAAACATATTAATTTAATAGGGAATATTTTGGTTTAATTGTTATTCAGTCCACCCTATATATGTGTGTGTGCACATATATATATATATATATATATATTGGTCCAAACACATTTCTTCTCACTCCTTAATTTAATAAAACTCAAATGTTGGTCCAAATATAGGGTGCGTTTGATAAAACTGAAAATTAAATGTTGAATTTTAAGTACTGAAATAGATTGCATTCAGTGATTATTTTCAATAAAAAAATTTTCACTTAAAGTTTTCAGAGATTTTTTGGCTGCTTTTTCAATTAAGTGGCACATTATCAAACGCACTAGAAAAAAAAAATAAGTGTTGAAAGTTTTCATTTTTACCACTTAATTAGATTATCAAACACACCCGTAGTCTAGTCCATATTTAATACTTGGCCCAACATTTTTTCTTCCATAAATATTTGATTCAACACATTTTTCTCTCACTCCTTAGCAAGGGTGGACCCAGAATTTTAGATTGGGGTTGGCTGAAATGCAAATAGTGGTACGCCCAAATGAGGTTCTGGAGCAGTGCCCTATTTATTTTTTTTTATTTGTTTATTTATACATAATTCTTGAGTTTTTGTGTAAAAAAAAGTTATAGTTTTGGTATGTGAAGTATGTTGGCCATTTTGATGTTTGAGGTGTTTGTGCTTATAATCCTCTCCTCGTTTCTGTCGGAAGTTTCACTCCTACGTGTATATTATCATTTTTTCTATAACAAAGGTTGATCGTTAATTGTGATAATAAAGTTTGGATCATTTATGAATTTGTGTGGGGGTATTTTCGTCAGTTCAAAAAGAAAAATTAGCTTTAGGTCGCTTTTCTGAATTTTATTTAATATCAAAATGAGGATTCAATCAATTTTTTATAAAATATTTACCAAAAAATTAGGATTCAATCAACTTTTGTTTCAATATATACAAGTTGGTTCAAAAAAGAAATGGACTTGTTTAGCACAACCAAGTTTGGCTTGTCTTTTTTTCTTTTTTCTTCTTTCTTCTTTTTTTCCCAAACAAGACACTAATTGATTAGACAACAAAGTCAACAATGATGGCTCCTTACAAGGCACTAATGTGAGGGACTTGTTTGGCACAACCAAGTTTGGCTTGTGTTTTTTTTTTCATTTTTCATTTTTTTTTTACCCCAAACAAGCCACTACTTCATTGATGACTCCTTACAAGGCGTTAATGTGCCTAAACCAACAATTCTGGCTATGCTATGTTTGGCAAGCCCATTTTGGGCTTTGTTTTTGAAATATAAAACCACATTTGTGGCCTATAAATTAAATTTAGGCATGTGTGTGCAATAAAATTTAATTCTAAGCATGTATCTAAATATGGCCTATATATTAAATTTAGGCATGCATGTGTATGTAATATCAAAATATGTATTTTTTAGGTTTGTTTTGTTGTTTTCCGTTTTTGTTCTCTTTTTTTTCCCCCCTTTTTTCGGTTTTGGTTATTTTTGGGTTTATTTTTTTGTTTTGTATTTTTGTAAATTTTCTTGAAAAAGTGGGGGTTGGCCTATAAATTTAATTTACACACGTGCTTTAGAAATTTAATTTTATTAGGCACCCATAACCTACTATCCCAAAATATTTTTATAAATATAATTTACGCACACCCATGCCTTGAACACTTTGATATAAATTGAGTTTTACACACATGTCTATAAGTGAGAAATTTATTTTTATTACACAACATTATTGATATTACACACACAAAGCTTATAAATTTAATTTACACATATGTCTAATACAGTGGGACCAGTTGAATTTTGATTGGAAGTTATTTACCTGGCCACACTGCCACATCAATTGGGAAGCGCTTTTGGGATAAAAATTTGCAAAGCATAGCATTACGCTTTTTTGTAGTACTGTTTTAAGAATTAGTAGAGCTTTATTTCTCTTTCGTGTACACATTAATATATATATATATATATAACATTTCATTTTTTCTATCAGATCAGGCACTGTGCCTTGCACGGTAGTGTTTATAAAATAAGTGCTGGGCCAAATATTTAGAGTGGATTAGATTATAATTGGGCCAATTCATAACATTGAAAAAATAAAATTAGAGTTAAATGCATGTTGTACCCTCAAACTATATCCTATTTGGCACTTTGGTACCTAAACAATTTTTTTTTCACATTTAGTCCCTCAACTAACATTTTTTGGCAATTTGCCCCATCCGTTACTTTTAGCGTCATTAAAAGTGACTTTTTCCGTCACTAAAAGTGACAAAGGAGGAAAATTGTCACAAAATATTAGTTGAGGGACCAATATGCAAAACAAAAAAAAATTGCTTAGGAGCCAAAGTGCCAAACAGAGTATAGTATGGTTTGAGGGTCCAAACTGCATTTTACCCAAAAAATTATTCAAAATTTGGGTTGAACTAAATTAAGAAGTAAGAAGAAAATTTGTTAACCAAGTTCCTTGTGGTCGAGTGGTAAGCTTCTTGGGTGTACTACTCAAGAGGTTTAGTGTTCGAGTCATAGGGAGCGTGGCCACTGGAGTATTCACCCGGCGCCTCCAGGCCTGGGGGATTAGTCGAGGTGCACGCAAACTGGCCCGGACACCCCCGATTACCAAAAAAAAAAAGAAGAAGAAAATTTGTTGGGCTAAATATATAGAGTGTGTTAAATTACAATTAGACCAAAATAGTACCTATAAAAATAAATTTTCCAAAGGTTGGATGGGCTACAGCCTAGTTGAGCAGGGCGATAAGTCCACCCTCACTCCTTAATTTAGTCAAATCGAAATTGTTTACTATCAGACCAAACTATGCAAATTTCAAAACTTAACAAATTACAATGAACATCAACTAATATGTAATATATTGGATGCCTAAGAATGAACCTTACAAAGTTTTAAGTCATACTTGCATTTATCACGTAACCCAATTTACCACTCTAGAAGATTTTTTGTAGCTAAATTTAATAGATTTTTCATTAGAGAACTTTTCAAACATTTTGAAAGATCAAACTCTGACGGATTGATAATTTGATAGTGATTTAAGATTACACAAACCTTGACTTTGATTAGTCGTAACCTTGACTCTAACAATTCTTGGCGATAATTCCAATTGGATTGTCAACAAAAAAAATAATAAATAAATAAAATTTGAATGGTTTAGCTGGGTTATGATTATCCAAATTTGTATTTTACATTTTGTCCCAATACATATGGTAATGTGCCCACTAGATTTTCATTGAAGGATGTTGAACTAGTCCCACTGCATATGTGATGAGAAGCATATTTGGGATACAAAATTTATAAAGTGTAGCATTACTCTTAACTTTTATGGGAAATTTTTTGGGTACCGTAGATATAAAGTACGTGCCTATGTAATAGTATGCAACAAATAAGAGTAAGTCTTTTTATAAATAACACATGTAACCTTGAGACCACCACCACCAACAACTTCCAATAAAAATCAACAGGTCCTACAGGAATTGAACGTGCTCCAGTTGACACATGTATTGGAAACTAAATACATAGTAAAAATTTGAGAAAAAACACATTGTTCATCATCTCAAGAACCCAAAAAAAAATATATAACAACAATATTGTATATGCACATCTCTGAAAACCAATCATATGATTTATTTTCATCTAATTAATCTCTAAATGACACCATCATCCAAATAAATTAGGGATAATTAAAATTCAGTTTACTTTATGTAGAGTATTTAAAAGTCAGTCAAGTATTTTTTTTAAAATAAAAGGAAGTCTATATAAAGTCACTAACTTAGAAATGCATCAATTTTTTGTCTAAAATGCCAAAAATACCCCTCTCTTTGGTCTTTCTCTCTCTCCTCACATGGCCACCACCACCACCACCACCACCACCGGCAGCCGTCGCCACCACCACCACCATCGACAGCCGCCGCCGCCACTACCACCACCGGCCACCACCGCTGGCCACCGCCGCCGCCGTCACCACCACTGGCCACCAAAGGGCCACCACCACTACCACCACCACCACCACCACCCCAACCTCTCTCTCTCTCTCTCTCTCTCTCTCTCTCTCTCTCTCTCTTTTCTCACAGCCACCACCACCACCACCATCAACCCAAACCCAAACTCAAACCTCAACCCACCCACCCCCCCTCTCTCTCTCTATATATATATATAATATACATGAGTATATATACATATCTAACATATGGCTACCACCACCCCAGGCTCTCTGTATCTCTTATCCCTCTTCTCACCACTACCACCATCACGGGTCACCTCCTTCATCCACCACTGCAGAAAAAAAAAAAAAAAAAAAAAAAAAAAAAAAAAAAAAAGAGTTGCAGGATTTTGGAGCAACTGTCCAAACTGAAGGAGCAACTCACCAAACGTCGGGAGCAACTCATCAAATATAAGGAGCAACTTACCAAACGTATCGGGAGCAACCCACCAAACGTAAGGAGCAACTCACCAAACATATCAGGAGCAACTCACCAAAAGTAACGGGAGCAACTCACAAAACGTGTTGCTCTTTACCACCATCGGTCGCCATCACCACCACCACCACCACCCCAACTTCTTTATCTCTTTTCTATCTTTGATTTCATCTCTCTCTTCTCACAACCACCTCCACCACCACCACCACCACCAAACCCAAACCCCAACCTCTATGTATTTCTCATCTCTCTTCTCACCACCACCACCACTAACACAGACCATCTTCCTCATCCACCATGCCTATTGCAGAAAAGGAAAAAAAAAAAAGTTGCAGGTTGGAGCAGCTGTCCAAACGGAAGGAACAATCCACCAAACGTATCGGGAGCAACTCACTAAACGTAAGGAGCAACACGTTTGGTGATTTTCTCATTCCGTTTGGTGAGTTGCTCCCGATACGCTTGGTGAGTTGCTCCTTCCGTTTGGACAGTTGCTCCAAAATCCTGCAACTCTTTTTTTTTTTTTTTTTTGCTGCAGTGGCGGTGGTGGATGAAGGAGGTGACCCGTGATGGTGGTAGTGGTGAGAAGAGAGATAAGAGATATAGAGAGCTTGGGGTGGTGGTGGCCATATGTTAGATATGTATATATACTCATGTATATATATAGAGAGAGAGAGAGGGGGGTTGAGGTTTGAGTTTGGGTTTGGGTTGGTGGTGGTGGTGGTGGTGGTGGTGGCGGCGGCTATGAGAGAGAGAGAGAGAGAGAGATTGGGGTGGGAAGTGGTGGTGGTGGTGGCCCTTTGGTGGCCACGGTGGCCAGTGGTGGTGGCCTGTGTGGTGTCGGCGGTGGCGGTGGCCAGTGGTAGTGGCGGCGGTGGCCGGTGGTGGTGGTGGTGGTGGTGGCGGCTGCCGGCGGTGTGGTGGTGGTGGTCATGTGAGGAGAAAGAGAAATGACAAGGAGGGGTATTTTAGAAATTTTACACCAAAGTTGATGTATTTCTAATTTACAAAAAGTAGTAGACTGACTTTAAAATACTCTACTTAAAATAGACTGAATTTTAATTATCCCAAATAAATTACTTTGGCCCACCCCTCCCCCTCTCTCTCTCTCTCTTCATTATAAATAGACACTAACATGCTACAAGCAATGTATAATTTCAAGTCCCTTTAGCACAATTTCTAAAATGTCACCAACAAAAGTCACATCCATCGCCACATTGTCCTTCCTATTACTCCTAAAATGTCTAACAATCTCAGAAGCCATGTTAGGCAAAATTAAAGAAACCAAAATGGTTTTCTACGTGCACGACATTCAAGGCGGCACCAACGTGACTGCCATTCCTGTGGCCGGAATCCCCGACAAACAGTGGACGGCTCTCCAGTTTGGGACCATATTCGTCGCTGACAATCTACTGACGGAGGAGTACGAGCAAAACTCGACGCAGGTTGGCAGGGCCCAAGGAATCTACGTGAACTCGGCATTGGACGGCTCTAATTTGCACTTGTCGTTGTCAATTGTGTTCAATAACAAGGACTTGAATGGTAGCACTCTCGAGATTCAGGGTGCTAATAGATTTTACCAAAAGTATAGGGAGGTTTCTGTGGTTTCTGGAACCGGAAAGTTTAGGCTGGCAAAGGGTTATGCAATCGCTGAGACTGTTTTCTCTGAACAAGTTACTTTTAATGCTATTGTTCGATGGAACTTAACCATCTATCATTACTGAGAGCTTTATTTTATTTTTTTTTTCCTTTGTATTTTAATATTTTAATTTAGTTGTCCAAGTTTTATACGTGTTTAAATTTTGTTCAATAATACATATTTTGGTCGCAAAATAGTAATCATTTTTCACCGCCATGAAATGTTTAATTAAAACACATGCATATCGAACTTAAGGGATTAAATTGAGAAGAATTCTCAAAGTTGGTGGGTGAAAAGTGTAATTTACCGTAAAACAAATGGTCCGACAATATGCAGACAATATGCAGTACGTCACGAAGGAAAATTTAAACAAATTACCATATTTTGGTCGCGGTGTGTTCTTCTTTCTGTCTTTCTTCCGTTTTCTATTATTGAGAAATAAGCAAACACTACACCTGATTTATAAAGTATAGAGCTCTAGTTATAATAGTCAATTAGCCATCTAGTTGTTTTCTACAAGTACTGAAATCAATGGTCAGAATGTACAGTTGTGGAATAGATTGTAAAATAGGTTATATGTGTAACATTTTTGCGTAAAATAATGCAGTTTTAACTTGACTTAATATGTTGTCCCACCCAAATAAGTATCTTGGGTCAACTCAAGTACCGGATCCGAAACACTATGAGTATCTTGCAAAATGAAGTTCCTTTGTTGTCCGAAATGCCCCTTCAGCTTGTTTCACATCCCTTACTCTAAAAAACAACTTGGTCCGATTAAGTTTCATGGATTTCAAAATGCATATATTAACTTGTTTTAATAAATTTTAAGAAGTACTTGAGGTTAAAGCACATTGCTTCGGGGGGAAACGTCAACGTGATTCAGAAAGCAGATTTGTGCTTGAGTGAATTTTCTTAATTTTCATGGTGCTCACTGCTCTTGTCATTTAAGCTTACTACTTTTGCTTTTTCCTAAGCACAAAAGTTGAAGCCAATGAAACGGGTCATAACAGATACAGAGGGCTTTAGAAATTTCTAAGTAGTACGTTATAATACAGTTATTGGAGACTAGTCAAAGTGAAACAATCTATCAAATCAACAAAACTTTAAGCTTTTTTTCTTCTTTGATTTAGTGACTAAAAAGAAAAGAAAATGTACAGGAATACAATTTCCTTTATTTGGTTAATAGTGAAAACGAAAAGGAAAAAAAAAAAAAAAAAAAAAAAAAAGATACGTTGAAAAATAAATTAAACATTTTGAATATTGTGAGCCATTTTCCTTCCTTTCATTTATATATGACATTATGTTTTTTTTTTTAAAAAATTTATTTTTATTAATGTCATTTGAGCATGAATGAAAACACAAGGAAAAATACGAGAGAGTTAGATTTCCTTCTTGTTTTCCTTTCTCTTTTATTTTCCCTCACGAAATCCATGAACCAAAAAGACCCTAAGCAAAAAGTAAGTAAAAAAGTGATGGAATTTTGATAAGTTGAATGAATAGTAATCAAGTCTTTAGTGCAATCCAAGTGTACAGTGTTTAAACGCCCACTAATTTTACCATGACACAAACTAAAATCATTTACCCCTAATCTATCAGACATTTTTAGATACTACCATGGGCCTGAGATCTTCATCTCCCCAAAATTATATTACCTTGATGCGGCTGTAAAGGAGATACTCCGATTACTTTATAAACAAATCAAGCACAAACCTAGATTTTAGACTCGCTTGCTATAAACAAGCCAAGTTCAAACACGTGTGCGTTAACACATTTGAATAAAGCTTGTTAGAAGACTTGAGAAAATATATATATATATATGCTTCTGTTGTAAAATAATGTAATTTTAGAGGATACATGAGTTTTGACTCATTTATACGAATCAAGATCAAACCTAAACTTATGCGAGTCAGGATACAACTTGAGTTTCAGGCTCATTGAATAAACAAGTCAAGCTCAAGTATACATGAGCTCGGCTCATTTAATAAACAAGCCAAACTCAAACATGCATGATCTCTGCTCAGCTAGTATACAACGTTAATTAACTGTACCCAAAGGTGTTCTTGAACATTTGTGCTATGCCTAATCATGGCCGGCCCAAAGGGGGGGCAAAAGGGGCAACCGCCCCCGGCCACCAAAGTTCACAAAATTTTTTAGAACCCTCGTGAAATTTTCATGATTACATTTTTACCTTGAGATTTTTAGTATTTTACATTTAGACATCCCAAGGCCCAATTGAGTGTCATCAACTACATATATATTGATATACATGTATATAAAACTCAAAAGCGAAGGCCCTAGAATTTTGAAAATTACACTTTTAGTGTAAAGTTTTATTGAGTTTTAGAAATAGGCCTCTCTAGAATTTTGAAAAATATCATATAATGTTAAGTTTCACAAATAGACTCATAGACTCCAAAAAAATCACCAATTATGTATAAGCAAACCCTAAAAAAATTGCCAATTGTATAACTAGACCAAAAAAAAAATCGCCTTGGAAGTGTTGCCCCCGAACCCCGTATAAGGGCCTCCCTTTTAATAGTTTGTCCTGGGCCTCCAATTACTCAAGACCGACCCTGTGGCTAACCCTAGGACCCCCTAAATTGGAACAGCCCTTTAAAAATAAGGTCTAAGAGATTCTTAAATGAGTAATAATTCGTGCACATAAAAAAAATGGAAAAGACTCAAAAGAAATACAGTCTTACAGAGACTCAAAAGAAGAAGAAGACTAAGGCTTAGTTTGGCCCCCATGTGGCTTTTTAAAAGGAGCTTATGAAATTTATTACCAAGTTCTTTGATAATTTTATACAAGTGACACACTACTCTTCAAAAAGACATCATGAAACCAAAAAGCAATATTGGGCTTTTAAAAGCTCTATTGTAGAGCTTTTAAAAGCTCCCTCCAAAAAAGCCCTAAGTTCAATTTTTACAAAGCTCATAAACTAGTTACCAAATGAATTAACATTAAATTGTGCTTTAAAAAAGGAGAAGCAACACGTGGAGCCCAAACTAAACCTAAATAGATTTACATATATAACCATGTGATCCCATGTGAACCCACGCTAACAATCAGACTAAGTCTCAACAAATCTTCCTTCTAGAAGAGCTGAGTTGGACTGATGAGCTGATTGGCTGTTGGAGTAGAGGAACTGTTAATAAAATAATGGTAATAAGTTGGATTATTCAGGGAGTAGTTTGCATTCTTTTGACTGCAAATTCCCAAATGTTACAGGCTGGATGTCTCTGAGAGGTTTGGAATGGTCATGAGGAAATCAAGACCACTTGTTGCTATCCCAACACCAAAATTGTCCAACTTAGAGGCTAATATAGTCATATGCGTAGGGCCAAAAACTGACATTGCAAGAGCTGATATGTTATTGTTTAACTTTGTGTCTTGTATTTACGATTCGACTCGTACCCGACCCGAAATAAAATCTTTACAGTTTTTCGCCTTGTACCCGGCTTATGTATTCCAGTTGCTATTTGTGACACTTCCTGTTAGGGGCTGTTGGGAAAGGCGCAAAATTGGTTTTGTAGTTCACTAATGAACTCATTTTACAAATTCAAGTGTTTGATAGACGGTCCTTTGTTGTGTGGGTGTTCGTGCTCAACTTAAAATTACTCCTAAAAAGTTTAAAATTGGTTCTTTATAAAATGACATTATTAGTTTTTATAAGAACAATATAGAAATAGAAGTGAGACTCCACCTGGTTTGTTTTGTGCATTCGCAAACACCCTTGGTTTTAGGCCGCATTTGGAGTTTCAGTTTTTGCTTAAGCCAAAACCTGTTTTTGGGTTTCTGAAGTGATTTCTAAAATTTATCCAAATAGGCAAATATATGCAGTTTCAGACCCAGAAGCACTCTTAAGGCCGGCCAAAATGTACGTTGGAGTAGGGACGGATCTAGGAATTTGGAGTTAGTGGGGTTTGGAAGGGTGAAAATGGTAGCGAGTTTACTAGGGTTTTGGGGGGCAACGCTCCTGAGGCGGTTTTTTTTTTTGTCTATTCATACATATTTTTTAGACAGATGAAAGAATTAGAAAAGTTAATACTGATTGGCACCAAAGGTACAATAAAATGACACATTATTACTACAAATTGCGACAAAGAAGTTGAATATTTTCATACTTGGAGGGTGGCTTAGATGTAAAATAGAGAATATTTTAGTTTGGGAGAGGGGCTTAAGTGTAAAAAATATATATATTTTAGAGTACATATGGTATTGTTTTTTCAAAAATCAAAGGGAGCTTGAGCCCCCCGCTTGCTCCTACATAGGTCCATCCCTGCGTCTGAGAAATGATTTGAAACAGGACCTTAATAATTTCTTTGTTGTTCGTTGTCATTGGCACACCACCAAAATCTTGTCATTGGACTCTGATTTTGGATTGATTTAAATTTGTTTTGGATCTTGAATTCAACCTTCTATGGTAAATTTCAAGTCCCAATATAGACAAAGTTCCAAATGAAACTTCCAAGTTTTTCAAAACCTCTTTGCAAATTACTGTTTTTTTTGGGAACTAGAGCATATATAGTCAATTCAATGAGACATCTCACCAACACCAAGGAACCTATGCTAACATTTTTGAGTCCATTGGGAAGGTCTAGGGCTTAGTTTGGCCCCCATGTGGCTTTTTAAAAGGAGCTTATGAAATTTATTACTAAGTTCTTTGATAATTTTATACAAGTAGCACACTACTCTTCAAAAAGACATCATGAAACCAAAAAGCAATTTTGGGCTTTTAAAAGCTCCATTTTAGAGCTTTTAAAAGCTCCTTCCAAAAAAGCCATAAGTTCAATTTTTGCAAAGCTCATAAACTAGTTACCAAATGAATTAACATTAAATTGTGCTTTAAAAAAGGAAAAGCACCACGTGGGGGCCAAACTAAGCCTAGGAATCTTCAAAGTTCCTACAAACAACAAGGCTTTTTACCAAAGTGGGGCTGCCCAAATTCTGCTTCATGTGCTGAGAATTTCTTGTTCTAGCAACTCAAGATGCGGCTATATTTCTATCAGACCATAAGTGTTTTGCTGCAGAATTATGTGACTGAGCTTTTTCGGTACTCGATCTCCATGTTCTAGTGCTGAATTCCGCAGTCATAATGGGAGAGATTTTGGACTTTAGTTATGGCTTCATGGGTCTGTTGCAGCTGGTGGCTGAATTGGTTGATGATCGGTGGTTCATTTTGGTGCTCATGGGTAATTGGTTGCGGTTCAAATTGGCTTGCCGGCAGAGCTGCTTTGAAATGGGGCTGCTGTATGGTGATTTTTGGTTGCTATGCTGTCTATCTTTGAATTAGAGAATTATACAGACTTATCTTGGTGGTGGTGCAGCATTTTTCTGCAGTTTCATTCCTTGGTTTGATTGCTGCATATATTGCAAATGGATAGGCGTGTGACTCATTGCTGCACGGGGACTGTAGCCATAGTTCACTGTTTATAAGCTGCAGAATTGGGTTTCAAGGGGTGATTTTGGGCTTTAATTGAACTGGAAGCTTGCTGCTTGCCGTCGGTGGTGTTTCGATTCGAAATGGGGCTGTTATTCGGAGCTTTTGGTTGCCATGCTGTACTTTAGAATTTGAGGTGTTGCTGTAGCCTTTTTTGGATTCTTTAGGGGCTGTTTTCGTGGTTTAATTTTTCCAATTGTCGTTTTAATTTTGGGTGATCTTTAGATTCTAGTCAGTCTGCTTGTGAATTGTGATAGTTTTGGAGGTTCCTGGATGTATCTTGCTTTTGGTCTTGTGCCAATGTGCTAATAAAATAATTGCTTAGCAAAAAAAAAATATCAGCCAATAGGGATGATTTTAGCCGTGCATGTCATATTAGTTACTTACATGATTGTGATGAAATGTCAAAAGTAGTGGAAGGTATTATATAATCCCCTTTTTTAGAGTTGGTATCAAAACAATTGAGTCACTAGACCATATTGGATAAACGGATCGTTGGCTGCAAGTGTGGTGCTGCTGGACGCTGACAGCACAGCCTTCTTGATTTTTTTTTTTTTTTTTTGATGGGAAACCTTCTTGATTTTTTGCTTGCTACAAAAAATGAAAAACCTGAAGAAGTGAGGTGGTTGTGCGAAGTGGGCTGCACCCCCACTTGCAACTGAGGATCCGCACACCCATATTAGACAGCGACTTATTGGACATTCCTAGACCTTCCCAATGGACTCAAAAATGTTAGCATAGGTTCCTTGGTGTTGGTGAGATGTCTCATTGAATTGACTATATATGCTCTAGTTCCCAAAAAAAAAACAGTAATTTGCAAAGAGGTTTTGAAAAACTTGGAAGTTTCATTTGGAACTTTGTCTATATTGGGACTTGAAATTTACCATAGAAGGTTGAATTCAAGATCCAAAACAAATTTAAATCAATCCAAAATCAGAGTCAACTTTTGTATTAACTAACCAAAATATATTCATACTTGTAACTAATACTCCCTCCGTCCCATTTTATGTGTCCATCTTTCCTTTTTGGGATGTCCCAAAATTGTTGTCCACTTTCCTAAATTAATATATAAATTTTACTTAGTTTCCCAAACTACCCTTCCTTGCAATCAACACCAAAACAAAACAAAAAAAAGAAAGTGCAATGATTATGGGCAATTGTGGAAAGTAGTTGTAGATTCTTTTTGTCCCCTTAAGTAGTTGGATTCCCCAAGATGGACACATAAAATGGGACGGAGGTAGTAAAACTTGATACACATTGTTGAGACCATTATTTATCAACTTTACCTTTCGGAGCAATTGACAATGTAACATGATATCTGTTAGGTATTCGGAGAGTACAATGTGGTAGTCCTACATGTTACCCTGGATCCAATAAGAGTGCCTATAGTTAGGGGTGTTCACCTAGCGGTTTTTGCTAAGTTTAGCAGAACCCGTCACCCGAACTGACTATGTCTGGGGTTGCATAATTCTCACTCGCCTACCGAACTGAACCGTATAGTAGATGGGACCCTACCCTAGACCCACAAATAGTAGGATCTGTGTTGCATGTAAGTTGGTCCCACCACCCCCAATATCCACTCTGATTGTACCATAAAGGATTATTGCCAGGAGGCACACTCCAAGTACCTAAAGTTTCTCCTGGTTCTAGTAGGTCTTAATTTCAAGTGTACTCCTCCATTCAACCATGCATCGCGCTACACTCTATTGCTATCTATATTATGTCAGAGTTCAGGCTTCTACTCCACTTCGTTGGAGTCTGTAACCTCTCCACGTGAGACAGTATAATAAATATTGATAAACATTATTGAGTCTATTCTCTAAGCTTTTGAGCAAATTAATAACTAAACAACTGTAGCTATATTTGCAATTTTACCACAGGACATTGTGGTGGGTGGGACAGACACAATATCTACAACAACAGAATGGGTCATGGCAGAGCTTATACACAACCCACAAATAATGAAGAGATCACAAGAAGAGTTAGCATATGTGGTAGGATCAAACAACGTAGTCGAAGAGTCTCATCTGCCCAAATTACGCTATTTGGATGTAGTCGTGAAGGAAACATTCCTATTACACCCTCCGCTCCCTCTCCTAGTTCCGCGATGTCCAAAACAATCTTGCACAATGGGTGGATACACAATACCGAAAGATTCAATGGTATTTTTGAATGTTTGGACAAGGCAGAGAGATCCCGAGGTTTGGGACGATCCACTTGTGTTCAAGCCCGAGAGGTTTTTGAGAGATGGTAACAACTTCAACTATTCTGGAAACAATTTACATTACCTTCCATTTGGATCTGGAAGAAGGATATGTGTTGGAATACCTCTAGCTGAGAGATTGGCTATGTGTGTATTAGCTCCACTGTTGCATTCATTTGAGTGGGAGTTGCCAAAAGATGAAGAGTTTGATCTTTCTAAGAAATTTGGAATTGTTAGGGGTACGTTCATCGGTCGATCCGGTCGTTTTTTCTCGGTTTTGACACATGAAAAAAACGACCAATAGACCCCATTGGTTGCTATTCCCACCAAAAGGTTGTCTAGCTTGGAGCTGATCTATACATGATACTAACTGTTGTGAGTACTAAGCAGTCTAATATTAGTGTGTCACTTCTTGTATCAGCTTGTTCTTGGATTACCATTATAAATGTATAGGTAGATAAATAAGGTGCCTAATAAGAATCATATCTAAAGTTGTAATGTGTTCTTTCCATCACCATTTTCAATCAGACATATATAAAGGAGCCTGCAAGGATGTCTAGAAGTTCTCTGAAGTGGGAATTTCAGAGAATGTTAGGAGTATATAATAGACTTAGATTATTTATCAATTTTGCATCAGTTATGTAAAATCCTCTTAATTTGCTGATACGAATATTCCATTAGATGTAACACAGATTGATTGTTTCCTTCTTTCTCTCTTTTTTTTTTTTTTTTTTTTTTTTTATGACATTTTAAGAAAGTGCCTAATGGTCCAAAATTGTAATGGGATTGTACGTGAAGCTTTCCAACTTTAATTTACCAATGAAAATACTAGAACATGGGCCACATGGCCACTGTTTATAAAGCACCAAAAAAAAAAAAAAAAATGAAAGTGAAAGTGAGAAATGATGTCATGATCTGCAGAATCTGCACTATATAGGTAGTGATGTCTTCATAAACTTAATGAACCAAAATTTGGACAACCAAAAAATTACATGTTACATAGCCATGAAGCAAGCAATTAAAAAAATAATAATACTAAAAAAGAAAAAGAAAAAGAAAGTAAGATCCACTTGTTTTATTGTACTCATTATCTGCTCTGGACAACTTGATTGATCTCTTGTCAGTTGTCTCATTATAATTGATGGCAACAATTTTTGTATTTACTTCTTAATATCCCATGAATCTACTTTTTGTGACTTTGAGAATCTGCAAGTTGTTCTCTCCTGATTTTAACTCCTCAATGGATGGGCCATGTAAGAAGGGCAAAAGTCTATAGAATTTGAACGCAGTTGTGTCACGGATTCACCTATATTAGGATGCATGGGTGAGATACGAAAACAGAAATGAAAAGGCAAACACAAGAATCACTAGTAAATTTTACGCGACTACGAGACTTTTACTAAGAGCATAACGCTATGATTGGGAGTTTAGGAGAGAAAAGAAAAGAAGAGAAATTCGTAAGGAGAGAAAAGAAGATAAAAGAAATGATGGTGTTTTCTTTCATCTTGATTGGGAGTTGAGAAGAGAAGAGAAGAGAAAGTAACTTTCTTTCCCGTTGATTGCAAGTTGAGATGAAAAGAAAAGAAAATAAAATAAAGTTACCATTTTACCCCCACTTAGATAGAATTATAATTAGGTAAGACTACTAATCTAGAAGGCTATAGTGGGTATTAAGAAATATTAATTAATCCCTATTTTCTTTTTTCTCATTTTCTTCCCAATTTGGAGAGAAAGAAATTGAAAGAAAGTAGGGGCTAGTTTCCAACGTATAATAGTTTAGGTTAATTCTACTTTAGTCTACTCTAATATTTAACAAAATACATTATCCTTCCTACTTCTATTTTTAGCCCAACCAAATATTGTAAATCCAAACAAAAAAAATACATTATGTTAGTTCAATAGTAATCTAGTCCATCCTAAATATTTTGTCCAACTCATTTTCTTAATTCACCCCTCTCAATGTTTTTCAAAAAAACATGTATATACAATTTATTGGCCTAACTGTAAATCAACCCACCTAAAATATTTATTCCATCAATGTTCCTTAGTACTTCTCAATTTATTCTATAGGCTAATGCTATTGTGAGAAGCTTCTCACATGAGAAGGCGGGCTTTAACCGTTGGATGAGCATCTAGCCATAAGATTCTCTCCAGATTCCTGGGAATCTTAAAATTAGATACTCATCCAACAGTTAAAACTCGTTTTCTCATGTGAGAAATTTCTCCCAATAGCATTGCCCTATTCTAAACCCAAATTATTTTACTATCACTCAAACTTTACAAATTATGAGAAACGATCAACCCTTATCATGAATTTAAAAAATAATAAATAATAAATAATTCAACCTAAAAATATGAATAAATAGACTCAAAAAAATTATCTAGTAAAGGCTACCCCAAACCCCATATATATTTATCATTATATACATGTCCATTCAGCACCAGGCCCGACCCTGCCCTAAATAAAAATCCTGGCTCCTTTCCATTTATTTATCAACTTCAAAAACTAGATACAGCACTTAATTTGGGTTTCAAATAATGCCACATACACATACCGGCGTCCTTAAAAGGATGAAAAATAATAATAATAATAATAAATAAGTGCAAGTGCATCAAGCTGAATCAGCAGCATTGCATGTTGGTAGGTCCTTTTGGAGGTTAGGTGGGGTCCTGAGAATAGGATTGCTCTCAAAGAAGTTGACAGGCTTCAGATCAAAGCTTGAAGATACAGTTGGCATTGTAGGAAAGTCCTCTTGACTTGGTATGTGATGAAACCCTAATGTGTACCACATTACTATGTCCTTATTCTCAATTGCCCTGTTCCTGCAAAACCAATTCAGTTATATACGACTGTTAGCCATTTCAACAATCAACTTGGGACCTGTTTGGTAATTAAGATTCATAACTATTACGTTACGAAAGTCAATTAGTTTTGCAAAATCTACGGAGATGCACAATAATTGCATGGAAGTCCGTGTCGATCTAGTGTCACTCTTAAAACAAGTTTGTTGTCAATCCAACCTATGTGAGTTAGGACAGAGAAAATGAGAGTGAGATTGAAGTTTATCCTATTTATGCATTCCCAATCTTGTTAAAAGATTACGATTTTATTATATTTTTTCCGACTAAGTAAAGGCTGTGATTTTGTTGTGGATATAAACTTTCAAGGCATGTTCAGGAAAGCAAAAAATATGATCAAGTCGGTCTCAATCTCACTTTCAGTATGGTTCTATATAAACCATCATGTTAATTTGACAAAATAACGCATTTCAAGAGTGAGATCGATCACAAACTTCTAACCATTAGTAGTGCAGAAAAGCGAAATATATGATCAAGTCCATCTCAATCTTACTTTGAATCTGGTTCTATATAAACTAACATCATGTTAATTTGACCAAAAATAAATGCATTTTAAGAGTGAGATTGATCAGGATCTCCTATCCATTAATAGTGCATCAACCAAACATTTGACTATATTAAACAAGATCACAAGGATGGACCCAGAGGGGGGCAAGCAAAGGGGACCACCCCCTCCTACATTTAAAAAAACCTTGTATTCATACTAGTTTTATGCACAAATATGCTTTGTGTGTATACTCACCTCCCTAATTGTTTTCAAAATTATTAAGCTCGCCCCTAAGCTTTTGCTCGCCACGTCCCTGGGTTCACTTATCAACCGTATGTACAATTCTCACTCTCAGACCAATTCAATAATCCACCCTACGAAAGAACGAATGCTTCATAAAAATCATACCTTTCAGACCATACCGCGAGAGTGTCTTCACCCTGACTCTGGAAAACAAAAAGCCCACCCGCCCATTGCTCTGTTTGGTTGTAAGGAGTGACCCATATTTGGTTATCCGTGAATGCACCTCGCTTCTGTGGAGGATCATCCAGGTCGAGCAAGCTCGCAGCCGTGCCTGCCGGAACCAATTTGTACCCGACCGGGTTCCCGACCCGGGTCTTCTTAGATGGATTGATCACATGGAATTCGGATGGGTCATAGAGCTTGAGCTTAACTTGCGCATCCTTCTCTGTCTTAGCCACCTTCCTCACAGCTTTCAAGTAACTCCTCCTAGGTGACTCTCCAGGAGAAGTCCGCTCCGTCTGGAGATTTACATTCACAAATGAGTTATTAGAGCCGTCCACGTCCATATCAAGATGGAAAGTGATGTAGTGATCGTGGATCACACCGATCACATTTTCCGATAAGAGAGTGCCGTAGAGGTTCTCTTGTTGGTTCACTTGGTTCATGTTCACATAAGGGGTGCCTTTCACCATCAAAATTCCGCTGAGTCCAACTTGTGATTATAAAAATAGTCGAAATATATTACAACTCAATACTAAAATGCATAATCTATATAGCCTTTCACCATTATAATCCAACCAAGTCTTATCATATAATTATTACGGCATCAAAATATAAAAATATTAATTTAAAAATGTACAACCCAAATATTAATTTAAAAATGCACAATCCAAATAAGTTCCAGAAATGTAAAATTGCTGAGAACCATAGCGCTATTGTTTAATTCCAAAATTTGTTATCCAATGTGGGATGGTCTTAGAATAGGGTACGTACCGTCCATGGGACAACTAAATAGCAAATTAATGTTATTTGCTTCCTAGGAATAAAAATTCATTGCATTTAAATGTGACTCTGCTGGCACCATATTTGTTACCCAATTTTGCCAATTTTTTGGGATCAATAGAATTAGGGTATGTTTGATAACACAATTAAGTGGTAAAAATGAAAATTTTTAACCTTTTTTTAGTGCTTTTCATAACATACAATTTAACCGAAAAAGTAGCCAAAAATCTACTGACAAAATCAAATGAAAAGACTCGATCTACTGAAAGGGAAAAAAAGAAAAAAAAAACACTGAGTGCAATTTATTTTAGTAATTGAAACACTGCTTTGAATATTAGAAATTCAACTGTTTAAAATATTAAGTACTTAGAGTTCAACACTTAATTTTCAACTCTATCAATCAATCTTAACTCTTCTAGATATGACCATTAATAATTGTTTGCATCATTCACTTATAATCTAGTGTACCAATTTGAGCCACTAAAAATGAGTAGATGGACCATCAATGTCATGAAAAAGTACTTGTGCAATTAGGAATCCATTATGTAACACAATTTACCTCTGAATTGAAGAAGATATTTAGCTAAATTGTATGAATTTTCCCTTGAGAGGTCTTTTCAAACTTTCTGAGATCAAACCTTCACAATGACTGATAGTGAGAAGTTTGATAAAAAAAAAAAACCACTAACCTTGACTCTAATTAGTCCATCTGTCTGAAATTCCCAATCTACAATATAATCGTAGTTTGCGACTGATGCTGCCATTCTCACCACTAACGTCACTTTTGGCCTCACCTCTCGGATCTGCCAAAATGTCCAAACAAAACAGTGATCAATTAAAGGTATCGACAAGTCATGGAGGTAACAACTTCAATAAAACATAAATGTATACATGTGATGTGATGTGTGTATGCAAACAAATCAAAACTATGTCACAAAACAATCTTCTATACGTGGAGGGTAGACTTTTCCTTTCGGTTCGGTTTAATTTTTAGTTAAATTAATCAATTTTAATCCAGTTTAGTATAAAAATTTTGTTTGATTTGATTTGATTTGATTTGATTTGATTTTTAATATCACATAAAAATTTTGAAAAGCGATCAACCCAATCGGTTTACTTAGGATATAGGAAACCACTGTACATATTTTTTGGATTTTTATCAGAAATGTTCCAATTTTGTCATGTGAAGTGTTTTCGGTCCCTTGAAGTTCCACTCAAATGTGCATGTTATTATTTTTTTTTCGTTAACATGAGTTGATCGTTAATTAATTATAATTTGTAAAGCTCGGATTAATAGTACAATTATTTCGGTTAGACTTAATTAAGAACTAATAGAAAATGTGTGTTGAGGCATATATTTAAATTTGACTGGATTACAATTAGATCAGTACATATTATATATTAATTTAAGTTGGAATGAGCTAATTTAAGAAATGTGAAGAACATATGTTGGGCTGAATATATAGGACAGACTTAATTACCACAAGACCAAAAAATTACATTTGAAACTAAATTTTTCTAAAATTTGGGTGGGCTACAATTCAGCCCTAGGTTCGCCCTTAACTATCCATTTTTTTTCAAAATTTAATATACACACATATATATATATATATATATATTCGTGCTTTAGCTCTAGGACACATCAAAAATCAAGAATAGAAAAATTTTGAACACAAAAAGTTCATTTGATAAAACTGAAAATTAAGTATTGAAAATTACGTAAGTGTTGACTTTTAAGTATTTAAAATTTTAAGCGATTGAATTTACAATATTAAAAACAATGTTTGAACTACTGATATAGATTGCATTTAATGACTGTTTTCAGTATAATCTTTTCACTTAAACTTTTAAACATTTGACCGTTTTTTCAATTAAGTGATATATTATCAAACACGTTGAATAAAAATAAATTTATTTGGGCTATCGAACATACTAAGATTTTTACAAAAATTGGCCAAACACGGCCTAAGTAGTATCAAAACGTAGATCTTACCTTCACGAGTTCAAATCTTGAATTTGGTGAAAAACTGACGGACGAAAGGTCACCGATCGTCGTCGCAAAGCCTATGGCAACAATCTCCCTTTTCTCTCTCCTCTCTCTAGATATTTATAAAGTTTTGGAGAAATGAAATCTTATCCTCCACTATTTATAGAAAATCTTCTCGGAAATCGTGTTTACTCCCCGCAAGTTCTCAAAACTTCTAGTAAATTCCTGAAACTTCACCTACGTCCATTTTATGCCTTTACGAGTGAAATTTATAAATTTCAGAAGTTTCCGACTAAGTCTCGTTTGGGTCCAAAAATAACGTCCAAAAACTAAATCATGTGGAATCTCTACACCACCTACCTTCTTATTTAACGTGTCACTCACGTTCTCACCACAATTCTCAAAACGATATATATAACAATATTGAGATTACCAGAAACTATACTACACAGGTATAATTCACTATTCACAAAATAACACATAAGTCAAATAACATTTAAATCATATAAATGTCATTTACTCGTGCCAATGAAAATCTCAATTACCAATTTCCTCGTGTCCTTACTGACACCTCACCGTTGACTACAGTCAACCACTTATCCTCATTTATCATATATAAATGATAATTCATAAAATTTCATATCATTCATGATAAAACTATGAAATTCTGGAACGGGCATGACAACTCTCCCCTCCAAAAAGGAAGTTTGTCCCCAAACTTATACCTCATACGTTGAACAGGTACGAATACTCATTCCTTATGTCTTCCTCATTTTCCCACGTAGCCTCTTCCACCGTGTAACTACGCCACAATACTTTTACTATCGGAATCGTCTTAGTTCTCAAGACTTGCTCTTTTCGATCTAGAATCTCTACTAGTTGTTCCACATAAGTCAAGTCTCTCTGAATCTGCAGCGGTTCAGGTACAATGATCTTACTCGTATCAGTCATACAACATCTTAACATAGACACGTGAAACACGCTGTGCACAAATGATAACTCAAGTGATAAAACCAATCGGTAAGCCACCGGCCCTACTCTCTCTAGAATCTCAAATGGTCCTATGAATCTTGGGTTAAGTTTCCCTCGCTTTCCGAATCGGACAATGCCTTTGGAAGGTGATACTCGTAAGTAAACAAAGTCACCTACTTCGAACGTCATCGGTCGCCGTTTCGAGTCTGCATAACTCTTATATCGGCTCTGAGCTACCTTGAGTCGCCTTGAATCAACTTCACTTTCTCAGTAGTCACCTATATTAACTCAGGTCCTAGTAACTTCCTTTCTCCAACCTTAGTCCAACAAACCGGCGATCGACATTTACGCCCATACAAAGCTTCATATGGTGCCATACCAATACTTGA
The DNA here is from genome assembly GCA_033977485.1 of Hydrangea macrophylla. Taxonomy (NCBI): domain Eukaryota; kingdom Viridiplantae; phylum Streptophyta; class Magnoliopsida; order Cornales; family Hydrangeaceae; genus Hydrangea; species Hydrangea macrophylla. The sequence continues at coordinate 98,876,170 of CM066995.1, forward strand.
CTGAAACCCGTTGTTATACGTAAATTCAATCAATGGTAGGTGTTTCTCCCAATCACCCCCAAAATCCAATACACACAATCGTAACATATCATCTAATGTCTGAATCATACGCTCCGACTGACCATCGGTCTGAGGATGAAATGCGGTACTGAAACTCAACTTCGTACCCATAGCAGTCTATAGACTTCCCCAAAACCTTGATGTAAAACTACTATCACGATCTGATACAATCACCGCTGGAACCCCATGGTAGTCCTACAATCTCTTTCACATATAACTCCGCTAACCTTGCAGGCTTAGTCGTCTTGATCGGTAGAAAATGGGCTGACTTGGTTAATCGGTCAACTATAACCCAAATCTTATCATTCTTATTGAATGATTGTGGAAATCCTGAAATAAAGTCCATCATAATCTCATCCCATTTCTATTCTGACACAGATAAAGGTTGTAATAATCTGGCAGGTACTTGTCTCTCTGCTTTCACTTGCTGACATGCCGAACATTCAGAAATATACTTAGCGACTTCACGCTTCATACCCTTCCACCATAAGTTTTCTCGTAGGTTCCGGTACATCTTGTTACTCCCTGGGTGCACTGAATATTTCGTGCTGTGAGCCTCCTCCAAAAGTTGTTCCTTCATGTCTTTCATATTCGGTACACATTACCGATTCTCAAACTTTCGAATTCCTTATTCTAATACCAAACCAGGTTGCTTTCCCAAAGGTATCTCGTCTCTCATTCTGCATAAGTAGACATCGTTAAACTGCTCTTTCTTGATCTCATCAATAATATCTGGGTGTGCTATGATCGCCATCATTAAACCACCACTAGTCTCTGGAATTACATCCAATTCTAATCGTTCCATCTCCTTTACCAATTCTTTTTGTTGAGTTAGTTCGTCGGCTAAGTTCCTTGTCGTTTTCCGGCTTAGGGCATCGGCCACCACATTAGCCTTTCCCGGGTGATACTCTATCGAAAGATCGTAATCCTTCATCAATTCTAACCATCTTCTCTATCTCATATTCAAATCTCGGGTGAAAATGTATTTCACTACACCATTTGGGCCTATTTGTAACGGTTTTTAACCGTTACAAATAATTTTAGTAACGGTTTTTTTCCATCACAAATTGCCCGTGGGGAATATTAGTAACGGATTTAGTAACGGTTTATAACCGTTACTAATTTATTATTTGTAACGGTTAAAACCGTTATTAAATATAATAGTAACACTCTTTTGATTCCACTTTTGACCGTTAGTAATGGAATTTGCAACGATTATAACCGTTACTAATGTTTAGATTTGTAACAGTTACAAACCGTTACTAATTGTAATAGTAACACTCTTTTGATTCCACTTTTAACCGTTAGTAATGGAATTTGCAACGGTTATAACCGTTACAAATTTTCTGCACTATAAAAAAAAAAAAAATTTATATGCTCCCCAAATTTTTTAAATTTTTTTTGCACCTAATTAACAAACATGATAATCCATACAAAACACAAAATTAACATGCTCAATCTACACCAAACACAACAAAAACAATCCATAGTAATCGTAATAAGTAAGATCCAAAATATTTCATGTTACAAATCTTTATGTTTATACCCAAGTTTTTAGTCTTAACTACATTACATCTTACACATGAAATTAACTCAAAAGAAAGATAAATACACATCTCTTTGCCCGTACCCAATTTCATTAACTTAACTTTTTACAATTTCTTCAATATCTTCCTTCTTCACTAGTCTTGAAATTGTCGACATTGAACCTTTAGTCATACAAAATCTGCAAAAAAAATAAAAAAAAATAAAAAATGAATAAATAATAGCAAAAGCAAACAGTTGGGGTTGAGGAAGACAATGAATAATATTTAAAATACAAATAGTTCCGAGCACAAATTTCCTTTTAGTGAAAATATATAACCCACTTTAATCTCCATGAATAATATTTAAAATGCAAATAATGGTTATTAAATAAATAAACCCCGTTTTCGGGTCGTGAAGTTACACTAAGGTTCGGGGATCTTGGTACGGAAAAGGAAGGAACCCAAAAGAGGATTAAAGCACGTACCCTTTTCCTCCCTACCCGAAGGTAGGCCTCTACTTAGCATTTTTTTAATTAATTGAGAAGGACGTGTATCCCACATAATATTTTCACCACAAAAGCATTTTACGTATAGTAGTCATAAAAGTCAAGAACAAGATAAAGAAAATATAGTAACAATCAACATCATATAGAAGTCATATAGCGCACAATCATGAAATACATACTAGAAGATGTCATACATTGAATCAAAGCGAGCCACAATTTATATAGGGAAGTAAACGTGCAATGTCATCCAAATTAACTATGAAAAGGTTCTAACACATATAATCAAGTAAGCAAGCCTAGAGCTAAAAGGGGCGTATAAAGAGTTTACCTAAACACGGCATCTAACATGGAGGATAACTAGGCATAACAAAAGGCCTAATCAGCATGGCAATTCACACAACTAAAATAGAATATTAAAAATAAAACATAAAATAGGCAATACTTGAATTAAAAGTAATAAATAAAGACTTGAAAGTAAGAGTTTAAGGGATAGTGGACCATACATAGCCTCAAAGAAATAAGAGAAGAGGTTAGTAGACATGACAAATCAAACATTAGGAAACAAAATAAACATGAATTAAGCAAAAGAAGGGTTGAATGGCTCTTACATAAGCCAAATAACAGTAACAGAGGATTAGTAACAAAATGTCAGAATCGTTGCATCATGAGAGATTATTCAATCGCCTAAGCAAATGAATTCAATAAATCAAACCCTTTTACAAAGGCATAAATGATTTCGACAATTCCAACCAAAAATCACAGTGATATTTCAAGAAGTTTAGAAGACAAAATGGTAAACATAATTGCCTTTTTGAATAGATAAACCTAAATAGCTTCAATCTACATTTGTACCAAAAACTAGTTCTGGACTAATGGCATCATATTAGTTACAATGACATTGAAAACAGAATCAAAGCTGTGTCACATATCCTTGTATATTTTAGTTCTTTGAGTATCAAGATTTACGAATACATATTATGAGAAGTTAGCCATGTATTTTTTAAAATCCTTGTATTAAATTCCCCAGTTATATTGCACAAGTACAAAGTCACATTATGTGATCTATATATCTAATTGTCTAGTTGGTTTCTCTTATTTCCCGCCAACACAATTAATGCTGATAGGAATTTTATTAGAGATGAAAAGAAAAGTGACAGGAGTATAACAAGTGCTTCCTAGTATACTATTTCCGCATTCTTTTTTGTCATACGAGAAGTAGAAAAAATTTCAAATGTTTGTATAGAACTTAAAAAAAATACAATAATAAATCAAATTTTCTTTTGCCTACTAATCTTCCACTCAAATCAAAACAAAGTAACAAACTATTAAAAAACTATTATGTTTTACTTAAAGTATCTTCTACTTTCCCTCACTGGACCCATTAACCAGATGGAGCCTAAATGTTCAAGTAGTGCAAGATCCTTGATTAATTACCAAAATCAAAATGGAAAACTAGATAGATTTGATTAGCAACAACTTGACTTTATTCAAAAGTGCTTCCATCTAGCAAACAAACAGTTTGCTTATTGCCTCAGAAATGATCGATGGCTTAAAGAAAAGTACAAATGGGGGGATGGTATTCAAAGTTGATTTTAAAAAGGCATATGATAGTGTTGATTGGGGTTTTTTAAATACTATGTTTGTCAAAATGGGATTTGGTTCGAAATGGAGGGCATGGATGTTGGAGTGCATTTCAATGGTGAAAGTTTCAGTTCTTGTCAACGGTTCACCGACTGAACAATTTTCAATGGAGAGAGGGTTACGCCAAGGTGATCCTTTATGTCTTTTTTTTGTTTAATATTGTGGTTGAAGGTTTGAATGGTATGATTCGTAAACCGGTCATATGTAAATTCGAAGCTAAACTCTCATCATGTCATTTCTTGTCCATAGGAGGGCGTGTGACACTGATCAAGTCTGCACTGAGTAGTTTGGCTCTTTATTTCTTCTCTCTCTTCCGAGCTCCATTAGAAGTGATTAACAAACTCAAAATGATTCAACGTCGTTTTCTATGGGGTGGGTGCATTGAGAAAAGGAAAATTCACTAGGTTGATTGGAGAACGGCGTGCCGGAGCAAAGCTTATGGGGATTGGGTATCGGTAACCTGGAAGTTAAAAATAAACGTTTGATTTCATTAGTGGTTATGAAGGTTTGGGAATGAGAACAACTCCCTGTGGAAAAAGGTGATATGTAGCAAATATGCCCTCAATCTAAACAATCCTTTCGTTAGAATTCCATCCAAAAAACCGACTTTTCACTAAACGTTCAGTGAAATCCTGACGATTAATGAAAAGTCCATAAATATAAACTGATACCCCCAACTAAAAGTCCCAATCCAATAAATCTAAATGTAATGATTAATCTTTTTGGAAAGTGTGTGTGAATTGTTTATTTCAAGAATAGATTGGGTCCAACCAGGGTAAGGCTGCGTACAATTGACCCAATGTGGTCCAACCCTTCCCCGGACCCCGCACTGTGGGAGCTTCGTACACTGGGCTGCCCTTTTATTGGGTCCAACCAACCGTACTTTTTCCATTATAACTAGGAAAGGTAGGAGCCACTTATTATCTTTCCAAAAGTGTGACAGATTGGGAGAGGGAAGAGAGAAATGGTGATGAATTGCTTTTTTATCCTTGGCAGTTGGCAACTATGGCACTCAATTGGATTTTCTTTCCTTCTATTCAACCTAACATAATATGGAAAATCACCTTTCCTTTTATAGGGATACCTATTCCATCAATCCTCTTTTTCTCTCATCTACTTTATCATCCTGGTAAAAAATGAAACATTACTTTATCTCAAGTTCGGAATCGCAGAAAACTTGGCGATTGAACTATGCGGGTCTATGCGATACTAATTTTTTGTTCTATCATAGTTTTTTTTATCTGTTTGTTTATTGGGAATTTGAGCTTTGTCTGCGGTTTCTCTCTAACCAATTTTTGCTCCAATTCCTTTGCAGATTCCATGAGGGATAGAAAAAGGAAAGAGAAAAAAAAATTCCTCTTATCTATGCATAAACAAAACAAGAAGTAAAAAGTCCTCAATAAAGTAGAACTGAAAATTTGGAAATGGCATATACAACTGAAGATTTCTACTATTTTTATCCTATTCTATATTTCCTGCAAAAAATTCATAACTTCTTCAATGTAAAGATCAAATAGGACAGATCTATTGAACAAACTAAACATCAAAAGTTACAATTCACTAACTAACTCTACTGCTATGAGTGCATTATATGATAGGGTTAAATTCAAACATTCAAATGAACTGGTGAGCTACACTATACCCAAAGAGGCATTTTCACAAACAGTTGCAATGCAAAAACAACATTATAGTAAAAAAAAAAAAAGAGCACAACAAACTGAAAAGGCAGACAAAGAGTACTGATTAATGATGATAGAAAGTTTTGGTAATGAAACAACAAATAAAGGGAGTGAATTTGATAAACAGTGACTGATATGTCCAGAAATATTCCATAGCGGTCCAACCGCCACGTGGTCATCCGAGGGCCCGGGAGTTCGGGATAGGAGCCTAGGGCCCACAGTCCCGGGGCGTCCGGCTGTGCTTATCCGAGATACCCGCAGCTCGGGTGCCAGGCATGGTGGAGCTCCAGGAGATGCGGGATGAATCACGTTTCTTTCCATCCCTGTGCGATCGTATCTCTATCAAGGGAATCGATAGTTTCCTAAACGACTTAGGAAACTCTCCAAATATTGTACAAATCTATTGTAATTGGGTTATGCTTCCTAATCTAATAAACTTGCCATGTAAGGGTGGACTCTTGCGCCTATAAAAGAGCCTACCTCCCCTCATAGAAGGGATCCGAATACCAATTCTCTAAGTACATCTGCATATATTAGAGAGCTTATCAATATATACACGCATACACCCGGCCGGTATTACTGGTAGTGCCGCCCACAACTGTCGGCTCACCAGGCCTGCCGGTGATCTGCTAGTGAACGCGCCCAGACGCAACCGTGGACGTAGGTCACCTCATTAACGGGGCCGAACCACATACAAATCCTCTGTGATCTTGTTTTCTTCCTAATTTGCCCTAACCAATTCTTGGCATCATCAGTTTGGCGCCGTCTGTGGGAACCGATACAGTTTTCTCATCAACAAAAAATTTTTGACTGATTAACATGCCTCCCAAGAAGGGTAAGAAGACCGCCACTTCAACCGGTCAGGAGGACCAACAGATCGAGATACGGGCGAGCTCCATGACCTCCGACCAGGTCACAGCCGCCCTGGAGCGGCTCTTGGAGGGCCAGATCCGGACGCAACAGCGAATAGAGGCGCTCATGGCCCAGCATGAAAAAGTGGTCGAGGACCCCAAGAAAGGCCCTTCGTCGGAAAAGCGGCCTGAAAAGAGCACTTCCAGTAAGAGGCCTGCCCGGAAACGCGGGAAAACCAGATCCGCTCCAGGGTCCCAACTAAATCGGGAAAGCCAGGCGGAGGGAGAACGTAGCCAGCCCACCAAGCGCCCGCAAGAGGGACCTCGGTACGTTCCACGCCGAGCGCGCCGAGCGGAGGACGCCCGGATCCTCATCGAACGGCGACGGGCCGCAAGGGGAGAAGCATCCGGACGAAAAGTCAGGGAACCAGTAGACGATCCGCCCGCCCTAAGCCGGGATGATCTTAGGCACAGGTTATCCCGAACTCGCAGTCGAGTACTATCCCCAAGATCGACGCGCTTCGAGGACGAGGCATCATCGTCTGACCCTCCTTACTACTCAGATGCAGAGAGGAGGACCGGGCGCACTGACGTCAAGGCCCAGGTCGAGGAGCTGCAGCAGCAGATTGAGAGGCTTAACCGCAAATCCGGCCACGACCTTATCAATACAGAAACAGAGTCGCCCTATACGGCCCGGGTGACACAGTTCCCAATCCCGCGGAAGTTCAAGCCCCCTCACCTCAGCTCATACGACGGCAAGGGGAGTCCAGTGGACCACATCCGCACTTATAAGGCGCAGATGGCACTGGTCACTACCACGGACGAGCTGCTATGCCTGGCATTCCCCAGTACTCTAAAGGGATCAGCCGCACGATGGTTCCATGCTCTGAAGTCGCAGACGGTTGACGACTTCAAGACCCTCGGCAAACTCTTCATCAGTCAGTTTGTCGGGATGTTGGACCGGTCGCAGCCAGACACCCAGCTGCTAGCTGTCAAGCAGCAAAGGGGGAAATCTTTAAGGGAATACGTAGATCGTTTCAACCAGCAGAGGCTCTTGATTTGCAACCTCAATGAGACCGCCGCTATCATGGCTTTCTGCTCGGGAGTTCAGCACACCAAGGTGGCCACGTCTTTTCATCGCGATCGACCGGCAACCCTGGTGGAACTCTCGGAAAGAGTAGGGAAGTACATAGACACCGAAGAGATCCTGAAGGCAAAGCGCGCCAGCCAGACAGGAGACGAATCCCCAAAAGCAAAGCGCAAACGCGAGGGATTTGAGAAGGGCCCGGGAAAGAAGCCAAAGCAAGATCAAAGAGAGGCTAGGGGTCAGCCCCCAACAGCTTTTACACCTCTTTCCCGACCCATACATGAGGTGATGGCCGCCGCAGAGGCGCAGAGGTTGCTTCCGCAGCCTACCAAGCTCAGAGCCCCTCCCGGCAAGAGGAACCGGGAGAAGTTCTGCCGTTATCACAAGGATCACGGCCATGAAACGGAGGATTGCTTCAAATTGAAAATAGCAATCGAAAAGCTGATCGAGCAGGGCCATCTTGCCGAGTTTGTCACAGTGGACAGACAGCCCCGACAGGATGCCCGGGCTCCCGGTCAGCCCCCTCCACTGCTCGGCCACATCAACGTGATCTCCGGAGGAACATCTGGCGGAGGTGATTCACAGTCGGCACGGAAGAGGCACGCACGAGCATCCCGAGCGGATGTATGGCAGGTCCAATCCACCGGCCCCTCACCAACTGACGTTCTGACGTTCTCATCCGATGATGTACATGGCCTCCACTGCCCCCACGACGACCCGCTGGTAGTGACACTGTCTATAGCAAACTACATGGTCCAAAGGGTACTAGTTGACACGGGCAGCTCGTCGGATATAATGTTCGCAGAGGCATTTGACCAACTCGGGGTCGACCGAGATCGGCTCTGGCCAGTCGCTACTCCCCTGGTTGGATTCAACGGCTCTAGCACTCAACCACTCGGCACGATCGAACTCCCGGTACTCATGGGGACCTATCCACAACAGGTTTTCCTGCTCACCAATTTCGTGATAGTGGATGCCCCATCGGCCTACAACGTCATCCTTGGGAGGCCGACCCTCAACAGAGCACGAGCAGTTGTCTCCACATACAGCCTAACCGTAAAATTCCCGACTCCTCAGGGACCGGGATGCTTGCGAGGAGACCAGACCACGGTTCGGAGTTGTTATGTTAGCTCGTTGCGACGGGGGGCAATCACCGAGACTCTGAATGTCCAAGAAATGGATCCCCGGGACCCGAGGGACATGATAGGGCCGATGGAAGAATTGGAGCAAGTTGTGCTGGATCCGGAGCACCCGGATCGGACGATCAACGTAGGCGCATTGCTGGAGCCTGCCTTGAAAGGAAAATTGGTCCAGTTCCTGAAGCAAAACCAGGATGTCTTTGCTTGGAGTCATGAGGACATGCCCGGGATTGATCCCCGAGTGATGTCCCATCACCTCAATGTTAGCCCAGACTGTCGTCCGGTAAAGCAGAAGAGAAGGGGCATGGCGTCCGAGAGGCAAAAAGCTGTAAGTGAGGAGGTAGAGAAGCTACTAAAAGCTAGCTCCATCCGGGAGGTCCACTACCCCGACTGGTTAGCCAACGTTGTTCTGGTCAAGAAAAGCAATGGCAAGTGGAGGATGTGTGTGGACTTCACCGACCTCAATAAGGCCTGTCCCAAGGACTGTTATCCGTTACCCAGGATAGACCTCCTTGTTGATTCAACGGCAGGCCACTCACTCCTATCGTTCATGGATGCCTACTCGGGGTACAATCAGATCAGCATGTACCCCGGGGATGAAGAGAAGACAGCGTTCATCACCGACCAAGGCACGTACTGTTACAGGGTTATGCTCTTCGGCCTTAAGAACGCCGGGGCTACATACCAGCGCCTAGTCAACTTCATGTTCAAAGACCTTATCGGAAAGTCCATGGAGGTATACGTGGACGATCTCCTGGTCAAGAGCCGAGATGAACCCGATCACCTGGAGCCTTCAGCATTTTGAGAAAATTCAGGATGAGGTTGAACCCGGCCAAGTGCACCTTTGGGGTCTCATCCGGGAAGTTCCTCGGTCATCTGGTCAGCAGACGGGGAATAGAGGCAAACCCCGACAAAATCCAGGCCATCATCAACATGCGGTCACCTAAGTCAACAAAGGAAGTTCAAAGCTTAGCCGGACGGGTGGCCGCACTGAATAGATTCGTTTCCAGAGCAACTGACCGTTGCCTACCATTCTTTAAAGATCGGAGGAGTGCGAGGAGGCGTTCCAGGAACTTAAGAAATACCTGGCCTCTCCACCTCTACTCACGACACCTACGGCCGGAGAGGAACTATTCCTTTACCTGGCGGTGTCACCATCGGCGGTCAGCTCAGCACTTATTCGGGAAGAGCACGGTATACAGTTCCCAGTGTATTACACCAGCCGAGCGCTGCAAGGCGCAGAAAGCCGGTACTCCCGCATCGAGAAACTAGCCTTCGCTCTCATTACCTCGGCCCGAAGGCTCTGCCCTTACTTCCAGGCCCATGCCATCGTAGTACTGACAGACCAACCTCTCCGCAAAATTCTCTCTCGGCCGGATACATCCGGAAGGCTCGTTAAATGGGCTTTGGAATTGGAGGAGTTTGAGGTGACTTACCGGCCGCGGACGGCCATCAAGGGACAAGCCGTCGCAGACTTTCTGCTCGAGTTTACATATCCCGAAGACCCGGGAGAAGAACCCGAGCCTGCGGCCTTACCGCCGGGGTTGCAATCCGGCATCCCTACTTGGGTACTTCATGTCGACGGCTCCTCTAACCAACAAGGTGGTGGTGCCGGGATCATCTTGACTACCCCCGACGGAATCCAGCTTGAATATGCTTTGAGATTCGGGTTTCGTGCCTCCAACAACGAGGCCGAATACGAAGCCCTCCTGGTCGGGTTACAATTAGCCATTTCAATGAGTGCACAACAAGTTGAGAGCTACAGCGACTCTCAGCTCGTGGTTAATCAGGTAAACCAGGAATATGAAGCGCGGGAAGACAGCATGATAGCCTACTTAGCCCTCGTCCGGACGGTTTCCAAACAACTCCGAGGATTTTCTATCACTCGGATACCTAGAGAAGAAAACACCAGGGCCGACCGGCTTGCTCGCCTCGCATCATCAGCTGAGTCAGACTTGCCCGGGATAAGAATACAATTCTTACCCGAGCCGAGTGTGATCAACACAGGGGGCATGGAGGTTGACCCGGTTACTCTGGAAATTAGTTGGATGGATCCAATCGTGACATTCTCGACGACAGGAGGGCTCCCAAACGACAAAGAGGAAGCAAGGCGGGTCAAATACCGGGTGGCACGATACCATATCCTCGATGGTGTCCTCTATAGGAGGGGATTCACTATCCCGTACCTCCGTTGCGTGCATCCAACGCAAGTTCAGGCTATCTTGTTTGAAATCCACGAAGGTGTGTGCGGGAACCACGTAGGAGGCCGGACGCTTTCCAGAAAGGCCCTACTGCAAGGTTACTACTGGCCAACCATGGCCCGAGACTCGCAGGAGTACGTTCGGAGATGTGACAAGTGCCAACGGTACTCTCCAATGATAAACCAACCGGGAGAACTTCAGACCCCGGTCCATAGCCCCTGGCCATTCGCCCAATGGGGGATCGACATCGTTGGTCCCTTACCAACATGGAAAGGGCAGGTTAAGTTTGCTGTAATAGCCGTTGACTACTTCACTAAATGGGCGGAGGCCGAGCCCCTGGCAACAATAACCGAGAAGAAGATGGAACATTTTGTGGAAAGAAATATCCTTAGCAGGTTCGGTATTCCACGAGTCCTGGTTAGCGACAATGGAAGACAGTTTGATACACCCATCTTTAGACAGTTCTGCTCAGACTATGGAATACTGAACCACTACTCTTCTCCCGAGCATCCACAAGCTAATGGTCAGGCCGAGGTGACCAACCGCACGATCTTGCAGTCAATTAAAACTAGGCTGGAGGGAGCCAAGGGCCTGTGGGCCGATGAACTCCCAGCCCTCCTGTGGGCCTACCGTACCACACCCCGGGCAGCCACGGGCGAAACCCCATTTTCATTAACTTACGGTTTTGAGGCGGTAGTCCCCACAGAGCTCGGGCTGCCCACGTACCGGGTGGCTACTTTCAATTCCCAAGCCAACGGAGAAGCCCTCAGGACTGAACTAGACTTGGTGGAAGAAAAAAGGGACCAGGCCTATCTCAAGGTGGCAGCTTACAAGCAAAGGGTCTCGCGATACTACAATAGTAAGGTGAAGCATCGTAGTTTCCAGGTTGGGGACCTTGTTCTTAAAGCAGTGAACCAGTCAACCCGAGTTCCAAGCCATGGGAAGTTGGGAGCAAACTGGGAAGGACCGTATATAGTCACTCGGGTCAACCGACCAGGAACCTACTGGCTACAAAGTATGGATGGGCACGACCTCAATCACCCCTGGAACGTACAACATCTCCGCAAGTACTATCAGTAGCACATAGCTACGGGAGTCTAGTGTTATGAGGAGAATTCTTTTTGCGTAGCCTTGATAGGACAATTGTTACAGATTGTTATTTTTTGAATAAAATGGAAAGTTTGCTTTGAAACATTATTCCCTTCGGTACATCGGGCAATACACAAAAGACCTCGGGCCTAACCCCGAGGCACCAAAAGACCTCGGGCCTAACCCCGAGGCACCAAAAGACCTCGGGCCTGACCCCGAGGCACCAAAAGGACCCTGCAACCACCCATGTTCCAGGTCGGTTTCCTATGGTCGATCCCCAACACGCCCCCTCCTTAACAGGAGCCCTGGGGGCAAGAGGGTCCTACACCTAAACAGGAAATTAACTAAAGCTATGCTTAGGTCCAGCCGACGATGGGGCCAAACCCCTAGGTGGCCAGCGATGGCAAGCTTCAAACGCTCCTGCAACCACCCATGTTCCAGGTCAATTCCTTACAGCCAGGTGTTCCCGCGCACCCGCACACCCGCCTTAGCAAAATGCTTGGGGGGCAGGGGATAGAGGAAAATACTAAGGCCTAAGACAGGGAATTTCAACAATTGACTAGGTGTTCTGTGGGTTACGGTCCTAAAGCATTTGCTAAGGCAGATGTTAGGTTGGCCAAAGTCACACGGATACTAGCAAAAATTAGGTGCTCTGTGGGTTACGGTCCTAAAGCATTTGTTAAAGCAGATATTAAGGTGGCCAAAGCCATAAGGGTACTAGTAAAAGTTAAAGCACAGTGCAACAAAATTAATGGAAGGGCGACCTCGAGGGCCTTTGCATTAAATTAAATAAAGTGTACAGAGCATGGGGGGCAGTTGTAGTAGCCCCCCCAAAAAAAAAAACTACTACAAACAAATAGCAGGAAGGAGGGACCGGGGAGTCAGTCTTCCACATTGACCACGATATCGGTCTCCCCGGTCTGCTCCCCAGGAGCGGCAAGTCTTTCCTCCGCTAAAACCCCCTCTGGGGCAAGCACAGTGGCCCCGGCGATGACCACGGGATCTCCAGCGGCCGCCGGATCCTCGCCAGCAGCAGGAACTTCACCAGCAATAGGATCCTCTCCAATGTCCCAGTAGTCAGAGTCAATCCCCTCGTAGGCCGAAAGGACCCATTCGGGGTGGTCTCGGGCTACCCGCCGTTTCAGATCATCATAACCTTGGAAGAAGCCATCATCAAAAGCTCCTTCCAAGGCCGCTGCGGAAGGTGTCCCGGCAACCGCCTTAGCCTGGGCTTCGGCCGCCGCTACGAGAGCCCGGGCAGCTTCCAGTTCGGCTAAAGCTGCCGCCAAGTCCGCCTGAGCCGCCCCTAAGCTCAAGGCCAGCGACTTCGTCTTGGTTGTCTCCACGGCCAGGGCAGCTCTCGCTACGTGCAACTCTTTCCGCTCCTCCGAAAGGGCGGCTTCGGCGGCACTCACTTTCCCAGCCAGGGAAGAATGGACGGATTTAGATCCCGCGGCTATGCAGCCAACCTACAGCAGGAGAATGCAAATCGGTTAAAACAAGTAATGAGTATAGGGCAAGACCGCGTTGGAAGAAGAGCAGAAAGCTCACCAGGTGGGAAATGCTATATAGCCATCCTTCGAGCCCTTGAAGAGATAGCTCGGCACATGCCGACACCTGGCTCGGCGCAAGGCAGGGCTTTAACCTCTCCCGGGCCTCGTCATGCCCGCCCGAAGGCAAACCCGACGGAATACCAGCCCTGGGCACGGGCTCTTCAACAGCTGGCCTAGGGGAAGCTGATGTCCCCACGGGACTCGGACGGGTAGTCGTCCCGTGGCGAATGCGCCTGAGCGGGCGCTCGCCGCCTGAACCCTCAGTGGCCGGTCTTTTTCCTTGGGCGACGGCCACCCGAGTAGCAGTAGTGGCGGCGGCGGCAGCTTGTCTCTCCCGCAGCTGCTCCAAATTGCGCTTAGGGGCCATTTCTGCAGAAAACGGAGATCGCACGGTCAGACGTGCGGAGGGCAGAAATAATGCAAGTACATGGATAATGCATAGTACTCACCGGGGATGATGTGCGCGAAACTGGGGGCAGGTACAGGCGGCTCAGGAGAATAGGTAACGATAAATTCTCCCGTCCGTGACAACACGTTCCAGATGCTGGTGGGCAGCTCTGCTAGCTTCAGGATCCTGGCCTGGCACACCTCAGGAATCTCTGGGGGTTTAGTTGAGCCTACTGTAAACAAGAAATAAAAATAATCAGTAATCCACTGTGTTCCGAATAGGCCAAAGAAGCAGACAAAGTCGGAAGGGCAGTCTTACCCCTCAACTCCCTGACCCAGGATGTCCTCAACTAGATCCCCGGAGCCATGTCGCAGAGGCGAAGGGTAGACACCTGGAAAAATTTTCCCTTCCACCCTTTATTATTGCTGGGGCAGTTGTCGATGATTTTCCTGCCCGGACGGGCAGAAAACGAGAAAAACCCCAATTCATTATGCACAGGGAATGGTCGGTGTGCCCAGAGGAACTCCTGTAGGGTAAGCTCATACCCGAACGCTTGGGGCCACAATGATATGCACCCCATCAAGAACCTCCACCCATTGGGGGCCAACTGACCGGGAGCGATGTCGAGGAAGATCAACATGTCCCGAGCCACCGGGTGAAGCGGAAGTCGGAGGCCCGCTGCCATAGCATCCTCAAACAGGGTGACAAACCCTGACTGATATAGATGTGCGCCGCCGGTACTTACGGCTAGGGCGCAACCATCAGGGAGGGAGTACCTCTCCCTGATCCGGAGAAGGTCTCCCGAGCGCAGAACAGAGGAAGTAGACTCACAAGCGAAGACCATGCGGTCGGTCCTCTCAGGCAACTCGTCGCCCAACCCCCTCGAAACAGAGGCGACGGGGGCCTCCTCAGAAGACTCACTACTAGACAGACGAATGGGGATCCTGGCCCCACTTTGGTGGTCGGACTGGGACTCGAGGGGCTGGCCTAGGCTGGCGCCAGGGGACCCTGACCGATACTGCTCATTCTCCGATCTCGAAGATGAATTAAAGCCGGAGTGTTCCATCTCTGGCCCTCCAGCAGGAAAGAACTGACGCAAACGACGACTAGCGAAGGGATCGAAAACCCCAAGCCTGATGTACAGGGGGGGCAGAGTTACTAACCTGAATGGTAGCGAGTAGATGCTCCTCAACACCAGGTAGCACTCTCTCAGAACAACGCAAGGAACACCCGTTCGGTTCAGGTGAGTTAGGGTTCCACCGGACTCGAAAAATGCGCCGAATCTAAGGAGGAAGAAATCCCACTCCCGCTCAAACCTCACAAGGTTCGTTCTCTCCAGTTTCGCTTCGAAATGAAAAAGGAATGGGGGAGAGAGGAAAGAAGGATCAGAAAGAAGAAAATCAGGAAGGTACGCAGGAGGTAGGGCGAGTGCTCCTTATATAAAGACCCTGAACGGCCCAGATCAAAGCAGATCCAGTGGTCCAGAAGATTTCCCGCCCAAACCGTCGCTTCGGTCACGTGAGGAGTCGCCTCAAAAGGCGCGCGCATTAAATACACGAAAAGACGGTTCCGTTAGTTTGTGAATGGTTCGGTTGCGCCCACGTCTCCGTTCGTTAGGATCTAACCTGACCAATGATTGGTTGACACGTGGTAGCAGCGGTCCAGGCCCGAGCCATAGCCCGGGCACATTTGTGAGCTGGTCGGGCATTAATCGCACAGAGTCGTACAGAATTGATTCGCATTTCAAAGGGCTTGATGAAGGAAAAGTTGGCCTCAAGGACCTTTTTATTTCTATAAAAAGGAGAACTGTACAAAGACGGGAGCAATTATAATAGCCTTCCCGGTAAAAAAAAAGAAGAAGGAAAAATATGTATACAAACAAAAAGTGCCCTTAAGGTCCTTGGCCCTTCAAAGCCTTGACCTCCTCTTCCAGGGCAGCCACCTTCGCCGTCAGCCCCTCTACAGCCAGCTCCAGGGCATGGACATCCACCCCCCGCAGGGCGGAATCCATCTGCAGCTCGGCGCCCATCTTCTCCACCACCTGCAAACGGCTTTCCATGTTTGCAAGAGAGAGGTCCGACCAAGATCTGGGCAGACGAGAACCGGCGGACATCTCTGGCCGGCTCCTTTTCGGTGGGGGATGAGACTCTTCCTCCACCTCTTTTTCCTTGCCTTTCTTGGAGGGGCCCGGTGGGGGACTTGCGTCCTCAGAAGAGGTGGAATCGCTGCTGGTGGACAAAGTGACCGGTCCCTCGGACCCGCCCGTCCTGCCGGCCGGGCGCGCCCCGGTCGCCATCGACCGGGTGTAGCGGCGCGATCCAGATGCCGCAACGGCAGCAGTTGCAGAAGACGGTCCGGCACCCGAGTTCTCCGCAGGTCTCCCTGCCAGATAAGAGAACGACATGCCGACATCAATAGCCTGGTCAAGCGCCTCTGTGTCGTCAGCGGTAGGGGCGATCCCACGGAGGGCGGTGAAAGCTTGCTTGCAGAGATCGGGGTCAAACGCCGCCGGAGGACAGAGAACGGCGTCCTCCAACCAGTTGCCGGCAGCCACAACCCAAGGGTACCGCTGCCAGGTCTTGTTCGGAAAGTCCAAGCCTCGGACAAGATCCTTTCCCTCGGTCCTGGGGCGGAAGTAGGGGCCTCTGTTGTCGATGCCCAATATATAGCACCTCGCAACGTCGGCAGGCCGGAGGAGCAATCCCAACCGCTCGTTCAGCGCTGATATACCCCACAGAAGGCGAGCAACGTTTGGGCGGCACTTGTGTAGTGGGATGCGTAACCCCTCCAGCAAGTCGCAGAAGGAAACCGGCAGGGGGAAGCGCAATCCAACGACGAGCAGCAAATAGCTGCTAATGAGGACAAAGGGGAAAGCAACTTCCTCCCCCTCAACGTAAGGGCGGACTACTACGTCGTTTGGAATTTGGCAATCCTCTCGGAATGCTTTTAGCCCTTCATCAGACGTCAGGTCAACACGCGAAAGCCATTTGATGTGAATAAGAGATTGGAAAAGTAAAGACAGTAGAAGAAAGGGGGATCGGAGTGTTTGCTCAGGTGACTCAGTTGATGCTCTGGGGTGAAGACGCGAGGTTGAAGGAGTGCTCCTTATATAAGCAGCACGAACGGTTGGGATTCAATCTGATCGGATGGCTCCCATACTCTCCCGTCGAAACTGTCGTTTCGGGCACGTGGGGCGTCGCCTCAGAAAGCGTGAGCGTTAAATGCGCGATGTGATGGTTTAGTTGCCAGCTGGACGATTCGGTTACTTCTCAAACTAGAAGCTTTAAGCCCGAACTATACCTGTAACCAGTAAACACGTGGCGTCGAGGGTCCCGGGCCTGTGTATATACCGCCCGGTCCTTGTACTGCCGGGTCATTCCGGGCCAGCCTTGGTCCGGTGGGGAACCTGACCCAACCCCGGACGGTGTGTTAAGGACGATCTTAATTTTCCAACCTCATCTGACAGGGCGTCACCTCAGATTTGAAAATAGGGGGCAGCTGATATGTCCAGAAATATTCCATATCGGTCCAACCGCCACGTGGTCATCCGAGGGCCCGGGAGTTCGGGATAGGAGCCTAGGGCCCACAGTCCCGGGGCGTCCGGCTGTGCTTATCCGAGATACCCGCAGCTCGGGTGCCAGGCATGGTGGAGCTCCAGGAGATGCGGGATGAATCACGTTTCTTTCCATCCCTGTGCGATCGTATCTCTATCAAGGGAATCGATAGTTTCCTAAACCACTTAGGAAACTCTCCAAATATTGTACAAATCTATTGTAATTGGGTTATGCTTCCTAATCTAATAAACTTGCCATGTAAGGGTGGACTCTTGCGCCTATAAAAGAGCCCACCTCCCCTCATAGAAGGGATCCGAATACCAATTCTCTAAGTACATCTGCATATATTAGAGAGCTTATCAATATATACACGCATACACCCGGCCGGTATTACTGGTAGTGCCGCCCACAACTGTCGGCTCACCAGGCCTGCCGGTGATCTGCTAGTGAACGCGCCCAGACGCAACCGTGGACGTAGGTCACCTCATTAACGGGGCCGAACCACATACAAATCCTCTGTGATCTTGTTTTCTTCCTAAATTGCCCTAACCAATTCTTGGCATCATCAGTGACGAACCTGGTTGGGCAAGTAGATGAGTAATGGCGGTTTGTAATCTGATGAATTTGACAAACAGTGATGTCGCAGTTTGTAATCTGATGAATATAGGGCGAAAGTTTAGTGTATAATCTTCTGAGTTTCTTGGAACAGGCATATCCAGAGATTCATACAAGGGTGAGCCTGACATATATATATATACATATATTCAGAGATTCCCAAGAGAGAGTTAGACAAAGAGATTCTCTACAAATGGGAGGAATAGGTACGGCTGAAACCCTAAAATTTGCAAAGGAAATCATACAAAAATTTTCAGAATTGAAAACCCTAACCTGATGGTGGTGGACGGCGTAGACTGAGAGAGAGAGAGAGAGAGAGAGAGAGAGAGAGGGAGGGGGGGGGGGGGGGGGGGGGTAATCTGTACGTACCGAGGGGAAAACGGACGGAGCAGGTGGACGGCACTGGTGGACGGCGCAGTGGTGGTGGTTCACCCCATCAATGATCACATCTTCCCTCTATCTCCAAACCCTTTGTTTCTTTGGTCTTTTTTTTTTTTTGGAGAGAGTAAACCTATGACTATCCCCTATTTCTCTTATTAGGCGCGCAGATATGGCGCGCAAATATGAACCCATTTGAGTGCTTTATTTGTTTTTCATTCTTTTTTCATTTTCTTTTATACACCGTTGGATCTAATCCATCGGCTTAAACTTTTTTGGCCATAAAAAAATTATTCTTTAATTATATTACTTTTTAATTCTGATCCAAAATTTTAACGGTTAAAATCTGTTAGTAAATATTTTATAACCGTTAAAAAAATAAAGAAAACAAATAATTAAAAAATACTAACACTTTTTAAAAAATTTAATGGTTTTCATCCGTTACAAGCTTAGTAACGGTTTTAATCCATTACAAATCACAAAACCTGCCCGTTACAAATTTGCCCATATGGTGTAGTGTTTCAAACTCTTGTGGTCTGTGAATATCTCACACTTCTCCCCATACAAGTAATGTCTCCAAATTTTCAAAGCATGAATTACTGCGGCCAATTCAAGATCATGAGTCAGATAATTTACCTCGTGTGTCTTTAGCTGTCTAGAAGCATAAGCAATCACCTTGCCACCTTGCATAAGCACACATCCCAAACCTTAATGCGAGGCGTCACTATAGATTACAAATCCTTCAGTTCCGAATGGTATTGTCAGAATAGGTGCCCTTGTCAACCTTGACTTCAACTTTGAAAGCTGTCTTCACATTCTTGACTCCATTCAAAGGTAATCCCTTTCCTCATCAACTTGGTCATAGGTAAAGAAATCTTCGAGAAGTGCTCAATAAAACGGTGGTAATATCCTGCTAATCCCAAGAAACTTCGAATTTCAAGTACAGATGTCGGTCTTTGCCAATTTGATATAGCTTCTACTTTGTGAGGATCAACTGAAACTCCATCCTTGTCAATCATGTGGTCAAGAAAAGTAATACTAGGTAACCAAAATTCACATTTCTTAAATTTTCCAAATAATTGTTTCTCTCGCAATCTCTGAAGTATCAATCTCAAGTGGTTCTCGTGTTCTATCTCACTCGGTGAATAGATAAGAATATCGTTGATGAACACTTTCACAAAGTCATCAAGATAGTCATTAAAGACTCGGTTCATGACATTTTAATACTGATTGTAGAAGCTATATGGGGCAGCCCTTGTTTGTGTCTTTGGTAGGGTGGATTTTCCTTCTTGGCTTGTTTGTCATAATGACACTGATTGTAGAACTTCAGATCACTGTTGCTCTGATATGCCAATAAAAGTTTAAGGCCTCTCACATGGTAACGTTGTGGTTTTTGGTTTTTGATTTTCGATTTTTATTTTCATTTTTTGAATTGATCACAGTCAACCACCAATGCAAAAAATGAAAACAAAAATTAAAAACCAAAATTCACAACGTTACATCCGAGCCCTTAATTTTGACGAAAAACACGAAAAATAAAATAAATAAATAAAGAAGGACTGTTTGGATATGAAATTTAAGGATTCTTTAGTGGATTATTCGGGCTTGGAAAAAAAATCAAGAAAATTCGAGTGCATGAACTCTTTTGTCTCTATGTATGCACTATGCAGCACTATTGGTGGAGATATGTGTAGAAAGTGGTCCTGTTCCACAAATATTATGAGTAAGGTTTTTCAAATCCTAATTTTAAAAATTAATCCCAAATGATGTAGCGGTGGGTCCCTGAACTTTGATTAGATAATGTTGAAGTGGTAATCCCAGTGGTGGTCGGTCTCATCATTATTGCTAACAACCAATCAAAATTCAGGAGCCCCACTATCACACCATTTGAGATTGGTTTTTGGGATTAGAATTTTTGAAGCATAGCATTACTCCAAGGAAAAAACTGGGTTGACTCCTATTTTGGGACTCTCTTAGCCCGAATTTGCCATTTAGGTGCATTGGGAACTGTTTTTCTTACCATTTATGACATATTCGGGCTAAGGAAGTCCCAAAATGGGAGTCTCCCTAGAATTGCTCTAGCATTACTCTTTTGAGTAATTCTCAAATTTCTATTCCAAAAGTGATTCCCAAATGATGTGGCAGTGGGACCAGGAAAACAACTTTCAATCAAAATTCAACTGATCCCACTGTAATAAACTTGACTCCACTACCTCATTATTTTAAAAGCACTTTTGAAATAGAAATTTAGGAAGCATAACATTTTTGTTACTCATATATTATAACCTGATTGTAATATCTACAGCCTGAAAGACATTTTGAGATATTTACGGAACAGCTTTTTGCATCAACGATCCAAAATAGATATGAGAGACAAGGGCAGAGCTGTAGCCCCCAATTTTCGAGAAATTCGTTTCCAACGTATAATAGTTTAGGTTAATTCTACTTTAGTCTACTCTAATATTTAACAAAATACATTATCCTTCCTACTTCTATTTTTAGCCCAACTAAATATTGTAAATCCAAACAAAAAAAATACATTATGTTAGTTCAATAGTAATCTAGCCCACCCTAAATATTTTGTCCAACTCATTTTCTTAATTCACCCCTCAATGTTTTTCAGAAAAACATGTATATACAATTTATTGGCCTAACTGTAAATCAACTCACCTAAAATATTTATCCCATCAATGTTCTTTAGTACTTCTCAATTTATTCTAAAGGCTAATGCTATTGTGAGAAGCTTCTCACATGTGAAGGCGGGTTTTAACCGTTGGATGAGCATCTAGCCATAAGATTCTCTCCAGATTCTTGAGAATCTTAAGGCTAGATACTCATCCAACGGTTAAAACCCGCATTCTCATGTGAGAAGTTTCTCACAATAGCATTGCCCTATTCTAAACTCAAATTATTTTACCATCACTCAAACTTTACAAATTATGAGAAACGATCAACCCTTATCATGAATTAAAAAAATAATAAATAATAAATAATTCAACCTAAAAATATGAATAAATAGACTCAAAAAAATCGTCTAGTAAAGACTACCCCAAACCCCATATATATTTATCATTATATACATATCCATTCAGCACCAGGCCCGACCCTGCCGTAAACCGTAAATAAAAATCCTGGCTCCTTTCCATTTATTTATCAACATCAAAAACTAGATACAGCACTTTGGGTTTCAAATAATGCCACATACACATACCGGCGTCCTTAAAAGGATGAAAAAATAATAATAATAATAAATAAGTGCAAGTGCATCAAGCTGAAGCAGCAGCATTGCATGTTGGTAGGTCCTTTTGGAGGTTAGGTGGGGTCCTGAGAATAGGATTGCTCTCAAAGAAGTTGACAGGCTTCAGATCAAAGCTTGAAGATACAGTTGGCATTATAGGAAAGTCCTCTTGACATGGTATGTGATGAAACCCTAATGTGTACCACATTACTATGTCCTTATTCTCAATTGCCCTGTTCCTGCAAAACCAATTCAGTTATATACGACTGTTAGCCATTTCAACAATCAACTTGGGACCTGTTTGGAAATTAAGATTCATAACTATTACGTTACGAAAGTCAATTAGTTTTGCAAAATCTACGGAGATGCACAATAATTGCATGGAAGTCCGTGTCCATCTAGTGTCACTCTTAAAACAAGTTTGTTGTCAATCCAACCTATGTGAGTTAGGACACAGAAAATGAGAGTGGGATTGAAGTTTATCCTAATTATGCATTCCCAATCTTGGTAAAAGATTACGATTTTATTATATTTTTCCCGACTAAGTAAAGACTATGATTTTGTTGTGAATATAAACTTTCAGGACATGTTCAGGTAAGCAAAAAATATGACCAAGTCGGTCTCAATCTCACTTTCAGTATGATTCTATATAAACCATCATGTTAATTTGACAAAATAACACATTTCAAGAGTGAGATCGATCACGAACTCCTAACCATTAGTAGTGCAGAAAAGCGAAATATATGATCAAGTCAGTCTCAATCTTACTTTGAATCTGGTTCTATATAAACTAACATCATGTTAATTTGACCAAAAATAAACGCATTTTAAGAGTGAGATTGATCAGGATCTCCTATCCATTAATAGTGCATCTACCAAACATTTGACTATATTAAACAAGATCACAACGATGGATCCAGAGGGGGGCAAGCAAAGGGGACCACCCCTCCTACATTTAAAAAAACCTTGTATTCATACTAGTTTTATGCACAAATATGCATTGTGTGTGCTACTCACCTCCCTAATTGTTTTCAAAATTATTAAGCTCGCCCCCCTAAGCTTGCTCGCCACATCCCTGGGTTCATATCAACCGCATGTACAATTCTCACTCTCAGACCAATTCAATAATCCACCCTACGAAAGAACGAATGCTTCATCAAAATCATACCTTTCAGACCATACCGCGAGAGTGTCTTCACCCTGACTCTGGAAAACAAAAAGCCCACCCGCCCATTGCTCTGTTTGGTTGTACGGAGTGACCCATATTTGGTTATCCGTGAATGCACCTCGCTTCTGTGGAGGATCATCCAGGTCGAGCAAGCTCGCAGCCGTGCCTGCCGGAACCAATTTGTACCCAACCGGGTTCCCGACCCGGGTCTTCTTAGATGGGTTGATCACATGGAATTCGGATGGGTCATAGAGCTTGAGCTTAACTTGCGCATCCTTCTCTGTCTTAGCCACCTTCCTCACAGCTTTCAAGTAACTCCTCCTAGGTGACTCTCCAGGAGAAGTCCGCTCCGTCTGGAGATTTACATTCACAAATGAGTTATTAGAGCCGTCCACGTCCATATCAAGATGGAAAGTGACGTAGTGATCGTGGATCACACCAATCACATTTTCCGATAAGAGAGTGCCGTAGAGGTTCTCTTGTTGGTTCACTTGGTTCATGTTCACATAAGGGGTGCCTTTCACCATCAAGATTCCGCTGAGTCCAACCTGTGATTATAAAAATAGTCCAAATAGATTACAATTCATACTAGAATGCATAATCTATATAGCCTTTCACCATTATAATCCAACCAAGTCTTATCATATAATTATTACGGCATCAAAATATAAAGATATTAATTTAAAAATGTACAATCCAAATATTAATTTAAAAATGCACAATCCAAATAAGTTCCAGAAATGTAAAATTGCTGAGAACCATAGCGCTATTGTTTAATTCCAAAATTTGTTATCCAATGTGGGATGGTCTTAGAATAGGGTACGTACCGTCCATGGGACAACTAAATAGCAAATTAATGTTATTTGCTTCCTAGGAATAAAAATTCATTGCATTTAAATGTGACTCTGCTGGCACCATATTTGTTACCCAATTTTGCCAAACTTTTGGGATCAATAGAATTAGGGTATGTTTGATAACACAAGTAAGTGGCGAAAATAAAAATTTTTAACCTTTTTTTAGTGCTTTTTATAACGTACAATTTAACTGAAAAAGTAGCCAAAAATCTACTGACAAAATCAAATGAAAAGACTCGATCTACTGAAGGAGAAAAAAAAAAAAAAAACCCACCGAGTACAATTTATTTTAGTAATTGAAACACTGTTTTAAATATTAGAAATTCAACTCTTTAAAATATTTAGTACTTAGAATTCAACACTTAATTTTCAACTCTATCAACCAGTCTTAACTCTTCTAGATATGACCATTAATAATTGTTTGCATCATTCACTCATAATCTAGTGTACCAGTTTGAGCCACTAAAAATGAGTAGATGGACCATCAATGTCATGAAAAAGTACTTGTGGAATTAGGCATCCATTATGTAACACAATTTACCTCTGAATTGAAGAAGATATTTAGCTAAATTGTATGAATTTTCCCTTGAGAGGTCTTTTCAAACTTTCTGAGATCCAAACTTTCCACAATGACTGATAGTGAGAAATTTGATAAAAAAAAACCACTAACCTTGACTCTAATTAGTCCATCTGTCTGAAATTCCCAATCTACTATATAATCGTAGTTTGCGACTGATGCTGCCATTCTCACCACTAACGTCACTTTTGGCCTCACCTCTCGGATCTGCCAAAATGTCCAAACAAAACAGTGATCAATTAAAGGTGTCGACAAGTCATGGAGGTAACAACTTCAATAAAACATAAATGTATACATGTGATGTGATGTGATGTGTGTATGCAAACAAATCAAAATTATGTCACAAAACAATCTTCTATACGTGGAGGGTAGACTTAAATGTTTGATTTGATTTGATTTTTAACATTACATAAAAATTTTGAAAAGCAATCAACCCAATCGGTTTACTTACACTTCGTTTGGATTGAGAGAAATGGAGAGAAGAGAAGAGAAAGAGTACAACTTTCTCTCCAGTTATCTCATTTGGTAATTTAAGTGGGGAGAGAAGAGAAGAGAAATGGAGAGAAAGCGGGGAGAAAGTGGAGAGAAAAGAGCCCAGTTTTGTTTCTCTCCAAATCGGAGAGATTCCGGAGAGAAAAGAAGAGAAACTTAATTAAATAATGTGTAAAAGACAAATACGCCACAATATATTATTATTTCATCTAACATGTATCCCTAATAGAGGACAAAAAAGTAAATTGGTTATAAGTACTTTCTTTTCTTTTCTCTTATGAAAGTTATCCAAACGAGAAAAAGTTAGGTTTCTTTTCTTTTCTCTTCTCTCCTCTATTGTCTATCCAAACATGATGGAGAAAACTCAACTTTCCCTTCTCTTCTCTTCTCTTCTCTTCTCTTGATAAGTTTCTTTTCTCTTCTCTCCACTTCTCTCAATCCAAACGAAGTGTTAGGGTATAGGAAACCACTGTACATATTTTCTGGATTTTTATCAGAAATGTTCCAATTTTGTCATGTGAGGTATTTTCGGTCCCTTGAAGTTCCAATCAGAATAAAAATAAATTTATTTGGGCTATCGAACATACTAAATACATTATTAAAAAAAACATTTGATTGATATTACGGGTTATAAAATTACCTCCAAGCCAGTAATCGGACACTCCGTATGTCTCCACCC
Source organism: Hydrangea macrophylla (assembly GCA_033977485.1). Lineage (NCBI taxonomy): Eukaryota > Viridiplantae > Streptophyta > Magnoliopsida > Cornales > Hydrangeaceae > Hydrangea > Hydrangea macrophylla. The sequence continues at coordinate 98,901,445 of CM066995.1, forward strand.
GATATCACCTGCATATCTCTCGAATACACAAATCATGTTGGATCGGACGTACGGAGTTCCATCACCCGCCGCAAACACACCATCCATATAATACGCATTCCGTGGGCAATCATTTAGCGGTTCAAGTGGCATTGCCTGGAGCCCGAACCCGTATTCGCCAGCATCCATATAAGTCTTGAAGTACCACGCATCAGTGGGGTCCATGTACGGCACAAACAACTCCGAAGTAAACCCTTTGTACATAACACTCCTCAGCTCTCCACTTTCCGGGTCTCGAACCATAGCCTGAGAAATAATGATTCCGGCTCTCGGGTCGGGTTTTGCGTGGAACTTCCAGTTAGCCCATTTGACTAAATGGTCGTCCTCGATAGTGAAACTCGGGCCTTTGGGTTGTTCAATGGATATCGGGTTCAGTAAATTGAGTTGGATATTTTTTTGAGTGGAGTAGCGATAGTCTGTGTTTGCCGCCTTGGGGATTGGTATGTTCCTACCTCGATCAGAGACGTCGATCACTTCTTTAGTGTCGATATCGACGAGCACTGTGAGCCCTTCGATGGGCCGCATGTAGAAATTTGCAGTGCCCTTCATGGAGTAGCACTGAACCTTAACCAACCTCCTCTTTTCCTCAGATTTACCGTACCATCCGGCGGAGAGCGGCAAACACGAGAGGTCCGCGAGATCAACCCCACGCGCGATGATCGAACGGTTGAATTCGGGGCTTGAGAGTGGGGCCCGAATCATCGATGTCATGTCCTCGATGGTCATGGTCGGGTACCCGGAAATCGGACCCGTTTCGATGATGGCGACCTCGGTGTCGTCGAGATTGACAGTTAGCACGTGCGATACGCCGTCAACACGTGCGATGACGGAGGCGACTCTGGGTGGGAGTGGGTCCCCCTTTTGCCAGTTGAGGACGAGTGGCTTGGGGGGCTCATGGAGGTCTATGGAGTGGAGCGCGTAGCGTGAGGAGTTGCTGAAGAGCGCGTGGGATCGGAGGATGGTGCGGAGTTTGTTGAGCTCTTGGACGGTTAGTGGATCTAGTGGGTGATGGGGTATGTCGGAGGAGTGGTGGCTGCTGCGCTTGGGGTTGGTGGGGTTTTGGCGGAGTTTGGGTTGTTTGGATTGGAGGCGGTTTTTGGAGGTGCACCATGGGGAGTAGGCGGAGCAGTCGAGTAGCTCAGCCGTGTTGGGCCGCGTGTAGGGAAGGCTGAGAAAAGTGAAGAGTAAGAGAAGGACGACGCTGAAAACAAGGAAAAGGAAGCGGATGAGGCTCCTTCCTTCCATCTCTCTCTCTCTCTCTAAGAGGTACGGGGGGGGGTTGTGTGATGTGTGTGTGTGTGTTTGAATATATGAGTCTCAAAGGTTTACAAACTTATATACAGACTGTGTAAGGTTTTTTTTGGTCGAAGACTGTAAGATTGAAGATGCTCATTTAAAAGTGTGCGAATCTTATTTAATTTTTGGTTAAAAAAAAATAATAATAAATAAATAAATAAAGTGTTTGAATCTTTTGTCCATGGTATCTACTATCTAGGTTGTCAGATTCCACTAGTGAATTGTAGTGGGAATTGTGGGACCAGTGAAATTGTGACGTGTGGCCCAAAAAAATGAGCTTGAGTTAGTTTACCGCAACTTGCTGTCTGCATCCATAAGTTCTTCGTTAGAAAGCCTAATTTATTACTCCCTCCGTCCCTTTTTTTGAGTCCATCGTTGGGAACTCAACTTATTAAGGGGACAAAAAGAATCTACACCTACTTTCCACAATTCCCCCTAATCATTACAATAACTTTTTTAGTTTTGTCTTGGTGTAGATTTCAAGGAAGGGTAGTATTGGAAAGTAAGTAAAAATTGTGTACCAATTTAGGAAAGTTGACACTAATTTTGGGACATCCCAAAATGGAATATAGGACTCTAAAAAAGGGACGGAGGGAGTAAGAAAATATCATTATTTTCAATATCTTAAATTTTTTTTTTTTTTTTTGCTCACTTTTATTTTTTATTGACTAATGCAGTAGGATCCGATATAAAATGCAAATTAATTAATGGTTTATTAGACTCTACTGCATTAGTCAATGAAAAAGGAGGATGAGTAATTTTAGAATGAGCAAAACTGTACTCTAAAGAAAAGTGTTTATTTCAATTGTTTTGACCATTTTCTAAAAAGTACAGAAAGAATCTAAGTCAGTACTCACACGGTATAAATACACGCACCATAAAAAATCCCACATATGACCCCAGCCCTCACGCGCGCTTTTATTGGTTCAGCCACTCACACCGTGTGAGTGGCTGTACCATATGATATCCATTTTGAAAATGTATTTTTAAACTTTAAATCTCCATAACTTTTGATCTACAACTCTGTTTCTTACAAATTTTATACCGTTGGAACCGTGTCGACGAGAGCTACAAAACTAGTACCATTGTTGATACATTTTGAGCAAAAGAAAAAAACTCTTATTTTTACTTGTCATGTACCAGACGAACCTAATATAATTTTCACATAATATTCGTGTATTGGTTATTGAATTTTCACGTAATATTCACGTATGCCAAGTTGATATGTTGTGAGAAAAAAAAAATCGAATGTTCACTTTGTTCTTAATAAGAGTTTTAGTGAAATTTCACAAGAATTTTACATTTGTTTGGTTTGAAAAACTATGTTTTATAATTGATTTGTGAAATTTTTTTTTTTTTTTTTTATTTAAACAAAATATGCATTGTTTAATATAAAAGAGAAAAAAAAAAAAGTGAAATTTCACTTGGCATATATGAATATTAAGTGAAATTTCACTGAACTTGTACATGAATATTAAGTGAAATTTTACTTAACTTGACATTTGAGGGACTTTTTAACAAAGTAAGTATCAATTTAGACCTTAAACTCTAGGGAGTTACTTTTAGCGACTTTTAGGATAGTTAGTGAAATTTCACTTGACACACTAAGTGAAATCTCACTGAACGAGTACAAGAATGTTAAGTTTAACTTCAAGTTTTTCATGAAGAATGCATGTACGGGTTCAGTGAATTTTCACTTAATATTTATGTATGCCAAATTTATATGTTTTAAGAAAAAAATAAAAAAATAAATAAAAATAGACGAATTTTAACAAGAATTCCTACATTTGTTTTGGTTGAAAAATTGTGTTTTATAATTGATTATGAAATTAGCTCATTTTAACAAAATATGCATTGTTTAAAAAAAAAAAAAAACCAAAAACAAATATGCCTATATGAATATTTAGTGAAATTTCACTTAACTCGTACATGAACATTAAGGCTTAGTTTGGCCCCCATTTTGGTGCTTCTCCTTTTTTAAAGCACAATTTCATGTTAATTCATTTGGTAACTAGGTTATGAGCTTTGCAAAAATTGAACTTAGTGCTTTTTTAGGACAGCTTTTAAAAGCTCTAGAATTAAGTGAAATTTCACTTAATATTTTATGTATATCAAGTGAAATTTCACTTATTATTCATGTATGTAAAAACATGAAATTTTTTTTCTCAAAACATATCAACAATGGTACTAGTTTTGTAGCTCTCGTCGACACGATTCCAACGGTATAAAATTTGCGAAAAATGGAGTTGTAGGTCAAAAGTTATGGATGTTTAAAGTTTAAAAAATATTTTTCGAAATTAGAAATGATACACTACGCTGCTCGCACGATGCGAGTAGCCTCAGAAAATGATGCGCACGTGGGAGCGCTTGGGGCGCGCGTGGGGGCGCGTGAGGTGACTTTGGCTGTTCATTGGAGATTCTATGGTGCGCGCACTGATACCGTGCGAGCACCAGCTGTCAACCTTTTGTCCTTTTTGTTAAGTCACTCTCTAATTTGTACTTTAACTTAATAAATGATGTACTAAGGTCCTTTGTGGTAAATGCCCCATTAAAATTGTCCATTATTAAAGACTTTTTATCTTTACGTAGTGAGGGCAAATTTTGCAAAGTATGGAAAAAATTCATTGACTTTTTAGAGGTGCACATAATTTTGGGACATCCCAAAATGGAATACAAAACTCTAAATATGTCGACAATGATACTCTTTTGAAAGTTCTCATTGAGTAGGCACTACAACAAATTCCCTAATTTGTGACAAACTTTTTACCGACGAACGAAATTTAGTCTCTAAATATGAGCTTTTAGTCACGAAATTGCTTTTCCTCACTAAATGTCACGAAAACAAGTAGCGGGGACTTTCCCGCCGGAGGGAAGATTTTTGTGTTACCATTAGTAGCCACTTGTCTAACATTACTTACAATTTACCAATAATAATGTCATCAGCGTCACTGATAATACTACTTAAACTGGTCACTAATTACTTTAGTTTTCTATTTAATCAAATTTAGTGACCAAATTATAATTTAACTATTTTCCTAAAGTAAAATTAAAGAAACAAACGTAATACGTATCTTCTCCCTTAGCAGTTCCCCCAAATCAACCGAGTGAAGCCAAGCTCTTTCTCCACCCAAATCGACTGCTCCGGTGACACTACTAACCTTTCCCTTCTTTTAGGTGTATAGATTTTTCCAGTACACTACTTAAAACACCATGTTTGGTTAGATTTTTAAATTTGGGCACTATATATAATATATAATATGTATTGATAAATATGAAATTGACAAAGAAGAGATTGAAGCTTACTTTATTGATTGCATTCAGCAGTTTATATATAGAACAGTACATGAACTAGTAAAGCATAAATCAAGGAACTAACTCAACATTACTAAGTCAATTACTTAGATACTCCTACTGACTTGGTCAGAGTTAACAGACTCCTAAAGACTAGGACATAACAAAGACTTATTCAGATTAATAAAATTAAACTCTTAACACCCTCCCTTAAACTAAATTTCTTCAGACAATCAGTTTAAGAAAGGAAGGTTCTTCACCGGCCCAGCCCCTCCGGTAATTCGTCCCCTCAGTTGTGTGCCTGAGTAGCCTTGCAGCTCCCTCCCTCAATTTGGATTCTCCAATGAGCAAACACCAAGTAGTCTCCGCAGCTTCACAAATATGGCCAATTTGAGGGGTTTAGTGAATATATCTGCAATTTGATCTTCACTTCTGCAGTAAATCAGTTTAATTATTCCATCCTTGGTGAGATCACGCAAAAAATGATATCGCACATCAATATGTTTACTTCTCCCATGTAGTACAGGATTTTTTGAGAGCTTGATTGTTGAAGTATTATCACAGTAGATCGTAGTGGGACCTTGGTGATGACAGTGTAATTCTCCAAGAAGTCTTTTCAGCCAGATTGCTTGGGATGCAAAGGATGCGGTAGCTACGAATTCGGCTTCGGTTGTGGATAAAGTAACAATTTGTTGTTTCTTTGATGACAAAGACATAGCTATCACGACCCATCCTGCTACGTACAGAAATAGGACATGTGGCACGCCATCAAGGCTTATCCAGTTCCATTAAAGTCAAAAAGCAGCGGAAAACATTATAAAAATCCATTAAATTCAGAGTTATAAAAAGTTTTGTTCAATTGAAACCTGTCCAAGGGAACACAGGTTTCGAAACAGAGGTTCACTAGACTGTGATAGGATCCAATCGACTGTGCCTGGCAGAAACCAAAAGCCAAATTTCTCATCAGGTGTTCAGTCGACTGATCAGGGAACCCAGTCGACTGAATTGGTTACTATTTGGATCAGTAGCTAAAATCTACAGTGGTCCAGTCGACTGATATAGGGTCCAGTTGACTGATCTTGACACTATTCACTTTTAGTGTCTAAACCCCAAGGGATCCAGTCGACTGCTCCCCTGCTGGGAAGCCCTGTGTGAAATATTTCAACTCATGCTTCTCCACATCAACAACTACAACCACCACTGAATTGCAACGTTTTAAAACACAACTACAGGAGTTCAATTACAAGATTTCCATACTACGGAACTAATCCATGATCCTATTACAACGTTTTACAATTTACCAATCCTTACACAAGTTTAGGATTTAAAACAAAAACATATACAATTGTGGTTTCCCGGCGTTCCTCGGCCTCACTCATCACGCTTTGTAACAACCTGCATTTTCATTTTAATTATTTGTATTTGCATTGTCATAATTAAATTCATTTGGTATTGTCTGCATTTATCTAATTTCAATTCTTGTGTGTAGAATTTACTTCTTGCTTTATTTCATATTTGAAATTCCTATTGGGGCCAAACTACAATTTTACAAAATTAGTAATACCTGTGTTGGATTTCAAAACTGTATTTCAAAACGGTGGAAATAAATTCTTTTAACTCAGGCAGCATTTTTATAAAACCAGAAAACCATTTCTTACGTCAAAATGAATTTTCCGTATTTTTGTGGTGGTCACCGCGCCCCAAAAATACTAGTTTGTGTTCAAAACTGTCCGCGCCGCATTTAACTTCCACTGATTTTGGAATGGACATAAAGCTAGAAGTGACATATGCTTTATTGCTATTTATGGCAACTAATGATTGCCTTAGGCCTTGTTTGGCAATGCTTGGAGTATGTGTGTAATTATAGTGCAATAAGCTAAAACTCCCAAACACCTCATGACCCCTATACTCCTAAATTGACCTTTCAAATTGTGAATTGGTATATACGTATATACACCTATATGTGCATAACTCACAATGCATATAATTTCTAAAACAAAACTTATCTTTTGTTGAGTATTGGAAAATATGCTTGGGCTCCAAGATTAACAAACCCACTCTCTCTATATATACAACATACACACTTCACATTGGGGCACACAACTGCACAATTGGTGAACTATAGCAGAGAGTTTAGAGATAGTCCAGAGAAGAGGAATTTTCAGATTTTATAGAGAGAGGAACCACATCACCATAGCCTAGGCTTGTTATTGGGTCCTTGAATTCTTGAATCTTTCTCAACACACACTTCATCTTCATCAAAGTGAGTATTATTAACTCACTCCCAATGTAATTCATATTTTGTGTTTGTTTATATAGCTTGATTTGAAAATCACCATGGCTAATTTACGTTGATGTTCATACTTTGAAAATATGAAAATTTTCAATCTTAACCAAAACTTGTTTTCAGAGATGATTATGAAAGATTATGATACATAGAAGCTCCTGTCAAAATATTAGAGCCTAATTTGTTCATATGAGGAAGCATATTAGAAATTAAGTTTTGACAACTTTTAATTTTTCATAAAATTTGAGAGATATGGTTTGATTCATGTTAAATTAGTTGTAGATTCTTAACCCTTGTGAAAAACCAAAGAGAATCATATATTTTAAGACATACTTACTTCCGAATTTGATCTGGGTCAAAAACAGACCCAAAAACTGAAACAGAGCAGTTTCACGAGGAAAATGAAGACTCTACAAAGACTCGCGCACGCGATCGCGCGAGCGGACCGCGTGAGCGACCCCTCGTGCAAGCGACTCGCGCGCGCGAGCCTCGTGGATTCAGGCAGATAGAAAATTTTTTATAAAGAAAGTGAAAATTGGGCAGATCGCGCAAGCGGACCGCGTGAGCGATCCGCGCGCGCGATCCTTGCGTCCCCAGGCAGACAGAAGAATTTATATAAGAAAAAGGAAAAATGGGCAGGTCGCGTGAGCTACCCTTCGCGCGAGCAGCCCGCGCGCGCGACTTCTGGCAGTTTCTAGTTCTTGCTTATTTTGTGTTTAGAAACTGTTTGGGTAGTAGTTTATGAACTGTTAAAGCTCTATTTGGGAATTTATTAAATCAGAATCTTAATTGGTTATGTTTTGAACGATTAAAACTTTGTATTATGACTTATCAACTCCCGTACGCACGTCGTTTGTATAAATCAGTGAATTACCTCATGTTTTAAAGTTTCATGACATACACGTGGTGTCAGTTGTACATGCATGGTGAGTGTGAATGTTGGTCAGTTTGGAAAAGAGTAATGGTCAGTGTGGCATAGTGAGTGCGGTTGAGATTGTGTTATGGACATTCCCTGGTAAGTGAGTACCAAAGTGTGTTGTGATTGAGATTCGGCTAGGGTGTCTTTGAAATGCAACGGTGGCAAAATTGGACACTCCCTGATGACCATGGTAGTGTCAAAGTGTGTGAAGCAAAACTTGGACATTCCCTGGTACCCATGGAAGTGCTAAAGTGTGGCCTACGGACACTCCCTGATACCCGAGTGTGGATACTACGTGAGGGTTCCTCCGGTATTTGCATGGCGGATTAGGTAGTCAAAGTGTGAGGTAATGGACACTCCTTGGTACCCCGGACCAAAGTGTGAGGCAAACTGGACATTCCCTGGCACCCCTGTGCTAAAGTGTGGCTATCTTAGCGTTTCAAAGATACCAGTGTGTGATGGTGGGTGGTTGGGTTTTTTTGTCGAGAGAAAAGAGTCGGTAAAATGAGATGGTGCATTGTTCTCATACATGGTCACATATACGAGAATTATATCCTTTAATTAATATTGTGGTTGTTTCCTAAAATAAACTCATTGCTTTAATATTGGATTAAATGAGAAATGGAAAGAGGTAAATGAATATGTTTTACATTCAAAGTTATGTTTTAATACTCACCAGCTTCTTGAAGCTGACGACGTTGATGCGTCCTGGACATCCATGTTCAGGTTTTTCAGGTTATGATCAGGCTGAACTCTATGACTATGCAAAATGAGAACAACTATCTGATGCAAAGTTTACTGTTATATGCTTTAAGTTGAACTGTTAAGGATGCCTGTAATAAACACTAAGTTATTGTTTTGATTTAAGGCGGTTTGTGCCTTTAGAGACCCCGTGCTGTAATATGTAATAAGTTAGAAAAATATTTGTAAGCTTTGATTGCTCTACTCTGATTATTGTTTATTGTTGCTCGACATTTGGGACGGAATCGATCCTTCAAACTGTCGTGACCTACGGGTCCATAAAGGAAATTAAACGCTTTCCTTATTTATGTTACGTCGGGGCGTGACACGCTTCTTCTTGTCTTTCTTCTTACCTGCAATGGAGTACATCTCCACTGCTCAGCTATATGCTGAGTGCACAAGTCTAACATATGCAATATATGACAAAACATGCTTTAATCTCATAAATCATATCAATAGTCTCTAGGGAGAAAAATACGCCTTCATCTGGTAGCGGCAAGTCCAAGCCTTAAACCGCGATGTCAATGGCTAGTCCAAGCCTACAACCATTACATCCCCACAAGTGCCATGGAAAGTCCAAGCCTTAAACCATGCACAGTAGCCGTCGCTACTAAAATTCTCAAACAACGAGAAGCTTACCCCGGCATGAATTTGTATAAAACCCCCCTTTGACCTACATAGACAACTCAACGTGCTCGCGTAAATTTAGACATGCTTTTCACAATTTAGCGCGTGCATAATTAACGGGCCTACAAATAACACATGGATTTTGCCCGGATCTCAATTTCGTCGTCGAAATATAAAACATGTATTTCTCTATATGTCACAAGTTAAAACTTCATACCTCGTGCTATTTCCCCAAAACTTTGAAGGATCGACTAGGAGGCCAATTAATCGTCGGATTTCAAATTTGAGACGATTCCTACAAGTTTTACTGGGTTTTCCCCAAGAGTTTAGAATTAAGATTTTTACAAAAATGGCCAAACACGGCCTAAGTAGTATCAAAACGTAGATCTTACATTCACGAGTTCAAATCTTGAATTTGGTGAAAAACTGACGGGCGAAAGGTCACCGATCGTCGTCGCAAAGCCCATGGCAACAATCTCCCTTTTCTCTCTCCTCTCTCTAGATATTTATAAAGTTTTGGAGAAATGAAATCTTATCCTCCACTATTTATAGAAAATCTTCTCAAAAATCGTGTTTACCTCCCCGCAAGTTCTCAAAACTTCTAGTAAATTCCTGAAACTTCACCTACGTCCATTTTATGCCTTTACGAGTGAAATTTATAAATTTCAGAAGTTTCCGACTAAGTCTCATTTGGGTCCAAAAATAACGTCCAAAAACTAAATCATGTGGAATCTCTACACCACCTACCTTCTTATTTAATGTGTCATTCACGTTCTCACCACAGTTATCAAAATGATATATATAACAATATTGAGATTACCAGAAACTATACTACACATGTATAATTCACTATTCACAAAATACCAGATAAGTCAAATAACATTTAAATCATATAAATGTCATTTACTCGTGCCAATGAAAATCTCAATTACCAATTTCCTCGTGTCCTTACTGACACCTCACCGTTGACTATAGTCAACCACTTATCCTCATTTATCATATATAAATGATAATTCATAAAATTTCATATCATTCATGATAAAACTATGAAATTCTGGAACGGACATGACAACTCTCCCCTCCAAAAAGGAAGTTTGTCCCCAAACTTATACCTCATACGTTGAACAGGTACGAATACTCATTCCTTATGTCTTCCTCATTTTCCCACGTAGCCTCTTCCACCGTGTAACTACGCCACAATACTTTTACCATCGGAATCGTCTTAGTTCTCAAGACTTGCTTTTTTCGATCTAGAATCTCTACCGGTTGTTCCACATAATTCAAGTCTCTCTGAATTTGCAGCGGTTCGGGTACAATGATCTTAATCGTATCAGTCATACAACATCTTAACATAGACACGTGAAACACATTGTGCACAAATGATAACTCAAGTGATAAAGCCAATCGGTAAGCCACCGGCCCTACTCTCTCTAGAATCTCAAATGGTCCTATGAATCTTGGGTTAAGTTTCCCTCGCTTTCCAAATCGGACAATGCCTTTCGAAGGTGATACTCGTAAGTAAACAAAGTTACCTACTTCGAACGTCATCGGTCGTCGTTTCGAGTCTGCATAACTCTTATATCGGCTCTGAGCTACCTTGAGTCGCTCTTGAATCAACTTCACCTTCTCAGTAGTCACCTATATTAACTCAGGTCCTAGTAACTTCCTTTCTCCAACCTCAGTCCAACAAACCGGTGATCGATATTTACGCCCATACAAAGCTTCATATGGTGCCATACCAATACTTGACTGAAACCCGTTGTTATACGTAAATTCAATCAATGGTAGGTGTTTCTCCCAATCACCCCCAAAATCCAATACACACAATCGTAACATATCCTCTAATGTCTGAATCATACGCTCTGACTGACCATCGGTCTGAGAATGAAATGCGGTACTAAAACTCAACTTCGTACCCATAGCGGTCTATAGACTTCCCCAAAACCTTGACGTAAAACTACTATCACGATCTGATACAATCACCGCTGGAACCCCATAGTTGTCTTACAATCTCTTTCACATATAACTCCTCTAACCTCGCAGGCTTAGTCGTCTTGATCGGTAGAAAATGGGCTGACTTGGTTAATCGGTCAACTATAACCCAAATCTTATCATTCTTATTGAATGATCGTGGAAATCCTGAAATAAAGTCCATCGTAATCTCATCCCATTTCTATTCCGACACAGATAAAGGTTGTAATAATCTGGCAGGTACTTGTCTCTCTACTTTCACTTGCTGACATGCCGAACATTCAGAAATATACTTAGCGACTTCACGCTTCATACCCTTCCACCAGAAGTTTTCTCGTAGGTTCCGGTACATCTTGTTACTCCCCGGGTGCACTGAATATTTCGTGCTGTGAGCCTCCTCCAAAAGTTATTCCTTCATGTCTTTCATATTCGGTACACATAACCGATTCTCAAACTTCCGAATTCCTTGTTCTAATACCAAACCAGGTTGCTTTCCCAAAGGTATCTCGTCTCTCATTCTGCATAAGTAGACATCGTTAAACTACTCTTTCTTGATCTCATCAATAATATCTGGGTGTGCTATGATCGCCATCATTAAACCACCACTAGTCTTTGGAATTACATCCAATTCTAATCGTTCCATTTCCTTTACCAATTCTTTTTGTTGAGTTAGTTCGTCGGCTAAGTTCCTTGTCGTTTTCCGGCTAAGGGCATCGACCACCACATTAGCCTTTCCCGGGTGATACTCTATCGAAAGATCATAATCCTTCATCAATTCTAACCATCTTCTCTGTCTCATATTCAAATCTCGGGTGAAAATGTATTTCAAACTCTTGTGGTCTGTGAATATCTCACACTTTTCCCCATACAAGTAATGTCTCCAAATTTTCAAAGCATGAATTAATGCGGCCAATTCAAGATCATGTGTCAGATAATTTACCTCGTGTGTCTTTAGTTGTCTAGAAGCGTAAGCAATCACCTTGCCACCTTGCATAAGCACACATCCCAAACCTTAATCGAGGCGTCACTATAGATTACAAATCCTTCAGTTCCGAATGGTATTGTCAGAATAGGTGCCCTTGTCAACCTTGACTTCAACTCCTGAAAGCTGTCTTCACATTCTTGACTCCATTCAAAGGTAATCCCTTTCCTCATCAACTTGGTCATAGGTAAAGAAATCTTCGAGAAGTGCTCAATAAAATGGCGGTAATATCCTGCTAATCCCAAGAAACTTCAAATTTCAAGTACAGATGTCGGTCTTTGCCAATTTGATATAGCTTCTACTTTGTGAGGATCAACTGAAACTCCATCCTTGTCAATCACGTGGCCAAGAAAAGTAATACTAGGTAACCAAAATTAACATTTCTTAAATTTTCCAAATAGTTGTTTCTCTCGCAATCTCTGAAGTATCAACCTCAAGTAGTTCTCGTGTTCTATCTCACGCGGTGAATAGATAAGAATATCGTTGATGAACACTATCACAAAGTCATCAAGATAGTCATTAAAGACTCTGTTCATGAGATCCATGAAGGCGGGTGGTGCATTTGTAACTCCAAACGGCATGACTAAGAACTCATAATGTCCGTAGCGCGTTCTGAAAGCAGTTTTCTCGACGTCTTTGGCCTTCACTTTTAACTGATGGTAACCCGATCTCAAATCTATCTTTGAAAATACTTGTGCCCGACGAAGTTGATCAAATAGATCATCAATTCTCGGCAGTGGATACTTGTTCTTAATTGTCAAATAGTTCAACTCTCGGTAGTCGACGCACATACGCATTGAACCATCTTTCTTCTTTACAAACAACACTAGAGCTCCCCACGACAAAATACTTGGTCGAATGAAACCCTTGTCAAGTAGCTCTTGTAGTTGGATTTTCAGCTCTTTCAATTCTATGGGTGCCATTCTATACGATGCCTTTGATACGGGTCTTGAGTCTGGCATAACCTCAATAGTGAACTCGACCTCTCTCTCAATACGAACATCTGGTAGGTCATCAGGATATACATCTGGATATTCTCGTACTATCGGAATGTCTTCTACTTTTAACTCGGTCGCTGAGACATCAGTCACTGAACATAGGAATCCTTGACATCCCTTTTTCAATAACCTTCCCGCTCGGATAGCTGAAATTAAGTACGGCGGCGGTATAACCCCACTCCTTTGGAAACAAAAGTTCCCATAAACCGGTGATCGAAAATTAAGCTCTTTCCGTTCACAGTCTATTATGGCTTGGTTAAGAGCTAACCAATCCATTCCCAATATCACATCAAAATGGTTCACCATAATCGATATAAGGTGTACGGTCATCAACTTCTCGCCTAGTTGGATCTAACAGTTCTTATATATCATAGACGTCATTATTGATTTACTAAGTGGCACAACAATAGATAATTCATATCCTAACGGTGCCGATTTAACATTCAAATTTTCAACAAAAGCATGCGATACAAATGAATGCGTAGATCCCGAGTCGACAAGCATGCGTGCTAAGTGTAAACATACAAGCACCATACCTGAGACTACTGTCTCTGAAGCAGTCATATCTCCTGGGTTCATCTGATATGCTATTCCTTGACGTTGTTCAGTCCTTTGTCCCCCGTCATTGGATTGTCTAGGCTTCGACCCACTGGAAGCCATAGAACTAGCTCCTTGGTGAGGATACTTCCTCGGGCAATCCTTGGCTTGGTGCCCAAATACTCCACAATCATAACACTTGCCTCTCATATCGGGTGTTGAATTAGTATTACCCCCGCCTTGGTTCCTATTCTGGGGTTTGGTCATGAAACATCGGCCTGAGTGTGGTCGGTTGCAAAGTGAACACAACGGTATGTTACTTGGCATTCTCCTGAAATCACTGAAACTAAAACCAGAGCCTCTTTGAAATGGCCTCTTAAAAGATCCGCCTTGGTTCCAATCCCCACTCTCATTATTTCGTTTACCGTGCTGATTCTGACTCGACCTTTCCATTCCACCCTCGGGCACTAGCGCTGTTTGTTGTACTGCTGCCACAGTCGAATGTTCATAGGTTTCCACCCTTAGACGAATATTTTCCCTTAAACCCTCTTCAAATTTCCTTGCCCTATCTTCCTCCTCTGGCACAGAACCCTTTCCAAATCTCAACAAAGCGTTGTACTTGGAAGTATATTCGGTTACAGTCATAACTTCCTGCTTAAAGTTATCAAACTCTCTCTTCTTTGCATTGTAGGCGGCTCGCGAAAAGAACCGGCGATTGAATTCCGCCTTAAACCCCTCCCAAGTAATCGGTGCCCCTTGATCCAAAACATTTACCCACCAGTTTTGGGCTTCACCCTTCAGCACATCACTTGCATTTTCCATTTTCTCCCTGTCGTTTGTCGGAATAGATCGGAAAATTCTCTCCATGTCCATGATCCAATGTTCTGCGAGCGTTGGATCAGGTGTCCCATGAAATTCCATTGGTTTCTTTCGAGCGAATTGTTCGAATATGGATCTTATGCCTCTAGTTTCGGGTGCATGCACTACAGTTATTGGTTCTACTTCGATTTGGGGCGTGGGAGGCAGTCGCTCCGCTATATTCCATATCATTTCCCCCATATTAGCCATCATTTCTGCCATTTTATTCATACGTCGAGTGTGTGGCGATAGTTCTCGCTCTTCATCACTTATGATTACAATCCTGTAGTTCTCAATGCATAAACACTATGCATGTACAACCATAACAATATCATGTATGTAAAACAATATACATATGCATCAAACATCTCTAATATGTATGGATGCAATCTAGAACATGTGTTAAATCACTCAACACTCCACTCGTCATCAAACGTTGCCAAAGTTTTGTTACCTATAGCTCTGATACCACTAAATGTCACGACCCATCCCGCTACGCGCGGAAATAGGACACGTGGCACGCCACAAGGCTTATCCAGTTCCATTAAAGTCAAATAGCAGCAGAAAACATTATGAAAATCCATTAAATTTAGAGTTATAACAAGTTTTGTTCAATTAAAACCTGTCCAAGGGAACACAGGTTTGGAAACAGGGTTCACTCGACTGTGATAGGATCCAGTTGACTGTGCTTGGCAGAAACCAAAACCCACATTTCTCATCAGGTGTTCAGTCGACTGATCAGGGAACCCAGTCGACTGAATTGGTTACTATTTAGTTTAGTAGCTAAAATCTACAATGGTCCAGTCGACTGATGTAGGGTCCAGTCGACTGATCTTGACACTATTCACTTTCAGTGTCTAAACCCCAAAGGATCCAGTCGACTGATCCATGGTCCAGTCGACTGCTCCCCTGCTGGGCAGCCCTGTGTGAAATATTACAACTCATGCTTCTCCACATCAACAACAACTACAACCACCACTGAATCGCAACGTTTTAAAACACAACTACAGAAGTTCAATTACAAGATTTCCATACTACGGAACTAATCCATGATCCTATTACAACGTTTTACAATTTACCAATCCTTACACAAGTTTAGGATTTAAAACAAAAACATATACAATTGTGGTTCCTCAGCCTCACTCATCACGCTTCTTCTTATCTTTCTTCTTACCTGCAATGGAGTACATCTCCACTGCTCAGCTATATGCTGAGTGCACAAGTCTAATATATGCAATATATGACAAAACATGCTTTAATCTCATAAATCATATCAATAGTCTCTAGGGAGAAAAATACGCCTTCATCCGATAGCGGCAAGTCCAAGCCTTAAACCGCGATGTCAATGGCTAGTCCAAGCCTACAACCATTACATCCCCACAAGTGTCATGGCAAGTCCAAGCCTTAAACCATGCACAGTAGCCGTCGCTACTAAAATTCTCAAACAACGAGAAGCTTACTCCGGCATGAATTTGTATAAAACCCCCCTTTGACCTACATAGACAACTCAACGTGCTCGTGTAAATTTAGACATGCTTTTCACAATTTAGCGCGTGCATAATTAACGGGCCTACAAATAACACATGGATTTTGCCCGGATCTCAATTTCGTCGTCGAAATATAAAATATGTATTTCTCTATATTTCACAAGTTAGAACTTCATACCTCGTGCGATTTCCCCCAAACTTTGAAGGATCGACTAGGAGGCCAATTAATCGTCAGATCTCGAATTTGAGATGATTCTTATAAGTTTTACTGGGTTTTCCCCAAAAGTCTAGAATTAAGATTTTTACAAAAATTGGCCAAACACAGCCTAAGTAGTATCAAAACGTAGATCTTACATTCACGAGTTCAAATCTTGAATTTGGTGAAAATGACGAACGAAAGGTCGCCGATCGTCATCGCAAAGCCCGTGGCGACAATCTCCCTTTTCTCTCTTCTCTCTCTAGATATGTATAAAGTTTTGGAGAAATGAAATCTTATCCTCCACTATTTATAGAAAATCTTCTCAAAAATCATGTTTACCTCCCCCCAAGTTCTCAAAACTTCTAGTAAATTCTTGAAACTTCACCTACGTCCATTTTATGCCTTTACGAGTGAAATTTATAAATTTCAGAAGTTTCCGACTAAGTCTCGTTTGGGTCCAAAAATAACGTCCAAAAACTAAATCATGTGGAATCTCTACACCACATACCTTCTTATTTAACGTGTCACTAATGTTCTCACCACAGTTCTCAAAATGATATATATAACAATATTGTGATTACCAGAAACTATATTTCACAGGTATAATTCACTATTCACAAAATACCAGATAAGTCAAATAACATTTAAATCATATAAATGTCATTTACTCGTGCCAATGAAAATCTCAATTACCAATTTTCTCGTGTCCTTACTGATACCTCACCGTTGACTACAGTCAACCACTTATCCTCATTTATCATATATAAATGATAATTCATAAAATTTCATATCATTCATGATAAAACTATGAAATTCTGGAATGGGCATGACAACAGCACCTGATCCCATCATAAAAATAGAGCCTGATGTGCTTCGTCTATTAGCTAGATCACTTGCATAATCACTATCAGTGAAGCCAAGTAAACCAGATTTTTCTTCTCTTGTGTAAAGTATGCCAAGGTTGATAGTCACATTCAAGTATCGCAAGATTCTTTTGGCAGCAAGGAGATGCAACTCTGTGGGATGCTCCATATATCTACTAATGAGGCTGACTGCATGCATTATATCCGCCCTGGTTGTAGTCAGATACATAAGACTCCCTATAATTTGCTTATAGACTGTGCTATCAACCTTCTTTCCTCCATTGTCTTTGACTAGCTTTACTCCAAGTTCAACAGGTGTACCAACTGAATTGCAATTCGCCATCTGAAACAGGTCCAAGATTTCTCGAGCATACTTTTTTCTGTAAAATAAAGATTCCATCAGAAGTTTGTGCTACTTTAATGCCAAGGAAGTAGTGCATTAATCCAAGATCAGACATATCAAACTCAGTCATCATTGACTGCTTAAAATCATCAAACAAGGCACTGTTATTTCCAGTGTAAATTAAATCGTCAACATATAAGCACACTATTGACAACTCACCAGCAGATCCAAATTTAATAAATAAAGTATGCTCATATGGACATTGTTGAAAGTCTGACCTTGAAAAAAATGCAGCTATGCGGCTGTACCAAGCTCGAGGAGCTTGTTTCAGCCCATATAGAGCTTTTCTCAACTTGTACACCTTCTTCACACTTCCTTGTTGCACATACCCCGGAGGTTGATCAACATATACTATTTCTTGCAAATCACCTTGTAGAAATGTTGACTTCACGTCTAATTGGAAAATGGGCCATGAGTTTTGAGCTGCTAATCCAAGTACCAAGCAAATGATATCATGTCTTGCAACTGGAGCAAAAACCTCTTGGTAGTCGATTCCAAATTCTTGCTTGTAACCTTTTATGACAAGATGAGCTTTGTACTTGTCAACTTTTCCTTCTGCATTCAGCTTCATTTTGTAGATCCACTTAACACCAATTGCCCTTTGCCCTTTGGGAAGATCTGTCAGCTCCCAAGTGTTGTTTTTCTCAATGGCCGTTATCTCTTCGTTCATAGCTTTCTGCCATTTAGGGTCTTTAAGAGCATCGTAAAACATAACAGGATCACAATCTGAAAATAAAGAAAAATGTATAAGTGGATCATCTGATTGATTAAGTCCACTAACCTCATAATTTTGCATCCATGATGGCATCCTTTTGGTGCATTGGGATCGTGACTCGGTTGACATATCAGTATGTACATTTCTGGATGGATTTGTTGCCTGTAATTCACCAGATGCAGTAGCAGATGTACTTGGTAGACTGGTGGGAATGGAATCTTGGCTGCAGTCCATTATTTAAGGGCCGATGACTTCCTTTTTCTTCTTCTTCATCAAAACTTGTTGGAATTTGTTGTCCAACACTATTAGCAGGCCATATCCATGTCCTTTCTTCATCAAATACAACATCACGGCTGATAACGATCTTCTTAGTGATGGGATTAAATAATCTATAGGCTTTAGAATGTTCACTCACCCCGAGAAAAATACACTTTTCTCCTTTGTCATCAAGCTTCTTCCTTTTTTGATCTGGAATGTGAGCATATGCTATGCATCTGAATATTCTGAAGTGATCAACTGCTGGTCTATGTCCAGTCCATGATTCTTCGGGTGTCATGTTTTGAATAGCTAGTATGGGACTTCTATTTAAGATGTGAATGCTCCAATTGACTGCCTCAGGCCAGAACTTCTTTGGCACATTTCTTCTTGCTAACATAGTCCGTACCATGTTTAAGATTGTACAATTTTTCCTCTCACTTACACCATTCTGCTGTGGTGTGTAGGCTGCCGTGAGTTGCTTTTTAATCCCATGTATCTCACAGAAGTTTGCGAATTCTCGTGAATTGTATTCTCCACCATGATCACTTCTATGAGTCTTAATAGTTCTTCCAACTTCTTTCTCTACATGGGCCTTAAAGCTTTTAAATGCTAAGAAAGCTTCAGATTTTTCTTGCAACAAATAGACCCATGTTTTTCGACTATAATCATCAATAAACATAATGAAGTACCTCTAATTACTATTGGATGTCGAATTATGGGCCTGCAGATATCCGAATGGACCAGCTCTAATGAGTTTTGAGCTCTCCATGCTTTTCCTTTTGGGAAGTGATCACAGTGCTGCTTGCCAACAACACAATCTTCACAGACTTGTGAAGGATAATCAATCTGTGGAAGGCCCTTTACCATATTCTTCTGGTATAGAGTCTTTAATCCACTAAAATTCAGATGTCCATAGCGAAAATGCCATAGCCATGCTGAATCTTTCACCTTAGCAGAGAAGCAGGAATGAATATCGTTCTGGACATATAATGGAAACATCCGATTTGTCGACATGGTAACTTGAGCAATTAGACCCTTTTTTGGATCTTGAATTTTACAAGTTCCTCCTTTAATGATGATCTCATATCCCTTTTCTTGAAGCTGACCCATACTAAGCAATTGCTCTTCAAATCTGGAACATAGAAAACAGTAGAGATGGTTTGAGGAGTGTTATCTTTGGTCCGAATTTTAAAATTGCCTTTTCCCATGACAGAGACCGTTGAGTTATCTCCAAATTTTATAGTAGTTCGAAAGGATTCATCCAAATCAGAAAATACAGATTTGTTTCCGTACATATGATTACTAGAACTGTGTCTAGGTACCACATGTTTTGGTGAGTTTCTTCCTTGGTATGACAGACCATTAAAAGGGTGACTTCATCGTCTTTCTCTGCAAAATTTGATTTTTCACCCTTTTCTTTATGTAATTTAGTTCGAAATTCATAACTATAGTGACCATACATGTTGCATCTATAACACAGAACATTTGATTTGTCAACGGACTTTGATTCATGATTGGTTGAGTGCTGGTTGTCGCGCCCTCTGCCTTTGCCTTGTGAATCAAGAGTGTTATGATCTTCTGCTTTGTGATGTATGGATCTACCATCTCTGTTACCTCTACCTCTACCTCTTTCTTGGCCTCGACCTCGTCCTCTCGATGTTGACGATTGATTACTGGTTGAGACCTGCAATGCTTGCTCTTCTGGGACATTTTGATTGATTCTTTGCTCACGAACCAACAGTGAACTCTGCAGTTCATCAATTGAAAGTGTATCCAAATCATTATATTCCTCGATAGAATAAACAACATAATTGAATTTCGTAGTCATGGATCGAAGGATTTTTTTCGATTATGGTAACATCTTCCATCCTTTCACCATGGATACGCATCTTATTTACAATTGTCATCGTTCTGGAGAAATAATCAGATACGGACTCTCCTGTTTTCATACGAAGATTCTCAAATTCTGTACGAAGTTCTTGAAGTTGTGCGTGTTTCACCTTTGCTGTGCCTTGATACTTCTTTTTCATCGAATCCCAGATTTGCTTTGAAGTATCTTTTGCAAGAATGGTTTCCAGGATTGAACAATCAATAGCTTGGAATAGATAATTCTTCACTTTGAGATCCTTCACCTTTTGTTCCTCCAGCTTCGTTTTCTGTGCTTCCGTCAATGCTGTTCCATTCGAAGGTTCGACAATACCAGTTTCCACGAGATGCCAATATTCTTTGGATCTCAAGAAATTCTCCGTCAACATGCTCCAATGATCATAGTGACCATCAAAGCGAGGTATAGCTGGTTACACAAAACTTTCATATGCTTTTTCAGATGCCATTAGTGATTGCTGCTACAATGCAAGAGTGAGTAGAAAAGAGCTTCTGCTCTATTGAAACTTTCCACTTCACCTCTTTCCTAACTAGGCTCTTATACCAATTGATAAATATGAAATTGACAAAGAAGAGATTGAAGCTTACTTTATTGATTGCATTCAGCAGTTTATATATAAAACAGTACATGAACTAGTAAAGCATAAATCAAGGAACTAACTCAACCTGACTAAGTCAATTACTTAGATACTCCTACTGACTTGGTCAGAGTTAACAAACTCCTAAAGACTAGGACATAACAAAGACTTATTCAAATTAATAAAATTAAACTCTTAAGTCTTAACATGTATGTATGTGTAAATATAATATATATATATATATATGTTATGTGTTAATATGATTCTTATGATACCATTGATTCGTAATACACAGATGTATCGATGGTTCGTTAGTCTCAATTTTAGATTTCTCAATTGTATGTGGATATTGCTGCCTTTTGATTCGTAAAAGGAATTGAGTTTCTTTGTGATTTTGTTTTTCAAACAAATAAAGGTTCCCGCATGACCACGTTGATGATGATTGATGCCTAAACGTTTATGGAGGAATTGTTTATGAGTTCCGGAAGTTTTTGATTATTTAAGTTCACTTGCACAAACAACAAATGCCCTTTATCTAGGTCCAATATGTGTTCTCCATGTGGTTCTTGTGTTTGTGTGTGTGTGTGTGTGTGTGTGTGTTTTTTTTTTTTTCCTTTTTTCTTTTGAATGCTAAACTTGAATTTCCTAAATGCCTTTACCGGATTACATATGTTAAAATATTGAAGTTTGGCTTAATAGAATGGTATGGCAATCTCTGTCTTTTATTTCCTAAATGTATGACAAGTTAAATGTTACTCCCCCGTCTCAAATTGATAGGCACTCTTTCTATTTTGGGTTCTCCCATAATGTTAGTCCATGTTGAAAAGTCAACACAATAAATTTTGAATCTTTATTGTTTTGCCCTTTCTTTTTTCACATATCTAACTAATCTAAATGAATTTATGAGGGGCAAACTTGGAAAGTTGGAGTTGTATAAAAGTTTGACAAAAGTATAATCATTGTGTTCCCTTAAAAAGTTGGATTTCCCAAAAGTGTCAAGCAATTTGGGACGAAGGGAGTATTAATTTGTATAGAATGAAACAGAGAGGAGCAAAAGAATGTATGCAATTGAAAGTTCTTTCTTCATGTGAAGGCATTGGATGTTTGGATAGCTACCCACAAGTGTTTGTGTGATGAACTTCATCTCTAGATTTCAGTTGTATTTTGCAATACTAATTTAACGAGAATAATGATATGGTTATCAAATTTTAATCCCACATTGATTTCCCAAATGCTTTGAAGGCTATACTTGTACCCCATTCGTTTATAGTGGAGACCACAAATTTTGTTTGAGTGTTGTTTCCCAAATTCTTTGTAGGTTGTATTAAATGTCAAAGCATTTGGGAATCAAAATATCATGCATTTAACTTGTCTTTTAGCATTGTTTTGCTTTAGGTAATACTATGGTTCCTAAAGTTGTATCCCAAATGTGATTCCCAATATATGTGACAATGGGCATACATGATCTTCATTGATTGATATTGAAGTAGTTCCACAATCGCATGTGTTGAGAATCATATTTAGGATACAAAGTTTGAGAAGCATATCACTACTTTTTTGCTTCTATCGATGATCATATTCGTTAGTCTTCTTTTTAAAGGTTTATGTAAGAGTTGTACAACGATCATTGCCACGGCACATTGTTCAAGTGACACGTGATTTTGGGAACCAAATTTGATATTGGAATTTTTGAACTATGAGTACTGGGCCCTTCGACTAACCTCTAATGCAATAACATTAAGTGGATAATGATAATTTTAAACCTTTCAGTTTTCACATGCAGGTCACTTTTTTTCCCTGTATTAGATGTAGAAGAATTTGTAACATTTTTGTTTTCATGAAATATGTTCTTGCTTCTTCTTCTTCTTCTTCTTCTTTTTTTCCTTTTTTTATCTTTCTTTTTTTTTTTTTTGTGTTTTTGTTTTTTGGGTTTTGGTTTCTATTTGTAATGGTTATTTGTTAGTTCTTCTTTCTTCTTTAAAGCCTTTCTAGTTTGCTTCTAGTGAGCATATTTTTCTATTTACCTTTTAAGGTTATCTTGTAAGAGAATTGTTTTGGTTTTCAAAACTTGAGGTATCCCAAATGTGTATCAAATTTTACATGCAAAATTTGTAAATCCTGCAGAGTTCACATCGTCATGGCTCCAGGCGGACCCCGATGACAGCCACCTGCACCTCCAACAACAGTACAATCTGATCCCACACCAATGACATGCACCATCATTACCCAAGGTAGTAGGATCTGCCAACTCCGCGGCTCTAAACACTTGCTCTAGAACTGTTTGTAAGCTTGCAAATTCTACTTTCTCCGTTAAAGTTAATGAAGATCTTGATTTCAAATAAATATGAATATATATATAGTTTACAATATTAGTTAACTTTATGTCTTTAATAGCATCAACCTCGACTAGGAAAGGTCATGGTAAGACACATAATTTTGCATTATTGAAGATAAGGATAAGGAAGCATGTTATTTTCACATTCTAGTGGAGTCGAGCTAAATTATTTGCCTATGCTGTTCCATGTCTCAGAAAATCTTATTAAGGTTTGTTTGTTTGTTTGCTTTTTTTTTTTTTTGCATTTTGCATATACCTTAATATTTCCTTTGACTTACATGATTGCATTTAAATAGACACGTTAAATTTGACATAGACATAATGAAACCATATGTGAAAGAGACTTGTGAGTACTACTTGAACGAGCGTTTTGACAAACACCATCGTAAGATGAATTCATGCAAATTTGATTACAAAATTATTATCTCGCTCTTTGTTTCACTTGGAGTCTCTACATTTGTGTCTGGCATTTTTGAAACAGCATACAGAGTCATTTTGATGTCTCTGATTCCTTTGTTGCTAGTTTGAGCCTAGCTAATTGGTTGATATAATATGTGTTTCTATATCTTATTATTTAAATTGAAGCCTTTAATTTTTATTTCATTCCTTACCTCACATGCTCCTAGTTTCTACTAAGGTATTTGTGAATAAAAGAGGAGTACATGGGGTCACGACTCACAACGATGTTGACAAGGTAAGGACTGTCCATTATTTTCATATTCATTGTTCACTATTATTAAAAAAAATGCTTTATTATTACTTTTTGGTCGAGAACAGGGTGTATCCAATTTTGAAGCATATGTTAGTAGTCAATGTCATACTTGGGCATAGATGTGTATGGACTGGAAAGCTAAAGTGATGCTCGGTTATTAATTGATTGGAGGCATTTTGGGTGTCCTGCTATCTCTATGAAACTGCAGCCAAACTCGTTGCTCAAATGCGTCTGCAAAGGTATGTGTTACGTTATTAATAAAAGTGGAGTACATGAGTTTATAGTGGACACAATGTTGATGACAAGGTAATTCCTATCCATTTTCAAGTTGATCATTATTCAATATTTTTGCAGGATGTTTATGTCTCTACTCATAGTCTATGCTTTTATTTCCAGCTCTAGAAGCAGAAGAAGGCTTTGTGTTTCTAAAGTCATGACTAAAATAAAGACCCGAAGGATAGGATAGAGAGACTGCAAAGGGATGAAAGAAGATGATTGGTTGGATTGAGTTTCAATGCGTAAAGATAAAGACTTAGAGGAAAGATTTAAAAAAAAAACATTTTGGTCATAAGAGGGGAGATATTGATCCTCTTCATCTAAATATGCTAAATAGGTCGCTAGGTTATTCTATAAGATATGCATGTAGTGACTGTGGGATTTGTGTATACTTTTGATGTATTGATTGAATAAACATATTGATTCATTTTGAATGTAAGTGAGGTAATTAGGTTTTTTTTTTTGTGTATAGAAAAATAGTTGGCTATTTAATGATAATTCGTCGATAATGATGTCATGGATCAGCTTAACTAATACTTCAGTTCGAGCAAACTGTAAATAAAGCCCGTGTTAATTTCAATTTTCTTTTTTGTCACCAAAGCATGGTCACTAAATTTGGTACCTTGTATAGGGTTGAATATATTTAATTTCTAGAACAAAAAAAAGAGAGGAGGGGGGGAGGGGGGGACGATCTTTCTCTCTTTAGTGACAAGAGTTTATTGTATTTTGTGACCAACACCATAAATCACTAAAATCCTAGTTATTTGTGACCAAGAGTTTTTGTGCCTAATACTTAGGATTTTAGTGACCACGTTGTTTACTTGGTCACTAAATAGAATTAGCTACTGGATTATAGTGACCAATTTTGACCAATGTAAATTGGTCACTAATTTCATTTAGTGACCAAATTGTATTTTTTTTTTAGTGACGAAATAAATGTTCACTAAAGGCCTTTTTTGTTGTAGTGCTCCAAAAATATAACTTTTACAGTGAAATGATTTTTTAGTTAAAATTTAGGGAGACTTGATCTAAGATTCTTAAGGTTGGTCCTTCTTGGTTTAAAGAATAGTCTATTAACAATAAACCCCACAAGGACAAAAGTTCAAGCCTATTTTTCACTCCATTCCACACCACTAACAATTCACTCCTCAAGTCTATTTCAAAAATTTTCAACTGACCAAATCACCCCTCACTTCATCTTTCCAAAAAAAAAAAAGCAGAGACTCTCTCCCTCTCTCTCTCTCTCAGATCTACTTTCTCTCTCTCACGCTAAGATCTCTCTCTCCTCACCACAACCACCACCTATCCACTGTCACCACCACTGCCGAACCACCATAGCCACCACAGACCACTACCACCACTACCACCACCACAGATCCACCGCCCTCTGCCGCTACAACCACCATTGTGCATCGTCACAAGCTACAGTGACCACCATCGCGAGTGTCACGCCCCGGAACCACCCATATGGTTCTAGGATACATGGCACGCCATCAAGGCATCACACTACCTCTAGGGTCCATTAAAAACTATTGCAATATAGAGTTATAAAAAGATTCCCCATTTAAAACACTAATAAAACATTTCTTTTTGAAGCAGGGTAATCCAGTCGACTAATTGGGGATCCGATCGACTGGAAATGCAGAATTTCCAAGAGCACAATTATGAGAATCCCCTGATCCGGTCGACTGGTTCGGTCCGGTCAACCAAGCTTTTAGAGGCCCGATCGACTGAACCTTGCTCTGGTCAACTAAAAACCCTAATTCCATAATGTGGTGTTCCGAAAACACGATCCAGTCGACTGGATTAGATACTCGGTCGACTGGTTTGTGCAGCAGAATCCCAATTCTGCAGCAACCCCTGTTTAAAAATCAAGTCTCTAATTTAAATACACAACACTTGATAAAACAACCAAACCCAATTTGTATAAACATGACCCCACCAAATTACCACATCTGCAAGTTGTCCAACTAGTTATTACAAAGCTTTAGCTCAGATTGGAAACTGAGGTAACATAAATCAAGTTCTATCTACATTACTAGAGTTTTACTAAGTTTAGAAGCCAAATTACAACTTAACTTGTCAAAACTTAAGTTGAAAGTTAACTATCGACAAGTATTCTCCAAAAACCAACTGAAACTAACAAATTACTAGTTTCTAGTTTAAAACATGAGGTAACCACAAAATCACAACCACTCGCAAAATCCCACATTCCTTGCCGATTCTGTTTCCTTACTTATTGGATGCTCCTTCTTTATCACCTATAATTTTTATTCAATAACCACTACACTATATCAGCTCTACAGGTGAATGCCAACAATTATAAACATGATTAATATATATGTTCAATCTCATCTTTTACACATAACTATGGTCTCCAGGAACGTAAGTACCAGCCACCTCTCACGTTAGCCCGCGACTACTCCATTTTAGTCCGCGTGACTAACCGAAATCCATACATCTTCCTTTCAGGCATGCAACCTCATGGCCAATTTGGCACCTGGTCTCACTTCGATGACAAGTACAAGTTTCCCTTTGACCCACATTAACAACTCACTATGCTCACATAAATTCTTCACATCATGCTATTGCCGTATAAATGGGTCTTATTAATCACATGTGTTTGCCCAATAAGAACTAAACAAGCTAAATTACGTAAGTAGACATGCTTATCATCACAAAAATAATCTCAAACATCCAATTATTATTTTTTTACATAATTATTGTCACTCATCTCTTGCTTGTCACTCCTAAATCCCATAATAAGACCCTAACGAGTCCCACGTATAACTCCTATACAAAAATATACAAGTTATGAGCTAAGCCCCCGAATTGGGTAGCAAAAAAACTGTCTCAGAATTCAACAAGATTAGTACTATTGTGTTAGACTCACTTCCAGGAGTCCGAATATGTAGCATGTTTCGAAATTAAACATCGTTAGCGTGTCAATCGGCATCGTGAACATCGGCGTAATTTTCCATCGAGATTTCTCGTGAATCTCTTCTGTAATTATTCCTAACTAAAGAAGATGACGGTGGTGACTCTTGATGAGTCACTCACCACATGTCGAGCAACATGCAAGCCACGTATTTTAGTTTCTAAATTTGCCTCCCCAATGTTTTATAAGTTTTGCATTTACACCCCTGCTAGTTATGAAACTTATTAAAATTATTCCAAACTTAAATGGGTGTTTATCTATGTCACGTATGGGTACCATAAGTGGTCCTACATAATATTATGAAGTTACTAATTAACCTACTAATTGTGCAACGTGTCCAATTCATCCTCACAAAGATTTCTCTAACAGACCATAGAAATGGTCTCCAACAATTAACATGTTATTTAAGCAACATAACATAATAAGGATGATGCTAATGCCAAGGCAGAAAGTGTCGCTAAAAGTTTTAGTGACACTTTCTGCTTTGGCATTAGCACTTTCTGCTTTGGCATTAGCACTAGCCTTTAATAATCACATATTTCTTAATAAACATGTAAGCACATAAGAATTACTCTACATATCTGTCCCATCACACGGGAATCTTTCATAACTGTCTCAAACTGGGACTGCCACTTGGCCTATCTCTGGGTTCCAAACTGGACACCCCTAATTACCTTAGTGAGTTAATACTCACTTAACAAATATAATCACATCATTAATTTAATATTAATGATGCATGCTAAATGAAATTAAATACTGTCCGCGGGAGCGGGTTACATCTCTCCCCTCTTTAAAAAGGAGTTTGTCCCCAAACTCGATGTACCTCAAGTCTCGAACAGGTATGGGTATTATTCTCGCATCTCTTTTTCTGTTTCCTACGTGGCTTCCTCTATCGAATGGTTCCTCCACAAGACCATGACTAATGGGATAGTCTTCGTCCTCAATACTTACTCTTTTCAGTCAAGAATCTTGACTGAATACTCGATATATGTTAAGTCTTCCCTGATCTCCAATGGTTCTGGTTCAATCACTTGTCTCGAATCCGATACACATTTCTGTAACATTGATACATAAAACACATTGTGCACATTAGCTAATTCTTGCGGCAAATCTAATCGGTATGCCACCGGTTCAACTCTCCCAATAACCTTGAATGGTCCGACATACCTTGGATTCAGTTTCCCTCGCTTCCCAAATCGTACCCCTCCCTTTGTAGGTGATACTTTCAAGAATACATAGTCTCCCTCTATCGATCTTCTCTTTAAATTCGCGTAACTCTTGTAACGACTTTGAGCTATTTTCAAACGTTGTTGTATCACTTTGATCTTTTCTGTATTTTGTTGAACTATCTCAGGCTCTATTAGTTTCCTTTCTCCTACCTCAGTCCAGAAAATTGGAGAACGACATTTTCGCCTGTATAAAGCCTCAAATGGTGCTATTCTGATACTAGATTGGAAACTATTATTATAATCAAATTCTACTAGAGGCAAATGTTCCTCCTAATCACCCTTAAAATCTAATACACACAATCGTAGCATATCTTCCAATATCTGAATTACTCACTCTGACTGGCCATCAGTCTGAGGATGAAATGTCGTACTAAAACTCAGTTTAGTACCCATAGTTCGTTGTAATCCTTGCTAAAATTGCGATGTGAACTTACTATCTCTGTCAGAAAAAATAGGTACTGGAGCTCCGTGCAACCTCGCAATCTCTTGGACATATAACTCCGCTAGTTTCATCGGGTCATTGGTTTTGATTGGCAAGAAGTGTCTTGACTTGGTCAATCGATCAACGATTACCCAAACGGTGTCATTCGACTCCTAGATCTTGGTAAACCTGACACAAAGTCCATCGTAATGTTCTCCCATTTCCATTTCGGTATAGGTAATAGCATTAACTATCCCGCTGGTCTCTGGTGTTCTACTTTAACTTGCTGGCATACCACGCATTTAGCCACATGTTCCGCTACCTCTCATTTCATTCCAGACCACTAATAGATTTCCCGTAAGTTGCAGTACATTTTCGTGCTTCCCAGATGAATCGAATACTTGGTATTATGCGCCTCTTCTAGAACTATTTCCTTGATCTGATATACATTGGGTACACAAACCCGATTTCTGAACTTAAGTATACCATTCTCAAAGGTGAACTCTGGCTGCTTACCCTCGGGCATCACAATTCTTCTTTAACTCTAAATCTTGAAGTTGCTTGTCTCGAATCTCATCAACTAAGGATGGTTGTACAATGATAGCTGACATCAAGGCAGCTCTAGTCTCTAGGATCAGTTCTAGTTTTAGCTGCTCTATTTCTCGTATTAATTTCTCCTTAGTAGTCAAGGCATCAATTAGGTTACTTGTCAATTTTCAACTTAACGCATCAGCCACCACATTAGCCTTCTTCGGGTGATAGTAAATAGTCACGTCGTAGTCTTTCATCAATTTCAATGAACGCCTTTGTCTCATGTTAAGGTCTCTCTGAGTGAAAAGGTACTTTAAACTCTTGTGGTCAGTGTAAATTTCACACTTTTTCCCGTATAGGTAATGCCACTGAATTTCAAAGCAAATATTACAATCGTTAATTCCAAGTCGTGTATAGGGTAATTGGCTTCATGCAGTCTTAGCTGACGTGAAGCATTAGCAATAACTTTGCCGTTTTGCATCAAGACACATCTGAATCCCCGATGCAAAGTATCACTATGAATATTAAACCCCTAGGTACTTGAAGGAAAAGTCAAGATTTGTGCTAACATTCGTCGAGTCCTCAACTCCATAAAACTCTCCTCACACTCAGGACTCCACATAAATGGTACATCTTTCCTCATTACTCGGGTCATAGGTGTTGCAATTCTTGAGAAATTCTCCACGAGCCTTTGATATTAACCGGTTAATCCCAAAAAGCTTCTTACTTCTGACACATTGGTCAGCGGA